>OZ014476.1:23648268-24930541 GCA_963965965.1 Trididemnum nubilum
CCAAAACTGCTAAAAGTTAGCTATAGCCGTTCAAAAAAAAGTTAGGCTAGCATTATCATGACCAAGCGGCTAAAACAAAAGTGTTCAACATCAAAAATTATTTTCGACTACACTTGTCCAAAACTTGCTACAAAACGACCAAAACAGCCAAACAGCACAAAAACTGAAAATCGATCAAAAACGTTGAAAAAAGCGAAAAGAAACTGAAATTTGTTTGGGAATGATTTTTAGGACGAAATATCAAAACACATTTTTTCTGACGAAAAATAGAGTCTTTGACCAAAATTTTTCCAAAACGCTTTAATGTCAGTTAAAACTTGCTGTTTTTGACTGTTTTGACCAACTTTCAGTTTTTGTGCTGTTTGGTGGTTTTGTCATTTCTAAGCAAGTTTTCAATGATTTCAAGCGTTTTGGGACAGTTTTGGTAAAAAAATAGCTTTTTTTGTCAAATAATTTTGTTTTGCTGTTTGGTCATGAAAACTCTTTCAAGGCTGTTTTCATTGTGCTTAACAGTTTTTAACGTTTTAGACCAAATTTTAGTTTTTGTATTGTTGGGCCGTATTTGTCGTTTTTAAGCAGCAAGTTTTAACTGACATTAAAGCGTTTTGGAAAAATTTTGGTCAAAGACTCTATTTTTCGTCAGAAAAAAAGGGTTTTGATATTTCGTCTTAAAAATCATTCCCAAACAATTTTCAGTTTTTTTTGCTTTTTTTTATCGTTTTTGATCGATTTTCAGTTTTTGTGCTGTTTGGCCGTTTCGGTCGTTTCGTAGCAAGTTTTAGACAAGTTTAGTTAAAAAAAGTTTTGATGCTGAACACTTTTTTTTTAGCCGCTTGGTCATGATAATGCTAGCCTAACTTTTTTTTGAACGGCTATAGCTAACTTTTAGCAGTTTTGGACGTTTTTGACCGACTTTTAGTTTTTGTGTTGTTTAGCCGTAATAGTCTTTTCTGATCAAGTTTTGTTTGATTTAGGGCGTTTTCTCACGACTTTGATCAAAAAGCAGTTTTTTTTTAAAAAGGTTTTTGTTATGGTATTTGGTCACGAAAATCACTTCCAAGCCGTTTTCAGCACTTCACAGCAGATTTTGACGTTTTTAACCGCGTATCAATTTTTGTGCTGTTTGACCGTTTTGGTCGTTTGTGAGCGAGTTTTGAATGATTAAAAGCGTTTTGACACGAATTTGGTAAACAAACTATTTAAAAACACACTCTTTTTGGTCCTTGGTCATGAAAATCATTTCTAAGCGGTTTTGAGTGTTTTTTACCAGTTTTGACATACATTTAGTTTTTTTTTGCTGTTTGGCTGTATTGCTTGTTTTTCGGCCAGTTTAAACTGATTTGAAGCGTTTTGGGTCAATATTTGGCTAAATAAAATGTTTTTGGTTGAAAGAAACTTGTTTGGCATTTTGATTACGAAAATCACTTCTAAGCGATTTTTAGTGAAGTTTGACAGTTTTCAACGTCCTTTGCCCACTTTCAGTTTTGTTGCTGTTTCGCCGAATTGTTTGTTTTTGAGCAAGTTTCAGGTGCTTTTAAGCGTTTTAGCCCAAGTTTGGTGAAAAATGTTTTTGTCCGAAAAAAACTTTGTTTTGCTTTTTGGTCATGAAAACTATTTCCAAGCTGTTTTCAGTGTGCTTTACCAGTTTTTGACGTTTTCAACCCATTTTTAGTTTTTGTGTTGTTGGGCCGTATTTATCGTTTTCAAGCAGCAAGTTTAAACTGATATTAAAGCGGTTTGGTCAAAAAGCTTATTTTTCGTCAGAAAAAATGTGTTATTTCGTCCTAAAAATCATTTCCAAACAATTTTCATTTTTTTTTGCTTTTTTTAACGTTTTTGATCGACTTTCAGCTTTTGTGCATTGTGGCCGTTATGGTTGTTTCGCAGAGTGTTTTGAATGATTTTAACCGTTTTGGACGAGTTCAGTCAAAAAACGTTTTTTATGATGAACACTTTGTTTTAGCTGCTTGGTCATGACAATGCTTAGCTTTTCTTGAACGCCTAAAGCTAACTTTTAGCAGTTTTGGACGTTTTTGACCGATTTTTGGTTTTTGTGCGGTTTGGCCGTGTTTTTTGCTTCTAAGCAAGTTTGATTTAAGGCGTTTTTGCACGACTTTGATCAAAAATCAGTTTTCTTCTAAAAGAGGTTTTTGCTGTGTATTGGGAACTTTTGTTATAAAACGAATTTTGTTATGACACGAATTTTGTGAAAAAACTATTTGAAAACACATTCTTTTTGGACTTTCGTCATGAAAACCATTTCTAAGCGGTTTTTAGTCTTCTTACCAGTTTTTGAGATATATTTAGTTTTTTTTGCGATTTGGCCGTATTGCTTGTTTTTCGGCCGTTTTCAACTGATTTGAAGCGTTTCGACCGATTTTTGGTTTTTGTGTTGTTTGGCCGTATTGCTTGTTTTCATGCAAATTTAGAGTAATTTGAAGCGTTTTTCGAAAACTTTGGGTAAAGTATTTGTTGCAAAACTTTTTTTTGCTTTTAATTTGCAGAAATCATTTTTGAGCAGTTTTGGACGTTTTTGACGGGTTTTAGTTTTTTTGCGGTTTGGCCGTATTGGTCCATTTTGAGCAAGTTTTAAGTGATTTGAAAGGTTATGGGACAGTTTTGGTAAGAAAAATTTTCCGTTTAAAAATGTTTACTTTATTGGAAACGAAAACCACTTCAAAGCGGTTTTCAGTACTTTTGCGTTTTTTGAAGTTTTTGACCGCTTTTCGGTTTTGTGCTTTTTGGCCGTTTTGGTTATGTCAGCGATTTTTAAATGATTATTTCTAAGCGTTTTGGACAATTCTTGTGAAAAACAGTTGTTTTGTTGAACAAATTTTCTGTTGCAATTAGGTCATGAAAATCACTCATGAGCGGTTTTCAGTGATTTTTATCAGTTTTTGAAGTTTTTGACCTAGTTTTAGTTTTAGTGCTGCTTGGCTGTATTTGATGTTTGTAAGCAAGTTTCAACTGACTTGAAGCGTTTTTGGACAAAATTGGTTTAAATAAAAAGTTTTTGATTGAAAGAAAAGTGTTTTGCTGCTTGGTCACAAAAACTCTTTCCAAGATATTTTCAGTGTGTTTTAGCAGTTTTTGACCGATTATTAGTTTTGGTTTTGTTTGGTCGTATTTGTTTTCAAGCAGCAAGTTTTAACTGATTTGAAGCGTTTTGAGAAGAATTTGGTCATAAAAACTATTTTTCGTCAAAAACTTAATTTTTGGTATTTCGTCACGAAAATCATTCCCAAACCATTTTCAGTTGTTTTTAGCTGTTTTCAACGTTTTGGATCGATTTTCAGTTTTTGTGCATTTTCACCGTTTCGAGCATTTCACAGCGTGTTTTTATTAGTTTGAAGCGTTTTGGACGAGCTTGGTGAAAAAGAATTTTTTTGTTGAACTGTTTTTTTCGCTACCTGGTCATGACAATCATTTTAAGCGGTTAATGCTAAGTTTTAGCAGTTTTTTGCTTTTTGACCGAATTTTGATTTCTGTGCTGCCTGGCCCGTTTTTAATGATTTAAGGCGTTTTTGCACGACTATGATCAAAAATTAGTTTTTTTCCAAAAAAAATTTTGTATTAGTATTGGTCACGAAAATCGCTTCTAAGCAATTTTCAGCATTTCGAAGAAGCGTTTGACATTTTTAACCCCGTAACAGCTTTTGTGCAGTTCGACCATTTTGGTCGTTTGTGAGCGAGTTTTGAATGATTGGAAGCATTTTGATACGATCTTTGTAAACAAACTTTTTTTTGTAAACACATTCTTTTTGGTATTTGGTCCTGAAAATCAAATTTAAACGGTTTTCAGTGTTTTTTAATGGTTTTTGACCCTTTCTTAACTTTTGTGCTGTTTGGCCGTTTTAATTTTTGTCTGAGCAAACTTTGAACGAGTCGAAGCGTTTTGGGACGTTTTTGAATGCAAGTATAAAACAAGTTTTTGGGTATTTTGAGCAAATATATGAGAGTGTCCAGAAAATGACCTAAACTAACTCCAGAATTTGTTGTCAGCTAACTACAAAACCTACTTGGAAGTGTAATACAGATTCATTTGGATCACTGAGCAAACTTTGGTCCGTTACCCTTAAATGCATGCGTGACAGCAAGCCACAACGTTACGTTCAACAACTTAAAGGTTGAAAGGGACACGAAACGCGACAAATGGAGATAAACACAACTAAACAAAGTTTTACCAATAGTCTGTTCAAAATATTATGTAAATACACGCAAGGTATGCTTTCCAATCGAAAGATTTGTTTCAATGTTTTAAGTAAACAATTAATATTATAACGATGTTTTGTGTATTTTGAGCAAAATCAATGAAAGTGTCCACAAAAATTACCTATGATAACATTGAGGAACTAGCAAGCGTAGGATTGAACGTCAGAGGTGACTGAACCCAGCACCCAACCATCGCAGTCGCGTGGCGTCCAAGTGGTTTTGTTTTATGCCTAGGAATGTTAATGGCCAACATTTGGTCTTAATGTGCGTACACGAATGTAGGCAAGGATTCCAAACGACGAGTTGTGCACAAGCGCAAGGTCAAGCGACCTAAAGGGTAAGTCACTGACACAGAGCAAAAAGAAGGATGCCGAATGCAGCTAGGGCCAAGAATGAAAAAGTGGTGAAGTTGTTGCGTTTCCATTGTCACCAAAAGAGGTAGCAACACAACATCGTTAGGCTTTTTGATATAGCAGGGCCTTCACTGCAATGTAGTCCTATTGCACCTGCTCAGAGAAGAAGTAGGAGTGAAATGGAAATGCTATTGTTGATTTTGTGCGAAATGACTTGCCATGGACAGCTTTAAAATAAAGATGCATGGAAAGGAAGCTATACGTGACATGGCGACATAGGTAGTTGCTGTTGACGATTTTGGTTTATCAAACCAAATTGTAACGTGTGGAATGGTTTGTCCTTACGCTTTTGCCACGGTCACGGAATAGACTGGTCGTATTGAATAGTAGGTGTCGTTTTGTTGATTGGTTACTGGAAAGATGGCAATCAGTTAATGATTGCAACGAACAAAAAGAGTGTGATTTGAAAGGGAATGAACGACGCCGGGGTTTCCGTTAAAAAATCCACCAGCCTTGTCACGATTTTCGGTGATGATGACTCGCATTCCGAAATAAATTGGCATCGGTTGATGACTGTGGTGGTGGTACTACCCGACCCCTTCCGATGGATGGGGGCGCGGAGGAACTCCGAGGAGACCCAACAGTCGGGCCACACCCCAAAGTCTGGACCATAGATCGAGAATAGAGAGAGAGGAGCCAAAGGTAGATTTGCGAAGGGGTTCAGAAGCACGACAGTCGAGGAGTAGATGATTGAGGTCCTGTAGAGGGTGTCCACAGGCACTACAATCAGAAGTCTCTTTCCGACTGATCCTGTGAAGATATGAAGATAAAAGAAGACTGTGACCATGGCAGCGAAGACGGGAGAGCTCACTGCGTATGGAGCGAGAAAGAAGGAGCCTCCAAAGAGACTTTGGGGACTTGGAAGTTCAGATGGGAGTGTGAGATGTGACGTCTCCAATTGCGGTATTGGCAATAACGGACTTTGGCACTAACTGGGGGGAAAGGGCTTGGGATCGCATCAGTGGGCAGAGAGGCACCAGTTTTGGCAAGTAAATCCGCTTTTTCATTTCTGGGGAGACCTGCGTGTCCGGGGACCCATTGGAAGCTCAAACTGGTATTGTTGGACAGGGAGGAGGCAAGGGACCAAACATACCAGAGGGACTCAGGCAGGAGATAAGAGGGGGCTGAAGAAAGGATACAGAGGGCTGATTGAGAGTCGGTTAGGAAAAGGACTGACTGGAATTGGCAGGTCATCAAATGGTTAGTACACCAAGCAAGACCTTGCTTGAGGGCAAAGGTTTCAGCTGGGACGCTGGAGGCAATTGGACCGGAGGAAAAGGATAAGGAATTCGATGTGTTGCATTTAAAGTATACACTCCAGCGCCACCGGGACCAAAAAGGGAGGGGACAGATCCGTCAGTCAATACTTGGATATCAGACGGGGGGAGGGAGGATAGTCCGCTTGAAGCAATTTGGAGTCGAGATGTACTGTTGCCTGAGCAGTCGGGAATGAAGGGGGAAACACTGAAGTGGGTTGTGGACCATGGGGGAAAAGGGGGGCACGTAATCAGAGACTCGCGTGGGGATGAGAGTGGTTGTGTGGCTGAAGAACAGAATGATCTACAGGAGGGTTTCTTCTATAGTCGACAGGGAACGTTTCTAATTGCCAGGGCATAAAGACTGGAGAAGTCGGGTGGAAGGCGCAGAGCACGTTCATAGGAGTAGAGGGTCTGATGCTCTAGAGTCAGCTTTAGAGGAGGGAGTTGGGCCTCGAGAAGGAGTAGTGAGGAGGGGGTGGAAAAGAGGCAACCAGTAATGACCCTGCATGCAGCTCTGTGTAGAACTTCCAGGTGAATGGTTGTAGTGTGATAAAGGAATAAGAACCATCCAGGAGAGGCATATGTAAACACCGAACGGACAAAGGCTTGGTAGAATAGGGAGAGAGATTCTTTTGTGAGACCCAAAGAGGCAGTGGCAATTGAGCGAAGGGCTTTGTGGCGTGGATAGAATTTGGAACACAGGGATTGGACATGGGCCCCAAAGGATAGGGTCCGATCAAAGGTTACTCCAAGGAATTTAGGGGTGGGATTGAACAAAAGAGGGAAGCCCAAGAGGTTCAGTCGGGGTTCGAAAGTGGCTTGATGGGGATCTGTAGAGAAAAAAAAGGACTCACACTTCTTTGGATTAAGTGGAAGTCTCCTTAAGTTGGACCATGTTTCTAAGCGATGGAGGATTTGACAACAAAAGAGCCTTTGAGCGGGTCTGGGGAGGAGGACCAGATGGCCAGATCGTCAGCATACAGGGAGGCATGGGCACCCCGAAGTAAATCCTTAGTGATGTCATCAACAAACAGAATGAAGAGGACCGGACCAAGTACTGAGCCCTGGGGGACCCCACGTCTAATGCGGAAAGAGCGGCTGTGGGAACCACCAACCTGGACTTTAGCTCTACGATCAGAAAGGAAGGTGCGCACCCAAAGAACGAAGCAAGGGGGGAGTTTGAGCAAGAGGAGTTTGTGAAAACGAGCACAGTGCCAGACCGAGTCGAAAGCGTTGAAGAAGTCAACAGAAGCCAAAATCGTTCGTTGGGTTTGGAGGTTTTTTCTTTTGGAAGCCGTCCCAGATTGATTGAGACAGAATTTGGTCAAGGAGTGACCTACTAGGACGAAATCCGGCCTGGCAAGTCGAGAGGAGATGATTCGATTCAAGGTGAAAAGTTAGATGAGAAAGAATCAAGCGCTCAAAAAGCTTGGAGATGCAGGAGATGAGGGAAATGGGGCGAAAAAAGAACGGAGAGGAAGTGGGTTTTCCAGGTTTATGAATGGGGATGATAGTGGTAGGTTTCCAACAAGAGGGGAAGGTGTGAGAGTGCCAGGACCTGTTAAAAAGAGAAAGAAGGAGGAGTTGTGCTGGTTCAGGCAGGTGCTTTAGTAAAGGGTAGGCAATCTGGTCAGGGCCAGACGCAGTGGAAGAGGAGAAATTGCTGATAGCAGTGGAGAGTACAGTCAAGGAGAAGGGGGAGCAGAAAGATCTATGGAGTGAAGAAGCATCCTCACAGCTAGCTTTCCGGATTTCATTCATGAACTGATGTTCAGCTCTGCGCGAGGAACGGGGTGTCGCTTGAGATAGACGTGAGCGAAGATAAGAGGCAAAGTGGTTGGCAGTGTCAAGAGGGCAAGTGCAATCGGGAAAAGAAGAGTCTTGGGAGGTGTTATTTTTTGCCCGAGATTGCATTGAGAAGCCTGAAGACAGCACGAGGATCAGAACGGGGAGACAGGTTAGAACAAGTGGCTTGGCAGGCTGCAGATTTGGCTCTAGAAATGACTGAGGACGCCCTACGAGAAGCATCTATGAATCTGAGGCGGTGCGACTCAGATCGGTGTGCCACGAAGCGGGCCCTCCGTCGTTCCCGAACTGCAGATTCCGCTTCATGGGACCACCAGGTTTTGGGGGGAACGACCAAGGCGGCCAAAGGGGATAGAGGCCTTGGCAGCTTCGACTAAGAATAGGGAAAAGGAGTGGGCAGCCTGGTGGATGTTGAGTGCATCAAAATCAAGAGAGGGAAGGTGCTCAGCAATATAAGATTGGTAAATATCCCAACTGGTCTTTTTGTAGTTGAATTTGGGGACGTGTGTTTGGTTAACGAACTGGAAAGAGGGGGAGGACAATTTCAATGGGGAGATGGTCCGAGCCAAGGCCATGGAGAGTGCGCCACTCACAGTGGGGGGCGAGAGACGCAGGAGCTAACAAGATATCAGGGGAAGAACGGCTCCCAGTGGAATGGTGAAGGAGCGTGGGAGAGGTGGGGTCGTTCAGAATTTCCAGACCGGAGGAAGTGATCCAGCGAAACAGGTCATTTCCGAGCGGGTTAGGGGGAATGAGTCTGTCCCACGTTGGGTAGTGAGCATTGAAGTCTCCGAGGATGAAAGTGTCACGGGAGTTAGGAAGGATGTCAGGATGGAAGGTCCTGGTGCGAGAATCAGAAGGACTGTTTCTGATGGGAGGGGAGTAGAGGTTAAGAAATTGAAGAGGAGAGTGGTTGGAGAGAAGGACTTTAACACAGGTGTAGTCTGAGTAGGGGTCCTGGGAAGACAGAGAGGAGACAGAAACAGGAGAGAAAGCCAGGTCAGAGTGGATGAGAGTGAGGACACCACCACCAGTGTTATGAGTACCGGAGGAAACAGGGCCTTGTCTACCGAAAGTCCGGTCCGTGCGGAGGATATAATAACCAGGGATTTGGAACTTTCTGGTTGACGAAAGATGGGTTTCCTGGAGCAAAATGAGGTCATAGTGGTTGCCAGAAAGAAAGGCGATCAGTTCAGCACGGCTGGAGGAGGAAAGACCGCCGGCATTCCATTGCACAATTCTGAGATTGTGTGAGAGGCGTGGATTTCCTTGAGAGTGCGGTGGCAAGTTGTGGACCGGCTGTGAAGCTGTGGGCGGTGGTGATGAGGCAGGAAGGGTGAAGGCGGAAGGAGGGCAGGTGTTAAGAAGGGAAGGATGTGAGGGTAGAGGCAGAGATGAATCCATAAGATCTGAGCAAGCAAGTGGAGTGGGTGTGGGTGGGGGCAGAGCTGGAGAGACAACGCGGGGGGACGCTGGCCGGTGGGTGGGAGAGGCAAGGTCCCCATTAAGACAAGCAGGGCAATTCCAACCCATGGGGGAGCCGGCCGCGCCGATTTTGCGAAAGTCAGCCCGAGTCAGAGAGGAGCAGGAAAAATGCACCCACTTGGAGCAGGTGGAGCACTTTAAAAAATCCTTACTTACCTCAAGAGAGCAAATGGATCAAGGGTAACGTGGGAGGCCCCGAGGTGGACGTGAGTGATAAAAGCCAGGCGGTAGTAAGGGGAACCCAAGGAAGGGGACGCAGGCGGCGTAACAAGGTGACTGGTCTGAGTGGGGGAGCCAGTTTTTTTTTGGGGGATGGCACGCTGGGCATCGCCAGCCCACTGCAGTGCCAGTTGCACAGATTGTGCGAAAGTCAGCACGGGTAAGAAAGGAGCAAAGGAAATGCACCCACTTGAGGCAAGCAGAGCATTGAAGAGAATCTCTGCCCACATCCAGATGGCAGATGGAGCAAGGGTGCCTGGGGTGAGGATGGTTGCTGATGGGGCCTGGGTAAGGGTGGACATTGCCACTAATAAATAGCAATGTTGCAAGATTTGCTAGATCCATGTTCATAGAGACAAAGCGGTTCACACATTGAATCGTTCTTTCAAAATCCTGAACAGTGCAATTGGTGATTATTTTCAGTTATAGCCGTAAACATTCGAACAGGTATTAGTTTAAAAAAAATAACATTTTGGTTACAATAACTAACAGCACAGAACAAAACAAATTTTTATTTAGTTGCTCACTAAGTATACGCGACAGTCATAAAAATCAATTAGAATTGCCACAGGCAAGTTGCAAAAGGACCTTTCGCGGTCAAATCAAGCAATCAACTAATTGTCAAGAACACACTGATTTAGCCAGTAATATTGACGTTTTAATACGTTTACACAAAATGCTCTGTTGTTAGTTATCAGCGTTTAAATGCAGCAGGATTTAGCCGGAGTCTGAAGGTTGTGAATAATTCAGCATTTAATTAGATTAAAACTTTAACTTCACCGTCAAACTTTCAAAAAAAAAGCATAAATTTTAACCAGGGATATCTAGAACAACGGGATTGCTTACTTGCGTCACGTTCCGAATGACTGGTGACAACTGGAGGGTTAGTCATTGAGCTCATAAGCATTTAGCAGGGTGTTGCGTTTGTGTTAGTAGTACTAGTTGCTAGTCGGCAATGACGCAGAAAAAAATACACTTTGAAGTTTCTCGTAGTTAGTTATAGTTGAGGTCAAACGTTAAGTTACAATCGAGCCTGATGAAACATTAAAATCGGCGTAAGATTAATTAGGGTAGGCCTACTTCAGTGGACAGTGCCTCCAATTCGAATATGAGACCTTTATTTTTACTTCAAATAACAGCAATGCGAATCATCACTTATAGCAATAAAACAACACGAGCAACACCATTATTCTCAAGGCTACAAATACTAAAGCTGCACGGGATTTTTCAACTTGAATTAGCTAAATTGATGCACAAAGTACACAACAAAGCCTTAAACATCTGCAGTGCATCAACTAATAATTATGCTATCGGCTACAATGTTAGATAACATCCATTCACGCAACACCAGAAAAAAACATCAAAAAAAACTACTTCATTACTAGAGTTTCATCGAAACAAGCCCAAAAGTGTTTGCAGTGTAATGGACCAAAAATCTGGAACGAAACACCATTACAGATAAAACAGAAGAACTTCTGTAAATTCAAAATAGAATTCAAAACAAAATAATTAGTGCCTATTATTATTTATCATTTGGGGGGTGAGTTGAGGGAGGTTCCTGTCAGGGACAAGACTCTGAGCGTAAGAAGTTTGTATACTGCTGTAAATAGTCTGATTTCTGCTTTTAATTTCAATTGTTACCGGTAATGATGTTTAACTGCTAATTTTGACAGTTGACTTTGATGACTGAACAGTCTTTCGCTGTCTTAATAAATTGAATTGAACCCACCTGTCATACGTACCGGTAAATAGCCTACTCAGTAGCCTACTGGTATGTGGCTATAACCCTCTAGAGCATTTCAAAGTCTACCTAGTCTGGAGAGTGAGTCTGTTAGCAAATTACAACCTCTATTGCACTCCTAGGTAGACATATACCGGTAGCCAGTGGTCGACCGGTATTTCCTATTGATTAGTCTGAAGTGGAGTGATGCTATACACATTATTGTAAAATTTTAGCTGATATTTTGCTGTAAATTTTTAGAATTTTATCTTTATTCTCGAATTGGATAATATACTGTAGGCTACCAAATGCAATGGTTAACTCTTGTTGTGTTCCTGAATGTAAGTTTAGTTATAAATCTAGCAAGAAATCAGAACCAGTTGCACTATTCAGATTTCCACAAAAAGATATGCAGTACCAGTATTGAGGCAAAAATGAATTAAAGCAATTCCTCGTTGTGCTCATCATTTTACTGAGGATAATTTTAAAACTAGGTCAAGTGATCACAGAGAATCACATAAACAGGCTTGTTTAAGCCAAAGTCTGGAGCGAATTTGCTTGAAGCCAACTGCGGTCCCTCATATTTTTCCTTTGTTGCCTCAATATTTGTCTTCAAATTCATCTGCACCCCAACCCACAACATCAAGCACATCCTCAGCTGTACTGATAAATGAAAACAGTCAAATCAATAAACATGTGAGCTACTATTTGAAAGAAAAAAATTTCTCGGGAGTTGAAAGAAATGTTAAAATCTGAATCTTTACCAAGCGGTTTTGTGTATGTGGAAAAAGGTAGCAGCATTTTTTACCATTATATCAAAAGTTCTAACCAGCCATTGGATTCACCGAAACTTCTTGCTACAATTATTATTACCCACAAGCTTGAAGTGCAAATGTTTATTTCTTCTGCTCTACTACCAAGATCTTCTTACAATCCTTAATTGTATTCAGCCAGCATTATAAAGACCACTACAGAGTTTTGAATTTGCTGTCCTGTTTGCAAATCTGCTTGTGATTGGTCATCTGATTTCACTGCAAGCACTTGCATTGCATTGGTGATATCGCTTCCGGTACATTACGTAACAGCATGCACACTTGATGGACAACCAGATGAGAATATGGAGTGATGGAAGGAATCAAACATTGTTTTGATGTTCTTGCTTTGAAAACCGACAACCGCATATGCAACCTGTAAGATGTTTTCGTTGTTTGGTTTTTACTGTACATACAATATAAGTATGAAATAGAAATTGCCTGCAACTAAGTGTATTAGGCGCATATTACTTCGTTATACCTCGACATAGCATAATGAAGGAAGTACTGCCAACATTAACATCTGATTTCAAGAATACTCGTGTAGTCTGTTCGAATGGAGTAGTCAGTTTTCTATATGGTGTATGTAAACTGTTATGGATGTTGCTATTCAATTTCATGAAAGAAGGATATCTTCCCTACTAACTTAATCAGTAAAACCCATTTGGGTGTTGTGAGTTTATATTTTCATAGGTGACAGGTTTCAGTGGCAAGTATGTGGTAAGCTTTGCTAAATTTTCTCATCCATTAAATGAGCTGAACAAACCGAGTGAATACAGATGGGATTGAATTTGAAATGACATGACTACATCCACAAACTTTAATACTAATACTGTACAAGAGAAGTAATGATAGCAGCTGTGTTAAGTAGCTGGTATGCAATTTGACCTTTTTTATATTTTAGGAAGCTTTTTGTGGATCTCTGCCATGGTGAGCCAGTATAGAGCCAGTATATATCCCCCAGTATAGAGCATCCATTTATCCCAAGAGAGCGTCTCTTTTTCACATTCGACTTCACGCACAACTTTAAGAATTTGTACAACAGTTTATGAATAAGTGACTGATGCTCTCACCAACACTTTGTTTGGATCGTAGGGCCTTTTGCATCGTAGCCTTGATGAACTACCAAGGATGGTACAATAGCCTCAACCACATGTTTTGCCCACTCCAAGGTTTTTTCATCCTTGCATATCATCAGCATTTTACCTTCAAAGATAAAAGTGCGTTCGATGTGAACAAGAAAACCCGGATCGGTACAAAGAATCATTTTGGTGATGGCATTTTAAATTTCACGTAGATCCATGTTGTCCATACTACCATCCCTTTGTGACTCTTTTCTCGTGATGGTTAACTTTTGATTGCTGGCCTTCACAGCCCCAGCATAACTAGTTGGGGTGCTTGTGCCAGCCATCGTTATTTTGGCTTTGCCTCTTTGCAAATCATGAGCGACTTCATGTTGTCCACGTTTCTGTGGGAGGTTTGTTGTAGAGGATAGAGAATCGGAAGATTCTCTAGCCCTTTTGGTTTGACCGGAGGAGTGATCAGAAGACTCCTGATCAAGGTCGGCCAGTGACATACCAGCCAAACCCTTCATCACTCGCTTCTTTTTTCTTTCTTTTTTTTCTTGTAGTTTTTTCCCCGCTTCACCTTAGACGTGCAAGCAATATCCGAGGAATTGCTTGGATTCTGAGGCTCCACAAGGGAAGTTGAAGTGGTACTCGGTTTCACAACTGACTATGCCATTTTTGCTGTACCCTCAGCTTCTGAGACGGACATCTTTAGCAAAGGAACCTTCTCAACTTGAGGGCTCAGGTTTGATGTTTTTTCGACATTTGGGCTAGAGGGCGCAGTTGAGCGAATGCTATCTTTGTTGGCATTGTCACTCAAGAACTCACTGATTCTTGGTTGTGACAGTGCCACTTCTTCTGAATTTAGAAACAATGCCACTTCTTCTGAACTCAGAAAATGTCATTCGTATTACTTTTTTTTTCTGTTCACTGACATAATTCATATGGTTGGTTTTCTTTAAACTGGGAAAATTTCCAAAGACCGGATTATTCAAACAAACAGAATGCTACGAACTACCATTTCTATCGATGGCAAAATACCAACACTGCAAGTAATGAAATTTTTTCTGGAGTACTGGCCTTGGCGGAGCCCCCCAATACAGTTGCAGTCCCTTACCTAGGTGCCATCTGGAACTACAGGTGCACGGGGATTTTCACAAGCTGATGGACACAAAGTCCTATGTTGGCTAGACTAGGAACAGCATCCTTTCTATCTTGTGGCCGCGACACGGCAGCGCGTTTTTTCCGCTGTACCCTAAACTCGCATTGACATTCCGCCGCAATATTGGTACATTGCCATCGGTTCCATATTAGCCCGCAACTCCTGTTGGCCTTAGAGTCAGGAGTCGGAAATTAGAAGGCAGGACTTCGCAGTATCAGGCCTTCGCTTGCAATATAGGCCGGTCCAAACTGCGGTTTTCTGGTTTAATTGTTCATGTGCTTAGCTTCATAATGTTCTGATGAAACTTCCGATGTCTATGGGTAATTTTAGGTCATATAAAGTTGTGACAACTGACAATCTTTTGTACTTCTATGAAGGCCAGAATTTGGTGTTTTAAGCTGTTGAAGTAAGAACTTACCAGTACAGTTCTAGAGTAGGAACAAGTTTATTTTTTAGTGTAAATCAAATGCAAAGATGACCAAAACTTTCTGCTGTAAGGCCGCAACTAGAATTTTCATGACAAAACGTTTTAAGTATACCATAGGCCAGTTAGAAATGAAAAGCTTATTTCCCTTGAGAGTTCAGTGTCTATCCTGTCTATAATAGCCTAGACAACTTCCCATGGCTGTCATGCTTCATGCCGCAATTTCATTTAAAAACTCATTGTTTAGATAGCCAATGCTGTAAATACATTATTTGTATGAAGCATTACTAATTGTATTGGCCTAATGCAAAATTGCAGCTAAAAAAATTTTATGTTGTTTGACTTGTTTCAGAAGCCTACTTGGAAAATCTGCCTGCTGTGATGTATTGCAGTTGTTGCTGTACAGTTTGTACTTGATATGTTGATAATTAGAAAAAATTGTTAACTTTAATTTGATGAAAAACTGAATAATCGTAAATCAAGAAGCTATGTGTCAAAAGACAATCTATAAGTGAACAGTCAGTCGCAACTCAGTAAACGGTAAGTAAGTGACTAGATTTATTGCGACGCTTTCGGTACTCAATACTGCGGACGGTGTATGGTACATTTGGAGTTAGAAATGTGCTAAGTGGCTGTGATTTTGAATTGCATTGAGTTTCATTTCTACTGAGCTCAGTGTAATTTGGATTCGCAGCTACTTTGAAAAGTCAACATGCAATCAAGAAGAATTGAGATGCAAGACAAGCCTATGTACAAAACCAATTTTAGTACAGTTAGTAGTTTGTGACAAGGTAATGGGCAAGTTGGTAGCATGCAAAATATTGTTGTAGCTTACTTTTGGCTTTAACAACAGTTATTTGCATGACTACAACAATAGTAGCTCATCTGAAGTCTGGTGGCCTGTATTGCAATAATTTCAGCAAGACAACAGTGGGAAAAGAAAGGTAGTGCTGGAATATTGTAACAAAGGGATAAAATTGTAAGTTTAACTTTTACCATCGGCCTCTAGATTGTGGGCTTTGGTTTTCGATAGCAATTGCGATTAGGATCATGCGATATTAATTTTCGATAATAAAGTTGGTTATGATTACGCGATATCAATTTGTTTGCAAACACTGTTTCGGTAATGCGATGTCGATTTACGAGAAAAAACATCAAATGTGATGTTGATTTCTGATAGTGAGCATCTTATGAACAAGCGTTTCTATCCTGACTGCTGACTCTTACATCGATGAAAGCCGAAAGCAGCTCTATACGTATCAGATATTGAGAGTTGGATATTCCACAACCTCTCACGTACTGACTTGTAGAGCAACTTTGTGTGTTAATTACTGCTGCAACTAATTCTGACTTTCTGTATTTACATAGCCTAAACCGGTTTTTCTTGCTATACCATTATCCAACATGTTTGATGTCTTTCCACTAACACAAAATGAAGTTTCAGCAGTAATATTTTATGCTACTATTAAATTGGTAATGATAGCTTATTATTTCTGAAAAACAAATATTTAATTAAAATTTTAACATAAAGTTGTTTTTCTAGGTTTGACCAACAAGATCAAGATGAAATTGGCAAGGTCATTTGGAAAAAATTTGCATATCAAGAAAGATACTGTGTATTTTTCAACCAAAACCTGGTACTTAAATCAACACAAAATATTGCAGTATTTTAAAAGTGTCCTACCATAAGAGGCTTTTCAGGATTTTGGTCTTTACAAGCAACTTATTAAACATGAGACTAGATGAGTGAAATGTGCAATGATGCAAAAACAGAATGTCAATTTTATACTTGCGTGCTAAAAAATCTTTTGGTAACAGCAGATAAGGGTAGCTTAATTAACCTAACAAGTGTAATCCAATATGTTCTGAAGTTATCTGACTTGCACTTAAGTCAAAACAAAATACTGCAAAATTTAATGGTGTCTGATCATTTGAGGCTTCCCAGGGTTTTGGTCTTTAGAAGCAACTTTTTAAACAAGAGACTTTAGGCAATTGAAATCTATACCAGTAATGATTTGGAAAGAAAAAGGCAAACGGACTTGATTGATTAAGCATAACGTTTTTTTGTTAACAAGCTAATAAGAGTAGCCTAGCCTAGCTAACAGTAATTAATCTACAGTAGCAAGTGTAATCAAATATGTTCTGGAGTGATGTGACCCTAATTCAAGATCAATCTGATCAGTTGACAAGTGATGCTTATACTGACAAGTAATAAAATACAGAATAGATATTAAAAAATTGTTGAAACAGTCTTGGCTATTATTTATTAAAAGAAAATGGTATGGCTATTAATTTAGCAAAGTTAGGTTTTATTACATAAGCACTTTGGCCCACTGCAGAGTGTGACCACTCATTGAAGTAGGCTAACTTGAAATATACTTCCATGCCTGTATCACTAACAGAAGTAAACCATTGTTTCCAAATAATCACTGATATGTAGCTAGCAATAATTCAAAAACTATAGTAATTGAAGGTCAAAGACAGTGGCATCACTTGTGATTTGAGCTAAAAACAGAGGAAGGACAATTTTCACTTGAAATACAGAAGCTTGTTAATGCTTTCCGCAAAATTGGCTTCTGCCAAATATTCATTACATTTTTCAGTTGGTGCGGCATGCACTTGGGGGCTCTGACTGTAGCGGAGCAACATTTGAGCTGCCATAAGGGGATAGTTCCTCTACCAGTTACATTACCAGTGGTTGATGGTTAAAGATCTCTGTTTTGATCAATTTGGTAGGCCCAGGCCTATTTCAATTTGCACAAGCAAAGGCTTTTAATAAACTGCTGTTTCAATTGGCTTTCAACAAACACCTACAGGTAATGGTTCTAAAATGGTCTTGACCTAGCCTAAAAAGATTCAAATAAATGTAGTTTACATTTTCAAAGTTCAGAAGTTGGATAGCTTAAAAAATTTTAATCAGTTACTGGTAGGCTACCGGTATGACCGGTATGTCATAATTTATAGTGTTTCAGTACTACAAGTTATTACTACACAATATTCTATAAGCCTAATGCGTTTCATAACGCACACCAGGCAAAGTTTGGAGAAAATTTATGACACAAGTTTAATATTCTAGCGAAATTCGCTCTTTTATTAACTTTATTTTTATACCCCAAGTGCTTTAGCTAGGTTAGTTTGAAAGTCAATCCGAAAACAAAATCAGCATAGGCAAATGCTGATTTCTTATCAGCTAATAATCTCCTGAGGCTTTAATTTGATTTATTTCATACACATTGCGTTTTAATCAGGGATATCTAGAAGATCGGAATCGCTTACTTTGCTTTTTTCGCACGTTTCATGTGACAACAGTGGTGCTATGCAGCGCTTTTAGATTCTCGGACGCTTGAATGATCACAAAGCGAAACTGCTTGTTCTGTGCAATGCACGTTGGTAAAATGACTAGCACGTGTTGGGTAGTGAGCAGTGGTTGACATTTAGAAGTCTAGTTACTTTAATTGCAATTGCAATCAGTAATTGCAATGTTCAGTAATTGCAATCTATGTTGAAAATTCGGGAAAACGTTCATGATAATAAGATTAGGTGTAGATTATAAATGCGCAGTTTACAAGACTAGTCAACAGTGCTATGGTTTATAATCTGTAATCTTGTATTGTACTATAGTAGTCTACTAGACAGTAATCTATGCAATTTTTTCAGTGATTGAAATTGTAGTTGTTAAGATCAAGTGCAGTAAATTTAACTCAACAATACTGTGCTTGTGATTTAGTTAGTTATGAGACTATCCTTGCTTGGAACTATTCGGAGATATGAAACAGCTTTATGCTTTGGTAGAGCATAAAAGTTGCTCGAACTTTAAAGAAGTCGTCATTAAACCCAATCATTGTAGCCAAAACGTCTCCCCAACCTGCCATCTGTAAGTTATATGTATTGTATTTGTTTTTTCTCATTCTGGTAAATGAAATTATTAAATTTGCTTGTTTGTCGCTGGCATTCTTTTCATGTTTCTAAATTGAATTCAATTCAGTTTATTTTTGCCATGTCTGGCATGGAAGCAGCAAAAATGACCATATGGTCTTCAAAGTTCAATGCTACTGTAAAAAACAGCAAAAGAAAAAAGCAACATAACATCAACACTTACATATTTACAGCATTTTGATCAACTTAGTATGTAACATTTTACATTTACAGAAAAGCAGCAAAATGACTAGTTGGCATTATCAATAAACACTAGCGTGACACCAAAAATAGGAATAAAAACACTTTTCATATTGGCATCATAATAATTTCGTTTACCGTTGCATTTCAACTATATCATAAGATTATTAAGTTGTAATAGTACCATGCTGTTTTGAGATTAAATGGTCCTTAAGTTTTCTTGAAAATGTTTTTGGGGGATATTTTTTGAGGTATGGGGGAATTTTGGCCCAAATTACAGGACCAGTTACATTTATTGCTTTTCTTCCAAGGGAAAGATTGGTCGTTTGAATGTAATAGTTACCTTTATCACTGCATCTTGTGTTGTGTTTGTGAATTGAAGCAGCTGTCTTGATTAAACCAGAGGTTATATTGTTTACCTTGTAGTGGATTCGATGCATAGATTTGGCAGTTTCAAGGAAGAACCTGTCATTACTTGTTAGGTATTTCAACTAAAGTACAAAGTTTATTTATTCAGCATTATCATTGTAACAATGGGTAACATCTCTTTTATTTGTATCTTTATATGTTTGAAAAAGAAATGTTGCAGTATATCTACCTAGAAATTAGCTGAAATTATTTTACTGCTAAATCATGTAACTGATGTACAAAAATTAACTTTGTAGTTCAAGGGATGACTGTCGTGTTTAATAGTACATTTATGTGTATATTTTCAGGTTTCTTCAGTAAAACCCACAGCCCATGTTGAGAATCATTATACTGTAATGGTAATTATCCAAGCTTTTTTGCAACAGGAAACGTAGTTACTTTTATTTACAATTGTTGGAAAGTGTTTTTGGATAGTGTTTTTGACTTTTATTTACAATTGTTGGAAAGTGTTAACCCTAACCCATAATCATCTATTTGACATCTAGTGGAATGCAACAGCTTTCATGCTAAACCAGCTGAGCTTTTTTTTTCCATCAAATTTTTCCATCAAAAGGTGAGATTTTTTTTCAAATTTCCATCAAAAGGTGAGATTTCTTTTTCCGTTAAAAATTTACTTAATGAACTGCAGTTTGTATGAAAAATTTACGGTCGTTTTTGAAAGTTTGATGGTAAGGTAAAATCAGGGATATCTAGAACATCGGGATTGCTAACTCAATTTGGCTACTGACAACTGGAGGGTTACAACAATTTTTTCAAATAGATGTTTATTAGACATTGCATACGCTGTATATGGGTTCTTGACAACATATATGGCATTAATAGTCATCCCTACTAAAACTACTAGGCTTAGTGAGGGAGTATGCAGAGTACAGGTTCGATTCCCAAGGTAGTCAAATAACTGGCGCCACCTTTCCAGGAAAAACTAAGGCATTGCAGCCAGACTGGTGACTAGCCATCAACTGTCCAGTTGATAGTGCGCTCGCTATATGATCATCGAGATGTTGTTCACTGGTTCGGTACTTGCACAGGGCATATTGCTGTATTGACCTTGGGAAAGACACTCCACGCTAATTTCCGTCAGAGCCGTACAGTTTACCAGTCGAGGTGGCCTAGTCTGACAGAACATTTGCAAACAGAACCGAAAATAGTAAACAAACACGGTACAGCTGATTTCAAAATGGACCAAGCAATACCATAAGTACGTATTGCTTTATAAACATATAGCTGACAACAAAGTTAGAATGTAGTCGCTACTGCATGCACATTGTTACTTCTAGTTCAGTCAATAAGCTTTCGAATATGCTTCAGTTGGACATTTTAAAAGTCAATTTTGAGATTTTTCCTAAACACTGGGGGTCTTCTATAGTAGGGCGGCTGTTGAGTTTCTTCAACTGGTTCTTTGCAAAGCGATTAAAACCGTCTGGACAATGAACTTAAAGTTTGTGTGGTCTGAGCTACATTTGATATCGGTAAGATCACAGAATCTGCTTGCATTCGCGACTGCAGTAGAAGCGTTCGTAAATACAGCCCGTGCATTGTTCAATGTCAACAGCCTTTTCATATTTTTAGCATTCGATGCCAAAGCATTGAAAAATTGCATCGCAAATACCATAGTTGCAAAGCAACATGCACTGGCTCTGCAAGTCCGCCACGGTTTGCCATTTTGAACAGCTTTTAATGCTCTTCGAATAGACTTTCAGTAACTTCTGAAGAGGTATCGCTTGAAATCAATAATTTCTTGCAAGACGTGCATTTTCTTTGGTTGTCAATTCGCCGGGCGATGCAATTCGCCGCTCACATAGTAACATATTGCAACATCTGCCTGGGAAATGTCCTCCAAAGTCACATGGGAAAAAATTACCTCCAGCCAATTGTAGTCCTCTTCCATATCAATATGATTTGAGAGCTCATTGTACAATTCACACTGTTGAATCGTTGTTAACAAGGCATCTTGCTGTAGCAAACTTAAGCAGTGGATCTTTTTTCTGAATGCGGTAGATGTTTCACGGAGGTTAAGTAATTACCACCATTACTGTGATGGTACCATCCAAAGCGTCCTTCTACAGAAGCAGACGTCAGCTTTCCAGTTAAGAAGTACTGAAAACCATGATTGTCTTTCGAGCAAGTGCTTAGCCAACTCGGGTATTGCTGTCATAGACTGAATGCAGGCCATAAAAGTTTGTGCGGTAAACCCTGCCTTTCCGGATTGCCTTACTCGCAAAATATTTGGATGGCTTCTAAATATTTCAAACCAGGGTGGTCATGCTGCATGTGTTGAATTGACATGTACACTTCCTCTTTTTATATTTGATCTAAAGCCAAAATATAATTACTCAGTAAGGGTGTTTACAACACATTTTACACTATTTATATCATTCGTCGCCACATGCTAGCATGGAATTGTGCGCTACTTACTGCACCACAATGAATGTTTTCCATAAATACAGCAATCACATTCATGATTAGATAGTAGACACCATCGAACTTACTGCACACTTTGGCAATACCAATCTTCAAGTACAGAAGCATTTCTACCCTGTTATTATCCTTACCTAGCTGAAAGCTAGACATACCTTGGTAAGGTGCTTTGACTGATAAAATTTTCCATTTGGTGGAGATGAAATCGAGGTAACGAGCAGTTTCAGAAAACTCAGGATGACCCTCCAAATAAAACTCGAAGC
This sequence comes from Trididemnum nubilum, assembly GCA_963965965.1. Taxonomy (NCBI): domain Eukaryota; kingdom Metazoa; phylum Chordata; class Ascidiacea; order Aplousobranchia; family Didemnidae; genus Trididemnum; species Trididemnum nubilum. Next base: position 23,670,074 of record OZ014476.1, read on the forward strand.
ACGAACACTTGATTCATGAAAAACTCCTATATAATTGAACATTTGACCAAGACAAATACTTTTAATTTACTCAAAAGCAAACCTATTACTGTGGCTACCATTAGTCTCGGTCACATTACCTCATCTAGGAAAACTAGTTGTGAAACAACACCAATGCTTGTGCTGTAATTAAAATTTCAATATGTTTTGTATAGTTTGTCTTAATTCTAACTAAAAGGATATAGATGTTGTCGCAGTAATATTAAAAACAGGAGAGTATATCAGCAGACACTTCCCTTTCATCAAATATACTAATGCATATCAATTGAAAAATCTTGTACCGTAGTCTATAGTCATCGTGCTATAGCAGCTGTTTTGCTGTAATTGCACTGGTAACCTGACAGCCAGATATATTGCAAAACTTTCAACTTACCAAGGATATGTTGAAGTAATGTTTGGGCAATGCTACTTGGGTTGAGGGATACTTTTTTCAATGCATGGGCAACTTTTAGGGGTTTTCCTTCTTCTATGCGATAAAGGTGCTTCAAATAGGCAAACTGAGCAATGCATTTGTTGCCAAGGATGTACTTATGACAAAGTGTTGGTGAGAGCATCAGTCACTTATTCATAAACTGTTGTACAAATTCTTAAAGTTGTGCGTGAAGTCGAATGTGAAAAAGAGACGCTCTCTTGGGATAAATGGATGCTCTATACTGGGGGATATATACTGGCTCACCATGGCAGAGATCCACAAAAAGCTTCCTAAAATATAAAAAAGGTCAAATTGCATACCAGCTACTTAACACAGCTGCTATCATTACTTCTCTTGTACAGTATTAGTATTAAAGTTTGTGGATGTAGTCATGTCATTTCAAATTCAATCCCATCTGTATTCACTCGGTTTGTTCAGCTCATTTAATGGATGAGAAAATTTAGCAAAGCTTACCACATACTTGCCATTGAAACCTGTCACCTATGAAAATATAAACTCACAACACCCAAATGGGTTTTACTGATTAAGTTAGTAGGGAAGATATCCTTCTTTCATGAAATTGAATAGCAACATCCATAACAGTTTACATACACCATATAGAAAAATGACTACTCCACTCGGACAGACTACACGAGTATTCTTGAAATCAGATGTTAATGTTGGCAGTACTTCCTTCATTATGCTATGTCGAGGTATAACGAAGTAATATGCGCCTAATACACTTAGTTGCAGGCAATTTCTATTTCATACTTATATTGTATGTACAGTAAAAACCAAACAACGAAAACATCTTACAGGTTGCATATGCGGTTGTCGGTTTTCAAAGCAAGAACATCAAAACAATGTTTGATTCCTTCCATCACTCCATATTCTCATCTGGTTGTCCATCAAGTGTGCATGCTGTTACGTAATGTACCGGAAGCGATATCACCAATGCAATGCAAGTGCTTGCAGTGAAATCAGATGACCAATCACAAGCAGATTTGCAAACAGGACAGCAAATTCAAAACTCTGTAGTGGTCTTTATAATGCTGGCTGAATACAATTAAGGATTGTAAGAAGATCTTGGTAGTAGAGCAGAAGAAATAAACATTTGCACTTCAAGCTTGTGGGTAATAATAATTGTAGCAAGAAGTTTCGGTGAATCCAATGGCTGGTTAGAACTTTTGATATAATGGTAAAAAATGCTGCTACCTTTTTCCACATACACAAAACCGCTTGGTAAAGATTCAGATTTTAACACTTCTTTCAACTCCCGAGAAATTTTTTCTTTCAAATAGTAGCTCACATGTTTATTGATTTGACTGTTTTCATTTATCAGTACAGCTGAGGATGTGCTTGATGTTGTGGGTTGGGGTGCAGATGAATTTGAAGACAAATATTGAGGCAACAAAGGAAAAATATGAGGGACCGCAGTTGGCTTCAAGCAAATTCGCTCCAGACTTTGGCTTAAACAAGCCTGTTTATGTGATTCTCTGTGATCACTTGACCTAGTTTTAAAATTATCCTCAGTAAAATGATGAGCACAACGAGGAATTGCTTTAATTCATTTTTGCCTCAATACTGGTACTGCATATCTTTTTGTGGAAATCTGAATAGTGCAACTGGTTCTGATTTCTTGCTAGATTTATAACTAAATTTACATTCAGGAACACAACAAGAGTTAACCATTGCATTTGGTAGCCTACAGTATATTATCCAATTCGAGAATAAAGATAAAATTCTAAAAATTTACAGCAAAATATCAGCTAAAATTTTACAATAATGTGTATAGCATCACTCCACTTCAGACTAACCAATAGGAAATACCGGTCGACCACTGGCTACCGGTATATGTCTACCTAGGAGTGCAATAGAGGTTGTAATTTGCTAACAGACTCACTCTCCAGACTAGGTAGACTTTGAAATGCTCTAGAGGGTTATAGCCACATACCAGTAGGCTACTGAGTAGGCTATTTACCGGTACGTATGACAGGTGGGTTCAATTCAATTTATTAAGACAGCGAAAGACTGTTCAGTCATCAAAGTCAACTGTCAAAATTAGCAGTTAAACATCATTACCGGTAACAATTGAAATTAAAAGCAGAAATCAGACTATTTACAGCAGTATACAAACTTCTTACGCTCAGAGTCTTGTCCCTGACAAGAACCTCCCTCAACTCACCCCCAAATGATAAATAATAATAGGCACTAATTATTTTGTTTTGAATTCTATTTTGAATTTACAGAAGTTCTTCTGTTTTATCTGTAATGGTGTTTCGTTCCAGATTTTTGGTCCATTACACTGCAAACACTTTTGGGCTTGTTTCGATGAAACTCTAGTAATGAAGTAGTTTTTTTTGATGTTTTTTTCTGGTGTTGCGTGAATGGATGTTATCTAACATTGTAGCCGATAGCATAATTATTAGTTGATGCACTGCAGATGTTTAAGGCTTTGTTGTGTACTTTGTGCATCAATTTAGCTAATTCAAGTTGAAAAATCCCGTGCAGCTTTAGTATTTGTAGCCTTGAGAATAATGGTGTTGCTCGTGTTGTTTTATTGCTATAAGTGATGATTCGCATTGCTGTTATTTGAAGTAAAAATAAAGGTCTCATATTCGAATTGGAGGCACTGTCCACTGAAGTAGGCCTACCCTAATTAATCTTACGCCTATTTTAATGTTTCATCAGGCTCGATTGTAACTTAACGTTTGACCTCAACTATAACTAACTACGAAAAACTTCAAACTGTATTTTTTTCTGTGTCATTGCCGACTAGCAACTAGTACTACTAACACAAACGCAACACCCTGCTAAATGCTCATGAGCTCAATGACTAACCCTCCAGTTGTCACCAGTCATCCGGAACGTGACGCAAGTAAGCAATCCCGTTGTTCTAGATATCCCTGGTTAAAATTTATGCTTTTTTTTTGAAAGTTTGACGGTGAAGTTAAAGTTTTAATCTAATTAAATGCTGAATTATTCACAACCTTCAGACTCCGGCTAAATCCTGCTGCATTTAAATGCTGATATCTAACAACAGAGCATTTTGTGTAAACGTATTAAAACGTCAATATTACTGGCTAAATCAGTGTGTTCTTGACAATTAGTTGATTGCTTGATTTGACCGCGAAAGGTCCTTTTGCAACTTACCTGTGGCAATTCTAATCGATCTTTATGACTGTCGCGCATACATAGTGAGCAACTAAATAAAAATTTGTTTTGTTCTGTGCTGTTAGTTGATGTAACCAAAATGTTATTTTTTTTAAACTAATACCAGTTCGAATGTTTACGGCTATAACTGAAAATAATCACCAATTGCACTGTTCAGGATTTCGAAAGAACGATTCAATGTGAGAACCGCTTTGTCTCTATGAACATGGATCTAGCAAATCTTGCAACATTGCTATTTATTAGTGGCAATGTCCACCCTTACCCAGGCCCCATCAGCAACCATCCTCACCCCAGGCACCCTTGCTCCATCTGCCATCTGGATGTGGGCAGAGATTCTCTTCAATGCTCTGCTTGCCTCAAGTGGGTGCATTTCCTTTGCTCCTTTCTTACCCGTGCTGACTTTCGCACAATCTGTGCAACTGGCACTGCAGTGGGCTGGCGATGCCCAGCGTGCCATCCCCAAAAGAAAACTGGCTCCCCCACTCAGACCAGTCTCCTTGTTACGCCGCCTGCGTCCCCTTCCTTGGGTTCCCCTTACTACCGCCTGGCTTTTATCACTCACGTCCACCTCGGGGCCTCCCACGTTACCCTTGATCCATTTGCTCTCTTGAGGTAGGTAAGGCTTCTTTAAAGTGCTCCACCTGCTCCAAGTGGGTGCACTTCTCCTGCTCCTCTCTGACTCGGGCTGACTTTCGCAAAATCTGCGCGGCCGGCTCCCCCATGGGTTGGAATTGCCCTGCTTGTTTTAATAGGGACCTTGTTTCTCCCACCCACCGGCCAGCGTCCCCCCGCCTCGTCTCTCCAGCTCTGCCCCCACCCACACCCACTCCACTTGCTTGCTCAGATCTTATGGATTCATCTCTGCCTCTACCCTCACATCCTCCCCTTCTTAACACCTGCCCTCATTCCGCCTTCACCCTTCCTGCCTCATCACCACCGCCCACAGCTTCACAGCCGGTCCACAACTTGCCACCGCACTCTTAAGGAAATCCACGCCTCTCACACAATCTCAGAATTGTGCAATGGAATGCCGGCGGTCTATCCTCCTCCAGCCGTGCTGAACTGATCGCCTTTCTTTCTGGCAACCACTATGACCTCATTTTGCTCCAGGAAACCCATCTTTCGTCAACCAGAAAGTTCCAAATCCCTGGTTATTATATCCTCCGCACGGACCGGACTTTCGGTAGACAAGGCCCTGTTTCCTCCGGTACTCATAACACTGGTGGTGGTGTCCTCACTCTCATCCACTCTGACCTGGATTTCTCTCCTGTTTCTGTCTCCTCTCTGTCTTCCCAGGATCCCTACTCAGACTACACCTGTGTTAAAGTCCTTCTCTCCAACCACTCTCCTCTTCAATTTCTTAACCTCTACTCCCCTCCCATCAGAAACAGTCCTTCTGATTCTCGCACCAGGACCTTCCATCCTGACATCCTTCCTAATTCCCCTGACACTTTCATCCTCGGAGACCTCAATGCTCACTACCCAACGTGGGACAGACTCATTCCCCCTAACCCGCTCGGAAATGACCTGTTTCGCTGGATCACTTTTTCCGGTCTGGAAATTCTGAACGACCCCGCTTCTCCCACGCTCCTTCACCATTCCACTGGGAGCCGTTCTTCCCCTGATATCTTGTTAGCTCCTGCGTCTCTCGCCCCCCACTGTGAGTGGCGCACTCTCCATGGCCTTGGCTCGGACCATCTCCCCATTGAAGTTGTCCTCCCCCTCTTTCCAGTTCGTCAACCAAACACACGTCCCCCCAAATTCAACTACAAAAAGACCAGTTGGGATATATACCAATCTTATATTGCTGAGCACCTTCCCTCTCTTGATTTTGATGCACTCAACATCCACCAGGTTGCCCACTCCTTTTCCCTATTCTTAGTCGAAGCTGCCAAGGCCTCTATCCCCTTTGGCCGCCTTGGTCGTTCCTCACCAAAGCCTGGTGGTCCCAGGAAGCGGAATCTGCAGTTCGGGAACGACGGAGGGCCCGCTCCGTGGCACACCGATCTGATTCAAACCGCCTCAGATTCATAGATGTTTCTCGTAGGGCTTCCTCAGTCATTTCTAGAGCCAAATCTGCAGCCTGCCAAGCCACCTGTTCTAACCTGTCTCCCCGTTCTGATCCTCGTGCTGTCTTCAGGCTTCTCAATACCGTCTCGGCCAAAAAAAAACACCTCCCAAGACTCTTCTTTTCCCGATTGCACTTGCCCTCTTGACACTGCCAACCACTTTGCCTCTTATCTTCGCTCACGTCTATCTCAAGCGACACCCCGTTCCTCGCGCAGAGCTGAACGACAGTTCATGAATGAACTCCGGAAAGCTAGCTGTGAGGATGCTTCTTCCCTCCATAGATCTTTCTGCTCCCCCTTTTCCTTGACTGTACTCTCCACTGCTATCAGCAATTTCTCCTCTTCCACTGCGTCTGGCCCTGACCAGATTGCCTACCCTTTACTAAAGCACCTGCCTGAACCAGCACAACTCCTCCTTCTTTCTCTTTTTAACATGTCCTGGCACTCTCACACCTTCCCCTCTTGTTGGAAACCTACCACTATCATCCCCATTCATAAACCTGGAAAACCCACTTCCTCTCCGTCCTTTTTTCGCCCCATTTCCCTCACCTCCTGCATCTCGAAGCTTTTTGAGCGCTTGATTCTTTCTCATCTAACTTTTCACCTTGAATCGAATCATCTCCTCTCGACTTGCCAGGCCGGCTTTCGTCCTGGTAGGTCACCCCTTGACCGAATTCTGTCTCAATCAATCTGGGACGGCTTCCAAAAGAAAAAACCTCCAGACCGAACGAACGATTTTGGCTTCTGTTGACTTCTTCAACGCTTTCGACTCGGTCTGGCACTGTGCTCGTTTTCACAAACTCCTCTTGCTCAAACTCCCCCCTTGCTTCGTTTTTTGGGTGTGCTCCTTCCTTTCTGATCGTAGAGCTAAAGTCCAGGTTGGTGGTTCCCACAGCCGCTCTTTCCGCATCAGACGTGGGGTCCCCAGGGCTCAGTACTTGGTCCGGTCCTCTTCATTCTGTTTGTTGATGACATCACTAAGGATTTACTTCGGGGTGCCCATGCCTCCCTGTATGCTGACGATCTGGCCATCTGGTCCTCCTCCCCAGACCCGCTCAAAGCCTCCTCTGTTGTCCAATCCTCCCTCGCTTAGAAACATGGTCCAACTTATGGAGACTTCCACTCAATCCAAAGAAGTGTGAGTCCTTTTTTTTCTCTACAGATCCCCATCAAGCCACTTTCGAACCCCGACTGAACCTCTTGGGCTTCCCTCTTTTGTTCAATCCCACCCCTAAATTCCTTGGAGTAACCTTTAATCGGACCCTATCCTTTGGGACCCATGTCCAATCCGTGTGATCCAAATTCTATCCACGCCACAAAGCCCTTCGCTCAATTGCCACTGCCTCTTGGGGTCCCACAAAAGAATCTCTCTCCCTACTCTACAAAGCCTTTGTCGATCTGGTGCTTACATATGCCTCTCCTGGTTGGTTCCCAATCCTTTGTAACACTGCAACCAATCACCTGGAAGTTCTACACAGAGCTGCATGCAAAGTCATTACTGGATGCCTCTTTTCCACCCCCTCCTCACTACTCCTTCTCGAGGCCCAACTCCCTCCTCTAAAGCTGACTCCAGAGCATCAGACCCTCTACTCCTTTGAACGTGCTTTGTGCCTTCCCCTCGACTTCTCCAGTCTTTATGCCCTGGCAATTAGAAACGTTCCCTGTCGACTATAGAAGAAACCCTCCTGTAGATCATTCTGTTCTTCAGCCACACAACCACTCCCATCCCCACGCGAGTCTCTGATCACGTGCCCCCCTTTTCCCCCATGGTCCACAACCCACTTTAGTGTTTCCCCCTTCATTCCCGACTGCTCAGGCAACAGTACATCTCGACTCCAAATTGCTTCAAGCGGACTATCCTCCCTCCCCCCGTCTGATATCCAAGTATTGACTGACGGATCTGTCCCCTCCCTTTTTGGTCCCGGTGGCGCTGGAGTGTATGCTCCAAATGCAACACATCGAATTCCTTATCCTTTTCCGCCGGTCCAATTGCCTCCAGCTTCACAGCTGAAACCTTTGCCCTCAAGCAAGGTCTTGCTTGGTGTACTAGCCATTTGATGACCTGCAAATTCCAGTCAGTCCTTTTCCTAACCGACTCTCAATCAGTCCTCTATATTCTTTTTTCAGCCCCCTCTTATCTCCTGCCTGAGTCCCTCTGGTATGTTTGGTCCCTTGCCTCCTCCCTGTCCAACAATACCAGTTTGAGCTTCCAATGGGTCCCCGGACACGCAGGTCTCCCCAGAAATGAAAAAGCGGATTTACTTGCCAAAACTGGTGCCTCTCTGCCCACTGATGCGATCCCAAGCCCTTTCCCCCCAGTTAGTGCCAAAGTCCGTTATTGCCAATACCGCAATTGGAGACGTCACATCTCACACTCCCATCTGAACTTCCAAGTCCCCAAAGTCTCTTTGGAGGCTCCTTCTTTCTCGCTCCATACGCAATGAGCTCTCCCGTCTTCGCTGCCATGGTCACAGTCTTCTTTTATCTTCATATCTTCACAGGATCAGTCGGAAAGATAATTCTGATTGTAGTGCCTGTGGACACCCTCTACAGGACCTCAATCATCTCCTCCTCGACTGTCGTGCTTCTGAACCCCTTCGCAAATCTATCTTTGGCTCCTCTCTCTCTATTCTCGATCTATGGTCCAGACCTTGGGGTGTGGCCCGACTGTTGGGTCTCCGCGGAGTTCCTCCGCGCCTCCATCCCTCGGAAGGGGTCGGGTAGTACCACACCACAGTCATCAACCGATGCCAATTTATTTCGGAATGCGAGTCATCATCACCGAAAATCGTGACAAGGCTGGTGGATTTTTTAACGGAAACCTCGGCGTCGTTCATTCCCTTTCAAATCACACTCTTTTTGTTCGTTGCAATCATTAACTGATTGCCATCTTTCCAGTAACCAATCAACAAAACGACATCTACTATCCAATTCGACCAGTCTATTCCGTGACCGTGGCAAAAGCGCAAGGACAAACCATTCCACACGTTACAATTTGGTTTGATAAACCAAAATCGTCAACTGCAAGTGCCTACCTATGTCGCCATGTCACGTGTAGCTTCCTATTCATGCATCTCTATTTTAAAGCTGTCCATAGCAAGTCATTTCGCATTTCCTTTTCACTCCTACTTCTTCTCCGAGCAGGTGCAATAGGACTACATTGCAGTGAAGGCCCTGCTATATCAAAAAGCCTAACGATGTCGTGTTGCTACCTCTTTGGGTGACAATGGAAACGCAACAACTTCACCACTTTTTCATTCTTGGCCCTAGCTGCTTTCGGCATCCTTCTTTTTGCTCTGTGTCAGTGACTTACCCTTTAGGTCGCTTGACCTTGCGCTTGTGCACAGCTCGTCGTTTGGAATCCTTGCCTACATTCGTGTACGTGCATTAAGACCAAATGTTGGCCATCAACATTCCTAGGCATAAAACAAAACCACTTGGACGCCACGCGACTGCGATGGTTGGGTGCTGGGTTCAGTCACCTCTGACGTTCAATCCTACGCTTGCTAGTTCCTCAATGTTATCATAGGTAATTTTTGTGGACACTTTCATTGATTTTGCTCAAAATACACAAAACATCGTTATAATATTAATTGTTTACTTAAAACATTGAAACGATTTTTCGGAATATGAAAGCATACCTTGCGTGTATTTGCGTAATATTTTGAACAGACTATTGGTAAAACTTTGTTTAGTTGTGTTTATCTCCATTTGTCGCGTTTCGTGTCCCTTTCAACCTTTAAGTTGTTGAACGTAACGTTGTGGCTTGCTGTCACGCATGCATTTAAGGGTAACGGACCAAAGTTTGCTCAGTGATCCAAATGAATCTGTATTACACTTCCAAGTAGGTTTTGTAGTTAGCTGACAACAAATTCTGGAGTTAGTTTAGGTCATTTTCTGGACACTCTCATATATTTGCTCAAAATACCCAAAAACTTGTTTTATACTTGCATTCAAAAACGTCCCAAAACGCTTCGACTCGTTCAAAGTTTGCTCAGACAAAAATTAAAACGGCCAAACAGCACAAAAGGTAAGAACGGGTCAAAAACCATTAAAAAACACTGAAAACCGCTTAAAAATGATTTTCAGGACCAAATACCAAAAAGAATGTGTTTACAAAAAAAAGTTTGTTTACAAAGATCGTATCAAAATGCTTCCAATCATTCAAAACTCGCTCACAAACGACCAAAATGGCCGAACAGCACAAAAGCTGTTACGGGGTTAAAAACGTCAAACGCTTCTTCGAAATGCTGAAAATTGCTTAGAAGCGATTTTCGTGACCAATACCAAAACAAAATTTTTTTGGAAAAAAACTAATTTTTGATCATAGTCGTGCAGAAACGCCCAAAATCAATGAAATTTTGTTCAAAAACGACGAATACGGGCCAGGTAGCACAGAAATCAAAAATCGGTCAAAAAGCAAAAAAGTGCTAAGACTTAGCATTAACCGCCTAAAATGATTGTCATGACCAGGTAGCGAAAAAAAGAGTTCAACAAAAAAAACTTTTTTTACCAAGCTCGTCCAAAACGCTTCAAATTATTAAAAACACGCTGTGAAACGCTCGAAACGGTCAAAATGCACAAAAACTGAAACTAAAAGCTAAAAACAACTGAAAATGGTTTGGGAATGATTTTTCTGACGAAATACCAAAAAATAGGTTTTTGACGAAAAATAGTTTTTATGACCAAAATCTTCTCAAAACGTTTCAAATTAAAGCTGAAAATGGAAAATTTGAAAATCGATCGAAAAAGCTGAAAATCGATCAAAAACGTTAAAAAAAGCAAAAAAAAAAAGAAAATTGTTAGGAAATGATTTTTAGGACGAAATATCAAAACACTTTTTTTCTGACGAAAAATAAGCTTTTTGACCAAACCGCCCTAATATCAGTTTAAACTTGCTGCTTGAAAACGATAAATGCGGCCCAACAACACAAAAACTAAAAATGGGTTGAAAACGTCAAAAACTGGTAAAGCACACTGAAAACAGCTTGGAAATAGTTTTCTTGACCAAAAAGCAAAACAAAGTTTTTTTCGGACAAAAACATTTTTCACCAAACTTGGGCTAAAACGCTTAAAAGCACCTGAAACTTGCTCAAAAACAAACAATTCGGCAAAACAGCAACAAAACTGAAAGTAGGCGAAGGACGTTGAAAACTGTCAACCACTAAAACTCGCTTAGAAGTGATTTTCGTAACCAAAATGCCAAACAAATTTCTTTCAATCAAAAACATTTTGTTTAGCCAAATACTGACCCAAAACGCTTCAAATCAGTTGAAACTGGCCGAAAAACAAGCAATACAGCCAAACAACAAAAAAAACTAAATGTATGTCAAAAACTGGTAAAAAACACTCAAAACCGCTTAGAAGTGATTTTCATGACCAAGGACCAAAAAGAATGTGTTTTTAAATAGTTTGTTTACCAAATTCGTGTCAAAACGCTTTAAATCATTCAAAACTCGCTCACAAACGACCAAAACGGTCAAACATTTCAACACAAGTGAAATTTGCTTAGAAATCACCAACACGGCCAAACAGCACAAAAATTTGAAAGCGGTCAAAAACGTCCAAAACTGATAAACTGAACCTTACTCAAAAATGATTTTTGGGAAGGAAAAGGAGAGAAAAGTATTTTGCTACGATAACTTCAACTCAAGTTTTCCAGAAATGTTTCAAATTTTTTTATTTTGGAAACAAACGAGCAATACGGTCAAAGATCAAAAAATCAGAAAACGGTCAAAAATTAATGAAAAACACTGAAAACCGTTAAGATTTTTTTTTCATGACCAAATGGAATGTGGTGACAAATAGTTTGTTTACCAAATTTGTGTCAAAACGCTTCCAATCATTCAGAGCTTGCTCACAAACGACCAAAACGGTCAAACAATACAAAAATTGAAATGCGCTTGAAAACGTCAAAAACTGCTACAGAGTGTTTAAAACCGCTTGGAAATGTGTTTTTGTGACCAAATACCAAAACAAATTCTTCTTTCAGAAAGTACTTTTTTTTGTTAAAGTCGTGCAAAAACGCTCCAAAACATTTAAAACTTGCTCAGAAACGACAAATACGGTCAAACAGCACAAATATTTGGAATTGGGTAAAAACGTATAAAATTGTTGAGTTAACATTAGCCGCTTCAAATTTAAAAGTCAACTTTAGCCGCGTCATGACAAAACGCTTCAAATCATTCAAAACTCACTATGAAACGACCAAAACGGCCAAAATTCACAAAAAACTGAAATACGATCAAAAACGTCAAAAAAGCTAAAAAACACTAAAAATTGTTTGGGAATGATTTTTATGGCTAAATATCAAAAAAACATCCTTTTGACAAAAAACAAGCTTTTTTGACCAAAATCTTCTTAAAACGCTTCAATAGCTTGAATTGTTTGCTTGAAAACGACAAATACGGTAAAACAGCGAAAATACTGAAAGTCGGTTGAAAACGTCAAAAACTGTAATAAAATACTGAAAACCGTTTAGAACCGTTATGAAACACTGAAAACCGGTAAAGAAAATGTTTTTCGTAAAACGTTTTTTCTATTGCTTTTTTTGCTTCTATTGTCACAAAAAATGTTTTTTAAAGGTTTTCAGCAAAATTTAGCAGGCTTTGACGTTTTAGACCAATTTTAGTTTTTGTGCTGTTTGGCCGTTTTAGTCGTTTTTAAGCTAGTTTTGAGTGATTTGTAACGTTTTAGGACATGTTTGGTAAAGTGTTTTGTTTAAAACTTCTTTATTAGTTGTTGGTAATGAAAATCACTTTCGAGCGGTTTTCAGTTTTTTTTATCAGTTTTTGGCTGTTTTGACCAATTTTCAGTTTTTGTGCTGTATGGCGGTTTTGTTATTTTTAGCAAGTTTTAAATGATTTCAAGCGTTTTGGGACAGTTTTGGTCAAAAAATGGTTTTTTTGGTCAAAAAGTTTTGTTTTGCTGTTTGGTCATGAAAACTCTTTCCAGGCTGTTTTCAATGTGCTTTAACAGTTTTTGACGTTTCTGACCAATTTTTAGTTTTTGTATTGTTGGGCCGTATTTGTCGTTTTTAGACAGCAAGTTTTAACTGACATTAAAGCGTTTTGGAAAAATTTTGGTCAAAGAAACCATTTTTCGTCAGAAAAAAAGTGTTTTGATATTTCGTCCTAAAAATCATTCCCAAACAAATTTCAGTTTCTTTTCGCTTTTTTCAACGTTTTTGATCGATTTTCAGTTTTTGTGCTTTTTGGTTGTTTCGGTCGTTTCGTAGCAAGTTTTGGACAAGTGTAGTCGAAAAAGGTTTTTGATGTTGAACATTTTTTTTTAGCTGCTTGGTCATGATAATGTAACTTATAGGACAATGCTACCTTTTTTTTGAACGGCTATAGCTAACTTTTAGCAGTTTTGGACGTTTTGACCGACTTTTAGTTTTTGTGCTGTTTGGCCGTAATAGTCTTTTCTGAGCAAGTTTTGTTTGATTTAGGGCGTTTTGACACGACTTTGATCAAAAATCAGTTTTTTTTTTTAAAAAGGTTTTTGTTATGGTATTTGGTCACGAAAATCACTTCCAAGCCGTTTTCAGCACTTTACAGCAGATTTTGACGTTTTTTAAATGCGTTTCAATTTTTGTGCTGTTTGACCGTTTTGGTCGTTTGTGAGCGAGTTTTGAATGATTAAAAGCGTTTTGACACGAATTTGGTAAACAAACTATTTAAAAACACATTCTTTTTGGTCCTTGGTCATGAAAATCATTTCTAAGCGGTTTTGAGTGTTTTTTACCAGTTTTGACATACATTTAGTTTTTTTTGCTGTTTGGCTGTATTGCTTGTTTTTCGGCCAGTTTCAACTGATTTGAAGCGTTTTGGGTCAGTATTTGGCTAAATAAAATGTTTTTGATTGAAAGAAATTTGTTTGGCATTTTGGTTACGAAAATCACTTCTAAGCGATTTTTAGTGAAGTTTGACAGTTTTCAACGTCCTTCGCCTACTTTCAGTTTTGTTGCTGTTTCGCCGAATTGTTTGTTTTTGAGCAAGTTTCAGGTGCTTTTAAGCGTTTTAGCCCAAGTTTGCTGAAAAATGTTTTTGTCCGAAAAAAACTTTGTTTTGCTTTTTGGTCATGAAAACTATTTCCAAGCTGTTTTCAGTGTGCTTTACCAGTTTTTGACGTTTTCAACCCATTTTTAGTTTTTGTGCGTTTTCAAGCAGCAAGTTTAAACTGATATTAAAGCGGTTTGGTCAAAAAGCTTATTTTTCGTCAGAAAAAAAATGTTTTGATATTTCGTCCTTAAAGTCATTTCCAAACAATTTTCATTTTTTTTTGCTTTTTTTAACGTTTTTGATCGATTTTCAGCTTTTGTGCATTGTGGCCGTTATGGTTGTTTCGCAGCAAGTTTTGAATGATTTAAACCGTTTTGGACAAGTTCAGTCAAAAAACGTTTTTTATGATGAACACTTTGTTTTAGCTGCTTGGTCATGACAATGCTTAGCTTTTTTTGAACGGCTAAAGCTAACTTTTAGCAGTTTTGGACGTTTCTGACCGACTTTTGGTTTTTGTGCTGTTTGGCCGTAGTTTTTGCTTCTGAGCAAGTTTGACTTAAGGCGTTTTTGCACGACTTTGATCAAAAATCAGTTTTCTAAAAGAGGTTTTTGCTGTGTATTGGGAACTTTTGTTATAAAACGAATTTTGTTATGACACGAGTTTTGTGAAAAAACTATTTGAAAACACATTCTTTTTGGACTTTGGTCATGAAAACCATTTCTAAGCGGTTTTCAGTCTTTTCACCAGTTTTTGAGATATATTTAGTTTTTTTTGCGATTTGGCCGTATTGCTTGTTTTTCGGCCGTTTTCAACTGATTTAAAGCGTTTAGGGTCAATATTTGACTAAATCAATTGTTTTTGATTGAAAGAATTTTGTTTTGCTGTTTGGTTACAACAATCACTTCTGAGCAAGTTTTAGTGGTTTGACAGTTTTCATCGTCCTTTACCAACTTTCAGTTTTGTTGCTGTTTAGTTGAATATTTGACTAAATAAAATGTTTTTGATTGAAAGAATTTTGTTTTGCTGTTTGGTTACGACAATCATTTCTGAGCGAGTTTTAGTGGTTTGACAGTTTTCAACGTCTTTCACCAACTTTCAGTTTTTTTGCTGTTTTGCTGAATTGCTTGTTTTTTTAGCAAGTTTTAAGTGGTTTTAGGCGTTTTGTACAAATTGGAAAAAAATGTATCAGAAAGAAAAATTGTTTTGCTTTTTGGTCATGAAAACTCTTTCCAAGTTGTTTTCAATGGGCTTTAACAGTTTTGTACGTTTTTGACCGATTTTTAGTTTTTGTGTTGTTTTGTCGTTTCTGAGCAAATTTTTGATGGCTTAAGGCGTTTTTGCTCGACTTTGATCAAAAATCAGTTTTTTTTGAAGAAAAGATTTTGATTTAGTATTTGGTCACAAAAATCATTTCTAAGCGGTTTTCAGCACTTTGTAGCAGTTTTTGACGTGTTTACTCGCGTTTCATTTTTTGTTTTGTTTGATCGTTTTGGTCGTTTGTGAGCAAGATTTGAATGATTAGCAGTGTTTTGACACAATTTTGTTTTCAGTGTTTTCGACCTTTGGACCGATTTTTGGTTTTTGTGTTGTTTGGCCGTATTGCTTGTTTTCTTGCAAAATTAGAGTAATTTGAAGCGTTTCTGGAAAACTTTGGGTGAAGTTTTTGTTGCAAAACATGTTTTTGCTTTTAATTTGCAGAAATCATTTTTAAGCAGTTTTGGACGGTTTTGACGGGTTTTAGTTTTTGTGCGGTTTGGCTGTGTTGGTCCATTTTGAGCAAGTTTTAAGTGATTTGAAACGTTTTAGGACATTTTTGGTAAAGAAACTTTTCCGTTTAAAAATGCTTACTTTATTGGAAACGAGAATCACTTCGAAGCGGTTTTCAGTACTTTTTACGTTTTTGAAGTTTTTGACCGCTTTTCGGTTTTGTGCTTTTTGGCCGTTTTGGTTATGTCAGCGATTTTTGCATGATTATTTCTAAGCGTTTTGGACAATTCTTGTGAAAAGCAGTTTTTTTGTTGAACAAATTTTCTGTTGCAATTAGGTCATGAAAATCACTCATGAGCGGTTTTCAGTGATTTTTATCAGTTTTTGAAGTTTTTGATCTAGTTGTTACGTTGTTTCAGCTGCAGAGGGTATCGAACCTGGCCTTTTTTGTCTTGTCGAGTCGGGTATCGCTGCTCTATGTATTGCTGCCTACACGTGACGTTTCACCTCACAATTCCAGCCAGTTTGCTACTTCCTTTGCCTTTCGCAATTTGCATAAATGCAAATCTGCTTCCTTTCTGCTCGGCGTTTTGCCAGCTTACTGCTTACCTTTTCTCGATTTTCACTCATTTTTTTTCTGACTGTAGTCTTGGCAACTGCCACCTTATTTTTACTGAGCTTTTGCACTTGAACCAACTTTTCATATTGGATACTTCTCTCGCAACTGGCTGGAAAAACTATTTCGGTACGTATTACGCTTATTTATTGTTTTTTGTTCTTCGTATGTATGCCATTGATTTAAGTACTATTGTTAAGGTAATTTCTCGATCCCCTGATAGTTTAGGATTTATATTTTGCATGTTAGCTTCTCGTCCCTCTTTATTGTGTTAATCTTCTTACTTGTTTTTTGTATCTTTACCCTAGGTTTAGACCTTCCACTCGTTTAGCCGGGTTTTTTGTTATTTTTTAGAAACCGCTCCGAATGCTCTGATCATCTACAACAAGTGGCCATTCAATAAACAATAACTCGGAACTTTTCTCGCACTGGCGTTTTGAATTAGAGCGCGTTTTGAATTAGTGTGAGGCCCATCTCCACAGCCAGTTGTTTAAGTCCTTACACTAGTTTTAATGCTGTTTGGCTGTATTTGATGTTTGTAAGCAAGTTTCAACTGACTTGAAGCGTTTTTGGACAAAATTGGTTTAAATAAAAATTTTTTGATTGAAAGAAAATTGTTTTGCTGCTTGGTCACAAAAACTCTTTCCAAGATATTTTCAGTGTGTTTTAGCAGTTTTTGACCGATTTTTAGTTTTGGTTTTGTTTGGCCGTATTTGTTTTCAAGCAGCAAGTTTTAATTGATTTGAAGCGTTTTGAAAAGAATTTGGTCATAAAAACTATTTTTCGTCAAAAACCTATTTTTTGCTATTTCATCACGAAAATCATTCCCAAACAATTTTCAGTTGTTTTTAGCTTTTTTCAACGTTTTGGATCGATGTTCAGTTTTTGTGCATTGACCGTTTCGAGCGTTTCACAGCGTGTTTTTATTAATTTGAAGCGTTTTGGACGAGCTTGGTGAAAAAAGTTTTTTTTGTTGAACTCTTTTTTTCGCTACCTGGTCATGACAATCATTTTAAGCGGTTAATGCTAAGTTTTGGCAGTTTTTTGCTTTTTGACCGATTTTTGATTTCTGTGCTGCCTGGCCCGTTTTTAATGATTTAAGGCGTTTTTGCACGACTATGATCAAAAATTAGTTTTTTTCCAAAAAAATTTTGTTTTGGTATTGGTCACGAAAATCGCTTCTAAGCAATTTTCAGCATTTCGAAGAAGCGTTTGACGTTTTTAACCCCGTAACAGCTTTTGTGCAGTTCGGCCATTTTAGTCGTTTGTGAGCGAGTTTTGAATGATTGGAAGCATTTTGATACGATCTTTGTAAACAAACTTTTTTTTGTAAACACATTCTTTTTGGTATTTGGTCCTGAAAATCATTTTTAGGCGGTTTTCAGTGTTTTTTAATGGTTTTTGACCCGTTCTTACCTTTTGTGCTGTTTGGCCGTTTTAATTTTTGTCTGAGCAAACTTTGAACGAGTCGAAGCGTTTTGGGACGTTTTTGAATGCAAGTATAAAACAAGTTTTTGGGTATTTTGAGCAAATATATGAGAGTGTCCAGAAAATGACCTAAACTAACTCCAGAATTTGTTGTCAGCTAACTACAACAACTACTTGGAAGTGTAATACAGATTCATTTGGATCACTGAGCAAACTTTGGTCCGTTACCCTTAAATGCATGCGTGACAGCAAGCCACAACGTTACGTTCAACAACTTAAAGGTTGAAAGGGACACAAAACGCGACAAATGGAGATAAACACAACTAAACAAAGTTTTACCAATAGTCTGTTCAAAATATTACGCAAATACACGCAAGGTATGCTTTCATATTCCGAAAAATCGTTTCAATGTTTTAAGTAAACAATTAATATTATAACGATGTTTTGTGTATTTTGAGCAAAATCAATGAAAGTGTCCACAAAAATTACCTATGATAACATTGAGGAACTAGCAAGCGTAGGATTGAACGTCAGAGGTGACTGAACCCAGCAACCACCCATCACAATCGCGTGGCGTCCAAGTGGTTTTGTTTAATGCCTAGGAATGTTGATGGCCAACATTTGGTCTTAATGCACGTACCCGAATGTAGGCAAGGATTCCAAACGACGAGTTGTGCACAAGCGCAAGGTCAAGCGACCTAAAGGGTAAGTCACTGACACAGAGCAAAAAGAAGGATGCCGAAAGCAGCTAGGGCCAAGAATGAAAAAGTGGTGAAGTTGTTGCGTTTCCATTGTCACCCAAAGAGGTAACAACACGACATCGTTAGGCTTTTTGATATAGCAGGGCCTTCACTGCAATGTAGTCCTATTGCACCTGCTCGGAGAAGAAGTAGGAGTGAAAAGGAAATGCGAAATGACTTGCTATGGACAGCTTTAAAATAGAGATGCATGAAAAGGAAGCTATACGTGACATGGCGACATAGGTAGGCACTTGCAGTTGACGACTTTGGTTTATCAAACCAAATTGTAACGTGTGGAATGGTTTGTCCTTGCGCTTTTGCCACGGTCACGGAATAGACTGGTCGAATTGGATAGTAGATGTCGTTTTGTTGATTGGTTACTGGAAAGATGGCAATCAGTTAATGATTGCAACGAACAAAAAGAGTGTGATTTGAAAGGGAATGAACGACGCCGAGGTTTCCGTTAAAAAATCCACCAGCCTTGTCACGATTTTCGGTGATGATGAATCGCATTCCGAAATAAATTGGCATCGGTTGATGACTGTGGTGGTGGTACTACCCGACCCCTTCCGAGGGATGGGGGCGCGGAGGAACTCCGCGGAGACCCAACAGTCGGGCCACACCCCAAAGTCTGGACCATAGATCGAGAATAGAGAGAGAGGAGCCAAAGATAGATTTGCGAAGGGGTTCAGAAGCACGACAGTCGAGGAGGAGATGATTGAGGTCCTGTAGAGGGTGTCCACAGGCACTACAATCAGAAGTCTCTTTCCGACTGATCCTGTGAAGATATGAAGATAAAAGAAGACTGTGACCATGGCAGCGAAAACGGGAGAGCTCACTGCGTATGGAGCGAGAAAGAAGGAGCCTCCAAAGAGACTTTGGGGACTTGGAAGTTCAGATGGGAGTGTGAGATGTGACGTCTCCAATTGCGGTATTGGCAATAACGGACTTTGGCACTAACTGGGGGGAAAGGGCTTGGGATCGCATCAGTGGGCAGAGAGGCACCAGTTTTGGCAAGTAAATCCGCTTTTTCATTTCTGGGGAGACCTGCGTGTCCGGGGACCCATTGGAAGCTCAAACTGGTATTGTTGGACAGGGAGGAGGCAAGGGACCAAACATACCAGAGGGACTCAGGCAGGAGATAAGAGGGGGCTGAAGAAAGGATACAGAGGGCTGATTGAGAGTCGGTTAGGAAAAGGACTGACTGGAATTGGCAGGTCATCAAATGGCTAGTACACCAAGCAAGACCTTGCTTGAGGGCAAAGGTTTCAGCTGTGAAGCTGGAGGCAATTGGACCGGCGAAAAAGGATAAGGAATTCGATGTGTTGCATTTGGAGTATACACTCCAGCGCCACCGGGACCAAAAAGGGAGGGGACAGATCCGTCAGTCAATACTTGGATATCAGACGGGGGGAGGGAGGATAGTCCGCTTGAAGCAATTTGGAGTCGAGATGTACTGTTGCCTGAGCAGTCGGGAATGAAGGGGGAAACACTGAAGTGGGTTGTGGACCATGGGGGAAAAGGGGGGCACGTGATCAGAGACTCGCGTGGGGATGAGAGTGGTTGTGTGGCTGAAGAACAGAATGATCTACAGGAGGGTTTCTTCTATAGTCGACAGGGAACGTTTCTAATTGCCAGGGCATAAAGGCTGGAGAAGTCGGGGGGAAGGCGCAGAGCACGTTCATAGGAGTAGAGGGTCTGATGCTCTAGAATCAACTTTAGAGGAGGGAGTTGGGCCTCGAGAAGGAGTAGTGAGGAGGGGGTGGAAAAGAGGCAACCAGTAATGACTTTGCATGCAGTTCTGTGTAGAACTTCCAGGTGATTGGTTGCAGTGTTACAAAGGAATGGGAACCAACCAGGAGAGGCATATGTAAGCACCGAACGGTCAAAAGCTTTGCAGAGTAGGGAGAGAGAATCTTTTGTGGGACCCCAAGAGGCAGTGGTAATTGAGCGAAGGGCTTTGTGGCGTGGATAGAATTTGGAACACAGGGATTGGACATGGGCCCCAAAGGATAGGGTCCGATTAAAGGTTACTCCAAGGAATTTAGGGGTGGGATTGAACAAAAGAGGGAAGCCCAAGAGGTTCAGTCGGGGTTCGAAAGTGGCTTGATGGGGATCTGTAGAGAAAAAAAAGGACTCACACTTTTTTGGATTAAGTGGAAGTCTTCTTAAGTTGGACAATGTTTCTAAGCGAGGGAGGATTCGACAACAAAAGAGGCTTTGAGCGGGTCTGGGGAGGAGGACCAGATGGCCAGATCGTCAGCATACAGGGAGGCATGGGCATCCCGAAGTAAATCCTTAGTGATGTCATCAACAAACAGAATGAAGAGGACCGGACCAAGTACTGAGCCCTGGGGGACCCCACGTCTGATGCGGAAAGAGCGGCTGTGGGAACCACCAACCTGAACTTTAGCTCTACGATCAGAAAGGAAGGAGCGCACCCAAAGAACGAAGCAAGGGGGGAGTTTGAGCAAGAGGAGTTTGTGAAAAAGAGCAGAGTGCCAGACCGAGTCGAAAGTCTTGGAGAAGTCAACAGAAGCCAAAATCGTTCGTTCGGTCAGGAGGTTTTTTCTTTTGGAAGCCGTCCCAGATTGATTGAGACAGAATTTGGTCAAGGGGTGACCTACCAGGACGAAAGCCGGCCTGGCAAGTCGAGAGGAGATGATTCGATTCAAGGTGAAAAGTTAGGCGAGAAAGAATCAAGCGCTCAAAAAGCTTCGAGATGCAGGAGATGAGGGAAATGGGGCGAAAAAAGGACGGAGAGGAAGTGGGTTTTCCAGGTTTATGAATGGGGATGATAGTGGTAGGTTTCCAACAAGAGGGGAAGGTGTGAGAGTGCCAGGACATGTTAAAAAGAGAAAGAAGGAGGAGTTGTGCTGGTTCAGGCAGGTGCTTTAGTAAAGGGTAGGCAATCTGGTCAGGGCCAGACGCAGTGGAAGAGGAGAAATTGCTGATAGCAGTGGAGAGTACAGTCAAGGAAAAGGGGGAGCAGAAAGATCTATGGAGGGAAGAAGCATCCTCACAGCTAGCTTTCCGGATTTCATTCATGAACTGTCGTTCAGCTCTGCGCGAGGAACAGAGTGTCGCTTGAGATAGACGTGAGCGAAGATAAGAAACAAAGTGGTTGGCAGTGTCAAGAGGGCAAGTGCAATCGGGAAAAGAAAAGTCTTGGGAGGTGTTTTTTTTTGGCCGAGATTGCATTGAGAAGCCTGAAGACAGCACGAGGATCAGAACGGGGAGACAGGTTAGAACAGGTGGCTTGCCAGGCTGCAAATTTGGCTCTAGAAATGACTGAGGACGCCCTACGAGAAACATCTATGAATCTGAGGCGGTTTGAATCAGATCGGTGTGCCACGGAGCGGGCCCTCCGTCGCTCCCAAACTGCAGATTCCGCTTCACGGGACCACCAGGTTTTGGGGGAACGACCAAGGCGGCCAAAGGGGATAGAGGCCTTGGCAGCTTCGACTAAGAATAGGGAAAAGGAGTGGGCAGCCTGGTGGATGTTGAGTGCATCAAAATCAAAAAAGAGAAGGTGCTCAGCAATATAAGATTGGTAAATATCCCAACTGGTTTTTTTGTAGTTGAATTTGGGGGGACGTGTGTTTGGTTAACGAACTGGAAAGAGGGGGAGGACAATTTCAATGGGGAGATGGTCCGAGCCAAGGCCATGGAGAGTGCGCCACTCACAGTGGGGGGCGAGAGACGCAGGAGCTAACAAGATATCAGGGGAAGAACGGCTCCCAGTGGAATGGTGAAGGAGCGTGGGAGAGGCGGGGTCGTTCAGAATTTCCAGACCGGAGGAAGTGATCCAGCGAAACAGGTCATTTCCGAGCGGGTTAGGGGGAATGAGTCTGTCCCACGTTGGGTAGTGAGCATTGAGGTCTCCGAGGATGAAAGTGTCAGGGGAGTTAGGAAGGATGTCAGGATAGAAGATCCTGGTGCGAGAATCAGAAGGACTGTTTCTGATGGGAGGGGAGTAGAGGTTAAGAAATTGAAGAGGAGAGTGGTTGGAGAGAAGGACTTTAACACAGGTGTAGTCTGAGTAGGGGTCCTGGGAAGACAGAGAGGAGACAAAAACAGGAGAGAAAGCCAAGTCAGAGTGGATGAGAGTGAAGATACCACCACCAGTGTTATGAGTACCGGAGGAAACAGGGCCTTGTCTACCGAAAGTCCGGTCCGTGCGGAGGATATAATAACCAGGGATTTGGAACTTTCTGGTTGACGAAAGATGGGTTTCCTGGAGCAAAATGAGGTCATAGTGGTTGCCAGAAAGAAAGGCGATCAGTTCAGCACGGCTGGAGGAGGATAGACCGCCGGCATTCCATTGCACAATTCTGAGATTGTGTGAGAGGCGTGGATTTCCTTGAGAGTGCGGTGGCAAGTTGTGGACCGGCTGTGAAGCTGTGGGCGGTGGTGATGAGGCAGGAAGGGTGAAGGCGGAATGAGGGCAGGTGTTAAGAAGGGGAGGATGTGAGGGTAGAGGCAGAGATGAATCCATAAGATCTGAGCAAGCAAGTGGAGTGGGTGTGGGTGGGGGCAGAGCTGGAGAGACGACGCGGGGGGACGCTGGCCGGTGGGTGGGAGAAACAAGGTCCCTATTAAAACAAGCAGGGCAATTCTAACCCATGGGGGAGCCGGCCGCACAGATTTTGCGAAAGTCAGCCCGAGTCAGAGAGGAGCAGGAGAAGTGCACCCACTTGGAGCAGGTGGAGCACTTTAAAGAAGCCTTACCTACCTCGAGAGAGCAAATGGAGCAAGGGTAACGTGGGAGGCCCCGAGGTGGACGTGAGTGATAAAAGCCAGGCGGTAGTGGGGGGAACCCTGGGGGAGGGGACGCAGGCGGCGTAACAAGGAGACTGGTCTGAGTGGGGGGGCCAGTTTTCTTTTGGGGATGGCACGCTGGGCATCGCCAGCCCACTGCAGTGCCAGTTGCACAGATCGTGCGAAAGTCAGCACGGGTAAGAAAGGAGCAAAGGAAATGCACCCACTTGAGGCAAGCAGAGCATTGAAGAGAATCTCTGCCCACATCCAGATGGCAGATGGAGCAAGGGTGCCTGGGGTGAGGATGGTTGCTGATGGGGCCTGGGTAAGGGTGGACATTGCCACTAATAAATAGCAATGTTGCAAGATTTGCTAGATCCATGTTGATAGAGACAAAGCAATTCACACATTGAATCGTTCTTTCGAAATCCTGAACAGTGCAATTGGTGATTATTTTCAGTTATAGCCGTAAACATTCGAACTGGTATTAGTTTAAAAAAAATTACATTTTGGTTACAATAACTAACAGCACAGAACAAAACAAATTTTTATTTAGTCGCTCACTAAGTATACGCAACAGTCATAAAGATCGATTAGAATTGCCACAGGCAAGTTGCAAAAGGACCTTTCGCGGTCAAATCAAGCAATCAACTAATTGTCAAGAACACACTGATTTAGCCAGTAATATTGACGTTTTAATACGTTTACACAAAATGCTCTGTTGTTAGATATTAGCGTTTAAATGCAGCAGGATTTAGCCGGAGTCTGAAGGTTGTGAATAGATCAGCATTTAATTTGATTAAAATTTTAACTTCACCGTCAAACTTTCAAAAAAAAAGCATAAATTTTAACCAGGGATATCTAGAACAACGGGATTGCTTACTTGCGTCACGTTCCGGATGACTGGTGACAACTGGAGGGTTAGTCATTGAGCTCATGAGCATTTAGCAGGGTGTTGCGTTTGTGTTAGTAGTACTAGTTGCTAGTCGGCAATGACGTAGAAAAAAATACACTTTGAAGTTTCTCGTAGTTAGTTATAGTTGAGGTCAAACGTTAAGTTACAATCGAGCCTGATGAAACATTAAAATCGGCGTAAGATTAATTAGGGTAGGCCTACTTCAGTGGACAGTGCCTCCAATTCGAATATGAGACCTTTATTTTTACTTCAAATAACAGCAATGCGAATCATCACTTATAGCAATAAAACAACACGAGCAACACCATTATTCTCAAGGCTACAAATACTAAAGCTGCACGATATTTTTCAACTTGAATTAGCTAAATTGATGCACAAAGTACACAACAAAGCCTTAAACATCTGCAGTGCATCAACTAATAATTATGCTATCGGCTACAATGTTAGATAACATCCATTCACACAACACCAGAAAAAAACATCAAAAAAAAACTACTTCATTACTAGAGTTTCATCGAAACAAGCCCAAAAGTGTTTGCAGTGTAATGGACCAAAAATCTGGAACGAAATACCATTACAGATAAAAGAGATGAACTTCTGTAAATTCAAAATAGAATTCAAAACAAAATTAATTAGTGCCTATTATTATTTATCATTTGGGGGGTGAGTTGAGGGAGGTTCCTGTCAGGGACAAGACTCTGAGCGTAAGAAGTTTGTATACTGCTGTAAATAGTCTGATTTCTGCTTTTAATTTCAATTGTTACCGGTAATGATGTTTAACTGCTAATTTTGACAGTTGACTTTGATGACTGAACAGTCTTTCGCTGTCTTAATAAATTGAATTGAACCCACCTGTCATACGTACCGGTAAATAGCCTACTCAGTAGCCTACTGGTATGTGGCTATAACCCTCTAGAGCATTTCAAAGTCTACCTAGTCTGGAGAGTGAGTCTGTTAGCAAATTGCAACCTCTATTGCACTCCTAGGTAAACATATACCGGTAGCCAGTGGTCGACCGGTATTTCCTATTGGTTAGTCTGAAGTGGAGTGATGCTATACACATTATTGTAAAATTTTAGCTGATATTTTGCTGTAAATTTTTAGAATTTTATCTTTATTCTCGAATTGGATGATATACTGTAGGCTACCAAATGCAATGGTTAGCTCTTGTTGTGTTCCTGAATGTAAGTTTAGTTATAAATCTAGCAAGAAATCAGAACCAGTTGCACTATTCAGATTTCCACAAAAAGATATGCAGTACCAGTATTGAGGCAAAAATGAATTAAAGCAATTCCTCGTTGTGCTCATCATTTTACTGAGGATAATTTTAAAACTAGGTCAAGTGATCACAGAGAATCACATAAACAGGCTTGTTTAAGCCAAAGTCTGGAGCGAATTTGCTTGAAGCCAACTGCGGTCCCTCATATTTTTCCTTTGTTGCCTCAATATTTGTCTTCAAATTCATCTGCACCCCAACCCACAACATCAAGCACATCCTCAGCTGTACTGATAAATGAAAACAGTCAAATCAATAAACATGTGAGCTACTATTTGAAAGAAAAAAATTTCTCGGGAGTTGAAAGAAATGTTAAAATCTGAATCTTTACCAAGCGGTTTTGTGTATGTGGAAAAAGGTAGCAGCATTTTTTACCATTATATCAAAAGTTCTAACCAGCCATTGGATTCACCGAAACTTCTTGGTACATTATTATTACCCACAAGCTTGAAGTGCAAATGTTTATTTCTTCTGCTCTACTACCAAGATCTTCTTACAATCCTTAATTGTATTCAGCTAGCATTATAAAGACCACTACAGAGTTTTGAATTTGCTGTCCTGTTTGCAAATCTGCTTGTGATTGGTCATCTGATTTCACTGCAAGCACTTGCATTGCATTGGTGATATCGCTTCCGGTACATTACGTAACAGCATGCACACTTGATGGACAACCAGATGAGAATATGGAGTGATGGAAGGAATCAAACATTGTTTTGATGTTCTTGCTTTGAAAACCGACAACCGCATATGCAACCTGTAAGATGTTTTTGTTGTTTGGTTTTTACTGTACATACAATATAAGTATGAAATAGAAATTGCCTGCAACTAAGTGTATTAGGCGCATATTACTTCGTTATACCTCGACATAGCATAATGAAGGAAGTACTGCCAACATTAACATCTGATTTCAAGAATACTCCTGTAGTCTGTCCGAGTGGAGTAGTCAGTTTTCTATATGGTGTATGTAAACTGTTATGGATGTTGCTATTCAATTTCATGAAAGAAGGATATCTTCCCTACTAACTTAAGCAGTAAAACCCATTTGGGTGTTGTGAGTTTATATTTTCATAGGTGACAGGTTTCAATGGCAAGTATGTGGTAAGCTTTGCTAAATTTTCTCATCCATTAAATGAGCTGAACAAACCGAGTGAATACAGATGGGATTGAATTTGAAATGACATGACTACATCCACAAACTTTAATACTAATACTGTACAAGAAAAGTAATGATAGCAGCTGTGTTAAGTAGCTGGTATGCAATTTGACCTTTTTTATATTTTAGGAAGCTTTTTGTGGATCTCTGCCATGGTGAGCCAGTATAGAGCCAGTATATATCCCCCAGTATAGAGCATCCATTTATCCCAAGAGAGCGTCTCTTTTTCACATTCGACTTCACGCACAACTTTAAGAATTTGTACAACAGTTTATGAATAAGTGACTGATGCTCTCACCAACACTTTGTCATAAGTACATTCTTGGCAACAAATGCATTGCTCAGTTTGCCTATTTGAAGCACCTTCATCGCGTAGAAGAAGGAAAACCCCTAAAAGTTGCCCATGCATTAAAAAAGTATCCCTCAACCCAAGTAGCATTGCCCAAACATCACTTCAACATATCCTAGGTAAGTTGAAAGTTTTGCAATATATCTGGCTGTCAGGTTACCAGTACAGTTACAGCAAAACAGCTGCTATAGCACGATGACTATAGACTACGGTACAAGATTTTTCAATTGATATGCATTAGTATATTTGATGAAAGGGAAGTGTCTGCTGATATACTCTCCTGTTTTTAATATTACTGCGACAACATCTATGTCCTTTTAGTTAGAATTAAGACAAACTATACAAAACATATTGAAATTTTAATTACAGCACAAGCATTGGTGTTGTTTCACGACTAGTTTTCCTAGATGAGGTAATGTGACCGAGACTAATGGTAGCCACAGTAATAGGTTTGCTTTTGAGTAAATTAAAAGTATTTGTCTTGGTCAAATGTTCAATTTTATAGGAGTTTTTCATGAATCAAGTGTTCGTGCTTCGAGTTTTATTTGGAGGGTCATCCTGAGTTTTCTGAAACTGCTCGTTACCTCGATTTTATCTCCACCAAATGGAAAATTTTATCAGTCAAAGCACCTTACCAAGGTATGTCTAGCTTTCAGCTAGGTAAGGATAATAACAGGGTAGAAATGCTTCTGTACTTGAAGATTGGTATTGCCAAAGTGTGCAGTAAGTTCGATGGTGTCTACTATCTAATCATGAATGTGATTGCTGTATTTATGGAAAACATTCATTGTGGTGCAGTAAGTAGCGCACAATTCCATGCTAGCATGTGGCGACGAATGATATAAATAGTGTAAAATGTGTTGTAAACACCCTTACTGAGTAATTATATTTTGGCTTTAGATCAAAGATAGAAGGAGGAAGTGTACATGTCAATTCAACACATGCAGCATGACCACCCTGGTTTGAAATATTTAGAAGCCATCCAAATATTTTGCGAGTAAGGCAATCCGGAAAGGCAGGGTTTACCGCACAAACTTTTATGGCCTGCATTCAGTCTATGGCAGCAATACCCGAGTTGGCTAAGCACTTGCTCGAAAGACAATCATGGTTTTCAGTACTTCTTAACTGGAAAGCTGACGTCTGCTTCTTTAGAAGGACGCTTTGGATGGTACCATCACAGTAATGGTGGTAATTACTTAACCTCCGTGAAACATCTACCGCATTCAGAAAAAAGATCCACTGCTTAAGTCTGCTACAGCAAGATACCTTGTTAACAACGATTCAACAGTGGGAACTGTACAATGAGCTCTCAAATCATATTGATATGGAAGAGGACTACAATTGGCTGGAGGTAATTCTTTCCAATGTGACTTTGGAGGACATTTCCCAGGCAGATGTTGCAATATGTTACTATGTGAGCGGCGAATTGCATCGCCCGGCGAATTGACAACCAAAGAAAATGCACGTCTTGCAAGAAATTATTGATTTCAAGCAATACCTCTTCAGAAGTTACTGAAAGTCTATTTGAAGAGCATTAAAAGCTGTTCAAAATGGCAAACCGTGGCGGACTTGCAGAGCCAGTGCGTTTTGCTTTGCAACTATGGTATTTGCGATGCAATTTTTCAATGCTTTGGCATCGAATGCTAAAAATATGAAAAGGCTGTTGACATTGAACAATGCACGGGCTGTATTTACGAACGCTTCTACTGCAGTTGCGAATGCAAGCAGATTCTGTGATCTTACCGATATCAAATGTAGCTCAGACCACACAAACTTTAAGTTCATTGTCCAGACGGTTTTAATCGCTTTGCAAAGAACCAGTTGAAGAAACTCAACATCCGCCCTACTATAGAAGACCCCCAGTGTTTAGGAAAAATCTCAAAATTGACTTTTAAAATGTCCAACTGAAGCATATTCGAAAGCTTATTGACTGAACTAGAAAAAACAATGTGCATGCAGTAGCGACTACATTCTAAGCTTGTTGTCAGCTATATGTTTATAAAGCAATACGCATTTATGGTATTGCTTGGTCCATTTTGAAATCAGCTGTACCGTGTTTGTTTACTATTTTCGGTTCTGTTTGCAAATGTTCTGTCAGACTAGGCCACCTCGACTGGTAAACTGTACGGCTCTGACGGAAATTAGCGTGGAGTGTCTTTCCCAAGGTCAATACAGCAATATGTCCTGTTCAAGTACCGAACCAGTGAACAACATCTCGATGATCATATAGCGCACTATCAACTGGACAGTTGATGGCTAGTCACCAGTCTGGCTGCAATGCCTTAGTTTTTCCTGGAAAGGTGGCGCCAGTTATTTGACTATCTTGGGAATCGAACTTGTACTCTGCATACTCCCTCACTAAGCCCAGATATTTTTGTAGGGATGACTATTAATGCCATATATGTTGTCAAGAACCCATATACAGCGTATGTAATGACTAATAAACATCTATTTGAAAAAATTGTTGTAACCCTCCAGTGGTCAATAGCCAAATTGAGTTAGCAATCCCGATGTTCTAGATATCCCTGATTTTACCTTACCATCAAACTTTCAAAAACGACCGTAAATTTTTCATACAAACTGCAGTTCATTAAGTAAATTTTTAACGGAAAAAGAAATCTCACCTTTTGATGGAAATTTGAAAAAAAATCTCACCTTTTGATGGAAAAATTTGATGGAAAAAAAAAGCTCAGCTGGTTTAGCATGAAAGCTGTTGCATTCCACTTTGATGGAAATTTGAAAAAAAATCTCACCTTTTGATGGAAAATTCTGATGGAAATTTTTGATGGAAACAAAAAAAAAAGCTCAGCTGGTTTAGCATGAAAGCTGTTGCATTCCACTAGATGTCAAATAGATGATCATGGGTTAGGGTTAACACTTTCCAACAATTGTAAATAAAAGTCAAAAACACTATCCAAAAACACTTTTCAACAACTGTAAATAAAAGTCACTTCGTTTCCTGTTGCAAAAAAGCTTGGATACCTACCATTACGGTATAATGATTCTCAACATGGGCTGTGGGTTTTACTGAAGAAACCTGAAAATATACACATAAATGTACTATTAAACACGACAGTCATCCCTTGAACTACAAAGTTAATTTTTGTACATCAGTTACATGATTTAGCAGTAAAATAATTTCAGCTAATTTCTAGGTAGATATACTGCAACATTTCTTTTTCAAACATATAAAGATACAAATAAAAGAGATGTTACCCATTGTTACAATGATATTGCTGAATATATAAACTTTGTACTTTAGTTGAAATAACTAACAAGTAATGACAGGCTCTTCCTTGAAACTGCCAAATCTATGCATCGAATCCACTACAAGGTAAACAATATAACCTCTGGTTTAATCAAGACAGCTGCTTCAATTCACAAACACAACACAAGATGCAGTGATAAAGGTAACTATTACATCCAAACAACCAATCTTTTCCTTGGAAGAAAAGCAATAAATGTAACTGGTCCTGTAATCCGGGCCAAAATTCCCCCATACCTCAAAAAATATCCCCCAAAAACATTTTCAAGAAAACTTAAGGACCATTTAATCTCAAAACAGCAAGGTACTATTACAGCTTATTAATCTTATGATATAGTTGAAATGCAACGGTAAACGAAATTATTATGATGCCAATATGAAAAGTGTTTTTATTTCTATTTTTGGGGTCACGCTAGTGTTTATTGATAATGCCAACTAGTCATTTTGCTGCTTTTCTGTAAATGTAAAATGTTACACACTAAGTTGATCAAAATGCTATAAATATGTAAGTGCTGATGTTATGTTGCTTTTTTTTTTTTGCTGTTTTTTACAGTAGCATTGAACTTTGAAGACCGTATGGTCATTTTTGCTGCTTCCATGACAGACATGGCAAAAATAAACTGAATTGAATTGAACTTAGAAACTTGAAAAGAATGCCAGCGACAAACAAGCAAATTTAATAATTTCGTTTACCAGAATGAGAAAAAACAAATACAATACATAGAACTTACAGATGGCAGGTTGTGGAGACGTTTTGGCTACAATGATTGGGTTTAATGACGACTTCTTTAAAGTTCGAGCAACTTTTATGCTCTACCAAAGCATAAAGCTGTTTCATATCTCCGAATAGTTCCAAGCAAGGATAGTCTCATAACTAACTAAACCGCAAGCACAGTATTGTTGAGTTAAATTTACTGCACTTGATCTTAACAACTACAATTTCGAAAAGTAGCTAATACATTCGCATTTACCAAGCCAATCACTGAAAAAATTGCATAGATTACTGTCTTGTAGATTACTATAGTACAGTACAAGATTACAGATTATAAACCATAGCACTGTTGACTAGTCTTGTAAACTGCGCATTTATAATCTGCACCTAATCTTATTATCATGAACGTTTTCCCAAACTTTCAACATAGATTGCAATTACTGAACGTATTAAAGTAACTAGACTTCTAAATGTCAACCACTGCTCACTACCCAACACGTGCTAGTGATTTTACCAACGTGCATTGCACAGAACAAGCAGTTTCGCTTTGTGATCATTCAAGCGTCCGAGAATCTAAAAGCGCTGCATAGCACCACTATTGTCACATAAAACGTGCGAAAAAAGCAAAGTAAGCGATTCCGATCTTCTAGATATCCCTGATTAAAACGCAATGTGTATGAAATAAATCAAATTAAAGCCTCAGGAGATTATTAGCTGATAAGAAATCAGCATTTGCCAATGCTGATTTTGTTTTCGGAATGACTTTCAAACTAACCTAGCTAAAGCACTTGGGGTACAAAAATAAAGTTAATAAAGGAGCGAATTTCGCTAGAATATTAAACTTGTGTCATAAATTTTCTCCAAACTTTGCCTGGTGTGCGTTATGAAACGCATTAGGCTTATAGAATATTGTGTAGTAATAACTTGTAGTACCGAAACACTATAAATTATGACATACCGGTCATACCGGTAGCCTACCAGTAACTGATTAAAATTTTTTAAGCTATCCAACTTCTGAACTTTGAAAATGTAAACTACATTTATTTGAATTTTTTTAGGCTAGGTCAAGACCATTTTAGAACCATTACCTGTAGGTGTTTGTTGAAAGCCAATTGAAACAGCAGTTTATTAAAAGCCTTTGCTTGTGCAAATTGAAATAGGCCTGGGCCTACCAGATTGATCAAAACAGAGATCTTTAACCATCAACCACAGGTAATGTAACTGGTAGAGGAACTATCCCCTTATGGCAGCTCAAATGTTGCTCCGCTACAGTCAGAGCCCCCAAGTGCATGCTGCACCAACTGAAAAATGTAATGAATATTTGGCAGAAGCCAATTTTGCGGAAAGCATTAACAAGCTTCTGTATTTCAAGTGAAAATTGTCCTTCCTCTGTTTTTAGCTCAAATCACAAGTGATGCCACTGTCTTTGACCTTCAATTACTATAATTTTTGAATTATTACTAGCTACATATCAGTGATTATTTGGAAACAATGGTTTACTTCTGTTAGTGATACAGGCATGGAAGTATATTTCAAGTTAGCCTACTTCAATGAGTGGTCACACTCAGCAGTGGGCCAAAGTGCTTATGTAATAATGCCTAATTTTGCTAAATTAATAGCCATACCATTTCCTTTTAAAAAATAATAGCCAAGACTGTTTTAACAATTTTTTAATATCTATTCTGTATTTTATTACTTGTCAGTATAAGCATCACTTGTCAACTGATCAGATTGATCTTGAATTAGGGTCACATTACTCCAGAACATATTTGATTACACTTGCTACTGTAGATTAATTACTGTTAGCTAGGCTAGGCTACTCTTATTAGCTTGTTAACAAAAAAACATTATGCTTAATCAGTCAAATCTGTTTGCCTTTTTCTTTCCAAATCATTACTGGTATAGATTTCAATTGCCTAAAGTCTCTTGTTTAAAAGTTGCTTCTAAAGACCAAAACCCTGGGAAGCCTCAAATGATCAGACACCATTAAATTTTGCAGTATTTTGTTTTGACTTAAGTGCAAGTCAGATAACTTCAGAACATATTGGATTACACTTGTTAGGTTAATTAAGCTACCCTTATCTGCTGTTACCAAAAGATTTTTTAGCTTGCAAACATGAGCTTAACATTTTGTTTTTGCATCATTGCACATTTCACTCATCTAGTCTCATGTTTAATAAGTTGCTTGTAAAAACCAAAATCCTGAAAAGCCTCTTATGGTAGGACACTTTTAAAATACTGCAATATTTTGTGTTGATTTAAGTACCAGGTTTTGTTTGAAAAATACACAGTATCTTTCTTGATATGCAAATTTCTTCCAAATGACCTTGCCAATTTCATCTTGATCTTGTTGGTCAAACCTAGAAAAACAACTTCATGTTAAAATTTTAATTAAATATTTGTTTTTCAGAAATAATAAGCTACCATTACCAATTTAATAGTAGCATAAAATATTACTGCTGAAACTTCATTTTGTGTTAGTGGAAAGACATCAAACATGTTGGATAATGGTATAGCAAGAAAAACCAGTTCAGGCTATGTAAATACAGAAAGTCAGAATTAGTTGCAGCAGTAATTAACACACAAAGTTGCTCTACAAGTCAGTACGTGAGAAGTTGTGGAATATCCAACTCTCAATATCTGATACGTATAGAGCTGCTTTCGACTTTCATCGATGTAAGAGTCAGCAGTCAGGATAGAAACGCTTGTTCATATGATGCTCACCATCAGAAATCAACATCACATTTGATGTTTTCTCTCGTAAATCGACATCGCATTACCGAAACAGTGTTTGCAAACAAATTGATATCGCGTAATCGTAACCAACTTTATCATCAAAAATTAATATCGCACGATCCTAATCGCAATTGCTATCGAAAACCAATGCCCACAATCTAGAGGCAGATGGTAAAAGTTAAACTTACAATTTTATCCCTTTGTTGCAATATTCCAGCACTACCTTTCTTTTCCCACTGTTGTCTTGCTTAAATTATTGCAATGCAGGCCACCAGACCTCAGATGGGCTACTAGTGTTGTAGTCATGCAAATAGCTGTTGTTAAAGCCAAAAGTAAGCTACAACAATATTTTGCATGCTACCAACTTGCCCATTACCTCGTCATAAACTATTAACTGTACTAAAATTGGTTTTGTACATAGGCTTGTCTTGCATCTCAATTCTTCTTCATTGCATGTTGACTTTTCAAAGTAGCTGCGAATCCAAATTACACTGAGCTCAGTAGAAATGAAACTCAATGCAATTCAAAATCACAGCCACTTAGCACATTTCTAACTCGAAAATGTACCATACACCGTCTGCAGTAATGAGTACCAAAGGCGTCGCAATAAATCTAGTCACTTACTTACCGTTTACTGAGTTGCGACTGACTGTTCACTCATAGATTGTCTTTTGACACATAGCTTCTTGATTTACGATTATTCAGTTTTTCATCAAATTAAAGTTAACAATTTTTTCTAATTATCAACATATCAAGTACAAACTGTACAGCAACAACTGCAATACATCACAGCAGGCAGGTTTTCCAAGTAGGCTTCTGAAACAAGTCAAACAACATAAAAATTTTTAAGCTGCAATTTTGCATTAGGCCAATACAATTAGTAATGCTTCATACAAATAATGTATTTACAGCATTGGCTATCTAAACAATGAGTTTTTAAATGAAATTGCGGCATGAAGCATGACAGCCATGGGAAGTTGTCTAGGCTATTATAGACAGGATCGACACTGAACTCTCGAGGGAAATAAGCTTTTCATTTCTAACTGGCCTATGGTATACTTAAAACGTTTTGTCATGATAATTCTAGTTGCGGCCTTACAGCAGAAAGTTTTGGTCATCTTTGCATTTGATTTACACTAATAAATAAACTTGTTCCTACTCTAGAACTGTACTGGTAAGTACTTACTTCAACAGCTTAAAACGCTTAACTCTGGCCTTCATAAAAGTACAAAAGATTGTCAGTTGTCACAACTTTATATGACCTAAAATTACCCATAGACATCAGAAGTTTCATCAGAACATTATGACGCTAAGCACATGAACAATTAAACCAGAAAACCGCAGTTTGGACCGGCCTATATTGCAAGCGAAGGCCTGATACTGCGAAGTCCTGCCTTCTAATTTCCGACCCCTGACTCTAAGGCCAACAGGAGTTGCGGGCTAATATGGAACCGATGGCAATGTACCAATATTGCGGCGGAATGTCAATGCGAGTATAGGGTACAGCGGAAAAAACGCGCTGCCGTGTCGCGGCCACAAGATAGAAAGGATGCTGGTCCTAGTCTATCCAACATAGGACTTTATGTCCATCAGCTTGTGAAAATCCCCGTGCACCTGTAGTTCCAGATGGCACCTGGGTAGGGGACTGCAGCTGTATTGGGGGGCTCCACCAAGACCAGTAGTCCAGAGAAAATTTCATTATTTGCAGTGTTGGTATTTTGCCATCGATAGAAATGGTAGTTCGTAGCTTTCTGTTTGTTTGAATAATCCGGTCTTTGGAAATTTTCCCAGTTTAAAGAAAATCAACCATATGAATTATGTCAGTGAACAGAAAAAAAAAGTAATACGAATGACACCCCTAAATTCAGAAGAAGTGGCACTGTCACAACCAAGAATCAGTGAGTTCTTGAGTGACAATGCCAACAAAGATAGCATTCGGCCAACTGCGCCCTCTAGCCCAGATGTCGAAAAAACATCAAACCTGAGCCCTTAAGTTGAGAAGGTTCCTTTGCTTAAGGAGTCCGTCTCAGAGCTGAGAGTACAGCAAAAGTGGCATAGTCAGTTGTGAAACCGAGTACCACTTCAACTTCCCTTGTGGAGCCTCAGAATCCAAGCAATTCCTTGGATATTGCTTGCACGTCTAAGGTGAAGCGGGGAAAAAAATACGAAAAAAAACGAAAGAGAAAAGAAGCGAGTGATGAAGGGTTTGGCTGGTATGTCACCGGCCGACCTTGATCAGGAGTCTTCTGATCACTACTCCGGTCAAACCAAAAGGGCTAGAGAATCTTCCGATTCTCTATCCTCTACAACAAACCTCCCACAGAAACGTGGACAACATGAAGTCGCTCATGATATGCAAAGAGGCAAAGCCAAGAAAACGACGGCTGGCACAAGCACCCCAACTAGTTATGCTGGGGCTGTGAAGGCCAGCAATCAAAAGTTAACCATCACGAGAAAAGAGTCAGAAGGGGATGGTGGTATGAACAACATGGATCTACGTGAAATTTAAAATGCCATCACCAAAATGATTCTTTGTACCGATCCGGGTTTTCTTGTTCACATCGAACGCACTTTTATCTTTGAAGGTAAAGTGCTGATGATATGCAAGGATGAGAAAACCTTGGAGTGGGCAAAACATGTGGTTGAGGCTATTGTACCATCCTTGGTAGTTCATCAAGGCTACGA
This sequence comes from Trididemnum nubilum, assembly GCA_963965965.1. Taxonomy (NCBI): domain Eukaryota; kingdom Metazoa; phylum Chordata; class Ascidiacea; order Aplousobranchia; family Didemnidae; genus Trididemnum; species Trididemnum nubilum. The sequence continues at coordinate 23,706,116 of OZ014476.1, forward strand.
TGCAAAAGGCCCTAAAGACTTGCCTCTAGCAAAAACCTTTGGAATCTGGTTGCCAGAGGATGACGGTTTAAGCATTTCCGATAACCTTACGCTGGTTTCCCGTTGTAATGCAAAAATCAGTTGTACAGATTTGGAAACAAAGCATTCAGCGAAGTGGAACAAAGGGGTGCTACGTTTAGTATTCGTTCAGGAACCTTCGCTAACCACACCGAAGGAACTGAACTACAACCCATACGCTGGTTATCGTCAGGTTCAGTTCCAAAAGAAGAAAAGTGCCAAGCAGTTTCAGAATCTGGAGACGTCATCGCGTTCGTCAAAAGGTGATGAGAACCTGTGAGGCAATAATGGATACTGCTGAGCCTGGCACTTCAGCAGATACAGAGAAGCCGACGACTTCTAGTTCGTAGAAGTCAGAGATTTTCTCTGTAGTATTGAAGTAGCCATATCAGCTCTTCTAAGAATAAAGTGCTATACTTGAGTACATCTATCATATAGATAAGAATGGCTCAGGATTACAGTGGACAACTTGACAAATCAAATAACGCCTTTACGGCACCTAAGTTATCCTTACATAATTTGAAGTGTTGGCAAATTACATAATTTTAAGTGTTGGCAAAGTACACAGATGTAAAACAGCAAGCTATAACATGTGTGAAGTTACAAAAAGCGTACGTTCTGGGTTAGTGTTAGCTCAACAACCATGGACATATGCCACAAAAATCAAAAGCAAGCTACGAGGATGGAACCTCTTTCAAGGAATTGAAAACGGTAATCGTCCTCAGGCGTGCATTTATGTTACTCCTGATCTCTGTTGTTCTCTAATCCCGATGTTTTCAAATGAGGATATCGTGGCAATTAGAGTTAACAATGTGTGCCAAAAGGGAGACAGTTTTGTTTTTGTATCAGCATACATGGCAGCCGAAGAACCAGCTCCGCCCAATTTACTAGGGGATCTGTTGGTATTAACAGAAATTGAACAAATTCCTACTATTCTTGGAACTGATGCAAATGCACATCACACCATATGGGGAACCTTTGATATAAACCCTCGAGGAAAGGATCTGTTAGCATATTGTGCTAGTGCAGAAGCAGATATTAACGAATTTCAATCATTCAAAGCATCAGGGCCAGACGGGCTCTATCCTGTACTGCTACAAAAAGGTTGGAATCAACTGAAAGGATATTACCATGTCATTTTTCAAGCATGCCTGAGACACAGCAATGTGCCATTGGCATGGAAAGGAGGCACAGGTATATTTCTCCCCAAACTGGGAAAGGAAAGCCCGTATGATCACTTTAACTTCTTTTCAACTGAAATGGTTGGAAAAGCTAGTTCTGTATCATATTAATGAAGATAATAACGTGCAGGCAAAGCTTTCTGCGTCGCAGTATGGTTTTCGTGCTGGAGTTGCTACGGAAACTGCTTTGCATGAATTTGTGCGCCGTGTGGAGCATTGCCTTGTTTGAAAAAAACCACCTTTGGGTATTTTCCTGGATATTGTCGGCGCCTTCGACAATGTCACCTTCCATAGATTTGTTGCGGCTCTGCGAGGGCTGGGCATGTCTAAGATTTTCACCTCATGGATAGAGACTCTACTAAGACATCGCACAGTCCAAGTAGAATTATGTGGTGATAAAGTTAAAAGGGAAGTAGTGAAGAGGAACCCACAAGGTGGTATCCTGTCCTCTTTTCTGTGGAACTGTGTTTTGAACAGCCTGTTGCTAGAGTTACGTAGCCGAGGCTCTTATGTTCAAGCCTACGCCGATGATCTAGCAGTGTTGGTCACTGGTGCTGATATGCTTTGGATCAGAGGGATGGCCCAAAAAGCAATAAATATTGCTGAAAATTGTGCTTTGGAACAAGAGCTACAGTTTAGCTGCAAGAAAACCGAGATTGTACTGTTCACTCACAAACGGAATCCAGACTTGGGTTCCTTGTCAATGAATGGTACAAAACTTGAACTTTCCAACGAAGCAAGGCTGTTGGGTGTTACTCTATACAGCAAGCTAACTTGGAAACCTCATATTACCCGAATTACCCGCAAAGCAACTACAGCATTAATGCAGTGTAGACAAATTGTGGGTAAAACGTGGGGAATAACACCATCTATGATGAAATGGATATACACAGCTGTGATATGCCAACCATGTCGAATGCATGTGTGTCCTGGGCTGGCGGTCTCAACAAAAAGTATCTAGTGAGGAAACTCACAAAGGTGCAGAGACTTGCTTGCCTGATGATTTCATCAGCTTTTCCTGGCACCTCTACTGGTGCTCCAGAAATTTTGCTCAACATAACTCCCATCTTGAGGAATTTCTATTGGCTGAGGCAGTGCGAGGGTCATACAGAATCACTGTTAGTGGGCTCTGGCATGTCAACCCAATTGGTTCCTTTGGGAAAACAAAAAGCCATGTTGATGTTTGCAATGAGGCAAGGAAATTCTAACCTCTACTGCAAATGCCAGCTGACCGAATAAAGAAAACAAAGGTATTTGAGAGAAACTTTGAATGTCAAATTATTGACAAAAAAAAATGCTATCAGATTTGAAAGCGTTCTAAACCAGAGCACTGCCAAGGTTTACACTGATGGTTCAAAACTAAATGGGAGAGTAGGAGCGGCTTTTTATGCCGAATACCCAAACAACTCCCCAAAACAAGCATTTTTCCACCTTGGAATTTACAGCACTGTGTTCCAGGCAGAAGTCTTAGCTATTTCACAAGTGGCTAAGAACCTGCTTTTGGATAAAATGCACAATCAAAGTATTGTTGCGCTGGTTGATAGTCAAGCAGCTATCAAAGCACTCATAAAGTGCACTGTAACATCAATTACAGTGCTCAACTGCATTAGAAACCTAAATCAGTTAGGTAAACAAAACCACGTCAGTATTGAAGGATTTCCGGGACATGCAGGGGTTCATGGTAACAAAGTGGCCGATTATGTAACCAAATCAGCATCTAAATCAAAATTGCATGGTCCTGAACCTTTTATTACAGTCCCGTATGCCAGTTGTGTTAGCAAGGTTAAGGAATGATCCACAGATAGATGGATATCTAGGTGGAATAAACAGAAAAACTGTTGGAGGATGAAGGAGTCTGTAGGTAGGACGTCTTCACGACTAACAATACGTCTCCTTAACATTAAGAGCAGGGTGTCAAACCGTTTCAAATAACGATTCGGGTTCAGGTTTAGCTCCGGCTCGAAATATTTTAGCGGTTCAGGTTTGGTTTAGGTTCACTTGAGCACCATTTTTGAGGTTCAGGTTTGGTTCAGGTTCACTCAAGAAAAACATTACTGGTTCAGGTTCGGTTCGGATTCATTGACTTAAAATTTAACTGTCGTTACTCGTTTCGTCCAGAAAAAAAGGAGAAATTGCTGATCCTGTTGGAGTTAGACCGGCTTAGTGATGACATCACAATGCATATTGTCTGGTTCTTACTGCAGATCGTAGTAAAATTCGCCCATTTAAATCAATGGTAAAATACACGCAACTTCAAACAACCACTGTAGGTTAGTGGGTGGCGTTTTTTGTTTGATTTTACTTTTATATGAAGGGCCAAAGCTTCGTAATTCCATTTCAGGTTATTTCCAGGGTTAAAAGTCTTTATAAATGCGTATTAAACTCATTTTAAAAAGAGCACTTTTGCATCGAAAAATAGCGTTTTAACACTTATTCGATGACATGTGATAGTTCTGAGCAGAGTTGCGATTGGCATATAGGATAAAAGAGTAAAAAGATATTGTGCTTTGCACTAGGATGCGATCATACAAGCCAAAAGAGTAGTTGCAAATTCTACCGACTTCCTAAGAATAGCAATTTGGCTTTAAAATGGGAATCACGCTGCAGGTAAGCTTGTTTTATAATAAAAACTAATCACTATATGAAGTCAAGTTTTTCAATAGAAGATTAGGAGAATTTCACGCAATATTATTTATGTTCACTTTTTTTGGTCCTCTGCAGGAACAATGGTCTAAAGTACTGTGGCTAGCTAACAGCCAGGTTCTTCGATGGAGGAGGAGTTGGGCAAGTTGACCCTAACCCTGACGAAAAGGAAAACTGTTAAGTTTTCTAATTTTATTTACTGGGCACACTTTTTGCAGGTTTTTCGACTAGTCTCAATTTCTGCCAAAAGCCCTGCACAAAGAACGTGTACGGAGCACCAGAAGTCCAGGTCCAAAGCTGGAGCGCCAGAAGTCCAGGTCCGAAACTGGAGCGCCTCGCTACCCTAGTAATGATCTTTTTTGTTTAAGTTTTAGTCCCTTTTTTGGCAAAGGCACTTTTGCTTTAAGAAGTGGTTTTCAAAAACCTTTAAAAACTTTCTCAGTGATGACCTGTAACCATCATATCTGAAGTACGATTTAGGTATTCTACAGTAGAGGTAGATCCCTGCCGGTAATATTTTCATTTTTGAGAATAGGGCAACTAGGTTGGGTTGTTCGTGGAGTGCCCGCTAAAACATCAATCCTGCCCAGTGGTGCACCCAGAATTTTCAAACAGGGGAGAACATTTTTCAAAAAAGGAATACTTTTGCTGCCAAATTTTTGGCTTTTTTTACTGAAAATTGGGGTTTTCACGCTATTTTCAGACAAAAATTAGCTAACTTCGTTCTCGTTTGGTATAATATTGTCAAATAAATCGATCTAATGGCTTCTTTGGCGTCGCATTCGTCCCGCTTTCAAAAATTTTGGATACGTTTGTTTAAAAATGGTGACTTTAATTGACATCTTTGTCCAAAATTTCACAATATTTTGGTTTTACTTAGGCATCTTTTGGTTTTACTAAGGCGTTTTGCGCTGCCTCGTGGCAGAGTGTAATTTAAGGAAGAAATAATTATTATAATAGCAATTACGAAGCTTTGGCCGTTCATACAAAAGTAAAATCAAACAAAAAACGCCACCCACTAACCTACAGTGGTTGTTTGAAGTTGCATGTATGTAATAATTTTACCATTGATTTAAATGGGCGAATTTTACTACGATCTGCAGTAAGAACCAGACAATGGGCATTGTGACGCGCCACTAAACCGGCGTGTACCAGCACCAGCGGCATCCGTATATAAAAAATCATATTCTTACTTTTGTTAGGGGTTCAGGTTTGGTTTGGGTTCACTTGAGCACAATTTTGAAGGTTCAGGTTTGGTTCAGTTTCACTGAAGTAAAATTTTGCTGGTTCAGGTTCGGTTTGGGTTCACCAAAATAAAACGGTTCATTCGGGTTTACGGTTCGAGTTCAGGTTTGGTTTGACACCCTGCTTAAGAGGCCTCTTTAAATATAGTGCAAGTTTTAACTGGGCACTGCAATCTACAACGACACAAGAAAACTACAGGTCGTGCTGAGTCTTCTCTGTGTCCAAAATGTTGCCTAGAGGATGAAACACCAAATCATCATGTAGGCAATTGCAAGCTTTACCAAGATATTCGTGTTAAATATTTTGGAATCACCAAAACCATTGTTCACAATGTGGTAACGAAATGTAATATTAACAAACTGGCCACATACACATAGGAAGCTGGAAGGCTTTCTGAGTTCAACCAGTAACCAAACAAAATAACAATAACAGCAGCTACAGTTGCAATGGGCCTAAACGAGGCCTACGCAACGTGTAGGTGGACTCTACCCAACGGTAGCACATTCGCTTGCACTGCTGCCCAGTAATAACAATAATAATATATTTGCAAATTCGGCGGTTTATTTTTCAGTTTAGTTAAAAAAACAAACAAACTAAAATGTTTATCAGCAATTAGTACGATGGTAGTGGAACGGAACCCAGCGAAAACGTGCGTTTTTCAATTCCTTAATATTAACTGGGCTTTTGACCTAAAAAGAATAATCGCAAAAAAACTTTGCATTCGAAAGGAATATAATTTGAAGCTTCTTCATGACCTTTGTTTCCCGCCGGAGCGTGCACTTCCAGTTGCGGTTCGTACCAGTTGGTATCACATGTATATATGAGATATCATCATTTACTGTTTCGTTTTTGAGAAATGAACTTTTGACAAAATAATACAAATCAATAAAGAGTTTACTCATGGCCGTATGGGAGAAAACATTTTTAGGGATGCAAACTAATTTTGCCCAAAGATTATGAATATTCAAACTTTGACTGAGGAAAGTCGATCACATAAACTGGAATTCATAAACTTATACTGTAAACATGTAGCTAAATTTACCAAGATGTTTGCTTTAAATCGATACAAAGCGCACAAATTTGAAATGATCATGGATTAATGCAGACACATAGCCAGAAATAGTCAATCCGGGGGGCGGGCGGCTATCTCAAAGGTCTGGAGCCAGAGTGCTGAAAATTTTGCAATCTTTTTTGGCAAAGATAACTTAATTTTAGGCCTATTCAGGTAATAATTAATGCTTTTAAAATGTCCTGACATAACAATTAGCAGTGTAAAAGCATGATCAAACTGGCTATGTAAACAGGCTATGAGGGCGGTGGCTAACGGCAAAATTTCAGCTATTTTTTTTTACAAGCCGGTAAATCTGGAAAAAATACATAGGTTTTAACTTAATTCGTCTGCATTAAAAAAAATTGGGGGAAGGGGCTGAGAAAACATTAATTTAAAGAAGTGATGGGTAATTAGCTGAATTCACTACTGAATAGACCCTTCCCCCATTCTACACAACGTGTTTCAAGTCTACGTTAAGCATTTTGCAGGAGGGATCAAATGTGATTGCTTATTTTTTGCCATTTTTTAAAGTTTTTACTGGTTTGCAAGCTTTGCTTTTGACAAATACTACCTTCCCTTAGTAAATGCTTCGAAAGCGACTTTAAATTACTTTAGAGTTCATATCACAGAAATGATAGCCTTGGAAGTGCAAAAACCTTGATATTTTTTCTACATTTTGGTCGACAGATTAATGGGGGAGGGGGGCTATAGCTCCTCCCGCCCCCTTCTGGCTACGCTATACTGGATTAATTATTTTTGTTTTTTGCTGTTAGGCTTTTGATGTGATTTTTCTAAAAAAAATACGTAGTCATTTAAAGGCCATTTGGGTCGCATTTTTCATGTTTTTAAAGCTATTTGAAATAATTTAATTGCTAAGATTAGGAAGCTATTTGAAAGAATTAAGCTCTGATACTTCTTTAGGTCCTTACTCTCTACTACAGGTCAAGTCCAAAGCCCTCTTGACTGGAAGACCGTGAGGTCCATTCGAAGCTTCTTACTAAAGCTCAGATAAATGTTATGTGACAATGAGTTTACAGCGCTTTTCATGCTACAACTTTCTTACATAACTTTGCAATGCTTTTTTATTCTAAATTACATGAAAACATAAATTGTATTGACCCGCATGCTAAATATACCTCCCTGTCAAAGTGGAAACAACAGTGCTTGGGTTAAAGTAGCTACAAGTTTTATATCTTAGATGTTTGTAGTAGCATTATATTTGATGTGACCAGTGTGCAACTGGTGAGTGGCTAAGGGGACTTTACCCCCTAAGCCAAGTCACTTATAAACTTGGCCCCCAAATACAAAATGCCTTTAAGCATGTTATTGGACTTGACCTATAAGTAAGGGGGCTGAAGAGTCTTGGCGATTCGATTGCTTGAAATGACTTCAAAATTTTAGCAATTTAATGCTTTTAAATGGCCTTAAAAACATACAAAGTTGAATCAACTAGCGTTAAAACGACTATTTTTGCCAAAAAATTATAAAAATTGCCCCAGACTTTTGTATGCTTAAAGTTGCACTAGTTTGCGCAGCTTCTCCATCTAACTAAAGCATGTTTAAAACAAAATATTTTAAGATTTGCTTCAGCCATTCCTTACCAAAATCTTGGTTGCGAAAAAAAAATCCTTTTTTTTTTTTCGCAACCAAGATTTTGGAAAGGAATTTTGAACTTTTAAACCCTTCAAGCTGTAGATGGCCTAAATTCTCGAAATAGGTGGGAATTAAAACTACGTAGAACAAGGAAAAAACTGGGCTTGCCGCGATGCGGGGTTTCTCTCAAGCGAGTCCTCCAAAATTCAAAAATTCTAATCACTCAATAGGAACAGAAGATGAAGTTTCAGGATAGAAAATCATAAAGACAAAGTAAAATTTTCAAAATTTGGGGTTATGCCACTATTAGGGTGGAGTGAATAATAAAAACTTTTGAATTTAAAAAAGTGGTCTTGATATATGGCCCCAAATACCATATGAAATACTTTTATTGCAATTTTGAGTTCTTTCAACCTTTTAGTGGTTGTGCAATTTAATCGAACAGGCTTAAAATAGTCAATTTTGCCATATCTCACCAAGCACATATGCTAGAAAGCTAGTTTTTAGCTTAGAAGTTGCAGAAACAACACATTTATATTTCCATTAAAAAAAACTTTGCCATAAAAACGTACTAGAAAAAAGTTACAGGCAAGTTATTGATTACAGATTTACTGATTATTGTGCTCAAGTTTTTCGTGCTCAACTTTAAAGGCATTGCAATTTGGGATCACGTCTTTTCGGTGCGACCATTTCGGCGCCACCTATTTCGTTGCCGTACGTCTTCTGCACAAATCGTTTCGGCGCCAATTCGGTGCTGTTGGACAGTTCACTTATTTAGGGTTTGGGTTAGGGTTAGGGCTTTGGGTTGGTGTTGGTAAAAAGCACAGAATACTGGCGCCGAAATGGGCGTGCCGAAAAGTCATAGACCCTTGCAATTTAGGTTGGCATTGAAAATAAGCCATATGAAGTTTAAATTCATGTATATTTGCACTTTTAGTGTGCCATGCTGCTCTATCAGCTTAAAATAGTTTCTTGAATGGCAATTAGTCTTACACAACTGGGCAATGTCCAGCATAGTATAGTGAACAAATATTGGAAGTTTCATGTCATAGCATCATCCAATATTGGTTCGCTTTTGCAACATCATTTTATTTATGCTGAACTTGAGGAATTATATCTAGTGAATCCAAAAAAAGTTTTGATTCTACAGTTCAATTCAAAAACACTGAAAGATACAAAATTAGAAAAATAGGAATTAAAAAAGCAATTAGTAATTCGAATAGCTACAGTTCTAAAAGGAAGAAAATTTGGCAATATATTAACGAGCAATTTGATACCATTGTTTATTGTATTGTAGATGCAATATATACTGTAATCGAAGGCATAAATTTCGTTGTTTTTGAAGCAGCATGCTAACTAAAAAAAAATCCAAATCTAACATTGCAAAAAGTTGTGAGATGGAGAAATTTTTCAAAGTTTTGATAATTTTCCTCCAAGGTTGCTGCCAACCAAGAGACAAGTGATTTGAGGGCTTGCTTAACTTTAATCACTTCAGGAAGTTGGATACAGCTTGAATTGTTGCAAAAGAACAGATGGATTTGGTGTAAAGTTTCGTTCATATGCTGAGTATTGCACAAAGAATCCATCAACTAATGCAAAACTTCAGTGGTTTAACTAGATATCCGAAAAAATCTAAAACATCACATCAATAAAAAGAGCTTGAAACGAATTTCTTGCACGATGCTGATAAGCTCTTTGATATTTTTTGCTACGATAATAAACAAAGAAAGCCATATGGAAGTATTATGGCTTGAGAATAACATTTAATGATCATGCTTTTTTTGAAGATCAAAAAGCAGAGCCCAAGGCTACAAGCTTGGCAGAAACATCAGAACTTTGAAAAATTTCTCCACCATACAACCTTTCACAAGTAGCATTAAACTTGAATCTCTTTTTAGTCAGCATGCTGCTTCAGAAACAACGAAATTTATGCCATCGAGTACAGTATATATTGAATCTACAATACAATAAACAATGGTATCATATTGTTCATTAAATAAATTGCCAAATTTTCTTCACTTTAGAACTGTAGCTTTTCGAATTACTAATTGCTTTTTTAATTCCTATTTTTCTAATTTTGTACTTTTGTATCTTTCAGTGTTTTTGAATTAAACTGAACAATCAAAACTTTTTTTGAATTAACCAGATATAATTCCTCAAGTTCAGCATAAATAAAATGATGATGCAAAAGCGAACCAATACTGGATGATGCTTTAACATGAAACTTCCAATATTTGTTCACTATACTATGCTGGACATTGCCCAGTTGTGTAAGACTAATTGCCATTCAAGAAACTATTTTAGGCTGATAGAGCAGCATGGCACACTAAAAGTGCAAATATACATGAATTTAAACTTCATCTGGCTTATTTTCAATGCCAACGTCAATTGTAATGCATTTGAAGTTGAGCACGAAAAACTTGAGCACAATAATCAGTAAATCTGTAATCAATAATTTGGCTGTAACTTTTTTCGTGTACATTTTTATGGCAAAGTTTTTTAATGGAAATATAAATGTGCTGTTTCTGCAACTTTTAAGCTAAATGCTAGCTTTCTAGCATATGTGCTTAGTGAGATATGGCAAAATTGACTATTTTAAGCTCGTTCGATCAAATTGCACAACCACTAGAGGGTGCAAGAACTCAAAATTGCGATAGAAGTATTTCATATGGTTTTTGGGGCCATATATCAAGACCACTTTTTTAAACTCAAAAAGTTTTATTATTCACTCCACCCAAGCCACTATGAAAATGATTCCTTTTAAAGGGGTTCCACAATATTCACAAATTTTTAAACTCCCAAGCTAGATAGACAAAACGTTTAGATTAGGTAAATAATAAAAACATAAAACATGAAAAAAATTGTCAATGCCACGTTAATGGGGATTCTCAAAATGTCTTCCTTCTAAACTTAAGACATTTTTACCCGCTTGAGCTAAAAAGATAAAATTTTTGGGATATATAGTGAGTTAGATATACATGAAAATTTTTAGTGAATTCACGTTGGTAGGTTTCCCACCAAAAATGCCTCTAAGATTGAAAAAATTAATTACTCAATTTAAACAAGTTAAATTTTTAAGATAAAATCAATATAAAAACCATGAAACTTGGCAAAGTTTTTCCGTTGCCTTGTTCAGGAGGAGCCTCTCAAAATTTTTACCTACTTCTGGTAAACAAATAAATTTCTATGATAGTTCAGCATAAAACAAATATGAAAGAAGTCAAAATTTGATGCTGTGCTACGTTGGGAGTGATTTCAGCTAGGCAAATTGAAGTATTGTAGGCTAATATACTGTACAAGAAAGATAAATTTTGACAAAGCTTGGGAATATCAGGTTGAAAGATCTTAAATAGACCTACTCGAAAGTAAAAGATTTTTAACTGCCGTAAGCTAGATGGTTAAAATAGTCATAATGAGTTGATACCAACGGACTTGCGGATTTGAAGATGGGAGATTTTCTCCCAGATGGACTTCCAACATTTAAGGTAGTAAATGAAGTACTTGAGCTCACTGGCTTTAACAGATTTGAGCTATGGATTGCAGAGCTTTTCAATAAACTGCCATCTATTAAGTTGAAAAAACTTCTTCTAGCGCCTCGAGGTTTTTTAATTAGAAAAGTTTTAGTACTAAATAATCAACTTAATTTGTAAGTTCCAAGATGTTGGTTGCAATACTACAGAGTGCAACTCTAATAAAAAATGGCTGCATTAATTGTCGCTTATTTCTGATTGTGATAAGTAATGAACTTGCTTCATGTAGTAAAGGTTTCATCACAAACTGCTGGCATTTTAAAGACTACTCTATGTTCTTTCATAATAAATTGAAAATTGGTAGAAGTTGGGAAAAGTGAGTTTGGCATTGTAAACTGATATTTGCGCTTTTTGATTGAGGTTACTTAATTGTTTTGATAACTTTTCTAGATATTTAAAAAGCGAATAACCACAAAGCTGTTAAAGATTGTGAAACAAAATTTGAAAAGGGCGCATTGAAGTTTTTTATCTGACTTTCAGCAACCATAATTTGCTTAACGCAATTGCGTCACTACTTTAAAAATTAATAAAGCTCAGTAAAAGTTGGATACTGCCACAAAGTTCGTCAAAATCCACGAAGTATCTCTTGCGATGTCACCTTTTATTATATGGTTCCTTTTTATAAATGCCACTTTATTAACAACAGTTTAAATGGGTGGCAGTGACGGCCCCTTTACAAACCCCTTACAAGGTTTGAGAATTTTTAGGATGCAGTGAGATTTCAAAGAAGAAATATCATGATAGACTGCAAACTTATCACAACTAGAAAACACCAAACAAATTAGTGGCTAGAAAATTTTTGAAAGGAAAATCTGGGTACTTATAAACATTGCGTCAATCTACTCGAACTCTCGTTAGTTGGTTAGATTTTAAGTCAATCGGACTTGAGATGCTATAAATAAAAAGTGCCCAAAACCCCGAAATTTCAGCGCAACATTTTGTAATTTAAAAGATTAGTTGTTTACAGTTTCAGCCAAAAATTTTGCACGCATTCCTCCAAAAAACGTCTTATTTTGTTGCACTCTCCACAAAACAAAAAACATAACAAAAATGCACTCTCAGAAAAACAAAACCAACTAGAAGTACTTTTTAGATTGAAATAATTGCTCTTTGCTTGAAACTTAATTGACTAGTTTTTAATTTCTTATGGCAAAAACCAAAAGAAACAACTAAAACGCAAATGCGTAGTATCTTGCAAAAAAGCTTAAAAAGCATTTTACTTTGATTTTATTTTGTGATGTTAAATTTCAGTTTTATTTCAACCGAAGTTGAAAATTTGAGCTTTGTACGATTAATACTTTCAGCGATGTTAACGTTTCATCATAAAAAAAAAGCAACTTTGTATTTTATAGAAGAGCTGCAAAATAAAAATGCGATTTCAGTAAATTCTTTCCCATTGTTGAAAAACAATGAAAAAATTTGTTAAAAAATTTACTTATTGCATCACATTAAGCTAACAATCGCGCACAAAAACTTGATTTTTTCGAAACACGAATTTTGCCATCTTTCTTTTTTGCAGCACACGGTAGCATTGCAAAACACTGCACAAAACAGGCATTTGCCTATCACCACAAAAACAACTTTGCGGTAGACCTGTTCATACTTTAACTTTTTTTGATTTTGTTATGGCTTCGCAGTGTTTTTGAAGCAGATTTTCATACTGGTCCCAAAACTAAAACATTTTTTTTAATTGGTTGAACGGTTTCCATGTTACACAATGATTTCCGACCCCCACTTTTGAAAAAAAATGAGTTTTTTGACACTAGAGGGCGCTGTGTGCAAAATATACTTAAAACAGTAATTCAACTAAATGCCCCTCTGCATTTTACATCTTTAATTTAAAAACTAAGCGAATTGGACTTCTGGATCAGTAGTTATGACCATTTTAGTGATAGTATTTCCAAACTCCCTCTAGTGGCCAAAACGTAATTTCTTTATTTTTTGATAATTTGTTATACATTTGCGTCTATTTAGTGAAAGAGACTTCAATTTTGAAGTTGACATTTTGCAGCAGTGCCACTAGAGAGCGTAATTTGCTATTTATTTCAAAATTGCGTTTTAATCACAGTTATATACGCCACTTAAGTTAACGCCACTGCAAAATTTGAATCAATTAAGACACGACCCGATTTTTTATAGTTTGTTTTTAAATATCGACCTAGATCATGCGACAAACCTAACAATTAATGCAAAAATGCAGAAGCAACAGACTGTTTGCAGCATTAATTTGACTTAATTTACAATGACCGCTCCAGCAATTTTAATAAAGTTGAGAAGCTCCTTTGATTAGCAAAGAATTCAATTCAAACCAATATTTGCAGATTGTTATATTAGAACAAACACAGAGTTACCAAACTTCAGCAAACTTCAAAAGCTTTCAAACTAATTAAAAACACAAAAAATCAGATATTTTTTGAAAAGGTTTGTTGTGTTAGTAAAAGTCCTGCGTGTTTGTTATACGACCTAGTATATGCTTTATCGTTGTTGTTAAAATTTCATTACAGTCACTGTCAAATTGTACTGAACGCTCCACTGCATCATTGATAACTTCCAATCCTGAAACAATCTGGCTGATTTGTTAAAAAAGAAGAATCTTCTTTCCAGTATTCTACTGAACCCATACTTAAAGAGATAACTGCTCGATATCGGTTTTATTGAAGAAATGAGAACTACTTGAGGTAATACAAAGGTGCTCAAACTTTTTTCCATGATTTCCCTTCTTTGCAAAAAATGTTTTAATCTGTTTGACTCTGTACCATTGGCAACCCTAAATTTTTCAATTTTGTGGCATCGCAAAAGACCTTCTGTAGAGGAGTAATGGTAGCCTAGGTCTCCATGTTTTTGGAGTAGTAGCCAAGTTTTCAGATTTGACAACAGGCTACTCACTGCTGCCCATTGGCGATCGTGTTTCTTAATTTTTGCAAAATTATGCCTTTTGTAATGTCACAAAACTGCAAAATGCTGGGTTACCAATGGTGCGAAGTCAAACGGATTAAATTGCATTTTTGTGAATAAAGAAAATTGGAAAAAATAGTTTGAAGCATTTATTTATTAGCTCAAGAAGTTCTCAATTCTTCTATTAAATCGATTTCGAGCAGTATCTATTTAACGTTGGTTCAATTTTAATTAAATCAAAAAATTATATATTCATGAATCATTATTGATGAACTCATGCAGAGTATTGTCTCTATATACTTTTGGTAGTTCTGGCTTATCTACATCTGTTTTCAGATATTTCAACAAGGTAGTAGCAATGGCTTTCTTGATTTTATCACTAATTAAATTTGGAGATAGTGCAAGTGGTATGTGCTTTGGTGATTGATGCATGATACTGGTGTGCCTCATCGGTTGCTGCAAATGGTTTTTATTTGACACTAATGCTTTAGAAAGTTGTAAATGAGTGGTCGGTGAGAGATAAAGCTCTATGTTCAGCTTGCAATTGCAAAGTCGACTTGCATACTTGGAATCTGTTGCCAAGGTACATACCACTAGCAGTATTTTCAAATTTAGTTGATAATGAAACCAAGAAAGCCACCACTACTACCATGTTGAAATATCCCGAAGCAGATTTCCGAATAGGTGAGCCAGAACTACAAAAGTATATGAAGGTAGAACTCTGCAAAGACTCATCAATATAATAAATCATGGCTATTTTTTGATCAACCAGTGATTGGAACTGAACTAACGTTTTCAAGAATGGATTCAGTAGAATACTGGAAAGAAGATTCTTCTTTTTTAACAAATCAGCCAGATTGTTTCAGGATTGGAAGTTATCAATGATGCAGCGGAGCATTCAGTACAATTTGACAGTGACTGTAATGAAATTTTCACAACAACGATAAAGCATATACTAGGTCGTATAACAAACACGCAGGACTTTTACTAACACAACAAACCTTTTCAAAAAATATCTGATTTTTTGTGTTTTTAATTAGTTTGAAAGCTTTTGAAGTTTGCTGAAGTTTGGTAACTCTTTGTTTGTTCTAATATAACAATCTGCAAATATTGGTTTGAATTGAATTCTTTGCTAATCAAAGGAGCTTCTCAACTTTATTAAAATTGCTGGAGCAGTTGTAGTCAACTAAGCCAAATTAATGCTGCAAACAGTCTGTTGCTTCTGCATTTTTGCATTAATTGTTAAGTTTGTCACATGATCTAGGTCGATATTTAAAAACAAACTATAAAAAATCGCGTCGTGTCATAATTGATTCAAATTTTGCAGTGGCGTTAACTTAAGTGGCGTATATAAGTGTAATTAAAACGCAATTTTGAAATAAATAGCAAATTACGCTCTCTAGTGGCACTGCTGCAAAATGTCAACTTCAAAATTGAAGTCTCTTTCACTAAATAGACGCAAATGTACAAAAAATTATCAAAAAATAAAGAAATTACATTTTGGCCACTAGAGGGAATTTGGAAATACTATCACTAAAATGGTCATAACTACTATTCCAGAAGTCCAATTCGCCCTTTTTTTTTTTTAAAGATGTAAAATGCAGAGGGGCATTTAGTTGAATTGCTGTTTTAAGTATATTTTACACACAGCGCCCTCTAGTGTCAAAAAACTCAATTTTTTTCATAAGTGATGGTCGGAAATCAATGCATAACACGGAAACCGTTCAACCAATTAAAAAAAATTTTTTAGTTTTGGGACCAGTATGAAAATTTGCTTCAAAAACACTGCGAAGCCATAACAAAATCAAAAAAAGTTAAAGTATGAACAGGTCTACTTTGCACACCTAACTGTGACATCACCATGGCACTGGGAAAGGATGAATTGCATTTTCTAAAAATACACTTTACAATGCAAGTACTGAACTGGGTTGGGGAAGCATATTTTAAAAAATCAAAAATGGAGTTCAATCATGATATGCTTTTAACAAAAAATGCCTAAAATTATGTATTTGCGTCGGTCTGTGACGTCATGGTGGATTGGCCGTCCCCCCCAACCCATTCAAAAGTTGCACATGCTGTTGGAGCAACTTTGCATAATTGATTGAACACCCAGTAAATGTCGGTTGAACAAGGGCCATTGCAAAACACTGCACAAATCAGGCATTTGCCTAATACAATAAAACAAAAACTTTGGGTGCCCAACTATGATGTCATAGTGGCGATGGGGAGGGCTGCAATGCATTTTCTGAGACTACGGCTTATAGTGCAAGTACTACACTAGGTTGAGGAAGCATATTAAAAACGACCAAGAAATGGAGTTTAATCATGATATCATGGATTAGGCGTGTTTTATCCAAGTTCATCTATTAGGCCTATTTTATCTAAATGTTGACATACAAATATCATATCGCTTCAAATTTTGTTTGGAAAAAATTCTGCAACATCAAGGTAAGTTTGTAGGTACTGAAGTATGTGGGACGACTTAAAAGAAAGTTCCTTACATACCTTGAAAACTTGGTTTAGAAACAAAACGTAAACGGTCTAATCCAAAAAACCTCAAACTGCAATGGGCGTGGTATGTACCTTGCATAACCTGCTTTTACTGCAAATTTAATTCAAGTTTTGCCTCAACTAAACTTAACTGCTTCTTCCACACACTATTTGTTGGTTTAGAAACGTATCTTTGTGCTTTTTTTTTTTGTTTGAAAATAAATTACCAGTAGGCTTTGGAAATATTTTTGAACTGAGCTCTGAAACACTTTAGGCCTTGTTACGCTAGCAGAAAAAACGTCTAGAAAAGAGATCTCATGATACCCATCAAGGTGCCTCTTGAAACAATTTTCACAAATAGATTTTTAGTGCCTGATTAATGATTGAAACGTCTTAGGTTGCAACCAGGTGCCGTTTTTAAGATCCACCGCTTTTACTCGAACGCAGATGAATATTTTGAAATCATACGCTTGAATAATTTTTTTTACTATTGGTGTTGCCGTTAAATAATCCACAAACTACAATCAGGATATTTTTTATCTTTCTGTCAGAATATGTGAAAATTTAAAATATTATAATTTTAAATTGAACTAAATAAATGATCATGGGTAAGTAAGTAGTTTGTTAAAAAGTTTGCATATTTAGTGTTTTAGTTTGAATTGTTTGGTATTGAATTTTAAAACCTGGAAAGTTGCTTTGAAGTCACGTGACCGTCGTCGCTTGGCAGCTGATCGTTACCAATACAAAACTTTATAATAAATTTTCATGATTAAATACCAATATCCTTACGAATTAATTAGGAAATTATTTCGTGCTAAAAGTCGAAAAACAAATGAAGTACCTCATGAATGTTATGATGATAGTCTACCGACAAAAATAGTTTAATGCTATAACTGCTTTAAAAGTTACTGATAGGCTTTCACTCCTCAAAACTAACTAGCCTAGCCCTAGCAGGTTGGCTTATCAAATCTCGAATGTCTGTTCAGCCACACTTAAGCACTTGAAACAATCTTAAACCGGTATACTCATAGTATACCCATAGCTACCGACTGCCGTAGCCTATCGATATTCCTCGAAGCTTATCGGTATTCTTCGAAGCGTTCATTGTATCAGGCTGCTTTTTTGTGGGTAGGCTATCATCATAACAAACACATGATGTAATTCATAAGGTAGTTCGATTATTTTTCGACCTTTTGCAAGAAACAATTTCTTCATTAAAGGTAACCGGTATTTTATCTTGAAAAATTGTTTTGAAGTTTTGCATTCATAACAATCAGCTGCCAAGTGACGACCGTCACGTGACTTCAAAGCAAGTTTCCATGTTTTAGGCTCGTATTCTAAGAGAGGACTTGAGCAGCAGGTACTGCTCAAGCTCTGCTTGGGCTCAAAATCGATATTGTAAGAAAAATTTTAAGAAGCACTTTCAAGCTCAGCTTGGGACCTACTTGGGAGCTTTGAAGTTCAGTTTGAACCACTGTGGTATTTTAAAAGCGAACTTGAAATGAAAATTTGTCAAGCTGGACTTGGAAATTGCCAAAATCTCGCGCCACTTCAGAGGTAGGCTTGAGCTGACGCTTCACTGAAAAAATAATGCTAAATCTTTTGATTTGGAGTGAAATTTTTATAACATAGACCTAGAAGGTTTCAGAATGGTAGTGGCTAAGGTTACGTGACCGTAATTTTCGTTTTTAGGAATTTAAAGTTTCGTGAGAATTTTTTGCATTGATTTGATTTAAATACAGTACTTTGACACACCGAAGTCGAAATGCTGATGGCGTAGCGGTTAGTGCGCTTGGCTGCAATGCAGAGGGTTAGAATATCGATACCCGTTGGACACGCTCCTTAAAAATATTGTTAATGAGCTTTTTTACTACATAGTTTTTTTTTCTCTAAAATCTTATTATTTGAGTTAGGGGTCGGGCAGCGATGCCAGGGTTAGGGTTAGGGCAGCAATGCCAGCTTGAGAGATAGTAAATTGAACAGCAAAAGTGATCACTTAACTTTTAATTCCGAAAAACGAAAATTACGGTCACGTAACCTTAGCAACTGCCTTTCAGAATAGTACTTATGTTTTGGCCAGGCCGAAAATAGTCTATGATGGTTTTAGGACCTTAACGGCATGTAGGCTACCGGTAACCTAATTCAATCAGTTGCGGTAAAAGTTTGCAGTGAATCGGTACGGTAGCCTAACTTTTTAAGCTAGCATTTAATAGGAGAGAAAAATAACTAGTAGATTGTTAAGCTTAACAATAAATATAAATCAATTTGGCTGCAAACAATAACTTTGCTTGAGTTGCACGTCAGGTGTGTGATCCGTTGCATTTGGTACGTTAGTGGAATTCGGCACCGGTACCCTAGGCCTATTTGAAGAGAATTCGAGAAACGCATTAATCATGTTACTGTTGCTCACTTACCGGTCTCCCGATAACTACGGTAGTTCAAGAATAGATTTAAGTATGAAATAGCTTAGTAGTTGTTTTTTTTAACTGTAGTATCGTACCGGCAGCTAACCTATCGATATGGTTTATTATTTGGTGACATGATTTAGATTTTGTTTAATAGGCTTACTGAAAGTAAAATTAGAGGTCTGTAAGCAAGAACCCTACGATCTTCAGCTTGTTTTTTTTGTTGTTCGCTAAACAGCGTTTCCTACTAAGCCTATTCAGTGTAAATTTAGAGGGCATGTATATGCTACTCAGTTAGTGGGCTAATGTATTAATTTTGTGACATTTTAGTAACCATTTAGCAAATTCCTGGTGCATTGTCGAACCTGCTAACTTATTGCAACATCTAACCTAAATAAGATCTTAAGTAAATGCCAATTATTCAGCTTTATGATAAATGACCATTCAGAATAAGAAATATAAAAAAGTGTAAACGAAAATTGATCCTACTACCCTTATTTTTTTGTCAAGTCATCCAATTCGACTATTTTTGACCATATCAAAATGACATTTGATTTTTAGGTAAATGCAGTACAGAGTATAATGCAATATCTGAACAAAGAAAACAGTACAAGCGTTTTGATATCTAACACTACTCGATTTTTTGTTGTTTCAGGAATTAAAGATTTTGATTAAAGTTATTTAGTATGGTAGTTGTTGCACAGTTGAAGAAGAAATTTTCTGCATGCTGGTTCAAACGATTAAATGATAGATGTAATTCAAACTCTAAAAAATCCATTAAAGACATTGCTGTAGCATGTAATTGTGCAGCACAGGTAGACCAAGTTCTAATTCATTTCTCAAGTTACTTACTGTACAATATATAAAAATGCCATCATTTGTAAATCACGTAAGAATTATGACTGTTAATAAATGCTGTTTTTGTCCTTTTTCGGTTTAATAGTAGTGACACTCATCAACAGTAGGTAGTTATGTAGTATTATGCTTTGTATCGCTAAACACATGCTTTTTAGAAACATGCATATTTGAAACAACTGTTTACCGGTAGAGTTAATCAATGCTTTCCCCAATGTTTATTGTGCAATTTGCATTGTAGAATTTCTTGTTTGTAATTTATAATGTTTTTTGAGTTGCACTACGAGAAGTACCTTTGCTGTACCTTTGGCCTAGGCAGCTTGGCGAATAAAGATGCAATTGCCAGAACGTACAGAAAGAAGCGTCTCGTTTACGCGGTATCAGCTCCTGGTCGCTTGCGTGGTAAATCTGGTGAAGGTGAATTTATTCTTTACTCAATATTGCAGAAACATTTGTTTTAGGAACATCTGTCTTGATGTATACCGGCACAATCAACTCATGCCTTGGCAGCGGATAAATAAACTGACACCCGAAAGGTCAACAAAAAGAGAACGATGAAAGTTGCGCTGAAGAAAATGCATCTCAAGCCTGAAAGCAAACTGAAAGCAATAAGCAGTAAAACAGGTTAATAATTAAAACTTAGTGTGGTGACTTAAGTCCTTTTTTCAACTGATTCTACAGTACTGGAAAAAAGTTTAGAAAGATTTTTTGAAAAGCCGAAAAAACGCAAAAATGACATCTTTTTATTTCTTTATTGAATGTAACAAAACGGAAAACAAACATCATGTTCCTCCAACATGGTGCAAATTACAGCAGTTACACTAGTATTTAGTGTGGTAACCCTTGTTTATCTTTTGAATGCGGCTAGGCACGGAATCTGTTAGGTGTTTGCAGACATTTTGGTCATTATCTGTGCACCAAATCTCTTTAATGATCTGTTTTAGCTCATCCAAAGTTGTCGGATTTGATGTAGAAAGTTTTTTTTGATCAGTGTCCGTAAATTTTCAATAGGATTAAGGTCAGGAGAATTTCCTGCCCATTTGAGCATTGTGACATTTTTGATGTGAAACCAATTCATGACTGATTTGGCTTTGTGGCATGGTGCCGAGTCTTTTTGGAAAGTTGTGCATCCATGAATGCTCATGAAATTCAGTACAGTCAAACTTTGATACTATGCCACCTCGCTACTATGCCACCCTCGCTACTATACCACTTTTGATCGTCACCAACTAAATTCAATAGAAAACATATTTACTATGCCACCACTTACCCTCGCTACTATGCCACATGAGGTACAGTATTGCAGTGTATTAACGAAACAATAAACGCTACGAACGAAACAATTAAACGGCTGTGAAACGGCAAAAGTATACAGTATGTGCATGTATTATGTTCTCTCAAGTTATCTACTGTAGGTCAGCCCAAAACTCTGAGAAATCGTCAGCTGGCGCATGTTCTTTCTGCGGATTTCGTGCACTTCGTCGTCTATTCGATCGCATGCTTGCATCACACTGGCCTTCACACTGGACTTCCCGAAACTACTGCACTGTACTGTACATTATATTGAAATACATGTAAATTATAATCGTACAATACAACGTGGAATTACATTGTTACATCACAAGGCTGTTTTTACAAATCCTTGTTATTATGCCACCCTCGCTACTATGCCACTTTCTCTCGGTCCCAAAGGGTGGCATAGTATCGAAGTTTGACTGTAGATGATCATCTAGGACGCTAATATGCCGTGAGGCATTCATTGTTTGTCCTTTTGGCAAGAAATAAAGACCACCTCGGCCTTGGCTGGAAAAGCACCCCCACACCATGACCGATGGGGGGTGCTTAACGGTTGGTTGAAGGTACCGTGAGTCCGCTGGTGAAGATCCATGTGGTCTGCGAACGAAGGGTTTGTAGGAAGCAAACTGTAAGAAGGTGGATTCGTCAGAAGACATCACTTTCTGCCAGTCTTCTTTTGTCCAGTCTTTGTAGTGGCAGCAAAATTCAAGCCTTTGCTGGGCCATTCTTGGTGTAATCAGGGGTTTCTTCAGAGGTTTGCGGGCAGGAAGTTTAAAATCTTTGTGCATACGATTTCTAATTGTTCTTGTCGTCACACTAATCAGCTCTTGCATAGATCTTTTTATTTCTGATGAAGAAATGAATGGTTGCTTTTGGCAAAGTAGTTTGATTTTGCAATCCGTCCTGGGAGTGGTGGTACGGGGTGTGCCACTTCTTTTCAAGGGAGAATAACTAAGATTTTGCTTGTTTCTTTGTAACATTCGACTAACGGATGCTTCAGAGAGTTTCAATCGTTTTGAAATTCCAACATTTTTGTAGCCTTCTTGTTTTAAAAGGATGACGTTGCTCTTTGAAGCTTTTGAAATTTGAGGCAATTTTCCCATTTTCACAACAAAATTAAAAATCAAGCCTATACCATCAAAAACCGTTATGAAATGTAAAAGATATCGTTACTATTTGCTGAAAAATACAAAGAATAATGGTAAAATCAACACAAGACACAGTAAAAAATCAGCACTTTTTTGTAAAATTGTTGCAAAGTGACTTTATCAAAAAAAGTTCATCAAAATAAAAATCTTCCTAAACTTTTTTCCGGTACTGTAGAAATTAATCCACCGCTAAATGCCAAAGCGTGTATCAGACTACATCAGTTATATCCCACAGTAGTTGAGCTAAGTTATAGTTTTCAAACCCAATACGTGTTTTTTTTCTGAAGTTGTGTGACTAAGTGAAATGCCATTGCAATATTTCCATATTTTTATTTTTGATTTTTTTTTATTTGGGCCAAAATGCGACTTCAAAAAATAAATAAACGCAATCCACGTAATGAACAATGCAATAGTACCGGGTAGCTCTAATATTATCTGAGAAAGAGCTACGTACAGGACGTTGTTAAAAAAACAAAAAATAACGTTTTAATCCATTGTGCTGCACTTTCTTGAGTACCGGTATAGGAACAACTGTAACAAAGGTAAAATAATCATTTATAGGAACATTTTTCTGAACTTGAAGAAGCCTATTTTGTTGCAGAAAAAGCTGTAAAATTTTTACAAGACGACTGAAGCAGCTCGCTGATAGAATCAACAGGTTCAATGACTTTGCAAATTTTGTGGCTGCTTGATTGTGACATGATAAGCAAAATCTTCACAGTATGGCGTGGATTGTGAAAGCGATAACAAAACACTGCCAGTGATGCAATGTTTTTTTGAGAGGCTGACTGAAGTTGCAATATCTGCAGGACGTATCACGTGAATGTAAACAATGAAACAAGATTAGACTTTTTTCCGTTTGGCTATGCCGTTTTTGTTGCTTTTGCTTATCAATTAACTACGAGACCAGGCACTTAACCAAATTTTGCTAGGTAGGGATGCGAGCTTGAACTACAAAAAGTCATATTTTTCTGGACGATTTTTGTGATTTTTCGAAAAATATAGCTATTTTAATGCCATTTGTGTGCCATTTTGTCCGTTTTCAGAGCCATTTGAGAGAATTAAATTACTCAGAAAATTTGTAAGCTGTTGGAGTTTTTCTAAACATTAATTGGCTCAAATCCTCTCTTTATTCACTAGTTAAGTCCAAGTTTGTTCCAAAACTTACATAATAAATTTAGGCTAAATCTTCCTACGTGACTTTGCTGGTGAAAAGGGGCTGTAATAATCTATTGTGTATATTAACAGGAAGCATCTCGACTGAAAAACCTTAGGGTTGTTTGGTGCTCCTTGTCTTTCAAATGTGACTTTTGTGTGTTTACCTAGATACTATAGAACTACTACTACAGTAATTGCTTTTTGAGCCCCTCTTTATGATTACGCCATTGTCAACTGTATTTTAGGCCAAAAAATAAAGGAACCACCCCATGTCTATCATTAGTTTATGATTACATCTGAACTGAATCTTTTTCACCTAACTTTTGTGGATTTC
The DNA here is from genome assembly GCA_963965965.1 of Trididemnum nubilum. Taxonomy (NCBI): domain Eukaryota; kingdom Metazoa; phylum Chordata; class Ascidiacea; order Aplousobranchia; family Didemnidae; genus Trididemnum; species Trididemnum nubilum. The sequence continues at coordinate 23,729,997 of OZ014476.1, forward strand.
TCTTGTTGTGCACTTGATTTTCTTTATTTAATAAAGCTCAAGTTGATAAAAAAAACTCCTCAAGTTTGAGCAAATTGGAAAGATAAAAGGCCTTATAACTGATTGGAGAAGACATGTCTGCAAACGGTGCTGAAGGCATCGCTATAAGCATGAAACAGTACGACTATTTTTTTCATCGCTCAGTATAGTGTTTAACAGTCCAAAGTAGAAATTATTTGGTATTCATTGAAAGCGAAGTTTGTCTAAATAATTAGAAACGCTGTAATACCAATTGTTGTAGTCTGTTGGACTTCTGAGTTAAGATGGGAATTCTGAGTGTACTATTTCAGTAGTATACGCTACATCCATCCAATGCAGAGATGAAATCGGTCGGGATTTTCTCAACCCGCCCCGACCGGTAAATTTGAAAATCTACGCCGGTCGACCGTTTTTTTTACAGAAGGTTTTGTTCACTGTCCACTGCATTTAATGAAAAATTTTCAGAAAGGGGGGCATGGGTAATGTATTAAAATTTGTGACTCCGGACGGACGCAGAGTTGCAAACGGGCCGACTAGTTCGGGCCCGAAACCGGCCCAAGCCTGGAAATATAAGCCCGAACCCGAAAATTAATTTGAAGCCCAAATCATGTCGGAAAAAAAAACGAAACTTAAATTAGGTCTGAAAAATTAAGCAATGTTTCCAAGTAATGTTGATTACATTTTTGTGCTCCCAAGCAAAAAAGTACGTCTCAAGCCCGAATTAAGCCCAAACTTTTGTCAACTTTAGGCCCGAACCCAATTCGAAAAGCCTGGCCCGACTTACAACTCTGGACGGGGGTCTCAGAAAAAACAGAGTTTTTTGCGTTTTTTGCAAAAATAACGAAGGAGAAATTTAATCTGTTATGTTTCAGGAACGGATGGTCCTAGAAAGCTCAAAGTTGGTCTTTAGATCTGTCAAAAGTTTTTGAAAAAAACTCGAGCAAAAAAATTTCCGACCTGAATGCCATTTTAAGTTCTGAGTGTAGCTATGAGCCGGTAGTGGTTACTGTAGGCTGCATTTGTCTGTATAACGTGTTTTGTTCCGGAATAATTCAAGTTAATACGTAGGCTATCATCTTTTGGAACAAGGCAACATTTATTTAATCCAAGCAAATTAAAAAAATGCAGAAGACTACTAATATTGCATTAATCCCTTTAGTAAAAATGTTTATATTTTCACACTAACAGTCGCTAAAGAGCGCGTTGCCCACAACCTTGCAAACTAAATGCATTTTTCATTTTCCTTGCTTTCACTGCAAAATATTTTTCAAAAATGGCCAATCAGGTGGTTGAAATAAATCACATGATGATTGCATAATTCAAGTTGAACTTGAACTTTGGTCAATCTGAAGTTCCTGGCAAGTTTGCTCTTAGAATAGCATTTTAGCGGGGACTTGAGTAAATCCCAAGCAGATGCTTGAAGTAGATGCCTAAGCAGCTGCTCAAACCCTCTCTTAGAATACGGCCATTAGAATTCATCACAAAAAATTCAAGCTGAAACTTTAATTCTGCAAACTTTTTAGCAAAAAACTTTCCATGATTAATTAGTTAGTTTAAATTTATCATGTTTTGAATTTTTATATTCAAAGAAAAATAAAAATATCCTTGTTGAAATTTGTGAAATATTTCACGGCAACACTAATAGCAAACAAATTATTCAAGCGAATGATTTTAAAATATTCATCCGCGTTTGAGTAAAAGCGGTATATCTCAAAAACGGCACCTGGTTGCAACCAAAGACATTTCAATCATTAATCAGGCATTAAAATCTATTTGCAAAAAATTTTTCAAGAGGCACCTCCATGGGTATCACGAGACTACACAATTTTGAACACCGTAACAAGGCCTACTTCAAAGTTTTCAAAGTTAAATATGTAAAATTATTTGTGTTGGGGAAATCCCATGAACAGATGTTTTTTTGTTTTGTTGATTGAGATTCAAAAGCTGTTATCACATAATTGTTCAGAGCATGACTGATCTATGTAATTGTTTAAATATGTGTGGTATGTGTTTCAAAATCTCCTCGCATCCCTCCACAATGTTGCTGTGACAGCACATTAGGATGTGCAAGCTTCTCCGTTTCAAACCTATAAGCAAATGCCTGATTATGTGCAGTGTTTTGTAATGGCCCTTGTTCAAACGACGTTTACTGAGTGTTAAATCGGTTATACAAACCTGCTCCAACAGCATGTGCAACTTTTGAATGGGTTGGGGGGGCGGCCAACTTGCCATGACGTCACAGACCAACGCAAACACACCTTGAATCAATGTTTTTAGGCATTTTTTGTTACAGACATATCATGATTGAACTCCATTTATATATGATTGAACGCTGGGGAGGAGTGCAATGCATTTTCTGAAACTACAGATGCATTTACGCTGGGGAGTACTGCACTAGGTTTGGAATGGATATTTGCAAAGACCAAGAAATGGAGTTCAATCATGATATGCCCGTAACAGAAAATACCTAAAAACATTGATTCAAGGTGTACTTGTGTTGGTCTGTGACGTCATGGCGGGCTGGCCGCCCCCCCAACCCATTGAAAGGGTGATCATGGTGTTGGGGCAGCTTTTTATAACCGATTTAACACTCAGTAAACGTCGGTCAAATGAGGGGATTTACAAAACACTGCAAAATCGGGCATTTGCATATTACCATAAAAGAACAATATTACCATAAAAGAACAATTTGCATGACATCACAGTAGCGCTGGGGAGAGGTGCATTGCATTTTTTGAAACTACAGATTACAGTGCAAGTACTGCACTAAGTTTGGAATGGATATTTGCAAATACAAAGAAGTGAGGTTCAATCATGATACGCCCGTAACAGAAAATGCCTAAAAACACTCATTCAAGGTATCTTTGCGTTGGTCTGTGACGTAATGGCGGGTTGGCCACTACCCCCAACCCATTCAAAAGTTGTGCATGCTGTTGCAGCAGCTTTGTATAACCGATTTAACACTACATTAACGTCGATTAAACAAGAGCATTTAGAAACTCTGCACAAATCAAGCATTTGCCTATTACCATAAAACAACAACTTTGCACGCCAAGCTATGACATCACAGTGGCGCTGGGGAGGAGTGCATTGCATTTTCTGAAACTACATCTTACAGTGTAATTACTGCACTAGGTTTGGAATGGATATTTGCAAAGACCAAGGAATGAAGTTTAATCATGATATGCCAGTAACAGAAAATGCCTAAAATCACTGATTCAAGGTGTGATTGAAGGTGCTATGATGTCATAGTTAGGCGTGTAAAGTTGTTGTTTTATGGTAATAGGCAAATGCTTGATTTGTGTAGTGTTTTGCAATGACCCTCGTTCAACCGACGTTTACTGAGTGTTAAATCGCTTTAACAAAGCTGCTCCCACAGCATGAGCAACCTTTTAATTGAGTGGGGGGCGGTCAACCCGCCATGACGTTATAGACCAACGCAAATACACCTTGAATCAGTGATTTTAGGCATTTTTTGTTACGGGCATATCATGATTGAGCTCCATTTCTTGGTCGATTTAGAAGCTTAGAGCTACTGTTTTGGTTGCTGTTGAGAGTTAAAAACAGTTGCAGTTTATCAGAAAACGTAAAAAGTCATAAATTTTGAACCATTTATGATGTCACAGCATCCGATTGGGGGCTTGTACCAAGGATATACTTAACAGGGATGGCCGACTAGCATTGTTAATTGTTCTCGTCACGCATGAGTTGTGTTCAAATTTTTGGTCAAATTCCTGATCAAAATGCATTGTTTCTAATGGAGCGAGGTGGGTTAGGTTGAAATATTTTTGTTGTATTTTTGCTGGTGGATAACCTAGGACTCGAACGAACTCGAAAATGGTTTGTTAATGATATGATGTATCGGAAAATGCGTAAAGCGGAGTCTTGGAGTGAAAAAACTAGCATTGGCAAATAGGCTAGCGTACCATCTTGCCATAGCCTAGTTTGGGTTATGAATAAAGGCAGCTAAGAACGTTGAAATACTGTCAAAAAAAGGCAAGGGTCAAAATATTTCAACCATTCCTACCCCGCTCACTCGCAAAATCGGTAAGAAAATGAAGTGGAGGCCTAATTCAGTGCCGTTCGAGCCTAAAAACTGGCTAAAGGCGGTAGACGAATGAGAGAGTATAACAAAGGCAGTAAATGAGAGAGTAGACGAATGAGAGAGTATAACAGAGGCAGTATCTGTACTTGGAACCTTAAAGTTGGTTGTACACTTAGTTGCAGTGAACGCTTCTGTTTGAAGGCGAAGCTCGCTGCAATGCCGTGTTTACAGCTACTTTGAAATGTCATCAACCAGGTACCGGATACAACAGAATCAAGACAAGAGAAAAAAAGTTTAGAACAAGCTAGTTTCAGAAGAATTATGCGCCTACCGTTTGCATTCAATTAATTACTCTTGACTGCAACCTGATTTAACAAAATCACATTTGCATGCAAGTTACTAACAATGCACTCGACTTCAGTGTTCCTATCACAAGGCCGTACACAGAGGAGAGGGCCAAGCTGGAAAACTTGAGCTCGGTCTGAAAAGTTTCATGCAATAGTGGTGCTGTCTAGTGACAAGCCATATTACCTATAAACAACGTCTAGGATTATCCTAGAACCAAAGTGTATCCTACTTTGGCCTTGAACTAGTTTTTTAGTCTCCAACTCATGTTTGAAAATTGGCCCCAAATTAAAGCGACATTTCAACGTTGTTTTTGTAGCCAGCTGACATGAAACTGGGAAGTTAGTGTAAGTCACTTTCTGGACAGTTTTATTAATTTTGCTCAAAATACACACAAACTCGTCATAATTTCGTATATTGAAAGCATTGCCACAAATGTTCCGATTGAAAACCATACCTTGCGTGTATTTACATAATATTTAGAACAGATTGTTGGCAAAAGTTTGTTTAGATGCTTCATTTATGTGTTTATTTACATTTGTTGCATTTCGTGTTACTTTTAACAATTTAAGCAGTTGAACAAAACGTTGTGGCTTAATGTCACGCATACACAAACGACAACGGACAAAAGTTGGCACACTGGTCCAAATGAATCTGCATTACACAACTAAAATGTTTTTGTAGTTAGCTGACGTCAAATTGGGAAGTTAGTATAGGTCATTGTTTGGAAAGTTTCCTTAATTTGTCTTAAAATATACAAAAATTTTCTTATTTTCGTAGGTTGAAAACATTGAAACAAATCTTTCAATGGGAAAGCATACCATGCGTGTATTTGTTGAATATTTGGAACAGATTGTTGGCAAAAGTTTGTTTGGATGCTTTATTTATATGTTTATTTTCATTTGTTGCATGTCGTGTCACTTTTGACGGTTTATGCTGTTGAATGCAGCTTTGTGGCTTGCTGTCACTCTTACCTTTAAAGGTAGCGAACCAAAGTTGGCACACTGGCCCAAATGAAACTGTATTACACTTCCAAGTTGTTTTTGTAATTAGCTGACATCAAATCGGGGAGTTAGTATTAGTCATTTTCTGGACAGTTTCACTAATTTTGCATAAAATACGAAAAACTTGGTCAAAAGTTCGTTATGTGAATACATTGAAACAAACATTCCAGTTGAAAGGCTTACCTTGCATGTTTTTGTATGATATTTTCACCAGATTGTTGGCAAAAATTTGTTTGAATGCTTCATTTATATGTTTGTCTCGATTTATTGCATTTTGTGTCACTTCCAACGATTTATGGTGTTGAACGCAACGTTGTGGCTTACTGTCACGCATACATTTAAAGGTAATGGACGAAAGTTGGCACACTGGTCCAAATGAATTTGTATTACAGTTGGAAGTTGTTTTTGTAGTTTGCTGACTTGAAACTGGGAAGTTAGTACTGGTCGCTCTTTGTGCAGTGTCACTAATTTTGCTCAAATTACACAAAACTTCATCCTAAGTTCGTATATTGAAGACATTGAAACAAATCTTCCATTTGAAAAGCACATCTTGGGTGTATTTACATGATAATTTGAAAAGATTGTTGGCAAAAGCTTGTTTGGATGCTTCATTTATGTGTTTGTCTCGATTTGTTGTATTTCGTGTCACTTTTAACAATTTATGCTGCTGCTTACTGTCACGCATGCATGAAGTTTAATGGACCAAAGTTGGCAGACTGGTCCAAATGAACCTGTATTACACTTGAAGGTTGTTTTTTCACTTTGCTAACATCAAATTGTGGAGTTAATTCTGGTCGCTTTTTATACAGTTTCATTAGTTGCATTCTAATCAAAAAAATTTTCATCTTCAGTTCGTATATTGAAGACATTAAAACAAATCTTCCAATTGGAAAGCATAATTTGCGTGTATAAAGCATAAGTTCGTTTATTAAAGACATGATATTAGGAAAAGATTGTGAGCAAAAACTTTTTTCCATGCTTCATTTATGTGTTTGCCTCGATTTGTTGCAATTTGTGTCACTTTTAACGATTTATGCTGTAGAACACAACGCTGTGGTTTACTGTCACGCATACATTCATGGGTAACGGATCAAAATTGGCACACTGGTCCAAATGATTCCGTATTACACTTCGAATTTGTTTTTGTATATTGCTCACATCAAATTGGGAAGTTAGTACGGTTGTTCTCTAAACAGTTTTATGATTTTTTTTAAATGCACTACAAATCGTCATAAGTTCGTATTATGAAGACATTGAAACAAATCTTCCCATTGGAAAGCATACCTTGCGTGTATTTACATGATATTTTGAAGAGATTGCCGGCAAAACTTTGTTTGGATGTTTCATTTATGTGTTTGTCTCGATTTGTTGCATTTTGTGTCACATTAACCAGTTATGATGTTGCTTACTGTCATGCATACATTTCTGGGTAACGGACCAAAGTTGGCAGACTGGTCGGAATGACCCTGTATTACACTTCGAAGTTGTTTTTGTAGTTTGCTGACATCAAATTAGGAAGTTAGTGCTGGTCGTTCTTTAAACAGTTTTGTTAATTTTACTCAAATTACACAAGAAATCGTCGTAACATCGTACATGGAAGACATTGAAATAAATCTTCCAATTGGAAAACATACCTAGCGTGTAATTGAATGATATTTTGAAAAGATTGTTGGCAAAAATTTGTTTGGATGTTTCATTTATGTGTTTGTCTGGCTTTGTTTCATTTCGCCTACAATTTTTTCAAAACATCATGTAAATACACGCAAGGTATGCTTTCGAATTGGAGAATTTGTTTCCTTGTTTTCAAATTGCGAACTTATGACGAATTGTTGTGTATTTTAAAAAATTATTTAAAACTGTTTAGAAAACGATTTTTACTAACTTCCAAATTTGATTATAGCAAACTACCAAAACAACTTCGAAGCGTAATACAGATTCATTTGGACCAGTGTGCCAGCTTTGGTCCGTTATCTCTAAACGTGCGTGACAGTAAGCCACAGCATAAGTGGTTAATGTGACACGAAATGCAACAAATCGACACAAACACATAAATGAAGCATCGAAACAAATTTTTGCCGACAATCTCTTCAAAATATCATGTAAATACACTCAAGGTATGCTTTCCAGTGCGAAGAATTGTTTCAATGTTTTCAATATACCAACTTACGACGACTCTTGTGTAATTTGAATGAAACTAATGAAACTGTATAGAGAACGACTAGCACTAACTTCCCAATTTGATGTCAGCAAACTACAAAAACAACTTCGAAGTGTAATACGAAATCATTTGGACTAATCTGCCGACTTTGGTCCGTTACTTTTAAATGTATGCATTAAAGGAAGCCACAGCAAAAATCGTTAAAGGTGACACGAAATGCAACAATTCGAGACAAACACATAAATGAAGCATCAAAACAAGTTTTCGTCTGCAAGCTTTTCAAATTATCATGTAAATACACACAAGGTATGCTTTCGAGTTGAAAAAGTTGTTTTAATGTATTCAATATAAAACCTTATGACGATTGTTTGTGAATTTTGGGTAAAAGAATCAAAGTGTATAAAAAACGATCTGTACTAACTTCCCAATTTGACGTCAGCAAACTATAAAAACAGTTTTGAAATGTAATGCAGAATCATTTGAACCAGTTTGGCAACTTTGGTCAGTTAGCCATAAATGTATGCGTGACAGTAAGCCACAACGTTGCGTTCAACAGCATTAATAGTAAAAATGACACGAAATGAAACAAAGCCAGACAAACACATAAATGAAACATCCAAACAAATTTTTGCCAACAATCTTTTCAAAATATCATTCAATTACACGCTAGGTATGTTTTCCAATTGGAAGATTTATTTCAATGTCTTCCATGTACGATGTTACGACGATTTCTTGTGTAATTTGAGTAAAATTAACAAAACTGTTTAAAGAACGACCAGCACTAACTTCCTAATTTGATGTCAGCAAACTACAAAAACAACTTCAAAGTGTAATACAGGGTCATTCCGACCAGTCTGCCAACTTTGGTCCGTTACCTATAAACGTATGCGTGACAGTAAACCACAAACTTGCGTTCAACAACATAAACAGTTAAAAGTGACACAAAATGCAACAAATCGAGAAAACACATAAATGAAGCATCGAAATAAGTTTTTGCCGACAATTTTTTAAAAATATCATGTAAATGCACCAAGGTCTGCTTTCCAACTGGAAAATTTGTTTTAATGTTTTCAATTTAGTAAGTTATGACGAATTTTGGTGCAATTTGAGTAAAATTAACAAAAATGTTTGAAGAACGACCAGCACTAACTTCCCAAATTAATGTCAGCAAATTACAAAAACAGCTTTGAAGTGTGATACGGAATCACTTGGACCAGTCAGTCAACTTTGGTCCGTTACCCAGAAATGTATGCATGACAGTAAGCAACATCATAACTGGTTAATGTGACACAAAATGCAACAAATCAAGACAAACACCTAAATGAAACATCCAAACAAAGTTTTGCCGGCAATCTCATCAAAATATCATGTAAATACACGCAAGGTATGCTTTCCAATTGGAAGATTTGTTTCAATGTCTTCATAATACGAACTTATGACGATTTGTAGTGCATTTAAAAAAAAATCATAAAACTGTTTAGACAACAACCGTACTAACTTTCTAATTTGATGTCACCAAACTATAAAAACAAGTTCGAAGAGTAATGCAGATTCATTTGGACCAGTATACCAACTTTGGTCCGTTAACCATAAACGTATGCGTGAGAATAAGCCACAACGTTGTGTTCAGCAGCATTAATAGTTAAAACTGACACGAAATGAAACAAAACGAGACAAACTCGTAAATGAAGCATCGAAGCAAACTTTTGATGACAATCGCTTCAAATAATCGTGTAAACACACACGTTGTATTTTTTTTTATTGGAAGATTTGTTTCAATATCTTCAAAATACGAACCTATGACGAAAATTTGCGTAATTTGATCAAAATACTAACATTGTACAAGAAACGACCTGCATTAACTCCACAATTTGATGCCAACAAACTACAAAAACAGCTTCGAAGTGTAATACAAACTCATTTGGACCAGTCTGCCAACTTTGGTCCGTTATCCACAAATGCGTGTGACAGTAAGCCACAGCATAAGTCCTTAAAAGTGACAAGAAATGCAACCAATTGAAAACAATTACATAAATGAACCATCGAAACCAAATTTTGCGAATATTTTCTTCAAATTATTATATAATACACGCAAGGTATGCTTTTCAATAAGAAGACTTGTTTCACTGTCTTCAATAAACGAAATTATGACGATATGTTTTGTAATTTCAGAAATTATAAGGAAACTGTTCAGAGAACGACCTGTACTAACCTCCCAATTTGAGGTCAGCAAACTAAAAAAACAACTTTGAAGTGTAGTGCAGATTCATTTGGACCAGTCTGCCAACTTTGGTTCCTTACCCTTAAATGCATGCGTGAGAGTAAGCCACAACGTTCCGTTCAACAGGATAAATCGCGAAAAGTGACACGAATTGCAACAAATCGACACAAACACATAAATGAAGCATCGAATCAATTTTTTACCAACAATCTGTTCAAAATATCATGTGAATACACGCAAGGTATGTTTTTCAATGCCAAGATTTGTTTCAATGCCTTCAATATACGAACTTATGACGAATAGTTGTACAATTTGAGAAATTATAAGGAACCTGTTTAGAGAAAAATCTGCATTAACTTCCCAATTTGATGTTAGGAAACTGCATAAACAACTTCGAGGTGTAATACAGACTAATTTGGACCAGTCTGCCAACTTTGGTCGATTACCCATAAAAGTAAGCCATGTATAAGCCATCAAAGTAAGTATGTGTGAAAGTAAGCCACAGCATAACTCGTTAAAAGTGACACGAAATGCAACAAATCCAGACAAAAACCAAATCCTGAAACATCCAAACAAAGTTTTGCCGACAATTTTTTTAAAATATCATATAAAAACACGCTAGGTATGCTTTCCAATTCGAAGATTTGTTTCGATGTCTTCAGTATACGAACTTATGACGAACTGTTGTGCAATTGGAAAAACTATAAGGAAACTGTTGGGAGAAAGACTTGCATTAACTTTCCAATTTGTGGTTAGCAAACTACAAAAAGTACTTCAAAATGTAATGCAAACTCATTTGGACCAGTTTGCTGAGTTTGGTCCGTTACCCTTATATGTTTGTGTGACAGTGAGCCACAGCATAAATTGTTAAAAGTGACACGAAATGCAACAAATAAACACAAACACATAAATTAGACGTCGAGAGAAATTTTTGAAACAGTCTCTTCAAAATCTCATATAATACACGCATGGTATGCTTTCCAATTGGAAGATTTGTTTCAATGTCTTCAATATACGAACTTAGGATGAAGTTTTGTGTAATTTGAGCAAAATTAGTGACACTGCACAAAGAGCGACCAGTACTAACTTCCCAGTTTCAAGTCAGCAAACTACAAAAACAACTTCCAACTGTAATACAAATTCATTTGGACCAGTGTGCCAACTTTGGTCCGTTACCAACTTTGGACAGTAAGCCACAACGTTGCGTTCAACACCATAAATCGTTGAAAGTGACACAAAATGCAATAAATCGAGACAAACATATAAATAAAGCATTCAAACAAATTTTTGCCAACAATCTGGTGAAAATATCATACAAAAACATGCAAGGTAAGCCTTTCAACTGGAATGTTTGTTTCAATGTATTCACATAACGAACTTTTGACCAAGTTTTTCGTATTTTATGCAAAATTAGTGAAACTGTCCAGAAAATGACTAATACTAACTCCCCGATTTGATGTCAGCTAATCACAAAAACAACTTGGAAGTGTAATACAGTTTCATTTGGGCCAGTGTGCCAACTTTGGTTCGCTACCTTTAAAGGTAAGAGTGACAGCAAGCCACAAAGCTGCATTCAACAGCATAAACCGTCAAAAGTGACACGACATGCAACAAATGAAAATAAACATATAAATAAAGCATCCAAACAAACTTTTGCCAACAATCTGTTCCAAATATTCAACAAATACACGCATGGTGTGCTTTCCCATTGGAAGATTTGTTTCAATGTTTTCAACCTACGAAAATAAGAAAATTTTTGTATATTTTAAGACAAATTAAGGAAACTTTCCAAACAATGACCTATACTAACTTCCCAATTTGACGTCAGCTAACTACAAAAACATTTTGAATGTGTAATGCAGATTCATTTGGACCAGTGTTCCAACTTTTGTCCGTTGTCGTTTGTGTATGCGTGACATTAAGCCACAACGTTTTGTTCAACTGCTTAAATTGTTAAAAGTAACACGAAATGCAACAAATGTAAATAAACACATAAATGAAGCATCTAAACAAACTTTTGCCAACAATCTGTTCTAAATATTATGTAAATACACGCAAGGTATGGTTTTCAATTGGAACATTTGTGGCAATGCTTTCAATATACGAAATTATGACGAGTTTGTGTGTATTTTGAGCAAAATTAATAAAACTGTCCAGAAAGTGACTTACACTAACTTCCCAGTTTGATGTCAGCTGGCTACAAAAACAACGTTGAAATGTCGCTTTAATTTGGGGCCAATTTTCAAACATGAGTTGGAGGCTAAAAAACTAGTTCAAGGCCAAAGTAGGATACACTTTGGTTCTAGGATAATCCTAGACGTTGTTTATAGGTAATATGGCTTGTCACTAGACAGCACCACTATTGCATGAAACTTTTCAGACCGAGCTCAAGTTTTCCAGCTTGGCCCTCTCCTCTGTGTACGGCCTTGTGATAGGAACACTGAAGTCGAGTGCATTGTTAGTAACTTGCATGCAAATGTGATTTTGTTAAATCAGGTTGCAGTCAAGAGTAATTAATTGAATGCAAACGGTAGGCGCATAACTCTTCTGAAACTAGTTTGTTCTAAACTTTTTTTCTCTTGTCTTGATTCTGTTGTATCCGGTACCTGGTTGATGACATTTCAAAGTAGCTGTAAACACGGCATTGCAGCGAGCTTCGCCTTCAAACAGAAGCGTTCACTGCAACTAAGTGTACAACCAACTTTAAGGTTCCAAGTACAGATACTGCCTCTGTTATACTCTCTCATTCGTCTACCGCCTTTAGCCAGTTTTTAGGCTCGAACGGCACTGAATTAGGCCTCCACTTCATTTTCTTACCGATTTTGCGAGTGAGCGGGATAGGAATGGTTGAAATATTTTGACCCTTGCCTTTTTTTGACAGTATTTCAACGTTCTTAGCTGCCTTTATTCATAACCCAAACTAGGCTATGGCAAGATGGTAGGCTAGCCTATTTGCCAATGCTAGTTTTTTCACTCCAAGATTCCGCTTTATGCATTTTCCGATACATCATATCATTAACAAACCATTTTTGAGTTCGTTCGAGTCCTAGGTTATCCACCAGCAAAAATACAACAAAAATATTTCAACCTAACCCACCTCGCTCCATTAGAAACAATGCATTTTGATCAGGAATTTGACCAAAAATTTGAACACAACTCATGCGTGACGAGAACAATTAACAATGCTAGTCGGCCATCCCTGTTAAGTATATCCTTGGTACAAGCCCCCAATCGGATGCTGTGACATCATAAATGGTTCAAAATTTATGACTTTTTACGTTTTCTGATAAACTGCAACTGTTTTTAACTCTCAACAGCAACCAAAACAGTAGCTCTAAGCTTATAAATCGACCAAGAAATGGAGCTCAATCATGATATGCCCGTAACAAAAAATGCCTAAAATCACTGATTCAAGGTGTATTTGCGTTGGTCTATAACGTCATGGCGGGTTGACCGCCCCCCACTCAATTAAAAGGTTGCTCATGCTGTGGGAGCAGCTTTGTTAAAGCGATTTAACACTCAGTAAACGTCGGTTGAACGAGGGTCATTGCAAAACACTACACAAATCAAGCATTTGCCTATTACCATAAAACAACAACTTTACACGCCTAACTATGACATCATAGCACCTTCAATCACACCTTGAATCAGTGATTTTAGGCATTTTCTGTTACTGGCATATCATGATTAAACTTCATTCCTTGGTCTTTGCAAATATCCATTCCAAACCTAGTGCAGTAATTACACTGTAAGATGTAGTTTCAGAAAATGCAATGCACTCCTCCCCAGCGCCACTGTGATGTCATAGCTTGGCGTGCAAAGTTGTTGTTTTATGGTAATAGGCAAATGCTTGATTTGTGCAGAGTTTCTAAATGCTCTTGTTTAATCGACGTTAATGTAGTGTTAAATCGGTTATACAAAGCTGCTGCAACAGCATGCACAACTTTTGAATGGGTTGGGGGTAGTGGCCAACCCGCCATTACGTCACAGACCAACGCAAAGATACCTTGAATGAGTGTTTTTAGGCATTTTCTGTTACGGGCGTATCATGATTGAACCTCACTTCTTTGTATTTGCAAATATCCATTCCAAACTTAGTGCAGTACTTGCACTGTAATCTGTAGTTTCAAAAAATGCAATGCACCTCTCCCCAGCGCTACTGTGATGTCATGCAAATTGTTCTTTTATGGTAATATTGTTCTTTTATGGTAATATGCAAATGCCCGATTTTGCAGTGTTTTGTAAATCCCCTCATTTGACCGACGTTTACTGAGTGTTAAATCGGTTATAAAAAGCTGCCCCAACACCATGATCACCCTTTCAATGGGTTGGGGGGGCGGCCAGCCCGCCATGACGTCACAGACCAACACAAGTACACCTTGAATCAATGTTTTTAGGTATTTTCTGTTACGGGCATATCATGATTGAACTCCATTTCTTGGTCTTTGCAAATATCCATTCCAAACCTAGTGCAGTACTCCCCAGCGTAAATGCATCTGTAGTTTCAGAAAATGCATTGCACTCCTCCCCAGCGTTCAATCATATATAAATGGAGTTCAATCATGATATGTCTGTAACAAAAAATGCCTAAAAACACTGATTCAAGGTGTGTTTGCGTTGGTCTGTGACGTCATGGCAAGTTGGCCGCCCCCCCAACCCATCCAAAAGTTGCACATGCTGTTGGAGCAGCTTTGTATAACCGATTTAACACTCAGTAAACGTCGTTTGAACAAGGGCCATTACAAAACACTGCACATAATCGGGCATTTGCTTATAGGTTTGAAACGGAGAAGCTTGCACATCCTAATGTGCTGTCACAGCAACATTGTGGAGGGATGCGAGGAGATTTTGAAACACATACCACACATATTTAAACAATTACATAGATCAGTCATGCTCTGAACAATTATGTGATAACAGCTTTTGAATCTCAATCAACAAAACAAAAAAACATCTGTTCATGGGATTTCCCCAACACAAATAATTTTACATATTTAACTTTGAAAACTTTGAAGTAGGCCTTGTTACGGTGTTCAAAATTGTGTAGTCTCGTGATACCCATGGAGGTGCCTCTTGAAAAATTTTTTGCAAATAGATTTTAATGCCTGATTAATGATTGAAATGTCTTTGGTTGCAACCAGGTGCCGTTTTTGAGATATACCGCTTTTACTCAAACGCGGATGAATATTTTAAAATCATTCGCTTGAATAATTTGTTTGCTATTAGTGTTGCCGTGAAATATTTCACAAATTTCAACAAGGATATTTTTATTTTTCTTTGAATATAAAAATTCAAAACATGATAAATTTAAACTAACTAATTAATCATGGAAAGTTTTTTGCTAAAGAGTTTGCAGAATTAAAGTTTCAGCTTGAATTTTTTGTGATGAATTCTAATGGCCGTATTCTAAGAGAGGGTTTGAGCAGCTGCTTAGGCATCTACTTCAAGCATCTGCTTGGGATTTACTCAAGTCCCCGCTAAAAATGCTATTCTAAGAGCAAACTTGCCAGGAACTTCAGATTGACCAAAGTTCAAGTTCAACTTGAATTATGCAATCATCATGTGATTTATTTCAACCACCTGATTGGCCATTTTTGAAAAATATTTTGCAGTGAAAGCAAGGAAAATGAAAAATGCATTTAGTTTGCAAGGTTGTGTGGCAACGCGCTCTTTAGCGACTGTTAGTGTGAAAATATAGACAGACAGACAGACAGAGGTATTTTAGGCCGTTTGCTGTAAATTCTAGCGTTCACCTTGTAAAAAAATTTGAGTGGCAAGTTATTTTTTGCTTCAATACATTGATTTTTATCTCACAAACTCACATGCAAAAGTTCTCCACTTATTTTCCTGCAGTATTTTTTTAATTTGACCTGAAAGTTGGCTTCTAAAATGCGGATGAATACAATCAGACAACCGGAATCGACCAATCATAAAATAGAATTACTTGGGGACTTTCCCTTTAACGAATTTTTAAAAACTGCTTTGGTTCAGGTCCTGAGGTAGGCTACACTGATTTAGCGGTTAGTTTTCTTACTATGTTAGCTTAAATTGGGTTAAGTGGGTGCAATAGTTGGATTTTGATCTTAAAGTTGTTTTAAAAAGAAATTTTTGGCAAATTAATCGGAATAAATACTAGTATTCATGATGAAACCATGATGAAACATCGCTTTAAAGTAGACCTAGGTCTACACAGTATAGATAGCCAGCTACTTGATTACCAAAAGTGATATGACGTGCCAGGCAGAAATTATGAAGCATCGTTTCAAAACAGTACTTTAAAATAGCCTATAGTTACTGGTACAGTGATAATAAAGTTATATGACCTGCCAAGCACAACATAGTCGCAAACTGCTGTGTTCAGGTATCAGTGGTAATTTTATGACAGTGCTGCGAAAATGGTTGAGACTTTTAGATTTGAAAATGCACTCAACATGTAGACCTAGCATTGTTTCTCAAACAACTAGGCCTGATGTAGATTTGTATTTGTAGACCTAGCATTACTGTGCAGGCTCCTAGATAAAATAGAATAGATTTGTATTTCTAGACCCAACTCCAATAAAGACGCTGCGACTTGTCATTTGAGATTTTGTTTAACGCTATCTCAATTTTAGCCAAGTAGCACTCTGTTTAACAAAGTTTTAATCAGAGGTGGACTCCTCGAGAACATATTTTGAAGTCCTTGGCCTCGAAGCTCAAGTCCTTGGCTTTGAAGCCTACAAGCATGAGCGTAGGAGCTGAAAAGGATTTGGGGGGACACCAAACTTTTGCCCAATAAATGACATTGAGTTTTGCCCGGAAAGTGATCGGTTTTTCTGTCCAAATTAAGGTGATCTCCAAAACAAAAAACAGACCTTCACTGAAATTGAGACGGTTTGATGAATATTAAATTGCCCTAAATTTTGACGCAAATTTGCCCGAAAAATATGAAATTGCCCAAAATTTTATGTAATATTGCCCAAATAATATAAAGTTGCCCGAAATTTCGACACTTTAACACCAAGCAGGGGGGTCAGTGCCCCCCCCCAGACCCCCCGCCTCCTACGCCACTGCCTACAAGTCCTCGAAAATGTTCTGTTCTTGGCTCGAGGACGGCATTATTTTTTGATTGGTTGAAAAGGAAAATAACCAAACAAAAAATAACCAAAAATTCTAGCTTTTCAATTCATTTTTTTTCCTTATTTGAAAAATATCATGTATTGTGATTGCCAAGTCATAGTAAACCTTATTTTAAATGGCATTGTGTGAAAGCTTTAATCGGAGAATGAGGGGCAAAAGGCAGTGTAGAATTGTTATTCTTATTTCTGCTAATATTTTCGGTGCGGGTGGTACAAACCGCAAAACCTTAAAACCATCAAGAGCCATAACAAGGGATCCGGGGTCCTGACGCAAACATTTGTGTGTTGCTAATGCTAACTCATGACCGTGCTTATCTGAGTATGGACGCGGAAAAAAGTATATGTGCGTGATAATGAAATGTAATACAGTTACCACAGCCGTAGCGTAGCCAGGGGGGAAGCGGGGGGAGGGGGATGTGGGGCCTATAGCCTCCCCCATTGGCCTGTCAACCAAAACGCAGAAAAAGAAAAATACACGTTTTTAGGTCTTTTGGGACTGTTTTTTTGCGCTGGAATGGACTAAAAAGTGATTTAGAGCATTTTTTGAAACATATCTTCAGGAGAGGCTAATTTGTCAAAAATTAAAGTCAACAATCAGTAAAAACTTTGATAATGCTCAAAAATAAACAATCAAATTTGATCGCTGGTGTAAAAACGCCAAACATAGGTTTTATTAACAAACATGTTATAAACTCAGAAATAAAGGAGAGGGGGGTTCTTCAGTGTTGATTAATTACCAATCATTTCTCTCAGATTTCTTTTCATTACCTCCCCCCTCCCCCAATTATTTTCCTTTATAAAACATAGACGAAATAGATTACTCCGTGTGAGTTTTATTGAATAATAGGATTTTATGATTTACCGGCATGTAAACAAGACATTAGCCACCTCCCACATAGCCCATTAATGCAACCAGTTGAATCATGTTGCGCTGCCAATTTCTATACCACTTTTTAAAAGCATTATTTTTATTAAGATAACCCTAAAATTAAGTTATTTTTGCAAAAAAAATCCAAAATTATTGAGCGCTAGGGGCTCTACCCCTAGACCCCCGTGCCTCCGGCGGCTGAGGGCTTGGCTCCCAGATCCCATTAGACCTCCAGCGGCTGGAGACTCCGCCCCTAGACCCTTAAAACAGCCCTCCCCATTGCGAAATTCTGGTTGCGCACCTGTACTAGGGATAGCATATTAAACAGAGTATGTTAGTGTATCTGTGATATAACTAACAAAACTTATCTTGTGAAAGCCATCTTGTTCTGAATGTATGCGAGCAAAAATAGCGAAGAATTTTTTTGAAATAAGAAAGAACAGCACTCTAATCACATTTAAGTGATCTGGGAAAAAGCCACATTTGCTGAGCAATTTTTGCGTTAAAATTCGCCGCTAAGAATCCCAAATAACAGGGGCGGAGGTCTCGATGACACATTTTGAAGTCCTTGGCTTTGGCCTCTAAGGTCAAATCCTTGGCCTTGAAGCCTGCAAGTCCTCGAAAATGCCCTGCTCTCGGCCGAGGACATTAAATTGTTGAAAATGATCCATGGCCATAAGCTTTTTTCACTTTATCTTGGAAATTGGCATTTCCTCGCGCGAAGACCTTTTTTTTTCGTTTTGGAGAACACCTACGTCCTTGGCCTTGAGCATTCCTGTCCTAGGCCTCGAGAAGTCAGTCCTTGGTCTTGGTCTTGGATTTTTTTGTATCATTGGCCTAGGCTTCGAACGTTGTGTTCTCGACTCCACCTCTGTCCTCAACAAATAATAAACTATACTGTATCAGAAAAAAACGCTACATGAGGAGTTAAAAATGTGAGCGTGAAATTAAATATAACTATAATTGTTTGAATGGCTGGAAAGATGCCCGCTGCAGTCAATCAATTTTTCACACGACGTCATTAAGATGAGGAGAAGCTCGCACGAAAAATTTGGGCCTTTTTCGAAAAAAATAATGATTTATTATTTTTACGTTTCTACAATTGTGAGCTCTTCAGAGGGGGAGGGCGACCCCGGACAAATTGCAAATCTCTTCAAGGCCTTCCTCCTTGATACAGCCCTGCTAAGATTCTAATGTTATTTTTGCCATTAAATACCTTATGTTAAATTTTACAAAGCGACGTTTGGCGGCAGAAACGCGTTCCCTCATTCATCGATAGGCAATTAATGAGCTATAGAAAGATATCGTGTGTAAAAAAAAGTTTAATAAAAAAAATTAGGATTGGGGAAAATGTGATAAAACTAAACTTTTTCAACTTAAATTTTAAATTGTTTCATCTCTTTCAAAATCACAAAAAATTGTTTTTTTATGAAAAAAAGTCACTAAAATTGTTCAACGGAGGCATGTGGACTTTGCCCTCGCCCCCAGACCCCGTTTTTTCCGAGGACGTGAGCTTGCAAATACTGGATACGGTACCTTAATTCATTTTAAAAACATAAATTATTTTACTCTATTTTGCAATACTTTTAGATAATAATATCGTAGTCGCTCTACAATGTTTAAAAACTATGATAACATTTTTAAAAATCTGCAAAAAGAAGTCGTTTAAACAATAAAGGTTGTTTTTTTGGAAAAAGTACGAAAACGGTGGGGATGAGAGATCCATAATCACTCAGAGGACGTTTACACTGGGGTTTTAACTGATGAAGTTAAGGTCTTAAAATTGACCGTTTCCATGTTCAGAAGTTAGTTACTCTCATTTTGCATTACGGTCTTAATTGTTTCATTACCACGATATTGCTATGGAACGGAATCAAAATTGCTGCTAACGCGTAAAACTTCAAAATAACATTCGTAATTTTTAGAAACTACCATTTTCAAATTATCATGAAAAGCTTAACGAAATGCAATGTCTTACACTTTCGCGCTTAAAAACATTCAAAGTTTACCGACCATAGCTTTTTTTAAATTTTTGTCCTTGGTCCTTGGCTTTGGCCTCGACCAATCCTGTCCTTGGCCTCGAGAGGGTCTGTACTTGAAAAGTCGGTCCTTGATTTTGGGCTTGAATTTTTTTTAGTCCTTGGCCTCGAACACTGTGTCCTCGACTCCAGGTCTGCTTCAAATAGGCCCCCTATCGAACACGTAAGTGCAACTTGAATGTGATGATTAATGACCACGACAATTAAAATAATTTGTATTAATGTGATCGGTGATATTATAGAATAAGTTTTGATTTCTCCAAGCATTGTTGAAGCTTTAGACATCACCGGCAACCAGCATATTTTGCTTTATTTTTTGCACTTTCTTAAGTTATCAAAAGTGTTCTAATTTATTCTTCAATTGTTACTTGCTTCGGATGCACCTTAAGCCGCATTTACACGGGCGAGTTTTAGCTGCGAGAATCGACATTTTGCCTTTTTTCTTTCTCAAATCGCGTAGGTCACTTACACGGCGCAAGATTCACGTGAGATTTTGTCTGCGCGATATCGCCAGACACGCCCCCAAAAAAATCAAATCGCAGCAGTCACTCACACGGGAGAGATTTTAACGCGATGCTCGCATACGGTTGCAACTCGCAGAAGTCACTTACACGTTGAGACTGCGTGCCAGTGATTCTCACAAAATCAAGTCCGCGGAAGAGTCGCTATCGCACTGGTTCACTTACACGGTGCGAGATAGTTTAAAAGCGCTGCTTGCTGGTTTTGAATTTGCAAAAGCGAACTGCCGCAAAAGCACTTCAAATGCGCCGCTTGTCAGCTTTTGCGTTTGAAACAATCACGCTTCGGAAGTTTGAAAAGAAAATGCATGAAGCCAACGCAAGCGTAAAACGAAATACTGGCAAACAATTAAAGGCCACCGAATGTCTGCAAACCAATGCACTTAAAATGCAATAAAAAAGTATTACTAATCGAATGCTCAAAACCTGGTTTAGATGCACGTTCTCAGTTTCAAGCTTTCGCGTTTTTAAAAAGTGACATGACGTCATTAGACCCAGGAGTTTGGTGCCTTCGACTAATTTATCTTT
Source organism: Trididemnum nubilum (assembly GCA_963965965.1). NCBI lineage: Eukaryota > Metazoa > Chordata > Ascidiacea > Aplousobranchia > Didemnidae > Trididemnum > Trididemnum nubilum. The sequence goes on from OZ014476.1 coordinate 23,750,856, forward strand.
TGCAGAGGATAGGCGATTTTGGAAAGGCATGAGATAACAGCTTGCGAGTCAAAAAGTGTTGTGCAAAAGAGGCGTAATTAGCTCAAAGTAAAGTCGAAGGCACCAAACTCCTGGGTCTAATGACGTCATGTCACTTTTTAAAAACGCGAAAGCTTGAAACTGAGAACGTGCATCTAAACCAGGTTTTGAGCATTCGATTAGTAATACTTTTTTATTGCAATTTAAGTGCATTGGTTTGCAGACATTAGGTGGCCTTTAAGCAGCTTATTTCGTTAAAACTAGCAATGAAAATGTATAGTGAAAGATGAAGCACTAAACGCTTGAAATTACTCAAAAAAGCTTATTTTCTCTGTATCATTCTGAGTTAGCTTGGATGGAGCAAAGTCAAGCGGGCATTACTGCTCATAATCTATTATAAAATTCTGTCATTTACCCTTTAGGTCTTGGTTTTTCTCCACTGCAACCTGTAACCCATCTCTGACTGTGTTTCTAGTTTGGTTATACCTAATACTTTGGTAAAATAGAACAATAAAATTTATCAACATTTCTGTGCAGTTAATTCTAAAAACACGTTTGAAATTACCTTTTCTCCAAGCATGTGTGACTGACAAATTCATATCGTTTGTTTCCTTAATAGTGCACAAGTATTTCGCATTTTATAATAGATCTGTGCTGTTATATTATACCAAACACCAATAATATTGTTAAATTTTATTTTTAAGCTTACTATTTGAGTTCTCCTGCAGTGATACCAGGCGCCTTTTGTCGCTACTGAAAGCACTGCCTCTTTTTTAATTAAACCAACATTCAAAAAATCCATATAGTATTAGTATAATACGTGTTTTCATGTGAATTTGTTATGGAGCTACTAAACCACAGCTGTTACAAAGCATCAATATCCACAATAATAAAATAAGCAGCGCATGCATTTGCTAAAGGCAAAGCAATTACAGTAAGTATAGAGCGGAGGATGAATTATAATGAGGAGTGCAAAAATACGTTAGTGACTTCAGGTCAAAACTCATTCCTGGCGTAATTCAAATGAAAAAGTGCCACAAAACCACTCGGAATTGAGAACATGATTTGCTTAGAAATAGCATTTTCATGAAATTAATCTTTAATTACAATATGCGGTGCAGTAGGTGTTATGTTTCTCCACTTAAATGTGGTTATTTTAATCACAAGAGATGCCGGTAGGCTACAGGCAATCTCGGTCAGAAAAGAAAGCAAAAACTAACACGTTTTTAGCCGACAAAAACCAGTGGATGATACTTGTCTACAAGGTGCTGAACCCAACGAGTGAGCATAGGGTGTGAACCTACACTGCTAGCACTGTTACAGCACCGATTGACCTTTTTTTCTGCTGCCCCGCCCTAGTTTTGGAATTCTGCCGCTTCTTACTTTTAGTTTACTCAGTTTGCGAAAGTCACTTGATTTCCTGCAGCCATTGGCTGCAAACATTTTAAAAATTACGCGCTTTTTGGGCGAGTTACCTCTGTTCTGGCATTCCGTTTCATTCGAGCAATTGGCAAATGGACGTATTTTATTTCGAAGACCGCTCGTACGGCACTCTATTAGTTCATTATTTTCAGGTTAAATTTCAGTTGTTTTTTGCCATGCCGTACTGTTCCATATTATTTGTTTTGTCTGAACAATACAGTTTAAGTTGGAGAATTTCAATTGTGGTTTGCCCAGACGTACAAAGAGAGGGCTCCAGAGTTTCGCTGGAGCACCTGCAGTCAGCAGTGTTACGGAGGGCTTCGGTAACAAGCACCTCCATTTCCAAAATATATTGTCCAAACGCCATTATTGAGAATTCATTGTCTTAGCTATTCTAGGGTTTTCAGATTTTTAACTTATGTTTTTGCTGTGTCAGAATATTAGCAATGACAAAATTGATTACACTTTTTTATACACAAAAAATTTTGTAAAAACACGAGGCTCATTTTTGCTCAAAATTTAATAACAAATTAGGAAGAACAACCGAAAAAGAATAAATTCCAAATCAAAAAACAAACTAAATTCTGTTCTGATTAAAAGCAATAAAGCTTGAGTGGTTTTCTGGTATTTGCGAGCAAAATTGCAAGAAATTTGAGACTATAGAATGCTGTTGCGCACTGCGCAGGTAACAAAAACACTTTTTGGCTCTCGTTCAAATAGAAATTAGTGCTCGCTTTTTCGCTTTCCGCAATTTTACGATGCTGCAAAAGCAGCCAAAAAGGCGTTTACAAGCAGACATAGCACTAGGAATTAACAAACATGGTCGCCATAATTGACATCAATGATCTCAAACTCTGAAAACCAATTACGAGCAGCTGAGGTTTAACGTTGGCAAAAAGATAAAAACAGCCAGCCTTAACTCAAAGTTTACTGATTCTTATAAAAAAGCGTGCTTAAGGTATTATAAAAGCAGAATACAATTAAGGTACTGTTACCTGTGGTTAATTTATTATACATTTTATAAAGGGTTAAAGTTTTGCTTGATTGGCTTCACAGTTACCAGCAATCAGCTCATGACTGCCATATCTGCATTAGACCAGTGCGAGCATGCACTAGAAAATTATTGGTTCTGCGGTTCTAATATGAAGTAAATTTAGTATCGAACTCATAATTAATTACGGTAAAAGCTCTACAGATTATTTTATACTATGAACACAAAACTTTATGAAGCAAATTTAGGGTAATCGCAGCCAGCGACTCGCAAAGCATTTGTGCATTGCGCTATGCCTGGGCGACTCGTAAATTGCATACGATTTGCTGTTTACACGAGCGCGACTTTGCCCTGAGACTCTCAAGCCGTTGAAATCGACCTCGTGTAAGTGATCATGAGCGAGAACGATTCTTGCATCGAGTCGCGCGGAATATAATCGGCATCGCAAATCGCAGGTGTTACTTACACGGCGGCGATTGTTCCCAAACGCGATCGCGGGAAGCGAGTCTCGCCTCGTGTAAGTAACCACTCTGCGAGAGAGATTTTCACGCATTAAAAATCTTCGAATCGCTTTGCAAAAAAGTCGCCCTTGAAAATGCGGCTTTAAGGTTAGAGTTCACCTAGCATACCCATCAAAAATTGATTTTTACCAAAAAATGCGATTTTGCTTTTCATCAACTTAAAAAATATCGTGGTTTTTCAAAATTTTGACAAAAACTTCATATTGCAATTTATATTGTGACGTTTCATTCATTCGTTACGTTATTTCTTGACGTCATCATTGACCAGTTACGTCATTTCAAAAGTACCCTCATCAAAAATCCTGTTTATATCTGCGCAGTTATAAGTTGATAAACTTATTTTAAATATTTAACAAGTATTTGAAACAAGTTTGTTTTTGTAGTTAATTTTATTGATTTTTGTTAACTGTTTTCTAGTCAAACAAGGCCCCAAAATAAATGTATTCTGAATTTTATCTGTAGCCCAATGCTTTCGGAAAAGTTTAAGTCATTTTTGTACGTTCAAACAAATGAAGTAAACTCCTATCGATGGTCAATCACTGAAAAATTAAGGGGAAGATTATTAAAAGCTTAAATAAACACAAAAGAAACATTTCGCCGCTAATAATGCTAGAGAGCGCTGGGAGGATTGCTTAATTTAACTTTAAAACCAAACTAGACATTTGCGCATCTGAAAAATTGTCAAAATAAGCAAATAGAAATGACAAAAGGATTTAAATTTGCACATTATGCGGAAAATATGTAATTTTTAGTTTTGAAAAACCCCAACTTTACCCCCCATTTGCTCGAAAACTGCAGGGTAATTTTTGGAGAACTTTTTATATAAACCTCCTAGGATGAAATAGAGTCTATCTGCATCAAAATTTTTTTGCCACTCAAACTTTTTTACAAACTCGATTTTTAAGCGTCCTAGAATTTACAGCAAACGGCCTATTTATTTTGCCACAAAAGTGCAACTCCAAACAATAAATTTACATAATCAACAAATGAAAATGAAATAAACACTTAGCGACCAGGAGTCTGGAAGGGACTTTTCAGTCTTCGGGTCAACAAACTCCTGTAGGCACATGCAATTGGCTAAATTAAGAGTTGTGGTTTGCGAAGTCACTGCTTTACACCCGATTAGATTACAAGTTATGCAAAGTTTTGCAAGCATTACTTATTCGATGTTGTTTTTCACGTATTGACGGCAGCTCTTTTTGAATTTTGCTAAAGAAAGAGTTCTAATGTTTTTTGGTAAGGAATTCCAGATTTTAACCCCTTTAAATTTTATTGAATTTTGACCAGATTTGTTTTTGAAAAAGGGTAGATAGAGTTTGTCGTCATTTACGCTTCTCAAGCGATGTCTACTAACACTAGTCACAAATTTGAAGTAATCATCAAATATCGCAGGCTGTAGGCGATACACATTGTAATACATAAATTTGGCTACTTCCAAGAAATGAATTTGGTTAATATTGAGAAAATCATATTTTTCATACAATGGTTTAATTTTTTGTTTAAATTGCCAACCTTCAATAACTCGAAGACATTTGTTTTGCAGTACTTGAAGTCTGTTGAGAAGATAGTTAGATGTAGAACCCCAAACAGTTATTCCATAGCATAAATGAGGGTAGACTAAAGAGTAGTCAACCGAGATCAATATTTGTTTAGGGGCAAAATGTTGAAGCCGAAACAAAATACCCAATGCTGTTGATATTTTGGCCTCAATTTTGTTAATTTGATTTGTAAATGACAAACTTGAATCGAAATTCTTGTGAAAATATAAACATTTTTACAAAAGGGATTAATGCAATATTAGTAGTCTTCTGCATTTTTTTAATTTGCTTGGATTAAATAAATGTTGCCTTGTTCCAAAAGATGATAGCCTACGTATTAACTTGAATTATTCCGGAACAAAACACGTTATACAGACAAATGCAGCCTACAGTAACCACTACAGGCTCATAGCTACACTCAGAACTTAAAATGGCATTCAGGTCGGAAATTTTTTTGCTCGAGTTTTTTTCAAAAACTTTTGACAGATCTAAAGACCAACTTTGAGCTTTCTAGGACCATCCGTTCCTGAAATATAACAGATTAAATTTCTCCTTCGTTATTTTTGCAAAAAACGCAAAAAACTCTGTTTTTTCTGAGACCCCCGTCCAGAGTTGTAAGTCGGGCCAGGCTTTTCGGATTGGGTTCGGGCCTAAAGTTGACAAAAGTTTGGGCTTAATTCGGGCTTGAGACGTACTTTTATACTTGGGAGCACAAAAATGTAATCAACATTACTTGGAAACATTGCTTAATTTTTCAGACCTAATTTAAGTTTCGTTTTTTTTTCCGACATGATTTGGGCTTCAAATTAGTTTTCGGGTTCGGGCTTATATTTCCAGGCTTGGGCCGGTTTCGGGCCCGAACTAGTCGGCCCGTTTGCAACTCTGCGTCCGTCCGGAGTCACAAATTTTAATACATCACCCATGCCCCCCTTTCTGAAAATTTTTCATTAAATGCAGTGGACAGTGAACAAAACCTTCTGTAAAAAAAACGGTCGACCGGCGTAGATTTTCAAATTTACCGGTCGGGGCGGGTTGAGAAAATCCCGACCGATTTCATCTCTGCATTGGATGGATGTAGCGTATACTACTGAAATAGTACACTCAGAATTCCGATCTTAACTCAGAAATTCAACAGACTATAACAATTGGTATTACAGCGTTTCTAATTATTTAGACAAACTTCGCTTTCAATGAATGCCAAATAATTTCTACTTTGGACTGTTAAACACTATACTGAGCGATGAAAAAAATAGTCGTACTGTTTCATGCTTATAGCGATGCCTTCAGCACCGTTTGCAGACATGTCTTCTCCAATCAGTTATAAGGCCTTTTATCTTTCCAATTTGCTCAAACTTGAGGAGTTTTTTTTATCAACTTGAGCTTTATTAAATAAAGAAAATCAAGTGCACAACAAGAGAAATCCACAAAAGTTAGGTGAAAAAGATTCAGTTCAGATGTAATCATAAACTAATGATAGACATGGGGTGGTTCCTTTATTTTTTGGCCTAAAATACAGTTGACAATGGCGTAATCATAAAGAGGGGCTCAAAAAGCAATTACTGTAGTAGTAGTTCTGTAGTATCTAGGTAAACACACAAAAGTCACATTTGAAAGACAAGGAGCACCAAACAACCCTAAGGTTTTTCAGTCGAGATGCTTCCTGTTAATATACACAATAGATTATTACAGCCCCTTTTCACCAGCAAAGTCACGTAGGAAGATTTAGCCTAAATTTATTATGTAAGTTTTGGAACAAACTTGGACTTAACTAGTGAATAAAGAGAGGATTTGAGCCAATTAATGTTTAGAAAAACTCCAACAGCTTACAAATTTTCTGAGTAATTTAATTCTCTCAAATGGCTCTGAAAACGGACAAAATGGCACACAAATGGCATTAAAATAGCTATATTTTTCGAAAAATCACAAAAATCGTCCAGAAAAATATGACTTTTTGTAGTTCAAGCTCGCATCCCTACCTAGCAAAATTTGGTTAAGTGCCTGGTCTCGTAGTTAATGGATAAGCAAAAGCAACAAAAACGGCATAGCCAAACGGAAAAAAGTCTAATCTTGTTTCATTGTTTACATTCACGTGATACGTCCTGCAGATATTGCAACTTCAGTCAGCCTCTCAAAAAAACATTGCATCACTGGCAGTGTTTTGTTATCGCTTTCACAATCCACGCCATACTGTGAAGATTTTGCTTATCATGTCACAATCAAGCAGCCACAAAATTTGAAAAGTGATTGAACCTGTTGATTCTATCAGCGAGCTGCTTCAGTCGTCTTGTAAAAATTTTACAGCTTTTTCTGCAACAAAATAGGCTTCATCAAGTTCAGAAAAATGTTCCTATAAATGATTATTTTACCTTTGTTACAGTTGTTCCTATACCGGTACTCAAGAAAGTGCAGCACAATGGATTAAAACGTTATTTTTTGTTTTTTTAACAACGTCCTGTACGTAGCTCTTTCTCCGATAATATTAGAGCTACCCGGTACTATTGCATTGTTCATTAAGTGGATTGCGTTTATTTATTTTTTGAAGTCGCATTTTGGCCCAAATAAAAAAAAATCAAAAATAAAAATATGGAAATATTGCAATGGCATTTCACTTAGTCACACAACTTCAGAAAAAAACACGTATTGGGTTTGAAAACTATAACTTAGCTCAACTACTGTGGGATATAACTGATGTAGTCTGATACACGCTTTGGCATTTAGCGGTGGATTAATTTCTACAGTACCGGAAAAAAGTTTGGGAAGATTTTTATTTTGATGAACTTTTTTTGATAAAGTCACTTTGCAACAATTTTACAAAAAAGTGCTGATTTTTTACTGTGTCTTGTGTTGATTTTACCATTATTCTTTGTATTTTTCAGCAAATAGTAATGATATCGTTTACATTTTATAACGGTTTTTGATAGTATAGGCTTGATTTTTAATTTTGTTGTGAAAATGGGAAAATTGCCTCAAATTTCAAAAGCTTCAAAAAGCAACGTCATCCTTTTAAAACAAGAAGGCTACAAAAATGTTGGAATTTCAAAACGATTGAAACTCTCTGAAGCATCCGTTAGTCGAATATTACAAAGAAACAAGCAAAATCTTAGTTATTCTCCCTTGAAAAGAAGTGGCACACCCCGTACCACCACTCCCAGGACGGATTGCAAAATCAAACAACTTTGCCAAAAGCAACCATTCATTTCTTCATCAGAAATAAAAAGATCTATGCAAGAGCTGATTAGTGTGACGACAAAAACAATTAGAAATCGTATGCACAAAGATTTTAAACTTCCTGCCCGCAAACCTCTGAAGAAACCCCTGATTACACCAAGAATGGCCCAGCAAAGGCTTGAATTTTGCTGCCACTACAAAGACTGGACAAAAGAAGACTGGCAGAAAGTGATGTCTTCTGACGAATCCACCTTCTTACAGTTTGCTTCCTACAAACCCTTCGTTTGCAGACCACATGGATCTTCACCAGCGGACTCACGGTACCTCCAACCAACCGTTAAGCACTCCCCATCGGTCATGGTGTGGGGGTGCTTTTCCAGCCAAGGCCGAGGTGGTCTTTATTTCTTGCCAAAAGGACAAACAATGAATGCCTCACGGTATATTAGCGTCCTAGATGATCATCTACATGTACTGAATTTCATGAGCATTCATGGATGCACAACTTTCCAAAAAGACTCGGCACCATGCCACAAAGCCAAATCAGTCATGAATTGGTTTCACATCAAAAATGTCACAATGCTCAAATGGGCAGGAAATTCTCCTGACCTTAATCCTATTGAAAATTTACGGACACTGATCAAAAAAAACTTTCTACATCAAATCCGACAACTTTGGATGAGCTAAAACAGATCATTAAAGAGATTTGGTGCACAGATAATGACCAAAATGTCTGCAAACACCTAACAGATTCCGTGCCTAGCCGCATTCAAAAGATAAACAAGGGTTACCACACTAAATACTAGTGTAACTGCTGTAATTTGCACCATGTTGGAGGAACATGATGTTTGTTTTCCGTTTTGTTACATTCAATAAAGAAATAAAAAGATGTCATTTTTGCGTTTTTTCGGCTTTTCAAAAAATCTTTCTAAACTTTTTTCCAGTACTGTAGAATCAGTTGAAAAAAGGACTTAAGTCACCACCCTAAGTTTTAATTATTTACCTGTTTTACTGCTTATTGCTTTCAGTTTGCTATTAGGCTTGAGATGCATTTTCTTCAGCGCAACTTTCATCGTTCTCTTTTTGTTGACCTTTCGGGTGTCAGTTTATTTATCCGCTGCCAAGGCATGAGTTGATTGTGCCGGTATACATCAAGACAGATGTTCCTAAAACAAATGTTTCTGCAATATTGAGTAAAGAATAAATTCACCTTCACCAGATTTACCACGCAAGCGACCAGGAGCTGATACCGCGTATACGAGACGCTTCTTTCTGTACGTTCTGGCAATTGCATCTTTATTCGCCAAGCTGCCTAGGCCAAAGGTACAGCAAAGATACTTTTCGTAGTGCAACTCAAAAAACATTATAAATTACAAACAAGAAATTCTACAATGCAAATTGCACAATAAACATTGGGGAAAGCATTGATTAACTCTACCGGTAAACAGTTGTTTCAAATATGCATGTTTCTAAAAAGCATGTGTTTAGCGATACAAAGCATAATACTACATAACTACCTACTGTTGATGAGTGTCACTACTATTAAACCGAAAAAGCACAAAAACAGCATTTATTAACAGTCATAATTCTTACGTGATTTACAAATGATGGCATTTTTATATATTGTACAGTAAGTAACTTGAGAAATGAATTAGAACTTGGTCTACCTGTGCTGCACAATTACATGCTACAGCAATGTCTTTAATGGATTTTTTAGAGTTTGAATTACATCTATCATTTAATCGTTTGAACCAGCATGCAGAAAATTTCTTCTTCAACTGTGTAACAACTACCATACTAAATAACTTTAATCAAAATCTTTAATTCCTGAAACAACAAAAAATCGAGTAGTGTTAGATATCAAAACGCTTGTACTGTTTTCTTTGTTCAGATATTGCATTATACTCTGTACTGCATTTACCTAAAAATCAAATGTCATTTTGATATGGTCAAAAATAGTCGAATTGGATGACTTGACAAAAAAATAAGGGTAGTAGGATCAATTTTCGTTTACACTTTTTTATATTTCTTATTCTGAATGGTCATTTATCATAAAGCTGAATAATTGGCATTTACTTAAGATCTTATTTAGGTTAGATGTTGCAATAAGTTAGCAGGTTCGACAATGCACCAGGAATTTGCTAAATGGTTACTAAAATGTCACACGATTAATACATTAGCCCACTAACTGAGTAGCATATACATGCCCTCTAAATTTACACTGAATAGGCTTAGTAGGAAACGCTGTTTAGCGAACAACAAAAAAAACAAGCTGAAGATCGTAGGGTTCTTGCTTACAGACCTCTAATTTTACTTTCAGTAAGCCTATTAAACAAAATCTAAATCATGTCACCAAATAATAAACCATATCGATAGGTTAGCTGCCGGTACGATACTACAGTTAAAAAAAACAACTACTAAGCTATTTCATACTTAAATCTATTTTTGAACTACCGTAGTTATCGGGAGACTGGTAAGTGAGCAACAGTAACATGATTAATGCGTTTCTCGAATTCTCTTCAAATAGGCCTTGGGTACTGGTACCGAATTCCACTAACGTACCAAATGCAACGGATCACACACCTGACGTGCAACTCAAGCAAAGTTATTGTTTGCAGCCAAATTGATTTATATTTATTGTTAAGCTTAACAATCTACTAGTTATTTTTCTCTCCTATTAAATGCTAGCTTAAAAAGTCAGGCTACCGTACCGATTCACTGCAAACTTTTACCGCAACTGATTGAATTAGGTTACCAGTAGCCTACATGCCGGTAAGGTCTTAAAACCATCATAGACTATTTTCGGCCTGGCCAAAACATAAGTACTATTCTGAAAGGCAGTTGCTAAGGTTACGTGACCGTAATTTTCGTTTTTCGGAATTAAAAGTTAAGTGATCACTTTTGCTGTTCAATTTACTATCTCTCAAGCTGGCATCGCTGCCCTAACCCTAACCCTGGCATCGCTGCCCGACCCCTAACTCAAATAATAAGATTTTAGAGAAAAAAAAGTTATGTAGTAAAATAGCTCATAAGCTTTATTTTTAAAAAGCGTGTCCAGCGGGTATCGATGTTCCAACCCTATGCATTGCAGCCAAGCGCACTAACCGCTACGTCATCAGCGCTTCGACTTCGGTGTGTTAAAGTGCTGTATTTAAATCAAATCAATGCGAAAAATTCTCACGTAACTTTTAATTCCTAAAAACGAAAATTACGGTCACGTAACCTTAGCCACTACCATTCTGAAACCTTCTAGGTCTATGTTATAAAAATTTCACTCCAAATCAAAAGATTTAGCATTATTTTTTCAGTGAAGCGTAAGCTCAAGCCTACCCCTGAAGTGGCGCGAGATTTTGGCAATTTCCAAGTCCAGCTTGACAAATTTTCATTTCAAGTTCGCTTTTAGAATAGGGTGGAGTGAAAAATAAAAATTTTTGAATTTAAAAAAGTGGTCTTGATATATGGCCTCAAATACCATATGAAATACTTCTAGCACAATTTTGAGTTCTTTCACCCTCTAGTGGTCGTGCAATTTGATCGAACGGGCCCAAAATAGTCAATTTTGCCATATCTCACTAACCACATATGCTAGAAAGCTAGTTTTTAGCTTAAAAGTTGCAGAAACAGCACATTTATATCTCCATTAAAAAGAACTTTGCCATAAAAACGTAAGTACAGAAAAAAAGTTACAGCCAAATTATTGATTTTATACAGATTTAATGGTTATTGATAAGTTTTTAGTGCTCAACTTCAAACGAATTGGAATTCACGGCATGGAAAATAAGTCAGATGAGGTTTAAATTTATGTATATTTGCATTTTTAGTGTGCCATGCTGCCTTATCAGCTTCAAATAAGTTCTTTAATAGCAATTAGCCTTACTTAACTGGGCAATGTGCAGCAGAGTATAGTAACAAACATTTAAACTTCATGTTATTGCATCATTCAGTATTGGTTGGCTCTTGCATTATGATTTTATTTATGCTAAACTTGTGGAATTATATCCAGTTAATTCAAAAAAAAGTTTAGATTGCACAGTTTAATTCAAAAGCACTGAAAGACAGCAAAGTACAAAATTAGAATTAGAAAAGCAATTTGTACTGGGATTAGAAAAACTACAGTTCTAAAAAGAAAATTTGACAATACATATAACGATCATTTTGAAAGGCCTACTATTGTTTATTGTATTGTAGATGCAATATATACTGTACTTGCTAGCATAAATTTAGTTACCGTATATCTAAAGCAGCATGCTAACTAAAGAAAGATCCAAGTCTAGCATTATAAAAAGTTCTACAAAGGAAAAAAAATTTGAAGTTCCGATAATTTCCCTTCAGGATTGCTGGGAACCAAAAGACATACGATTCAAGCGTTTGATCAACTTTAATCACTTCAGGAAGTCGGATACAGCTCGAATTGTTGCAAATGAACTGATGGATTTGGTGCAATGTTTATTTCTATTCATGAGCTGAGTATGAGTATTACACGAAGAATTTCAGAATTTATTAATTAGGACAGCAAAACCAACTGTAGAGTCATCAAAATCTACTGTTGCTGCAAAAACATGAAAACCATCAACCAATGTTAAACCTTAGTGGTTTTACTACATACCCAAAAAAATCTTATACATCACATCGATGCAAAGAGCGTGAAACTAATTTCTTGCAAGATACTGATTAACCTTTTGATATTTTTTGACATGATACTAAACAAAAAAAACAAAGTGAAATTCAATGTGGCTTGAAAATGACATTTAATGACCATCCTTTTTTTGAAGAACAAAAAGCAGAACACAAGGGTAAATGTTTGGCAAAAATATTAGCACTTTGAAAAAATTCTCTCCCATACAACTTTGTACAAGTAACATTAGACTTGAGTATTTTTTTAGTTAGCATGCTGCTTTAGATATAACTAAATTTATGCCAGCAAGTACAGTACATACTGTATCTACAATTCAATAAACAATAGTAGGCTTTTCAAAATGGTCGTTAAATGTATTGTCAAATTTTCTTCTTTTTAGAACTGTAGTTTTCCTAATCCCAGTACAAATTGCGGGTCCACGACAACTGACCGCGACAAAGTGACCGCGAACAATGCCAATTGGCTGAGAAGGGCGATCTTAAATATATTTTTACTATCCCCAGAGCCATCTTGCCCAAACCCTCACTTTGTGACGAAATCACTGCGACGAAATCAGTGACGAAATTAGGTAACAAAATGATTGCTTCGCAGTCAGTTTGTTCGAGGTCAGTTTGTCGCGGTCAGTTGACTTGGCTTGAGAAATTGATTTTCTAATTCTAATTTTGTACTTGGCTGTTTTTCAGTGCTTTTGAATTAAACTGTGCAATCTAAACTTTTTTTTGAATTAACTGGATATAATTCCACAAGTTTAGCATAAATAAAATCATAATGCAAGAGCCAACCAATACTGAATGATGCAATAACATGAAGTTTAAATGTTTGTTACTATACTCTGCTGCACATTGCCCAGTTAAGTAAGGCTAATTGCTATTAAAGAACTTATTTGAAGCTGATAAGGCAGCATGGCACACTAAAAATGCAAATATACATAAATTTAAACCTCATCTGACTTATTTTCCATGCCGTGAATTCCAATTCGTTTGAAGTTGAGCACTAAAAACTTATCAATAACCATTAAATCTGTATAAAATCAATAATTTGGCTGTAACTTTTTTTCTGTACTTACGTTTTTATGGCAAAGTTCTTTTTAATGGAGATATAAATGTGCTGTTTCTGCAACTTTTAAGCTAAAAACTAGCTTTCTAGCATATGTGGTTAGTGAGATATGGCAAAATTGACTATTTTGGGCCCATTCGATCAAATTGCACGACCACTAGAGGGTGAAAGAACTCAAAATTGTGCTAGAAGTATTTCATATGGTATTTGAGGCCATATATCAAGACCACTTTTTTAAATTCAAAAATTTTTATTTTTCACTCCACCCTATTTTAGAATACCACAGTGGTTCAAGCTGAACTTCAAAGCTCCCAAGTAGGTCCCAAGCTGAGCTTGAAAGTGCTTCTTGAAATTTTTCTTACAATACCGATTTTGAGCCCAAGCAGAGCTTGAGCAGTACCTGCTGCTCAAGTCTTCTCTTAGAATACGGGCCTAAAACATGGAAACTTGTTTTGAAGTCACGTGATGGTCGTCACTTGGCAGCTGATTGTTATGAATGCAAAACTTCAAAACAATTTTTCAAGATAAAATACCGGTTACCATTAATGAAGAAATTGTTTCTTGCAAAAGGTCGAAAAATAATCGAACTACTTTATGAATTACATCACGTGTTTGTTATGATGATAGCCTACCCACAAAAAAGCAGCCTGATACAATGAACGCTTCGAAGAATACCGATAAGCTTCGAGGAATATCGATAGGCTACGGCAGTCGGTAGCTATGGGTATACTATGGGTATACCGGTTTAAGAGTGTTTCAAGTGCGGTGGTGAATCATCCAGCCAATTCCAGTGGTTTACAGTAGCTAAAATTGAACTAAATTTTTTGATATGTTTTGTTTTAATTTTGGGACTGCGATTGCAAAGATATTCAACAAATACAAAAAGATGTCCCCCGACAAAAAGTCTTTGGAAACTCTGAGTTTTGATTTTCCCGCCAAAACCACAGTAGGCCTAATGGTTTAGAAAACTGTGGTAGGCCTAATAGTTTAGAAATAGTTTATTTTTAAATAGTTTAGGCCTAATTATCTCTAAACTATAAGGCCTAATAGTTTAGAGATAATTAGGCCTAATAGTTTAACAAGATTACAGTAGGCCTAATAGTTTAGAGAACTGTGTTTTTGGCGGGAAGATCAAAACTCAGAGTTTCCAAAAACTTTTTTCGGGGAGACATCTTTTTGTATTTGTTGAATATTTTTGCAAACGCAGCCCCAAAATCAAAACAAAAAATATCAAAAATTATAGTTCAATTTTAGCTATTGTAAACCACTGGAATTAACTGGATGATTCACCGCCTTTAAGTGTGGCTGAACAGACATTCGAGATTTGATAAGCCAACCTGCTAGGGCTAGGCTAGTTAGTTTTGAGGAGTGAAAGCCTATCAGTAATTTTTAAAGCAGTTATAGCATTAAACTATTTTTGTCGGTAGACTATCATCATAACATTCATGAGGTACTTCATTTGTTTTTCGACTTTTAACACGAAATAATTTTCTAATTAATTCGTAAGGATATTGGTATTTAATCATGAAAATTTATTATAAAGTTTTGTATTGGTAACGATCAGCTGCCAAGCGACGACGGTCACGTGACTTCAAAGCAACTTTCCAGGTTTTAAAATTCAATACCAAACAATTCAAGCTAAAACACTAAATATGCAAACTTTTTAACAAAATACTTACCCATGATCATTTATTTAGTTCAATTTAAAATTATAATATTTTGAATTTTCACATTTAAAGAAAGATAAAAAATATCCTGATTGTAGTTTGTGGATTATTTAACGGCAACACCAATAGTAAAAAAAATTATTCAAGCGTATGATTTCAAAATATTCATCTGCGTTCGAGTAAAAGCGATATATCTTAAAAACGGCACCTGGTTGCAACGTAAGACGTTTCAATCATTAATCAGGCACTAAAATCTATTTGTGAAAAATGTTTCAAGAGGCACCTCGATGGGTATCATGAGATCTCTTTTCTAGACGTTTTTTCTGCTAGCGTAACAAGGCCTAAAGTGTTTCAGAGCTCAGTTCAAAAATATTTCCAAAGCCTACTGGTAATTTATTTTCAAACAAAAAAAAAAAGCACAAAGATACGTTTCTAAACCAACAAATAGTGTGTGGAAGAAGCAGTTAAGTTTAGTTGAGGCAAAACTTGAATTAAATTTGCAGCAAAAGCAGGTTATGCAAGGTACATACCACGCCCATTGCAGTTTGAGTTTTTTTTGGATTAGACCGTTTACGTTTTGTTTCTAAACCAAGTTTTCAAGGTACGTAAGGAACTTTCTTTTAAGTCGTCCCACATACTTCAATACCTACAAACTTACCTTGATGTTGCAGAATTTTTTCCAAACAAAATTTGAAGCGATATGATATTTGTATGTCAACATTTAGATAAAATAGGCCTAATAGATGAACTTGGATAAAAACATGCCTAATCCATGATATCATGATTAAACTCCATTTCTTGGTCTTTTTCTGTAGTATTGCAACCAACATCTTGGAACTTGCGTATTAAGTTGATTATTTAGTACTAAAACTTTTCTAATTAAAAAACCTCGAGGCGCTAGAAGAAGTTTTTTCAATGTAATAGATGGCAGTTTATTGAAAAGCTCTGCAATCCATAGCTCAAATCTGATAAAGCCAGTGAGCTCAAGTACTTCATTCACGACCTTAAATGTTGGAAGTCCATCTGGGAGAAAATCTCCCATCTTCAAATCCGCAAGTCCGTTGGTATCAACTCATTATGACTATTTTAACCATCTAGCTTACGGCAGTTAAAAATCTTTTACTTTCGAGTAGGTCTATTTAAGATCTTTCAACGTGATATTCCCAAGCTTTGTCAAAATTTATCTTTCTTGTACAGTATATTAGCCTACAATACTTCAATTTGCCTAGCTGAAATCACTCCCAACGTAGCACAGCATCAAATTTTGACTTCTTTCATATTTGTTTTATGCTGAACTATCATAGAAATTTATTTGTTTACCAGAAGTAGATAAAAATTTTGAGAGGCTCCTCCTAAACAAGGCAACAGAAAAACTTTGCCAAGTTTCATGGTTTTTGTATTGATTTTATCTTAGAAATTTAACTTGTTTAAATTGAGTAATTAATTTTTTCAATCTTAGAGGCATTTTTGGTGGGAAACCTACCAACGTGGATTCACTAAAAATTTTCATGTATATCTAACTCACTATATATCCCAAAAATTTTATCTTTTTAGCTCAAGCGGGTAAAAATATCTTAAGTTTAAAAGGAAGACATTTTGAGAATCTCCATTAACGTGGCATTGACAATTTTTTTCATGTTTTATGTTTTTATTATTTACCTAATCTAAACGTTTTGTCTGTCTAGCTTAGGAGTTTAAAAATTTTTGAATATTGTGGAACCCGTTTAAAAGGAATCATTGTCATAGTGGCTAGGGTGGAGTGAAAAATAAAAATTTTTGAGTTTAAAAAAGTGGTAACTTTGCCATAAAAATGTACACGAAAAAAGTTACAGCCAAATTATTGATTACAGATTTATTGATTATTGTGTTCAAGTTTTTCGTGCTCAACTTCAAATGCATTACAATTGACATTGGCATTGAAAATAAGCCAGATGAAGTTTAAATTCATGTATATTTGCACTTTTAGTGTGCCATGCTGCTCTATCAGCTTAAAATAGTTTCTTGAATGGCAATTAGTCTTACACAACTGGACAATGTCCAGCATAGTATAGTGAAAAAATATTGGAAGTTTCATGTTAAAGCATGATCCAGTATTGGTTCGCTTTTGCATCATCATTTTATTTATGCTGAACTTGAGGAATTATATCTGGTTAATTCAAAAAAAGTTTTGATTGTACAGTTTATATCAAAAACACTGAAAGATACAAAAGTACAAAATTAGAAAAATAGGAATTAAAAAAGCTACGATACGATAATTAAAAAAAGATACGAAATTAAAAAAGCTACGATACGGAATTAAAAAAGCTACAATACGCTACAGTTCTAAAAGGAAGAAAATTTGGCAATTTATTTAATGAACAATATGATACCAATGTTTATTGTATTGTAGATTCAATATATACTGTACTCGATGGCATAAATTTCGTTGTTTCTGAAGCAGCATGCTAACTAGAAAAAGATTCAAGTTTAATGCTACTTGTGAAAGGTTGTATGGTGGAGAAATTTTTCAAAGTTCTGATGATTCTGCCAAGCTTGTAGCCTTGGGCTCTGCTTTTTGATCTTCAAAAAAAGCATGATCATTAAATGTTATTCTCAAGCCATAATACTTCCATATGGCTTTCTTTGTTTATTATCGTAGCAAAAAATATCAAAGAGCTTATCAGCATCGTGCAAGAAATTCGTTTCAAGCTCTTTTTATTGATGTGATGTTTTAGATTTTTTCGGATATCTAGTTAAACCACTGAAGTTTTGCATTAGTTGATGGATTCTTTGTGCAATACTCAGCTTATGAACGAAACTTTACACCAAATCCATCTGTTCTTTTGCAACAATTCAAGCTGTATCCAACTTCCTTAAGTGATTAAAGTTAAGCAAGCCCTCAAATCACTTGTCTCTTGGTTGGCAGCAACCTTGGAGGAAAATTATCAGAACTTTGAAAAATTTCTCCATCTCACAACTTTTTGCAACGTTAGATTTGGAATTTTTTTTAGTTAGCATGCTGCTTCAAAAACAACAAAATTTATGCCTTCGAGTACAGTATATATTGTATCTACAATACAATAAACAATGGTATCAAATTGCTAGTCAATATATTGCCAAATTTTCTTCACTTTAGAACTGTAGCTATTCGAATTACTAATTGCTTTTTTAATTCCTATTTTTCTAATTTTGTATCTTTCAGTGTTTTTGAATTGAACTGTAGAATCAAAACTTTTTTGGATTCACTAGATATAATTCCTCAAGTTCAGCATAAATAAAATGATGTTGCAAAAGCGAACCAATATTGGATGATGCTATGCCATGAAACTTCCAATATTTGTTCACTATACTATGCTGGACATTGCCCAGTTGTGTAAGACTAATTGCCATTCAAGAAACTATTTTAAGCTGATAGAGCAGCATGGCACACTAAAAGTGCAAATATACATGAATTTAAACTTCATCTGGCTTATTTTCAATGCCAACGTAAATTGCAATGCCTTTAAAGTTGAGCACGAAAAACTTGAGCACAATAATCAGTAAATCTGTAGTCAATAATTTGGCTGTAACTTTTTTCCACTACGTTTTTATGGCAAAGTTTTTTTTAATGGAAATATAAATGTGCTGTTTCTGCAACTTCTAAGCTAAAAACTAGCTTTCTAGCATATGTGCTTGGTGAGATATGGCAAAATTGACTATTTTAAGCCCGTTCGATCAAATTGCACAACCACTAAAAGGTTGAAAGAACTCAAAATTGCGATAGAAGTATTTCATATGGTATTTGGGGCCGTATATCAAGACCACTTTTTTAAATTCAAAAGTTTTTATTATTCACTGCACCCTAATAGTGGCATAACCCCAAATTTTGAAAATTTTGCTTTGTCTTTATGATTTTCTATCCTGAAACTTCATCTTCTGTTCCTATTGAGTGATTAGAATTTTTGAATTTTGGAGGACTCGCTTGAGAGAAACCCCGCATCGCAGCAAGCCCAGTTTTTTCCTTGTTCTACGTAGTTTTAATTCCCACTTATTTCGAGAATTTGGCCATCTACAGCTTGAAGGGTTTAAAAGTTCAAAATTCCTTTCCGAAATCTTGGTTGCGAAAAAAAAAGAAAAAGGATATTTTTTTTGCAACCAAGATTTTGGTAAGGAATGGCTGAAGCAAATCTTAAAATATTTTGTTTTAAACATGCTTTAGTTAGATGGAGAAGCTGCGCAAACTAGTGCAACTTTAAGCATACAAAAGTCTGGGGCAATTTTTATAATTTTTTGGCAAAAATAGTCGTTTTAACGCTAGTTGATTCAACTTTGTATGTTTTTAAGGCCATTTAAAAGCATTAAATTGCTAAAATTTTGAAGTCATTTCAAGCAATCGAATCGCCAAGACTCTTCAGCCCCCTTACTTATAGGTCAAGTCCAATAACATGCTTAAAGGCTTTTTGTATTTGGGGGCCAAGTTTATAAGTGACTTGGCTTAGGGGGTAAAGTCCCCTTAGCCACTCACCAGTTGCACACTGGTTACATCAAATATAATGCTACTACAAACATCTAAGATATAAAACTTGTAGCTACTTTAACCCAAGCACTGTTGTTTCCACTTTGACAGGGAGGTATATTTAGCATGCGGGTCAATACAATTTATGTTTTCATGTAATTTAGAATAAAAAAGCATTGCAAAGTTATGTAAGAAAGTTGTAGCATGAAAAGCGCTGTAAACTCATTGTCACATAACATTTATCTGAGCAAGAAGCTTCAAATGGACCTCACGGTCTTCCAGTCAAGAGGGCTTTGGACTTGACCTGTAGTAGAGAGTAAGGACCTAAAGAAGTATCAGAGCTTAATTCTTACAAATAGCTTCCTAATCTTAGCAATTAAATTATTTCAAATAGCTTTAAAAACATGCAAAATGTGACCCAAATGGCCTTTAAATGACTACGTAATTTTTTCAGAAAAATCACATCAAAAGCCTAACAGCAAAAAACAAAAATAATTAATCCAGTATAGCGTAGCCAGAAGGGGGCGGGGAGGAGCTATAGCCCCCCTCCCCCATTAATCTGTCGACCAAAATGTAGAAAAAATATCAAGTTTTTTGCACTTCCAAGGCTATCATTTCTGTGATATGAACTCTAAAGTAATTTAAAGTCGCTTTCGAAGCATTTACTAAGGGAAGGTAGTATTTGTCAAAAGCAAAGCTTGCAAACCAGTAAAAACTTTAAAAAATGGCAAAAAATAAGCAATCACATTTGATCCCTCCTGCAAAATGCTTAACGTAGACTTGAAAAACGTTGTGTAGAATGGGAGAAGGGTCTATTCAGTAGTGAATTCAGCTAATTACCCATCACTTCTTTAAATTAATGTTCTCTCAGCCCCTTCCCCCAATTTTTTTTAATGCAGACGAATTAAGTTAAAACCTATGTATTTTTTCCAGATTTACCGGCTTGTAAAAAAAAGGATGAAATTTTGCCGTTAGCCACCGCCCTCATAGCCTGTTTACATAGCCAGTTTGATCATGCTTTTACACTGCTAATTGTTATGTCAGGACATTTTAAAAGCATTAATTATTACCTCAATAAGCCTAAAATTAAATTATCTTTGCCAAAAAAGATTGCAAAATTTTCAGCACTCTGGCTCCAGACCTTTGAGATAGCTGCCCGCCCCCCGGATTGAATATTTCTGGCTATGTGTCTGCATTAATCCATGATCATTTCAAATATGTGCGCTTTGTATCGATTTAAAGCAAACATCTTGGTAAATTTAGCTACATGTTTACAGTATAAGTTTATGAATTCCAGTTTATGTGATCGACTTTCCTCAGTCAAAGTTTGAATATTCATAATCTTTGGGCAAAATTAGTTTGCATTCCTAAAAATGTTTTCTCCCATACGGCCATGAGTAAACTCTTTATTGATTTGTATTATTTTGTCAAAAGTTCATTTCTCAAAATCGAAACAGAAAAACGATGATGTCTCATATATACATGTGATACCAACTGGTACGAACCGCAACTGGAAGTGCACGCTCCGGCGGGAAACAAAGGTCATGAAGAAGCTTCAAATTATATTCCTTTCGAATGCAAAGTTTTTTTGCGATTATTCTTTTTAGGTCAAAAGCCCAGTTAATATTAAGGAATTGAAAAACGCACGTTTTCGCTGGGTTCCGTTCCACTACCATCGTACTAATTGCTGATAAACATTTTAGTTTGTTTGTTTTTTTAACTAAACTGAAAAATAAACCGCCGAATTTGCAAATATATTATTATTGTTATTACTGGGCAGCAGTGCAAGCGAATGTGCTAGTGTTAGGTAGAGTCAACCTACACGTTGCATAGGCCTCGTTTAGGCCCATTGCAACTGTAGCTGCTGTTATTGTTATTTTGTTTGGTTACTGGTTGAACTCAGAAAGCCTTCCAGCTTCCTATGTGTATGTGGCCAGTTGATTAATATTACATTTCGTTACCACATTGTGAACAATGGTTTTGGTGATTCCAAAATATTTAACACGAATATCTTGGTAAAGCTTGCAATTGCCTACATGATGATTTGGTGTTTCATCCTCTAGGCAACATTTTGGACACAGAGAAGACTCAGCACGACCTGTAGTTTTCTTGTGTCGTTGTAGATTGCAGTGCCCAGTTAAAACTTGCACTACTCTATTTAAATGAGGCCTCTTAAGCAGGGTGTCAAACCAAACCTGAACTCGAACCGTAAACCCGAATGAACCGTTTTATTTTGGTGAACCCAAACCGAACCTGAACCAGCAAAATTACTTCAGTGAACCTGAACCAAACCTGAACCTTCAAAATTGTGCTCAAGTGAACCCAAACCGAACCTGAACCCCTAACAAAAGTAAGAATATGTTTTTCCATATCCGGATGCCGCTGGTGCTGGTACACGCCGGTTTAGTGGCGCGTCACAATGCCCATTGTCTGGTTCTTACTGCAGATCGTAGTAAAATTCGCCCATTTAAATCAATGGTAAAATTATTACATACATGCAACTTCAAACAACCACTGTAGGTTAGTGGGTGGCGTTTTTTGTTTGATTTTACTTTTGTATGAACGGCCAAAGCTTCGTAATTGCTATTATAATAATTATTTCTTCCTTAAATTACACTCTGCCACGAGGCAGCGCAAAACGCCTTAGTAAAACCAAAAGATGCCTAAGTAAAACCGAAAAAAAATATTGTGAAATTTTGGACGAAGATGTCAATTAAAGTCACCATTTTTAAACAAACGTATCCAAAATTTTTGAAAGCGGGACGAATGCGACGCCAAAGAAGCCGTTAGATCGGTTTATTTGACAATATATTACCAAACGAGAACAAAGTTAGCTAATTTTTGTCTGAAAATAGCGTGAAAACCCCAATTTTCAGTAAAAAAAGCCAAAAATTTGGCAGCAAAAGTATTCCTTTTTTGAAAAATGTTCTCCCCTGTTTGAAAATTCTGGGTGCACCACTGGGCAGGATTGATGTTTTAGCGGGCACTCCACGAACAACCCAACCTAGTTGCCCTATTCTCAAAAATGAAAATATTACCGGCAGGGATCTACCTCTACTGTAGAATACCTAAATCGTACTTCAGATATGATGGTTACAGGTCATCACTGAGAAAGTATTTAAAGGTTTTTGAAAACCACTTCTTAAAGTAAAAGTGTCTTTGCCAAAAAAGGGACTAAAACATAAACAAAAAAGATCATTACTAGGGTAGCGAGGCGCTCCAGTTTCGAACCTGGACTTCTGGCGCTCCAGCTTTGGACCTGGACTTCTGGCGCTCCGTACACGTTCTTTGTGCAGGGCTTTTGGCAGAAATTGAGACTAGTCGAAAAACCTGCAAAAAGTGTGCCCAGTAAATAAAATTAGAAAACTTAACAGTTTTCCTTTTCGTCAGGGTTAGGGTCAACTTGCCCAACTCCTCCTCCATCGAAGAACCTGGCTGTTAGCTAGCCACAGTACTTTAGACCATTGTTGCTGCAGAGGACCAAAAAAAGTGAACATAAATAATATTGCGTGAAATTCTCCTAATCTTCTATTGAAAAACTTGACTTCATATAGTGATTAGTTTTTATTATAAAACAAGCTTACTGCAGCGTGATTCCCATTTTAAAGCCAAATTGCTATTCTTAGGAAGTCGGTATAGCTTGCAACTACTCTTTTGGCTTGTATGATCGCATCCTGGTGCAAAGCACAATATCTTTTTACTCTTTTATCCTATATGCCAATCGCAACTCTGCTCAGAACTATCACATGTCATTGAATAAGTGTTAAAACGCTATTTTTCGATGCAAAAGTGCTCTTTTTAAAATGAGTTTAATACGCATTTATAAAGACTTTTAACCCTGGAAATAACCTGAAATGGAATTACGAAGCTTTGGCCCTTCATATAAAAGTAAAATCAAACAAAAAACGCCACCCACTAACCTACAGTGGTTGTTTGAAGTTGCGTGTATTTTACCATTGATTTAAATGGGCGAATTTTACTACGATCTGCAGTAAGAACCAGACAGTATGCATTGTGATGTCATTACTAAGCCGGTCTAACTCCAACAGGATCAGCAATTTCTCCTTTTTTTGTGGACGAAACGAGTAACGACAGTTAAATTTTAAGTCAATGAACCCGAACCGAACCTGAACCAGTAATGTTTTTCTTGAGTGAACCTGAACCAAACCTGAACCTCAAAAATGGTGCTCAAGTGAACCCAAACCAAACCTGAACTGCTAAAATATTTTGAGCCGGAGCTAAACCTGAACCCGAACCGTTATTTGAAACGGTTTGACACCCTGCTCTTAATGTTAAGAAGACGTATTGTTAGTCGTGAAGACGTCCTACCTACAGACTCCTTCATCCTCAAGCAGTTTTTCTGTTTATTCCACCTAGATTTCCATCTATCTGTGGATCAGTCCTTAACCTTGCTAACACAACTGGCATACGGGACTGTAATAAAAGGTTCAGGACCATGCAATTTTGATTTAGATCCTGATTTGGCTACATAATCGGCCACCTCGTTACCATGAACCCCTGCATGTCCCGGAAATCCTTCAATACTGACGTGGTTTTGTTTACCTAACTGATTTAGGTTTCTAATGCAGTTGAGCACTGTAATTGATGTTACAGTGCACTTTATGAGTGCTTTGATAGCTGCTTGACTATCAACCAGCGCAACAATACTTTGATTGTGCATTTTATCCAAAAGCAGGTTCTTAGCCACTTCTGAAATAGCTAAGACTTCTGCCTGGAACACAGTGCTGTAAATTCCAAGGTGGAAAAATGCTTGTTTTGGGGAGTTGTTTGGGTATTCGGCATAAAAAGCCGCTCCTACTCTCCCATTTAGTTTTGAACCATCAGTGTAAACCTTGGCAGTGCTCTGGTTTAGAACGCTTTCAAATCTGATAGCATTTTTTTTTGTCAATAATTTGACATTCAAAGTTTCTCTCAAATACCTTTGTTTTCTTTATTCGGTCAGCTGGCATTTGCAGTAGAGGTTAGAATTTCCTTGCCTCATTGCAAACATCAAGATGGCTTTTTGTTTTCCCAAAGGAACCAATTGGGTTGACATGCCAGAGCCCACTAACAGTGATTCTGTATGACCCTCGCACTGCCTCAGCCAATAGAAATTCCTCAAGATGGGAGTTATGTTGAGCAAAATTTCTGGAGCACCAGTAGAGGTGCCAGGAAAAGCTGATGAAATCATCAGGCAAGCAAGTCTCTGCACCTTTGTGAGTTTCCTCACTAGATACTTTTTGTTGAGACCGCCAGCCCAGGACACACATGCATTCGACATGGTTGGCGTATCACAGCTGTGTATATCCATTTCATCATAGATGGTGTTGTTCCCCACGTTTTACCCACAATTTGTCTACATTGCATTAATGCTGTAGTTGCTTTGCGGGTAATTCGGGTAATATGAGGTTTCCAAGTTAGCTTGCTGTCTAGAGTAACACCCAACAGCCTTGCTTCGTTGGAAAGTTCAAGTTTTGTACCATTCATTGACAAGGAACCCAAGTCTGGATTCCGTTTGTGAGTGAACAGTACAATCTCGGTTTTCTTGCAGCTAAACTGTAGCTCTTGTTCCAAAGCACAATTTTCAGCAATATTTATTGCTTTTTGGGCCATCCCTCTGATCCAAAGCATATCAGCACCAGTGACCAACACTGCTAGATCATTGGCGTAGGCTTGAACATAAAAGCCTCGGCTACGTAACTCGAGCAACAGGCTGTTTAAGACACAGTTCCACAGAAAAGAGGACAGGATACCACCTTGTGGGTTCCTCTTCACTACTTCCCTTTTAACTTTATCACCACATAATTCTACTTGGACTGTGCGATGTCTTAGTAGAGTCTCTATCCATGAGGTGAAAATCTTAGACATGCCCAGCCCTCGCAGAGCCGCAACAAACCTACGGAAGGTGACATTGTCGAAGGCACCGACAATATCCAGGAAAATACCCAAAGGTGTTTTTTTTCCAACAAGGCAATGCTCCACACGGCGCACAAATTTATGCAAAGCAGTTTCCGTAGCAACTTCAGCACGAAAACCATACTGCGACGCAGAAAGCTTTGCCTGCACGTTATTATCTTCATTAATATGATACAGAACTAGCTTTTCCAACCATTTCAGTTGAAAAGAAGTTGAAGTGATCATACGGGCTTTCCTTTCCCAGTTTGGGGAGAAATATACCTGTGCCTTCTTTCCATGCCAATGGCACATTGCTGTGTCTCAGGCATGCTTGAAAAATGACATGGTAATATCCTTTCAGTTGATTCCAACCTTTCTGTAGCAGTACAGGATAGAGCCCGTCTGGCCCTGATGCTTTGAATGATTGAAATTCGTTAATATCTGCTTCTGCACTAGCACAATATGCTAACAGATCCTTTCCTCGAGGGTTTATATCAGAGGATCCCCATATGGTGTGATGTGCATTTGCATCAGTTCCTAGAATAGTAGGAATTTGTTCAATTTCTGTTAATACCAACAGATCCCCTAGTAAATTGGGCGGAGCTGGTTCTTCGGCTGCCATGTATGCTGATACAAAAACAAAACTGTCTCCCTTTTGGCACACATTGTTAACTCTAATTGCCACGATATCCTCATTTGAAAACATCGGGATTAGAGAACAACAGAGATCAGGAGTAACATAAATGCACGCCTGAGGATGATTACCGTTTTCAATTCCGTGAAAGAGGTTCCATCCTTGTAGCTTGCTTTTGATTTTTGTGGCATATGTCCATGGTTGTTGAGCTAACACTAACCCGGAACGTACGCTTTTTGTAACTTCACACATGTTATAGCTTGCTGTTTTACATTTGTGTAGGTTGATTTGCCAACACTCTAATTTATGTAAGGATAACTTAGGTGCCGTTATGGCGTTATTTGATTTGTCGAGTTGTCCGCTGTAATCCTGAGCCATTCTTATCTATATGATAGATGTACTCAAGTATAGCACTTTATTCTTAGAAGAGCTGATATGGCTACTTCAATACTACAGAGAAAATCTCTGACTTCTACGAACTAGAAGTCGTCGGCTTCTCTGTATCTGCTGAAGTGCCAGGCTCAGCAGTATCCATTATTGCCTCACAGGTTCTCATCACCTTTTGGCGAACGCGATGACGTCTCCAGATTCTGAAACTGCTTGGCACTTTTCTTCGTTTGGAACTGAACCCGCCGATGACCAGCATATGGGTTGTAGTTCAGTTCCTTCAGTGTGGTTAGCGAAGGTTCCTAAACGGATACTAAATGTAGCACCGCTTCGTTCCACTTTGCTGAATGCTTTGTTTCCAAATCTGTACAACTGATTTTTGCATTACAACGGGAAACCAGCGTAAGGGTATCGGAAATGCTTAAACCGTCATCCTCTGGCAACCAGATTCCAAAGCTTTTGCTAGAGGCAAGTCTTTAGGGCCTTTTGCATCGTAGCCTTGATGAACTATCAAGGATGGTACAATAGCCTCAAGCACATGTTTTGCCCACTCCAAGGTTTTCTCATCCTTGCATATGATCAGCACTTTACCTTCAAAGATAAAAGTGCGTTCGATGTGAACAAGAAAACCCGGATCGGTACAAAGAATCATTTTGGTGATGGCATTTTGAATTTCACGTAGATCCATGTTGTCCATACCACCATCCCCTTCTGACTCTTTTCTCGTGATGGTTAACTTTTGATTGCTGGCCTTCACAGCCCCAGCATAACTAGTTGGGGTGCTTGTGCCAGCCGTCGTTTTCTTGGCTTTGCCTCCTTGCATATCATGAGCGACTTCATGTTGTCCACGTTTCTGTGGGAGGTTTGTTGTAGAGGATAGAGAATCGGAAGATTCTCTAGCCCTTTTGGTTTGACCGGAGTAGTGATCAGAAGACTCCTGATCAAGGTCGGCCAGTGACATACCAGCCAAACCCTTCATCACTCGCTTCTTTTCTCTTTCGTTTTTTTTCGTATTTTTTTCCCCGCTTCACCTTAGACGTGCAAGCAATATCCAAGGAATTGCTTGGATTCTGAGGCTCCACAAGGGAAGTTGAAGTGGTACTCGGTTTCACAACTGACTATGCCACATTTGCTGTACTCTCAGCTTCTGAGATGGACATCTTTAGCAAAGGAACGTTCTCGACTTGAGGGCTCAGGTTTGATGTTTTTTCGACATCTGGGCTAGAGGGCGCAGTTGGCCGAATGCTATCTTTGTTGGCATTGTCACTCAAGAACTCACTGATTCTTGGTTGTGACAGTGCCACTTCTTCTGAATTTAGGGGTGTCATTCGTATTACTTTTTTTTTCTGTTCACTGACATAATTCATATGGTTGGTTTTCTTTAAACTGGGAAAATTTCCAAAGACCGGATTATTCAAACAAACAGAAAGCTACGAACTACCATTTCTATCGATGGCAAAATACCAACACTGCAAATAATGAAATTTTCTCTGGACTACTGGTCTTGGTGGAGCCCCCCAATACAGCTGCAGTCCCCTACCCAGGTGCCATCTGGAACTACAGGTGCACGGGGATTTTCACAAGCTGATGGACATGAAGTCCTATGTTGGCTAGACTAGGACCAGCATCCTTTCTATCTTGTGGCCGCGACACGGCAGCGCGTTTTTTCCGCTGTACCCTATACTCGCATTGACATTCCGCCGCAATATTGGTACATTGCCATCGGTTCCATATTAGCCCGCTACTCCTGTTGGCCTTAGAGTCAGGAGTCGGAAATTAGAAGGCAGGACTTCGCAGTATCAGGCCTTCGCTTACAATATAGGCCGGTCCAAACTGCGGTTTTCTGGTTTAATTGTTCATGTGCTTAGCTTCATAATGTTCTGATGAAACTTCCGATGTCTATGGGTAATTTTAGGTCATATAAAGTTGTGACAACTGACAATCTTTTGTACTTCTATGAAGGCCAGAATTTGGTGTTTTAAGCTGTTGAAGTAAGAACTTACCAGTACAGTTCTAGAGTAGGAACAAGTTTATTTATTAGTGTAAATCAAATGCAAAGATGACCAAAACTTTCTGCTGTAAGGCCACAACTAGAATTATCATGACAAAACGTTTTAAGTATGCCATAGGCCAGTTAGAAATGAAAAGCTTATTTCCTTTAGAGTTCAGTGTCTATCCTGTCTATAATAGCCTAGACAACTTCCCATGGCTGTCATGCTTCATGCCGCAATTTCATTTAAAAACTCATTGTTTAGATAGCCAATGCTGTAAATACATTATTTGTATGAAGCATTACTAATTGTATTGGCCTAATGCAAAATTGCAGCTTAAAAATTTTTATGTTGTTTGACTTGTTTCAGAAGCCTACTTGGAAAACCTGCCTGCTGTGATGTATTGCAGTTGTTGCTGTACAGTTTGTACTTGATATGTTGATAATTAGAAAAAATTGTTAACTTTAATTTGATGAAAAACTGAATAATCGTAAATCAAGAAGCTATGTGTCAAAAGACAATCTATGAGTGAACAGTCAGTCGCAACTCAGTAAACGGTAAGTAAGTGACTAGATTTATTGCGACGCTTTCGGTACTCAATACTGCGGACGGTGTATGGTACATTTTCGAGTTAGAAATGTGCTAAGTGGCTGTGATTTTGAATTGCATTGAGTTTCATTTCTACTGAGCTCAGTGTAATTTGGATTCGCAGCTACTTTGAAAAGTCAACATGCAATCAAGAAGAATTGAGATGCAAGACAAGCCCATGTACAAAACCAATTTTAGTACAGTTAGTAGTTTGCGACGAGATAATGGGCAAGTTGGTAGCATGCAAAATATTGTTGTAGCTCACTTTTGGCTTTAACAACAGCTATTTGCATGACTACACCAATAGTAGCTCATCTGAGGTCTGGTGGCCTGTATTGCGATAATTTAAGCAAGACAACAATGGGAAAAGAAAGGTAGTGGTGGAATATTGTAACAAAGGGATAAAATTGTAAGTTTAACTTTTATCATTTGCCTCTAGATTGTGGGCATTGGTTTTCCATAGCAATTGCGATTAGGATCATGCGATATTAATTTTCGATAATAAAGTTGGTTACGATTACGCGATATCAATTTGTTTGCAAACACTGTTTCGGTAATGCGATGTCGATTTACGAGAGAAAACATCAAATGTGATGTTGATTTCTGATAGTGAGCATCTTATGAACAAGCGTTTCTATCCTGACTGCTGACTCTTACATCGATGAAAGTCGAAAGCAGCTCTATACATATCAGATATTGAGAATTGGATATTCCACAACCTCTCACGTACTGACTTGTAGAGCAACTTTGTGTGTTAATTACTGCTGCAACTAATTCTGACTTTCTGTATTTACATAGCCTAAACTGGTTTTTCTTGCTATACCATTATCCAACATGTTTGATGTCTTACCACTAACACAAAATGAAGTTTCAGCAGTAATATTTTATGCTACTATTAAATTGGTAATGATAGCTTATTATTTCTGAAAAACAAATATTTATTTAAAATTTTAACATAAAGTTGTTTTTCTAAATTTGACCAACAAGATCAAGATGAAATTGGCAAGGTCATTTGGAAGAAATTTGCATATCAAGAAAGATACTGTGTATTTTTCAAACAAAACCTGGTACTTAAATCAACACAAAATATTGCAGTATTTTAAAAGTGTCCTACCATAAGAGGCTTTTCAGGATTTTGGTCTTTACAAGCAACTTATTAAACATGAGACTAGATGAGTGAAATGTGCAATGATGCAAAAACAGAATGTCAATTTTATACTTGCGTGCTAAAAAATCTTTTGGTAACAGCAGATAAGGGTAGCTTAATTAACCTAACAAGTGTAATCCAACATGTTCTGAAGTTATCTGACTTGCACTTAAGTCAAAACAAAATACTGCAAAACTTAATGTTGTCTGATCATTTGAGGCTTCCCAGGGTTTTGGTCTTTAGAAGCAACTTTTTAAACAAGAGACTTTAGGCAATTGAAATCTATACCAGTAATGATTTGGAAAGAAAAAGGCAAACAGATTTGACTGATTAAGCATAATGTGTTTTTGTTAACAAGCTAATAAGAGTAGCCTAGCCTAGCTAACAGTAATTAATCTACAGTAGCAAGTGTAATCAAATATGTTCTGGAGTGATGTGACCCTAATTCAAGATCAATCTGATCAGTTGACAAGTGATGCTTATACTGACAAGTAATAAAATACAGAATAGATTTTAAAAATTGTTAAAACAGTCTTGGCTATTATTTTTTAAAAGGAAATGGTATGGCTATTAATTTAGCAAAATTAGGCATTATTACATAAGCACTTTGGCCCACTGCTGAGTGTGACCACTCATTGAAGTAGGCTAACTTGAAATATACTTCCATGCCTGTATCACTAACAGAAGTAAACCATTGTTTCCAAATAATCACTGATATGTAGCTAGCAATAATTCAAAAATTATAGTAATTGAAGGTCAAAGACAGTGGCATCACTTGTGATTTGAGCTAAAAACAGAGGAAGGACAATTTTCACTTGAAATACAGAAGCTTGTTAATGCTTTCCGCAAAATTGGCTTCTGCCAAATATTCATTACATTTTTCAGTTAATGCGGCATGCACTTGGGGGCTCTGACTGTAGCGGAGCAACATTTGAGCTGCCATAAGGGGATAGTTCCTCTACCAGTTACATTACCAGTGGTTGATGGTTAAAGATCTCTGTTTTGATCAATCTGGTAGGCCCAGGATTATTTCAATTTGCACAAGCAAAGGCTTTTAATAAACTGCTGTTTCAATTGGCTTTCAACAAACACCTACAGGTAATGGTTCTAAAATGGTCTTGACCTAGCCTAAAAAGATTCAAATAAATGTAGTTTACATTTTCAAAGTTCAGAAGTTCGATAGCTTAAAAAATTTTAATCAGTTACTGGTAGGCTACCGGTATGACCGGTATGTCATAATTTATAGTGTTTCGGTACTACGTTATTACTACACAATATTCTATAAGCCTAATGCGTTTCATAACGCACACCAGGCAAAGTTTGGAGAAAATTTATGACACAAGTTTAATATTCTAGCGAAATTCGCTCCTTTATTAATTTTATTTGTATACCCCAAGTGCTTTAGCTAGGTTAGTTTGAAAGTCAATCCGAAAACAAAATCAGCATAGGCAAATGCTGATTTCTTATCAGCTATTAATCTCCTGAGGCTTTAATTTGATTTATTTCAATCACATTGCGTTTTAATCAGGGATATCTAGAAGATCGGAATCGCTTACTTTGCTTTTTTCGCGCGTTTCATGTGACAACAGTGGTGCTATGCAGCGCTTTTAGATTCTCGGACGCTTGAATGATCACAAAGCGAAACTGCTTGTTCTGTGCACTGCACTTTGGTAAAATCACTAGCACGTGTTGGGTAGTGAGCAGTGGTTGACATTTAGAAGTCTAGTTACTTTAATACGTTCAGTGATTGCAATCTATGTTGAAAGTTCGGGAAAACGTTCATGACAATAAGATTAGGTGTAGATTATAAAAGCGCAGTTTACAAGACTAGTCAACAGTGCTATGGTTTATAATCTGTAATCTTGTACTGTACTATAGTAGTCTACAAGACAGTAATCTATGCAATTTTTTCAGTGATTGGCTTGGTAAATGCGAATGTATTAGCTACTTTTCGAAATTGTAGTTGTTAAGATCAAGTGCAGTAAATTTAACTCAACAATACTGTGCTTGCGGTTTAGTTAGTTATGAGACTATCCTTGCTTGGAACTATTCGGAGATATGAAACAGCTTTATGCTTTGGAAGAGCATAAAAGTTGCTCGAACTTTAAAGAAGTCGTCATTAAACCCAATCATTGTAGCCAAAACGTCTCCCCAACCTGCCATCTGTAAGTTCTATGTATTGTAATTGTTTTTTCTCATTCTGGTAAACGAAATTATTAAATTTGCTTGTTTGTCGCTGGCATCCTTTTCAAGTTTCTAAGTTCAATTCAATGGAGTTTATTTTTGCCATGTCTGGCATGGAAGCAGCAAAAATGACCATACGGTTTTCAAAGTTCAATGCTACTGTAAAAAACAGCAAAAGAAAAAAGCAACATAACATCAGCACTTACATATTTACAGCATTTTGATCAACTTAGTGTGTAACATTTTACATTTACAGAAAAGCAGCAAAATGACTAGTTGGCATTATCAATAAACACTAGCGTGACCCCAAAAATAGGAATGAAAACACTTTTCATATTGGCATCATAATAATTTCGTTTACCGTTGCATTTCAACTATATCATAAGATTATTAAGTTGTAATAGTACCTTGCTGTTTTGAGATTAAATGGTCCTTAAGTTTTCTTGAAAATGTTTTTGGGAGTATTTTTTGAGGTATGGGGTAATTTTGGCCCGGATTACAGGACCAGTTACATTTATTGCTTTTCTTCCAAGGAAAAGATTGGTTGTTTGGATGTAATAGTTACCTTTATCACTGCATCTTGTGTTGTGTTTGTGAATTGAAGCAGCTGTCTTGAATGAACCAGAGGTTATATTGTTTACCTTGTAGTGGATTCGATGCATAGATTTGGCAGTTTCAAGGAAGAGCCTGTCATTACTTGTTAGTTATTTCAACTAAAGTACAAAGTTTATACATTCAGCAATATCATTGTAACAATGGGTAACATCTCTTTTATTTGTATCTTTATATGTTTGAAAAAGAAATGTTGCAGTATATCTACCTAGAAATTAGCTGAAATTATTTTACTGCTAAATCATGTAACTGATGTACAAAAATGAACTTTGTAGTTCAAGGGATGACTGTCGTGTTTAATAGTACATTTATGTGCTTATTTTCAGGTTTCTTCAGTAAAACCCACAGCCCATGTTGAGAATCATTATACCGTAATGGTAATTATCCAAGCTTTTTTGCAACAGGAAACGTAGTGACTTTTGTTTACAATTGTTGGAAAGTGTTTTTGGAAAGTGTTTTTGACTTTTATTTACAATTGTTGGAAAGTGTTAACCCTAACCCATAATCATCTATTTGACATCTAGTGGAATGCAACAGCTTTCATGCTAAACCAGCTGAGCTTTTTTTTTTGTTTCCATCAAAAATTTTCATCAGAATTTTCCATGAAAAGGTGAGATTTTTTTTCAAATTTCCATCAAAGTGGAATGCAACAGCTTTCATGCTAAACCAGCTGAGCTTTTTTTTTCCATCAAATTTTTCCATCAAAAGGTGAGATTTTTTTTCAAATTTCCATCAAAAGGTGAGATTTTTTTTCCTTTAAAATTTACTTAATGAACTGCAGTTTGTATGAAAAATTTACGGTCGTTTTTGAAAGTTTGATGGTAAGGTAAAATCAGGGATATCTAGAACATCGGGATTGCTAACTCAATTTGGCTACTGACAACTGGAGGGTTACAACAATTTTTTCAAATAGATGTTTATTAGACATTGCATACGCTATATATCGGTTCTTGACAACATACATGGCATTAATAGTCATCCCTACTAAAACTGCTGGGCTTAGTGAGGGAGTATGCAGAGTACAGATTCGATTCCCGAGGTAGTCAAATAACTGGCGCCACCTTTCCAGGAAAAACTAAGGCATTGCAGCCAGACTGGTGACTAGCCATCAACTGTCCAGTTGATAGTGCGCTCGCTATATGATCATCGAGATGTTGTTCACTGGTTCGGTACTTGCACAGGGCATATTGCTGTATTGACCTTGGGAAAGACACTCCACGCTAATTTCCGTCAGAGCCGTACAGTTTACCAGTCGAGGTGGCCTAGTCTGACAGAACATTTGCAAACAGAACCGAAAATAGTAAACAAACACGGTACAGCTGATTTCAAAATCGAGCAAGCAATACCATAAATACGTATTGCTTTATAAACATATAGCTGACAACAAGCTTAGAATGTAGTCGCTACTGCATGCACATTGTTACTTCTAGTTCAGTCAATAAGCTTTCGAATATGCTTCAGTTGGACATTTTAAAAGTCAATTTTGAGATTTTTCCTAAACGTTTTTTCTGGGGGTCTTCTATAGTAGGGCGGCTGTTGAGTTTCTTCAACTGGTTCTTTGCAAAGTGATTAAAACCGTCCAGACAATGAACTTAAAGTTTGTGTGGTCTGAGCTACATTTGATAGCGGTAAGATCACAGAATCTGCTTGCATTTGCGACTGCAGTAGAAGCGTTCGTAAATACAGCTCGTGCATTGTTCAATGTCAACAGCCTTTTTATATTTTTAGCATTCGATGCCAAAGCATTGAAAAATTGCATCGCAAATACCGTAGTTGCAAAGCAAAACGCACTGGCTCTGCAAGTCCGCCATGGTTTGCCATTTTGAACAGCTTTTAATGCTCTTCGAATAGACTTTTAGTAACTTCTGAAGAGGTATTGCTTGAAATCAATAATTTCTTGCAAGACGTGCATTTTCTTTGGTTGTCAATTCGCCGGGTGATGTAGCCGCTCACATAGTAACATATTGCAACATCTGCCTGGGAAATGTCCTCCAAAGTCACATTGGAAAGAATTACCTCCAGCCAATTGTAGTCCTCTTCCATATCAATATGATTTGAGAGCTCATTGTACAGTTCACACTGTTGAATCGTTGTTAACAAGGCATCTTGCTGTAGCAGACTTAAGCAGTGGATCTTTTTTCTGAATGCGGTAGATGTTTCACGGAGGTTAAGTAATTACCACCATTACTGTGATGGTACCATCCAAAGCGTCCTTCTAAAGAAGCAGATGTCAGCTTTCCAGTTAAGAAGTACTGAAAACCATGATTGTCTTTCGAGCAAGTGCTTAGCCAACTCGGGTATTGCTGTCATAGACTGAATGCAGGCCATAAAAGTTTGTGCGGTAAACCCTGCCTTTCCGGATTGCTTTACTAGCAAAATATTTGGATTAATTACTGTTAGCTAGGCTAGGCTACTCTTATTAGCTTGTTAACAAAAACACATTATGCTTAATCAGTCAAATCTGTTTGCCTTTTTCTTTCCAAATCATTACTGGTATAGATTTCAATTGCCTAAAGTCTCTCGTTTAAAAAGTTGCTTCTAAAGACCAAAACCCTGGGAAGCCTCAAATGATCAGACACCATTAAGTTTTGCAGTATTTTGTTTTGACTTAAGTGCAAGTCAGATAACTTCAGAACATATTGGATTACACTTGTTAGGTTAATTGAGCTACCCTTATCTGCTGTTACCAAAAGATTTTTTAGCACGCAAGTATAAAATTGACATTTTGTTTTTGCATCATTGCACATTTCACTCATCTAGTCTCATGTTTAATAAGTTGCTTGTAAAGACCAAAATCCTGAAAAGCCTCTTATGGTAGGACACTTTTAAAATACTGCAATATTTTGTGTTGATTTAAGTACCAGGTTTTGTTTGAAAAATACACAGTATCTTTCTTGATATGCAAATTTCTTCCAAATGACCTTGCCAATTTCATCTCGATTTTGTTGGTCAAACCTAGAAAAACAACTTTATGTTAAAATTTTAATTAAATATTTGTTTTTCAGAAATAATAAGCTACCATTACCAATTTAATAGTAGCATAAAATATTACTGCTGAAACTTCATTTTGTGTTAGTGGTAAGACATCAAACATGTTGGATAATGGTATAGCAAGAAAAACCAGTTCAGGCTATGTAAATACAGAAAGTCAGAATTAGTTGCAGCAGTAATTAACACACAAAGTTGCTCTACAAGTCAGTACGTGAGAAGTTGTGGAATTTCCAACTCTCAATATCTGATACGTATAGAGCTGCTTTCGACTTTCATCGATGTAAGAGTCAGCAGTCAGGATAGAAACGCTTGTTCATAAGATGCTCACTATCAGAAATCAACATCACATTTGATGTTTTCTCTCGTAAATCGACATCGCATTACCGAAACAGTGTTTGCAAACAAATTGATATCGCGTAATCGTAATCAACTTTATTAACGAAAATTAATATCAAAAGTTACATGGCAGACTTGAAACATAAAGTTTTTTTTCACGGCTGTGAGGTAGCACTTACCTCACATATCTGCTGTCTCATTAGGCTAGTGTTTCATCAGCATCTGAATTCACACGTAGCCTATCCTGGCATCCCACCCGAACCTTCAAACCACACACGAGGGCAATTTCTACACTTGCCATCGTACCCTCTTTGCAGATTACTCTGATCTAAGTCTGACAACAAGGTCACCAGAAAGAGGATTCTCGACCAGTATCATACTGGCACTTCACTTAGCTCAACCGCATTGCGCTAGCATCACTAAGCATGGACACCATATATGACATCACATTAGCAATTTACCAAAATAGTACGCTATATGCATATTTCAAACTTGTTTGTTATCATCAGGCGTACATAACTGTGTAAATTCCTACTAAAATTTTTGATTCCCAAAAGCCAAAATTAACCTACTTGTCGGTAACCGGTAAAGCAAATTGCTATATACAACGCCAGTCAACGCCCATACGAATAAATTTTCATTTACGCGTATGTGCTTATATATTTTTATTTACTCGTATTTTGGGGTTCAAAATTTTTAGTAGGCATTTACACAGTTATGTACGCCTGATGATTACAAACAAGTTTGAAATATGCATATAGCGTACTATTGTGGTAAATTGCTAATGTGATGTCATATATGGTGTCCATGCTTAGTGATGCTAGCGCAATGCGGTTGAGCTAAGTGAAGTGCCAGTGTGATACTGGTCGAGAATCCTCTTTCTGGTGACCTTGTTGTCAGACTTAGATCAGAGTAATCTGAGAAGAGGGTACGATGGCAAGTGTAGAAATTGCCCTCGTGTGTGGTTTGAAGGTTCGGGTGGGATGCCAGGATAGGCTACGTGTGAATTCAGATGCTGATGAAACACTAGCCTAATGGGACAGCAGATATGTGAGGTAAGTGCTACCTCACAACCGTGAAAAAAAAAATTAATATCGCACGATCCTAATCGCAATTGCTATCGAAAACCAATGCCCACAATCTAGAGGCAGATGATAAAAGTTAAACTTACAATTTCATCCCTTTGTTACAATATTTCCCTACTACCTTTCTTTTCCCACTGTTGTCTTGCTTAAATTATCGCAATGCAGGCCACCAGACCTCAGGTGAGCTACTATTGTTGTAGTCATGCAAATAGCTGTTGTTAAAGCCAAAAGTGAGCTACAACAATATTTTGCATGCTACCAACTTGCCCATTATCTCGTCGCAAACTACTAACTGTACTAAAATTGGTATTGTAAATAGGCTTGTCTTGCATCTCAATTCTTCTTGATTGCATGTTGACTTTTCAAAGTAGCTGCGAATCCAAATTACACTGAGCTCAGTAGAAATGAAACTCAATGCAATTCAAAATCACAGCCACTTAGCACATTTCTAACTCGAAAATGTACCATACACCGTCCGCAGTATTGAGTACCGAAAGCGTCGCAATAAATCTAGTCACTTACTTACCGTTTACTGAGTTGCGACTGACTGTTCACTCATAGATTGTCTTTTGACACATAGCTTCTTGATTTACGATTATTCAGTTTTTCATCAAATTAAAGTTAACAATTTTTTCTAATTATCAACATATCAAGTACAAACTGTACAGCAACAACTGCAATACATCACAGCAGGCAGGTTTTCCAAGTAGGCTTCTGAAACAAGTCAAACAACATAAAAATTTTTAAGCTGCAATTTTGCATTAGGCCAATACAATTAGTAATGCTTCATACAAATAATGTATTTACAGCATTGGCTATCTAAACAATGAGTTTTTAAATGAAATTGCGGCATGAAGCATGACAGCCATGGGAAGTTGTCTAGGCTATTATAGACAGGATAGACACTGAACTCTAAAGGAAATAAGCTTTTCATTTCTAACTGGCCTATGGCATACTTAAAACGTTTTGTCATGATAATTCTAGTTGTGGCCTTACAGCAGAAAGTTTTGGTCATCTTTGCATTTGATTTACACTAATAAATAAACTTGTTCCTACTCTAGAACTGTACTGGTAAGTTCTTACTTCAACAGCTTAAAACACCAAATTCTGGCCTTCATAGAAGTACAAAAGATTGTCAGTTGTCACAACTTTATATGACCTAAAATTACCCATAGACATCGGAAGTTTCATCAGAACATTATGAAGCTAAGCACATGAACAATTAAACCAGAAAACCGCAGTTTGGACCGGCCTATATTGTAAGCGAAGGCCTGATACTGCGAAGTCCTGCCTTCTAATTTCCGACTCCTGACTCTAAGGCCAACAGGAGTTGCGGGCTAATATGGAACCGATGGCAATGTACCAATATTGCGGCGGAATGTCAATGCGAGTATAGGGTACAGCGGAAAAAACGCGCTGCCGTGTCGCGGCCACAAGATAGAAAAGATGCTGGTCCTAGTCTAGCCAACATAGGACTTTATGTCCATCAGCTTGTGAAAATCCCCGTGCACCTGTAGTTCCAGATGGCACCTGGGTAGGGGACTGCAGCTGTATTGGGGGGCTCCACCAAGACCAGTAGTCCAGAGAAAATTTCATTATTTGCAGTGTTGGTATTTTGCCATCGATAGAAATGGTAGTTCGTAGCTTTCTGTTTGTTTGAATAATCCGGTCTTTGGAAATTTTTCCAGTTTAAAGAAAACCAACCATATGAATTATGTCAGTGAACAGAAAAAAAAAGTAATACGAATGACACCCCTAAATTCAGAAGAAGTGGCACTGTCACAACCAAGAATCAGTGAGTTCTTGAGTGACAATGCCAACAAAGATAGCATTCGGCCAACTGCGCCCTCTAGCCCAGATGTCGAAAAAACATCAAACCTAAGCCCTCAAGTCGAGAACGTTCCTTTGCTAAAGATGTCCGTCTCAGAAGCTGAGAGTACAGCAAAAGTGGCATAGTCAGTTGTGAAACCGAGTACCACTTCAACTTCCCTTGTGGAGCCTCAGAATCCAAGCAATTCCTTGGATATTGCTTGCACGTCTAAGGTGAAGCGGGGAAAAAAATACGAAAAAAAACGAAAGAGAAAAGAAGCGAGTGATGAAGGGTTTGGCTGGTATGTCACTGGCCGACCTTGATCAGGAGTCTTCTGATCACTACTCCGGTCAAACCAAAAGGGCTAGAGAATCTTCCGATTCTCTATCCTCTACAACAAACCTCCCACAGAAACGTGGACAACATGAAGTCGCTCATGATATGCAAGGAGGCAAAGCCAAGAAAACGACGGCTGGCACAAGCACCCCAACTAGTTATGCTGGGGCTGTGAAGGCCAGCAATCAAAAGTTAACCATCACGAGAAAAGAGTCAGAAGGGGATGGTGGTATGAACAACATGGATCTACGTGAAATTCAAAATGCCATCACCAAAATGATTCTTTGTACCGATCCGGGTTTTCTTGTTCACATCAAACGCACTTTTATCTTTGAAGGTAAAGTGCTGATGATATGCAAGGATGAGAAAACCTTGGAGTGGGCAAAACATGTGCTTGAGGCTATTGTACCATCCTTGATAGTTCATCAAGGCTACGATGCAAAAGGCCCTAAAGACTTGCCTCTAGCAAAAGCTTTGGAATCTGGTTGCCAGAGGATGACGGTTTAAGCATTTCCGATACCCTCACGCTGGTTTCCCGTTGTAATGCAAAAATCAGTTGTACAGATTTGGAAACAAAGCATTCAGCGAAGTGGAACGAAGGGGTGCTACATTTAGTATCCGTTCAGGAACCTTCGCTAACCACACTGAAGGAACTGAACTACAACCCATACGCTGGTTATCGTCGGGTTCAGTTCCAAACGAAGAAAAGTGCCAAGCAGTTTCAGAATCTGGAGACGTCATCGCGTTCGCCAAAAGGTGATGAGAACCTGTGAGGCAATAATGGATACTGCTGAGCCTGGCACTTCAGCAGATACAGAGAAGCCGACGACTTCTAGTTCGTAGAAGTCAGAGATTTTCTCTGTAGTATTGAAGTAGCCATATCAGCTCTTCTAAGAATAAAGTGCTATACTTGAGTACATCTATCATATAGATAAGAATGGCTCAGGATTACAGCAGACAACTTGACAAATCAAATAACGCCATAACGGCACCTAAGTTATCCTTACATAAATTAGAGTGTTGGCAAATCAACCTACACAAATGTAAAACAGCAAGCTATAACATGTGTGAAGTTACAAAAAGCGTACGTTCCGGGTTAGTGTTAGCTCAACAACCATGGACATATGCCACAAAAATCAAAAGCAAGCTACGAGGATGGAACCTCTTTCACGGAATTGAAAACGGTAATCGTCCTCAGGCGTGCATTTATGTTACTCCTGATCTCTGTTGTTCTCTAATCCCGATGTTTTCAAATGAGGATATCGTGGCAATTAGAGTTAACAATGTGTGCCAAAAGGGAGACAGTTTTGTTTTTGTATCAGCATACATGGCAGCCGAAGAACCAGCTCCGCCCAATTTACTAGGGGATCTGTTGGTATTAACAGAAATTGAACAAATTCCTACTATTCTAGGAACTGATGCAAATGCACATCACACCATATGGGGATCCTCTGATATAAACCCTCGAGGAAAGGATCTGTTAGCATATTGTGCTAGTGCAGAAGCAGATATTAACGAATTTCAATCATTCAAAGCATCAGGGCCAGACGGGCTCTATCCTGTACTGCTACAGAAAGGTTGGAATCAACTGAAAGGATATTACCATGTTATTTTTCAAGCATGCCTGAGACACAGCAATGTGCCATTGGCATGGAAAGAAGGCACAGGTATATTTCTCCCCAAACTGGGAAAGGAAAGCCCGTATGATCACTTCAACTTCTTTTCTACTGAAATGGTTGGAAAAGCTAGTTCTGTATCATATTAATGAAGATAATAACGTGCAGGCAAAGCTTTCTGCGTCGCAGTATGGTTTTCGTGCTGGAGTTGCTACGGAAACTGCTTTGCATGAATTTGTGCGCCGTGTGGAGCATTGCCTTGTTTGAAAAAAAACACCTTTAGGTATTTTCCTGGATATTGTCGGTGCCTTCGACAATGTCACCTTTCGTAGGTTTGTTGCGGCTCTGCGAGGGCTGGGCATGTCTAAGATTTTCACCTCATGGATAGAGAC
Source organism: Trididemnum nubilum (assembly GCA_963965965.1). Lineage (NCBI taxonomy): Eukaryota > Metazoa > Chordata > Ascidiacea > Aplousobranchia > Didemnidae > Trididemnum > Trididemnum nubilum. Next base: position 23,792,348 of record OZ014476.1, read on the forward strand.
TCTACTAAGACATCGCACAGTCCAAGTAGAATTATGTGGTGATAAAGTTAAAAGGGAAGTAGTGAAGAGGAACCCACAAGGTGGTATCCTGTCCTCTTTTCTGTGGAACTGTGTCTTAAACAGCCTGTTGCTAGAGTTACGTAGCCGAGGCTTTTATGTTCAAGCCTACGCCAATGATCTAGCAGTGTTGGTCACTGGTGCTGATATGCTTTGGATCAGAGGGATGGCCCAAAAAGCAATAAATATTGCTGAAAATTGTGCTTTGGAACAAGAGCTACAGTTTAGCTGCAAGAAAACCGAGATTGTACTGTTCACTCACAAACGGAATCCAGACTTGGGTTCCTTGTCAATGAATGGTACAAAACTTGAACTTTCCAACGAAGCAAGGCTGTTGGGTGTTACTCTAGACAGCAAGCTAACTTGGAAACCTCATATTACCCGAATTACCCGCAAAGCAACTACAGCATTAATGCAATGTAGACAAATTGTGGGTAAAACGTGGGGAACAACACCATCTATGATGAAATGGATATACACAGCTGTGATACGCCAACCATGTCGAATGCATGTGTGTCCTGGGCTGGCGGTCTCAACAAAAAGTATCTAGTGAGGAAACTCACAAAGGTGCAGAGACTTGCTTGCCTGATGATTTCATCAGCTTTTCCTGGCACCTCTACTGGTGCTCCAGAAATTTTGCTCAACATAACTCCCATCTTGAGGAATTTCTATTGGCTGAGACAGTGCGAGGGTCATACAGAATCACTGTTAGTGGGCTCTGGCATGTCAACCCAATTGGTTCCTTTGGGAAAACAAAAAGCCATCTTGATGTTTGCAATGAGGCAAGGAAATTCTAACCTCTACTGCAAATGCCAGCTGACCAAATAAAGAAAACAAAGGTATTTGAGAGAAACTTTGAATGTCAAATTATTGACAAAAAAAAAATGCTATCAGATTTGAAAGTGTTCTAAACCAGAGCACTGCCAAGGTTTACACTGATGGTTCAAAACTAAATGGGAGAGTAGGAGCGGCTTTTTATGCCGAATACCCAAACAACTCCCCAAAACAAGCATTCATATTTTTAAGTCCCTCAAACCGAAGCCATGGGAAGAGAATTTGTGATGTCGTTGTGTCACATTTTTTTAGTATGTCTTGATCTCCCAAAATCAACAAAATTGCTTCTAATATGGAATGCACGATTTTTATTGTCTTATTCGACCGGATTATCAGAGATACAGAGTGTGGGTCTGCAGATTGCAAAACAATCGTATATTTCGTTTATGAAAGAAAGATGGATGAAAGAAGTGATAAATTAGACAAACTAACAAATTATCGTAAGTTTTAAACTTCCAGAACGACGAAGAAAACTTACGCCATTGTCATTTTAGGCAATATAAAAGAAAACCATCGTCATGTGCCCTGTGAAGTGTAGTGGAACGGATTGGTCATTTGATTTCAAGGGTTTGCTAGGGTACGTTACGGTGTGATGTTCTGTAATCCGTACCTCTAAAAATATACCGTACCGTATTTCCGTACTTCATTCAATTACCGTGCGTAATGTACAGTACGGAAAAAATTTCCGTGTCTATTTCGTACACTGGTTTGCCAAGTTTGCAAAATCTGTTGCACAAATTAAGGTATCGAAAAGTTGCAAAAATGTTGCTGATTTGTGGAGCAGACAAGCAGTGAAAATCATTTTGATTGCAAAAGATGTAAAAAAAATGCCGCATATATATACCGATCAATCAATGATCGCGTGGATGGAGCGTTTTCTACTGAAATGGTGGGTTCAAGTTCGATTCCTATGGGGTCAAACCAATGACTTAAAAATATGCTATTCACAGGTTTCCGCTTGACGTGCGGCATTAAATATGGGACAATGCGAAGCCTCCACCGTGTGCGGTATAGACAGGTGGCAGTTTGAGTCAGAGATAAAAAGGTCCCTTCACTGTCTCCTGGCCAAGGCAACTTGGTGGATAAAGATGTAATTACATTTATACGTTCTGCTGCTGTCTGAGAATGTTTAGTGTGTGTTTTCCATGACAAGTTCACTGCAACTGTAAGAAGACATTAACAGACTAAGCAAGCTCTAGGCTAGGTACGGAAAAAATAATACTGTATTTCCGTAACGTAACGTACTTCTCTGAAAAATACCGTTCGTAATTCTGTATCTTACTTTTTCGAAAAATCGAAGCGTATTTCCGTACAGTACCGCAGTAACCCCTGTTTTTTTCTCAGCGTCGCAGTTACAGTGTAGCCATGCTGTTTTGCGACAATTGTGTGGAGCAGAACGTAAACGCCCAAAACCAGTGCGTAGACGATTATCTGGACCCAGAAACGTCTTGGAAGATGCATTCGTGACGGCAGAGAATCAATGTAGGGGATAAACTGATGGGAGTCTAGTGTTACTTCTTTATTCCGCGAATATTTCGTTAACCTGATCGCTTACTGTTCAGTTGCGTGTGGTTCAGTGACACGCCGTGTTTTAGATACTTCAGTGACGAAACTGCTTTAGTTACGCATGTATTCCTAACAAAACATCGAATGAAATGGATTTAAAAAAATAAAATTCATCAACCAATCAGTGGTTGGAGCGTATACTACTAATATGATAGACGCGGGTTCGATTCGCGGTCGGGTCAAACCAAGTTGTTGCTATTTAATTTGCTATTCACAGCTTCTCTGCTTGACGCTTAGCGATTACAGTGACAGTGTGACGCTTCCACTGTGTGTGGTAGACAGGTAGCAGCTTGATTCGTAGACCGAAAGATATTTTCGCTGTTTCCTGGCGAAGGTAGCTTGGTAAATAAAATATAATGGCAATTGCACATTAAATTTTTTGTGCTTCCAAAATTGTTAATACAAATATGATGCCATCTTAAGTACTTACATACTGTATTTCGAAAACCCCAAGACAGCATAAATAAAAAATGAACTTCTGTTACTTTAAACTCCATCAATTTTTGGCTTTGCAAATAAATTCAATCTTTAAGTTGAGTATCTGTTGGTTGTTTATATATTAAATTTGTGATGGAATTCTAACTATGGTGTTGATGCATAGCATAGCTTGTAATCGCATTATACTCGCGAGGTCAACGGCGCTCAAGCGAAAGCAGGCCCACGTCCACAACCCTCGCATGACTATAAAGCACACTTTCGCCAGGAGCTCGCTCTTTACGGTAATACACTCTCTTTTATATAAGAACAAATAAATTTTGAGTTGAGGGTAGCTTTTTTTGATTTGCAATTTTGAGCCTCATTTGTTGGTACATTTTGAGAGTATCAAAGTCAATTTTAGCGACCATGTTTAAAAACTGTTTAATTTTCAATGCTCTGCTTGAGTAAAGGCATTTTGGGCTGCTTTTGCAGCATCGTAAATTACAAGAGCGATAAAGCGAGTTTTTTTTTTCAAATTAAACAACAGCCAAACGTTTCCTCCGTTGCCTGCGCAATAGCGCTCTAATACTGAATCGTTGCTACTTTGCAAATACCGAAAAAATCACTTAAAATTTCATCGTTTAAAATCCGAGCAGGATTTTTTTTAGATTAAAAATTTGTTCCTAATTTTTTTTACTGCTAAGGCTGGCATTGTTCTTACATTTCGAGAAAATATGAACATAGTGTTCAAGTAAAAAAAAGAGTGTAGTCAAACACAAAATACCAATCTTTAGGTCTATATACAATTATTATCAAGTTTATTTTACCACAAGTCAGAAGTACGCAGGTAGGAAGCAGCAAAAGACAATGCTGTCATCTACGTCAACTGCATATAATAGCAATACTTAAACAGTAACAGGCGTAAAGTTAAGCTTGGCAATAAACAAAAAATACAAACTAACACAAGCAAAACAAACGACGTTGTCAACGGCAACTTTTCCTTGAAAAAAATACTTGTTTCAAAATATAAAAACAGGAAATAATAAAAAGTATTACATGTATTAGAAAATCAATCTTGTTACAGTTTTTTTGGGTCAGCAGAAATGAAATTATGCCATTGTAAAAAGTTAGCAACACCGTTCCCAGCTAAAACATAATTTGAGACGCATCACTCTGCATTTCATACAGAAAAACTGTTCAGTTGATAAACCCAGCACAGAGCATTATGCAGACCATCAAGGGACTTCTAACTCTGATACGTGGCACTGTTAACCAAAACAATGACCAACTTGCCGTCAACCAACTTCCACTCAGAACAACAAAATTATAAAAAATAGGTGGAAAACAGGTATTTCATTAAATTTTGGCGATTCCCCAGGCGGATGGCACTCACTTAGTCACTAATCCGGCTGACAATTCACACTTCCCAAACTCTTTTTTTGCGACACCGATGAAAAAAAAACAAGATCACTCTTGAAGTAATTTATGAATTAGAAAAATTATTATTATCAGTAACATAGCCTCTCATACATTTAAAAACAGTTTAGTCCCTCAAATTTGGAAACTTAAACGACAGTAGATACTGATTCTGCTTAGCTCTAATTATACAGTACCCAAAATAATTATAAAATATTTGCTCTGGCTCATGTTTTGTAACAAGAAAAGTACAGCGTTACATAACCATGAAGGAGAGACTTTAGCAAGCATTGCTGCCGTAAAAATATCGCTCGAATTGGTTCACGTGGTCTCGCATAAACGTTAAACAGAACTGCCGCATTTAAACTCAAAAGCCGTCGCATTAAAAAATCGGACAGAAAGTGACATTTTGAGCGCGAAAACGGCAAGGGCTAGAACAGGCAAAAATACAGTCACATGTAAAACATTAAATTCAACACAAAAGTTCATCTTCTGTAGCATTGAGTCAAGGGAACATGGCTGAGGCAGATTGGATAGCTTGGGCATGAAGGGGTGGACTAACGTTCTCATACCGTGGGAGCTACTCCTCTCACAAAAATTATATTAACAAGGCCGCTTTGAAAACAGTTAAACCCTTGTACGATGATGAAGTCGCGAGCACACACCACCAACGAGGCAAGAAATAAAAGTATTACACATGACTGTTTTGGATAAGCTAAAAACAAAACAATGCGTTAAAACCAGCTATCTTTGAGATCGAAATACTCAAACCTAAAGTATTCAATTTATTGTATAGTAAATCTTTACATCATTATTGCGGCAGAGTATTAAAAATAATAAGCACATTTTATTCCACCGGAAAACTGGATTAACTTTTTTTATTCATTCCCATTTTGTACTATGCCTCTAAAAGGAATAAATTAAGACTAGCATGCATACTTGCGTGTTCTTTTTGGTTTGTTTTTGAGTTAAATTTTTCGGTGAAATAATCACATTTTAATAATTTTACTCACTTACTGCTGCTTAATCATTTGGCGCAACATTGCAAGAGAACTAGCGCACATTTCTCGCCGTTGATTAAGCAGTATAAAAACAAAAAAAAATGGAACACTGTTAGCCTATATGTTACATTTTAATTAATTCCAATATCAACAATGATTTCCACTGAGAGTAGTGACGAGTAAAGCAGCACTGCTATAGTTCAATATAAGCGATACAACGTTTCCGTCGCAATCTAGTTAGAAACTGACACATGTACCGTAGTTTTCCACTCAATATACAAGGAATGATAACGGGAAAATGGCGAAATTGTAAAAAAGATTGATGATGCAGGTTAACGTACCATGGTATAATAACTGGAAACGGCCAGTCCGATGCCTGCCCTTTGTTTCTTTCAAGATGTTTTGGGCCAAACAAATTTTAAAACATGTTTTGTTGTAAATTTATGTTTTCCACTAACTCAGCTATGATCTTCATTGCTGCAGCAGTGCAGCTCTCTTCATCCTCCAGACACTAGGCACTGATGGCTTTGCTCAATCTAAACCAACATAACGCTTCGATCCAAGAAAGCAGTACTTCGAAGTAATATATGGAAGTTTCATTCTTCACATGAAGACCGGGATACGAAATGTTGTTCGCTTTGCAAAGTTTCTTCCTTTCCTTTTATGATCTGATTGAAGACATCTTCAACAACAACAAAAAAAATATTAGTTTCAAAATAAACTTTTAACAGTAAAAACTTTACTTTAAACGTTCCGAGTAAAAGATCAACCGAATACCCTATTCAATTAAATAAAAAATTAGCTCCCAGTAAACACCTTTAAACCTTACTCTACAATGCTGGCTGTGATGGTGCCCTAAAGTGCAAGAGGGTTGCAACTACCAACAGACAGCGTCATTTTATAGGTCATAATCATTAGTTAACTGTTTAAGATTTATGTTGCTGTCCCACGGACGATGTGATTCTAAAAGGCAATGCATGATAATATTTTCTGTACCAGTACCAGAATAAAACCGGGTTCGAAATAAACAACTTAAATCTGTGCAGACGTGAAAAAGAGCAAAGTGCATTGGAGTAAAAGCGGTCTTCCTGACATTACAAGAAAATATCTCGTATATCGCAGCCTTTCGATAACTGAGCAGAACTTGGACGTACATGTCAATTCAACACATGCAGCATGACCACCCTGGTTTGAAATATTTAGAAGCCATCCTAATATTTTGCGAGTAAAGCAATCCGGAAAGGCAGGGTTTACCGCACAAACTTTTATGGCCTGCATTCAGTCTATGACAGCAATACCCGAGTTGGCTAAGCACTTGCTCGAAAGACAATCATGGTTTTCAGTACTTCTTAACTGGAAAGCTGACGTCTGCTTCTTTAGAAGGACGCTTTGGATGGTACCATCACAGTAATGGTGGTAATTACTTAACCTCCGTGAAACATCTACCGCATTCAGAAACAAGATCCACTGCTTAAGTCTGCTACAGCAAGATGCCTTGTTAACAACGATTCAACAGTGGGAACTGTACAATGAGCTCTCAAATCATATTGATATGGAAGAGGACTACAATTGGCTGGAGGTAATTTTTTCCAATGTGACTTTGGAGGACATTTCCCAGGCAGATGTTGCAATATGTTACTATGTGAGCGGCTACATCGCCCGGCGAATTGACAACCAAAGAAAATGCACGTCTTGCAAGAAATTATTGATTTCAAGCAATACCTCTTCAGAAGTTACTAAAAGTCTATTCGAAGAGCATTAAAAGCTGTTCAAAATGGCAAACCGTGGCGGACTTGCAGAGCCAGTGCGTTTTGCTTTGCAACTACGGTATTTGCGATGCAATTTTTCAATGCTTTGGCATCGAATGCTAAAAATATGAAAAGGCTGTTGACATTGAACAATGACAAAAATATGAAAAGGCTGTTGACATTGACCTTCTACTGCAGTCGCAAATGCAAGCAGATTCTGTGATCTAACCGATATCAAATGTAGCTCAGACCACACAAACTTTAAGTTCATTGTCCAGACGGTTTTAATCGCTTTGCAAAGAACCAGTTGAAGAAACTCAACAGCCGCCCTACTATAGAAGACCCCCAGTGTTTAGGAAAAATCTCAAAATTGACTTTTAAAATGTCCAACTGAAGCATATTCGAAAGCTTATTGACTGAACTAGAAGTAACAATGTGCATGCAGTAGCGACTACATTCTAAGCTTGTTGTCAGCTATATGTTTATAAAGCAATACGTATTTATGGTATTGCTTGGTCCATTTTCAAATCAGCTGTACCGTGTTTGTTTACTATTTTCGTTTCTGTTTGCAAATGTTCTGTCAGACTAGGCCACCTCGACTGGTAAACTGTACGGCTCTGACGGAAATTAGCGTGGAGTGTCTTTCCCAAGGTCAATACAGCAATATGCCCTGTGCAAGTACCGAACCAGTGAACAACATCTCGATGATCATATAGCGAGCGCACTATCAACTGGACAGTTGATGGCTAGTCACCAGTCTGGCTGCAATGCCTTAGTTTTTCCTGGAAAGGTGGCGCCAGTTATTTGACTATCTCGGGAATCGAATCTGTACTCTGCATACTCCCTCACTAAGCCCAGAAATTTTAGTAGGGATGACTATTAATGCCATATATGTTATCAAAAACCCATATACAGCGTATGTAATGTCTAATAAACATCTATTTGAAAAAATTGTTGTAACCCTCCAGTTGTCAGTAGCCAAATTGAGTTAGCAATCCCGATGTTCTAGATATCCCTGATTTTACTTTACCATCAAACTTTCAAAAACGACCGTAAATTTTTCATACAAACTGCAGTTCATTAAGTAAATTTTTAACGGAAAAAGAAATCTCACCTTTTGATGGAAATTTGAAAAAAAATCTCACCTTTTGATGGAAAAATTTGATGGAAAAAAAAAGCTCAGCTGGTTTAGCATGAAAGCTGTTGCATTCCACTAGATGTCAAATAGATGATTATGGGTTAGGGTTAACACTTTCCAACAATTGTAAATAAAAGTCAAAAACACTATCCAAAAACACTTTCCAACAATTGTAAATAAAAGTCACTACGTTTCCTGTTGCAAAAAAGCTTGGATAATTACCATTACAGTATAATGATTCTCAACATGGGCTGTGGGTTTTACTGAAGAAACCTGAAAATAAGCACATAAATGTACTATTAAACACGACAGTCATCCCTTGAACTACAAAGTTCATTTTTGTACATCAGTTAACATGATTTAGCAGTAAAATAATTTCAGCTAATTTCTAGGTAGATATACTGCAACATTTCTTTTTCAAACACATAAATATGCAAGTAAAAGAGATGTTACCCATTGTTACAATGATATTGCTGAATATATAAACTTTGTACTTTAGTTGAAATAACTAACAAGTACAGATAGTGTTCGACTTACCACCGAGTTCGGTTCCGACCATCCGGTCGTAAGTCGGAGTGGTCGTAAGTCGAATCTCATATATACATGTACAGTATGTATATATGAAGGTAAAAATTATCGTATGTTCTGTATGATGTATAATAGTTTAATGTATAATAGTTATTGCCAGGGAAGCGGTCGTAAAGTCGAGCAGTCGTAAGTCGAGCAGGTCGTAAGTCGAACACTACCTGTAATGACAGGCTCTTCCTTGAAACTGCCAAATCTATGCATCGAATCCACTACAAGGTAAACAATATAACCTCTGGTTCATTCAAGACAGCTGCTTCAATTCACAAACACAACACAAGATGCAGTGATAAAGGTAACTATTACATCCAAACAACCAATCTTTTCCTTGGAAGAAAAGCAATAAATGTAACTGGTCCTGCAATCCGGGCCAAAATTCCCCCATACCTCAAAAAATACTCCCAAAAACATTTTCAAGAAAACTTAAGGACCATTTAATCTCAAAACAGCAAGGTACTATTACAACTTAATAATCTTATGATATAGTTGAAATGCAACGGTAAACGAAATTATTATGATGCCAATATGAAAAGTGTTTTTATTCCTATTTTTTGGGGTCACGCTAGTGTTTATTGATAATGCCAACTAGTCATTTTGCTGCTTTTCTGTAAATGTAAAATGTTACACACTAAGTTGATCAAAATGCTGTAAATATGTAAGTGCTGATGTTATGTTGCTTTTTTCTTTTGCTGTTTTTTACAGTAGCATTGAACTTTGAAGACCGTACGGTCATTTTTGCTGCTTCCATGCCAGACATGGCAAAAATAAACTGAATTGAATTGAACTTAGAAACTTGAAAAGAATGCCAGCGACAAACAAGCAAATTTAATAATTTCGTTTACCAGAATGAGAAAAAACAAATACAATACATAGAACTTACAGATGGCAGGTTGGGGAGACGTTTTGGCTACAATGATTGGGTTTAATGACGACTTCTTTAAAGTTCGAGCAACTTTTATGCTCTTCCAAAGCATAAAGCTGTTTCATATCTCCGAATAGTTCCAAGCAAGGATAGTCTCATAACTAACTAAACCGCAAGCACAGTATTGTTGAGTTAAATTTACTGCACTTGATCTTAACAACTACAATTTCGAAAAGTAGCTAATACATTCGCAATTACCAAGCCAATCACTGAAAAAATTGCATAGATTATTGTCTAGTAGACTACTATAGTACAGTACAAGATTACAGATTATAAACCATAGCACTGTTGACTAGTCTTGTAAACTGCGCATTTATAATCTACACCTAATCTTATCATCATGAACGTTTTCCCAAACTTTCAACATAGATTGCAATTACTGAACGTATTAAAGTAACTAGACTTCTAAATGTCAACCACTGCTCACTACCCAACACGTGCTAGTAATTTTACCAACGTGCATTGCACAGAACAAGCAGTTTCGCTTTGTGATCATTCAAGCGTCCGAGAATCTAAAAGCGCTGCATAGCACCACTGTTGTCACATAAAACGTGCGAAAAAAGCAAAGTAAGCGATTCCGATCTTCTAGATATCCCTGATTAAAACGCAATGTGTATGAAATAAATCAAATTAAAGCCTCAGGAGATTAATAGCTGATAAGAAATCAGCATTTGCCTATGCTGATTTTGTTTTCGGATTGACTTTCAAACTAACCTAGCTAAAGCACTTGGGGTATACAAATAAAGTTAATAAAGGAGCGAATTTCGCTAGAATATTAAACTTGTGTCATAAATTTTCTCCAAACTTTGCCTGGTGTGCGTTATGAAACGCATTAGGCTTATAGAATATTGTGTAGTAATAACTTGTAGTACCGAAACACTATAAATTATGACATACCGGTCATACCGGTAGCCTACCAGTAACTGATTAAAATTTTTTAAGCTATCGAACTTCTGAACTTTGAAAATGTAAACTACATTTATTTGAATCTTTTTAGGCTAGGTCAAGACCATTTTAGAACCATTATTGTAGGTGTTTGTTGAAAGCCAATTGAAACAGCAGTTTATTAAAAGCCTTTGCTTGTGCAAATTGAAATAATCCTGGGCCTACCAGATTGATCAAAACAGACATCTTTAACCATCAACCACAGGTAATGTAACTGGTAGAGGAACTATCCCCTTATGGCAGCTCAAATGTTGCTCCGCTACAGTCAGAGCCCCCAAGTGCATGCCGCACCAACTGAAAAATGTAATGAATATTTGGCAGAAGCCAATTTTGCGGAAAGCATTAACAAGCTTCTGTATTTCAAGTGAAAATTGTCCTTCCTCTGTTTTTAGCTCAAATCACAAGTGATGCCACTGTCTTTGACCTTCAATTACTATAATTTTTGAATTATTGCTAGCTACATATCAGTGAATATTTGGAAACAATGGTTTACTTCTGTTAGTGATACAGGCATGGAAGTATATTTCAAGTTAGCCTACTTCAATGAGTGGTCACACTCAGCAGTGGGCCAAAGTGCTTATGTAATAATGCCTAATTTTGCTAAATTAATAGCCATACCATTTCCTTTTAAAAAATAATAGCCAAGACTGTTTTAACAATTTTTTAATATCTATTCTGTATTTTATTACTTGTCAGTATAAGCATCACTTGTCAACTGATCAGATTGATCTTGAATTAGGGTCACAGTACTCCAGAACATATTTGATTACACTTGCTACTGTAGATTAATTACTGTTAGCTAGGCTAGGCTACTCTTATTAGCTTGTTAACAAAAAAACACTATGCTTAATCAATCAAATCTGTTTGCCTTTTTCTTTCCAAATCATTACTGGTATAGATTTCAATTGCCTAAAGTCTCTTGTTTAAAAGTTGCTTCTAAAGACCAAAACCCTGGGAAGCCTCAAATGATCAGACACCATTAAGTTTTGCAGTATTTTGTTTTGACTTAAGTGCAAGTCAGATAACTTCAGAACATATTGGATTACACTTGTTAGGTTAATTAAGCTACCCTTATCTGCTGTTACCAAAAGATTTTTTAGCACGCAAGTATAAAATTGACATTTTGTTTTTGCATCATTGCACATTTCACTCATCTAGTCTCATGTTTAATAAGTTGCTTGTAAAGACCAAAATCCTGAAAAGCCTCTTATGGTAGGACACTTTTAAAATACTGCAATATTTTGTGTTGATTTAAGTACCAGGTTTTGGTTGAAAAATACACAGTATCTTTCTTGATATGCAAATTTCTTCCAAATGACCTTGCCAATTTCATCTTGATCTTGTTGGTCAAACCCAGAAAAACAACTTCATGTTAAAATTTTAATTAAATATTTGTTTTTCAGAAATAATAAGCTATCATTACCAATTTAATAGTAGCATAAAATATTACTGCTGAAACTTCATTTTGTGTTAGTGGAAAGACATCAAACATGTTGGATAATGGTATAGCAAGAAAAACCAGTTTAGGCTATGTAAATACAGAAAGTCAGAATTAGTTGCAGCAGTAATTAACACACAAAGTTGCTCTACAAGTCAGTACGTGAGAGGTTGTGGAAAATCCAACTCTCAATATCTGATACATATAGCGCTGCTTTCGACTTTCATCGATGTAAGAGTCAGCAGTCAGGATAGAAACGCTTGTTCATAAGATGCTCACTATCAGAAATCAACATCACATTTGATGTTTTCTCTCGTAAATCGACATCGCATTACCGAAACAGTGTTTGCAAACAAATTGATATCGCGTAATCGTAACCAACTTTATTATCGAAAATTAATATCGCATGATCCTAATCGCAATTGCTATCGAAAACCAATGCCCACAATCTAGAGGCAGATGATAAAAGTTAAACTTACAATTTTATCCCTTTGTTACAATATTCCACCACTACCTTCTTTTCCCACTGTTGTCTTGCTTAAATTATTGCAATACAGGCCACCAGACCTCAGATGAGCTACTATTGGTGTAGTCATGCAAATAGCTGTTGTTAAAGCCAAAAGTAAGCTACAACAATATTTTGCTTGCTACCAACTTGCCCATTACCTCGTCACAAACTATTAACTGTACTAAAATTGGTTTTGTACATAGGCTTGTCTTGCATCTCAATTCTTCTTGATTGCATGTTGACTTTTCAAAGTAGCTGCGAATCCAAATTACACTGAGCTCAGTAGAAATGAAACTCAATGCAATTCAAAATCACAGCCACTTAGCACATTTCTAACTCGAAAATGTACCATACACCGTCCGCAGTATTGAGTACCAAAAGCGTCGCAATAAATCTAGTCACTTACTTACCGTTTACTGAGTTGCGACTGACTGTTCACTCATAGATTGCCTTTTGACACATAGCTTCTTGATTTACGATTATTCAGTTTTTCGTCAAACTAAAGTTAACAATTTTTTCTAATTTTCAACATATCAAGTACAAACTGTACAGCAACAACTGCAATACATCACAGCAGGCAGGTTTTCCAAGTAGGCTTCTGAAACAAGTCAAACAACATAAAAATTTTTAAGCTGCAATTTTGCATTAGGCCAATACAATTAGTAATGCTTCATACAAATAATGTATTTACAGCATTGGCTATCTAAACAATGAGTTTTTAAATGAAATTGCGGCATGAAGCATGACAGCCATGGGAAGTTGTCTAGGCTATTATAGACAGGATAGACACTGAACTCTAAAGGAAATAAGCTTTTCATTTCTAACTGGCCTATGGCATACTTAAAACGTTTTGTCATGATAATTCTAGTTGTGGCCTTACAGCAGAAAGTTTTGGTCATCTTTGCATTTGATTTACACTAATAAATAAACTTGTTCCTACTCTAGAACTGTACTGGTAAGTTCTTACTTCAACAGCTTAAAACACCAAATTCTGGCCTTCATAGAAGTACAAAAGATTGTCAGTTGTCACAACTTTATATGACCTAAAATTACCCACAGACATCGGAAGTTTCATCAGAATATTATGAAGCTAAGCACATGAACAATTAAACCAGAAAACCGCAGTTTGGACCGGCCTATATTGCAAGCGAAGGCCTGATACTGCGAAGTCCTGCCTTCTAATTTCCGACCCCTGACTCTAAGGCCAACAGGAGTAGCGGGCTAATATGGAACCGATGGCAATGTACCAATATTGCGGCGGAATGTCAATGCGAGTATAGGGTACAGCGGAAAAAACGCGCTGCCGTGTCGCGGCCACAAGATAGAAAGGATGCTGGTCCTAGTCTAGCCAACATAGGACTTCATGTCCATCAGCTTGTGAAAATCCCCGTGCACCTGTAGTTCCAGATGGCACCTGAGTAGGGGACTGCAGCTGTATTGGGGGGCTCCGCCAAGACCAGTAGTCCAGAGAAAATTTCATTATTTGCAGAGTTGGTATTTTGCCATCGATAGAAATGGTAGTTCGTAGCTTTCTGTTTGTTTGAATAATCCGGTCTTTGGAAATTTTCCCAGTTTAAAGAAAACCAACCATATGAATTATGTCAGTGAACAGAAAAATAAAGTAATACGAATGACACCCCTAAATTCAGAAGAAGTGGCACTGTCACAACCAAGAATCAGTGAGTTCTTGAGTGACAATGCCAACAAAGATAGCATTCGGCCAACTGCGCCCTCTAGCCCAGATGTCGAAAAAACATCAAACCTGAGCCCTCAAGTCGAGAACGTTCCTTTGCTAAAGATGTCCGTCTCAGAAGCTGAGAGTACAGCAAATGTGGCATAGTCAGTTGTGAAACCGAGTACCACTTCAACTTCCCTTGTGGAGCCTCAGAATCCAAGCAATTCCTCGGATATTGCTTGCACGTCTAAGGTGAAGCGGGGAAAAAAATACGAAAAAAAACGAAAGAGAAAAGAAGCGAGTGATGAAGGGTTTGGCTGGTATGTCACTGGCCGACCTTGATCAGGAGTCTTCTGATCACTCCTCCGGTCAAACCAAAAGGGCTAGAGAATCTTCCGATTCTCTATCCTCTACAACAAACCTCCCACAGAAACGTGGACAACATGAAGTCGCTCATGATATGCAAGGAGGCAAAGCCAAGAAAACGACAGCTGGCACAAGCACCCCAACTAGTTATGCTGGGGCTGTGAAGGCCAGCAATCAAAAGTTAACCATCACGAGAAAAGAGTCAGAAGGGGATGGTGGTATGAACAACATGGATCTACGTGAAATTCAAAATGCCATCACCAAAATGATTCTTTGTACCGATCCGTGTTTTCTTGTTCACATCGAACGCACTTTTATCTTTGAAGGTAAAGTGCTGATCATATGCAAGGATGAGAAAACCTTGGAGTGGGCAAAACATGTGCTTGAGGCTATTGTACCATCTTTGGTAGTGCATCAAGGCTACGATGCAAAAGGCCCTAAAGACTTGCCTCTAGCAAAAGCTTTGGAATCTGGTTGCCAGAGGATGACGGTTTAAGCATTTCCGATAACCTTACGCTGGTTTCCCGTTGTAATGCAAAAATCAGTTGTACAGATTTGGAAACAAAGCATTCAGCAAAGTGGAACAAAGGGGTGCTACGTTTAGTATTGGTTCAGGAACCTTCGCTAACCACACTGAAAGAACTGAACTACAACCCATACGCTGGTTATCGTCGGGTTCAGTTCCAAAAGAAGAAAAGTGCCAAGCAGTTTCAGAATCTGGAGACGTCATCGCGTTCGCCAAAAGGTGATGAGAACCTGTGAGGCAATAATGGATACTGCTGAGCCTGGCACTTCAGCAGATACAGAGAAGCCGACGACTTCTAGTTCGTAGAAGTCAGAGATTTTCTCTGTAGTATTGAAGTAGCCATATCAGCTCTTCTAAGAATAAAGTGCTATACTTGAGTACATCTATCATATAGATAAGAATGGCTCAGGATTACAGTGGACAACTGGACAAATCAAATAACGCCATTACGGGACCTAAGTTATCCTTACATAATTTGAAGTGTTGGCAAATTACCTAATTTTAAGTGTTGGCAAAGTACACAGATGTAAAACAGCAAGCTATAACATGTGTGAAGTTACAAAAAGCGTACGTTCCGGGTTAGTGTTAGCTCAACAACCATGGACATATGCCACAAAAATCAAAAGCAAGCTACGAAAATGGAACCTCTTTCACGGAATTGAAAACGGTAATCGTCCTCAGGCGTGCATTTATGTTACTCCTGATCTCTGTTGTTCTCTAATCCCGATGTTTTCAAATGAGGATATCGTGGCAATTAGAGTTAACAATGTGTGCCAAAAGGGAGACAGTTTTGTTTTTGTATCAGCATACATGGCAGCCGAAGAACCAGCTCCGCCCAATTTACTAGGGGATCTGTTGATATTAACAGAAATTGAAAAAATTCCTACTATTTTTGGAACTGATGCAAATGCACATCACACCATATGGGGATCCTCTGATATAAACCCTCGAGGAAAGGATCTGTTAGCATATTGTGCTAGTGCAGAAGCAGATATTAACGAATTTCAACCATTCAAAGCATCAAGGCCAGACGGGCTCTATCCTGTACTGCTACAGAAAGGTTGGAATCAACTGAAAGGATATTACCATGTCATTTTTCAAGCATGCCTGAGACACAGCAATGTGCCATTGGCATGGAAAGAAGGCACAGGTATATTTCTCCCCAAACTGGGAAAGGAAAGCCCGTATGATCACTTTAACTTCTTTTTAACTGAAATGGTTGGAAAAGCTAGTTCTGTATCATATTAATGAAGATAATAACGTGCAGGCAAAGCTTTCTGCGTCGCAGTATGGTTTTCGTGCTGGAGTTGCTACGGAAACTGCTTTGCATGAATTTGTGCGCCGTGTGGAGCATTGCCTTGTTTGAAAAAAAACACCTTTGGGTATTTTCCTGGATATTGTCGGTGCCTTTGACATTGTCACCTTCCGTAGATTTGTTGCGGCTCTGCGAGGGCTGGGCATGTCTAAGATTTTCACCTCATGGATAGAGACTCTACTAAGACATCGCACAGTCCAAGTAGAATTATGTGGTGATAAAGTTAAAAGGGAAGTAGTGAAGAGGAACCCACAAGGTGGTATCCTGTCCTCTTTTCTGTGGAACTGTGTCTTAAACAGCCTGTTGCTCGAGTTACGTAGCCGAGGCTTTTATGTTCAAGCCTACGCCAATGATCTAGCAGTGTTGGTCACTGGTGCTGATATGCTTTGGATCAGAGGGATGGCCCAAAAAGCAATAAATATTGCTGAAAATTGTGCTTTGGAACAAGAGCTACAGTTTAGCTGCAAGAAAACCGAGATTGTACTGTTCACTCACAAACGGAATCCAGACTTGGGTTCCTTGTCAATGAATGGTACAAAACTTGAACTTTCCAACGAAGCAAGGCTGTTGGGTGTTACTCTAGACAGCAAGCTAACTTGGAAACCTCATATTACCCGAATTACCCGCAAAGCAACTACAGCATTAATGCAATGTAGACAAATTGTGGGTAAAACGTGGGGAACAACACCATCTATGATGAAATGGATATACACAGCTGTGATACGCCAACCATGTCGAATGCATGTGTGTCCTGGGCTGGCGGTCTCAACAAAAAGTATCTAGTGAGGAAACTCACAAAGGTGCAGAGACTTGCTTGCCTGATGATTTCATCAGCTTTTCCTGGCACCTCTACTGGTGCTCCAGAAATTTTGCTCAACATAACTCCCATCTTGAGGAATTTCTATTGGCTGAGGCAGTGCGAGGGTCATACAGAATCACTGTTAGTGGGCTCTGGCATGTCAACCCAATTGGTTCCTTTGGGAAAACAAAAAGCCATCTTGATGTTTGCAATGAGGCAAGGAAATTCTAACCTCTACTGCAAATGCCAGCTGACCGAATAAAGAAAACAAAGGTATTTGAGAGAAACTTTGAATGTCAAATTATTGACAAAAAAAAATGCTATCAGATTTGAAAGCGTTCTAAACCAGAGCACTGCCAAGGTTTACACTGATGGTTCAAAACTAAATGGGAGAGTAGGAGCGGCTTTTTATGCCGAATACCCAAACAACTCCCCAAAACAAGCATTTTTCCACCTTGGAATTTACAGCACTGTGTTCCAGGCAGAAGTCTTAGCTATTTCAGAAGTGGCTAAAAACCTGCTTTTGGATAAAATGCACAATCAAAGTATTGTTGCGCTGGTTGATAGTCAAGCAGCTATCAAAGCACTCATAAAGTGCACTGTAACATCAATTACAGTGCTCAACTGCATTAGAAACCTAAATCAGTTAGGTAAACAAAACCACGTCAGTATTGAAGGATTTCCGGGACATGCAGGGGTTCATGGTAACGAAGTGGCCGATTATGTAGCCAAATCAGGATCTAAATCAAAAATGCATGGTCCTGAACCTTTTATTACAGTCCCGTATGCCAGTTGTGTTAGCAAGGTTAAGAACTGATCCACAGATAGATGGAAATCTAGGTGGAATAAACAGAAAAACTGCTTGAGGATGAAGGAGTCTGTAGGTAGGACGTCTTCACGACTAACAATACGTCTTCTTAACATTAAGAGCAGGGTGTCAAACCGTTTCAAATAACGGTTCGGGTTCAGGTTTAGCTCCGGCTCAAAATATTTTAGCAGTTCAGGTTTGGTTGGGGTTCACTTGAGCACCATTTTTGAGGTTCAGGTTTGGTTCAGGTTCACCCAAGAAAAACATTACTGGTTCAGGTTCGGTTCGGATTCATTGACTTAAAATTTAACTGTCGTTACTCGTTTCGTCCACAAAAAAAGGAGAAATTGCTGATCCTGTTGAAGTTAGACCGGCTTAGTAATGACATCACAATGCATATTGTCTGGTTCTTACTGCAGATCGTAGTAAAATTCGCCCATTTAAAGCAATGGTAAAATACACGCAACTTCAAACAACCACTGTAGGTTAGTGGGTGGCGTTTTTTGTTTGATTTTACTTTTATATGAAGGGCCAAAGCTTCGTAATTCCATTTCAGGTTATTTCCAGGGTTAAAAGTCTTTATAAATGCGTATTAAACTCATTCTAAAAAGAGCACTTTTGCATCGAAAAATAGCGTTTTAACACTTATTCAATGACATGTGATAGTTCTGAGCAGAGTTGCGATTGGCATGTAGGATAAAAGAGTAAAAAGATATTGTGCTTTGCACTAGGATGCGATCATACAAGCCAAAAGAGTAGTTACAAATTCTACCGATTTCCTAAGAATAGCAATTTGGCTTTAAAATGGGAATCACGCTGCAGGTAAGCTTGTTTTATAATAAAAACTAATCACTATATGAAGTCAAGTTTTTCAATAGAAGATTAGGAGAATTTCACGCAATATTATTTATGTTCACTTTTTTTGGTCCTCTGCAGCAACAATGGTCTAAAGTACTGTGGCTAGCTAACAGCCAGGTTCTTCGATGAAGGAGGAGTTGGGCAAGTTGACCCTAACCCTGACGAAAAGGAAAACTGTTAAGTTTTCTAATTTTATTTACTGGGCACACTTTTTGCAGGTTTTTCGACTAGTCTCAATTTCTGCCAAAAGCCCTGCACAAAGGACGTGTACGGAGCGCCAGAAGTCCAGGTCCAAAGCTGGAGCGCCAGAAGTCCAGGTTCGAAACTGGAGCGCCTCGCTACCCTAGTAATGATCTTTTTTGTTTAAGTTTTAGTCCCTTTTTTGGCAAAGGCACTTTTGCTTTAAGAAGTGGTTTTCAAAAACCTTTAAATACTTTCTCAGTGATGACCTGTAATTATCATATCTGAAGTACGATTTAGGTATTCTACAGTAGAGGTAGATCCCTGCCGGTAATATTTTCATTTTTGAGAATAGGGCAACTAGGTTGGGTTGTTCGTGGAGTGCCCGCCAAAACATCAATCCTGCCCAGTGGTGCACCCAGAATTTTCAAACAGGGGAGAACATTTTTCAAAAAAGGAATACTTTTGCTGCCAAATTTTTGGCCTTTTTTACTGAAAATTGGGGTTTTCACGCTATTTTCAGACAAAAATTAGCTAACTTCGTTCTCGTTTGGTAATATATTGTCAAATAAATCGATCTAACGGCTTCTTTGGCGTCGCATTCGTCCCGCTTTCAAAAATTTCGGATACGTTTGTTTAAAAATGGTGACTTTAATTGACATCTTCGTCCAAAATTTCACAATATTTTTTTTCGGTTTTACTTAGGCATCTTTTGGTTTTACTAAGGCGTTTTGCGCTGCCTCATGGCAGAGTGTAATTTAAGGAAGAATTAATTATTATAACAGCAATTTTTTGTCTAAAAAGCCCTTTGCTCTACCGAATATCGTAAGTGACATTACTATGGGACTGGACGTAGAGGGAGTTAGCTCTCCTAGACCTTACCCCAGCAAGCCCTGCCGCGCTTACCGTATACGCCTGTATATCCGATACTACAAAATCATTTACTTTGCTTCGACCTTTCTACACTATGAGCTGTTAATTAAGAGCTGTAGCCTTCATTCATTTCTAAAATTGTGGTTGACCTTTTTTTGGTCTTAGATTGTTCTTGACTTCACATTTCACTATGTTTATGATTGTTTAGCAATTGATTTTCTGTACAGTATATCCTCTGAAGTTGTCTAGAAACGCTATTCTGTGTCATAATAGTATCCTTTTTAAAATGAGTTTAATACGCACTTATAAAGACTTTTAACCCCGGAAATAACCTGAAATAGGATTACGAAGCTTTGGCCCTTCATACAAAAGTAAAATCAGACAAAAAACGCCGCCCACTAACCTACAGTGGTTGTTTGAAGTTGCATGTATGTAATAATTTTACCATTGATTTAAATGGGCGAATTTTACTACGATCTGCAGTAAGAACCAGACAATGGGCATTGTGACGCGCCACTAAACCGGCGTGTACCAGCACCAGCGGTATCCGGATGTGGAAAAACATATTCTTACTTTTGTTAGGGGTTCAGGTTCGGTTTGGGTTCACTTGAGCACAATTTTGAAGGTTCAGGTTTGGTTCAGGTTCACTGAAGTAATTTTGCTGGTTCAGGTTCGGTTTGGGTTCACCAAAATAAAACGGTTCATTCGGGTTTACGGTTCGAGTTCAGGTTTGGTTTGACACCCTGCTTAAGAGGCCTCATTTAAATAGAGTAGTGCAAGTTTTAACTGGGCACTGCAATCTACAACGACACAAGAAAACTACAGGTCGTGCTGAGTCTTCTCTGTGTCCAAAATGTTGCCTAGAGGATGAAACACCAAATCATCATGTAGGCAATTGCAAGCTTTACCAAGATATTCGTGTTAAATATTTTGGAATCACCAAAACCATTGTTCACAATGTGGTAACGAAATGTAATATTAATCAACTGGCCACATACACATAGGAAGCTGGAAGGCTTTCTGAGTTCAACCAGTAACCAAACAAAATAACAATAACAGCAGCTACAGTTGCAATGGGCCTAAACGAGGCCTACACTACGTGTAGGTAGACTCTACCCAACGGTAGCACATTCGCTTGCACTGCTGCCCAGTAATAACAATAATAATTTATTTGCAAATTCGGCGGTTTATTTTTCAGTTTAGTTATAAAAAAACAAACTAAAATGTTTATCAGCAATTAGTACGATGGTAGTGGAACGGAACCCAGCGAAAACGTGCTTTTTTCAATTCCTTAATATTAACTGGGCTTTTGACCTAAAAAGAATAATCGCAAAAAAACTTTGCATTCGAAAGGAATATAATTTGAAGCTTCTTCATGACCTTTGTTTCCCGCCGGAGCGTGCACTTCCAGTTGCGGTTCGTACCAGTTGGTATCACATGTATATATGAGACATCATCGTTTACTGTTTCGATTTTGAGAAATGAACTTTTGACAAAATAATACAAATCAATAAAGAGTTTACTCATGGCCGTATGGGAGAAAACATTTTTAGGAATGCAAACTAATTTTGCCCAAAGATTATGAATATTCAAACTTTGACTGAGGAAAGTCGATCACATAAACTGGAATTCATAAACTTATACTGTAAACATGTAGCTAAATTTACCAAGATGTTTGCTTTAAATCGATACAAAGCGCACATATTTGAAATGATCATGGATTAATGCAGACACATAGCCAGAAATATTCAATCCGGGGGGCGGGCGGCTATCTCAAAGGTCTGGAGCCAGAGTGCTGAAAATTTTGCAATCTTTTTTGGCAAAGATAACTTAATTTTAGGCTTATTCAGCTAATAATTAATGCTTTTAAAATGTCCTGACATAACAATTAGCAGTGTAAAAGCATAATCAAACTGGCTATGTAAACGGGCTATGAGGGCGGTGGCTAACGGCAAAATTTCATCCTTTTTTTTACAAGCCGGTAAATCTGGAAAAAATACATAGGTTTTAACTTAATTCGTCTGCATTAAAAAAAATTGGGGGAAGGGGCTGAGAGAACATTAATTTAAAGAAGTGATGGGTAGTTAGCTGAATTCACTACTGAATAGACCCTTCTCCCATTCTACACAACGTTTTTCAAGTCTACGTTAAGCATTTTGCAGGAGGGATCAAATGTGATTGCTTATTTTTTGCCATTTTTTAAAGTTTCTACTGGTTTGCAAGCTTTGCTTTTGACAAATACTACCTTCCCTTAGTAAATGCTTCGAAAGCAGCTTTAAATTACTTTAGAGTTCATATCACAGAAATGATAGCCTTGGAAGTGCAAAAACCTTGATATTTTTTCTACATTTTGGTCGACAGATTAATGGGGGAGGGGGGCTATAGCTCCTCCCCGCCCCCTTCTGGCTACGCTATACTGGATTAATTATTTTTGTTTTTTGCTGTTAGGCTTTTGATGTGATTTTTCTAAAAAAAATACGTAGTCATTTAAAGGCCATTTGGGTCGCATTTTTCATGTTTTTAAAGCTATTTGAAATAATTTAATTGCTAAGATTAGGAAGCTATTTGAAAGAATTAAGCTCTGATACTTCTTTAGGTCCTTACTCTCTACTACAGGTCAAGTCCAAAGCCCTCTTGACTGGAAGACCGTGAGGTCCATTCGAAGCTTCTTACTAAAGCTCAGATAAATGTTATGTGACAATGAGTTTACAGCGCTTTTCATGCTACAACTTTCTTACATAACTTTGCAATGCTTTTTTATTCTAAATTACATGAAAACATAAATTGTATTGACCCGCATGCTAAATATACCTCCCTGTCAAAGTGGAAACAACAGTGCTTGGGTTAAAGTAGCTACAAGTTTTATATCTTAGATTTTTGTAGTAGCATTATATTTGATGTAACCAGTGTGCAACTGGTGAGTGGCTAAGGGGACTTTACCCCTCAGCCAAGTCACTTATAAACTTGGCCCCCAAATACAAAAAGCCTTTAAGCGTGTTATTGGACTTGACCTATAAGTAAGGGGGCTGAAGAGTCTTGGCGATTCGATTGCTTGAAATGACTTCAAAATTTTAGCAATTTAATGCTTTTAAATGGCCTTAAGAACATACAAAGTTGAATCAACTAGCGTTAAAACGACTATTTTTGCCAAAAAATTATAAAAATTGCCCCAGACTTTTGTATGCTTAAAGTTGCACCAGTTTGCGCAGCTTCTCCATCTAACTAAAGCATGTTTAAAACAAAATATTTTAAGATTTGCTTTAGCCATTCCTTACCAAAATCTTGGTTGCGAAAAAAAAATCCTTTTTTTTTTTTCGCAACCAAGATTTTGGAAAGGAATTTTGAACTTTCAAACCCTTCAAGCTGTAGATGGCCTAAATTCTCGAAATAGGTGGGAATTAAAACTACGTAGAACAAGGAAAAAACTGGGCTTGCCGCGATGCGGGGTTTCTCTCAAGCGAGTCCTCCAAAATTCAAAAATTCTAATCACTCAATAGGAACAGAAGATGAAGTTTCAGGATAGAAAATCATAAAGACAAAGTAAAATTTTCAAAATTTGGGGTTATGCCACTATTAGGGTGGAGTGAATAATAAAAACTTTTGAATTTAAAAAAGTGGTCTTGATATACGGTCCCAAATACCATATGAAATACTTCTATCGCAATTTTGAGTTCTTTCAACCTTTTAGTGGTTGTGCAATTTGATCGAACAGGCTTAAAATAGTCAATTTTTCCATATCTCACCAAGCACATATGCTAGAAAGCTGGTTTTTAGCTTAGAAGTTGCAGAAACAACACATTTATATTTCCATCAAAAAAAACTTTGCCATAAAAACGTACTAGAAAAAAGTTACAGGCAAGTTATTGATTACAGATTTACTGATTATTGTGCTCAAGTTTTTCGTGCTCAACTTTAAAGGCATTGCAATTTGGGATCACGTCTTTTCAGTGCGACCATTTCGGCGCCACCTATTTCGTTGCCGTACGTCTTCTGCACAAATCGTTTCGGCGCCAATTCGGTGCTGTTGGACAGTTCACTTATTTAGGGTTTGGGTTAGGGTTAGGGCTTTGGGTTGGTGTTGGTAAAAAGCACAGAATACTGGCGCCGAAAAAGGCCGCGCCGAAATGGGCGTGCCGAAAAGTCATAGACCCTTGCAATTTAGGTTGGCATTGAAAATAAGCCATATGAAGTTTAAATTCATGTATATTTGCACTTTTAGTGTGCCATGCTGCTCTATCAGCTTAAAATAGTTTCTTGAATGGCAATTAGTCTTACACAACTGGGCAATGTCCAGCATAGTATAGTGAACAAATATTGGAAGTTTCATGTCATAGCATCATCCAATATTGGTTCGCTTTTGCAACATCATTTTATTTATGCTGAACTTGAGGAATTATATCTGGTTAATCCAAAAAAAGTTTTGATTGTACAGTTTAATTCAAAAACACTAAAAGATACAAAATTACAAAATTAGAAAAATAGGAATTAAAAAAGCAATTAGTAATTCGAATAGCTACAGTTCTAAAGTGAAGAAAATTTGGCAATATATTGACGAGCAATTTGATACCATTGTTTATTGTATTGTAGCTACAATATATACTGTAATCGAAGGCATAAATTTCGTTGTTTTTGAAGCAGCATGCTAACTAAAAAAAAATCCAAATCTAACATTGCAAAAAGTTGTGAGATGGAGAAATTTTTCAAAGTTCTGATAATTTTCCTCCAAGGTTGCTGCCAACCAAGAGACAAGTGATTTGAGGGCTTGCTTAACTTTAATCACTTCAGGAAGTTGGATACAGCTTGAATTGTTGCAAAAGAACAGATGGATTTGGTGTAAAGTTTCGTTCATAAGCTGAGTATTGCACAAAGAATCCATCAACTAATGCAAAACTTCAGTGGTTTAACTAGATATCCGAAAAAATCTAAAACATCACATCAATAAAAAGAGCTTGAAACGAATTTTTTGCACGATGCTGATAAGCTCTTTGATATTTTTTGCTACGATAATAAACAAAGAAAGCCATATGGAAGTATTATGGCTTGAGAATAACATTTAATGATCATGCTTTTTTTGAAGATCAAAAAGCAGAGCCCAAGGCTACAAGCTTGGCAGAATCATCAGAACTTTGAAAAATTTCTCCACCATACAACCTTTCACAAGTAGCATTAAACTTGAATCTCTTTCTAGTTAGCATGCTGCTTCAGAAACAACGAAATTTATGCCATCGAGTACAGTATATATTGAATCTACAATACAATAAACAATGGTATCATATTGTTCATTAAATAAATTGCCAAATTTTCTTCCTTTTAGAACTGTAGCTTTTCGAATTACTAATTACTTTTTTAATTCCTATTTTTCTAATATTGTACTTTTGTATCTTTCAGTGTTTTTGAATTAAACTGTACAATCAAAACTTTTTTTGAATTAACCAGATATAATTCGTCAAGTTTAGCATAAATAAAATGATGATGCAAAAGCGAACCAATACTGGATGATGCTTTAACATGAAACTTCCAATATTTGTTCACTATACTATGCTGGACATTGCCCAGTTGTGTAAGACTAATTGCCATTCAAGAAACTATTTTAGGCTGATAGAGCAGCATGGCACACTAAAAGTGCAAATATACATGAATTTAAACTTCATATGGCTTATTTTCAATGCTAACGTCAATTGTAATGCATTTGAAGTTGAGCACGAAAAACTTGAGCACAATAATCAGCAAATCTTTAGTCAATAATTTGGCTGTAACTTTTTTTCTGTACATTTTTATGGCAAAGTTTTTTTAATGGAAATATAAATGTGCTGTTTCTGCAACTTTTAAGCTAAATGCTAGCTTTCTAGCATATGTGGTTAGTGAGATATGGCAAAATTGACTATTTTAAGCCCGTTCGATCAAATTGCACAACCCCTAGAGGGTGCAAGAACTCAAAATTGCGATAGAAGTATTTCATATGGTTTTTGGGGCCATATATCAAGACCACTTTTTTAAACTCAAAAAGTTTTATTTTTCACTTCACCCAAGCCACTATGAAAATGATTCCTTTTAAATGGGTTCCACAAAATTCAAAAATTTTTAAACTCCCAAGCTAGACAGACAAAACGTTTAGAATAGGTAAATAATAAAAACATAAAACATGAAAAAAATTGTCAATGCCACGTTAATGGGGATTCTCAAAATGTCTTCCTTCTAAACTTAAGACATTTTTACCCGCTTGAGCTAAAAAGATAAAATTTTTGGGATATATAGTGAGTTAGATATACATGAAGATTTTTAGTGAATCCACGTTGGTAGGTTTCCCACCAAAAATGCCTCTAAGATTGAAAAAATTAATTACTCAATTTAAACAAGTTAAATTTTTAAGATAAAATCAATATAAAAACCATGAAACTTGGCAAAGTTTTTCTGTTGCCTTGTTCAGGAGGAGCCTCTCAAAATTTTTACCTACTTCTGGTAAACAAATAAATTTCTGTGATAGTTCAGCATAAAACAAATATGAAAGAAGTCAAAATTTGATGCTGTGCTACGTTGGGAGTGATTTCAGCTAGGCAAATTGAAGTATTGTAGGCTAATATACTGTACAAGAAAGATAAATTTTGACAAAGCTTGGGAATATCAGGTTGAAAGATCTTAAATAGACCTACTCGAAAGTAAAAGATTTTTAACTGCCGTAAGCTAGATGGTTAAAATGTCATAATGAGTTGATACCAACGGACTTGCGGATTTGAAGATGGGAGATTTTCTCCCAGATGGACTTCCAACATTTAAGGTAGTGAATGAAGTACTTGAGCTCACTGGCTTTATCAGATTTGAGCTATGGATTGCAGAGCTTTTCAATAAACTGCCATCTATTAAGTCGAAAAAACTTCTAGCGCCTCGAGGTTTTTTAATTAGAAGAGTTTTAGTACTAAATAATCAACTTAATTTGTAAGTTCCAAGATGTTGGTTGCAATACTACAGAGTGCAACTCTAATAAAAAATGGCTGCATAAATTGTCGCTTATTTCTGATTGTGATAAGTAATGAACTTGCTTCATGTAGTAAAGGTTTCATCACAAACTGCTGGCATTTTAAAGACTACTCTATGTTCTTTCATAATAAATTGAAAATTGGTAGAAGTTGTGAAAAGTGAGTTTGGCATTGTAAACTGATATTTGCGCTTTTTGATTGAGGTTACTTAATTGTTTTGATAACTTTTCTAGATATTTAAAAAGCGAATAACCACAAAGCTGTTAAAGATTGTGAAACAAAATTTGAAAAGGGCGCATTGAAGTTTTTTATCTGACTTTCAGCAACCATAATTTGCTTAACGCAATTGCGTCACTACTTTAAAAATTAATAAAGCTCAGTAAAAGTTGGATACTGCCACAAAGTTCGTCAAAATCCACGAAGTATCTCTTGCGATGTCACGTTTTATTATATGGTTTCTTTTCATAAATGCCACTTTATTAACTACAGTTTAAATGGGTGGCAGTGACGGCCCCTTTACAAACCCCTTACAAGGTTTGAGAATTTTTAGGATGCAGTGAGATTTCAAAGAAGAAATATCATGATAGACTGCAAACTTATCACAACTAGAAAACACCAAACAAATTAGTCGCTAGAAAATTTTTGAAAGGAAAATCTGGGTACTTATAAACATCGCGTCAATCTACTCGAACTCTCGTTAGTTGGTTAGATTTTAAGTCAATCGGACTTGAGATGCTATAAATAAAAAGTGCCCAAAGCCCCGAAATTTCAGCGCAACATTTTGCAATTTAAAAGATTAGTTGTTTACAGTTTCAGCCAAAAATTTTGCACGCATTCCTCCAAAAAACGTCTTATTTTGTTGCACTCTCCACAAAACAAAAAACATAACAAAAATGCACTCTCAGAAAAACAAAACCAACTAGAAGTACTTTTTAGATTGAAATAATTGCTCTTTTCTTGAAACTTAATTGACTAGTTTTTAATTTCTTATGGCAAAAGCCAAAAGAAACAACTAAAACGCAAATGCGTAGTATCTTGCAAAAAAGCTTAAAAAGCATTTTACTTTGATTTTATTTTGTGATGTTAAATTTCAGTTTTATTTCAACCAAAGTTGAAATTTTGAGCTTTGTACGATTAATACTTTCAGCGATGTTAACGTTTCAACATAAAAAAAAAGCAACTTTGTATTTTATAGAAGAGCTGTAAAATAAAAATGCGATTTCAGTAAATTCTTTCCCATTGTTGAAAAACAATGAAAAAATTTGTTAAAAATTTTATTTATTGCATCACATTAAGCTAACAATCGCGCACAAAAACTTGATTTTTTCGAAACAAGAATTTTGCCATCTTTTTTTTTTGCAGCACACGGTAGCATTGCAAAACACTGCACAAAACAGGCATTTGCCTATCACCACAAAAACAACAACTTTGCAGTAGACCTGTTCATACTTTAACTTTTTTTGATTTTGTTATGGCTTCGCAGTGTTTTTGAAGCAGATTTTCATACTGGTCCCAAAACTAAAACATTTTTTTTAATTGGTTGAACGGTTTCCATGTTACACAATGATTTCCGACCCCCACTTTTGAAAAAAAATGAGTTTTTTGACACTAGAGGGCGCTGTGTGCAAAATATACTTAAAACAGTAATTCAACTAAATGCGCCTCTGCATTTTACATCTTTAATTTAAAAACTAAGCGAATTGGACTTCTGGAATAGTAGTTATGACCATTTTAGTGATAGTATTTCCAAACTCCCTCTAGTGGCCAAAATGTAATTTCTTTATTTTTTGATAATTTTTTTATACATTTGCGTCTATTTAGTGAAAGAGACTTCAACTTTGAAGTTGACATTTTGCAGCAGTGCCACTAGAGAGCGTAATTTGCTATTTATTTCAAAATTGCGTTTTAAGTACAGTTATATATACGCCACTTAAGTTAACGCCACTGCAAAATTTGAATCAATTATGACACGACGCGATTTTTTATAGTTTGTTTTTAAATATCGACCTAGATCATGTGACAAACCTAACAATTAATGCAAAAATGCAGAAGCAACAGACTGTTTGCAGCATTAAATTGACTTAATTTACAATGACCGCTCCAGCAATTTTAATAAAGTTGAGAAGCTCCTTTGATTAGCAAAGAATTCAATTCAAACCAATATTTGCAGATTGTTATATTAGAACAAACACAGAGTTACCAAACTTCAGCAAACTTCAAAAGCTTTCAAACTAATTAAAAACACAAAAAGTCAGATATTTTTTGAAAAGGTTTGTTGTGTTAGTAAAAGTCCTGCGTGTTTGTTATACGACCTAGTATATGCTTTATCGTTGTTGTTAAAATTTCATTACAGTCACTGTCAAATTGTACTGAACGCTCCACTGCATCATTGATAACTTCCAATCCTGAAACAATCTGGCTGATTTGTTAAAAAAGAAGAATCTTCTTTCCAGTATTCTACTGAACCCATACTTAAAGAGATAACTGCTCGATATCGGTTTTATTGAAGAAATGAGAACTAATTGAGGTAATACAAAGGTGCCCAAACCTTTTTCCATGATTTCCCTTCTTTGCAAAAAATGTTTTAATCTGTTTGACTCTGTACCATTGGCAACCCTAAATTTTTCAATTTTGTGGCATCGCAAAAGACCTTCTGTAGAGGAGTAATGGTAGCCTAGGTCTCCATGTTTTTGGAGTAGTAGCCAAGTTTTCAGATTTGACAATAGGCTACTCACTGCTGCCCATTGGCGATCGTGTTTCTTAATTTTTGCAAAATTATGCCTTTTGTAATGTCACAAAACTGCAAAAGGCTGGGTTACCAATGGTGCGAAGTCAAACGGATTAAATTGCATTTTTGTGAATAAAAAAAATTGGAAAAAATAGTTTGAAGCATTTATTTATTAGCTCAAGAAGTTCTCAATTCTTCTATTAAATCGATTTCGAGCAGTATCTATTTAACGTTGGTTCAATTTTAATTAAATCAAAAAATTATATATTCATGAATCATTATTGATGAACTCATGCAGAGTATTGTCTCTATATACTTTTGGTAGTTCTGGCTTATCTACATCTGTTTTCAGATATTTCAACAAGGTAGTAGCAATGGCTTTCTTGATTTTATCACTAATTAAATTTGGAGATAGTGCAAGTGGTATGTGCTTTGGTGATTGATGCATGATACTGGTGTGCCTCATCGGTTGCTGCAGATGGTTTTTATTTGACACTAATGCTTTAGAAAGTTGTAAATGAGTGGTCGGTGAGAGATACAGCTCTATGTTCAGCTTGCAATTGCAAAGTCGACTTGCATACTTGGAATCTGCTGCCAAGGAACATACCACTAGTAGTATTTTCAAATTTAGTTGATAATGAAACCAAGAAAGCCACCACTACTACCATGTTGAAATATCCCGAAGCAGATTTCCGAATAGGTGAGCCAGAACTACAAAAGTATATGAAGGTAGAACTCTGCAAAGACTCATCAATATAATAAATCATGGCTATTTTTTGATCAACCAGTGATTGGAACTGAACTAACGCTTTCAAGAATGGATTCAGTAGAATACTGGAAAGAAGATTCTTCTTTATTAACAAATCAGCCAGATTGTTTCAGGATTGGAAGTTATCAATGATGCAGCGGAGCATTCAGTACAATTTGACAGTGACTGTAATGAAATTTTAACAACAACGATAAAGCATATACTAGGTCGTATAACAAACACGCAGGACTTTTACTAACACAACAAACCTTTTCAAAAAATATCTGATTTTTTGTGTTTTTAATTAGTTTGAAAGCTTTTGAAGTTTGCTGAAGTTTGGTAACTCTTTGTTTGTTCTAATATAACAATCTGCAAATATTGGTTTGAATTGAATTCTTTGCTAATCAAAGGAGCTTCTCAGCTTTATTAAAATTATAAAATTTCGGTAACGAGGTATAAATTCTTTTAAACCACAAAGCGCATATAAGCAGAAACTTGATTCCCGATAGCATTTTTATTTTATCTGTAACGTTTTCGGCGCATTTTCTATATGGCCCTTTTCAGCAAATTAAAAAGCAGTTTACAGTAACTTTAAAATTTAGAAATGAAAGGTTATCAAAATATTATCGGCAAAACACAAATGTTACAATATAACAACCACTATAACTTCATACATTTGGTATTGTGACGTATACGTTATACCTTTTCCATAGTAAAATCAAGTCAGAAAAAAAAATAAATAAAAATAAAGCAACACCATGAAATAACAATACTGTATTTGGTACAATGTAGACAATTAGAAACACACACACGCATGAAAAAATGTTCAAAACACATTCAAAAGAAAAGAACAACCGTTGGCGTATAATTGTGAATTCAATTGTGGTGTTAGCTTTTTGATCAATAATGCCTCCTGTATTTTGGTTTCATATTCATTGTGACAGTTTCTAATTACTTTAAACGAACTAACATCCAAATTAGAATTTTGACAAGTTTGGCAGGAAGAAATGTGTTGGCTTATGGCACTTTTGGCAGAGTTGGAGTTAAGCTGCAAATGTTCTCTGGCCCTGGTCACCAAGTGGCACGTTGACATACCAATATATGTCGTGTTCACATCACGCGAACATGTAAATTGCTCAAACCAAATCGAAGTGATGTGAACATGACATTAATTGGTATGTCAACGCGCCACTTGGTGACCAGGGCCAGAGAACATTTGCAGCTTAACTCCAACTCTGCCAAAAGTGCCATAAGCCAACACATTTCTTCCTGCCAAACTTGTCAAAATTCTAATTTGAATGTTAGTTCGTTTAAAGTAATTAGAAACTGTCACAATGAATATGAAACCAAAATACAGGAGGCATTATTGATCAAAAAGCTAACACCACAATTGAATTCACAATTATACGCCAACGGTTGTTCTTTTCTTTTGAATGTGTTTTGAACATTTTTTCATGCGTGTGTGTGTTTCTAATTGTCTACATTGTACCAAATACAGTATTGTTATTTCATGGTGTTGCTTTATTTTTATTTATTTTTTTTTCTGACTTGATTTTACTATGGAAAAGGTATAACGTATACGTCACAATACCAAATGTATGAAGTTATAGTGGTTGTTATATTGTAACATTTGTGTTTTGCCGATAATATTTTGATAACCTTTCATTTCTAAATTTTAAAGTTACTGTAAACTGCTTTTTAATTTGCTGAAGAGGGCCATATAGAAAATGCGCCGAAAACGTTACAGATAAAATAAAAATGCTATCGGGAATCAAGTTTCTGCTTATATGCGCTTTGTGGTTTAAAAGAATCTACACCTCTTTACCGAAATTTTATTATGGAATATCAAGCAAAAGAGTAATTCCGGTAAGTCAATTTCGCTTTTTTGAGAAACAAGGACTTAAAGTTGTAAAACTCAGACTGGACTCAAAATATTTTGAAAGCTGTTTGGATCTTGATTTGTGCCCAGAGTTCTTAAAATTTAAAGCACCAAATCTTAGAGCATATCAAACGGGAAGAAAAGAAATTCACCGAATTGTGGTTGAAAAAAAGCTAGGTGAAGTGGTTCGAGAATGTAAACTAGCAAAACGGAAATTTTAAAGACTAAAAACGGACATTTGGGCAAAATTAAGTTTTTTGGAAAAGAGCTGCTTAATTTCGTTATTAACGGATAAATTTAAGGGCTCTGTTAGACCAGTTATTCTAACCCACAACAAAAAACTACTTAACTTATGGAGAAAACAATCTGTAACATGCCCATCCTGTATAGTTAATGCTAGCAAAAAGATTCTGACCATAAAAGAAACTAATGCACTTCGATTTGGTTTGAGCAATCCCATTCTAGAAAGACATGTCCAAAAGGAAAAGATAAAGGTTAACATCGAAAAGCTCTTCTATTCGCTAAAAGGGGACCCCAAAGTAACAATAAACGATGAAGTCAGAGATGATGTAAAGTTTATTTTTCGGAAGTTTATAACAGATAGCAGTAGGGTATGTTCCACACGAACGAACAAAGCACTCCATCAAACACTTGAAAATCTAGCCAAAGACACCACAATTAAAATTTGCAAGTTTGATAAAGGAAATGGTGTAGCAATTCTGGATACAAATGACTACAATGCTAAACTGGACGCCATAATCGGAGACAAATCTAAATTCAAAGAAGTTCTTTGTAATTCCAATAAACATCCCCTAATAGCGAAAGAAGATTCTATTGCAGATTATGTGAGGAAATATTTAAAAAAGCACTACGACAGCAGAATGATAGCGAATCTCATACCATCAGGTAGCTCACCAGGAAAGCTGTATGGTACAGTTAAAGTTCACAAGCCTAATTTTCCATTGAGACCTGTCGTATCAATGGTTAACACGCCAGAATATGCCTTAGCTAAATTTTTGGATAACATGATTAAGCCATATTTACCCCAGACTCGCATGCTGAAATCAACTGATCACTTTATAGAGGAATTAAAAGAATTTAACCCAAACAGTCAAAATACTATGGTAAGCTTTGATGTGGTTTCGCTTTTCACAAATGTCCCTTTGGCCGAAACAATTCATATAATTATTAATCGATTATATGATGAGCACAACAATAATTCTATTCCGATTCCTAAAGATATCTTTAAGAAATTAATGCTTCTCGCCACGCAAGGAATTTTTATGCACAACGAACGGTTTTATAAACAAGTTGAAGGAATCATAATGGGCAATCCGTTAGGACCAACAATGGCAAATTTCTTTATGGCTCATTTAGAAGAAAAAATTTTTGCGGAAAAGTCTAATGGACCAGTTTTACCTAAGCTTTATCTTCGATATATTGATGATGTGTACGCGATTTTTGATAGCAACCAAAACTGCGACGAGTTTCTTCCGATTTTGAACGCACAGCATCAAAGCGTGAAATTCACAGTTGAAAAAGCTACAGATTCATTGCCTTTTCTTGACGTGGAAATAAAGTTTGACGAATTCGGTTTTAAAACTAGTGTCTGGCGCAAACCTACATATATGGGACTGTTGTTAAATTTTCGATCAACTTGTCCAAACGCTTGGAAATCTGGCCTAATTACTCGTTTATTAAAACGTGCCAAAATTATATGCTCTGATTATGAATTGTTTAAAGATGAAATCACTAAGCTAAGATGCATTTTCGCAAAAAATTGTTATCCTAATTGGTTTTTTAATAAATGCTTGAAAAAATTTGAAAATAATATCAAACCAAACTCACATGATAAAGAAGTTGATGATTATTCATACATACTTGGCTTGCCGTATTTTGGAAAACTATCTCGTAAATTTGCATCCCAATTGTCTACCTTACTAAAGCAAAAATTTGATGTTCGAATTTTTACTTATTACACTTCGCTAAAAACTGGGTCATATTTTAATCTGAAATCCAAAACTCCTGCTGCTCTAAAATCCAATGTGGTATATAAATTTACATGTTTGCGTGATGTGAACACGACATATATTGGTATGTCAATGCGCCACTTGGTGACCAGGGCCAGAGAACATTTGCAGCTTAACTCCAACTCTGCCAAAAGTGCCATAAGCCAACACATTTCTTCCTGCCAAACTTGTCAAAATTCTAATTTGGATGTTAGTTCGTTTAAAGTAATTAGAAACTGTCACAATGAATATGAAACCAAAATACAGGAGGCATTATTGATCAAAAAGCTAACACCACAATTGAATTCACAATTATACGCCAACGGTTGTTCTTTTCTTTTGAATGTGTTTTGAACATTTTTTCATGCGTGTGTGTGTTTCTAATTGTCTACATTGTACCAAATACAGTATTGTTATTTCATGGTGTTGCTTTATTTTTATTTATTTATTTTTTTCTGACTTGATTTTACTATGGAAAAGGTATAACGTATATGTCACAATACCAAATGTATGAAGTTATAGTGGTTGTTATATTGTAACATTTGTGTTTTGCCGATAATATTTTGATAACCTTTCATTTCTAAATTTTAAAGTTACTGTAAACTGCTTTTTAATTTGCTGAAGAGGGCCATATAGAAAATGCGCCGAAAACGTTACAGATAAAATAAAAATGCTATCGGGAATCAAGTTTCTGCTTATATGCGCTTTGTGGTTTATTAAAATTGCTTGAGCAGTTATAGTCAACTAAGCCAATTTAATGCTGCAAACAGTCTGTTGCTTCTGCATTTTTGCATTAATTGTTAGGTTTGTCACATGATCTAGGTCGATATTTAAAAACAAACTATAAAAAATCGCGTCGTGTCATAATTGATTCAAATTTTGCAGTGGCGTTAACTTAAGTGGCGTATATATAACTGTACTTAAAACGCAATTTTGAAATAAATAGCAAATTACGCTCTCTAGTGGCACTGCTGCAAAATGTCAACTTCAAAATTGAAGTCTCTTTCACTAAATAGACGCAAATGTACAAAAAATTATCAAAAAATAAAGAAATTACATTTTGGCCACTAGAGGGAGTTTGGAAATACTATCACTAAAATGGTCATAACTACTATTCCAGAAGTCCAATTCGCTTAGTTTTTTTTTAAAGATGTAAAATGCAGAGGGGCATTTAGTTGAATTACTGTTTTAAGTATATTTTACACACAGCGCCCTCTAGTGTCAAAAAACTCATTTTTTTTCAAAAGTGGGGGTCGGAAATCATTGCGTAACATGGAAACCGTTCAACCAATTAAAAAAATGTTTTAGTTTTGGGACCAGTATGAAAATCTGCTTCAAAAACACTGCGAAGCCATAACAAAATCAAAAAAAGTTAAAATATGAACAGGTCTACTTTGCACACCTAACCGTGACATCACCGTGGCACTGGGAAAGGGTGCATTGCATTTTCGGAAAGTACACTTTACAATGCAAGTACTGCACTGGGTTGGGGAAGCATAATTTAAAAAATCAAAAAATGGAGTTCAATCATGATATGCTCTTAACAAAAAATGCCTAAAATCATGTATTTGCGTCGGTCTGTGACGTCATGGTGGATTGGCCGTCCCCCCCAACCCATTCAAAAGTTGCACATGCTGTTGGAGCAACTTTGCATAATTGATTGAACACCCAATAAATGTCGGTTGAACAAGGGCCATTGCAAAACACTGCACAAATCAGGCATTTGCCTAATACTTTTTCTTTCTTTCTGAGTTTTATTTTGAATGCCAAGTCACAACGTTGACATCAAAAAAGGAGACGCAAGAAAAACGCAAACTTACGTTATAACATGGCGAAAACCAAAAACCAAATCACAGCAACAAAATAGAATATAGTTACAATAGAGATAGAGACTGCCATGCTCACGCCACCCGGCTATCAACACAGGCAAAACAACAAACAAACAAAAACGAATATTCTGTACACACTTAAAACTAACAAAACAAAAAAAATTTATTTTTTTTTCAGGATTTGTTTACCGTACCAAAATAATACAATTTCGATGCAAAAATTGATTGCCAATAAAACAAAGATAATAAATGCTTTCAGCCGTCAATAAAACTTTTGATCACGTGAAATAAAAGAAATAACTCTTTATATTAATGACTTTAATTAAGCAACACTTAAAGATGGAAATGTTTTGAATTGTTTAAATGACTGATAGCACTTTTCAAATTCCTAAGAGTTATGTAGTCAGTCATCTAAGCTTTAATTATTGTATTTTAAAAGATACTCTAAAAAGTTTTTGGGGTTTGGAGTTGAACATTGGGGCTTAGGGATTCGAACATTAGTTTTTTTTAAAGTTTGATGATTTATTGATTATACATAAATTATACAAATTATTCATGTAGTTTTGTATGGTGACACCGGTTGCTAGTAGTGACACCAGTAATTATTATTAAAAATGAAACAGCTTCAACAGCTGTGTTTGTTGATTATTGGGCTGAAGTTAAGATATATTTTTTAATTTTTGTTGCAAATATTTTGGTGGAAGTGCTTTTCTTAATGTTTGTCGGTACCTTAAGCCAGAGCTTTGGACCTGCAAATTTAATAGACTGCTGTGAAGTAGTGAATTTACAATAGTTCATTATGATCTTACTATGACTTCTAGTTTTGATTTGAGAATTGTTCATTTTGAATATGTTTTGTAGTTGATGAGGTAGTATATTTTTGTGATATTTGTACATTAAAACTGCTAATTCCAGTTCATAAATTTGGCTGATGGTTAGTAAATTATATTTAATCATAATATGTTTCACATTGTGTGTGCGTCTTAAGTTAAATATTAAACGTATAAATTTATTACATATAGCTTGCAATTTCATTACTAAAGTTTTGTTTTCGAAACACCAGTTAACCATGCAGTAACGAAGGTGGCTTTCAATCAGAGTATGGTAGAGCAACAGCAGCGCCTCGCGACTGAGATAAGGTTTTATTCTTACTGCTGTCCCATAACCGGCTCGCAATTTACGTATTAGATCAAGCATGTGCAGTTTCCATGATAAAGTTTCTTGACTTTTGACCCCCAGAAATTGAATGTAGGAAACTCTTTTTATTAATTGACCACCAATTTTTATTGATAAGCTTTGGTCATAATTTCTGTTATTACCAGGATTAAACAAAATATATTTTGTTTTAGTTTTGGTAATAGTTAATTTATTTGCTGTCATCCACTTATGTATGTTAGTCAATTCTAAATTTGCTTTGTTAAAGATTTCCTTAGAATTAATTCCTGAAATGAATACATTAGTGTCGTCTGCAAAGGAAATACTAGAACTGAATTGCAAGCAATTGTTGAAGTCATTCATATACAAGATAAACAACAATGGTCCAAGAATGGACCCTTGTGGAACTGATGTGGTGATGTCTTTTGAATTAGATGAGGAAACTCCCAAATATGAAACTTGCTGTGTTCTCCCCTTGAGATAGTTCGTAAACCAGTTTAGTGCTACTCCTCGTACCCCAAAATGTTGTAGTTTTTGAAGCAAGATGCTATGATTGATAGTATCAAATGCTTTACATAAATCAATAAATATTCCCATAATTTGTTTCTTTTCTTCAAAAGCATTTGTTATTTTTTCAATTAATAATGATACTGCATGACTGGTAGAGTGTCCCTGTCTGAAACCAAATTGAGTGGTAGATAATTGTTTGGTGTGTGTTAGAAAGGAAAACAATCTATTATAGACAATCTTTTCAAGGAGTTTAGACAAGCATGGTAGCAGACTTATAGGTCTATAGTTTTCTGCAAGTGTAGCATTTTCTTTCTTATGCACTGGAATCACCTTGGCATGTTTAAAGTGAGTGATAAAATCACCACTTTTAAGTGAAAGATTAAATATATGGCTAAGGGCAATTAATGCAGTGTCGGGGAGATATTTTAGAATTATGGAGGGAATGTTATCATGTCCAGCACTCAGTTTAGCCTTGAAAGTTTTTATGATGTAGCTAAGTTCAGTTGGTGTAGTAGCATGCATGTATAGGGAGGATTGGCATGAAGATGTAAAATATTTTCGAAAATTGTTTGGACTTGCATGAAGTTTGTTTGTAAGTTTTTTAGCAACATTAGAAAAATAATCATTAAAAGCATTTGCTATAGATGTAGCATCTGATAAAGTTTAGTTTTCATAGAGTAGTGAGGTAATTTGTGGGCTTTTAACTCCTTTACCTAAAAGATTATTTATAGTTTTCCAAGTTTTTTTCACATTTCTTTTGTATTTTTTGAACTCATTTTTGTAATATCTGTTTTTCTTTTCACTGACTAAGTGAAAATATTTATTTCTAATTTGATGATAGGTAAAGAGAGAATCTGGAGATTTATTGGCAATGTATTTTTTGAAAAGTTTGTTCTTTTTCCGATTAAGGGATTTTAAATCATTATCAAACCATTTAAAATTATTGGGTTTAAATTTGCTTGTAACCAATGGGAAATGATGATTAAATGCATTGTTAATAATGCCAAAGAATGTGGTGAAACTATCGTTGGTGTCTGTCTTGAGTAAGACATCACTAAAATCTGCACTATTTAAAGTCTGGTGAAATTTTTCTAAATTTGTTTCATTTATTACTCTATTGCTTAAGAGGGGCTTTATTGAAGGTTTTCCTATAGCTGAACTTTGCATGACTGCTAGGTGGTCTGCTATTTGAAAAGTAATTATATGGCTCAAAATTTGTTCACTACATTTTGCATTGGTCCAAATGTGATCAATTGTTTTACTACTTTTTGTTGTAAATCGAGTGGGTTTATTGATAAGGGGATAGTATCCATGGTCAAACATCATGTCTACAAAATTTTCAGTCAGTTTATCATTAGAGTTTAATAGATTGAAATTAAAGTCACCCATTACGTAATTTAAGCTATTTCGCTTTTTTAATAAAGCTAAAGTTGTGCTTAAATTATTAGCAAATACATCAAAAGCGTCAGAAGAATGATTTGGTGATCTATATATGGTGCCACATACAACTTCACAACACTCAACTTTCAAAACAATAAAAAGAGATTCAAAATATTTTTCATTCATTATAGTTAGATCACTGCAGAGTTGATAAGAAATGTTTTTCTTTACATACATTGCTACACCACCTCCTTTGCTGATTGATCTCGCATTGGAGACATAGTGATATCCTTGCAAGGATTTGTATTGACCAGAACTGCCAGGTTTTTCCCACGTTTCATTTACTGCTATGACGTCTGGCTCAAAATTTAATGATGCAACCAGACATTTAAATTTTGCAAAATTAGTTGGATTTACTAACGATCGAACATTTACACATAGTGAGGAAAACTGTTTGGTCCTATTTTGCCTTAAAACTACTTTAGCCTCATTTGTGTCCATGTACGTGTCATTAATATTCAGCTCATCATCATTATCATCAGCATTTTTAAAAACTTCATTTAAATAAGTAGGATTAAGATTAGGGAAGTCAAGATCAAATGAAAATAACTTATCTAGTTCACTGTCACTTACAGTTTGGAAGGGAAAAGTGCTATCAGCGCATAAGTTACATAACCAGTTCTTATAAAATTGACTGTTTAGATTTTTGTTTAAATTAACACAATTAAAATGATGAAATGTACTGCAAAGAGCGCAATTAAGAATTTTTTGATTTTTTTGCAAATTTTTTAGACATGTTGAACAGCATCTGGTTTGTCTTCTATAGGTCGCCATTTTCGTGGCATTATCAGCTCCACTTAGCTTATGCAAAACATGAATTTGAGTTGGGTAAAATTATGCTGGACTATATCTAGGCTTACGTAAATATCACATGTTTGGTTTAAATAATATTATGCAAGATATTTGTTTAATTATTATTTTAACTTTTGCAGATCTAAGTCGCTTTTAATAGCTACAATATTTGATTCCGAATTTTTCTTTAATAGGGTGGCTCCATTTTGGGTCCAAATATATGCCCAATTGTTTAGCTTTTTAAATTGCAAGAATTTGTTGAATCTCTGTCGGTTAGTGTAAGTTAAGCTTTCATTTATATAGATTTTATCTTTTGGCAATGTTTCAGTAGCATTCATGTCAGTAAAACTTTCATTGACAAAAGAAATTTCGTCTGGATTAGTACCAGCAAGACCTTTCTTAGTACTAAGCTGCACGTTGTCCAAAATAGTATTAGATTTTTTAGTAGCTTGATTTAGCTTGTGAAAAACTTGACGACTGTTGTAGATCATATCTCTTGTTTTTCTAGAAACAAATTTTACAATAATGCTTGGATTTGGCTTAGCTGGTGTTGGAGCTGTGATTCGGTGTGAAACACTGATGTCATTTTCATTTATTTGTATGCCACACTTTTGGGCAACCGTGATAACCAGTTTGTCAGTGCATTCATTTTGTTCATGCCTCACTCCTTTTATTTCAAAGCAGTCCCTTCTTGAATACTGGGCCAAGTCATTCAAAGCTTCAGCATTCAATATATAGTCCTTTTCAAGAAATTTTACTCTCTCTTTTAATTCAGTATTCTCTTGTTTTGTTGTTTTTACTTCACCTTCTAGATTTTTGATTTTTTTTCATCTCATCAAAGGACGCTGATAAAAATTCTTGGCTATGCTTGATCTCTGTTAATTCAGTCAACACATTTACTAGTTTAGATTCCATGGACTGAGAGATCTTTTGCATTTCTTGGCGTATTGCTTTCAAACTTTCTTGGATATTTTTCATTTCTTCCGAGTTCTTTTTAGATCCAATTTCTTGTACAACAGATTAATTTTTAACTTTAGTTTAAGCAAAAAATACTATCGGCCTAGTTCTCTTATTCAAATACAAAAACTTTGGGTGCCCAACTATGATGTCATAGTGGCGATGGGGAGGGCTGCAATGCATTTTCTGAGACTACGGCTTATAGTGCAAGTACTACACTAGGTTGAGGAAGCATATTAAAAAAGACCAAGAAATGGAGTTTAATCATGATATCATGGATTAGGCGTGTTTTATCCAAGTTCATCTATTAGGCCTATTTTATCTAAATGTTGACATACAAATATCATGTCGCTTCAAATTTTGTTTGAAAAAAATTCTGCAACATCAAGGTAAGTTTGTAGGTACTGAAGTATGTGGGACGACTTAAAAGAAAGTTCCTTACGTACCTTGAAAACTTGGTTTAGAAACAAAACGTAAACGGTCTAATCCAAAAAACCTCAAACTGCAATGGGCGTGGTATGTACCTTGCATAACCTGCTTTTACTGCAAATTTAATTCAAGTTTTGCCTCAACTAAACTTAACTGCTTCTTCCACACACTATTTGTTGGTTTAGAAACGTATCTTTGTGCTTTTTTTTTTTGTTTGAAAATAAATTACCAGTAGGCTTTGGAAATATTTTTGAACTGAGCTCTGAAACACTTTAGGCCTTGTTACGCTAGCAGAAAAAACGTCTAGAAAAGAGATCTCATGATACCCATCAAGGTGCCTCTTGAAACAATTTTCACAAATAGATTTTTAGTGCCTGATTAATGATTGAAACGTCTTAGGTTGCAACCAGGTGCCGTTTTTAAGATATACCGCTTTTACTCGAACGCAGATGAATATTTTGAAATCATACGCTTGAATAATTTTTTTTACTATTGGTGTTGCCGTTAAATAATCCACAAACTACAATCAGGATATTTTTTATCTTTCTTTAAATGTGAAAATTTAAAATATTATAATTTTAAATTGAACTAAATAAATGATCATGGGTAAGTATTTTGTTAAAAAGTTTGCATATTTAGTGTTTTAGCTTGAATTGTTTGGTATTGAATTTTAAAACCTGGAAAGTTGCTTTGAAGTCACGTGACCGTCGTCGCTTGGCAGCTGATCGTTACCAATACAAAACTTTATAATAAATTTTCATGATTAAATACCAATATCCTTACGAATTAATTAGGAAATTATTTCGTGTTAAACGTCGAAAAACAAATGAAGTACCTCATGAATGTTATGATGATAGTCTACCGACAAAAATAGCCTAATGCTATAACTGCTTTAAAAGTTACTGATAGGCTTTCACTCCTCAAAACTAACTAGCCTAGCCCTAGCAGGTTGGCTTATCAAATCTCGAATGTCTGTTCAGCCACACTTAAGCACTTGAAACAATCTTAAACCGGTATACCCATAGTATACCCATAGCTACCGACTGCCGTAGCCTATCGATATTCCTCGAAGCTTATCGGTATTCTTCGAAGCGTTCATTGTATCAGGCTGCTTTTTTGTGGGTAGGCAATCATCATAACAAACACGTGATGTAATTCATAAAGTAGTTCGATTATTTTTCGACCTTTTGCAAGAAACAATTTC
This sequence comes from Trididemnum nubilum, assembly GCA_963965965.1. NCBI lineage: Eukaryota > Metazoa > Chordata > Ascidiacea > Aplousobranchia > Didemnidae > Trididemnum > Trididemnum nubilum. The sequence continues at coordinate 23,834,977 of OZ014476.1, forward strand.
TTCATTAATGGTAACCGGTATTTTATCTTGAAAAATTGTTTTGAAGTTTTGCATTCATAACAATCAGCTGCCAAGTGACGACCGTCACGTGACTTCAAAACAAGTTTCCATGTTTTAGGCCCGTATTCTAAGAGAGGACTTGAGCAGCAGGTACTGCTCAAGCTCTGCTTGGGCTCAAAATCGGTATTGTAAAAAAAATTTTAAGAAGCACTTTCAAGCTCAGCTTGGGACCTACTTGGGAGCTTTGAAGTTCAGTTTGAACCACTGTGGTATTTTAAAAGCGAACTTGAAATGAAAATTTGTCAAGCTGGACTTGGAAATTTCCAAAATCTCGCGCCACTTCAGAGGTAGGCTTGAGCTGACGCTTCACTGAAAAAATAATGCTAAATTATTTGATTTGGAGTGAAATTTTTATAACATAGACCTAGAAGGTTTCAGAATGGTAGTGGCTAAGGTTACGTGACCGTAATTTTCGTTTTTAGGAATTTAAAGTTTCGTGAGAATTTTTTGCATTGATTTGATTTAAATACAGCACTTTGACATACTGAAGTCGAAATGCTGATGGCGTAGCGGTTAGTGCGCTTGGCTGCAATGCAGAGGGTTAGAATATCGATACCCGTTGGACACGCTCCTTAAAAATATTGTTAATGAGCTTTTTTACTACATAATTTTTTTGTCTCTAAAATCTTATTATTTGAGTTAGGGGTCGGGCAGCGATGCCAGGGTTAGGGTTAGGGCAGCGATGCCAGCTTGAGAGATAGTAAATTGAACAGCAAAAGTGATCACTTAACTTTTAATTCCGAAAAACGAAAATTACGGTCACGTAACCTTAGCAACTGCCTTTCAGAATAGTACTTATGTTTTGGCCAGGCCGAAAATAGTCTGTGATGGTTTTAAGACCTTAACGGCATGTAGGCTACCGGTAACCTAATTCAATCAGTTGCGGTAAAAGTTTGCAGTGAATCGGTACGGTAGCCTAACTTTTTAAGCTAGCATTTAATAGGAGAGAAAAATAACTAGTAGATTGTTAAGCTTAACAATAAATATAAATCAATTTGGCTGCAAACAATAACTTTGCTTGAGTTGCACGTCAGGTGTGTGATCCGTTGCATTTGGTACGTTAGTGAAATTCGGCACCGGTACCCTAGGCCTATTTGAAGAGAATTCGAGAAACGCATTAATCATGTTACTGTTGCTCACTTACCGGTCTCCCGATAACTACGGTAGTTCAAAAATAGATTTAAGTATGAAATAGCTTAGTAGTTGTTTTTTTTAACTGTAGTATCGTACCGGCAGCTAACCTATCGATATGGTTTATTATTTGGTGACATGATTTAGATTTTGTTTAATAGGCTTACTGAAAGTAAAATTAGAGGTCTGTAAGCAAGAACCCTACGATCTTCAGCTTGTTTTTTTTGTTGTTCGCTAAACAGCGTTTCCTACTAAGCCTATTCAGTGTAAATTTAGAGGGCATGTATATGCTACTCAGTTAGTGGGCTAATGTATTAATCGTGTGACATTTTAATAACCATTTAGCAAATTCCTGGTGCATTGTCGAACCTGCTAACTTATTGCAACATCTAACCTAAATAAGATCTTAAGTAAATGCCAATTATTCAGCTTTATGATAAATGACCATTCAGAATAAGAAATATAAAAAAGTGTAAACGAAAATTGATCCTACTACCCTTATTTTTTTGTCAAGTCATCCAATTCGACTATTTTTGACCATATCAAAATGACATTTGATTTTTAGGTAAATGCAGTACAGAGTATAATGCAATATCTGAACAAAGAAAACAGTACAAGCGTTTTGATATCTAACACTACTCGATTTTTTGTTGTTTCAGGAATTAAAGATTTTGATTAAAGTTATTTAGTATGGTAGTTGTTACACAGTTGAAGAAGAAATTTTCTGCATGCTGGTTCAACCGATTAAATGATAGATGTAATTCAAACTCTAAAAAATCCATTAAAGACATTGCTGTAGCATGTGATTGTGCAGCACAGGTAGACCAAGTTCTAATTCATTTCTCAAGTTACTTACTGTACAATATGTAAAAATGCCATCATTTGTAAATCACGTAAGAATTATGACTGTTAATAAATGCTGTTTTTGTGCTTTTTCGGTTTAATAGTAGTGACACTCATCAACAGTAGGTAGTTTTGTAGTATTATGCTTTGTATCGCTAAACACATGCTTTTTAGAAACATGCATATTTGAAACAACTGTTTACCGGTAGAGTTAATCAATGCTTTCCCCCAATGTTTATTGTGCAATTTGCATTGTAGAATTTCTTGTTTGTAATTTATAATGTTTTTTGAGTTGCGCTACGAAAAGTATCTTTGCTGTACCTTTGGCCTAGGCAGCTTGGCGAATAAAGATGCAATTGCCAGAACGTACAGAAAGAAGCGTCTCGTATACGCGGTATCAGCTCCTGGTCGCTTGCGTGGTAAATCTGGTGAAGGTGAATTTATTCTTTACTCAATATTGCAGAAACATTTGTTTTAGGAACATCTGTCTTGATGTATACCGGCACAATCAACTCATGCCTTGGCAGCGGACAAATAAACTGACACCCGAAAGGTCAACAAAAAGCGAACGATGAAAGTTGCGCTGAAGAAAATGCATCTCAAGCCTAATAGCAAACTGAAAGCAATAAGCAGTAAAACAGGTTAATAATTAAAACTTAGTGTGGTGACTTAAGTCCTTTTTTCAACTGATTCTACAGTACTGGAAAAAAGTTTAGAAAGATTTTTTGAAAAGCCGAAAAAACGCAAAAATGACATCTTTTTATTTCTTTATTGAATGTAACAAAACGGAAAACAAACATCATGTTCCTCCAACATGGTGCAAATTACAGCAGTTACACTAGTATTTAGTGTGGTAACCCTTGTTTATCTTTTGAATGCGGCTAGGCATGGAATCTGTTAGGTTTTTGCAGACATTTTGGTCATTATCTGTGCACTAAATCTCTTTAATGATCTGTTTTAGCTCATCCAAAGTTGTCGGATTTGATGTAGAAACTTTTTTTTTGATCAGTGTCTGTAAATTTTCAATAGGATTAAGGTCAGGAGAATTTCCTGCCCATTTGAGCATTGTGACATTTTTGGTGTGAAACCAATTCATGACTGATTTGGCTTTTTGGCATGGTGCCGAGTCTTTTTGGAATGTTGTGCATCCATGAATGCTCATGAAATTCAGTACAGTCAAACTTCGATACTATGCCACCTCGCTACTATACCACCCTCGCTATTATACCACTTTTGATCGTCACCAACTAAATTCAATAGAAAACATATTTACTATGCCACCACTTACCCTCGCTACTATGCCACATGAGGTACAGTATTGCAGTGTATTAACGAAACAATAAACGCTACGAACGAAACAATTAAACGGCTGTGAAACGGCAAAAGTATACAGTATGTGCATGTAATATGTTCTCTCAAGTTATCTACTGTAGGTCAGCCCAAAACTCTGAGGAATCGTCAGCTGGCGCATGTTCTTTCTGCAGATTTCATGCACTTCGTCGTCTATCCGATCGCATGCTTGCATCACACTGGCCTTCACACTGGACTTCCCGAAACTACTGCACTGTACTGTACATTATATTGAAATACATGTAAATTATAATCGTACAATACAACGTGGAATTACATTGTTACATCACAAGGCTGTTTTTACAAATCCTTGTTATTATGCCACCCTCGCTACTATGCCACTTTCTCTCGGTCCCAAAGGGTGGCATAGTATCGAAGTTTGACTGTAGATGATCATCTAGGACGCTAATATGCCGTGAGGCATTCATTGTTTGTCCTTTTGGCAAGAAATAAAGACCACCTCGGCCTTGGCTGGAAAAGCACTCCCACACCATGACCGATGGGGGGTGCTTAACGGTTGGTTGGAGGTACTGTGAGTCCGCTGGTGAAGATCCATGTGGTCTGCAAACGAAGGGTTTGTAGGAAGCAAACTGTAAGAAGGTGGATTCGTCAGAAGACATCACTTTCTGCCAGTCTTCTTTTGTCCAGTCTTTGTAGTGGCAGCAAAAATCAAGCCTTAGCTGGGCCATTCTTGGTGTAATCAGGGGTTTCTTCAGAGGTTTGCGGACAGGAAGTTTAAAATCTTTGTGCATACGATTTCTAATTGTTTTTGTCGTCACACTAATCAGCTCTTGCATAGATCTTTTTATTTCTGATGAAGAAATGAATGGTTGCTTTTGGCAAAGTTGTTTGATTTTGCAATCCGTCCTGGGAGTGGTGGTACGGGGTCTGCCACTTCTTTTCAAGGGAGAATAACTAAGATTTTGCTTGTTTCTTTGTAATATTCGACTAACGGATGCTTCAGAGAGTTTCAATCGTTTTGAAATTCCAACATTTTTGTAGCCTTCTTGTTTTAAAAGGATGACGTTGCTTTTTGAAGCTTTTGAAATTTGAGGCAATTTTCCCATTTTCACAACAAAATTAAAAATCAAGCCTATACTATCAAAAACCGTTATGAAATGTAAACGATATCATTACTATTTGCTGAAAAATACAAAGAATAATGGTAAAATCAACACAAGACACAGTAAAAAATCAGCACTTTTTTGTAAAATTGTTGCAAAGTGACTTTATCAAAAAAAGTTCATCAAAATAAAAATCTTCCTAAACTTTTTTCCGGTACTGTAGAAATTAATCCACCGCTAAATGCCAAAGCGTGTATCAGACTACATCAGTTATATCCCACAGTAGTTGAGCTACGTTATAGTTTTCAAACCCAATACGTGTTTTTTTTTCTGAAGTTGTGTGACTAAGTGAAATGCCATTGCAATATTTCCATATTTTTATTTTTGATTTTTTTTTATTTGGGCCAAAATGCGACTTCAAAAAATAAATAAACGCAATCCACGTAATGAACAATGCAATAGTACCGGGTAGCTCTAATATTATCTGAGAAAGAGCTACGTACAGTACGTTGTTAAAAAAACAAAAAATAACGTTTTAATCCATTGTGCTGCACTTTCTTGAGTACCGGTATAGGAACAACTGTAACAAAGGTAAAATAATCATTTATAGGAACATTTTTCTGAACTTGATGAAGCCTATTTTGTTGCAGAAAAAGCTGTAAAATTTTTACAAGACGACTGAAGCAGCTCGCTGAAAGAAGCAACAGGTTCAATCACTTTTCAAATTTTGTGGCTGCTTGATTGTGACATGATAAGCAAAATCTTCACAGTATGGCGTGGATTGTGAAAGCGATAACAAAACACTGCCAGTGATGCAATGTTTTTTTGAGAGGCTGACTGAAGTTGCAATATCTGCAGGACGTATCACGTGAATGTAAACAATGAAACAAGATTAGACTTTTTTCCGTTTGGCTATGCCGTTTTTGTTGCTTTTGCTTATCAATTAACTACGAGACCAGGCACTTAACCAAATTTTGCTAGGTAGGGATGCGAGCTTGAACTACAAAAAGTCATATTTTTCTGGACGATTTTTGTGATTTTTCGAAAAATATAGCTATTTTAATGCCATTTGTGTGCCATTTTGTCCGTTTTCAGAGCCATTTGAAAGAATTAAATTACTCAGAAAATTTGTAAGCTGTTGGAGTTTTTCTAAACAATAATTGGCTCAAATCCTCTCTTTATTCACTAGTTAAGTCCAAGTTTGTTCTAAAACTTACATAATAAATTTAGGCTAAATCTTCCTACGTGACTTTGCTGGTGAAAAGGGGCTGTAATAATCTATTGTGTATATTAACAGGAAGCATCTCGACTGAAAAACCTTAGGGTTGTTTGGTGCTCCTTGTCTTTCAAATGTGACTTTTGTGTGTTTACCTAGATACTATAGAACTACTACTACAGTAATTGCTTTTTGAGCCCCTCTTTACGATTACGCCATTGTCAACTGTATTTTAGGCCAAAAAATAAAGGAACCACCCCATGTCTATCATTAGTTTATGATTACATCTGAACTGAATCTTTTTCACCTAACTTTTGTGGATTTCTCTTGTTGTGCACTTGATTTTCTTTATTTAATAAAGCTCAAGTTGATGAAAAAAACTCCTCAAGTTTGAGCAAATTGGAAAGATAAAAGGCCTTATAACTGATTGGAGAAGACATGTCTGCAAACGGTGCTGAAGGCATCGCTATAAGCATGAAACAGTACGACTATTTTTTTCATCGCTCAGTATAGTGTTTAACAGTCCAAAGTAAAAATTATTTGGCATTCATTGAAAGCGAAGTTTGTCTAAATAATTAGAAACGCTGTAATACCAATTGTTATAGTCTGTTAGATTTCTGAGTTAAGATCGGAATTCTGAGTGTACTATTTCGGTAGTATACGCTACATCCATCCAATGCAGAGATGAAATCGGTCGGGGTTTTCTCAACCCGCCCCGACCGGTAAATTTCAAAATCTACGCCGGTCGACCGTTTTTTTTACAGAAGGTTTTGTTCACTGTCCAATGCATTTAATGAACATTTTTCAGAAAGGGGGGCATGGGTGATGTATTAAAATTTGTGACTCCGGACGGACGCAGAGTTGCAAACGGGCCGACTAGTTCGGGCCCGAAACCGGCCCAAGCCTAAAAATATAAGCCCGAACCCAAAAACTAATTTGAAGCCCAAATCATGTCGGAAAAAAAACGAAACTTAAATTAGGTCTGAAAAATTAAGCAATGTTTCCAAGTAATGTTGATTACATTTTTGTGCTCCCAAGTAAAAAAGGACGTCTCAAGCCCGAATTAAGCCCAAACTTTTGTCAACTTTAGGCCCGAACCCGATCCGAAAAGCCTGGCCCGACTTACAACTCTGGACGGGGGTCTCAGAAAAAACAGAGTTTTTTGCGTTTTTTGCAAAAGTAACTAAGGAGAAATTTAATCTGTTATATTTCAGGAACGGATGGTCCTAGAAAGCTCAAAGTTGGTCTTTAGATCTGTCAAAAGTTTTTGAAAAAAACTCGAGCAAAAAAATTTCCGACCTGAATGCCATTTTAAGTTCTGAGTGTAGCTATGAGCCTGTAGTGGTTACTGTAGGCTGCATTTGTCTGTATAACGTGTTTTGTTCCGGAATAATTCAAGTTAATACGTAGGCTATCATCTTTTGGAACAAGGCAACATTTATTTAATCCAAGCAAATTAAAAAAATGCAGAAGACTACTAATATTGCATTAATCCCTTTAGTAAAAATGTTTATATTTTCACACTTACGGTTGCTAAAGAGCGCGTTGCCACACAACCTTGCAAACTAAATGCATTTTTCATTTTCCTTGCTTTCACTGCAAAATATTTTTCAAAAATGGCCTATCAGGTGGTTGAAATAAATCACATGATGATTGCATAATTCAAGTTGAACTTGAACTTTGGTCAATCTGAAGTTCCTGGCAAGTTTGCTCTTAGAATAGCATTTTAGCGGGGACTTGAGTAAATCCCAAGCAGATGCTTGAAGTAGATGCCTAAGCAGCTGCTCAAGCCCTCTCTTAGAATACGGCCCTTAGAATTTATCACAAAAGAAAACTAGATGAAACTCTAATTCTGCAAACTCTTTAGCAAAAAACTTTCCATGATTAATTAGTTAGTTTAAATTTATCATGTTTTGAATTTTTATATTCAAAGAAAAATAAAAATATCCTTGTTGAAATTTGTGAAATATTTCACGGCAACACTAATAGCAAACAAATTATTCAAGCGTATGATTTTAAAATATTCATCCGCGTTTGAGTAAAAGCGGTATATCTCAAAAACGGCACCTGGTTGCAACCGAAGACATTTCAATCATTAATCAGGCATTAAAATCTATTTGCAAAAAATTTTTCAAGAGGCACCTCCATGGGTATCACGAGACTACACAATTTTGAACACCGTAACAAGGCCTACTTTAAAGTTTTCAAAGTTAAATATGTAAAATTATTTGTGTTGGGGAAATCCCATGAACAGATGTTTTTTTGTTTTGTTGATTAAAATTTAAAAGCTGTTATCACATAATTGTTCAGAGCATGACTGATCTATGTAATTGTTTAAATATGTGTGGTATGTGTTTCAAAAACTCCTCGCATCCATCCACAATGTTGCTGTGACAGCACATTAGGGTGTGCAAGCTTCTCCCTTTCGACCTATAAGCAAATGCCTGATTATGTGCAGTGTTTTGTAATGGCCCTTGTTCAAACGACGTTTACTGAGTGTTAAATCGGTTATACAAACCTGCTCCAACAGCATGTGCAACTTTTGAATGGGTTGGGGGGGCGGCCAACTTGCCATGACGTCACAGACCAACGCAAACACACCTTGAATTAGTGTTTTTAGGCATTTTTTGTTACAGACATATCATGATTGAACTCCATTTATATATGATTGAACGCTGGGGAGGAGTGCAATGCATTTTATGAAACTACAGATGCATTTACGCTGGGGAGTACTGCACTAGGTTTGGAATGGATATTTGCAAAGACCAAGAAATGGAGTTCAATCATGATATGCCCGTAACAGAAAATACCTAAAAACATTGATTCAAGGTGTACTTGTGTTGGTCTGTGACGTCATGGCGGGCTGGCCGCCCCCCCAACCCATTGAAAGGGTGATCATGGTGTTGGGGCAGCTTTTTATAACCGATTTAACACTCAGTAAACGTCGGTTAAATGAGGGCATTTACAAAACACTGCACAATCGGGCATTTGCATATTACCATAAAAGAACAATATTACCATAAAAGAACAATTTGCATGACATCACAGTAGTGCTGGGGAGAGGTGCATTGCATTTTTTGAAACTACAGATTACAGTGCAAGTACTGCACTAAGTTTGGAATGGATATTTGCAAATACAAAGAAGTGAAGTTCAATCATGATACGCCCGTAACAGAAAATGCCTAAAAACACTCATTCAAGGTATCTTTGCGTTGGTCTGTGACGTAATGGCGGGTTGGCCACTACCCCCAACCCATTCAAAAGTTGTGCATGCTGTTGCAGCAGCTTTGTATAACCGATTTAACACTACATTAACGTCGATTAAACAAGAGCATTTAGAAACTCTGCACAAATCAAGCATTTGCCTATTACCATAAAACAACAACTTTGCACGCCAAGCTATGACGTCACAGTGGCGCTGGGGAGGAGTGCATTGCATTTTCTGAAACTACATCTTACAGTGTAATTACTGCACTAGGTTTGGAATGGATATTTGCAAAGACCAAGGAATGAAGTTTAATCATGATATGCCAGTAACAGAAAATGCCTAAAATCACTGGTTCAAGGTGTGATTGAAGGTGCTATGATGTCATAGTTAGGCGTGTAAAGTTGTTGTTTTATGGTAATAGGCAAATGCTTGATTTGTGCAGTGTTTTGCAATGACCCTCGTTCAACCGACGTTTACTGAGTGTTAAATCGCTTTAACAAAGCGGCTCCAACAGCATGAGCAACCTTTTAATTGAGTGGGGGGCGGCCAACCCGCCATGACGTTATAGACCAACGCAAATGCACCTTGAATCAGTGATTTTAGGCATTTTTTGTTACTGGCATATCATGATTGAACTCCATTTCTTGGTCGATTTATAAGCTTAGAGCTACTGTTTTGGTTGCTGTTGAGAGTTAAAAACAGTTGCAGTTTATCAGAAAACGTAAAAAGTCATAAATTTTGAACCATTTATGATGTCACAGCATCCGATTGGGGGGTTGTACCAAGGATATACTTAACAGGGATAGCCGACTAGCATTGTTAATTGTTCTCGTCACGCATGAGTTGTGTTCAAATTTTTGGTCAAATTCCTGATCAAAATGCATTGTTTCTAATGGAGCGAGGTGGGTTAGGTTGAAATATTTTTGTTGTATTTTTGCTGGTGGATAACCCAGGACTCGAACGAACTCGAAAATGGTTTGTTAATGATATGATGTATCGGAAAATGCATAAAGCGGAATCTTGGAGTGAAAAAACTAGCATTGGCAAATAGGCTAGCCTACCATCTTGCCATAGCCTAGTTTGGGTTATGAATGAAGGCAACTAAGAACGTTGAAATACTGTCAAAAAAAGGCAAGGGTCAAAATATTTCAACCATTCCTACCCCGCTCACTCGCAAAATCGGTAAGAAAATGAAGTGGAGGCCTAATTCAGTGCCGTTCGAGCCTAAAAACTGGCTAAAGGCGGTAGACGAATGAGAGAGTATAACAGAGGCAGTTAATGAGAGGTTATTGCAGTATCTCGGTCTGTACTTGGAACCTTAAAGTTGGCTGTACACTTAATTGCAGTGAACGCTTCTGTTTGAAGGCGAAGCTCGCTGCAATGCCGTGTTTACAGTTACTTTGAAATGTCATCAACCAGGTACCGGATACAACAGAATCAAGACAAGACAAATAAAGTTTAGAACAAGCTAGTTTCAGAAGAATTATGCGCCTACCGTTTGCATTCGATTAATTACTCTTGACTGCAACCTGATTTAACAAAATCACATTTGCATGCAAGTTACTAACAATGCACTTGACTTCAGTGTTCCTATCACAAGGCCGTACACAGAGGAGAGGGCCAAGCTGGAAAACTTGAGCTCGGTCTGAAAAGTTTCATGCAATAGTGGTGCTGTCTAGTGACAAGCCATATTACCTATAAACAACGTCTAGGATTATCCTAGAACCAAAGTGTATCCTACTTTGGCCTTGAACTAGTTTTTTAGTCTCCAACTCATGTTTGAAAATTGGCCCCAAATTAAAGCGACATTTCAACGTTGTTTTTGTAGCCAGCTGACATGAAACTGGGAAGTTAGTGTAAGTCACTTTCTGGACAGTTTTATTAATTTTGCTCAAAATACACACAAACTCGTCATAATTTTGTATATTGAAAGCATTGCCACAAATGTTCCGATTGAAAACCATACCTTGCGTGTATTTACATAATATTTAGAACAGATTGTTGGCAAAAGTTTGTTTAGATGCTTCATTTATGTGTTTATTTACATTTGTTGCATTTCGTGTTACTTTTAACAATTTAAGCAGTTGAACAAAACGTTGTGGCTTAATGTCACGCATACACAAACGACAACGGACAAAAGTTGGCACACTGGTCCAAATGAATCTGCATTACACATCTAAAATGTTTTTGGAGTTAGCTGACGTCAAATTGGGAAGTTAGTATAGGTCATTGTCTGGAAAGTTTCCTTAATTTGTCTCGAAATATACAAAAATTTTCTTATTTTCGTAGGTTGAAAACATTGAAACAAGTCTTTCAATGGGAAAGCATACCATGCGTGTAGTTGTTGGATATTTGGAACAGATTGTTGGCAAAAGTTTGTTTGGATGCTTTATTTATATGTTTATTTTCATTTGTTGCATGTCGTGTCACTTTTGACGGTTTATGCTGTTGAATGCAGCTTTGTGGCTTGCTGTCACTCTTACCTTTAAAGGTAGCGAACCAAAGTTGGCACACTGGCCCAAATGAAACTGCATTACACTTCCAAGTTGTTTTTGTGATTAGCTGACATCAAATCGGGGAGTTAGTATTAGTCATTTTCTGGACAGTTTCACTAATTTTGCATAAAATACGAAAAACTTGGTCAAAAGTTCGTTATGTGAATACATTGAAACAAACATTCCAGTTGAAAGGCTTACCTTGCATGTTTTTGTATGATATTTTCACCAGATTGTTGGCAAAAATTTGTTTGAATGCTTTATTTATATGTTTGTCTCGATTTATTGCATTTTGTGTCACTTTCAACGGTTTATGGTGTTGAACGCAACGTTGTGGCTTACTGTCACGCATACATTTAAAGGTAATGGACCAAAGTTGGCACACTGGTCCAAATGAATTTGTATTACAGTTGGAAGTTGTTTTTGTAGTTTGCTGACTTGAAACTGGGAAGTTAGTACTGGTCGCTCTTTGTGCAGTGTCACTAATTTTGCTCAAATTACACAAAACTTCATCCTAAGTTCGTATATTGAAGAGATTGAAACAAATCTTCCATTTGAAAAGCATATCTTGCGTGTATTTGCATGATAATTTGAAAAGATTGTTGGCAAAAGCTTGTTTGGATGCTTCATTTATGTGTTTGTCTCGATTTGTTGTATTTCGTGTCACTTTTAACAATTTATGCTGCTGCTTACTGTCACGCATACATTTAAGTCTAATGGACCAAAGTTGGCAGACTGGTCCAAATGAACCTGTATTACACTTGAAGGTTGTTTTTTCACTTTGCTAACATCAAATTGGGAAGTTAATTCTGGTCGCTCTTTATACAGTTTCATTAGTTGCATTCTAATCAAAAAAAATTTCGTCTTCAGTTCGTATATTGAAGACATTGAAACAAATCTTCTAATGGGAAAGCATAATTTGCGTGTATAAAGCATAAGTTCGTTTATTAAAGACATGATATTAGGAAGAGATTGTGAGCAAAAACTATTTTCCATGCTTCATTTATGTGTTTGCCTCGATTTGTTGCAATTTGTGTCACTTTTAACGATTTATGCTGTAGAACAAAACGTTGAGGTTTACTGTCACGCATACATTTATGGGTAACGGACCAAAGTTGGCACACTGGTCCAAATGATTCCGTATTACACTTCGAACTTGTTTTTGTATATTGCTCATATCAAATTGGGAAGTTAGTAGTGGTTGTTCACTAAACAATTTTATTAATTTTGCTCAAACTACGCAAAATTTTGTCATAAATTCGTATATTGAAGCCATTGAAACAAAGCTTTCAATTGGAAAGCATACCCTGCGTGTATTTACAGAAAATTTTGAAGAGATTGTTGGCAAAACTTTGTTTGGATGCTTCATTTTTGTGTTTGCATCGATTTGTTGCATTTCATGTCACTTTTAACGATTTATGCTGTTGATCGCAACCTTGTGGCTTACTGTCATTTATGGGTAACGAACCTAAGTTTGCAGACTGGTCAAAATGATTCTGTAATACACTCCGAAGTTGCTTTTGTAGTTTGCTGATATCATTTTGGGAAGTTACTGCAGGTCGTTGTGTATACAATTTGATAAATTTTGTTCAAATTACACAAAACTTCGTCATAATTTTGTTAATTGAAGACATTGAAACAAATCCTCCAATTGGAAAGCATACCTTGGATGTATTTACATAATATTTTGAAAAGATTGTTGGCAAAAGTTTGTTTCGATGCTTCATTTAGGTGTTTGTCTCGCTTTCTTGCATTTCGTGTGACGTTTTGAATTTATTGATGTGGCTTATTTACACGCATACATTTAAGAGAAATGAACCAAGGTTGGCAGAGTGGTCCAAGTGAATCTGTATTACACTTCGAAGTTGTTTTTGTAGAGTGCTGACATCAAATTGGAAAGTTAGTACTGGTCGTTCCCCACAAAGTTTCATTACTTTCATTCAAACGACACAAAACTTTGTCATAATTTTGTATATTGAAGACATTGAAACAAATCTTCCAATTGGAAAGCATACCTTGCGTGCATTATATGAGATTTTGAAGAGACTGTTTCAAAAATTTGTTTCGACGTTTAATTTATGTGTTTGTTTTTATTTGTTGCATTTCGTGTCACTTTTTAACAATTTATGCTGTGGCTCACTGTCACGCATACATTTAAGGGTAACGGACCAAACTCAGCAAACTGGTCCAAATGAGTTTGCATTACATTTTGAAGTACTTTTTGTAGTTTGCTAACCACAAATTGGAAAGTTAATGCAAGTCTTTCTCTCAACAGTTTCCTTATAGTTTTTCCAATTGCACAACAGTTCGTCATAAGTTCGTATACTGAAGACATTGAAACAAATCTTCGAATTGGAAAGCATACCTAGCGTGTTTTTATATGATATTTTAAAAAAATTGTCGGCAAAACTTTGTTTGGATGTTTCAGGTTTTGGTTTTTGTCTGGATTTGTTGCATTTCGTGTCACTTTTAACGAGTTATGCTGTGGCTTACTTTCATACATACATTTATGGGTAATCGACCAAAGTTGGCAGACTGGTCCAAATTAGTCTGTATTACACCTCGAAGTTGTTTATGCAGTTTCCTAACATCAAATTGGGAAGTTAATGCAGATTTTTCTCTAAACAGGTTCCTTATAATTTCTCAAATTGTACAACTATTCGTCATAAGTTCGTATATTGAAGGCATTGAAACAAATCTTGGCATTGAAAAACATACCTTGCGTGTATTCACATGATATTTTGAACAGATTGTTGGTAAAAAATTGATTCGATGCTTCATTTATGTGTTTGTGTCGATTTGTTGCGATTCGTGTCACTTTTCGCGATTTATGCTGTTGAACGGAACGTTGTGGCTTACTCTCATGCATGCATTTAAGGGTAAGGAACCAAAGTTGGCAGACTGGTCCAAATGAATCTGCATTACACTTAAAAGTTGTTTTTTTAGTTTGCTGACATCAAATTGGGAGGTTAGTACAGGTCATTCTCTGAACAGTTTCCTTATAATTTCTGAAATTACAAAACATATCGTCATAATTTCGTTTATTGAAGACAGTGAAACAAGTCTTCTCATTGAAAAGCATACCTTGCGTGTATTATATAATAATTTGAAGAAAATATTCGCAAAATTTGGTTTCGATGGTTCATTTATGTAATTGTTTTCAATTTGTTGCATTTCTGGTCACTTTTAAGGACTTATGCTGTGGCTTACTGTCACACGCATTTGTGGATAACGGACCAAAGTTGGCAGACTGGTCCAAATGAGTTTGTATTACACTTCGAAGCTGTTTTTGTAGTTTGTTGACATCAAATTGTGGAGTTAATACAGGTCGTTTCTTGTACAATGTCATTATTTTGATCAAATTACGCAAATTTTCGTCATAGGTTCGTATTTTGAAGATATCGAAACAAATCTTCCAATCAAAAAAAATACCACGTGTGTGTTTACACGATTATTTGAAGCGATTGTCATCAAAAGTTTGCTTCGATGCTTCATTTACGAGTTTGTCTCGTTTTGTTTCATTTCGTGTCAGTTTTAACTATTAATGCTGCTGAACACAACGCTGTGGCTTATTCTCACGCATACGTTTATAGTTAACGGACCAAAGTTGGTATACTGGTCCAAATGAATCTGCATTAGTCTTCGAACTTGTTTTTATAGTTTGGTGACATCAAATTAGAAAGTTAGTACGGTTGTTCTCTAAACAGTTTTATGATTTTTTTTTAAATGCACTACAAATCGTCATAAGTTCGTATTATGAAGACATTGAAACAAATCTTCCAATTGGAAAGCATACCTTGCGTGTATTTACATGATATTTTGAAGAGATTGCCGGCAAAACTTTGTTTGGATGTTTCATTTAGGTGTTTGTCTTCATTTGTTGCATTTTGTGTCACATTAACCAGTTATGATGTTGCTTACTGTCATGCATACATTTCTGGGTAACGGACCAAAGTTGACTGACTGGTCCAAGTGATTCCGTATTACACTTCAAAGCTGTTTTTGTAATTTGCTGACATTAAATTGGGAAGTTAGTGCTGGTCGTACTTCAAACATTTTTGTTAATTTTACTCAAATTGCACCAAAATTCGTCATAACTTACTAAATTGAAAACATTAAAACAAATTTTTCAGTTGGAAAGCAGACCTTGGTGCATTTACATGATATTTTTAAAAAATTGTCGGCAAAAACTTATTTCGATGCTTCATTTATGTGTTTTCTCGATTTGTTGCATTTTGTGTCACTTTTAACTGTTTATGTTGTTGAACGCAAGTTTGTGGCTTACTGTCACGCATACGTTTATGAGTAACGGACCAAAGTTGGCAGACTGGTCGGAATGACCCTGTATTACACTTCGAAGTTGTTTTTGTAGTTTGCTGACATCAAATTAGGAAGTTAGTGCTGGTCGTTCTTTAAACAGTTTTGTTAATTTTACTCAAATTACACAAGAAATCGTTGTAACATCGTACATGGAAGACATTGAAACAAATCTTCCAATTGGAAAACATACCTAACGTGTAATTGCATGATATTTTGAAAAGATTGTTGGCAAAAATTTGTTTGGATGTTTCATTTATGTGTTTGTCTGGCTTTGTTTCATTTCGCCTACAATCTCTTCAAAATATCATGTAAATACACTCAAGGTATGCTTTCGAATTGGAGAATTTGCCCATTGCAGTTTGAGTTTTTTTGGATTAGACCGTTTACGTTTTGTTTCTAAACCAAGTTTTCAAGGTACGTAAGGAACTTTCTTTTAAGTCGTCCCACATACTTCAATACCTACAAACTTACCTTACCTTCAATACCTACAAACTTACCTACAAAACTCTAGAACAACACCAGCAAAAGACGGCACCCACCATTATTGCAAAATTTTCTACTAGGAAGACAAGGGACCTGGTTTATGACAAAAGATGGAAATTGACCGACAAACGCAAACAGCAACAGGAGTTTCAAAAGGATACTGATGACACTAATAATCCATGCACCTCCCAACATGCTGAAATTAATGATACCTCAACAAGTACTCCTATTTACATAAATGAGAGCCTAACTAAACAGAACAAGAATATTTTCTTTCTCTGCAGAAAGTTTAAGAAAGAGCATAAGTGGAAGTATGCATGGACGCGAAATGGCGTTTCATACCTAAAAGAAGATGATGACAGTGACTCGATTAAATTACAGAGCAAGGATGACCTAAAGAGGCTAGGAGTTGCTGAATATGATGATGAGTATTGACTATTTGCTAATCATTGTAAGTTTTTTGAGGTTTATGTTGGTCTAGCTAACTCAAAGTCATGGCTATTATTGTTTGCTCTAATTGATAGGATTTATTGCAGTTTTGGAATGATTCACTGTTGCTATGGGTAGTAATAGTATTGACACTGGAAATAGCATTTTTTGCAATCATGTAAGCCAGAATGTAAAAGAATCTGTATATGTGGATGAGAATGATTTAAGCAAATCATTAAGCTCTTACCCTTTACCTCACTTACAGCCAATGCTGGTAATGCACTGTAACACTATAAGCTTAACAAATCGGTTTGACAGGCTAAGAGAATTTCTTAAAAAATTTCCAGTAATGCCTCATCTAATTGCCATAACTGAAACTAGACTCAAAACATCTTCAAACCTACAATCAATTAACCTTCCGCAGTATACTTTTTGTCATGCTGACTCACTAACCTTGGCTGGTGGAGTTGGGGTGTACATTAAAGATAATCTTCAATTTAAAGCAAGGAGTGACTTAAAATTTTGTAATGAAGGATGCGAAAATTTTTGGATTGAGCTAGTGCCAACTAATGCTTCTACAAATTTCAACAATAAGCAAAAAACAATAATATTTGGTGTAATATATAAGCATCCATCCACCAATATTGACAACTTTACTAATAGTTTTGAGCAAACACTTCAAAAACTGCAATTACAAGGCTGTAGATTTCATATTTGTGGAGATATAAATGTTGATTACATCAAAATTCACAGAGATAACAAAATTTCTCAGTTTGCTAATTTTCTCACTAGCTATAATGCAAACAATATAACTACTAAGGAAACACGAATTACAAGCAGCTCAGCAACTCTAATTGATCATTTTTATACAAATGATATTACAAACTGTAGCAACTGTTTTATCATTAGGTCTGATATCTCTGACCATTTTCCACTTGTAGTTGAAATCCAAGAAACAAATATGATGAGACCTCAAAAATCGGCAGTAACCTTTATCCGCAGTTTCAGAAACTTTAATGACCAAGATTTTTGTATGGAAGTGCAACATTATTGTAGAAAACTCATTGGAGCTAGTCAAATTGTTGATGAAAAAGTTGACACATTAATCAGTATCTTATCTACTGCAATTGATAAGCACATGCCCTTAGTAAAATTATCTCGAAAACAAAATAGGCTTCATCATAGACCATGGATAACTAAAGGTATTTTAAGATCTATCAGGAACAGAAATGAGATGTATTCTCGACTTTGTAAAACAAAATTTTCCGATGATATGCTTTTATGCAAATATAAGCTATACAGGAATAAACTAACACATATTAAAGAACTAGCGAAGAAAAACCACTTAAAAAGTTTATTGAACCAAAGCAAAAATGATGCTGCATCTTCTTGGAAAATAATTAACCAAATTTTACAATTCAAAGATCAAAAACCTAAATTCATCGGCAGTGTAACCCATGGAAATAAAGATATTACAAGTTCACAAAAAATATGTGAGGTAATGAATAATCACTTTACTGATGTTGGGCCTAAATTAGCTGGAAAAATTCCTAAGTCTAATGTTTCTTATACCAAATACCTTGGCAGACGTATATGTAATTCTATTGTGTTAAAGGAAACTGATCCCTTTGAAATTTTAAGCCTTATCTCCCTATTGGATCCCAAAAAAGCAGTTGGTTACGATGGAATATCATGCAAGACCATAAAATTGCTTGCATATGTAATTAGCCCCATATTGTCGGATATTTTCAATCATGCCTTGCAACATGGTAAATTTCCAGATAGCTTTAAAGTTGCAAAAATTATTCCTTTACATAAAGGAGGTAAGTCAAATGTGGTGAACAATTATTGACCCATTTCTATCTTGTCTACACTATCCAAAGTATTTGAAAAAGTGATTAATAAGAGATTAGTTGATTTTTTTGAAAAATACAACGTTATTAATGATTTTCAATTTGGGTTTCGGGAGGGTTACTCTACTACACTAGCATTGACTGAGATATGTGATCATTTTTAAAACAACCTTGACAATAGGGAAATAACTTGTGGGGTCTTTGTTGATTTAGCAAAGGCGTTTGACACAGTGAATCATTCCATCCTTCTCACCAAACTAGAACCTTATGGTGTGAGAGGTAATGCTCTTTCTTTGTTGACGTCATATCTAAAAAATAGAACACAATTTACACAAATAAATCATCATGCATCAGCCAAGCGCAATATTGTTTGTGGAGTGCCGCAAGGTAGTGTCCTTGACCCATTGCTTTTTCTTGTCTATGTAAATGACATTTGTAATGCCTCTGATTTTAATGTCAGATTATTTGCTGATGATACCCTTTTATTTATGTCGTCTAAAGAAGCCCACACATTAGAGTACAATGTTAATCTTGAAATTGGTAAAATGCAATTGTGGCTACAAGCAAATAAGTTGTCCATCAATATTTCAAAGACAAAGTACATGATAGTATCACCAAAATTTAAATCCAGTTATAAATTTAAAATTGAACTTTTAGGAAATCTCCTGGAACAAGTAGATTCTCACAAATATTTGGGAGTAATTATAGATGATGTCTTGTCATGGCAACCACACACAGCTATGATAGCTGTCAAGCTGTCTAGATTATGTGGTCTACTGTACAAACTCAGAAATTATACTGATACTGCAATATTGAAGAAAGTATTTTACGCTTTAGTACAACCAGTAATACATTATGGTCTGATTTGTTGGGGTAGCTGCTCAGAATCAATAAAACGTCAGATTGAAATTTTGCTAAATAGAATACTAAGATGTATTAACTTTGTAAAAGTAAGGCAAATGCATGTGTCTGATCTATATGCTCTTTCGAAGGTACTTACCATAAAAGATGCATACAAAGCAGAGGTATGTAAATTTGTATACAATGTTAAACAAAATGCTCTTCCGGAAATTTTCTCAAATTATTTTTCAGAATGCCGCTTTGTACATAATTATAGTACGAGACAGGCACTTAATAAAAACTTTTTTCTTGCCAGAAAACAAAAGGCAATGGGCCAAAGGTCAGTTCAGTATCGTGGAACTAAATTTTGGAATGAATTGCCTAACTCTGTAAAATCTGCCAATCACTTCAAAGCTTGTGTAAAATTGCTAACATGTCATTTGATTGCATTGTACTAATCATGACAAAACCTTATATTACAGTTGTGTTTTAAATCAATTGTCTTGTCAATTCTGTTTATTGATGACATGATAAGCACCAGTAGTGAAAATTATAATGTTTCACCTTACCTGCATCCCATTTTTAATAAGCTATGTAACCATGACTGTCTTAAGACTAAGTTAGAATAGAACACCGTGTTATGTTTTTTTGTTTTTCTTTTTTGTTTTTGTTTGTGTTTCGTTTCGTTACATTTGTTTCATTTGGATGTGTGCAGTGAATATCTCACTTTGTGCAGTACTTAATCAAAAACTCTAATTGGTAAGGTGGCAGCTGACCTTGATGACCTTTTGGTCTTTTCGCTGTCTCCTTGCCAAGTGACTGTGTATTGTATTGCATAATTTGCACTGTTAGTTTTAAGTGCAGGCAAAAGGATGCGCTGGTATTCTCTGCCTAAAGAAACAGTGTGCAACTAATCTGTATCCACGATAATGTTATCATAACCACACATTTGCGTGGGGCGCTGCTAATCCCACTTTTCTGCACGTATGAACTATCCGTAACCCTGCTGCTTACACTTGAGAAATTTGGAAAAATGTGATGTTTCTTACGAACGACTGAAGTATGGTTTTGCAGAGTGTCAGTTTTTTTTGTCTTTGCTTTACGCGTCACTTGGTAAATAAAGAAGTCTCTCTCTCTCTCTCTCTCTGATGTTGCAGAATTTTTTCCAAACAAAATTTGAAGCGACATGATATTTGTATGTCAACTTTTAGATAAAATAGGTCTAATAGATGAACTTGGATAAAACATGCCTAATCCATGATATCATGATTAAACTCCATTTCTTGGTCTTTTTCTGTAGTATTGCAACCAACATCTTGGAACTTGCGTATTAAGTTGATTATTTAGCACTAAAACTTTTCTAATTAAAAAACCTCGAGGCGCTAGAAGAAGTTTTTTCAACGTAATAAATGGCAGTTTATTGAAAAGCTCTGCAATCCATAGCTCAAATCTGTTAAAGCCAGTGAGCTCAAGTACTTCATTCACTACCTTAAATGTTGGAAGTCCATCTGGGAGAAAATCTCCCATCTTCAAATCCGCAAGTCCGTTGGTATCAACTCATTATGACTATTTTAACCATCTAGCTTACGGCAGTTAAAAATCTTTTACTTTCGAGTAGGTCTATTTAAGATCTTTCAACCTGATATTCCCAAGCTTTGTCAAAATTTATTTTATCTTTTTAGCTCAAGCGGGTAAAAATGTCTTAAGTTTAGAAGGAAGACATTTTGAGAATCCCCATTAACGTGGCATTGACAATTTTTTTCATGTTTTACGTTTTTATTATTTACCTATTCTAAACGTTTTGTCTGTCTAGCTTGGGAGTTTAAAAATTTTTGAATATTGTGGAACCCGTTTAAAAGGAATCATTGTCATAGTGGCTAGGGTGGAGTGAATAATAAAACTTTTTGAGTTTAAAAAAGTGGTCTTGATATATGGCCCCAAAAACCATATGAAATACTTCTATCGCAATTTTGAGTTCTTGCATCCTCTAGTGGTTGTGCAATTTGATCGAACGGGCCAAAAATAGTCAATTTTTCCATATCTCACTTAGCACATATGCTAGAAAGCTAGCATTTAGCTTAAAAGTTGCAGAAACAGCACATTTATATTTCCAATAAAAAAAAACTTTGCCATAAAAATGTACAGGAAAAAAGTTACAGCCAAATTATTGACTAAAGATTTACTGATTATTGTGCTCAAGTTTTTCGTGCTCAACTTCAAATGCATTACAATTGACATTGGCATTGAAAATAAGCCAGATGAAGTTTAAATTCATGTATATTTGCACTTTTAGTGTGCCATGCTGCTTTATCAGCCTAAAATAGTTTCTTGAATGGCAATTAGTCTTACACAACTGGGCAATGTCCAGCATAGTATAGTAAACAAATATTGGAAGTTTCATGTTAAAGCATCATCCAGTATTGGTTCGCTTTTGCATCATCATTTTATTTATGCTAAACTTGACGAATTATATCTGGTTAATTCAAAAAAAGTTTTGATTCTACAGTTTAATTCAAAAACACTGAAAGATACAAAAGTACAATATTAGAAAAATAGGAATTAAAAAAGCAATTAGTAATTCGAAAAGCTACAGTTCTAAAAGGAAGAAAATTTGGCAATTTATTTAATGAACAATATGATACCATTGTTTATTGTATTGTAGATTCAATATAAACTGTACTCGATGGCATCAATTTCGTTGTTTTTGAAACAGCATGCTAACTAGAAAGAGATTCAAGTTTAATGCTACTTGTGAAAGGTTGTATGGTGGAGAAATTTTTCAAAGTTCTGATGTTTCTGCCAAGCTTGTAGCCTTGGGCTCTGCTTTTTGATCTTCAAAAAAAGCATGATCATTAAATGTTATTCTCAAGCCATAATACTTCCATATGGCTTTCTTTGTTTATTATCGTAGCAAAAAATATCAAAGAGCTTATCAGCATCGTGCAAGAAATTCGTTTCAAGCTCTTTTTATTGATGTGATGTTTTAGATTTTTTCGGACATCTAGTTAAACCACTAAAGTTTTGCATTAGTTGATGGATTCTTTGTGCAATACTCAGCTTATGAACGAAACTTTACACCACATCCATCTGTTCTTTTGCAACAATTCAAGCTGTATCCAACTTCCTGAAGTGATTAAAGTTAAGCAAGCCCTCAAATCACTTGTCTCTTGGTTGGCAGCAACCTTGGAGGAAAATTATCAGAACTTTGAAAAATTTCTCCATCTCACAACTTTTTGCAACGTTAGATTTGGATTTTTTTTTAGTTAGCATGCTGCTTCAAAAACAACAAAATTTATGCCTTCGAGTACAGTATATATTGTATCTACAATACAATAAACAATGGTATCAAATTGCTCGTCAAATATATTGCCAAATTTTCTTCACTTTAAAACTGTAGCTTTTCGAATTACTAATTGCTTTTTTAATTCCTATTTTCCTAATTTTGTAATTTTGTATCTTTCAGTGTTTTTGAATTGAACTGTAGAATCAAAACTTTTTTTGGATTCACTAGATATAATTCCTCAAGTTCAGCATAAATAAAATGATGTTGCAAAAACGAACCAATATTGGATGATGCTATGACATGAAACTTCCAATATTTGTTCACTATACTATGCTGGACATTGCCCAGTTGTGTAAGACTAATTGCCATTCAAGAAACTATTTTAAGCTGATAGAGCAGCATGGCACACTAAAAGTGCAAATATACATGAATTTAAACTTCATATGGCTTATTTTCAATGCCAACATAAATTGCAATGCCTTTAAAGTTGAGCACGAAAAACTTGAGCACAATAATCAGTAAATCTTTAGTCAATAATTTGGCTGTAACTTTTTTCCAGTATGTTTTTATGGCAAAGTTTTTTTTAATGGAAATATAAATGTATATTAAGACCACTTATCAAGACCACTTTTTTAAATTCAAAAGTTTTTATTATTCACTGCACCCTAATAGTGGCATAACCCCAAATTTTGAAAATTTTACTTAGTCTTTATGATTTTCTATCCTGAAACTTCATCTTCTGTTCCTATTGAGTGATTAGAATTTTTGAATTTTGGAGGACTCGCTTGAGAGAAACCCCCCATCGCGGCAAGCCCAGTTTTTTCCTTGTTCTACGTAGTTTTAATTCCCGCCTATTTCGAGAATTTAGGCCATCTACAGCTTGAAGGGTTTAAAAGTTCAAAATTCCTTTCCAAAATCTTGGTTGCGAAAAAAAAAAAAGGATTTTTTTACGCAACCAAGATTTTGGTAAGGAACGGCTGAAGCAAATCTTAAAGTATTTTGTTTTAAACATGCTTTAGTTAGATGGAGAAGCTGCGCAAACTGGTGCAACTTTAAGCATACAAAAGTCTGGGGCAATTTTTATAATTTTGTGGCAAAAATAGTCGTTTTAACGCTAGTTGATTCAACTTTGTATGTTCTTAAGGCCATTTAAAAGCATTAAATTGCTAAAATTTTGAAGTCATTTCAAGCAATCGAATCGCCAAGACTCTTCAGCCCCCTTACTTATAGGTCAAGTCCAATAACACGCTTAAAGGCTTTTTGTATTTGGGGGCCAAGTTTATAAGTGACTTGGCTGAGGGGTAAAGTCCCCTTAGCCACTCACCAGTTGCACACTGGTTACATCAAATATAATGCTACTACAAAAATCTAAGATATAAAACTTGTAGCTACTTTAACCCAAGCACTGTTGTTTCCACTTTGACAGGGAGGTATATTTAGCATGCGGGTCAATACAATTTATGTTTTCATGTAATTTAGAATAAAAAAGCATTGCAAAGTTATGTAAGAAAGTTGTAGCATGAAAAGCGCTGTAAACTCATTGTCACATAACATTTATCTGAGCTTTAGTAAGAAGCTTCGAATGGACCTCACGGTCTTCCAGTCAAGAGGGCTTTGGACTTGACCTGTAGTAGAGAGTAAGGACCTAAAGAAGTATCAGAGCTTAATTCTTTCAAATAGCTTCCTAATCTTAGCAATTAAATTATTTCAAATAGCTTTAAAAACATGAAAAATGCGACCCAAATGGCCTTTAAATGACTACGTATTTTTTTTAGAAAAATCACATCAAAAGCCTAACAGCAAAAAACAAAAATAATTAATCCAGTATAGCGTAGCCAGAAGGGGGCGGGGAGGAGCTAGAGCCCCCCTCCCCCATTAATCTGTCGACCAAAATGTAGAAAAAATATCAAGGTTTTTGCACTTCCAAGGCTATCATTTCTGTGATATGAACTCGAAAGTAATTTAAAGCCGCTTTCAAAGCATTTACTAAGGGAAGGTAGTATTTGTCAAAAGCAAAGTTTGCAAACCAGTAAAAACTTTAAAAAATGGCAAAAAATAAGCAATCACATTTGATCCCTCCTGCAAAATGCTTAACGTAGACTTGAAAAACGTTGTGTAGAATGGGGGAAGGGTCTATTCAGTAGTGAATTTAGCTAATTACCCATCACTTTAAATTAATGTTCTCTCAGCCCCTTCCCCCAATTTTTTTTAATGCAGATGAATTAAGTTAAAACCTATGTATTTTTTCCAGATTTACCGGCTTGTAAAAAAAAGGATGAAATTTTGCCGTTAGCCGCCGCCCTCATAGCCCGTTTACATAGCCAGTTTGATTATGCTTTTACACTGCTAATTGTTATGTCAGGACATTTTAAAAGCATTAATTGTTACCTCAATAAGCCTAAAATTAAGTTATCTTTGCCAAAAAAGATTGCAAAATTTTCAGCACTCTGGCTCCAGACCTTTGAGATAGCCGCCCGCCCCCCGGATTGACTATTTCTGGCTATGTGTCTGCATTAATCCATGATCATTTCAAATTTGTGCGCTTTGTATCGATTTAAAGCAAACATCTTGGTAAATTTAGCTACATGTTTACAGTATAAGTTTATGAATTCCAGTTCATGTGATCGACTTTCCTCAGTCAAAGTTTGAATATTTATAATCTTTGGGCAAAATTAGTTTGCATTCCTAAAAATGTTTTCTCCCATACGGCCATGAGTAAACTCTTTATTGATTTGTATTATTTTGTCAAAAGTTCATTTCTCAAAATCGAAACAGTAAACGATGATGTCTCATATATACATGTGATACTAACTGGTACGAACCGCAACTGGAAGTGCACGCTCCAGCGGGAAACAAAGGTCATGAAGAAGCTTCAAATTATATTCCTTTCGAATGCAAAGTTTTTTTGCGATTATTCTTTTTAGGTCAAAAGCCCAGTTAATATTAAGGAATTGAAAAACGCACGTTTTCGCTGGGTTCCGTTCCACTACCATCGTACTAATTGCTGAAAAACATTTTAGTTTGTTTTTTTAACTAAACTGAAAAATAAACCGCCGAATTTGCAAATATAATATTATTGTTATTACTGGGCAGCAGTGCAAGCGAATGTGCTACCGTTGGGTAGAGTCCACCTACACGTTGCGTAGGCCTCGTTTAGGCCCATTGCAACTGTAGCTGCTGTTATTGTTATTTTATTTGGTTACTGGTTGAACTCAGAAAGCCTTCCAGCTTCCTTTGTGTACTTGGCCAGTTTGTTAATATTACATTTCGTTACCACATTGTGAACAATGGTTTTGGTGATTCCAAAATATTTAACACGAATATCTTGGTAAAGCTTGCAATTGCCTACATGATGATTTGGTGTTTCATCCTCTAGGCAACATTTTGGACACAGAGAAGACTCAGCACGACCTGTAGTTTTCTTGTGTCGTTGTAGATTGCAGTGCCCAGTTAAAACTTGCACTACTCTATTTAAATGAGGCCTCTTAAGCAGGGTGTCAAACCAAACCTGAACTCGAACCGTAAACTCGAATGAACCGTTTTATTTTGGTGAACCCAAACCGAACCTGAACCAGCAAAATTACTTCAGTGTACCTGAACCAAACCTGAACCTTCAAAATTGTGCTCAAGTGAACCCAAACCGAACCTGAACCCCTAACAAAAGTAAGAATATGTTTTTCCATATCCGGATGCCGCTGGTGCTGGTACACGCCGGTTTAGTGGCGCGTCACAATGCCCATTGTCTGGTTCTTACTGCAGATTGTAGTTAAATTCGCCCATTTAAATCAATGATAAAATTATTACATACACGCAACTTCAAACAACCACTATAGGTTAGTGGGCGGCGTTTTTTGTCTGATTTTACTTTTATATGAAGGGCGAAAGCTTCGTAATCCTATTTCAGGTTATTTCCGGGGTTAAAAGTCTTTATAAGTGCGTATTATACTCATTTTAAAAAGGATACTATTATGACACAGAATAGCGTTTCTAGACAACTTCAGAGGATATACTGTACAGAAAATCAATTGCTAAACAATCATAAACATAGTGAAATGTGAAGTCAAGAACAATCTAAGACCAAATAAAAGTCAACCACAATTTTAGAAATGAATGAAGGCTACAGCTCTTAATTAACAGCTCATAGTGTAGAAAGGTCGAAGCAAAGTAAATGATTTTGTAGTATCGGATATACAGGCGTATACGGTAAGCGCGGCAGGGCTTGCTGGGGTAAGGTCTAGGAGAGCTAAATCTCCCTACATCCAGTCCCATAGTAATGTCACTTACGATATTTGGTAGAGCAAAGGGCTTTTTAGACAAAAATTGCTATTATAATAATTAATTCTTCCTTAAATTACACTCTGCCACGAGGCAGCGCAAAACGCCTTAGTAAAACCAAAAGATGCCTAAGTAAAACCGAAAAAAAATATTGTGAAATTTTGGACGAAGATGTCAATTAAAGTCACCATTTTTAAACAAACGTATCCAAAATTTTTGAAAGCGGGACGAATGCGACGCCAAAGAAGCCGTTAGATCGGTTTATTTGACAATATATTACCAAACGAGAACGAAGTTAGCTAATTTTTGTCTGAAAATAGCGTGAAAACCCCAATTTTCAGTAAAAAAGGCCAAAAATTTGGCAGCAAAAGTATTCCTTTTTTGAAAAATGTTCTCCCCTGTTTGAAAATTCTGGGTGCACCACTGGGCAGGATTGATGTTTTAGCGGGCACTCCACGAACAACCCAACCTAGTTGCCCTATTCTCAAAAATGAAAATATTACCGGCAGGGATCTACCTCTACTGTAGAATACCTAAATCGTACTTCAGATATGATGGTTACAGGTCATCACTGAGAAAGTATTTAAAGGTTTTTAAAAACCACTTCTTAAAGCAAAAGTGCCTTTGCCAAAAAAGGGACTAAAACTTAAACAAAAAAGATCATTACTAGGGTAGCGAGGCGCTCCAGTTTCGAACCTGGACTTCTGGCGCTCCAGCTTTGGACCTGGACTTCTGGCGCTCCGTACACGTCCTTTGTGCAGGGCTTTTGGCAGAAATTGAGACTAGTCGAAAAACCTGCAAAAAGTGTGCCCAGTAAATAAAATTAGAAAACTTATCAGTTTTCCTTTTCGTCAGGGTTAGGGTCAACTTGCCCAACTCCTCCTCCATCGAAGAACCTGGCTGTTAGCTAGCCACAGTACTTTAGACCATTGTTGCTGCAGAGGACCAAAAAAAGTGAACATAAATAATATTGCGTGAAATTCTCCTAATCTTCTATTGAAAAACTTGACTTCATATAGTGATTAGTTTTTATTATAAAACAAGCTTACCTGCAGCGTGATTCCCATTTTAAAGCCAAATTGCTATTCTTAGGAAATTGGTAGAATTTGAAACTACTCGTTTGGCTTGTATGATCGCATCCTGGTGCAAAGCACAATATCTTTTTACTCTTTTATCCTATATGCCAATCGCAACTCTGCTCAGAACTATCACATGTCATGGAATAAGTGTTAAAACGCTATTTTTCGATGCAAAAGTGCTCTTTTTAAAATGAGTTTAATACGCATTTATAAAGACTTTTAACCCTGGAAATAACCTGAAATGGAATTACGAAGCTTTGGCCCTTCATATAAAAGTAAAATCAAACAAAAAACGCCACCCACTAACCTACAGTGGTTGTTTGAAATTGCGTGTATTTTACCATTGATTTAAATGGGCGAATTTTACTACGATCTGCAGTAAGAACCAGACAATATGCATTGTGATGTCATCACTAAGCCGGTCTAACTTCAACAGGATCAGCAATTTCTCCTTTTTTTCTGGACGAAACGAGTAACGACAGTTAAATTTTAAGTCAATGAATCCGAACCGAACCTGAACCAGTAATGTTTTTCTTGAGTGAACCTGAAGCAAACCTGAACCTCAAAAATGGTGCTCAAGTGAACCCAAACCAAACCTGAACTGCTAAAATATTTTGAGCCGGAGCTAAACCTGAACCCGAACCGTTATTTGAAACGGTTTGACACCCTGCTCTTAATGTTAAGGACTCGTATTATTAGTCGTGAAGACGTCCTACCTACAGACTCCTTCATCCTCAAGCAGTTTTTCTGTTTATTCCACCTAGATTTCCATCTATCTGTGGATCAGTCCTAAACCGTGTTAACACAACTGGCATACGGGACTGTAATAAAAGGTTCAGGACCATGCAATTTTGATTTAGATCCTGATTTGGCTACATAATCGGCCACTTCGTTACCATGAACCCCTGTATGTCCCGGAATCCAGGCAATACTGACGTGGTTTTGTTTACCTAACTGATTTAGGTTTCTAATGCAGTTGAGCACTGTAATTGATGTTACAGTGCACTTTATGAGTGCTTTGATAGCTGCTTGACTATCAACCAGCGCAACAATACTTTGATTGTGCATTTTATCCAAAAGCAGGTTCTTAGCCACTTGTGAAATAGCTAAGACTTCTGCCTGGAACACAGTGCTGTAAATTCCAAGGTGGAAAAATGCTTGTTTTGGGGAGTTGTTTGGGTATTCGGCATAAAAAGCCGCTCCTACTCTCCCATTTAGTTTTGAACCATCAGTGTAAACCTTGGCAGTGCTCTGGTTTAGAACACTTTCAAATCTGATAGCATTTTTTTTTGTCAATAATTTGACATTCAAAGTTTCTCTCAAATACCTTTGTTTTCTTTATTCGGTCAGCTGGCATTTGCAGTAGAGGTTAGAATTTCCTTGCCTCATTGCAAACATCAACATGGCTTTTTGTTTTCCCAAAGGAACCAATTGGGTTGACATGCCAGAGCCCACTAACAGTGATTCTGTATGACCCTCGCACTGCCTCAGCCAATAGAAATTCCTCAAGATGGGAGTTATGTTGAGCAAAATTTCTGGAGCACCAGTAGAGGTGCCAGGAAAAGCTGATGAAATCATCAGGCAAGCAAGTCTCTGCACCTTTGTGAGTTTCCTCACTAGATACTTTTTGTTGAGACCGCCAGCCCAGGACACACATGCATTCGACATGGTTGGCATATCACAGCTGTGTATATCCATTTCATCATAGATGGTGTTATTCTCCACGTTTTACCCACAATTTGTCTACATTGCATTAATGCTGTAGTTGCTTTGCGGGTAATTCGGGTAATATGAGGTTTCCAAGTTAGCTTGCTGTCTAGAGTAACACCCAACAGCCTTGCTTCGTTGGAAAGTTCAAGTTTTGTACCATTCATTGACAAGGAACCCAAGTCTGGATTCCGTTTGTGAGTGAACAGTACAATCTCGGTTTTCTTGCAGCTAAACTGTAGCTCTTGTTCCAAAGCACAATTTTCAGCAATATTTATTGCTTTTTGGGCCATCCCTCTGATCCAAAGCATATCAGCACCAGTGACCAACACTGCTAGATCATCGGCGTAGGCTTGAACATAAAAGCCTCGGCTACGTAACTCGAGCAACAGGCTGTTTAAGACACAGTTCCACAGAAAAGAGGACAGGATACCACCTTGTGGGTTCCTCTTCACTACTTCCCTTTTAACTTTATCACCACATAATTCTACTTGGACTGTGCGATGTCTTAGTAGAGTCTCTATCCATGAGGTGAAAATCTTAGACATGCCCAGCCCTCGCAGAGCCGCAACAAACCTACGGAAGGTGACAATGTCGAAGGCACCGACAATATCCAGGAAAATACCCAAAGGTGTTTTTTTTCAAACAAGGCAATGCTCCACACGGCGCACAAATTCATGCAAAGCAGTTTCCGTAGCAACTCCAGCACGAAAACCATACTGCGACGCAGAAAGCTTTGCCTGCACGTTATTATCTTCATTAATATGATACAGAACTAGCTTTTCCAACCATTTCAGTTGAAAAGAAGTTAAAGTGATCATACGGGCTTTCCTTTCCCAGTTTGGGGAGAAATATACCTGTGCCTTCTTTCCATGCCAATGGCACATTGCTGTGTCTCAGGCATGCTTGAAAAATGACATGGTAATATCCTTTCAGTTGATTCCAACCTTTCTGTAGCAGTACAGGATAGAGCCCGTCTGGCCTTGATGCTTTGAATGGTTGAAATTCGTTAATATCTGCTTCTGCACCAGCACAATATGCTAACAGATCCTTTCCTCGAGGGTTCATATCAGAGGATCCCCATATGGTGTGATGTGCATTTGCATCAGTTCCTAGAATAGTAGGAATTTGTTCAATTTCTGTGAATACCAACAGATCCCCTAGTAAATTGGGCGGAGCTGGTTCTTCGGCTGCCATGTATGCTGATACGAAAACAAAACTGTCTCCCTTTTGGCACACATTGTTAACTCTAATTGCCACGATATCCTCATTTGAAAACATCGGGATTAGAGAACAACAGAGATCAGGAGTAACATAAATGCACGCCTGAGGACGATTACCGTTTTCAATTCCGTGAAAGAGGTTCCATCCTCGTAGCTTGCTTTTGATTTTTGTGGCATATGTCCATGGTTGTTGAGCTAACACTAACCCGGAACGTACGCTTTTTGTAACTTCACACATGTTATAGCTTGCTGTTTTACGTTTGTGTAGGTTGATTTGCCAACACTCTAAATTATGTAAGGATAACTTAAGTGCCGTAATGGCGTTATTTGATTTGTCAAGTTGTCCACTGTAATCCTGAGCCATTCTTATCTATATGATAGATGTACTCAAGTATAGCACTTTATTCTTAGAAGAGCTGATATGGCTACTTCAATACTACAGAGAAAATCTCTGACTTCTACGAACTAGAAGTCGTCGGCTTCTCTGTATCTGCTGAAGTGCCAGGCTCAGCAGTATCCATTATTGCCTCACAGGTTCTCATCACCTTTTGGCGAACGCGATGACGTCTCCAGATTCTGAAACTGCTTGGCACTTTTCTTCTTTTGGAACTGAACCCGACGATAACCAGCGTATGGGTTGTAGTTCAGTTCCTTCAGTGTGGTTAGCAAAGGTTCCTGAACGGATACTAAATGTAGCACCCCTTCGTTCCACTTCGCTGAATGCTTTGTTTCCAAATCTGTACAACTGATTTTTGCATTACAACGGGAAACCAGCGTAAGGTTATCGGAAATGCTTAAACCGTCATCCTCTGGCAACCAGATTCCAAAGCTTTTGCTAGAGGCAAGTCTTTAGGGCCTTTTGCATCGTAGCCTTGATGAACTACCAAAGATGGTACAATAGCCTCAAGCACATGTTTTGCCCACTCCAAGGTTTTCTCATCCTTGCATATGATCAGCACTTTACCTTCAAAGATAAAAGTGCGTTCGATGTGAACAAGAAAACCCGGATCGGTACAAAGAATCATTTTGGTGATGGCATTTTAAATTTCACGTAGATCCATGTTGTTCATACCACCATCCCCTTTCTGACTCTTTTCTCGTGATGGTTAACTTTTGATTGCTGGCCTTCACAGCCCCAGCATAACTAGTTGGGGTGCTTGTGCCAGCCGTCGTTTTCTTGGCTTTGCCTCCTTGCATATCATGAGCGACTTCATGTTGTCCACGTTTCTGTGGGAGGTTTGTTGTGGAGGATAGAGAATCGGAAGATTCTCTAGCCCTTTTGGTTTGACCGGAGGAGTGATCAGAAGACTCCTGATCAAGGTCGGCCAGTGACATACCAGCCAAACCCTTCATCACTCGCTTCTTTTCTCTTTCTTTTTTTTTCGTATTTTTTTCCCCGCTTCACCTTAGACGTGCAAGCAATATCCGAGGAATTGCTTGGATTCTGAGGCTCCACAAGGGAAGTTGAAGTGGTACTCGGTTTCACAACTGACTATGCCACATTTGCTGTACTCTCAGCTTCTGAGATGGACATCTTTAGCAAAGGAACGTTCTCAACTTGAGGGCTCAGGTTTGATGTTTTTTCGACATCTGGGCTAGAGGGCGCAGTTGGCCGAATGCTATCTTTGTTGGCATTGTCACTCAAGAACTCACTGATTCTTGGTTGTGACAGTGCCACTTCTTCTGAATTTAGGGGTGTCATTCGTATTACTTTTTTTTTCAGTTCACTGACATAATTCATATGGTTGGTTTTCTTTAAACTGGGAAAATTTCCAAAGACCGGATTATTCAAACAAACAGAAAGCTACGAACTACCATTTCTATCGATGGCAAAATACCAACACTGCAAATAATGAAATTTTCTCTGGACTACTGGTCTTGGCGGAGCCCCCCAATACAGCTGCAGTCCCCTACCCAGGTGCCATCTGGAACTACAGGTGCACGGGGATTTTCACAAGCTGATGGACATGAAGTCCTATGTTGGCTAGACTAGGACCAGCATCCTTTCTATCTTGTGGCCGCGACACGGGGGCGCGTTTTTTCCGCTGTACCCTATACTCGCATTGACATTCCGCCGCAATATTGGTACATTGCCATCGGTTCCATATTAGCCCGCAACTCCTGTTGGCCTTAGAGTCAGGAGTCGGAAATTAGAAGGCAGGACTTCGCAGTATCAGGCCTTCGCTTGCAATATAGGCCGGTACAAACTGCGGTTTTCTGGTTTGATTGTTCATGTGCTTAGCTTCATAATGTTCTGATGAAACTTTCGATGTTTATGGGTAATTTTAGGTCATATAAAGTTGTGACAACTGACAATCTTTTGTACTTCTATGAAGGCCAGAATTAAGCGTTTTAAGCTGTTGAAGTAAGAACTTACCAGTACAGTTCTAGAGTAGGAACAAGTTTATTTAATAGTGTAAATCAAATGCAAAGATGACCAAAACTTTCTGCTGTAAGGCCGCAACTAGAATTATCATGACAAAACGTTTTAAGTATACCATAGGCCAGTTAGAAATGAAAAGCTTATTTCCCTTGAGAGTTCAGTGTCGATCCTGTCTGTAATAGCCTAGACAACTTCCCATGGCTGTCATTTTTCATGCCGCAATTTCATTTAAAAACTCATTGTTTAGATAGCCAATGCTGTAAATACATTATTTGTATGAAGCATTACTAATTGTATTGGCCTAATGCAAAATTGCAGCTTAAAAATTTTTATGTTGTTTGACTTGTTTCAGAAGCCTACTTGGAAAACCTGCCTGCTGTGATGTATTGCAGTTGTTGCTGTACAGTTTGTACTTGATATGTTGATAATTAGAAAAAATTGTTAACTTTAATTTGATGAAAAACTGAATAATCGTAAATCAAGAAGCTATGTGTCAAAAGGCAATCTATGAGTGAACAGTCAGTCGCAACTCAGTAAACGGTAAGTAAGTGACTAGATTTATTGCGACGCTTTCGGTACTCAATACTGCGGACGGTGTATGGTACATTTTCGAGTTAGAAATGTGCTGAGTGGCTGTGATTTTGAATTGCATTGAGTTTCATTTCTACTGAGCTCAGTGTAATTTGGATTCGCAGCTACTTTGAAAAGTCAACATGCAATGAAGAAGAATTGAGATGCAAGA
This sequence comes from Trididemnum nubilum, assembly GCA_963965965.1. Taxonomy (NCBI): domain Eukaryota; kingdom Metazoa; phylum Chordata; class Ascidiacea; order Aplousobranchia; family Didemnidae; genus Trididemnum; species Trididemnum nubilum. The sequence continues at coordinate 23,868,961 of OZ014476.1, forward strand.
CAAGCCTATGTACAAAACCAATTTTAGTACAGTTAGTAGTTTGCGACGAGGTAATGGGCAAGTTGGTAGCATGCAAAATATTGTTGTAGCTTACTTTTGGCTTTAACAACAGTTATTTGCATGACTACAACAATAGTAGCCCATCTGAGGTCTGGTGGCCTGTATTGCGATAATTTAGGCAAGACAACAGTGGGAAAAAAAAGGTAGTGGTGGAATATTGTAACAAAGGGATAAAATTGTAAGTTTAACTTTTATCATCTGCCTCTAGATTGTGGGCATTGGTTTTCGATAGCAATTGCGATTAGGATCATGCGATATTAATTTTCGATAATAAAGTTGGTTACGATTACGCGATATCAATTTGTTTGCAAACACTGTTTCGGTAATGCGATGTCGAGTTACAAGAGAAAACATCAAATGTGATGTTGATTTCTGATAGTGAGCATCTTATGAACAAGCGTTTCTATCCTGACTGCTGACTCTTACATCGATGAAAGTCGAAAGCAGCTCTATACGTATCAGATATTGAGAGTTGGAAATTCCACAACTTCTCACGTACTGACTTGTAGAGCAACTTTGTGTGTTAATTACTGCTGCAACTAATTCTGACTTTCTGTATTTACATATCCTAAACTGGTTTTTCTTGCTATACCATTATCCAACATGTTTGATGTCTTTCCACTAACACAAAATGAAGTTTCAGCAGTAATATTTTATGCTACTATTAAATTGGTAATGATAGCTTATTATTTCTGAAAAACAAATATTTATTTAAAATTTTAACATAAAGTTGTTTTTCTAGGTTTGACCAACAAGATCAAGATGAAATTGGCAAGGTCATTTGGAAGAAATTTGCATATCAAGAAAGATACTGTGTATTTTTCAACCAAAACCTGGTACTTAAGTCAACACAAAATATTGCAGTATTTTAAAAGTGTCCTACCATAAGAGGCTTTTCAGGATTTTGGTCTTTACAAGCAACTTATTAAACATGAGACTAGATGAGTGAAATGTGCAATGATGCAAAAACAAAATGTCAATTTTATACTTGCGTGCTAAAAAATCTTTTGATAACAGCAGATAAGGGTAGCTTAATTAACCTAACAAGTGTAATCCAATATGTTCTGAAGTTATCTGACTTGCACTTAAGTCAAAACAAAATACTGCAAAACTTAATGGTGTCTGATCATTTGAGGCTTCCCAGGGTTTTAGTTTTTAGAAGCAACTTTTTAAACAAGACACTTTAGGCAATTGAAATCTATACCAGTAATGATTTGGAAAGAAAAAGGCAAACAGATTTGATTGATTAAGCATAATGTTATTTTGTTAACAAGCTAATAAGAGTAGCCTAGCCTAGCTAACAGTAATTAATCTACAGTAGCAAGTGTAATCAAATATGTTCTGGAGTGATGTGACCCTAATTCAAGATCAATCTGATCAGTTGACAAGTGATGCTTATACTGACAAGTAATAAAATACAGAATAGATATTAAAAAATTGTTAAAACAGTCTTGGCTATTATTTTTTAAAAGGAAATGGTATGGCTATTAATTTAGCAAAATTAGGCATTATTACATAAGCACTTTGGCCTACTGCTGAGTGTGACCACTCATTGAAGTAGGCTAACTTGAAATATACTTCCATGCCTGTATCACTAACAGAAGTAAACCATTGTTTCCAAATATTCACTGATATGTAGCTAGCAATAATTCAAAAACTATAGTAATTAAAGGTCAAAGACAGTGGCATCACTTGTGATTTGAGCTAAAAACAGAGGAAGGACAATTTTCACTTGAAATACAGAAGCTTGTTAATGCTTTCCGCAAAATTGGCTTCTGCCAAATATTCATTACATTTTTCGGTTGATGCGGCATGCACTTGGGGGCTCTGACTGTAGCGGAGCAACATTTGAGCTGCCATAAGGGGATAGTTCCTCTACCAGTTACATTACCAGTGGTTGATGGTTAAAGATCTCTGTTTTGATCAATCTGGTAGGCCCAGGATTATTTCAATTTGCACAAGCAAAGGCTTTTAATAAACTGCTGTTTCAATTGGCTTTCAACAAACACCTACAGGTAATGGTTCTAAAATGGTCTTGACCTAGCTTAAAAAAATTCAAATAAATGTAGTTTACATTTTCAAAGTTCAAAAGTTCGATAGCTTAAAAAATTTTAATCAGTTACTGGTAGGCTACCGGTATGACCGGTATGTCATAATTTATAGTGTTTCGGTACTACAAGATATTACTACACAATATTCTATAAGCCTAATGCGTTTCATAACGCACACCAGGCAAAGTTTGGAGAAAATTTATGACACAAGTTTAATATTCTAGCGAAATTCGCTCCTTTATTAACTTTATTTTTGTACCTCAAGTGCTTTAGCTAGGTTAGTTTGAAAGTCATTCCGAAAACAAAATCAGCATAGGCAAATGCTGATTTCTTATCAGCTAATAATCTCCTGAGGCTTTAATTTGATTTATTTCAATCACATTGCGTTTTAATCAGGGATATCTAGAAGATCGGAATCGCTTACTTTGCTTTTTTCGCACGTTTCATGTGACAACAGTGGTGCTATGCAGCGCTTTTAGATTCTCAGACGCTTGAATGATCACAAAGCGAAACTGCTTGTTCTGTGCACTGCACTTTGGTAAAATCACTAGCACGTGTTGGGTAGTGAGCAGTGGTTGACATTTAGAAGTCTAGTTACTTTAATACGTTCAGTAATTGCAATCTATGTTGAAAGTTCGGGAAAACGTTCATGATAATAAGATTAGGTGTAGATTATAAATGCGCAGTTTACAAGACTAGTCAACAGTGCTATGGTTTATAATCTGTAATCTTGTACTGTACTATAGTAGTCTACTAGACAGTAATCTATGCAATTTTTTCAGTGATTGGCTTGGTAAATGCGAATGTATTAGCTACTTTTCGAAATTGTAGTTGTTAAGATCAAGTGCAGTAAATTTAACTCAACAATACTGTGCTTGTGGTTTAGTTAGTTATGAGACTATCCTTGCTTGGAACTATTCGGAGATATGAAACAGCTTTATGCTTTGGAAGAGCATAAAAGTTGCTCGAACTTTAAAGAAGTCGTCATTAAACCCAATCATTGTAGCCAAAACGTCTCCCCAACCTGCCATCTGTAAGTTATATGTATTGTAATTGTTTTTTCTCATTCTGGTAAACGAAATTATTAAATTTGCTTGTTTGTCGCTGGCATTCTTTTCAAGTTTCTAAGTTCAATTCAATTCAGTTTATTTTTGCCATGTCTGGCATGGAAGCAGCAAAAATGACCATACGGTTTTCAAAGTTCAATGCTACTGTAAAAAACAGCAAAAGAAAAAAGCAACATAACATCAACACTTACATATTTACAGCATTTTGATCAACTTAGTGTGTAACATTTTACATTTACAGAAAAGCAGCAAAATGACTAATTGGCATTATCAATAAACACTAGCGTGACCCCAAAAATAGGAATAAAAACACTTTTCATATTGGCATTATAATAATTTCGTTTATTGTAGCATTTCAACTATATCATAAGATTAATAAGTTGTAATAGTACCTTGCTGTTTTGAGATTAAATGGTCCTTAAGTTTTCTTGAAAATGTTTTTGGGGGATATTTTTTGAGGTATGGGGTAATTTTGGCCCGGATTACAGGACCAGTTACATTTATTGCTTTTCTTCCAAGGGAAAGATTGGTTGTTTGGATGTAATAGTTACCTTTATCACTGTATCTTGTGTTGTGTTTGTGAATTGAAGCAGCTGTCTTGATTAAACCAGAGGTTATATTGTTTACCTTGTAGTGGATTCGATGCATAGATTTGGCAGTTTCAAGGAAGAGCCTGTTTTCAAGGAAGAGTTCAAGGAAGTTTCAAGGAAGAGCCTGTTTCAAGGAAGAGCCAGAGCTTGTACTTTAGTTGAAATAACTAACTTGTTAGTTATTTCAACTAAAGTACAAAGTTTATATATTCAGCAATATCATTGTAACAATGGGTAACATCTCTTTTATTTGTATCTTTATATGTTTGAAAAAGAAATGTTGCAGTATACGCGTATCTACCTAGAAATTAGCTGAAATTATTTTACTGCTAAATCATGTAACTGATGTACAAAAATGAACTTTGTAGTTCAAGGGATGACTGTCGTGTTTAATAGTACATTTATGTGCTTATTTTCAGGTTTCTTCAGTAAAACCCACAGCCCATGTTGAGAATCATTATACTGTAATGGTAATTATCCAAGCTTTTTTGCAACAGGAAACGTAGTGACTTTTGTTTACAATTGTTGGAAAGTGTTTTTGGAAAGTGTTTTTGACTTTTATTTACAATTGTTGGAAAGTGTTAACCCTAACCCATAATCATTTGACATCTAGTGGAATGCAACAGCTTTCATGTTAAACCAGCTGAGCTTTTTTTTTTGTTTCCATCAAAAATTTCCATCAGAATTTTCCATCAAAAGGTGAGATTTTTTTTCAAATTTCCATCAAAGTGGAATGCAACAGCTTTCATGCTAAACCAGCTGAGCTTTTTTTTTCCATCAAAATTTTCCATCAAAAGGTGAGATTTTTTTTCAAATTTCCATCAGAAGGTGAGATTTCTTTTTCCGTTAAAAATTTACTTAATGAACTGCAGTTTGTATGAAAAATTTACGGTCGTTTTTGAAAGTTTGATGGTAAGGTAAAATCAGGGATATCTAGAACATCGAGATTGCTAACTCAATTTGGCTACTGACAACTGGAGGGTTACAACAATTTTTTCAAATAGATGTTTATTAAACATTGCATACGCTGTATATCGGTTCTTGACAACATATATGGCATTAATAGTCATCCCTACTAAAACTTCTGGGCTTAGTGAGGGAGTATGCAGAGGACAGATTCGATTCCCGAGGTAGTCAAATAACTGGCGCCACCTTTCCAGGAAAAACTAAGGCATTGCAGCCAGACTGGTGACTAGCCATCAACTGTCCAGTTGATAGTGCGCTCGCTATATGATCATCGAGATGTTGTTCACTGGTTCGGTACTTGCACAGGGCATATTGCTGTATTGACCTTGGGAAAGACACTCCACGCTAATTTCCGTCAGAGCCGTACAGTTTACCAGTCGAGGTGGCCTAGTCTGACAGAACATTTGCAAACAGAAACGAAAATAGTAAACAAACACGGTACAGCTGATTTGAAAATGGACCAAGCAATACCATAAATACGTATTGCTTTATAAACATATAGCTGACAACAAGCTTAGAATGTAGTCGCTACTGCATGCACATTGTTACTTCTAGTTCAGTCAATAAGCTTTCGAATATGCTTCAGTTGGACATTTTAAAAGTCAATTTTGAGATTTTTCCTAAACACTGGGGGTCTTCTATAGTAGGGCGGCTGTTGAGTTTCTTCAACTGGTTCTTTGCAAAGCGATTAAAACCGTCTGGACAATGAACTTAAAGTTTGTGTGGTCTGAGCTACATTTGATATCGGTTAGATCACAGAATCTGCTTGCATTTGCGACTGCAGTAGAAGGTCAATGTCAACAGCCTTTTCATATTTTTGTCATTGTTCAATGTCAACAGCCTTTTCATATTTTTAGCATTCGATGCCAAAGCATTGAAAAATTGCATCGCAAATACCATAGTTGCAAAGCAAAACGCACTGGCTCTGCAAGTCCGCCACGGTTTGCCATTTTGAACAGCTTTTAATGCTCTTCGAATAGACTTTCAGTAACTTCTGAAGAGGCATTGCTTGAAATCGATAATTTCTTGCAAGACGTGCATTTTCTTTGGTTGTCAATTCGCCGAGTGATGTAGCCGCTCACATAGTAACATATTGCAACATCTGCCTGGGAAATGTCCTCCAAAGTCACATTGGAAAAAATTACCTCCAGCCAATTGTAGTCCTCTTCTATATCAATATGATTTGAGAGCTCATTGTACAATTCACACTGTTGAATCGTTGTTAACAAGGCATCTTGCTGTAGCAGACTTAAGCAGTGGATCTTTTTTCTGAATGCGGTAGATGTTTCACGGAGGTTAAGTAATTACCACCATTACTGTGATGGTACCATCCAAAGCGTCCTTCTAAAGAAGCAGACGTCAGCTTTCCAGTTAAGAAGTACTGAAAACCATGATTGTCTTTCGAGCAAGTGCTTAGCCAACTCGGGTATTGCTGTCATAGACTGAATGGCAGCGTGGCCGAATGGGTAAAGGCGTCGTTTTTACGACGATTCTGATCGCAGGATCATGAGTTCAACCCGCACCCTGGTCACGTTGTTGCGTCCTTGGATAAGACGCTTTACGATAATTATCTCTGCTTGGTGGCTTCGAACAAGCAGCAAATTTACGTGGGAAGAACTCAAAACGTCAACAGGAAAGCTTGGAAAATGGTCAACTCCTAAGCGGGTGCGGATTCGTCCAAAGCATAGCGCACCGTCGCTTTCTCGTGATAGGAGGATAAAGATGCATCAATCAATCAATCAATCAATGCAGGCCATAAAAGTTTGTGCGGTGAACCCTGCCTTTCCGGATTGCTTTACTTGCAAAATATTAGGATGGCTTCTAAATATTTCAAACCAGGGTGGTCATGCTGCATGTGTTGAATTGACATGTACACTTCTCCTTTCTATCTTTGATCTAAAGCCAAAATATAATTACTCAGTAAGGGTGTTTACAACACATTTTACACTATTTATATCATTCGTCGCCACATGCTAGCATGGAATTGTGCGCTACTTACTGCACCACAATGAATGTTTTCCATAAATACAGCAATCACATTCATGATTAGATAGTAGACACCATCGAACTTACTGCACACTTTGGCAATACCAATCTTCAAGTACAGAAGCATTTCTACCCTGTTATTATCCTTACCTAGCTGAAAGCTAGACATACTTTGGTAAGGTGCTTTGACTGATAAAATTTTCCATTTGGTGGAGATAAAATCGAGGTAACGAGCAGTTTCAGAAAACTCATGATGACCCTCCAAATAAAACTCGAAGCACGAACACTTGATTCATGAAAAACTCCAATAAAATTAAACATTTGACCAAGACAAATACTTTTAATTTACTCAAAAGCAAACCTATTACTGTGGCTACCATTAGTCTCGGTCACATTACCTCATCTAGGAAAACTAGTTGTGAAACAACACCAATGCTTGTGCTGTAATTAAAATTTCAATATGTTTTGTATAGTTTGTCTTAATTCTAACTAAAAGGACATAGATGTTGTCGCAGTAATATTAAAAACAGGAGAGTATATCAGCAGACACTTCCCTTTCATCAAATATACTAATGCATATCAATTGAAAAATCTTGTACCGTAGTCTATAGTCATCGTGCTATAGCAGCTGTTTTGCTGTAACTGTACTGGTAACCTGACAGCCAGATATATTGCAAAACTTTCAACTTACTAAGGATATGTTAAAGTGATGTTTGGGCAATGCTACTTGGGTTGAGGGATGCTTTTTTTAATGCATGGGCAACTTTTAGGGGTTTTCCTTCTTCTATGCGATGAAGGTGCTTCAAATAGGCAAACTGAGCAATGCATTTGTTGCCAAGGATGTACTTATGACAAAGTGTTGGTGAGAGCATCAGTCACTTATTCATAAACTGTTGTACAAATTCTTAAAGTTGTGCGTGAAGTCGAATGTGAAAAAGAGACGCTCTCTTGGGATAAATGGATGCTCTATACTGGGAGATATATACTGGCTTTATACTGGCTCACCATGGCAGAGATCAACAAAAAGCTTCCTAAAATATAAAAAAGGTCAAATTGCATACCAGCTACTTAACACAGCTGCTATCGTTACTTCTCTAGTACAGTATTAGTATTAAAGTTTGTGGATGTAGTCATGTCATTTCAAATTCAATCCCATCTGTATTCACTCGGTTTGTTCAGCTCATTTAATGGATGAGAAAATTTAGCAAAGCTTACCACATACTTGCCATTGAAACCTGTCACCTATGAAAATATAAACTCACAACACCCAAATGGGTTTTACTGCTTAAGTTAGTAGGGAAGATATCCTTCTTTCATGAAATTGAATAGCAACATCCATAACAGTTTACATACACCATATAGAAAACTGACCTCTCCACTCGGACAGACTACACGAGTATTCTTGAAATCAGATGTTAATGTTGGCAGTACTTCCTTCATTATGCTATGTCGAGGTATAACGAAGTAATATGCGCCTAATACACTTAGTTGCAGGCAATTTCTATTTCATACTTATATTGTATGTACAGTAAAAACCAAACAACGAAAACATCTTACAGGTTGCATATGCGGTTGTCGGTTTTCAAAGCAAGAACATCAAAACAATGTTTGATTCCTTCCATCACTCCATATTCTCATCTGGTTGTCCATCAAGTGTGCATGCTGTTACGTAATGTACCGGAAGCGATATCACCAATGCAATGCAAGTGCTTGCAGTGAAATCAGATGACCAATCACAAGCAGATTTGCAAACAGGACAGCAAATTCAAAACTCTGTAGTGGTCTTTATAATGCTGGCTGAATACAATTAAGGATTGTAAGAAGATCTTGGTAGTAGAGCAGAAGAAATAAACATTTGCACTTCAAGCTTGTGGGTAATAATAATTGTAGCAAGAAGTTTCGGTGAATCCAATGGCTGGTTAGAACTTTTGATATAATGGTAAAAAGTGCTGCTACCTTTTTCCACATACACAAAAGCGCTTGGTAAAGATTCAGATTTTAACTATTCTTTGAACTCCCGAGAAATTTTTTTCTTTCAAATAGTAGCTCACATGTTTATTGATTTGACTGTTTTCATTTATCATTGCAGCTGAGGATGTGCTTGATGTTGTGGGTTGGGGTGCAGATGAATTTGAAGACAAATATTGAGGCAACAAAGGAAAAATATGAGGGACCGCAGTTGGCTTCAAGCAAATTCGCTCCAGACTTTGGCTTAAACAAGCCTGTTTATGTGATTCTCTGTGATCACTTGACCTAGTTTTAAAATTATCCTCAGTAAAATGATGAGCACAACGAGGAATTGCTTTAATTCATTTTTGCCTCAATACTGGTACTGCATATCTTTTTGTGGAAATCTGAATAGTGCAACTGGTTCTGATTTCTTGCTAGATTTATAACTAAATTTACATTCAGGAACACAACAAGAGCTAACCATTGCATTTGGTAGCCTACAGTATATCATCCAATTCGAGAATAAAGATAAAATTCTAAAAATTTACAGCAAAATATCAGCTAAAAATTTACAATAATGTGTATAGCATCACTCCACTTCAGACGAACCAATAGGAAATACCGGTCGACCACTGGCTACCGGTATATGTCTACCTAGGAGTGCAATAGAGGTTGTAATTTGCTAACAGACTCACTCTCCAGACTAGGTAGACTTTGAAATGCTCTAGAGGGTTATAGCCACATACCAGTAGGCTACTGAGTAGGCTATTTACCGGTACGTATGACAGGCGGGTTCAATTCAATTTATTAAGACAGCGAAAGACTGTTCAGTCATCAAAGTCAACTGTCAAAATTAGCAGTTAAACATCATTACCGGTAACAATTGAAATTAAAAGCATAAATCAGACTATTTAGAGCAGTATACAAACTTCTTACGCTCAGAGTCTTGTCCCTGACAGGAACCTCCCTCAACTCACCCCCCAAATGATAAATAATAATAGGCACTAATTAATTTTGTTTTGAATTCTATTTTGAATTTACAGATGTTCATCTTTTTTATCTGTAATGGTGTTTCGTTCCAGATTTTTGGTCCATTACACTGCAAACACTTTTGGGCTTGTTTCGATGAAACTCTAGTAATGAAGTAGTTTTTTTTGATGTTTTTTTCTGGTGTTGTGTGAATGGATGTTATCTAACATTGTAGCCGATAGCATAATTATTAGTTGATGCACTGCAGATGTTTAAGGCTTTGTTGTGTACTTTGTGCATCAATTTAGCTAATTCAAGTTGAAAAATCCCGTGCAGCTTTAGTATTTGTAGCCTTGAGAATAATGGTGTTGCTCGTGTTCTTTTATTGCTATAAGTGATGATTCGCATTGCTGTTTTTTGAAGTAAAAATAAAGGTCTCATATTCGAATTGGAGGCACTGTCCACTGAAGTAGGCCTACCCTAATTAATCTTACGCCTATTTTAATGTTTCATCAGGCTCGATTGTAACTTAACGTTTGACCTCAACTATAACTAACTACGAGAAACTTCAAAGTGTATTTTTTTCTACGTCATTGCCGACTAGCAACTAGTACTACTAACACAAACGAAACACCCTGCTAAATGCTCATGAGCTCAATGACTAACCCTCCAGTTGTCACCAGTCATGCGGAACGTGACGCAAGTAAGCAATCCCGTTGTTCTAGATATCCCTGGTTAAAATTTATGCTTTTTTTTTGAAAGTTTGACGGTGAAGTTAAAATTTTAATCTAATTAAATGCTGAATTATTCACAACCTTCAGACTCCGGCTAAATCCTGCTGCAATTAAATGCTGATATCTAACAACAGAGCATTTTGTGTAAACGTATTAAAACGTCAATATTACTGGCTAAATCAGTGTGTTCTTGACAATTAGTTGATTGCTTGATTTGACCGCGAAAGGTCCTTTTGCAACTTGCCTGTGGCAATTCTAATTGATCTTTATGACTGTCGCGCATACTTAGTGAGCGACTAAATAAAAATTTGTTTTGTTCTGTGCTGTTAGTTAATGTAACCAAAATGTAATTTTTTTAAACTAATACCAGTTCGAATGTTTACGGCTATAACTGAAAATAATCACCAATTGCACTGTTCAGGATTTCGAAAGAACGATTCAATGTGTGAACCGCTTTGTCTCTATCAGCTTGGATCTAGCAAATCTTGCAACATTGCTCCTTATTAGTGGAAATGTCCACCCTTACCCAGGCCCCATCAGCAACCATCCTCACCCCAGGCACCCTTGCTTCATCTGCCATCTGGATGTGGGCAGAGATTCTCTTCAATGCTCTGCTTGCCTCAAGTGGGTGCATTTCCTTTGCTCCTTTCTTACCCGTGCTGACTTTCGCACAATCTGTGCAACTGGCACTGCAGTGGGCTGGCGATGCCCAGCGTGCCATCCCCAAAAGAAAACTGGCTCCCCCACTCAGACCAGTCTCCTTGTTACGCCGCCTGCGTCCCCTCCCCCAGGGTTCCCCCCACTACCGCCTGGCTTTTATCACTCACGTCCACCTCGGGGCCTCCCACGTTACCCTTGCTCCATTTGCTCTCTCGAGGTAGGTAAGGCTTCTTTAAAGTGCTCCACCTGCTCCAAGTGGGTGCACTTCTCCTGCTCTTCTCTGACTCGGGCTGACTTTCGCAAAATCTGCGCGGCCGGCTCCCCCATGGGTTGGAATTGCCCGGCTTGTTTTAATAGGGACCTTGTCTCTCCCACCCACCGGCCAGCGTCCCCCCGCGTCGTCTCTCCAGCTCTGCCCCCACCCACACCCACTCCACTTGCTTGCTCAGATCTTATGGATTCATCTCTGCCTCTACCCTCACACCCTCCCCTTCTTAACACGCGAGTCTCTGATCACGTGCCCCCCTTTTTCCCCCATGGTCCACAACCCACTTCAGTGTTTCCCCCTTCATTCCCGACTGCTCAGGCAACAGTACATCTAGACTCCAAATTGCTTCAAGCGGACTATCCTCCCTCCCCCCGTCTGATATCCAAGTATTGACTGACGGATCTGTCCCCTCCCTTTTTGGTCCCGGTGGCGCTGGAGTGTATACTCCAAATGCAACACATCGAATTCCTTATCCTTTTTCGCCGGTCCAATTGCCTCCAGCTTCACAGCTGAAACCTTTGCCCTCAAGCAAGGTCTTGCTTGGTGTACTAGCCATTTGATGACCTGCCAATTCCAGTCAGTCCTTTTCCTAACCGACTCTCAATCAGTCTTCTATATTCTTTCTTCAGCCCCCTCTTATCTCCTGCCTGAGTCCCTCTGGTATGTTTGGTCCCTTGCCTCCTCCCTGTCCAACAATACCAGTTTAAGCTTCCAATGGGTCCCCGGACACGCAGGTCTCCCCAGAAATGAAAAAGCGGATTTACTTGCCAAAACTGGTGCCTCTCTGCCCACCGATGCGATCCCAAGCCCTTTCCCCCCAGTTAGTGCCAAAGTCCGTTATTGCCAATACCGCAATTGGAGACGTCACATCTCACACTCCTATCTGAACTTCCAAGTCCCCAAAGTCTCTTTGGAGGCTCCTTCTTTCTCGCTCCATACGCAGTGAGCTCTCCCGTCTTCGCTGCCATGATCACAGTCTTCTTTTATCTTCATATCTTCACAGGATCAGTCGGAAAGATAATTCCGATTGTAGTGCCTGTGGACACCCTCTACAGGACCTCAATCATCTCCTCCTCGACTGTCGTGCTTCTGAACCCCTTCGCAAATTTATCTTTGGCTCCTCTCTCTCTATTCTCGATCTATGGTCCAGACCTTGGGGTGTGGCCCGACTGTTGGGTCTCCGCGGAGTTCCTCCGCGCCCCCATCCATCGGAAAAGGTCGGGTAGTACCACACCACTGTCATCAACCGATGCCAATTTATTTCGGAATGCGAGTCATCATCACCGAAAATCGTGACAAGGCTGGTGGATTTTTTAACGGAAACCTCGGCGTCGTTCATTCCCTTTGAAATCACACTCTTTTTGTTCGTTGCAATCATTAACTGATTGCCATCTTTCCAGTAACCAATCAACAAAACGACACCTACTATCCAATTCGACCAGTCTATTCCGTGACCGTGGCAAAAGCGCAAGGACAAACCATTCCACACATTACAACTTGGTTTGATAAACCAAAATCGTCAACTGCAAGTGCCTACCTATGTCGCCATGTCACGTGTAGCTTCCTTTTCATGCATCTCTATTTTAAAGCTGTCCATGGCAAGTCATTTCACATTTCCTTTTCACTCCTATTTCTTCTCCGAGCAGGTGCAATAGGACTACATTGCAGTGAGGGCCCTGCTATATCAAAAAGCCTAACGATGTCGTGTTGCTACCTCTTTGGGTGACAATGGAAACGCAACAACTTCACCACTTTTTCATTCTTGGCCCTAGCTGCTTTCGGCATCCTTCTTTTTGCTCTGTGTCAGTGACTTACCCTTTAGGTCGCTTGACCTTGTGCTTGTGCACAACTCGTCGTTTAGAATCCTTGCCTACATTCGTGTACGTGCATTAAGACCAAATGTTGGCCATCAACATGCCTAGGCATAAAACAAAACCACTTGGACGCCATGCGACTGCGATGGTTGGGTGCTGGGTTCAGTCACCTCTGACGTTCAATTCTACGCTTGCTAGTTCCTCAATGTTATCATAGGTAATTTTTGTGGACACTTTCATTGATTTTGCTCAAAATACACAAAACATCGTTATAATATTAATTGTTTACTTAAAACATTGAAACAAATCTTCGGAATTGGAAAGCATACCTTGCGTGTATTTGCGTAATATTTTGAACAGACTATTGGTAAAACTTTGTTTAGTTGTGTTTATCTCCATTTGTCGCGTTTCGTGTCCCTTTCAACCTTTAAGTTGTTGAACGTAACGTTGTGGCTTGCTGTCACGCATGCATTTAAGGATAACGGACCAAAGTTTGCTCAGTGATCCAAATGAATCTGTATTACACTTCCAAGTAGGTTTTGTAGTTAGCTGACAACAATTTCTGGAGTTAGTTTAGGTCATTTTCTGGACACTCTCATATATTTGCTCAAAATACCCAAAAACTTGTTTTATACTTGCATTCAAAAACGTCCCAAAACGCTTCGACTCGTTCAAAGTTTGCTCAGACAAAAATTAAAACGGCCAAACAGCACAAAAGTTAAGAACGGGTCAAAAACCATTAAAAAACACTGAAAACCGCCTAAAAATGATTTTCAGGACCAAATACCAAAAAGAATGTGTTTGCAAAAAAAAGTTTGTTTACAAAGATCGTATCAAAATGCTTCCAATCATTCAAAACTTGCTCACAAACGACCAAAATGGCCGAACTGCACAAAAGCTGTTACGGGGTTAAAAACGTCAAACGCTTCTTCGAAATGCTGAAAATTGCTTAGAAGCGATTTTCGTGACCAATACTAAAACAAAATTTTTTTTGGAAAAAAACTAATTTTTGATCATAGTCGTGCAGAAACGCCTTAAATCATTAAAATTTTGTTCAAAAACGACAAATACGGGCCAGGCAGCACAGAAATCAAAAATCGATCAAAAAGCAAAAAACTGCTAAAACTTAGCATTAACCGCTTAAAATGATTGTCATGACCAGATAGCGAAAAAAAGAGTTCAACAAAAAAACTTTTTTTCCCAAGGTCGTCCAAAACGCTTCAAATTAATAAAAACACGCTGTGAAACGCTCGAAACGGTCAAAATGCACAAAAACTGAAAATCGATCCAAAACGTTGAAAAAAGCTAAAAACAACTGAAAATTGTTTGGGAATGATTTTCGTGACGAAATACCAAAAAATAGGTTATTGACGAAAAATAGTTTTCATGACCAAAATCTTCTCAAAACGTTTCAAATTAAAGCTGAAAATCGAAAATCTAAAAATCGACCGAAAAAGCTGAAAATCGATTAAAAACGTTAAAGAAAGCAAAAAAAAATGAAAATTGTTTGGAAATGATTTTTAGGACGAAATATCAAAACATTTTTTTTCTGACGAAAAATAAGCTTTTTGACCAAACCGCTTTAATATCAGTTTAAACTTGCTGCTTGAAAACGATAAATGCGGCCCAACAACACAAAAACTAAAAATGGGTTGAAAACGTCAAAAACTGGTAAAGCACACTGAAAACAGCTTGGAAATAGTTTTCATGACCAAAAAGCAAAACAAAGTTTCTTTCGGACAAAAACATTTTTCACCAAACTTGGGCTAAAACGCTTAAAAGCACCTGAAACTTGCTCAAAAACAAACAATTCGGCGAAACAGCAACAAAACTGAAAGTAGGCAAAGGACGTTGAAAACTGTCAAACTTCACTAAAACTCGCTTAGAAGTGATTTTCGTAACCAAAATGCCAAACAAATTTCTTTCAATCAAAAACATTTTATTTAGCCAAATATTGACCCATAACGCTTCAAATCAGTTTAAACTGGCCGAAAAACAAGCAATACGGCCAAACAGCAAAAAAAACTAAATGTATGTCAAAAACTGGTAAAAAACACTCAAAACCGCTTAGAAATGATTTTCATGACCAAGGACCAAAAAAAATGTGTTTTTAAATAGTTTGTTAACCAAATTCGTGTCAAAACGCTTTTAATCATTCAAAACTCGCTCACAAACGACCAAAACGGTCAAACATTTCAACTCAGGTGAAATTTGCTTAGAAATCACCAACACGGCCAAACAGCACAAAAATTTGAAAGCGGTCAAAAACGTCCAAAACTGATAAACTGAACACTACTCAAAAATGATTTTTGGGAAGGAAAAGGAAAAAAAATATTTTGTTACGATAACTTCAACTAAAGTTTTCCAGAAATGCTTCAAATTTTTTTATTTTGGAAACAAACGAGCAATACGGAAAAAAATCAAAAAATCAGAAAACGGTCAAAAACTAATGAAAAACACTGAAAACCGTTAAGAATTGCTTTTCATGACCAAAGACCAAATAGAATGTGGTGACAAATAGTTTGTTTACCAAATTTGTGTCAAAACGCTTCCAATCATTCAGAGCTTGCTCACAAACGACCAAAACGGTCAAACAATACAAAAATTGAAATGCGCTTGAAAACGTCAAAAACTGTTACAGAGTGTTTAAAACCGCTTGGAAATGGTTTTTTGTGACCAAATACCAAAACAAATTCTTCTTTCAGAAAGTTTTTTTTTTTTTATTAAAGTCGTGCAAAAACGCTCCAAATCATTTAAAACTTGCTCAGAAACGACAAATACGGTCAAACAGCACAAAATTTTGGAATTGGGTAAAAACGTCTAAAATTGTTGAGTTAACATTAGCCACTTCAAATTTAAAAGTCAATTTTAGCCGCGTCATGACAAAACGCTTCAAATCATTCAAAACTCACTATGAAACGACCAAAACGGCCAAAATTCACAAAAAACTGAAATACGATCAAGAACGTCAAAAAAGCTAAAAAACACTAAAAATTGTTTGGGAATGATTTTTATGACAAAATATCAAAAAAACATCCTTTTGACAAAAAACAAGCTTTTTTGACCAAAATCTTCTCAAAACGCTTCAATAGCTTGAATTGTTTGCTTGAAAACGACAAATACGGTGAAACAGCGCAAAAACTGAAAGTCGGTTGAAAACGTCACAAACTGTAATAAAATACTGAAAACCGTTTAGAACCGTTATGAAACACTGAAAACCGGTAAAAAAAGTGTTTATCGTAAAACGTTTTTTCTATTTCTTCTTTTGCTGCTGTTGTCACAAAAAATGTTTTTTAAAGGTTTTCAGCAAAATTTAGCAAGTTTTGACGTTTTAGACCATATTTAGTTTTTGTGCTGTTTGGCCGTTTTAGTCGTTTTCAAGCTGGTTTTGAGTGATTTGTAACGTTTTAGGACATATTTGGTAAAGTGTTTTGTTTGAAACTTCTTTATTAGTTGTTGGTAATGAAAATCACTTTCGAGCGGTTTTCAGTTTTTTTTATCAGTTTTTGACTGTTTTGACCAACTTTCAGTTTTTGTGCTGTTTGGCGGTTTTGTCGTTTTTAAGCAAGTTTTGAATGATTTCAAGCGTTTTGGGACAGTTTTGGTCAAAAAATAGTTTTTTTTGTCAAAAAGTTTTGTTTTGCTGTTTGGTCATGAAAACTCTTTCCAGGCTGTTTTCAATGTGCTTTAACAGTTTTTGACGTTTCTGACCAATTTTTAGTTTTTGTAATGTTGGGCCGTATTTGTCGTTTTTAAGCAGCAAGTTTTAACTGACATTAAAGCGTTTTGGAAAAATTTTGGTCAAAGAAACTATTTTTCGTCAGAAAAAAAGTGTTTTGATATTTCGTCCTAAAAATCATTCCCAAACAAATTTCAGTTTCTTTTCGCTTTTTTCAACGTTTTTGATCGATTTTCAGTTTTTGTGCTTTTTGGCTGTTTCGGTCGTTTCGTAGCAAGTTTTGGACAAGTGTAGTCAAAAATAGTTTTTGATGTTGAACACTTTTGTTTTAGCCGCTTGGTCATGATAATGTAACTTATAGGACAATGCTACCTTTTTTTTGAACGGCTATAGCTAACTTTTAGCAGTTTTGGCCGTTTTGACCGACTTTTAGTTTTTGTGCTGTTTGGCCGTAATAGTCGTTTCTGAGCAAGTTTTGTTTGATTTAGGGCGTTTTGACACGACTTTGATCAAAAATCAGTTTTTTTTTTTAAAAAGGTTTTTGTTATGGTATTTGGTCACGAAAATCACTTCCAAGCCGTTTTCAGCACTCTACAGCAGACTTTGACGTTTTTTAAATGCGTTTCAATTTTTGTGCTGTTTGACCGTTTTGGTCGTTTGTGAGCGAGTTTTGAATGATTAAAAGCGTTTTGACACGATTTTGGTTAACAAACTATTTAAAAACACATTTTTTTTGGTCCTTGGTCATGAAAATTATTTCTAAGCGGTTTTGAGTGTTTTTTACCAGTTTTTGACATACATTTAGTTTTTTTTGCTGTTTGGCCGTATTGCTTGTTTTTCGGCCAGTTTAAACTGATTTGAAGCGTTATGGGTCAATATTTGGCTAAATAAAATGTTTTTGATTGAAAGAAATTTGTTTGGCATTTTGGTTACGAAAATCACTTCTAAGCGAGTTTTAGTGAAGTTTGACAGTTTTCAACGTCCTTTGCCTACTTTCAGTTTTGTTGCTGTTTCGCCGAATTGTTTGTTTTTGAGCAAGTTTCAGGTGCTTTTAAGCGTTTTAGCCCAAGTTTGGTGAAAAATGTTTTTGTCCGAAAGAAACTTTGTTTTGCTTTTTGGTCATGAAAACTATTTCCAAGCTGTTTTCAGTGTGCTTTACCAGTTTTTGACGTTTTCAACCCATTTTTAGTTTTTGTGTTGTTGGGCCGCATTTATCGTTTTCAAGCAGCAAGTTTAAACTGATATTAAAGCGGTTTGGTCAAAAAGCTTATTTTTCGTCAGAAAAAAAATGTTTTGATATTTCGTCCTAAAAATCATTCCCAAACAATTTTCATTTTTTTTTGCTTTCTTTAACGTTTTTGATCGATTTTCAGCTTTTGTGCATTGTGGCCGTTTTGGTTGTTTCGCAGCAAGTTTTGAATGAATTAGACCGTTTTGGACGAGTTCAGTCAATGATGAACACTTTGTTTTAGCTGCTTGGTCATGACAATGCTTAGCTTTTTTTGAACGGCTAAAGCTAACTTTTAGCAGTTTTGGACGTTTTTGACCGACTTTTGGTTTTTGTGCTGTTTGGCCGTATTTTTTGCTTCTGAGCAAGTTTGACTTAAGGCGTTTTTGCACGACTTTGGTCAAAAATCAGTTTTCTTCTAAAAGAAGTTTTTGCTGTGTATTGGGAACTTTTGTTATAAAACGAATTTTGTTATGACACGAATTTTGTGAACAAACTATTTGAAAACACATTCTTTTTGGTCTTTGGTCATGAAAACCATTTCTAAGCGGTTTTCAGTCTTTTCACCAGTTTTTGACACATATTTAGTTTTTCTTGCGATTTGGCCGTATTGCTTGTTTTTCGGCCATTTTCAACTGATTTGAAGCGTTTTGGGTCAATATTTGACTAAATCAACTGTTTTTGATTGAAAGAATTTTGTTTTGCTGTTTGGTTACGACAATCACTTCTGAGCGAGTTTTAGTGGTTTGACAGTTTTCAACATCTTTCACCAACTTTCAGTTTTTTTGCTGTTTTGCTGAATTGCTCGTTTTTTAGCAAGTTTTAAGTGGTTTTAGGCGTTTTGTACAAGGTGGAAAAAAATGTATCAGAAAGAAAAATTGTTCTGCTTTTTGGTCATGAAAACTCTTTCCAAGTTGTTTTCAATGGGCTTTAACAGTTTTTGACGTTTTTGACCGATTTTTAGTTTTTGTGTTGTTTTGTCGTTTCTGAGCAAATTTTTGATGATTTAAGGCGTTTTTGCTCGACTTTGATCAAAAATCAGTTTTTTCGAAGAAAAGATTTTGATTTAGTATTTGGTCACAAAAATCATTTCTAAACGGTTTTCAGCACTTTGTAGCAGTTTTTGACGTGTTTACTCGCGTTTCATTTATTGTTCTGTTTGATCGTTTTGGTCGTTTGTGAGCAAGATTTGAATGATTAGCAGTGTTTTGACACAATTTTGTTTTCAGTGTTTTCGACCTTTGGACCGATTTTTGGTCTTTGCGTTGTTTGGCCGTATTGCTTGTTTTCTTGCAAAATTAGAGTAATTTGAAGCGTTTCTGGAAATATCTGAATGAAGTTTTTGTTGCAAAACATTTTTTTGCTTTTAATTTGCAGAAATCATTTTTGAGCAGTTTTGGACGTTTTTGACGGGTTTTAGTTTTTGTGCGGTTTGGCCGTGTTGGTCCATTTTGAGCAAGTTTTAGGTGATTTGAAACGTTTTAGGACAGTTTTGGTAACGAAACTTTTCCGTTTAAAAATGTTTACTTTATTGGAAACGAGAATCACTTTGAAGCGGTTTTCAGTACTTTTTACGTTTTTGAAGTTTTTGACCGCTTTTCGGTTTTGTGCTTTTTGGCCGTTTCGGTTATGTCAGCGATTTTTAAATGATTATTTCTAAGCGTTTTGGACAATTTTTGTGAAAAACAGTTTTTTTGTTGAACAAATTTTCTGTTGCAATTAGGTCATGAAAATCACTCATGAGCGGTTTTCAGTGATTTTTATCAGTTTTTGAAGTTTTTGACCTAGTTTTAATGCTGTTTGGCTGTATTTGATGTTTGTAAGCAAGTTTCAACTGACTTGAAGCGCTTTCGGACAAAATTGGTTTAAATAAAAAGTTTTTGATTGAAAGAAAATTGTTTTGCTGCTTGGTCACAAAAACTCTTTCCAAGATATTTTCAGTGTGTTTTAGCAGTTTTTGACCGATTTTTAGTTTTGGTTTTGTTTGGCCGTATTTGTTTTCAAGCAGCAAGTTTTAATTGATTTGAAGCGTTTTGAGAAGATTTTCGTCAAAAAAACTATTTTTCGTCAAAAACCTATTTTTTGATATTTCGTCACGAAAATCATTCCCAAACAATTTTCAGTTGTTTTTAGCTGTTTTCAACGTTTTGGATCGATTTTCAGTTTTTGTGCATTTTGACCGTTTCGAGCGTTTCACAGCGTGTTTTTATTAATTTGAAGCGTTTTGGACGAGCTTGGTGAAAAAAGTTTTTTTGTTGAACTCTTTTTTTCGCTATCTGGTCATGACAATCATTTTAAGCGGTTAATGCTAAGTTTTAGCAGTTTTTTGGTTTTTGATCGATTTTTGATTTCTGTGCTGCCTGGCCCGTTATTAATGATTTAAGGCGTTTCTGCACGACTATGATCAAAAATTAGTTTTTTTCCAAAAAAAATTTTGTTTCGGTATTGGTCACGAAAATCGCTTCTAAGCAATTTTCAGCATTTCGAAGAAGCGTTTGACGTTTTTAACCCCGTAACAGCTTTTGTGCAGTTCGGCCATTTTGGTCGTTTGTGAGCGAGTTTTGAATGATTGGAAGCATTTTGATACGATCTTTGTAAACAAACTTTTTTTTGCAAACACATTCTTTTTGGTATTTGGTCCTGAAAATCATTTTTAGGCAGTTTTCAGTGTTTTTTAATGGTTTTTGACCCGTTCTTAACTTTTGTGCTGTTTGGCCGTTTTAATTTTTGTCTGAGCAAACTTTGAACGAGTCGAAGCGTTTTGGGACGTTTTCGAATGCAAGTATAAAGCAAGTTTTTGGGTATTTTGAGCAAATATATGAGAGTGTCCAGAAAATGACCTAAACTAACTCCAGAAATTGTTGTCAGCTAACTACAAAACCTACTTGGAAGTGTAATACAGATTCATTTGGATCACTGAGCAAACTTTGGTCCGTTACCCTTAAATGCATGCGTGACAGCAAGCCACAACGTTACGTTCAACAACTTAAAGGTTGAAAGGGACACGAAACGCGACAAATGGAGATAAACACAACTAAACAAAGTTTTACCAATAGTCTGTTCAAAATATTACGCAAATACACGCAAGGTATGCTTTCCAATTCCGAAGATTTGTTTCAATGTTTTAAGTAAACAATTAATATTATAACGATGTTTTGTGTATTTTGAGCAAAATCAATGAAAGTGTCCACAAAAATTACCTATGATAACATTGAGGAACTAGCAAGCGTAGGATTGAACGTCAGAGGTGACTGAACCCAGCACCCAACCATCGCAGTCGCATGGCGTCCAAGTGGTTTTGTTTTATGCCTAGGAATGTTGATGGCCAACATTTGGTCTTAATGCACGTACACGAATGTAGGCAAGGATTCTAAACGACGAGTTGTGCACAAGCACAAGGTCAAGCGACCTAAAGGGTAAGTCACTGACACAGAGCAAAAAGAAGGATGCCGAAAGCAGCTAGGGCCAAGAATGAAAAAGTGGTGAAGTTGTTGCGTTTCCATTGTCACCCAAAGAGGTAGCAACACGACATCGTTAGGCTTTTTGATATAGCAGGGCCTTCACTGCAATGTAGTCCTATTGCACCTGCTCGGAGAAGAAGTAGGAGTGAAAAGGAAATGCGAAATGACTTGCCATGGACAGCTTTAAAATAGAGATGCATGAAAAGGAAGCTACACGTGACATGGCGACATAGGTAGGCACTTGCAGTTGACGATTTTGGTTTATCAAACCAAGTTGTAATGTGTGGAATGGTTTGTCCTTGCGCCTTTGCCACGGTCACGGAATAGACTGGTCGAATTGGATAGTAGATGTCGTTTTGTTGATTGGTTACTGGAAAGATGGCAATCAGTTAATGATTGCAACGAACAAAAAGAGTGTGATTTCAAAGGGAATGAACGACGCCGAGGTTTCCGTTAAAAAATCCACCAGCCTTGTCACGATTTTCGGTGATGATGACTCGCATTCCGAAATAAATTGGCATCGGTTGATGACTGTGGTGTGGTACTACCCGACCCCTTCCGATGGATGGGGGCGCGGAGGAACTCCGCGGAGACCCAACAGTCGGGCCACACCCCAAGGTCTGGACCATAGATCGAGAATAGAGAGAGAGGAGCCAAAGATAGATTTGCGAAGGGGTTCAGAAGCACGACAGTCGAGGAGGAGATGATTGAGGTCCTGTAGAGGGTGTCCACAGGCACTACAATCGGAATTATCTTTCCGACTGATCCTGTGAAGATATGAAGATAAAAGAAGACTGTGACCATGGCAGCGAAGACGGGAGAGCTCACTGCGTATGGAGCGAGAAAGAAGGAGCCTCCAAAGAGACTTTGGGGACTTGGAAGTTCAGATAGGAGTGTGAGATGTGACGTCTCCAATTGCGGTATTGGCAATAACGGACTTTGGCACTAACTGGGGGGAAAGGGCTTGGGATCGCATCAGTGGGCAGAGAGGCACCAGTTTTGGCAAGTAAATCCGCTTTTTCATTTCTGGGGAGACCTGCGTGTCCGGGGACCCATTGGAAGCTCAAACTGGTATTGTTGGAGAGGGAGGAGGCAAGGGACCAAACATACCAGAGGGACTCAGGCAGGAGATAAGAGGGGGCTGAAGAAAGGATACAGAGGGCTGATTGAGAGTCGGTTAGGAAAAGGACTGACTGGAATTTGCAGGTCATCAAATGGCTAGTACACCAAGCAAGACCTTGCTTGAGGGCAAAGGTTTCAGCTGTGAAGCTGGAGGCAATTGGACCGGCGGAAAAGGATAAGGAATTCGATGTGTTGCATTTGGAGTATACACTCCAGCGCCACCGGGACCAAAAAGGGAGGGGACAGATCCGTCAGTCAATACTTGGATATCAGACGGGGGGAGGGAGGATAGTCCGCTTGAAGCAATTTGGAGTCGAGATGTACTGTTGCCTGAGCAGTCGGGAATGAAGGAGGAAACACTGAAGTGGGTTGTGGACCATGGGGGAAAAGGGGGGCACGTGATCAGAGACTCGCGTGGGGATGAGAGTGGTTGTGTGGCTGAAGAACAGAATGATCTACAGGAGGATTTCTTCTATAGTCGACAGGGAACGTTTCTAATTGCCAGGGCATAAAGGCTGGAGAAGTTGGGGGGAAGGCACAGAGCATGTTCAAAGGAGTAGAGGGTCTGATGCTCTAGAGTCAGCTTTAGAGGAGGGAGTTGGGCCTCGAGAAGGAGTAGTGAGGAGGGGGTGGAAAAGAGGCAACCAGTAATGACTCTGCATGCAGCTCTGTGTAGAACTTCCAGGTGATTGGTTGCAGTGTTACAAAGGAATGGGAACCATCCAGGAGAGGCATATGTAAGCACCGAATGGACAAAGGCTTTGTAGAGTAGGGAGAGAGATTCTTTTGTGGGACCCCAAGAGGCAGTGGCAATTGAGCGAAGGGCTTTGTGGCGTGGATAGAATTTGGAACACAGGGATTGGACATGGGCCCCAAAGGATAGGGTCCGATCAAAGGTTACTCCAAGGAATTTAGGGGTGGGATTGAACAAAAGAGGGAAGCCCAAGAGGTTCAGTCGGGGTTGGAAAGTGGCTTGATGGGGATCTGTAGAGAAAAAGGACGACTCACACTTCTTTGGATTGAGTGGAAGTCTCCATAAGTTGGACCATGTTTCTAAGCGAGGGAGGATTCGACAACAGAGGAGGCTTTGAGCGGGTCTGGGAAGGGGGACCAGATGGCCAGATCGTCAGCATACAGGGAGGCATGGGCACCCCGAAGTAAATCCTTAGTGATGTCATCAACAAACAGAATGAAGAGGACCGGACCAAGTACTGAGCCCTGGGGACCCCACGTCTGATGCGGAAAGAGCGGCTGTGGGAACCACCAACCTGGACTTTAGCTCTACGATCAGAAAGGAAGGAGCGCACCCAAAGAACGAAGCAAGGGGGGAGTTTGAGAAAGAGGAGTTTGTGAAAACGAGCAGAGTGCCAGACCGAGTCGAAAGCCTTGGAGAAGTCAACAGAAGCCAAAATCGTTCGTTTGGTCTGGAGGTTTTTTCTTTTGGAAGCCGTCCCAGATTGATTGAGACAGAATTTGGTCAAGGAGTGACCTACCAGGACGAAAGCCGGCCTGGCAAGTCGAGAGGAGATGATTCGATTCAAGGTGAAAAGTTAGGCGAGAAAGAATCAAGCGCTCAAAAAGCTTGGAGATGCAGGAGGTGAGGGAAATGGGGCGAAAAAAGGACGGAGAGGAAGTGGGTTTTCCAGGTTTATGAATGGGGATGATAGTGGTAGGTTTCCAACAAGAGGGGAAGGTGTGAGAATGCCAGGACATGTTAAAAAGAGAAAGAAGGAGGAGTTGTGCTGGTTCAGTCAGGTGCTTTAGTAAAGGGTAGGCAATCTGGTCAGGGCCAGACGCAATGGAAGAGGAGAAATTGCTGATACCAGTGGAGAGTTCAATCAAGGAGAAGGTGGGGCAGAAAGAATTATGGAGGGAAGAAGCATCCTCACAGCTAGCTTTCCGGAGTTCATTCATGAACTGTCGTTCAGCTCTGCGCGAGGAACGGGGTGTCGCTTGAGATAGACGTGAGCGAAGATAAGAGGCAAAGTGGTTGGCAGTGTCAAGAGGGCAAGTGCAATCGGGAAAAGAAGAGTCTTGGGAGGTGTTTTTTTTTGGCCGAGATGGCATTGAGAAGCCTGAAGACAGCACGAGGATCAGAACGGGGAGACAGGTTAGAACAGGTGGCTTGCCAGGCTGCAGATTTGGCTCTAGAAATGACGGAGGACGCTCTACGAGAAGCATCTATGTATCTGAGGCGGTGCGACTCAGATCGGTGTGCCACGGAGCGGGCCCTCCGTCGTTCCCGAACTGCAGATTCCGCTTCCTGGGACCACCAGGCTTTGGGGGGAACGACCAAGGCGGCCAAAGGGGATAGAGGCCTTGGCAGCTTCGACTAAGAATAGGGAAGAGGAGTGGGCAGCCTGGTGGATGTTGAGTGCATCAAAATCAAGAGAGGGAAGGTGCTCAGCAATATAAGATTGGTAAATATCCCAACTGGTCTTTTTGTAGTTGAATTCGTGGGGACTTGTGTTTGGTTGACGAACTGGAAAGAGGGGGAGGACAATTTCAATGGGGAGATGGTCCGAGCCAAGGCCATGGAGAGTGCGCCACTCACAGTGGGGGGCGAGAGACGCAGGAGCTAACAAGATATCAAAGGAAGAACGGCTCCCAGTGGAATGGTAAAGGAGCGTGGGAGAGGCGGGGTCGTTCAGAATTTCCAGACCGGAGGAAGTGATCCAGCGAAACAGGTCATTTCCGAGCGGGTTAGGGGGAATGAGTCTGTCCCACGTTGGGTAGTGAGCATTAAAGTCTCCGAGGATGAAAGTGTCAGGGGAGTTAGGAAGGATGTCAGGATAGAAGGTCCTGGTGCGAGAATCAGAAGGACTGTTTCTGATGGGAGGGGAGTAGAGGTTAAGAAATTGAAGAGGAGAGTGGTTGGAGAGAAGGACTTTAACACAGGTGTAGTCTGAGTAGGGGTCCTGGGAAGACAGAGAGGAGACAAAAACAGGAGAAAAAGCCAGGTCAGAGTGGATGAGAGTGAGGACACCACCACCAGTGTTATGAGTACCGGAGGAAACAGGGCCTTGTCTACCGAAAGTCCGGTCCGTGCGGAGGGTATAATAATCAGGGATTTGGAACTTTTTGGTTGACGAAAGA
The DNA here is from genome assembly GCA_963965965.1 of Trididemnum nubilum. Lineage (NCBI taxonomy): Eukaryota > Metazoa > Chordata > Ascidiacea > Aplousobranchia > Didemnidae > Trididemnum > Trididemnum nubilum. Next base: position 23,894,662 of record OZ014476.1, read on the forward strand.
TGGGTTTCCTGGAGCAAAATGAGGTCATAGTGGTTGCCAGAAAGAAAGGCGATCAGTTCAGCACGGCTGGAGGAGGAAAGACCGCCGGCATTCCATTGCACAGTTCTGAGATTGTGTGAGAGGCGTGGATTTCATTGAGGGTGCGGTGGCAAGTTGTGGACCGGCTGTGAAGCTGTGGGCGGTGGTGATGAGGCAGGAAGGGTGAAGGCGGAATGAGGGCAGGTGTTAAGAAAGGGAAGGATGTGAGGGTAGAGGCAGAGATGAATCCATAAGATCTGAGCAAGCAAGTGGAGTGGGTGTGGGTGGGGGCAGAGCTGGAGAGACGAGGCGGGGGGACGCTGGCCGGTGGGTGGGAGAGACAAGGTCCCCATTAAGACAAGCAGGGCAATTCCAACCCTTGGGGGAGCCGGCCGCGCCGATTTTGCGAAAGTCAGCCCGAGTCAGAGAAGAGCAGGAGAAGTGCACCCACTTGGAGCAGGTGGAGCACTTTAAAGAAGCCTTACCTACCTCGAGAGAGCAAATGGAGCAAGGGTAACGTGGGAGGCCCCGAGGTGGACGTGAGTGATAAAAGCCAGGCGGTAGTGGGGGGAACCCTGGGGGAGGGGACGCAGGCGGCGTAACAAGGAGACTGGTCTGAGTGGGGGAGCCAGTTTTCTTTTGGGGATGGCACGCTGGGCATCGCCAGCCCACTGCAGTGCCAGTTGCACAGATTGTGCGAAAGTCAGCACGAGTAAGAAAGGAGCAAAGGAAATGCACCCACTTGAGGCAAGCAGAGCATTGAAGAGAATCTCTGCCCACATCCAGATGGCAGATGGAGCAAGGGTGCCTGGGGTGAGGATGGTTGCTGATGGGGCCTGGGTAAGGGTGGACATTGCCACTAATAAATAGCAATGTTGCAAGATTTGCTAGATCCATGTTGATAGAGACAAAGCGGTTCACACATTGAATCGTTCTTTCGAAATCCTGAACAGTGCAATTGGTGATTATTTTCAGTTATAGCCGTAAACATTCGAACTGGTATTAGTTTAAAAAAATTACATTTTGGTTACATTAACTAACAGCACAGAACAAAACAAATTTTTATTTAGTCGCTCACTAAGTATACGCAACAGTCATAAAGATCGATTAGAATTGCCACAGGCAAGTTGCAAAAGGACCTTTCGCGGTCAAATCAAGCAATCAACTAATTGTCAAGAACACACTGATTTAGCCAGTAATATTGACGTTTTAATACGTTTACACAAAATGCTCTGTTGTTAGATATCAGCGTTTAAATGCAGCAGGATATAGCCGGAGTCTGAAGGTTGTGAATAATTCAGCATTTAATTAGATTGAAATTTTAACTTCACCGTCAAACTTTCAAAAAAAAAGCATAAATTTTAACCAGGGATATCTAGAACAACGGGATTGCTTACTTGCGTCACGTTCCGCATGACTGGTGACAACTGGAGGGTTAGTCATTGAGCTCATGAGCATTTAGCAGGGTGTTTCGTTTGTGTTAGTAGTACTAGTTGCTAGTCGGCAATGACGTAGAAAAAAATACACTTTGAAGTTTCTCGTAGTTAGTTATAGTTGAGGTCAAACGTTAAGTTACAATCGAGCCTGATGAAACATTAAAATAGGCGTAAGATTAATTAGGGTAGGCCTACTTCAGTGGACAGTGCCTCCAATTCGAATATGAGACCTTTATTTTTACTTCAAAAAACAGCAATGCGAATCATCACTTATAGCAATAAAAGAACACGAGCAACACCATTATTCTCAAGGCTACAAATACTAAAGCTGCACGGGATTTTTCAACTTGAATTAGCTAAATTGATGCACAAAGTACACAACAAAGCCTTAAACATCTGCAGTGCATCAACTAATAATTATGCTATCGGCTACAATGTTAGATAACATCCATTCACACAACACCAGAAAAAAACATCAAAAAAAACTACTTCATTACTAGAGTTTCATCGAAACAAGCCCAAAAGTGTTTGCAGTGTAATGGACCAAAAATCTGGAACGAAACACCATTACAGATAAAAAAGATGAACTTCTGTAAATTCAATATAAAATTTAAAACAAAATTAATTAGTGCCTATTATTATTTATCATTTGGGGGGTGAGTTGAGGGAGGTTCCTGTCAGGGACAAGACTCTGAGCGTAAGAAGTTTGTATACTGCTGTAAATATTCTGATTTCTGCTTTTAATTTCAATTGTTACCGGTAATGATGTTTAACTGCTAATTTTGACAGTTGACTTTGATGACTGAACAGTCTTTCGCTGTCTTAATAAATTGAATTGAACCCGCCTGTCATACGTACCGGTAAATAGCCTACTCAGTAGCCTACTGGTATGTGGCTATAACCCTCTAGAGCATTTCAAAGTCTACCTAGTCTGGAGAGTGAGTCTGTTAGCAAATTACAACCTCTATTGCACTCCTAAGTAGACATATACCGGTAGCCAGCGGTCGACCGGTATTTCCTATTGGTTCGTCTGAAGTGGAGTGATGCTATACACATTATTGTAAAATTTTAGCTGATATTTTGCTGTAAATTTTTAGAATTTTATCTTTATTCTCGAATTGGATGATATACTGTATGCTACCAAATGCAATGGTTAACTCTTGTTGTGTTCCTGAATGTAAGTTTAGTTATAAATCTAGCAAGAAATCAGAACCAGTTGCATTATTCAGATTTTCACAAAAAGATATGCAGTACCAGTATTGAGGCAAAAATGAATTAAAGCAATTCCTCGTTGTGCTCATCATTTTACTGAGGATAATTTTAAAACTAGGTCAAGTGATCACACAGAATCACATAAACAGGCTTGTTTAAGCCAAAGTCTGGAGCGAATTTGCTTGAAGCCAACTGCGGTCCCTCATATTTTTCCTTTGTTGCCTCAATATTTGTCTTCAAATTCATCTGCACCCCAACCCACAACATCAAGCACATCCTCAGCTGCAATGATAAATGAAAACAGTAAAAATCAATAAACATGTGAGCTACTATTTGAAAGAAAAAAATTTCTCGGGAGTTCAAAGAAATGTTAAAATCTGAATCTTTACCAAGCGCTTTTGTGTATGTGGGAAAAGGTAGCAGCACTTTTTACCATTATATCAAAAGTTCTAACCAGCCATTGGATTCACCGAAACTTCTTGGTACAATTATTATTACCCACAAGCTTGAAGTGCAAATGTTTATTTCTTCTGCTCTACTACCAAGATCTTCTTACAATCCTTAATTGTATTCAGCCAGCATTATAAAGACCACTACAGAGTTTTGAATTTGCTGTCCTGTTTGCAAATCTGCTTGTGATTGGTCATCTGACTTCACTGCAAGCACTTGCATTGCATTGGTGATATCGCTTCCGGTACATTACGTAACAGCATGCACACTTGATGGACAACCAGATGAGAATATGGAGTGATGGAAGGAATCAAACATTGTTTTGATGTTCTTGCTTTGAAAACCGACAACCGCATTGCAACCTGTAAGATGTTTTCGTTGTTTGGTTTTTACTGTACATACAATATAAGTATGAAATAGAAATTGCCTGCAACTAAGTGTATTAGGCGCATATTACTTCGTTATATTTCGACATAGCATAATGAAGGAAGTACTGCCGACATTAACATCTGATTTCAAGAATACTCGTGTAGTCTGTCCGAGTGGAGTAGTCAGTTTTCTATATGGTGTATGTAAACTGTTATGGATGTTGCTATTCAATTTCATGAAAGAAGGATATCTTCCCTACTAACTTAAGCAGTAAAACCCATTTGGGTGTTGTGAGTTTATATTTTCATAGGTGACAGGTTTCAATGGCAAGTATGTGGTAAGCTTTGCTAAATTTTCTCATCCATTAAATGAGCTGAACAAACCGAGTGAATACAGATGGGATTGAATTTGAAATGACATGACTACATCCACAAACTTTAATACTAATACTGTACAAGAGAAGTAATGATAGCAGCTGTGTTAAGTAGCTGGTATGCAATTTGACCTTTTTTATATTTTAGGAAGCTTTTTGTGGATCTCTGCCATGGTGAGCCAGTATAGAGCCAGTATATATCCCCCAGTATAGAGCATCCATTTATCCCAAGAGAGCGTCTCTTTTTCACATTCGACTTCACGCACAACTTTAAGAATTTGTACAACAGTTTATGAATAAGTGACTGATGCTCTCACCAACACTTTGTCATAAGTACATCCTTGGCAACAAATGCATTGCTCAGTTTGCCTATTTGAAGCACCTTCATCGCATAGAAGAAGGAAAACCCCTAAAAGTTGCCCATGCATTAAAAAAAGCATCCCTCAACCCAAGTAGCATTGCCCAAACATCACTTCAACATATCCTTAGTAAGTTGAAAGTTTTGCAATATATCTGGCTGTCAGGTTACCAGTACAGTTACAGCAAAACAGCTGCTATAGCACGATGACTATAGACTACGGTACAAGATTTTTCAATTGATATGCATTAGTATATTTGATGAAAGGGAAGTGTCTGCTGATATACTCTCCTGTTTCTAATATTACTGCGACAACATCTATATCCTTTTAGTTAGAATTAAGACAAACTATACAAAACATATTGAAATTTTAATTACAGCACAAGCATTGGTGTTGTTTCACGACTAGTTTTCCTAGATGAGGTAATGTGACCGAGACTAATGGTAGCCACAGTAATAGGTTTGCTTTTTGAGTAAAGTAAAAGTATTTGTCTTGGTCAAATGTTTAATTTTATAGGAGTTTTTCATGAATCAAGTGTTCGTACTTCGAGTTTTATTTGGAGGGTCATCCTGAGTTTTCTGGAACTGCTCGTTACCTCGATTTTATCTCCACCAAATGGAAAATTTTATCAGTCGACGCACCTTACAAAGGTATGTCTAGCTTTCAGCTAGGTAAGGATAATAACAGGGTAGAAATGCTTCTGTACTTGAAGATTGGTATTGCCAAAGTGTGCAGTAAGTTCGATGGTGTCTACTATCTAATCATGAATGTGATTGCTGTATTTATGGAAAACATTCATTGTGGTGCAGTAAGTAGCGCACAATTCCATGCTAGCATGTGGCGACGAATGATATAAATAGTGTAAAATGTGTTGTAAACACCCTTACTGAGTAATTATATTTTGGCTTTAGATCAAAGATAGAAAGGAGAAGTGTACATGTCAATTCAACACATGCAGCATGACCACCCTGGTTTGAAATATTTAGAAGCCATCCTAATATTTTGCAAGTAAAGCAATCCGGAAAGGCAGGGTTTACCGCACAAACTTTTATGGCCTGCATTCAGTCTATGACAGCAATACCCGAGTTGGCTAAGCACTTGCTCGAAAGACAATCATGGTTTTCAGTACTTCTTAACTGGAAAGCTGACGTCTGCTTCTTTAGAAGGACGCTTTGGATGGTACCATCACAGTAATGGTGGTAATTACTTAACCTCCGTGAAACATCTACCGCATTCAGAAACAAGATCCACTGCTTAAGTCTGCTACAGCAAGATGCCTTGTTAACAACGATTCAACAGTGTGAACTGTACAATGAGCTCTCAAATCATATTGATATGGAAGAGGACAACAATTGGCTGGAGGTAATTTTTTCCAATGTGACTTTGGAGGACATTTCCCAGGCAGATGTTGCAATATGTTACTATGTGAGCGGCTACATCACCCGGCGAATTGACAACCAAAGAAAATGCACGTCTTGCAAGAAATTATCGATTTCAAGCAATACCTCTTCAGAAGTTACTGAAAGTCTATTCGAAGAGCATTAAAAGCTGTTCAAAATGGCAAACCGTGGCGGACTTGCAGAGCCAGTGCGTTTTGCTTTGCAACTACGGTATTTGCGATGCAATTTTTCAATGCTTTGGCATCGTATGCTAAAAATATGAAAAGGCTGTTGACATTGAACAATGCACGGGCTGTATTTACGAACGCTTCTACTGCAGTTGCGAATGCAAGCAGATTCTGTGATCTTACCGATATCAAATGTAGCTCAGACCACACAAACTTTAAGTTCATTGTCCGGACGGTTTTAATCGCTTTGCAAAGAACCAGTTGAAGAAACTCAACAGCCGCCCTACTATAGAAGACCCCCAGTGTTTAGGAAAAATCTCAAAATTGACTTTTAAAATGTCCAACTGAAGCATATTCGAAAGCTTATTGACTGAACTAGAAGTAACAATGTGCATGCAGTAGCGACTACATTCTAAGCTTGTTGTCAGCTATATGTTTATAAAGCAATACGCATTTATGGTATTGCTTGGTCCATTTTGAAATCAGCTGTACCGTGTTTGTTTACTATTTTCGTTTCTGTTTGCAAATGTTCTGTCAGACTAGGCCACCTCGACTGGTAAACTGTACGGCTCTGACGGAAATTAGCGTGGAGTGTCTTTCCCAAGGTCAATACAGCAATATGCCCTGTGCAAGTACCGAACCAGTGAACAACATCTCGATGATCATATAGCGAGCGCACTATCAACTGGACAGTTGATGGCTAGTCACCAGTCTGGCTGCAATGCCTTAGTTTTTCCTGGAAAGGTGGCGCCAGTTATTTGACTATCTCGGGAATCGAATCTGTCCTCTGCATACTCCCTCACTAAGCCCAGAAATTTTAGTAGGGATGACTATTAATGCCATATATGTTATCAAAAACCCATATACAGCGTATGCAATGTTTAATAAACATCTATTTGAAAAAATTGTTGTAACCCTCCAGTAGTCAGTAGCCAAATTGAGTTAGCAATCCCGATGTTCTAGATATCCCTGATTTTACCTTACCATCAAACTTTCAAAAACGACCGTAAATTTTTCATACAAACTGCAGTTCATTAAGTAAATTTTTAACGGAAAAAGAAATCTCACCTTTTGATGGAAATTTGAAAAAAAATCTCACCTTTTGATGGAAAAATTTGATGGAAAAAAAAAGCTCAGCTGGTTTAGCATGAAAGCTGTTGCATTCCACTTTGATGGAAATTTGAAAAAAAATCTCACCTTTTGATGGAAAATTCTGATGGAAATTTTTGATGGAAACAAAAAAAAAAGCTCAGCTGGTTTAGCATGAAAGCTGTTGCATTCCACTAGATGTCAAATAGATGATTATGGGTTAGGGTTAACACTTTCCAACAATTGTAAATAAAAGTCAAAAACACTATCCAAAAACACTTTCCAACAATTGTAAATAAAAGTCACTACGTTTCCTGCTGCAAAAAAGCTTGGATAATTACCATTACAGTATAATGATTCTCAACATGGGCTGTGGGTTTTACTGAAGAAACCTGAAAATAAGCACATAAATGTACTATTAAACACGACAGTCATCCCTTGAACTACAAAGTTCATTTTTGTACATCAGTTAACATGATTTAGCGGTAAAATAATTTCAGCTAATTTCTAGGTAGATATACTGCAACATTTCTTTTTCAAACATATAAAGATACAAATAAAAGAGATGTTACCCATTGTTACAATGATATTGCTGAATATATAAACTTTGTACTTTAGTTGAAATAACTAACAAGTAATGACAGGCTCTTCCTTGAAACTGCCAAATTTATGCATCGAATCCACTACAAGGTAAACAATATAACCTCTGGTTTATTCAAGACAGCTGCTTCAATTCACAAACACAACACAAGATACAGTGATAAAGGTAACTATTACATCCAAACAACCAATCTTTCCCTTGGAAGAAAAGCAATAAATGTAACTGGTCCTGTAATCCGGGCCAAAATTACCCCATACCTCAAAAAATATCCCCCAAAAACATTTTCAAGAAAACTTAAGGACCATTTAATCTCAAAACAGCAAGGTACTATTACAACTTAATAATCTTATGATATAGTTGAAATGCAACGGTAAACGAAATTATTATGATGCCAATATGAAAAGTGTTTTTATTCCTATTTTTGGGGTCACGCTAGTGTTTATTGATAATGCCAACTAGTCATTTTGCTGCTTTTCTGTAAATGTAAAATGTTACACACTAAGTTGATCAAAATGCTGTAAATATGTAAGTGCTGATGTTATGTTGCTTTTTTCTTTTGCTGTTTTTTACAGTAGCATTGAACTTTGAAGACCGTATGGTCATTTTTGCTGCTTCCATGCCAGACATGGCAAAAATAAACTGAATTGAATTGAACTTAGAAACTTGAAAAGAATGCCAGCGACAAACAAGCAAATTTAATAATTTCGTTTACCAGAATGAGAAAAAACAAATACAATACATATAACTTACAGATGGCAGGTTGGGGAGACGTTTTGGCTACAATGATTGGGTTTAATGACGACTTCTTTAAAGTTCGAGCAACTTTTATGCTCTTTCAAAGCATAAAGCTGTTTCATATCTCCGAATAGTTCCAAGCAAGGATAGTCTCATAACTAACTAAACCACAAGCACAGTATTGTTGAGTTAAATTTACTGCACTTGATCTTAACAACTACAATTTCGAAAAGTAGCTAATACATTCGCATTTACCAAGCCTATCACTGAAAAAATTGCATAGATTACTGTCTAGTAGACTACTATAGTACAGTACAAGATTACAGATTATAAACCATAGCACTGTTGACTAGTCTTGTAAACTGCGCATTTATAATCTACACCTAATCTTATTATCATGAACGTTTTCCCGAACTTTCAACATAGATTGCAATTACTGAACGTATTAAAGTAACTAGACTTCTAAATGTCAACCACTGCTCACTACCCAACACGTGCTAGTGATTTTACCAACGTGCAGTGCACAGAACAAGCAGTTTCGCTTTGTGATCATTCAAGCGTCCGAGAATCTAAAAGCGCTGCATAGCACCACTGTTGTCACATAAAACGTGCGAAAAAAGCAAAGTAAGCGATTCCGATCTTCTAGATATCCCTGATTAAAACGCAATGTGATTGAAATAAATCAAATTTGAGCCTCAGGAGATTATTAGCTGATAAGAAATCAGCATTTGCCTATGCTGATTTTGTTTTCGGAATGACTTTCAAACTAACCTAGCTAAAGCACTTGGGGTACAAAAATAAAGTTAATAAAGGAGCGAATTTCGCTAGAATATTAAACTTGTGTCATAAATTTTCTCCAAACTTTGCCTGGTGTGCGTTATGAAACGCATTAGGCTTATAGAATATTGTGTAGTAATAACTTGTAGTACCGAAACACTATAAATTATGACATACCGGTAGCCTACCAGTAACTGATTAAAATTTTTTAAGCTATCGAACTTTTGAACTTTGAAAATGTAAACTACATTTATTTGAATTTTTTTAGGCTAGGTCAAGACCATTTTAGAACCATTACCTGTAGGTGTTTGTTGAAAGCCAATTGAAACAGCAGTTTATTAAAAGCCTTTGCTTGTGCAAATTGAAATAATCCTGGGCCTACCAGATTGATCAAAACAGAGATCTTTAACCATCAACCACAGGTAATGTAACTGGTAGAGGAACTATCCCCTTCTGGCAGCTCAAATGTTGCTCCGCTACAGTCAGAGCCCCCAAGTGCATGCCGCACCAACTGAAAAATGTAATGAATATTTGGCAGAAGCCAATTTTGCGGAAAGCATTAACAAGCTTCTGTATTTCAAGTGAAAATTGTCTTTCCTCTGTTTTTAGCTCAAATCACAAGTGATGCCACTGTCTTTGACCTTCAATTACTATAGTTTTTGAATTATTACTAGCTACATATCAGTGAATATTTGGAAACAATGGTTTACTTCTGTTAGTGATACAGGCATGGAAGTATATTTCAAGTTAGCCTACTTCAATGAGTGGTCACACTCAGCAGTGGGCCAAAGTGCTTATGTAATAATGCCTAATTTTGCTAAATTAATAGCCATACCATTTCCTTTTAAAAAATAATAGCCAAGACTGTTTTAACAATTTTTTAATATCTATTCTGTATTTTATTACTTGTCAGTATAAGCATCACTTGTCAACTGATCAGATTGATCTTGAATTAGGGTCACATCACTCCAGAACATATTTGATTACACTTGCTACTGTAGATTAATTACTGTTAGCTAGGCTAGGCTACTCTTATTAGCTTGTTAACAAAAAAACATTATGCTTAATCAGTCAAATCTGTTTGCCTTTTTCTTTCCAAATCATTACTGGTATAGATTTCAATTGCCTAAAGTCTCTTGTTTAAAAAGTTGCTTCTAAAGACCAAAACCCTGGGAAGCCTCAAATGATCAGACACCATTAAATTTTGCAGTATTTTGTTTTGACTTAAGTGCAAGTCAGATAACTTCAGAACATATTGGATTACACTTGTTAGGTTAATTAAGCTACCCTTATCTGCTGTTACCAAAAGATTTTTTAGCACGCAAGTATAAAATTGACATTTTGTTTTTGCATCATTGCACATTTCACTCATCTAGTCTCATGTTTAATAAGTTGCTTGTAAAGACCAAAATCCTGAAAAGCCTCTTATGGTAGGACACTTTTAAAATACTGCAATATTTTGTGTTGATTTAAGTACCAGGTTTTGGTTGAAAAATACACAGTATCTTTCTTGATATGCAAATTTCTTCCAAATGACCTTGCCAATTTCATCTTGATCTTGTTGGTCAAACCTAGAAAAACAACTTTATGTTAAAATTTTAAATAAATATTTGTTTTTCAGAAATAATAAGCTATCATTACCAATTTAATAGTAGCATAAAATATTACTGCTGAAACTTCATTTTGTGTTAGTGGAAAGACATCAAACATGTTGGATAATGGTATAGCAAGAAAAACCAGTTTAGGATATGTAAATACAGAAAGTCAGAATTAGTTGCAGCAGTAATTAACACACAAAGTTGCTCTACAAGTCAGTACGTGAGAAGTTGTGGAATTTCCAACTCTCAATATCTGATACGTATAGAGCTGCTTTCGACTTTCATCGATGTAAGAGTCAGCAGTCAGGATAGAAACGCTTGTTCATAAGATGCTCACTATCAGAAATCAACATCACATTTGATGTTTTCTCTCGTAACACGACATCGCATTACCGAAACAGTGTTTGCAAACAAATTGATATCGCGTAATCGTAACCAACTTTATTATCGAAATTAATATCGCATGATCCTAATCGCAATTGCTATCGAAAACCAATGCCCACAATCTAGAGGCAGATGATAAAAGTTAAACTTACAATTTTATCCCTTTGTTACAATATTCCACCACTACCTTTTTTTTCCCACTGTTGTCTTGTTTAAATTGTTGCAATACAGGCCACCAGACCTCAGATGAGCTACTATTGTTGTAGTCATGCAAATAACTGTTGTTAAAGCCAAAAGTAAGCTACAACAATATTTTGCATGCTACCAACTTGCCCATTACCTCATCACAAACTATTAACTGTACTAAAATTGGTTTTGTACATAGGCTTGTCTTGCATCTCAATTCTTCTTCATTGCATGTTGACTTTTCAAAGTAGCTGCGAATCCAAATTACACTGAGCTCAGTAGAAATGAAACTCAATGCAATTCAAAATCACAGCCACTTAGCACATTTCTAACTCCAAATGTACCATACACCGTCCGCAGTATTGAGTACCGAAAGCGTCGCAATAAATCTAGTCACTTACTTACCGTTTACTGAGTTGCGACTGACTGTTCACTCATAGATTGTCTTTTGACACATAGCTTCTTGATTTACGATTATTCAGTTTTTCATCAAATTAAAGTTAACAGTTTTTTCTAATTATCAACATATCAAGTACAAACTGTACAGCAACAACTGCAATACATCATAGCAGGCAGGTTTTCCAAGTAGGCTTCTGAAACAAGTCAAACAACATAAAAATTTTTAAGCTGCAATTTTGCATTAGGCCAATACAATTAGTAATGCTTCATACAAATAATGTATTTACAGCATTGGCTATCTAAACAATGAGTTTTTAAATGAAATTGCGGCATGAAAAATGACAGCCATGGGAAGTTGTCTAGGCTATTATAGACAGGATCGACACTGAACTCTCAAGGGAAATAAGCTTTTCATTTCTAACTGGCCTATGGTATACTTAAAACGTTTTGTCATGATAATTCTAGTTGCGGCCTTACAGCAGAAAGTTTTGGTCATCTTTGCATTTGATTTACACTAATAAATAAACTTGTTCCTAGTCTAGAACTGTACTGGTAAGTTCTTACTTCAACAGCTTAAAACGCTTAATTCTGGCCTTCATAGAAGTACAAAAGATTGTCAGTTGTCACAACTTTATATGACCTAAAATTACCCATAGACATCGGAAGTTTCATCAGAACATTATGAAGCTAAGCACATGAACAATTAAACCAGAAAACCGCAGTTTGGACCGGCCTATATTGCAAGCAAAGGCCTGATACTGCGAAGTCCTGCCTTCTAATTTCCAACCCCTGACTCTAAGGCCAACAGGAGTTACGGGCTAATATGGAACCGATGGCAATGTACCAATAATGCGGCGGAATGTCAATGCGAGTATAGGTTACAGCGGAAAAAACGCGCTGCCGTGTCGCGGCCACAAGATAGAAAGGATGCTGGTCCTAGTCTAGCCAACATAGGACTTCATGTCCATCAGCTTGTGAAAATCCCCTTGCACCTGTAGTTCCAGATGGCACCTGGGTAGGGGACTGCAGCTGTATTGGGGGGCTCCGCCAAGACCAGTAGTCCAAAGAAAATTTCATTATTTGCAGTGGGCAAAACATGTGGGTGAGGCTATTGTACCATCCTTGGTAGTTCATCAAGGCTACGATGCAAAAGGCCCTAAAGACTTGTTTCTAGCAAAAACCTTTGGAATCTGGTTGCCAGAGGATGACGGTTTAAGCATTTCCGATACCCTTACGCTGGTTTCCCGTTGTAATGCAAAAATCAGTTGTACAAATTTGGAAACAAAGCATTCAGCAAAGTGGAACAAAGAGGTGCTACGTTTAGTATTCGTTCAGGAACCTTCGCTAACCACACTGAAGGAACTGAACTACAACCCATACGCTGGTTATCGTCGGATTCAGTTCCAAAAGAAGAAAAGTGCCAAGCAGTTTCAGAATCTGGAGACGTCATCGCGTTCGTCAAAAGGTGATGAAAACCTGTGAGGCAATAATGGATACTGCTGAGCTTGGCACTTCAGCAGATACAGAGAAGCCGACGACTTCTAGTTCGTAGAAGTCAGAGATTTTCTCTGTAGTATTGAAGTAGCCATATCAGCTCTTCTAAGAATAAAGTGCTATACTTGAGTACATCTATCATATAGATAAGAATGGCTCAGGATTACAGTGGACAACTTGACAAATCAAATAACGCCATTACGGCACCTAAGTTATCCTTACATAATTTAAAGTGTTGGCAAATTACATAATTTTAAGTGTTGGCAAAGTACACAGATGTAAAACAGCAAGCTATAACATGTGTGAAGTTACAAAAAGCGTACGTTCCGGGTTAGTGTTAGCTCAACAACCATGGACATATGCCACAAAAATCAAAAGCAAGCTACGAGGATGGAACCTCTTTCACGGAATTGAAAACGGTAATCGTCCTCAGGCGTGCATTTATGTTACTCCTGATCTCTGTTGTTCTCTAATCCCGATGTTTTCAAATGAGGATATCGTGGCAATTAGAGTTAACAATGTGTGCCAAAAGGGAGACAGTTTTGTTTTCGTATCAGCATACATGGCAGCCGAAGAACCAGCTCCGCCCAATTTACTAGGGGATCTGTTGGTATTAACAGAAATTGAACAAATTCCTACTATTCTAGGAACTGATGCAAATGCACATCACACCATATGGGGATCCTCTGATATAAACCCTCGAGGAAAGGATCTGTTAGCATATTGTGCTAGTGCAGAAGCAGATATTAACGAATTTCAACCATTCAAAGCATCAAGGCCAGACGGGCTCTATCCTGTACTGCTACAGAAAGGTTGGAATCAACTGAAAGGATATTACCATGTCATTTTTCAAGCATGCCTGAGACACAGCAATGTGCCATTGGCATGGAAAGAAGGCACAGGTATATTTCTCCCCAAACTGGGAAAGGAAAGCCCGTATGATCACTTTAACTTCTTTTTAACTGAAATGGTTGGAAAAGCTAGTTCTGTATCATATTAATGAAGATAATAACGTGCAGGCAAAGCTTTCTGCGTCGCAGTATGGTTTTCGTGCTGGAGTTGCTACGGAAACTGCTTTGCATGAATTTGTGCGTGTGTGGAGCATTGCCTTGTTTGAAAAAAACCACCTTTGGGTATTTTCCTGGATATTGTCGGCGCCTTCGACAATGTCACCTTCCGTAGGTTTGTTGCGGCTCTGCGAGGGCTGGGCATGTCTAAGATTTTCACCTCATGGATAGAGACTCTACTAAGACATCGCACAGTCCAAGTAGAATTATGTGGTGATAAAGTTAAAAGGGAAGTAGTGAAGAGGAACCCACAAGGTGGTATCCTGTCCTCTTTTCTGTGGAACTGTGTTTTGAACAGCCTGTTGCTCGAGTTACGTAGCCGAGGCTCTTATGTTCAAGCCTATGCCGATGATCTAGCAATGTTGGTCACTGGTGCTGATATGCTTTGGATCAGAGGGATGGCCCAAAAAGCAATAAATATTGCTGAAAATTGTGCTTTGGAACAAGAGCTACAGTTTAGCTGCAAGAAAACCGAGATTGTACTGTTCACTCACAAACGAAATCCAGACTTGGGTTCCTTGTCAATGAATGGTACAAAACTTGAACTTTCCAACGAAGCAAGGCTGTTGGGTGTTACTCTAGACAGCAAGCTAACTTGGAAACTTCATATTACCCGAATTACCCGGAAAGCAACTACAGCATTAATGCAATGTAGACAAATTGTGGGTAAAACGTGGGAAATAACACCATCTATGATGAAATGGATATACACAGCTGTGATATGCCAACCATGTCGAATGCATGTGTGTCCTGGGCTGGCGGTCTCAACAAAAAGTATCTAGTGAGGAAACTCACAAAGGTGCAGAGACTTGCTTGCCTGATGATTTCATCAGCTTTTCCTGGCACCTCTACTGGTGCTCCAGAAATTTTGCTCAACATAACTCCCATCTTGAGGAATTTCTATTGGCTGAGACAGTGCGAGGGTCATACAGAATCACTGTTAGTGGGCTCTGGCATGTCAACCCAATTGGTTCCTTTGGGAAAACAAAAAGCCATCTTGATGTTTGCAATGAGGCAAGGAAATTCTTACCTCTACTGCAAATGCCAGCTGACCGAATAAAGAAAACAAAGGTATTGGAGAGAAACTTTGAATGTCAAATTATGGACAAAAAGAATGCTATCAGATTTGAAAGCGTTCTAAACCAGAGCACTGCCAAGGTTTACACTGATGGTTCAAAACTAAATGGGAGAGTAGGAGCGGCTTTTTATGCCGAATACCCAAACAACTCCCCAAAACAAGCATTTTTCCACCTTGGAATTTACAGCACTGTGTTCCAGGCAGAAGTCTTAGCTATTTCACAAGTGGCTAAGAACCTGCTTTTGGATAAAATGCACAATCAAAGTATTGTTGCGCTGGTTGATAGTCAAGCAGCTATCAAAGCACTCATAAAGTGCACTGTAACATCAATTACAGTGCTCAACTGCATTAGAAACCTAAATCAGTTAGGTAAACAAAACCACGTCAGTATTGAAGGATTTCCGGGACATGCAGGGGTTCATGGTAACGAAGTGGCCGATTATGTAGCCAAATCAGGATCTAAATCAAAATTGCATGGTCCTGAACCTTTTATTACAGTCCCGTATGCCAGTTGTGTTAGCACGGTTTAGGACTGATCCACAGATAGATGGAAATCTAGGTGGAATAAACAGAAAAACTGCTTGAGGATGAAGGAGTCTGTAGGTAGGACGTCTTCACGACTAACAATACGAGTCCTTAACATTAAGAGCAGGGTGTCAAACCGTTTCAAATAACGGTTCGGGTTCAGGTTTAGCTCCGGCTCAAAATATTTTAGCAGTTCAGGTTTGGTTTGGGTTCACTTGAGCACCATTTTTGAGGTTCAGGTTTGCTTCAGGTTCACTCAAGAAAAACATTACTGGTTCAGGTTCGGTTCGGATTCATTGACTTAAAATTTAACTGTCGTTACTCGTTTCGTCCAGAAAAAAAGGAGAAATTGCTGATCCTGTTGAAGTTAGACCGGCTTAGTGATGACATCACAATGCATATTGTCTGGTTCTTACTGCAGATCGTAGTAAAATTCGCCCATTTAAATCAATGGTAAAATACACGCAACTTCAAACAACCACTGTAGGTTAGTGGGTGGCGTTTTTTGTTTGATTTTACTTTTTAATGTAGGGCCAAAGCTTCGTAATTCCATTTCAGGTTATTTCCAGGGTTAAAAGTCTTTATAAATGCGTATTAAACTCATTTTAAAACGAGCACTTTTGCATCGAAAAATAGCGTTTTAACACTTATTCAATGACATGTGATAGTTCTGAGCAGAGTTGCGATTGGCATATAGGATAAAAGAGTAAAAAGATATTGTGCTTTGCACTAGGATGCGATCATACAAGCCAAAAGAGTAGTTACAAATTCTACCAATTTCCTAAGAATAGCAATTTGGCTTTAAAATGGGAATCACGCTGCAGGTAAGCTTGTTTTATAATAAAAACTAATCACTATATGAAGTCAAGTTTTTCAATAGAAGATTAGGAGAATTTCACGCAATATTATTTATGTTCACTTTTTTTGGTCCTCTGCAGCAACAATGGTCTAAAGTACTGTGGCTAGCTAACAGCCAGGTTCTTCGATGGAGGAGGAGTTGGGCAAGTTGACCCTAACCCTGACGAAAAGGAAAACTGTTAAGTTTTCTAATTTTATTTACTGGGCACACTTTTTGCAGGTTTTTCGACTAGTCTCAATTTCTGCCAAAAGCCCTGCACAAAGGACGTGTACGGAGCGCCAGAAGTCCAGGTCCAAAGCTCGAGCGCCAGAAGTCCAGGTCCGAAACTGGAGCGCCTCGCTACCCTAGTAATGATCTTTTTTGTTTAAGTTTTAGTCCCTTTTTTGGCAAAGACACTTTTGCTTTAAGAAGTGGTTTTTAAAAACCTTTAAATACTTTCTCAGTGATGACCTGTAACCATCATATCTGAAGTATGATTTAGGTATTCTACAGTAGAGGTAGATCCCTGCCGGTAATATTTTCATTTTTGAGAATAGGGCAACTAGGTTGGGTTGTTCGTGGAGTGCCCGCTAAAACATCAATCCTGCCCAGTGGTGCACCCAGAATTTTCAAACAGGGGAGAAAAGTTTTCAAAAAGGAATACTTTTGCTGCCAAATTTTTGGCTTTTTTTACTGAAAATTGGGGTTTTCACGCTATTTTCAGACAAAAATTAGCTAACTTCGTTCTCGTTTGGTAATATATTGTCAAATAAACCGATCTAATGGCTTCTTTGGCGTCGCATTCGTCCCACTTTCAAAAATTTTGGATACGTTTGTTTAAAAATGGTGACTTTAATTGACATCTTCGTCCAAAATTTCACAATATTTTTTTTCGGTTTTACTTAGGCATCTTTTGGTTTTACTAAGGCGTTTTGCGCTGCCTCGTGGCAGAGTGTAATTTAAGGAAGAAATAATTATTATAATAGCAATTTTTTGTCTAAAAAGCCCTTTGCTCTACCGAATATCGTAAGTGACATTACTATGGGACTGGACGTAGGGAGATTTAGCTCTCCTAGACCTTACCCCAGCAAGCCCTGCCGCGCTTACCGTATAACGCCTGTATATCCGATACTACAAAATCATTTACTTTGCTTTGACCTTTCTACACTATGAGCTGTTAATTAAGAGCTGTAGCCTTCATTCATTTCTAAAATTGTGGTTGACCTTTTTTTGGTCTTAGATTGTTCTTGACTTCACATTTCACTATGTTTATGATTGTTTAGCAATTGATTTTCTGTACAGTATATTCTCTGAAGTTGTCTAGAAACGCTATTCTGTGTCATAATAGTATCCTTTTTAAAATGAGTTTAATACGCACTTATAAAGACTTTTAACCCCGGAAATAACCTGAAATGGAATTACGAAGCTTTGGCCCTTCATACAAAAGTAAAATCAGACAAAAAACGCCGCCCACTAACCTACAGTGGTTGTTTGAAGTTGCATGTATGTAATAATTTTACCATTGATTTAAATGGGCGAATTTTACTACGATCTGCAGTAAGAACCAGACAATGGGCATTGTGACGCGCCACTAAACCGGCGTGTACCAGCACCAGCGGTATCCGGATGTGGAAAAACATATTCTTACTTTTGTTAGGGGTTCAGGTTCGGTTTGGGTTCACTTGAGCACAATTTTGAAGGTTCAGGTTTGGTTCAGGTTCACTGAAGTAATTTTGCTGGTTCAGGTTCGGTTTGGGTTCACCAAAATAAAACGGTTCATTCGGGTTTACGGTTCGAGTTCAGGTTTGGTTTGACACCCTGCTTAAGAGGCCTCATTTAAATAGAGTAGTGCAAGTTTTAACTGGGCACTGCAATCTACAACGACACAAGAAAACTACAGGTCGTGCTGAGTCTTCTCTGTGTCCAAAATGTTGCCTAGAGGATGAAACACCAAATCATCATGTAGGCAATTGCAAGCTTTACCAAGATATTCGTGTTAAATATTTTGGAATCACCAAAACCATTGTTCACAATGTGGTAACGAAATGTAATATTAACAAACTGGCCACATACACATAGGAAGCTGGAAGGCTTTCTGAGTTCAACCAGTAACCAAACAAAATAACAATAACAGCAGCTACAGTTGCAATGGGCCTAAACGAGGCCTACACAACGTGTAGGTGGACTCTACCCAACGGTAGCACATTCGCTTGCACTGCTGCCCAGTAATAACAATAATAATATATTTGCAAATTCGGCGGTTTATTTTTCAGTTTAGTTAAAAAAACAAACTAAAATGTTTTTCAGCAATTAGTACGATGGTAGTGGAACGGAACCCAGCGAAAACGTGCGTTTTTCAATTCCTTAATATTAACTGGGCTTTTGACCTAAAAAGAATAATCGCAAAAAAACTTTGCATTCGAAAGGAATATAATTTGAAGCTTCTTCATGACCTTTGTTTCCCGCTGGAGCGTGCACTTCCAGTTGCACTTCCAGTTGCGTACCAGTTGGTATCACATGTATATATGAGACATCATCGTTTACTGTTTCGATTTTGAGAAATGAACTTTTGACAAAATAATACAAATTAATAAAGAGTTTACTCATGGCCGTATGGGAGAAAACATTTTTAGGAATGCAAACTAATTTTGCCCAAAGATTATGAATATTCAAACTTTGACTGAGGAAAGTCGATCACATAAACTGGAATTCATAAACTTATACTGTAAACATGTAGCTAAATTTACCAAGATGTTTGCTTTAAATCGATACAAAGCGCACATATTTGAAATGATCATGGATTAATGCAGACACATAGCCAGAAATATTCAATCCGGGGGGCGGGCGGCTATCTCAAAGGTCTGGAGCCAGAGTGCTGAAAATTTTGCAATCTTTTTTGGCAAAGATAACTTAATTTTAGGCTTATTCAGCTAATAATTAATGCTTTTAAAATGTCCTGACATAACAATTAGCAGTGTAAAAGCATGATCAAACTGGCTATGTAAACAGGCTATGAGGGCGGTGGCTAACGGCAAAATTTCATCCTTTTTTTTACAAGCCGGTAAATCTGGAAAAAATACATAGGTTTTAACTTAATTCGTCTGCATTAAAAAAAATTGGGGGAAGGGGCTGAGAGAACATTAATTTAAAGAAGTGATGGGTAATTAGCTAAATTCACTACTGAATAGACCCTTCCCCCATTCTACACAACGTTTTTCAAGTCTACGTTAAGCATTTTGCAGGAGGGATCAAATGTGATTGCTTATTTTTTGCCATTTTTTAAAGTTTCTACTGGTTTGCAAGCTTTGCTTTTGACAAATACTACCTTCCCTTAGTAAATGCTTCGAAAGCGACTTTAAATTACTTTAGAGTTCATATCACAGAAATGATAGCCTTGGAAGTGCAAAAAACTTGATATTTTTTCTACATTTTGGTCGACAGATTAATGGGGAAGGGGGGCTATAGCTCCTCCCCGCCCCCTTCTGGCTACGCTATACTGGATTAATTATTTTTGTTTTTTGCTGTTAGGCTTTTGATGTGATTTTTCTAAAAAAATACGTAGTCATTTAAAGGCCATTTGGGTCACATTTTGCATGTTTTTAAAGCTATTTGAAATAATTTAATTGCTAAGATTAGGAAGCTATTTGAAAGAATTAAGCTCTGATACTTCTTTAGGTCCTTACTCTCTACTACAGGTCAAGTCCAAAGCCCTCTTGACTGGAAGACCGTGAGGTCCATTCGAAGCTTCTTACTAAAGCTCAGATAAATGTTATGTGACAATGAGTTTACAGCGCTTTTCATGCTACAACTTTCTTACATAACTTTGCAATGCTTTTTTATTCTAAATTACATGAAAACATAAATTGTATTGACCCGCATGCTAAATATACCTCCCTGTCAAAGTGGAAACAACAGTGCTTGGGTTAAAGTAGCTACAAGTTTTATATCTTAGATGTTTGTAGTAGCATTATATTTGATGTAACCAGTGTGCAACTGGTGAGTGGCTAAGGGGACTTTACCCCCTAAGCCAAGTCACTTATAAACTTGGCCCCCAAATACAAAAAGCCTTTAAGCGTGTTATTGGACTTGACCTATAAGTAAGGGGGCTGAAGAGTCTTGGCGATTTGATTGCTTGAAATGACTTCAAAATTTTAGCAATTTAATGCTTTTAAATGGCCTTAAAAACATACGAAGTTGAATCAACTAGCGTTAAAACGACTATTTTTGCCAAAAAATTATAAAAATTGCCCCAGACTTTTGTATGCTTAAAGTTGCACCAGTTTGCGCAGCTTCTCCATCTAACTAAAGCATGTTCAAAACAAAATATTTTAAGATTTGCTTCAGCCATTCCTTACCAAAATCTTGGTTGCGAAAAAAAATCCTTTTTTTTTTTTCGCAACCAAGATTTTGGAAAGGAATTTTGAACTTTTAAACCCTTCAAGCTGTAGATGGCCTAAATTCTCGAAATAGGTGGGAATTAAAACTACGTAGAACAAAGAAAAAACTGGGCTTGCCGCGATGCGGTGATTCTCTCAAGCGAGTCCTCCCAAATTCAAAAATTCTAATCACTCAATAGGAACAGAAGATGAAGTTTCAGGATAGAAAATCATAAAGACAAAGTAAAATTTTCAAAATTTGGGGTTATGCCACTATTAGGGTGGAATGAATAATAAAAACTTTTGAGTTTAAAAAAGTGGTCTTGATATACGGCCCCAAATACCATATGAAATACTTCTATCGCAATTTTGAGTTCTTTCAACCTTTTAGTGGTTGTGCAATTTGATCGAACAGGCTTAAAATAGTCAATTTTGCCATATCTCACCAAGCACATATGCTAGAAAGCTAGTTTTTAGCTTAGAAGTTGCAGAAATAACACATTTATATTTTTATTAAAAAAAACTTTGCCATAAAAACGTACTAGAAAAAAGTTACAGGCAAGTTATTGATTACAGATTTACTGATTATTGTGCTCAAGTTTTTCGTGCTCAACTTTAAAGGCATTGCAATTTGGGATCACGTCTTTTCAGTGCGACCATTTCGGCGCCACCTATTTCGTTGCCGTACGTCTTCTGCACAAATCGTTTCGGCGCCAATTCGGTGCTGTTGGACAGTTCACTTATTTAGGGTTTGGGTTAGGGTTAGGGCTTTGGGTTGGTGTTGGTAAAAAGCACAGAATACTGGCGCCGAAAAAGGCCGCGCCGAAATGGGCGTGCCGAAAAGTCATAGACCCTTGCAATTTAGGTTGGCATTGAAAATAAGCCATATGAAGTTTAAATTCATGTATATTTGCACTTTTAGTGTGCCATGCTGCTCTATCAGCTTAAAATAGTTTCTTGAATGGCAATTAGTCTTACACAACTGGGCAATGTCCAGCATAGTATAGTGAACAAATATTGGAAGTTTCATGTCATAGCATCATCCAATATTGGTTCGCTTTTGCAACATCATTTTATTTATGCTGAACTTGAGGAATTATATCTAGTGAATCCAAAAAAAGTTTTGATTCTACAGTTCAATTCAAAAACACTAAAAGATACAAAATTACAAAATTAGAAAAATAGGAATTAAAAAAGCAATTAGTAATTCGAATAGCTACAGTTCTAAAAGGAAGAAAATTTGGCAATATATTGACGAGCAATTTGATACCATTGTTTATTGTATTGTAGATACAATATATACTGTAATCGAAGGCATAAATTTCGTTGTTTTTGAAGCAGCATGCTAACTAAAAAAAAATCCAAATCTAACATTGCAAAAAGTTGTGAAATGGAGAAATTTTTCAAAGTTCTGATAATTTTCCTCCAAGGTTGCTGCCAACCAAGAGACAAGTGATTTGAGGGCTTGCTTAACTTTAATCACTTCAGGAAGTTGGATACAGCTTGAATTGTTGCAAAAGAACAGATGGATGTGGTGTAAAGTTTCGTTCATATGCTGAGTATTGCACAAAGAATCCATCAACTAATGCAAAACTACAGTGATATAACTAGATATCCGAAAAAATCTAAAACATCACATCAATAAAAAAGCTTGAAACGAATTTTTTGCACGATGCTGATAAGCTCTTTGATATTTTTTGCTACGATAATAAACAAAGAAAGCCATATGGAAGTATTATGGCTTGAGAATAACATTTAATGATCATGCTTTTTTTGAAGATCAAAAAGCAGAGCCAAAGGCTACAAGCTTGGCAGAAACATCAGAACTTTGAAAAATTTCTCCACCATACAACCTTTCACAAGTAGCATTAAACTTGAATCTTTTTCTAGTTAGCATGCTGCTTCAGAAACAACGAAATTTATGCCATCGAGTACAGTATATATTGAATCTACAATACAATAAACAATGGTATCATATTGTTCATTAAATAAATTGCCAAATTTTCTTCCTTTTAGAACTGTAGCTTTTCGAATTACTAATTGCTTTTTTAATTCCTATTTTTCTAATTTTGTACTTTTGTATCTTTCAGTGTTTTTGAATTACACTGTACAATCAAAACTTTTTTTGAATTAACCAGATATAATTCGTCAAGTTCAGCATAAATAAAATGATGATGCAAAAGCGAACCAATACTGGATGATGCTTTAACATGAAACTTCCAATATTTGTTCACTATACTATGCTGGACATTGCCCAGTTGTGTAAGACTAATTGCCATTCAAGAAACTATTTTAGGCTGATAGAGCAGCATGGCACACTAAAAGTGCAAATATACATGAATTTAAACTTCATCTGGCTTATTTTCAATGCCAACGTCAATTGTAATGCATTTGAAGTTGAGCACGAAAAACTTGAGCACAATAATCAATAAATCTATAGTCAATAATTTGGCTGTAACTTTTTTCGTGTACATTCTTATGGCAAAGTTTTTTTAATGGAAATATAATTGTGCTGTTTCTGCAACTTCTAAGCTAAATGCTAGCTTTCTAGCATATGTGCTTAGTGAGATATGGCAAAATTGACTATTTTAAGCTCGTTCGATCAAATTGCACAACCCCTAGAGGGTGCAAGAACTCAAAATTGCGATAGAAGTATTTCATATGGTTTTTGGGGCCATATATCAAGACCACTTTTTTAAACTCAAAAAGTTTTATTTTTCACTCCACCCTAGCCACTATGACAATGATTCCTTTTAAACGGGTTCCACAATATTCAAAAATTTTTAAACTCCCAAGCTAGACAGACAAAACGTTTAGAATAGGTAAATAATAAAAACATAAAACATGAAAAAAATTGTCAATGCCACGTTAATGAGGATTCTCAAAATGTCTTCCTTCTAAACTTAAGACATTTTTACCCGCTTGAGCTAAAAAGATAAAATTTTTGGGATATATAGTGAGTTAGATATACATGAAGATTTTTAGTGAATCCACCTTGGTAGGTTTCCCACCAAAAATGCCTCTATGATTGAAAAAATTAATTACTCAATTTAAACAAGTTAAATTTCTAAGACAAAATCAATATAAAAACCATGAAACTTGGCAAAGTTTTTCCGTTGCCTTGTTCAGGAGGAGCCTCTCAAAATTTTTACCTACTTCTGGTAAACAAATAAATTTCTATGATAGTTCAGCATAAAACAAATATGAAAGAAGTCAAAATTTGATGCTGTACTACGTTGGGAGGAATTTCAGCTAGGCAAATTGAAGTATCGTAGGCTAATATACTGTACAAGAAAGATAAATTTTGACAAAGCTTGGGAATATCAGGTTGAAAGATCTTAAATAGACCTACTCGAAAGTAAAAGATTTTTAACTGCCGTAAGCTAGATGGTTAAAATAGTCATAATGAGTTGATACCAACGGACTTGCGGATTTGAAGATGGGAGATTTTCTCCCAGATGGACTTCCAACATTTAAGGTAGTGAATGAAGTACTTGAGCTCACTGGCTTTATCAGATTTGAGCTATGGATTGCAGAGCTTTTCAATAAACTGCCATCTATTACGTTGAAAAAACTTCTAGCGCCTCGAGGTTTTTTAATTAGAAGAGTTTTAGTACTAAATAATCAACTTAATTTGTAAGTTCCAAGATGTTGGTTGCAATACTACAGAGTGCAACTCTAATAAAAAATGGCTGCATTAATTGTCGCTTATTTCTGATTGTGATAAGTAATGAACTTCCTTCATGTAGTAAAGGTTTCATCACAAACTGCTGGCATTTTAAAGACTACTCTATGTTCTTTCATAATAAATTGAAAATTGGTAGAAGTTGTGAAAAGTGAGTTTGGCGTTGTAAACTGATATTTGCGCTTTTTGATTGAGGTTACTTAATTGTTTTGATAACTTTTCTAGATATTTAAAAAGCGAATAACCACAAAGCTGTTAAAGATTGTGAAACAAAATTTGAAAAGGGCGCATTGAAGTTTTTTATCTGACTTTCAGCAACCATAATTTGCTTAACGCAATTGCGTCACTACTTTAAAAATTAATAAAGCTCAGTAAAAGTTGGATACTGCCACAAAGTTCGTCAAAATCCACGAAGTATCTCTTGCGATGTCACGTTTTATTATATGGTTTCTTTTTATAAATGCCACTTTATTGACAACAGTTTAAATGGGTGGCAGTGACGGCCCCTTTACAAACCCCTTACAAGGTTTGAGAATTTTTAGGATGCAGTGAGATTTCAAAGAAGAAATATCATGATAGACTGCAAACTTATCACAACTAGAAAACACCAAACAAATTAGTCGCTAGAAAATTTTTGAAAGGAAAATCTGGGTACTTATAAACATCGCGTCAATCTACTCGAACTCTCGTTAGTTGGTTAGATTTTAAGTCAATCGGACTTGAGATGCTATAAATAAAAAGTGCCCAAAGCCCCGAAATTTCAGTGCAACATTTTGTAATTTAAAAGATTAGTTGTTTACAGTTTCAGCCAAAAATTTTGCACGCATTCCTCCAAAAAACGTCTTATTTTGTTGCACTCTCCACAAAACAAAAAACATAACAAAAATGCACTCTCAGAAAAACAAAACCAACTAGAAGTACTTTTTAGATTGAAATAATTGCTCTTTTCTTGAAACTTAATTGACTAGTTTTTAATTTCTTATGGCAAAAGCCAAAAGAAACAACTAAAACGCAAATGCGTAGTATCTTGCAAAAAAGCTTAAAAAGCATTTTACTTTGATTTTATTTTGTGATGTTAAATTTCAGTTTTATTTCAACCAAAGTTGAAATTTTGAGCTTTGTACGATTAATACTTTCAGCGATGTTAACGTTTCAACATAAAAAAAAAAGCAACTTTGCATTTTATAGAAGAGCTGCAAAAAAAAAAATGCGATTTCAGTAAATTCTTTCCCATTGTTGAAAAACAATGAAAAAATTTGTTAAAAAATTTATTTATTGCATCACATTAAGCTAACAATCGCGCACAAAAACTTGATTTTTTCGAAACACGAATTTTGCCATCTTTTTTTTTTGCAGCACATGGTAGCATTGCAAAACACTGCACAAAACAGGCATTTGCCTATCACCACAAAAACAACAACTTTGCAGTAGACCTGTTCATACTTTAGCTTTTTTTGATTTTGTTATGGCTTCGCAGTGTTTTTGAAGCAGATTTTCATACTGGTCCCAAAACTAAAACATTTTTTTTAATTGGTTGAACGGTTTCCATGTTACGCAATGATTTCCGACCCCCACTTTTGATAAAAAATGAGTTTTTTGACACTAGAGGGCGCTGTGTGCAAAATATACTTAAAACAGTAATTCAACTAAATGCGCCTCTGCATTTTACATCTTTAAAAAAATAACTAAGCGAATTGGACTTCTGGATCAGTAGTTATGACCATTTTAGTGATAGTATTTCCAAACTCCCTTTAGTGGCCAAAATGTAATTACTTTATTTTTTGATAATTTTTTATACATTTGCGTCTATTTAGTAAAAGAGACTTCAATTTTGAAGTTGACATTTTGCAGCAGTGCCACTAGAGAGCGTAATTTGCTATTTATTTCAAAATTGCGTTTTAATTACAGTTATATACGCCACTTAAGTTAACGCCACTGCAAAATTTGAATCAATTATGACACGACGCGATTTTTTATAGTTTGTTTTTAAATATCGACCTAGATCATGTGACAAACCTAACAATTAATGCAAAAATGCAGAAGCAACAGACTGTTTGCAGCATTAATTTGACTTAATTTACAATGACCGCTCCAGCAATTTTAATAAAGTTGAGAAGCTCCTTTGATTAGCAAAGAATTCAATTCAAACCAATATTTGCAGATTGTTATATTAGAACAAACACAGAGTTACCAAACTTCAGCAAACTTCAAAAGCTTTCAAACTAATTAAAAACACAAAAAGTCAGATATTTTTTGAAAAGGTTTGTTGTGTTAGTAAAAGTCCTGCGTGTTTGTTATACGACCTAGTATATGCTTTATCGTTGTTGTTAAAATTTCATTACAGTCACTGTCAAATTGTACTGAACGCTCCACTGCATCATTGATAACTTCCAATCCTGAAACAATCTGGCTGATTTGTTAAAAAAGAAGAATCTTCTTTCCAGTATTCTACTGAACCCATACTTAAAGAGATAACTGCTCGATATCGGTTTTATTGAAGAAATGAGAACTAATTGAGGTAATACAAAGATGCCCAAACCTTTTTCCATGATTTCCCTTCTTTGCAAAAAATGTTTTAATCTGTTTGACTCTGTACCATTGGCAACCCTAAATTTTTCAATTTTGTGGCATCGCAAAAGACCTTCTGTAGAGGAGTAATGGTAGCCTAGGTCTCCATGTTTTTGGAGTAGTAGCCAAGTTTTCAGATTTGACAATAGGCTACTCACTGCTGCCCATTGGCGATCGTGTTTCTTAATTTTTGCAAAATTATGCCTTTTGTAATGTCACAAAACTGCAAAATGCTGGGTTACCAATGGTGCGAAGTCAAACGGATTAAATTGCATTTTTGTGAATAAAAAAAATTGGAAAAAATAGTTTGAAGCATTTATTTATTAGCTCAAGAAGTTCTCAATTCTTCTATTAAATCGATTTCGAGCAGTATCTATTTAACGTTGGTTCAATTTAAATAAATCAAAAAATTATATATTCATGAATCATTATTGATGAACTCATGCAGAGTATTGTCTCTATATACTTTTGGTAGTTCTGGCTTATCTACATCTGTTTTCAGATATTTCAACAAGGTAGTAGCAATGGCTATTTTGATTTTATCACTAATTAAATTTGGAGATAGTGCAAGTGGTATGTGCTTTGGTGATTGATGCATGATACTGGTGTGCCTCATCGGTTGCTGCAGATGGTTTTTATTTGACACTAATGCTTTAGAAAGTTGTAAATGAGTGGTCGGTGAGAGATACAGCTCTATGTTCAGCTTGCAATTGCAAAGTCGACTTGCATACTTGGAATCTGCTGCCAAGGTACATACCACTAGCAGTATTTTCAAATTTAGTTGATAATGAAACCAAGAAAGCCACCACTACTATCATGTTGAAATATCCCGAAGCAGATTTCCGAATAGGTGAGCCAGAACTACAAAAGTATATGAAGGTAGAACTCTGCAAAGACTCATCAATATAATAAATCATGGCTATTTTTTGATCAACCAGTGATTGGAACTGAACTAACGCTTTCAAGAATGGATTCAGTAGAATACTGGAAAGAAGATTCTTCTTTTTTAACAAATCAGCCAGATTGTTTCAGGATTGGAAGTTATCAATGATGCAGTGGAGCATTCAGTACAATTTGACAGTGACTGTAATGAAATTTTAACAACAACGATAAAGCATATACTAGGTCGTATAACAAACACGCAGGACTTTTACTAACACAACAAACCTTTTCAAAAAATATCTGACTTTTTGTGTTTTTAATTAGTTTGAAAGCTTTTGAAGTTTGCTGAAGTTTGGTAACTCTGTGTTTGTTCTAATATAACAATCTGCAAATATTGGTTTGAATTGAATTCTTTGCTAATCAAAGGAGCTTCTCAACTTTATTAAAATTGCTGGAGCGGTCATTGTAAATTAAGTCAAATTAATGCTGCAAACAGTCTGTTGCTTCTGCATTTTTGCATTAATTGTTAGGTTTGTCACATGATCTAGGTCGATATTTAAAAACAAACTATAAAAAATCGCGTCGTGTCATAATTGATTCAAATTTTGCAGTGGCGTTAACTTAAGTGGCGTATATAACTGTAATTAAAACGCAATTTTGAAATAAATAGCAAATTACGCTCTCTAGTGGCACTGCTGCAAAATGTCAACTTCAAAATTGAAGTCTCTTTCACTAAATAGACGCAAATGTGTAAAAAATTATCAAAAAATAAAGAAATTACATTTTGGCCACTAAAGGGAGTTTGGAAATACTATCACTAAAATGGTCATAACTACTGATCCAGAAGTCCAATTCGCTTAGTTATTTTTTTAAAGATGTAAAATGCAGAGGCGCATTTAGTTGAATTACTGTTTTAAGTATATTTTGCACACAGCGCCCTCTAGTGTCAAAAAACTCATTTTTTATCAAAAGTGGGGGTCGGAAATCATTGCGTAACATGGAAACCGTTCAACCAATTAAAAAAATGTTTTAGTTTTGGGACCAGTATGAAAATCTGCTTCAAAAACACTGCGAAGCCATAACAAAATCAAAAAAAGTTAAAATATGAACAGGTCTACTTTGCACGCCTAACTGTGACATCACCGTGGCACTGGAAAAGGGTGCATTGCATTTTCTGAAAGTACACTTTACAGTGCAAGTACTGCACTGGGTTGGGGAAGCATATTTTAAAAAAACAAAAATTGGAGTTCAATCATGATATGCTCTTAACAAAAAATGCCTAAAATTATGTATTTGCATCGGTCTGTGACGTCATGGTGGATTAGCCGTCCCCCAACCCATTCAAAAGTTGCACATGCTGTTGGAGCAACTTTGCATAATTGATTGAACACCCAGTAAATGTCGGTTGAACAAGGGCCATTGCAAAACACTGCACAAATCAGGCATTTGCCTAATACAATAAAACAAAAACTTTGGGTGCCCAACTATGATGTCATAGTGGCAATGGGGAGGGCTGCAATGCATTTTCTGAGACTACAGCTTATAGTGCAAGTACTACACTAGGTTGAGGAAGCATATTAAAAACGACCAAGAAATGGAGTTTAATCATGATATCATGGATTAGGCGTGTTTTCTCCAAGTTCATCTATTAGGCCTATTTTATCTAAATGTTGACATACAAATATCATATCGCTTCAAATTTTGTTTGGAAAAAATTCTGCAACATCAAGGTAAGTTTGTAGGTACTGAAGTATGTGGGACGACTTAAAAGAAAGTTCCTTACGTACCTTGAAAACTTGGTTTAGAAACAAAACGTAAACGGTCTAATCCAAAAAACCTCAAACTGCAATGGGCGTGGTATGTACCTTGCATAACCTGCTTTTACTGCAAATTTAATTCAAGTTTTGCCTCAACTAAACTTAACTGCTTCTTCCACACACTATTTGTTGGTTTAGAAACGTATCTTTGTGCTTTTTTTTTCCGTTTGAAAATAAATTACCAGTAGGCTTTGGAAATATTTTTGAACTGAGCTCTGAAACACTTTAGGCCTTGTTACGCTAGCACAAAAAACGTCTAGAAAAGAGATCTCATGATACCCATCGAGGTGCCTCTTGAAACAATTTTCACAAATAGATTTTTAGTGCCTGATTAATGATTGAAACGTCTTAGGTTGCAACCAGGTGCCGTTTTTAAGATATACCGCTTTTACTCGAACGCAGATGAATATTTTGAAATCATACGCTTGAATAATTTTTTTTACTATTGGTGTTGCCGTTAAATAAGGGTGATTATGAAAATTTGAACATTTACTTAACTCATATAATTGGGACCAAGAATTTTATGACCTAAATTCAGTTAATGATAAGTACAACAGATTTTGTGCCATTGTACAAACAGCTATCACATATTTTGTTTCCCAAACCAGCAATTTAATGGTCAAAAGTCAAGCTATTTTTCCTTCTTGAATAGACAAAAACGAAAACTTTGGAAATCATCTCGTAAAAACCCCACAGATGAAAATGTAGCTAAATATAAGGCTGCATCTTTGAAATTTGATTCTGAGGTTAAGAAGAGTTCCCAAAAGTATGAGCAGAGCATTATTGAATCTGGTAACACTACTAGGCTCTTTTCTTATATTAAGAAAAAGCTTAAATTTTATCAGGGTATTGGTCCAATTGAAAATAAATCTGGTGACCTAGCTTATGACAACAAAGAAAAGGCTGATATATTTTCAGAGCAATTTTCAGAAGTCTTTACTAAATCTAATGGTAAAATTCCTGATTTTAACATTCTAACCAATAAAACTGTTGCTGATATTGAATTTGATCCTCCATCAATATGGAAATGCTTAGAGAGGCTTCCTAATAAGTTGTCACATACACCCGACGGGTTGCCAGCTTTTCTTCTTAAAAAAATTGCCCTTCCTATTGCTTTACCGTTATCAATCATATTTAATGACTCATTTGCTACTGGACAACTCCCTGATGTTTGGAAATCTGCAATCATAAGCCCAATACACAAGAAGGGTTCAAAATCCCAAGCAATTAATTACAGACCAGTTTCGTTGACATCATTTGTATGTAAACTTATGGAATCAATAATCAAAAATCACATTATGTCTTTTTTAAGCAAAGAAAAACTTTTGAGTTGCAAACAACATGGTTTTATGCCGCAGAAATCAACGGTAACGCAATTAGTTCATTACACTTCAGTCTGGCAATGGGCTCGCAATTCCAAAGTTACCACTGAAATTATTTATTTAGACTTCAGCAAAGCTTTTGACAGAGTGTCTCATGACAAGTTGTTCAAGAAACTCAGGTGCTATGGCATCTCTGGAAATGTACTGGAATGGATAAAAAGTTTCCTATCTGATCGCACACAAGTTGTAAAAGTTGAAAATGCTAGATCAAATGCAATGCCTGTACTATCTGGTATAGGTCAAGGCACTTGCCTAGGGCCTCTTGCATTTATTCTTTACATCAATGATTTAGCCAGTGTTTTAGACGGTAAAGTGCAATTTGCAAAATTCGCAGACGACTTAAAAATTTGGCGAGAAGTCAAGTCTGATGTTGATTAAGAGCAATTACAAAATTGTTTAGACTCGATTGCAGAATGGGCTGCGAAATGGCAAATGGATATTTCAGTTGAAAAGAGTTTCGTAATGCAAATCGGGTCATTTTCTTCAAAATTTAACTACAAAATTAACGGTACTACCTTAAGCTATGTTAACTCGGTTAAGGATTTAGGTATTATCGTCGACACTAATTTAAGCTATTCTGCTCACTGCTGTGCTATTTCGAAAAAGGCATCTCAAAGAGCTAATATGATTCTTAGAGCTTTTCAAACACGTAACCTTGATTCGTTAGTTACTGTATTTAAAACTTTTGTTCGGCCCATACTAGAATACGCTACCCCAGTCTGGTCTCCCCACTTAATTAAGTCCAAAAAATTAGTGGAACTAGTCCAAAGAAAGTTTACAAAGCGTGCTTTTTACCGTTGTTTTCATGACTGCACCACACCATATGAAAAAAGGCTCACCATCGCAAGGCTGGATTGTTTGGAAACCAGAAGGATTAAATTTGACCTAGTGTTTTTGTTTAAAATGTTGTGTGGTAATGTTGATTTAGACTTAGATGAATTTTTACGATTTGATGGTAAACACAAACGCAATCGTCACTGCTTGCAACTGAAGAGTGTGAACTATCCTGCTAATAATTTTGGTAGGTTCAACTATTTCTATCGCACTCATAAGATCTGGAATAATCTTCCCCAAAGCATTTTTGATGGTGCAGTTAATCTCAAAAAGTTTAAACAAGCCCTATCGGACATTTGTTTTGATTCTCTATCTGGGTACTGAAAGGCAGTCAACGATTTGGTGCTTGTAGTTTCCAAAAATTGATTACTGAAACTACCCATGTTAATGCTCAAGCGCTATTCAACCTAGCTGAATGCTACTTGATGCTGTCTATTTTATGTGCTTTTGAACACGTTTGTGTGTGTCCCGGTAATCGTTGTGTATTATTTTTTTTTCCAAACGTTGTTGCGTATGCATCCCGACCATGTCGGACTACTGAATTGCCAGTAAATAATAAATAAATAAATAAAAAATAATCCACAAACTACAATCAGGATATTTTTTATCTTTTTTTAAATGTGAAAATTTAAAATATTATAATTTTAAATTGAACTAAATAAGTGATCATGGGTAAGTATTTTGTTAAAAAGTTTGCATATTTAGTGTTTTAGCTTGAATTGTTTGGTATTGAATTTTAAAACCTGGAAAGTTGCTTTGAAGTCACGTGACCGTCGTCGCTTGGCAGCTGATCGTTACCAACACAAAACTTTATAATAAATTTTCATGATTAAATACCAATATCCTTACGAATTAATTAGGAAATTATTTCGTGTTAAAAGTCGAAAAACAAATGAAGTACCTCATGAATGTTATGATGATAGTCTACCGACAAAAATAGTTTAATGCTATAACTGCTTTAAAAATTACTGATAGGCTTTCACTCCTCAAAACTAACTAGCCTAGCCCTAGCAGGTTGGCTTATCAACTCTCGAATGTCTGTTCAGCCACACTTAAGCACTTGAAACAATCTTAAACCGGTATACCCATAGTATACCCATAGCTACCGACTGCCGTAGCCTATTGATATTCCTCAAAGCTTATCGGTATTCTTCGAAGCGTTCATTGTATCAGGCTGCTTTTATGTCTGTAGGCAATCATCATAACAAACACGTGATGCAATTCATAAGGTAGTTCGATTATTTTTCGACCTTTTGCAAGAAACAATTTCTTCATTAATGGTAACCGGTATTTTATCTTGAAAAATTGTTTTGAAGTTTTGCATTCATAACAATCAGCTGCCAGGTGACGACCGTCACGTGACTTCAAAGCAAGTTTCCATGTTTTAGGCTCGTATTCTAAGAGAGGACTTGAGCAGCAGGTACTGCTCAAGCTCTGCTTGGGCTCAAAATCGGTATTGTAAGAAAAATTTCAAGAAGCACTTTCAAGCTCAGCTTGGGACCTACTTGGGAGCTTTGAAGTTCAGTTTGAACCACTGTGGTATTTTAAAAGCGAACTTGAAATGAAAATTTGTCAAGCTGGACTTGGAAATTGCCAAAATCTCGCGCCACTTCAGAGGTAGGCTTGAGCTGACGCTTCACTGAAAAAATAATGCTAAATCTTTTGATTTGGAGTGAAATTTTTATAACATAGACCTAGAAGGTTTCAGAATGGTAGTGGCTAAGGTTACGTGACCGTAATTTTCGTTTTTAGGAATTTAAAGTTTCGTGAGAATTTTTTGCATTGATTTGATTTAAATACAGCACTTTGACAGACTGAAGTCGAAATGCTGATGGCGTAGCGGTTAATGCGCTTGGCTGCAATGCATAGGGTTAGAATATCGATACCCGTTGGACACGCTCCTTAAAAATATTGTTTATGAGCTTTTTTACTACATAATTTTTTTTTCTCTAAAATTTTATTATTTGAGTCAGGGGTCGGGCAGCGATGCCAGGGTTAGGGTTAGGGCAGCGATGTCAGCTTGAGAGATAGTAAATTGAACAGCAAAAGTGATCACTTAACTTTTAATTCCGAAAAACGAAAATTACGGTCACGTAACCTTAGCTACTGCCTTTCAGAATAGTAGTTATGTTTTGGCCAGGCCGAAAATAGTCTATGATGGTTTTAAGACCTTAACGGCATGTAGGCTACCGGTAATCTAATTCAATCAGTTGCGGTAAAAGTTTGCAGTGAATCGGTACGGTAGCCTAACTTTTTAAGCTAGCATTTAATAGGAGAGAAAAATAACTAGTAGATTGTTAAGCTTAACAATAAATATAAATCAATTTGGCTGCAAACAATAACTTTGCTTGAGTTGCACGTCAGGTGTGTGATCAGTTGCATTTGGTACGTTAGTGGAATTCGGCACCGGTACCCTAGGCCTATTTGAAGAGAATTCGAGAAACGCATTAATCATGTTACTGTTGCTCACTTACCGGTCTCCCGATAACTACGGTAGTTCAAGAATAGATTTAAGTATGAAATAGCTTAGTAGTTGTTTTTTTTCACTGTAGTACCGTACCGGTAGCTAACCTATCGATATGGTTTATTATTTGGTGACATGATTTAGATTTTGTTTAATAGGCTTACTGAAAGTAAAATTAGAGGTCTGTAAGCAAGAACCCTACGATCTTCAGCTTGTTTTTTTTGTTGTTCGCTAAACAGCGTTTCCTACTAAGCTTATTCAGTGTAAATTTAAAGGGCATGTATATGCTACTCAGTTAGTGGGCTAATGTATTAATCGTGTGACATTTTAGTAACCATTTAGCAAATTTCTGGTGCATTGTCGAACCTGCTAACTTATTGCAACATCTAACCTAAATAAGATCTTAAGTACAGTAAATGCCAAAAAAATTATTCAGCTTTATGATACATGAGCATTCAGAATAAGAAATATAAAAAAGTGTAAACGAAAATTGATCCTACTACCCTTATTTTTTTGTCAAGTCATCCAATTCGACTATTTTTGACCATATCAAAATGACATTTGATTTTTAGGTAAATGCAGTACAGAGTATAATGCAATATCTGAACAAAGAAAACAGTACAAGCGTTTTGATATCTAACACTACTCGATTTTTTGTTGTTTCAGGAATTAAAGATTTTGATTAAAGTTATTTAGTATGGTAGTTGTTACACAGTTGAAGAAGAAATTTTCTGCATGCTGGTTCAACCGATTAAATGATAGATGTAATTCAAACTCTAAAAAATCCATTAAAGACATTGCTGTAGCATGTAATTGTGCAGCACAGGTAGACCAAGTTCTAATTCATTTCTCAAGTTACTTACTGTGCAATATATAAAAATGCCATCATTTGTAAATCACGTAAGAATTATGACTGTTAATAAATGCTGTTTTTGTGCTTTTTCGGTTTAATAGTAGTGACACTCATCAACAGTAGGTAGTTTTGTAGTATTATGCTTTGTATCGCTAAACACATGCTTTTTAGAAACATGCATATTTGAAACAACTGTTTACCGGTAGAGTTAATCAATGCTTTCCCCAATGTTTATTGTGCAATTTGCATTGTAGAATTTCTTGTTTGTAATTTATAATGTTTTTTGAGTTGCGCTACGAGAAGTATCTTTGCTGTACCTTTGGCCTAGGCAGCTTGGCGAATAAAGATGCAATTGCCAGAACGTACAGAAAGAAGCGTCTCGTATTCGCGGTATCAGCTCCTGGTCGCTTGCGTGGTAAATCTGGTGAAGGTGAATTTATTCTTTACTCAATATTGCAGAAACATTTGTTTTAGGAACATCTGTCTTGATGTATACCGGCACAATCAACTCATGCCTTGGCAGCGGACAAATAAACTGACACCCGAAAGGTCAACAAAAAGCGAACGATGAAAGTTGCGCTGAAGAAAATGCATCTCAAGCCTAATAGCAAACTGAAAGCAATAAGCAGTAAAACAGGTTAATAATTAAAACTTAGTGTGGTGACTTAAGTCCTTTTTTCAACTGATTCTACAGTACTGGAAAAAAGTTTAGAAAGATTTTTTGAAAAGCCGAAAAAACGCAAAAATGACATCTTTTTATTTCTTTATTGAATGTAACAAAACGGAAAACAAACATCATGTTCCTCCAACATGGTGCAAATTACAGCAGTTACACTAGTATTTAGTGTGGTAACCCTTGTTTATCTTTTGAATGCGGCTAGGCATGGAATCTGTTAGGTGTTTGCAGACATTTTGGTCATTATCTGTGCACCAAATCTCTTTAATGATCTGTTTTAGCTCATCCAAAGTTGTCGGATTTGATGTAGAAACTTTTTTTTTGATCAGTGTCTGTAAATTTTCAATAGGATTAAGGTCAGGAGAATTTCTTGCCCATTTGAGCATTGTGACATTTTTGGTGTGAAACCAATTCATGACTGATTTGGCTTTTTGGCATGGTGCCGAGTCTTTTTGGAATGTTGTGCATCCATGAATGCTCATGAAATTCAGTACAGTCAAACTTCGATACTATGCCACCTCGCTACTATACCACCCTCGCTACTATACCACTTTTGATTGTCACCAACTAAATTCAATAGAAAATATATTTACTATGCCACCACTTACCCTCGCTACTATGCCACATGAGGTACAGTATTGCAGTGTATTAACGAAACAATAAACGCTATGAACGAAACAATTAAACGGCTGTGAAACGGCAAAAGTATACAGTATGTGCATGT
The DNA here is from genome assembly GCA_963965965.1 of Trididemnum nubilum. Taxonomy (NCBI): domain Eukaryota; kingdom Metazoa; phylum Chordata; class Ascidiacea; order Aplousobranchia; family Didemnidae; genus Trididemnum; species Trididemnum nubilum. Next base: position 23,931,478 of record OZ014476.1, read on the forward strand.
AATATGTTCTCTCAAGTTATCTACTGTAGGTCAGCCCAAAACTCTGAGGAATCGTCAGCTGGCGCATGTTCTTTCTGCGGATTTCGTGCACTTCGTCGTCTATTCGATCGCATGCTTGCATCACACTGGCCTTCACACTGGACTTCCCGAAACTACTGCACTGTACTGTACATTATATTGAAATACATGTAAATTATAATGGTACAATACAACGTGGAATTACATTGTTACATCACAAGGCTGTTTTTACAAATCCTTGTTATTATGCCACCCTCGCTACTATGCCACTTTCTCTCGGTCCCAAAGGGTGGCATAGTATCGAAGTTTGACTGTAGATGATCATCTAGGACGCTAATATACCGTGAGGCATTCATTGTTTGTCCTTTTGGCAAGAAATAAAGACCACCTCGGCCTTGGCTGGAAAAGCACCCCCACACCATGACCGATGGGGGGTGCTTAACGGTTGGTTGGAGGTACCGTGAGTCCGCTGGTGAAGATCCATGTGGTCTGCGAACGAAGGGTTTGTAGGAAGCAAACTGTAAGATGGTGGATTCGTCAAAAGACATCACTTTCTGCCAGTCTTTTTTTGTCCAGTCTTTGTAGTGGCAGCAAAAATCAAGCCTTAGCTGGGCCATTCTTGGTGTAATCAGGGGTTTCTTCAGAGGTTTGCGGGCAGGAAGTTTAAAATCTTTGTGAATACGATTTCTAATTGTTCTTGTCGTCACACTAATCAGCTATTGCATAGATCTTTTTATTTCTGATGAAGAAATGAATGGTTGCTTTTGGCAAAGTTGTTTGATTTTGCAATCCGTCCTGGGAGTGGTGGTACGGGGTCTGCCACTTCTTTTCAAGGGAGAAAAACTAAGATTTTGCTTGTTTCTTTGTAATATTCGACTAACGGATGCTTCAGAGAGTTTCAATCGTTTTGAAATTTCAACATTTTTGTAGCCTTCTTGTTTTAAAAGGATGACGTTGCTTTTTGAAGCTTTTGAAATTTGAGGCAATTTTCCCATTTTCACAACAAAATTAAAAATCAAGCCTATACTATCAAAAACCGTTATGAAATGTAAAAGATATCATTACTATTTGCTGAAAAATACAAAGAATAATGGTAAAATCAACACAAGACACAGTAAAAAATCAGCACTTTTTTGTAAAATTGTTGCAAAGTGACTTTATCAAAAAAAGTTCATCAAAATAAAAATCTTCCTAAACTTTTTTCCGGTACTGTAGAAATTAATCCACCGCTAAATGCCAAAGCGTGTATCAGACTACATCAGTTATATCCCACAGTAGTTGAGCTAAGTTATAGTTTTCAAACCCAATACGTGTTTTTTTTTCTGAAGTTGTGTGACTAAGTGAAATGCCATTGCAATATTTCCATATTTTTATTTTTGATTTTTTTTTATTTGGGCCAAAATGCGACTTCAAAAAATAAATAAACGCAATCCACGTAATGAACAATGCAATAGTACCGGGTAGCTCTAATATTATCTGAGAAAGAGCTACGTACAGTACGTTGTTAAAAAAACAAAAAATAACGTTTTAATCCATTGTGCTGCACTTTCTTGAGTACCGGTATAGGAACAACTGTAACAAAGGTAAAATAATCATTTATAGGAACATTTTTCTGAACTTGATGAAGCCTATTTTGTTGCAGAAAAAGCTGTAAAATTTTTACAAGACGACTGAAGCAGCTCGCTGAAAGAAGCAACAGGTTCAATCACTTTTCAAATTTTGTGGCTGCTTGATTGTGACATGATAAGCAAAATCTTCACAGTATGGCGTGGATTGTGAAAGCGATAACAAAACACTGCCAGTGATGCAATGTTTTTTTGAGAGGCTGACTGAAGTTGCAATATCTGCAGGACGTATCACGTGAATGTAAACAATGAAACAAGATTAGACTTTTTTCCGTTTGGCTATGCCGTTTTTGTTGCTTTTGCTTATCAATCAACTACGAGACCAGGCACTTAACCAAATTTTGCTAGGTAGGGATGCGAGCTTGAACTACAAAAAGTCATACTTTTCTGGACGATTTTTGTAATTTTTCGAAAAATATAGCTATTTTAATGCCATTTGTGTGCCATTTTGTCCGTTTTCAGAGCCATTTGAGAGAATTAAATTACTCATAAACTTTGTAAGCTGTTGGAGTTTTTCTAAACATTAATTGGCTCAAATCCTTTCTTTATTCACTAGTTAAGTCCAAGTTTGTTCTAAAACTTACATAATAAATTTAGGCTAAATCTTCCTACGTGACTTTGCTGGTGAAAAGGGGCTGTAATAATCTATTGAGTATATTAACAGGAAGCATCTCGACTGAAAAACCTTAGGGTTGTTTGGTGCTCCTTGTCTTTCAAATGTGACTTTTGTGTGTTTACCTAGATACTATAGAACTACTACTTCATAATTGCTTTTTGAGCCCCTCTTTACGATTACGCCATTGTCAACTGTATTTTAGGCCCAAAAATAAAGGAACCACCCCATGTCTATCATTAGTTTATGATTACATCTGAACTGAATCTTTTTCACCTAACTTTTGTGGATTTCTCTTGTTGTGCACTTGATTTTCTTTATTTAATAAAGCTCAAGTTGATAAAAAAAACTCCTCAAGTTTGAGCAAATTGGAAAGATAAAAGGCCTTATAACTGATTGGAGAAGACATGTCTGCAAACGGTGCTGAAGGCATCGCTATAAGCATGAAACAGTACGACTATTTTTTTCATCGCTCAGTATAGTGTTTAACAGTCCAAAGTAGAAATTATTTGGTATTCATTGAAAGCGAAGTTTGTCTAAATAATTAGAAACGCTGTAATACCAATTGTTGTAGTCTGTTGGACTTCTGAGTTAAGATCGGAATTCTGAGTGTACTATTTCAGTAGTATACGCTACATCCATCCAATGCAGAGATGAAATCGGTCGGGATTTTCTCAACCCGCCCCGACCGGTAAATTTGAAAATCTACGCCGGTCGACCGTTTTTTTTACAGAAGGTTTTGTTCACTGTCCACTGCATTTAATGAAAAATTTTCAGAAAGGGGGGCATGGGTGATGTATTAAAATTTGTGACTTCGGACGGATGCAGAGTTGCAAACGGGCCGACTAGTTCGGGCCCGAAACGGGCCCAAGCCTGGAAATATAAGCCCGAACCCGAAAACTAATTTGAAGCCCAAATCATGTCGGAAAAAAAACGAAACTTAAATTAGGTCTGAAAAATTAAGCAATGTTTCCAAGTAATGTTGATTATATTTTTGTGCTCCCAAGTAAAAAAGGACGTCTCAAGCCCGAATTAAGCCCAAACTTTTGTCAACTTTAGACCCGAACCCAATCCGAAAAGCCTGGCCCGACTTACAACTCTGGACGGGGGTCTCAGAAAAAAAAAGAGTTTTTTGCGTTTTTTGCAAAAGTAACTAAGGAGAAATTTAATCTGTTATATTTCAGGAACGGATGGTCCTAGAAAGCTCAAAGTTGGTCTTTAGATCTGTCAAAAGTTTTGGAAAAAAGCTCGAGCAAAAAAATTTCCGACCTGAATGCCATTTTAAGTTCTGAGTGTAGTTATGAGCCTGTAGTGGTTACTGTAGGCTGCATTTGTCTGTATAACGTGTTTTGTTCTGGAATAATTCAAGTTAATACGTAGGCTATCATCTTTTGGAACAAGGCAACATTTATTTAATCCAAGCAAATTAAAAAAATGCAGAAGACTACTAATATTGCATTAATCCCTTCTGTAAAAATGTTTATATTTTCACACTAACAGTCGCTAAAGAGCGCGTTGCCACACAACCTTGCAAACTAAATGCATTTTTCATTTTCCTTGCTTTCACTGCAAAATATTTTTCAAAAATGGCCAATCATGTGGTTGAAATAAATCACATGATGATTGCATAATTCAAGTTGAACTTAAACTTTGATCAATCTGAAGTTGCTGGCAAGTTTGCTCTTAGAATAGCATTTTTAGCGGGGACTTGAGTAAATCCCGAGCAGATGCTTGAAGTAGATGCCTAAGCAGCTGCTCAAGCCCTCTCTTAGAATACGGCCCTTAGAATTCATCACAAAAAAATTCAAGCTGAAACTTTAATTCTGCAAACTCTTTAGCAAAAAACTTTCCATGATTAATTAGTTAGTTTAAATTTATCATGTTTTGAATTTTTATATTCAAAACAAAATAAAAATATCCTTGTTGAAATTTGTGAAATATTTCACGGCAACACTAATAGCAAACAAATTATTCAAGCGTATGATTTTAAAATATTCATCCGCGTTTGAGTAAAAGCGGTATATCTCAAAAACGGCACCTGGTTGCAACCAAAGACATTTCAATCATTAATCAGGCATTAAAATCTATTTGCAAAAAATTTTTCAAGAGGCACCTCCATGGGTATCACGATCGAGACTACACAATTTTGAACACCGTAACAAGGCCTACTTCAAAGTTTTCAAAGTTAAATATGTAAAATTATTTGTGTTGGGGAAATCCCATGAACAGATGTTTTTTTGTTTTGTTGATTGAGATTCAAAAGCTGTTATCACATAATTGTTCAGAGCATGACTGATCTATGTAATTGTTTAAATATGTGTGGTATGTGTTTCAAAAACTCCTCGCATCCCTCCACAATGTTGCTGTGACAGCACATTAGGGTGTGCAAGCTTCTCCGTTTCAAACCTATAAACAAATGCCCGATTATGTGCAGTGTTTTGTAATGGCCCTTGTTCAAACGACGTTTACTGAGTGTTAAATCGGTTATACAAACCTGCTCCAACAGCATGTGCAACTTTTGAATGGGTTGGGGGGGCGGCCAACTTGCCATGACGTCACAGACCAACGCAAACACACCTTGAATCAGTGTTTTTAGGCATTTTTTGTTACAGACATATCATGATTGAACTCCATTTATATATGATTGAACGCTGGGGAGGACTGCAATGCATTTTATGAAACTACAGATGCATTTACGCTGGGGAGTACTGCACTAGGTTTGGAATGGATATTTGCAAAGACCAAGAAATGGAGTTCAATCATGATATGCCCATAACAGGAAATACCTAAAAACATTGATTCAAGGTGTACTTGTGTTGGTCTGTGACGTCATGGCGGGCTGGCCGCCCCCAAACCCAATGAAAGGGTGATCATGGTGTTGGGGCAGCTTTTTATAACCGATTTAACACTCAGTAAACGTCGGTCAAATGAGGGCATTTACAAAACACTGCACAATCGGGCATTTGCATATTACCATAAAAGAACAATATTACCATAAAAGAACAATTTGCATGACATCACAGTAGCGCTGGGGAGAGGTGCATTGCATTTTTTGAAACTACAGATTACAGTGCAAGTACTGCACTAAGTTTGGAATGGATATTTGCAAATACAAAGAAGTGAAGTTCAATCATGATACGCCCGTAACAGAAAATGCCTAAAAACACTCATTCAAGGTATTTTTGCGTTGGTCTGTGACGTAATGGCGGGTTGGCCACTACCCCCAACCCATTCAAAAGTTGTGCATGCTGTTGCAGCAGCTTTGTATAACCGATTTAACACTACATTAACGTCGATTAAACAAGAGCATTTAGAAACTCTGCACAAATCAAGCATTTGCCTATTACCATAAAACAACAACTTTGCACGCCAAGCTATGACATCACAGTGGCGCTGGGGAGGAGTGCATTGCATTTTCTGAAACTACATCTTACAGTGTAATTACTGCACTAGGTTTGGAATGGATATTTGCAAAGACCAAGGAATGAAGTTTAATCATGATATGCCAGTAACAGAAAATGCCTAAAATCACTGATTCAAGGTGTGATTGAAGGTGCTATGATGTCATAGTTAGGCGTGCAAAGTTGTTGTTTTATGGTAATAGGCAAATGCTTGATTTGTGCAGTGTTTTGCAATGACCCTCGTTCCACCGACGTTTACTGAGTGTTAAATCGCTTTAACAAAGCTGCTCCCACAGCATGAGCAACCTTTTAATTGAGTGGGGGGCGGCCAACCCGCCATGACGTTATAGACCAACACAAATGCACCTTGAATCAGTGATTTTAGGCATTTTTTGTTACGGGCATATCATGATTGAGCTCCATTTCTTGGTCGATTTATAAGCTTAGAGCTACTGTTTTGGTTGCTGTTGAGAGTTAAAAACAGTTGCAGTTTATCAGAAAACGTAAAAAGTCATAAATTTTGAACCATTTATGAATGATGTCACAGCATCCGATTGGGAGGTTGTACCAAGGATATACTTAACAGGGATGGCCGACTAGCATTGTTAATTGTTCTCGTCACGCATGAGTTGTGTTCAAATTTTTGGTCAAATTCCTGATCAAAATGCATTGTTTCTAATGGAGCGAGGTGGGTTAGGTTGAAATATTTTTGTTGTATTTTTGCTGGTGGATAACCTAGGACTCGAACGAACTCGAAAATGGTTTGTTAATGATATGATGTATCGGAAAATGCGTAAAGCGGAATCTTGGAGTGAAAAAACTAGCATTGGCAAATAGGCTAGCCTACCATCTTGCCATAGCCTAGTTTGGGTTATGAATGAAGGCAGCTAAGAACGTTGAAATACTGTCAAAAAAAGGCAAGGGTCAAAATATTTCAACCATTCCTACCCCGCTCACTCGCAAAATCGGTAAGAAAATGAAGTGGAGGCCTAATTCAGTGCCGTTCGAGCCTAAAAACTGGCTAAAGGCGGTAGACGAATGAAAGAGCATAACAGAGGCAGTTAATGAGAGGTTATTGCAGTATCTCGGTCTGTACTTGGAACCTTAAAGTTGGCTGTACACTTAGTTGCAGTGAACGCTTCTGTTTGAAGGCAAAGCTCGCTGCAATGCCGTGTTTACAGCTACTTTGAAATGTCATCAACCAGGTACCGGATACAACAGAATCAAGACAAGAGAAAAAAAGTTTAGAACAAGCTAGTTTCAGAAGAATTATGCGCCTACCGTTTGCATTCGATTAATTACTCTTGACTGCAACCTGATTTAACAAAATCACATTTGCATGCAAGTTACTAACAATGCACTCGACTTCAGTGTTTCTATCACAAGGCCGTACACAGAGGAGAGGGCCAAGCTGGAAAACTTGAGCTCGGTCTGAAAAGTTTCATGCAATAGTGGTGCTGTCTAGTGACAAGCCATATTACCTATAAACAACGTCTAGGATTATCCTAGAACCAAAGTGTATCCTACTTTGGCCTTGAACTAGTTTTTAGTCTCCAACTCATGTTTGAAAATTGGCCCCAAATTAAAGCGACATTTCAACGTTGTTTTTGTAGCCAGCTGACATGAAACTGGGAAGTTAGTGTAAGTCACTTTCTGGACAGTTTTATTAATTTTGCTCAAAATACACACAAACTCGTCATAATTTCGTATATTGAAAGCATTGCCACAAATGTTCCGATTGAAAACCATACCTTGCGTGTATTTACATAATATTTAGAACAGATTGTTGGCAAAAGTTTGTTTAGATGCTTCATTTATGTGTTTATTTACATTTGTTGCATTTCGTGTTACTTTTAACAATTTAAGCAGTTGAACAAAACGTTGTGGCTTAATGTCACGCATACACAAACGATAACGGACAAAAGTTGGCACACTGGTCCAAATGAATCTGCATTACACAACTAAAATGTTTTTGTAGTTAGCTGACGTCAAGTTGGGAAGTTAGTATAGGTCATTGTCTGGAAAGTTTCCTTAATTTGTCTTAAAATATACAAAAATTTTCTTATTTTCGTAGGTTGAAAACATTGAAACAAATCTTCCAATGGGAAAGCATACCATGCATGTATTTGTTGGATATTTGGAACAGATTGTTGGCAAAAGTTTGTTTGGATGCTTTATTTATATGCTTATTTTCATTTGTTGCATGTCGTGTCACTTTTGACGGTTTATGCTGTTGAATGCAGCTTTGTGGCTTGCTGTCACTCTTAACTTTAAAGGTAGCGAACCAAAGTTGGCACACTGGCCCAAATGAAACTGTATTACACTTCCAAGTTGTTTTTGTAATTAGCTGACATCAAATTGGGGAGTTAGTATTAGTCATTTTCTGGACAGTTTCACTAATTTTGCATAAAATACGAAAAACTTGGTCAAAAGTTCGTTATGTGAATACATTGAAACAAACATTCCAGTTGAAAGGCTTACCTTGCATGTTTTTGTATGATATTTTCACCAGATTGTTGGCAAAAATTTGTTTGAATGCTTCATTTATATGTTTGTCTCGATTTATTGCATTTTGTGTCACTTTCAACGATTTATGGTGTTGAACGCAACGTTGCGGCTTATTGTCACAGTAGTTATGTATATGGCGTGTTCGGTGCACAGAGTTCACGTGACTGCACTGTAATCGTCCTTGTGTCTCCAATTAAGACAGAGGTCACGTGACTGCACTGTAACCGTCCATGTGTCTCAAATTAATGTGGATTCCAAAAATACACTGGAAACAAAATGATAAGTAAAAAAAAATTAACATGCACTGAAAGCGGTTTTGTGTTTCAGATTTTAAAAATTATAAATTTTGGAAAACGATACAGTGGCGATCTGGTAGTAATGCAAAATTGTGTTCAAACCATAGTCGGTTTGATAAGGTAATTTTAAGATAACATTCCTTTATGCACAGCGTTTAAGCGTAACGATGCTGTAGAGATAAGATCAAATTTCAAATGCATTTAGCCCGAACCACGGTCTGTTTGGTATAAGCATAACATTCCTTTATACACAGCACTCAAGCGTAGCAATGTTGTTAACCTGAAACCAAAAGCGTTTTGTCGCTCGCTCGCTCGCTTGTCACAAAGAAGTGTGACAAGGTCTCTAAAATGTGTGACAATTTCTCAAAACAGTGTGACAATGTCACAAAAAAGTGTGACAAGAAAAGTTGTCACACTGACCTGTAGTAACCTCGTATGGAAAATTCCACTGAGCTTCAGGTGTTCACAAGCTTGAGTGGAAAATTCCACTGTGCGTCACGTGTTCATAAAGGTATAGAAGGTCATAGAAAAAGCATGTGAGTATAAAAGACGTTCAAACTCACAGTTTCATTAAAAAATGAATAGCCAGGGCCCACTTCAAAAACAATTTGAAAATATAAATATATCACATTCCAACAAAAAACCAATTGACAATGAAAAAAAAAAAAGCAAAACATTCAAATTTTTGGAATCTTTAGCACAGAAACGGAGTAATTCATCATCATCAACTGACCTCTATTCAAAATTGTCTAGGCTTTCAATAAGAAAAACCAGAACAGCAGCAAAGCGAAGAAAGCAAGAAGAACGTATAAGAAAGATGACTGAAATGTTGAACGAAACGGAAGACGAAGAGAATCAAATTGATTTATTAATTAAAAGAACAAAAAATCAACTCAACGCAATGGAAACTCAACACAATTGAACCAATCAAAATCGGCAACAATGAGTGCGGTGGCGCGCATGAGACCCACTCTTTAACTTTTTCTTTCATGAAATAATCTACTCATGAAAAAATGTTTAAGTATTTTTTTACCTGATTAGCAATTGTTTAAACTATAACTTTTTCAAAACTAATTTTTAACAAATTTCATTCAATGTTGTTTATAAACAACAGCATGAAAGAAAGGGTTAAAGAGTTTAATGCCTTCCCACATCGGGAGGGGGGGACCGATTGCCATGATTTTTTTGTGGAATATGTCTGGATTTCTAAAATTGTAAGTACACTTTTTGTTTTATCTCTTTTCAATAATTAATTTTATTTTGTCTTTTTCAACAGACTTTGCTCTAATAATAATTCCATTACCATCAAATATTTTCACTTTGGGTTTACCATATGCCTTTTGTATTCTTTCAATGTCTTCTTGTGATAGAACATCACTTGATACTTTTGACCACTCGTGTTTATAAGTAGGATACATGATAGAATCTATACTTTGTGAATGGGTTAAACCTAAACAATGACCTATTTCATGAACAGCTACCACAAACAAGTTGTGTTTGGGTGGTGTTTCTTGGTCAGTCCATTCCTCATCTGCATCAAAGTGTAAATCACCCCCAATTCTTGAACCTGGATAAAATCCATAAGCTAAAACACCGCCTTTACCTTTAAAAGGGAATCCATCGCCATGTTCCTTGGCACAAAAACTAATTTTTATGTCACAGGGCTCATTTGGCTGTACTTTCTTAAATTTAAGTGCTGTAGGTTTATCCCAAACTTTAAAAGCAGAATCAATTTGTTTGTGTATCGATTCTTCTGTAAGTTTTGGTGTTAAGTTCGTGATACAGTAAGTTAAAACACGTTTATTCCACTTTTGTTTTATATCTTCTATATTTTCTGGAACTGATAAATTTGAAGGTTGAAATCCACAAAACATCTTTTATTTATATGTAGATTTAAGTTGCTCTAATTCTTCAATCGGAATCCAGCTATTAAAATCATTACTGTATCCAGACCACTTAACTAAAGCCGATTTCTTTTTATTATCTTTGCGAACAACTTTTTCTATTCTGAATTTAGTTTGATTCGTTTTCAAAAGTTCTTGTTTATAGAAAGTTCCAGAAATTAAATCACCACGAAGATCAGTGATTTCGTAAGTGTGTGGATTGGTATTTAAAACTTTAGAAATTAAAAACAGTTCCTCTGTCCAGTTTGGAGTAAAACCCTTGTCAAAAAGTTTTCGCTTGTATTTCGAAAGTCTAACTGTGTCACCAACTTTAAATTTTGCTTTAGTTTTTATTGGTTTAATTTTAGCGTACAAATTATAGTAAACAATTCCTTGATTTTCTTTTTCGCTTGCTTGAACAGGCGTCATTTTCACGGATGAATGATAGCTGTTGTTGTACTCATCAACTATCTCAGGTAGCATGTCTAAGTACTGAGTTGAACTTTGTTTTATAAATTGCTTCCACATTTTATTTTTGATAGTGCGATTCCAGCGTTCAACAACAGAACTTTTTTCTTCATTTTCAGTTGAATATAATTTAATGTTGTGTTGGTCCAACAGGCTTTTCGTATTTTTGTTGTAAAATTCTTTTCCCTTATCAGTCCATAAGAATTTTGGGATTCTTTTTTCTTTGAAGATTTTCTTGAAAGCATTAGCAACAGTTTTACCCGTTTTGTCTTTCAAAGGGACTATCCATCCGAATTTAGAAAATACGTCAATCACCATAAGTAAATATCGGTAACCTTTATTCCATTTGATAAACTTTTGCATTTCCACTAAATCAGCCGCCCATATTTCATCAATTGATTTGCTTAGAACTCGGCGTCGCAGAAACTTTTTCTTTACTGGTTTGTGTAGTTCATCAGCTAGTTCTGTTTGCCACGACGCCTTTTCCCGTTTTTTGCACCTAACCCCAACTTATATTTAGTTCCAATTGCTGCTTGTACTAACTTTTTATCAAACGATTCCCGGATACCTTTGGTTTTTGTTTGCGATAAACTGTCTAACATATCTTTATCACATTTTAGTTTACCTTTTTTATTGTCATTATCACGGTAACAAATATCATGTTTCATTGCAATAGCATCTATTTGATTGTAAGGTTCTTGCCCTGGTAAAGGTTGGTCATTCGAATCAAGTTGTTTATCCAAAGGATTATATGGCCCAGTGTACTTGTGACTTGGAAGAGTGAACCCACCTTTTGGTTTTGGTAATTTTCCTATCGCAGCATGAAGGTCTAACAAGCCTCCTTTTTTGTTGGTTTTAATGAAACTATGCTTTGTAATACCAAAACTAGCACAAATGCAACGTAACATCAGGCGACCATTTCCTTTTGCTTTTATAATTTCATCAGAACCTGGAACACATTTAGTTTTTTTCTTTTCTCTAACACAATAAGTTTCCATCTTTAATATATGATACATAAAACTTCATAAACATTTCATTAAAAAGTGTAGGTTTTTCATGAAAATCTAGCAATAGTTCGTTTGCTGTTCTCCCCTTATTTCGCTCTGTTATATAATACACACAGTAGTAACCACAAAGAATTGAGTTAATATTTTGAATTTGAGCATCATTGTAAATAATGTTTTTGTTTGTAGTCTTCATATATTTAACAACTTCATTTGGGGGTACAAGTCCAAAGCTGTCAAAGTATTCTACTTTATCTGATTTTTCTTTGTTGTAAACACAAACCCAATGAGTTCCACTACCCGCAAAATAATCTTGCAAGTTTACGACAGCTGACGCATTTTTATTCATTGCTTTTGGTAACATATCTTTGCTAAATGTTCCTCGATAATTGTCACACTTAATCATAATTTTATCAATGTCTAAGTTTGTTAATGGTTTCATTTATTTACTGCTTTATTAGTTGCTCCTTGGATGGCCCCGGAAGCAGCTGCTAATCCTAAAGTTGGCAAAACCTTTTTAGCTAAAAACGGTAACACTAGTTTTCCTAAATTAAGTAAGCTGCTTAAGAAACCACCTTGTTTTTGCAATTGCGTTTTACTAAAGTTTATTTGTATACCGTGTCCAGACGCTTTTGATTTGCTAATTCTATTTATCTGTCGACTCGTCAGTTGCAAACTAACATTGCCTTTAGTCTGTAAACTTGCATTTGTTAGTCTAACGATTCAAAAGTTGCACATGCTGTTGGAGCAACTTTGCATAATTGATTGAACACCCAGTAAATGTCGGTTGAACAAGGGCCATTGCAAAACACTGCACAAATCAGGCATTTGCCTAATACAATAAAACAAAAACTTTGGGTGCCCAACTATGATGTCATAGTGGCAATGGGGAGGGCTGCAATGCATTTTCTGAGACTACGGCTTATAGTGCAAGTACTACACTAGGTTGGGGAAGCATATTAAAAAAGACCAAGAAATGGAGTTTAATCATGATATCATGGATTAGGCGTGTTTTCTCCAAGTTCATCTATTAGGCCTATTTTATCTAAATGTTGACATACAAATATCATATCGCTTCAAATTTTGTTTGGAAAAAATTCTGCAACATCAAGGTAAGTTTGTAGGTACTGAAGTATGTGGGACGACTTAAAAGAAAGTTCCTTACGTACCTTGAAAACTTGGTTTAGAAACAAAACGTAAACGGTCTAATCCAAAAAACCTCAAACTGCAATGGGCGTGGTATGTACCTTGCATAACCTGCTTTTACTGCAAATTTAATTCAAGTTTTGCCTCAACTAAACTTAACTGCTTCTTCCACACACTATTTGTTGGTTTAGAAACGTATCTTTGTGCTTTTTTTTTCCGTTTGAAAATAAATTACCAGTAGGCTTTGGAAATATTTTTGAACTGAGCTCTGAAACACTTTAGGCCTTGTTACGCTAGCACAAAAAACGTCTAGAAAAGAGATCTCATGATACCCATCGAGGTGCCTCTTGAAACATTTTTCACAAATAGATTTTTAGTGCCTGATTAATGATTGAAACGTCTTAGGTTGCAACCAGGTGCCGTTTTTAAGATCCACCGCTTTTACTCGAACGCAGATGAATATTTTGAAATCATACGCTTGAATAATTTTTTTTACTATTGGTGTTGCCGTTAAATAATCCACAAACTACAATCAGGATATTTTTTATCTTTCTTTAAATGTGAAAATTTAAAATTATATAATTTTAAATTGAACTAAATAAGTGATCATGGGTAAGTATTTTGTTAAAAAGTTTGCATATTTAGTGTTTTAGCTTGAATTGTTTGGTATTGAATTTTAAAACCTGGAAAGTTGCTTTGAAGTCACGTGACCGTCGTCGCTTGGCAGCTGATCGTTACCAACACAAAACTTTATAATAAATTTTCATGATTAAATACCAATATCCTTACGAATTAATTAGGAAATTATTTCGTGTTAAAAGTCGAAAAACAAATGAAGTACCTCATGAATGTTATGATGATAATCTACCGACAAAAATAGTTTAATGCTATAACTGCTTTAAAAATTACTGATAGGCTTTCACTCCTCAAAACTAACTAGCCTAGCCCTAGCAGGTTGGCTTATCAACTCTCGAATGTCTGTTCAGCCACACTTAAGCACTTGAAACAATCTTAAACCGGTATACCCATAGTATACCCATAGCTACCGACTGCCGTAGCCTATCGATATTCCTCGAAGCTTATCGGTATTCTTCGAAGCGTTCATTGTATCAGGCTGCTTTTATGTGGGTAGGCAATCATCATAATAAACACGTGATGTAATTCATAAGGTAGTTCGATTATTTTTCGACCTTTTGCAAGAAACAATTTCTTCATTAAAAGTAACCGGTATTTTATCTTGAAAAATTGTTTTGAAGTTTTGCATTCATAACAATCAGCTGCCAGGTGACGACCGTCACGTGACTTCAAAGCAAGTTTCCATGTTTTAGGCTCGTATTCTAAGAGAGGACTTGAGCAGCAGGTACTGCTCAAGCTCTGCTTGGGCTCAAAATCGATATTGTAAGAAAAATTTCAAGAAGCACTTTTAAGCTCAGCTTGGGACCTACTTGGGAGCTTTGAAGTTCAGTTTGAACCACTGTGGTATTTTAAAAGCGAACTTGAAATGAAAATTTGTCAAGCTGGACTTGGAAATTGCCAAAATCTCGCGCCACTTCAAAGGTAGGCTTGAGCTGACGCTTCACTGAAAAAATAATGCTAAATCTTTTGATTTGGAGTGAAATTTTTATAACATAGACCTAGAAGGTTTCAGAATGGTAGTGGCTAAGGTTACGTGACCGTAATTTTCGTTTTTAGAAATTAAAAGTTTCGTGAGAATTTTTTGCATTGATTTGATTTAAATACAGCACTTTGACAGACTGAAGTCGAAATGCTGATGGCGTAGCCGTTAATACGCTTGGCTGCAATGCAGAGAGTTGGAATATCAATACCTGTTGGACACGCTCCTTAAAAATATTGTTTATGAGCTTTTTTACTACATAATTTTTTTTTCTCTAAAATTTTATTATTTGAGTTACGGATCGGGCAGCGATGCCAGGGTTAGGGTTAGGGCAGCGATGCCAGCTTGAGAGATAGTAAATTGAACAGCAAAAGTGATCACTTAACTTTTAATTCCGAAAAACGAAAATTACGGTCACGTAACCTTAGCAACTGCCTTTCAGAATAGTACTTATGTTTTGGCCAGGCCGAAAATAGTCTATGATGGTTTTAAGACCTTAACGGCATGTAGGCTACCGGTAATCTAATTCAATCAGTTGCGGTAAAAGTTTGCAGTGAATCGGTACGGTAGCCTAACTTTTTAAGCTAGCATTTAATAGGAGAGAAAAATAACTAGTAGATTGTTAAGCTTAACAATAAATATAAATCAATTTGGCTGCAAACAATAACTTTGCTTGAGTTGCACGTCAGGTGTGTGATCAGTTGCATTTGGTACGTTAGTGGAATTCGGCACCGGTACCCTAGGCCTATTTGAAGAGAATTCGAGAAACGCATTAATCATGTTACTGTTGCTCACTTACCGGTCTCCCGATAACTACGGTAGTTCAAGAATAGATTTAAGTATGAAATAGCTTAGTAGTTGTTTTTTTTCACTGTAGTACCGTACCGGCAGCTAACCTATCGATATGGTTTATTATTTGGTGACATGATTTAGATTTTGTTTAATAGGCTTACTGAAAGTAAAATTAGAGGTCTGTAAGCAAGAACCCTACGATCTTCAGCTTGTTTTTTTTGTTGTTCGCTAAACAGCGTTTCCTACTAAGCTTATTCAGTGTAAATTTAGAGGGCATGTATATGCTGCTCAGTTAGTGGGCTAATGTACTAATCGTGTGACATTTTAGTAACCATTTAGCAAATTACTGGTGCATTGTCGAACCTGCTAACTTATTGCAACATCTAACCTAAATAAGATCTTAAATAAATGCCAATTATTCAGCTTTATGATAAATGAGCATTCAGAATAAGAAATATAAAAAAGTGTAAACGAAAATTGATCCTACTACCCTTATTTTTTTGTCAAGTCATCCAATTCGACTATTTTTGACCATATCAAAATGACATTTGATTTTTAGGTAAATGCAGTACAGAGTATAATGCAATATCTGAACAAAGAAAACAGTACAAGCGTTTTGATATCTAACACTACTCGATTTTTTGTTGTTTCAGGAATTAAAGATTTTGATTAAAGTTATTTAGTATGGTAGTTGTTGCATAGTTGAAGAAGAAATTTTCTGCATGCTGGTTCAAACGATTAAATGATAGATGTAATTCAAACTCTAAAAAATCCATTAAAGACATTGCTGTAGCATGTAATTGTGCAGCACAGGTAGACCAAGTTCTAATTCATTTCTCAAGTTACTTACTGTACAATATATAAAAATGCCATCATTTGTAAATCACGTAAGAATTATGACTGTTAATAAATGCTGTTTTTGTGCTTTTTCGGTTTAATAGTAGTGACACTCATCAACAGTAGGTAGTTTTGTAGTATTATGCTTTGTATCGCTAAACACATGCTTTTTAGAAACATGCATATTTGAAACAACTGTTTACCGGTAGAGTTAATCAATGCTTTCCCCAATGTTTATTGTGCAATTTGCATTGTAGAATTTCTTGTTTGTAATTTATAATGTTTTTTGAGTTGCGCTACGAGAAGTATCTTTGCTGTACCTTTGGCCTAGGCAGCTTGGCGAATAAAGATGCAATTGCCAGAACGTACAGAAAGAAGCGTCTCGTATTCGCGGTATCAGCTCCTGGTCGCTTGCGTGGTAAATCTGGTGAAGGTGAATTTATTCTTTACTCAATATTGCAGAAACATTTGTTTTAGGAACATCTGTCTTGATGTATACCGGCACAATCAACTCATGCCTTGGCAGCCGATAAATAAACTGACACCCGAAAGGTCAACAAAAAGCGAACCATAAAAGTTGCGCTGAAGAAAATGCATCTCAAGCCTAATAGCAAACTGAAAGCAATAAGCAGTAAAACAGGTTAATAATTAAAACTTAGTGTGGTGACTTAAGTCCTTTTTTCAACTGATTCTACAGTACTGGAAAAAAGTTTAGAAAGATTTTTTGAAAAGCCGAAAAAACGCAAAAATGACATCTTTTTATTTCTTTATTGAATGTAACAAAACGGAAAACAAACATCATGTTCCTCCAACATGGTGCAAATTACAGCAGTTACACTAGTATTTAGTGTGGTAACCCTTGTTTATCTTTTGAATGCGGCTAGGCATGGAATCTGTTAGGTGTTTGCAGACATTTTGGTCATTATCTGTGCACCAAATCTCTTTAATGATCTGTTTTAGCTCATCCAAAGTTGTCGGATTTGATGTAGAAACTTTTTTTTTGATCAGTGTCCGTAAATTTTCAATAGGATTAAGGTCAGGAGAATTTCTTGCCCATTTGAGCATTGTGACATTTTTGGTGTGAAACCAATTCATGACTGATTTGGCTTTTTGGCATGGTGCCGAGTCTTTTTGGAATGTTGTGCATCCATGAATGCTCATGAAATTCAGTACAGTCAAACTTCGATACTATGCCATCTAGCTACTATACCACCTCGATACTATGCCACCCTCGCTACTATACCACTTTTGATCGTCACCAACTAAATTCAATAGAAAATATATTTACTATGCCACCACTTACCCTCGCTACTATGCCACATGAGGTACAGTATTGCAGTGTATTAACGAAACAATAAACGCTACGAACGAAACAATTAAACGGCTGTGAAACGGCAAAAGTATACAGTATGTGCATGTAATATGTTCTCTCAAGTTATCTACTGTAGGTCAGCCCAAAACTCTGAGGAATCGTCAGCTGGCGCATGTTCTTTCTGCGGATTTCGTGCACTTCGTCGTCTATTCGATCGCATGCTTGCATCACACTGGCCTTCACACTGGACTTCCCGAAACTACTGCACTGTACTGTACATTATATTGAAATACATGTAAATTATAATGGTACAATACAACGTGGAATTACATTGTTACATCACAAGGCTGTTTTTACAAATCCTTGTTATTATGCCACCCTCGCTACTATGCCACTTTCTCTCGGTCCCAAAGGGTGGCATAGTATCGAAGTTTGACTGTAGATGATCATCTAGGACGCTAATATACCGTGAGGCATTCATTGTTTGTCCTTTTGGCAAGAAATAAAGACCACCTCGGCCTTGGCTGGAAAAGCACTCCCACACCATGACCGATGGGGGGTGCTTAACGGTTGGTTGGAGGTACCGTGAGTCCGCTGGTGAAGATCCATGTGGTCTGCGAACGAAGGGTTTATAGGAAGCAAACTGTAAGATGGTGGATTCGTCAAAAGACATCACTTTCTGCCAGTCTTTTTTTGTCCAGTCTTTGTAGTGGCAGCAAAAATCAAGCCTTAGCTGGGCCATTCTTGGTGTAATCAGGGGTTTCTTCAGAGGTTTGCGGGCAGGAAGTTTAAAATCTTTGTGAATACGATTTCTAATTGTTCTTGTCGTCACACTAATCAGCTATTGCATAGATCTTTTTATTTCTGATGAAGAAATGAATGGTTGCTTTTGGCAAAGTTGTTTGATTTTGCAATCCGTCCTGGGAGTGGTGGTACGGGGTCTGCCACTTCTTTTCAAGGGAGAATAACTAAGATTTTGCTTGTTTCTTTGTAATATTCGTCTAACGGATGCTTCAGAGAGTTTCAATCGTTTTGAAATTCCAACATTTTTGTAGCCTTCTTGTTTTAAAAGGATGACGTTGCTTTTTGAAGCTTTTGAAATTTGAGGCAATTTTCCCATTTTCACAACAAAATTAAAAATCAAGCCTATACTATCAAAAACCGTTATGAAATGTAAAAGATATCATTACTATTTGCTGAAAAATACAAAGAATAATGGTAAAATCAACACAAGACACAGTAAAAAATCAGCACTTTTTTGTAAAATTGTTGCAAAGTGACTTTATCAAAAAAAGTTCATCAAAATAAAAATCTTCCTAAACTTTTTTCCGGTACTGTAGAAATTAATCCACCGCTAAATGCCAAAGCGTGTATCAGACTACATCAGTTATATCCCACAGTAGTTGAGCTAAGTTATAGTTTTCAAACCCAATACGTGTTTTTTTTTCTGAAGTTGTGTGACTAAGTGAAATGCCATTGCAATATTTCCATATTTTTATTTTTGATTTTTTTTTATTTGGGCCAAAATGCGACTTCAAAAAATAAATAAACGCAATCCACGTAATGAACAATGCAATAGTACCGGGTAGCTCTAATATTATCTGAGAAAGAGCTACGTACAGTACGTTGTTAAAAAAACAAAAAATAACGTTTTAATCCATTGTGCTGCACTTTCTTGAGTACCGGTATAGGAACAACTGTAACAAAGGTAAAATAATCATTTATAGGAACATTTTTCTGAACTTGATGAAGCCTATTTTGTTGCAGAAAAAGCTGTAAAATTTTTACAAGACGACTGAAGCAGCTCGCTGAAAGAAGCAACAGGTTCAATCACTTTTCAAATTTTGTGGCTGCTTGATTGTGACATGATAAGCAAAATCTTCACAGTATGGCGTGGATTGTGAAAGCGATAACAAAACACTGCCAGTGATGCAATGTTTTTTTGAGAGGCTGACTGAAGTTGCAATATCTGCAGGACGTATCACGTGAATGTAAACAATGAAACAAGATTAGACTTTTTTCCGTTTGGCTATGCCGTTTTTGTTGCTTTTGCTTATCAATTAACTACGAGACCAGGCACTTAACCAAATTTTGCTAGGTAGGGATGCGAGCTTGAACTACAAAAAGTCATATTTTTCTGGACGATTTTTGTGATTTTTCGAAAAATATAGCTATTTTAATGCCATTTGTGTGCCATTTTGTCCGTTTTCAGAGCCATTTGAGAGAATTAAATTACTCATAAAACTTGTAAGCTGTTGGAGTTTTTCTAAACATTAATTGGCTCAAATCCTTTCTTTATTCACTAGTTAAGTCCAAGTTTGTTCTAAAACTTACATAATAAATTTAGGCTAAATCTTCCTACGTGACTTTGCTGGTGAAAAGGGGCTGTAATAATCTATTGTGTATATTAACAGGAAGCATCTCGACTGAAAAACCTTAGGGTTGTTTGGTGCTCCTTGTCTTTCAAATGTGACTTTTGTGTGTTTACCTAGATACTATAGAACTACTACTACAGTAATTGCTTTCTGAGCCCCTCTTTACGATTACGCCATTGTCAACTGTATTTTAGGCCAAAAATAAAGGAACCACCCCATGTCTATCATTAGTTTATGATTACATCTGAACTGAATCTTTTTCACCTAACTTTTGTGGATTTCTCTTGTTGTGCACTTGATTTTCTTTATTTAATAAAGCTCAAGTTGATAAAAAAAACTCCTCAAGTTTGAGCAAATTGGAAAGATAAAAGGCCTTATAACTGATTGGAGAAGACATGTCTGCAAACGGTGCTGAAGGCATCGCTATAAGCATGAAACAGTACGACTATTTTTTTCATCGCTCAGTATAGTGTTTAACAGTCCAAAGTAGAAATTATTTGGCATTCATTGAAAGCGAAGTTTGTCTAAATAATTAGAAACGCTGTAATACCAATTGTTGTAGTCTGTTGGACTTCTGAGTTAAGATCGGAATTCTGAGTGTACTATTTCAGTAGTATACGCTACATCCATCCAATGCAGAGATGAAATCGGTCGGGATTTTCTCAACCCGCCCCGACCGGTAAATTTGAAAATCTACGCCGGTCGACCGTTTTTTTTACAGAAGGTTTTGTTCACTGTCCACTGCATTTAATGAAAAATTTTCAGAAAGGGGGGCATGGGTGATGTATTAAAATTTGTGACTTCGGACGGACGCAGAGTTGCAAACGGGCCGACTAGTTCGGGCCCGAAACCGGCCCAAGCCTGGAAATATAAGCCCGAACCCGAAAACTAATTTGAAGCCCAAATCATGTCGGAAAAAAAACGAAACTTAAATTAGGTCTGAAAAATTAAGCAATGTTTCCAAGTAATGTTGATTATATTTTTGTGCTCCCAAGTAAAAAAGGACGTCTCAAGCCCGAATTAAGCCCAAACTTTTGTCAACTTTAGGCCCGAACCCGATCCGAAAAGCCTGGCCCGACTTACAACTCTGGACGGGGGTCTCAGAAAAAAAAAGAGTTTTTTGCGTTTTTTGCAAAAATAACGAAGGAGAAATTTAATCTGTTATATTTCAGGAACGGATGGTCCTAGAAAGCTCAAAGTTGGTCTTTAGATCTGTCAAAAGTTTTGGAAAAAAACTCGAGCAAAAAAATTTCCGACCTGAATGCCATTTTAAGTTCTGAGTGTAGTTATGAGCCTGTAGTGGTTACTGTAGGCTGCATTTGTCTGTATAACGTGTTTTGTTCCGGAATAATTCAAGTTAATACGTAGGCTATCATCTTTTGGAACAAGGCAACATTTATTTAATCCAAGCAAATTAAAAAAATGCAGAAGACTACTAATATTGCATTAATCCCTTCTGTAAAAATGTTTATATTTTCACACTAACAGTCGCTAAAGAGTGCGTTGCCACACAACCTTGCAAACTAAATGCATTTTTCATTTTCCTTGCTTTCACTGCAAAATATTTTTCAAAAATGGCCAATCAGGTGGTTGAAATAAATCACATGATGATTGCATAATTCAAGTTGAACTTAAACTTTGATCAATCTGAAGTTGCTGGCAAGTTTGCTCTTAGAACAGCATTTTTAGCGGGGACTTGAGTAAATCCCGAGCAGATGCTTGAAGTAGATGCCTAAGCAGCTGCTCAAGCCCTCTCTTAGAATACGGCCATTAGAATTCATCACAAAAAAATTCAAGCTGAAACTTTAATTCTGCAAACTCTTTAGCAAAAAACTTTCCATGATTAATTAGTTAGTTTAAATTTATCATGTTTTGAATTTTTATATTCAAAACAAAATAAAAATATCCTTGTTGAAATTTGTGAAATATTTCACGGCAACACTAATAGCAAACAAATTATTCAAGCATATGATTTTAAAATATTCATCCGCGTTTGAGTAAAAGCGGTATATCTCAAAAACGGCACCTGGTTGCAACCAAAGACATTTCAATCATTAATCAGGCATTAAAATCTATTTGCAAAAAATTTTTCAAGAGGCACCTCCATGGGTATCACGATCGAGACTACACAATTTTGAACATCGTAACAAGGCCTGCTTCAAAGTTTTCAAAGTTAAATATGTAAAATTATTTGTGTTGGGGAAATCCCATGAACAGATGTTTTTTGTTTTGTTGATTGAGATTCAAAAGCTGTTATCACATAATTGTTCAGAGCATGACTGATCTATGTAATTGTTTAAATATGTGTGGTATGTGTTTCAAAAACTCCTCGCATCCCTCCACAATGTTGCTGTGACAGCACATTAGGGTGCACAAGCTTCTCCCTTTCCAACCTATAAACAAATGCCTGATTATGTGCAGTGTTTTGTAATGGCCCTTGTTCAAACGACGTTTACTGAGTGTTAAATCGGTTATACAAACCTGATCCAACAGCATGTGCAACTTTTGAGTGGGTTGGGGGGGCGGCCAACTTGCCATGACGTCACAGACCAACGCAAACACACCTTGAATCAGTGTTTTTAGGCATTTTTTGTTACAGACATATCATGATTGAACTCCATTTATATATGATTGAACGCTGGGGAGGACTGCAATGCATTTTATGAAACTACAGATGCATTTACGCTGGGGAGTACTGCACTAGGTTTGGAATGGATATTTGCAAAGACCAAGAAATGGAGTTCAATCATGATATGCCCGTAACAGAAAATACCTAAAAACATTGATTCAAGGTGTACTTGTGTTGGTCTGTGACGTCATGGCGGGCTGGCCGCCCCCCCAACCCATTGAAAGGGTGATCATGGTGTTGGGGCAGCTTTTTATAACCGATTTAACACTCAGTAAACGTCGGTCAAATGAGGGCATTTACAAAACACTGCACAATCGGGCATTTGCATATTACCATAAAAGAACAATATTACCATAAAAGAACAATTTGCATGACATCACAGTAGTGCTGGGGAGAGGTGCATTGCATTTTTTGAAACTACAGATTACAGTGCAAGTACTGCACTAAGTTTGGAATGGATATTTGCAAATACAAAGAAGTGAAGTTCAATCATGATACGCCCGTAACAGAAAATGCCTAAAAACACTCATTCAAGGTATTTTTGCGTTGGTCTGTGACGTAATGGCGGGTTGGCCACTACCCCCAACCCATTCAAAAGTTGTGCATGCTGTTGCAGCAGCTTTGTATAACCGATTTAACACTACATTAACGTCGATTAAACAAGAGCATTTAGAAACTCTGCACAAATCAAGCATTTGCCTATTACCATAAAACAACAACTTTGCACGCCAAGCTATGACATCACAGTGGCGCTGGGGAGGAGTGCATTGCATTTTCTGAAACTACATCTTACAGTGTAATTACTGCACTAGGTTTGGAATGGATATTTGCAAAGACCAAGGAATGAAGTTTAATCATGATATGCCAGTAACAGAAAATGCCTAAAATCACTGATTCAAGGTGTGATTGAAGGTGCTATGATGTCATAGTTAGGCGTGTAAAGTTGTTGTTTTATGGTAATAGGCAAATGCTTGATTTGTGCAGTGTTTTGCAATGACCCTCGTTCAACCGACGTTTACTGAGTGTTAAATCGCTTTAACAAAGCTGCTCCCACAGCATGAGCAACCTTTTGATTGAGTGGGGGGCGGCCAACCCGCCATGACGTTATAGACCAACGCAAATGCACCTTGAATCAGTGATTTTAGGCATTTTTTGTTACGGGCATATCATGATTGAGCTCCATTTCTTGGTCGATTTATAAGCTTAGAGCTACTGTTTTGGTTGCTGTTGAGAGTTAAAAACAGTTGCAGTTTATCAGAAAACGTAAAAAGTCATAAATTTTGAACCATTTATGAATGATGTCACAGCATCCGATTGGGAGGTTGTACCAAGGATATACTTAACAGGGATGGCCGACTAGCATTGTTAATTGTTCTCATCACGCATGAGTTGTGTTCAAATTTTTGGTCAAATTTCTGATCAAAATGCATTGTTTCTAATGGAGCGAGGTGGGTTAGGTTGAAATATTTTTGTTGTATTTTTGCTGGTGGATAACCTAGGACTCGAACAAACTCGAAAATGGTTTGTTAATGATATGATGTATCGGAAAATGCATAAAGCGGAGTCTTGGAGTGAAAAAACTAGCATTGGCAAATAGGCTAGCCTACCATCTTGCCATAGCCTAGTTTGGGTTATGAATGAAGGCAGCTAAGAACGTTGAAATACTGCCAAAAAAAGGCAAGGGTCAAAATATTTCAACCATTCCTACCCCGCTCACTCGCAAAATCGGTAAGAAAATGAAGTGGAGGCCTAATTCAGTGCCGTTCGAGCCTAAAAACTGGCTAAAGGCGGTAAACGAATGAGAGAGTATAACAGAGGCAGTTAATGAGAGGTTATTGCAGTATCTCGGTCTGTACTTGGAACCTTGAAGTTGGCTGTACACTTAGTTGCAGTGAACGCTTCTGTTTGAAGGCAAAGCTCGCTGCAATGCCGTGTTTACAGCTACTTTGAAATGTCATCAACCAGGTACCGGATACAACAGAATCAAGACAAGACAAATAAAGTTTAGAACAAGCTAGTTTCAGAAGAATTATGCGCCTACCGTTTGCATTCGATTAATTACTCTTGACTGCAACCTGATTTAACAAAATCACATTTGCATGCAAGTTACTAACAATGCACTCGACTTCAGTGTTTCTATCACAAGGCCGTACACAGAGGAGAGGGCCAAGCTGGAAAACTTGAGCTCGGTCTGAAAAGTTTCATGCAATAGTGGTGCTGTCTAGTGGCAAGCCATATTACCTATAAACAACGTCTAGGATTATCCTAGAACCAAAGTGTATCCTACTTTGGCCTTGAACTAGTTTTTTAGTCTCCAACTCATGTTTGAAAATTGGCCCCAAATTAAAGCGACATTTCAACGTTGTTTTTGTAGCCAGCTGACATGAAACTGGGAAGTTAGTGTAAGTCACTTTCTGGACAGTTTTATTAATTTTGCTCAAAATACACACAAACTCGTCATAATTTCGTATATTGAAAGCATTGCCACAAATGTTCCGATTGAAAACCATACCTTGCGTGTATTTACATAATATTTAGAACAGATTGTTGGCAAAAGTTTGTTTAGATGCTTCATTTATGTGTTTATTTACATTTGTTGCATTTCGTGTTACTTTTAACAATTTAAGCAGTTGAACAAAACGTTGTGGCTTAATGTCACGCATACACAAACGATAACGGACAAAAGTTGGCACACTGGTCCAAATGAATCTGCATTACACAACTAAAATGTTTTTGTAGTTAGCTGACGTCAAGTTGGGAAGTTAGTATAGGTCATTGTCTGGAAAGTTTCCTTAATTTGTCTTAAAATATACAAAAATTTTCTTATTTTCGTAGGTTGAAAACATTGAAACAAATCTTCCAATGGGAAAGCATACCATGCGTGTATTTGTTGGATATTTGGAACAGATTGTTGGCAAAAGTTTGTTTGGATGCTTTATTTATATGCTTATTTTCATTTGTTGCATGTCGTGTCACTTTTGACGGTTTATGCTGTTGAATGCAGTTTTGTGGCTTGCTGTCACTCTTACCTTTAAAGGTAGCGAACCAAAGTTGGCACACTGGCCCAAATGAAACTGTATTACACTTCCAAGTTGTTTTTGTAATTAGCTGACATCAAATCGGGGAGTTAGTATTAGTCATTTTCTGGACAGTTTCACTAATTTTGCATAAAATACGAAAAACTTGGTCAAAAGTTCGTTATGTGAATACATTGAAACAAACATTCCAGTTGAAAGGCTTACCTTGCATGTTTTTGTATGATATTTTCACCAGATTGTTGGCAAAAATTTGTTTGAATGCTTCATTTATATGTTTGTCTCGATTTATTGCATTTTGTGTCACTTTCAACGATTTATGGTGTTGAACGCAACGTTGTGGCTTACTGTCTCGCATACATTTAAAGGTAATGGACGAAAGTTGGCACACTGGTCCAAATGAATTTGTATTACAGTTGGAAGTTGTTTTTGTAGTTTGCTGACTTGAAACTGGGAAGTTAGTACTGGTCGCTCTTTGTGCAGTGTCACTAATTTTGCTCAAATTACACAAAACTTTATCCTAAGTTCGTATATTGATGACATTAAAACAAATCTTCCATTTGAAAAGCATATCTTGGGTGTATTTACATGATAATTTGAAAAGATTGTTGGCAAAAGCTTGTTTGGATGCTTCATTTATGTGTTTGTCTCGATTTGTTGTATTTCGTGTCACTTTTAACAATTTATGCTGCTGCTTACTGTCACGCATACATTCAAGTTTAATGGACCAAAGTTGGCAGACTGGTCCAAATGAACCTGTATTACACTTGAAGGTTGTTTTTTCACTTTGCTAACATCAAATTGTGGAGTTAATTTTGGTCGCTTTTTATACAGTTTCATTAGTTGCATTCTAATCAAAAAAATTTTCGTCTTCAGTTCGTATATTGAAGACATTGAAACAAATCTTCCAATTGGAAAGCATAATTTGCGTGTATAAAGCATAAGTTCGTTTATTAAAGACATGATATTAGGAAAAGATTGTGAGCAAAAACTTTTTTCCATGCTTCATTTATGTGTTTGCCTCGATTTGTTGCAATTTGTGTCACTTTTAACGATTTATGCTGTAGAACAAAACGTTGTGGTTTACTGTCACGCATACATTCATGGGTAACGGACCAAAATTGGCAAACTGGTCCAAATGATTCCGTATTACACTTCGAATTTGTTTTTGTATATTGCTCACATCAAATTGGGAAGTTAGTAGTGGTTGTTCTCTAAACAGTTTTATGATTTTTTTTTAAATGCACTACAAATCGTCATAAGTTCGTATTATGAAGACATTGAAACAAATCTTCCAATTGGAAAGCATACCTTGCGTGTATTTACATGATATTTTGAAGAGATTGCCGGCAAAACTTTGTTTGGATGTTTCATTTAGGTGTTTGTCTCGATTTGTTGCATTTTGTGTCACATTAACCAGTTATGATGTTGCCTACTGTCATGCATACATTTCTGGGTAATGGACCAAAGTTGACTGATTGGTCCAAATGATTCCGCATCACACTTCAAAGCTGTTTTTCTAATTTGCTGACATTAAATTGGGAAGTTAGTGCTGGTCGTTCTTCAAACATTTTTGTTAATTTTACTCAAATTGCACCAAAATTCGTCATAACTTACTAAATTGAAAACATTAAAACAAATTTTTCAGTTGGAAAGCAGACCTTGGTGCATTTACATGATATTTTTAAAAAATTGTCGGCAAAAACTTATTTCGATGCTTCATTTATGTGTTTTCTCGATTTGTTGCATTTTGTGTCACTTTTAACTGTTTATGTTGTTGAACGCAAGTTTGTGGTTTACTGTCACGCATACGTTTATGGGTAACGGACCAAAGTTGGCAGACTGGTCGGAATGACCCTGTATTACACTTCGAAGTTGTTTTTGTAGTTTGCTGACATCAAATTAGGAAGTTAGTGCTGGTCGTTCTTTAAACAGTTTTGTTAATTTTACTCAAATTACACAAGAAATCGTCGTAACATCGTACATGGAAGACATTGAAACAAATCTTCCAATTGGAAAACATACCTAACGTGTAATTGAATGATATTTTGAAAAGATTGTTGGCAAAAATTTGTTTGGATGTTTCATTTATGTGTTTGTCTGGCTTTGTTTCATTTCGCCTACAATCTCTTCAAAACATCATGTAAATACACGCAAGGTATGCTTTCGAATTGGAGAATTTGTTTCCATGTTTTCAAATTGCGAACTTATGACGAATTGTTGTGTATTTTAAAAAATTATTTAAAACTGTTTAGAGAACGATTTTTACTAACTTCCAAATTTGATTATAGCAAACTACCAAAACAACTTCGAAGCGTAATACAGATTCATTTGGACCAGTGTGCCAGCTTTGGTCCGTTATCTCTAAACGTGCGTGACAGTAAGCCACATCGTAAGTGGTTAATGTGACACGAAATGCAACAAATCGACACAAACACATAAATGAAGCATCGAAACAAATTTTTGCCGACAATCTCTTCAAAATTACATGTAAATACACTCAAGGTATGCTTTCCAGTGCGAAGAATTGTTTCAATGTTTTCAATATACCAACTTACGACGACTTTTTGTGTAATTTGAATGAAACTAATGAAACTGTATAAAGAACGACTAGCACTAACTTCCCAATTTGATGTCAGCAAACTACAAAAACAACTTCGAAGTGTAATACGAAATCATTTGGACTAATCTGCCAACTTTGGTCCGTTACTTTTAAATGTATGCATTAAAGGAAGCCACAGCAAAAATCGTTAAAGGTGACACGAAATGCAACAATTCGAGACAAACACATAAATGAAGCATCAAAACAAGTTTTCGTCTGCAAGCTTTTCAAATTATCATGTAAATACACGCAAGGTATGCTTTCGAGTTGAAAAAGTTGTTTTAATGTATTCAATATAAAACCTTATGACGATTGTTTGTGAATTTTGGGTAAAAGAATCAAAGTGTATAAAAAACGATCTGTACTAACTTCCCAATTTGACGTCAGCAAACTATAAAAACAGTTTTGAAATGTAATGCAGAATCATTTGGACCAGTTTGGCAACTTTGGTCAGTTAGCCATAAATGTATGCGTGACAGTAAGCTACAACGTTGCGTTCAACAGCATTAATAGTAAAAATGACACAAAATGAAACAAAGCCAGACAAACACATAAATGAAACATCCAAACAAATTTTTGCCAACAATCTTTTCAAAATATCATTCAATTACACGCTAAGTATGTTTTCCAATTGGAAGATTTGTTTCAATGTCTTCCATGCACGATGTTACGACGATTTCTTGTGTAATTTGAGTAAAATTAACAAAACTGTTTAAAGAACGACCAGCACTAACTTCCTAATTTGATGTCAGCAAACTACAAAAACAACTTCGAAGTGTAATACAGGGTCATTCCGACCAGTCTGCCAACTTTGGTCCGTTACCCATAAACGTATGCGTGACAGTAAACCACAAACTTGCGTTCAACAACATAAACAGTTAAAAGTGACACAAAATGCAACAAATCGAGAAAACACATAAATGAAGCATCGAAATAAGTTTTTGCCGACAATTTTTTAAAAATATCATGTAA
The DNA here is from genome assembly GCA_963965965.1 of Trididemnum nubilum. Classification (NCBI taxonomy): domain Eukaryota; kingdom Metazoa; phylum Chordata; class Ascidiacea; order Aplousobranchia; family Didemnidae; genus Trididemnum; species Trididemnum nubilum. Next base: position 23,960,609 of record OZ014476.1, read on the forward strand.
ATGCACCAAGGTCTGCTTTCCAACTGAAAAATTTGTTTCAATGTTTTCAATTTAGTAAGTTATGACGAATTTTGGTGCAATTTGAGTAAAATTAACAAAAATGTTTGAAGAACGACCAGCACTAACTTCCCAATTTAATGTCAGCAAATTAGAAAAACAGCTTTGAAGTGTAATGCGGAATCATTTGGACCAGTCAATCAACTTTGGTCCATTACCCAGAAATGTATGCATGACAGTAGGCAACATCATAACTGGTTAATGTGACACAAAATGCAACAAATCGAGACAAACACCTAAATGAAACATCCAAACAAAGTTTTGCCGGCAATCTCTTCAAAATATCATGTAAATACACGCAAGGTATGCTTTCCAATTGGAAGATTTGTTTCAATGTCTTCATAATACGAACTTATGACGATTTGTAGTGCATTTAAAAAAAAATCATAAAACTGTTTAGAGAACAACCGTACTAACTTTCTAATTTGATGTCACCAAACTAGAAAAACAAATTCGAAGAGTAATGCAAATTCATTTGGACCAGTATACCAACTTTGGTCCGTTAACTATAAACGTATGCGTGAGAATAAGCCACAACGTTGTGTTCAGCAACTAAGTGTACAGCCAACTTTAAGGTTCCAAGTACAGACCGAGATACTGCAATAACCTCTCATTAACTGCCTCTGTTATACTCTTTCATTCGTTTACCGCCTTTAGCCAGTTTTTAGGCTCGAACGGCACTGAATTAGGTCTCCACTTCATTTTCTTACCGATTTTGCGAGTGAGCGGGATAGGAATGGTTGAAATATTTTGACCCTTGCCTTTTTTTGACAGTATTTCAACGTTCTTAGCTGCCTTCATTCATAACCCAAACTAGGCTATGGCAAGATGGTAGGCTAGCCTATTTGCCAATGCTATTTTTTTCACTCCAAGACTCCGCTTTACGCATTTTCCAATACATCATATTATTAACAAACCATTTTCGAGTTTGTTCGAGTCCTAGGTTATCCACCAGCAAAAATACAACAAAAATATTTCAACCTAACCCACCTCGCTCCATTAGAAACAATGCATTTTGATCAGAAATTTGACCAAAAATTTGAACACAACTCATGCGTGATGAGAACAATTAACAATGCTAGTCGGCCATCCCTGTTAAGTATATCCTTGGTACAACCTCCCAATCGGATGCTGTGACATCATTCATAAATGGTTCAAAATTTATGACTTTTTACGTTTTCTGATAAACTGCAACTGTTTTTAACTCTCAACAGCAACCAAAACAGTAGCTCTAAGCTTATAAATCGACCAAGAAATGGAGCTCAATCATGATATGCCCGTAACAAAAAATGCCTAAAATCACTGATTCAAGGTGTATTTGCGTTGGTCTATAACGTTATGGCGGGTTGGCCGCCCCCACTCAATCAAAAGGTTGCTCATGCTGTGGGAGCAGCTTTGTTAAAGCGATTTAACACTCAGTAAACGTCGGTTGAACGAGGGTCATTGCAAAACACTGCACAAATCAAGCATTTGCCTATTACCATAAAACAACAACTTTACACGCCTAACTATGACATCATAGCACCTTCAATCACACCTTGAATCAGTGATTTTAGGCATTTTCTGTTACTGGCATATCATGATTAAACTTCATTCCTTGGTCTTTGCAAATATCCATTCCAAACCTAGTGCAGTAATTACACTGTAAGATGTAGTTTCAGAAAATGCAATGCACTCCTCCCCAGCGCCACTGTGATGTCATAGCTTGGCGTGCAAAGTTGTTGTTTTATGGTAATAGGCAAATGCTTGATTTGTGCAGAGTTTCTAAATGCTCTTGTTTAATCGACGTTGATGTAGTGTTAAATCGGTTATACAAAGCTGCTGCAACAGCATGCACAACTTTTGAATGGGTTGGGGGTAGTGGCCAACCCGCCATTACGTCACAGATCAACGCAAAAATACCTTGAATGAGTGTTTTTAGGCATTTTCTGTTACGGGCGTGTCATGATTGAACTTCACTTCTTTGTATTTGCAAATATCCATTCCAAACTTAGTGCAGTACTTGCACTGTAATCTGTAGTTTCAAAAAATGCAATGCACCTCTCCCCAGCGCTACTGTGATGTCATGCAAATTGTTCTTTTATGGTAATATTGTTCTTTTATGGTAATATGCAAATGCCCAATTGTGCAGTGTTTTGTAAATGCCCTCATTTGACCGACGTTTACTGAGTGTTAAATCGGTTATAAAAAGCTGCCCCAACACCATGATCACCCTTTCAATGGGTTGGGGGGGCGGCCAGCCCGCCATGACGTCACAGACCAACACAAGTACACCTTGAATCAATGTTTTTAGGTATTTTCTGTTATGGGCATATCATGATTGAACTCCATTTCTTGGTCTTTGCAAATATCCATTCCAAACCTAGTGCAGTACTCCCCAGCGTAAATGCATCTGTAGTTTCATAAAATGCATTGCAGTCCTCCCCAGCGTTCAATCATATATAAATGGAGTTCAATCATGATATGTCTGTAACAAAAAATGCCTAAAAACACTGATTCAAGGTGTGTTTGCGTTGGTCTGTGACGTCATGGCAAGTTGGCCGCCCCCCAACCCATTCAAAAGTTGCACATGCTGTTGGATCAGGTTTGTATAACCGATTTAACACTCAGTAAACGTCGTTTGAACAAGGGCCATTACAAAACACTGCACATAATCGGGCATTTGCTTATAGGTTTGAAAGGGAGAAGCTTGTGCACCCTAATGTGCTGTCACAGCAACATTGTGGAGGGATGCGAGGAGTTTTTGAAACACATACCACACATATTTAAACAATTACATAGATCAGTCATGCTCTGAACAATTATGTGATAACAGCTTTTGATAACAAGTCCCCGCTAAAAATGCTGTTCTAAGAGCAAACTTGCCAGCAACTTCAGATTGATCAAAGTTCAAGTTCAACTTGAATTATGCAATCATCATGTGATTTATTTCAACCACCTGATTGGCCATTTTTGAAAAATATCTTGCAGTGAAAGCAAGGAAAATGAAAAATGCATTTAGTTTGCAAGGTTGTGTGGCAACGCACTCTTTAGCGACTGTTAGTGTGAAAATATAAACATTTTTACAGAAGGGATTAATGCAATATTAGTAGTCTTCTGCATTTTTTTAATTTGCTTGGATTAAATAAATGTTGCCTTGTTCCAAAAGATGATAGCCTACGTATTAACTTGAATTATTCCGGAACAAAACACGTTATACAGACAAATGCAGCCTACAGTAACCACTACAGGCTCATAACTACACTCAGAACTTAAAATGGCATTCAGGTCGGAAATTTTTTTGCTCGAGCTTTTTTCCAAAACTTTTGACAGATCTAAAGACCAACTTTGAGCTTTCTAGGACCATCCGTTCCTGAAACATAACAGATTAAATTTCTCCTTCGTTATTTTTGCAAAAAACGCAAAAAACTCTTTTTTTTTTCTGAGACCCCCGTCCAGAGTTGTAAGTCGGGCCAGGCTTTTCGGATCGGGTTCGAGCCTAAAGTTGACAAAAGTTTGGGCTTAATTCGGGCTTGAGACGTCCTTTTTTACTTGGGAGCACAAAAATATAATCAACATTACTTGGAAACATTGCTTAATTTTTCAGACCTAATTTAAGTTTCGTTTTTTTTCCGACATGATTTGGGCTTCAAATTAGTTTTCGGGTTCGGGCTTATATTTCCAGGCTTGGGCCGGTTTCGGGCCCGAACTAGTCGGCCCGTTTGCAACTCTGCATCCGTCCGAAGTCACAAATTTTAATACATCACCCATGCCCCCCTTTCTGAAAATTTTTCATTAAATGCAGTGGACAGTGAACAAAACCTTCTGTAAAAAAAACGGTCGACCGGCGTAGATTTTCAAATTTACCGGTCGGGGCGGGTTGAGAAAATCCCGACCGATTTCATCTCTGCATTGGATGGATGTAGCGTATACTACTGAAATAGTACACTCAGAATTCCGATCTTAACTCAGAAGTCCAACAGACTACAACAATTGGTATTACAGCGTTTCTAATTATTTAGACAAACTTCGCTTTCAATGAATGCCAAATAATTTCTACTTTGGACTGTTAAACACTATACTGAGCGATGAAAAAAATAGTCGTACTGTTTCATGCTTATAGCGATGCCTTCAGCACCGTTTGCAGACATGTCTTCTCCAATCAGTTATAAGGCCTTTTATCTTTCCAATTTGCTCAAACTTGAGGAGTTTTTTTTATCAACTTGAGCTTTATTAAATAAAGAAAATCAAGTACACAACAAGAGAAATCCACAAAAGTTAGGTGAAAAAGATTCAGTTCAGATGTAATCATAAACTAATGATAGACATGGGGTGGTTCCTTTATTTTTGGCCTAAAATACAGTTGACAATGGCGTAATCGTAAAGAGGGGCTCAAAAAGCAATTATGAAGTAGTAGTTCTATAGTATCTAGGTAAACACACAAAAGTCACATTTGAAAGACAAGGAGCACCAAACAACCCTAAGGTTTTTCAGTCGAGATGCTTCCTGTTAATATACACAATAGATTATTACAGCCCCTTTTCACCAGCAAAGTCACGTAGGAAGATTTAGCCTAAATTTATTATGTAAGTTTTAGAACAAACTTGGACTTAACTAGTGAATAAAGAAAGGATTTGAGCCAATTAATGTTTAGAAAAACTCCAACAGCTTACAAAGTTTATGAGTGATTTAATTCTCTCAAATGGCTCTGAAAACGGACAAAATGGCACACAAATGGCATTAAAATAGCTATATTTTTCGAAAAATTACAAAAATCGTCCAGAAAAGTATGACTTTTTGTAGTTCAAGCTCGCATCCCTACCTAGCAAAATTTGGTTAAGTGCCTGGTCTCGTAGTTAATTGATAAGCAAAAGCAACAAAAACGGCATAGCCAAACGGAAAAAAGTCTAATCTTGTTTCATTGTTTACATTCACGTGATACGTCCTGCAGATATTGCAACTTCAGTCAGCCTCTCAAAAAAACATTGCATCACTGGCAGTGTTTTGTTATCGCTTTCACAATCCACGCCATACTGTGAAAATTTTGCTTATCATGTCACAATCAAGCAGCCACAAAATTTGCAAAGTGATTGAACCTGTTGCTTCTTTCAGCGAGCTGCTTCAGTCGTCTTGTAAAAATTTTACAGCTTTTTCTGCAACAAAATAGGCTTCATCAAGTTCAGAAAAATGTTCCTATAAATGATTATTTTACCTTTGTTACAGTTGTTCCTATACCGGTACTCAAGAAAGTGCAGCACAATGGATTAAAACGTTATTTTTTGTTTTTTTAACAACGTCCTGTACGTAGCTCTTTCTCAGATAATATTAGAGCTACCCGGTACTATTGCATTGTTCATTACGTGGATTGCGTTTATTTATTTTTTGAAGTCGCATTTTGGCCCAAATAAAAAAATCAAAAATAAAAATATGGAAATATTGCAATGGCATTTCACTTAGTCACACAACTTCAGAAAAAAAAACACGTATCGGGTTTGAAAACTATAACTTAGCTCAACTACTGTGGGATATAACTGATGTAGTCTGATACACGCTTTGGCATTTAGCGGTGGATTAATTTCTACAGTACCGGAAAAAAGTTTAGGAAGATTTTTATTTTGATGAACTTTTTTTGATAAAGTCACTTTGCAACAATTTTACAAAAAAGTGCTGATTTTTTACTGTGTCTTGTGTTGATTTTACCATTATTCTTTGTATTTTTCAGCAAATAGTAATGATATCTTTTACATTTCATAACGGTTTTTGATAGTATAGGCTTGATTTTTAATTTTGTTGTGAAAATGGGAAAATTGCCTCAAATTTCAAAAGCTTCAAAAAGCAACGTCATCCTTTTAAAACAAGAAGGCTACAAAAATGTTGGAATTTCAAAACGATTGAAACTCTCTCAAGCATCCGTTAGACGAATATTACAAAGAAACAAGCAAAATCTTAGTTTTTCTCCCTTGAAAAGAAGTGGCAGACCCCGTACCACCACTCCCAGGACGGATTGCAAAATCAAACAACTTTGCCAAAAGCAACCATTCATTTCTTCATCAGAAATAAAAAGATCTATGCAATAGCTGATTAGTGTGACGACAAGAACAATTAGAAATCGTATGCACAAAGATTTTAAACTTCCTGCCCGCAAACCTCTGAAGAAACCCCTGATTACACCAAGAATGGCCCAGCAAAGGCTTGATTTTTGCTGCCACTACAAAGACTGGACAAAAGAAGACTGGCAGAAAGTGATGTTTTCTGACCAATCCACCATCTTACAGTTTGCTTCCTACAAACCCTTCGTTCGCAGACCACATGGATCTTCACCAGCGGACTCACGGTACCTCCAACCAACAGTTAAGCACCCCCCATCGGTCATGGTGTGGGGTGCTTTTCCAGCCAAGGCCGAGGTGGTCTTTATTTCTTGCCAAAAGGACAAACAATAAATGCCTCACGGTATATTAGCGTCCTAAATGATCATCTACATGTACTGAATTTCATGAGCATTCATGGATGCACAACATTCCAAAAAGACTCGGCACCATGCCAAAAAGCCAAATCAGTCATGAATTGGTTTCACACCAAAAATGTCACAATGCTCAAATGGGCAAGAAATTCTCCTGACCTTAATCCTATTGAAAATTTACGGACACTGATCAAAAAAAAAGTTTCTACATCAAATCCGACAACCTTGGATGAGCTACACCAGATCATTAAAGAGATTTGGTGCACAGATAATGACCAAAATGTCTGCAAACACCTAACAGATTCCATGCCTAGCTGCATTCAAAAGATAAACAAGGGTTACCACACTAAATACTAGTGTAACTGCTGTAATTTGCACCATGTTGGAGGAACATGATGTTTGTTTTCCGTTTTGTTACATTCAATAAAGAAATAAAAAGATGTCATTTTTGCGTTTTTTCGGCTTTTCAAAAAATCTTTCTAAACTTTTTTCCAGTACTGTAGAATCAGTTGAAAAAAGGACTTAAGTCACCACACTAAGTTTTAATTATTAACCTGTTTTACTGCTTATTGCTTTCTGTTTGCTTTTAGGCTTGAGATGCATTTTCTTCAGCGCAACTTTCATCGTTCGCTTTTTGTTGACCTTTCGGGTGTCAGTTTATTTATCGGCTGCCAAGGCATGAGTTGATTGTGCCGGTATACATCAAGACAGATGTTCCTAAAACAAATGTTTCTGCAATATTGAGTAAAGAATAAATTCACCTTCACCAGATTTACCACGCAGGCGACCAGGAGCTGATACCGCGAATACGAGACGCTTCTTTCTGTACGTTCTGGCAATTGCATCTTTATTCGCCAAGCTGCCTAGGCCAAAAGTACAGCAAAGATACTTCTCGTAGCACAACTCAAAAAACATTATAAATTACAAACAAGAAATTCTACAATGCAAATTGCACAATAAACATTGGGGAAAGCATTGATTAACTCTACCGGTAAACAGTTGTTTCAAATATGCATGTTTCTAAAAAGCATGTGTTTAGCGATACAAAGCATAATACTACAAAACTACCTACTGTTGATGAGCGTCACTACTATTAAACCGAAAAAGCACAAAAACAGCATTTATTAACAGTCATAATTCTTACGTGTTTACAAATGATGGCATTTTTATATATTGTACAGCAGTGGTGGGCAAGTTACTTTCTAAAAGTAACTAGTTACAAGTTACAAATACTTTGCAAAAAAAGTAACCAAGTTACAGTTACAGTTACAAATTTGAAAAAGTAACTAGTTACAGTTACAGTTACAAGTTACAATTACTTTTAGTTATTAAAAATTTGGACTAAAAACAGGCCTGTCGGAACTTGGTTTTATGGATTGTGGGTTACTGTTTTGCAGTTTAAAATAAAAGGTTGGGAGTTTGGGTTAGGGTTTAGTCTTTGAGTTTTAGGAAGGGTGTCAGGCGGCACTGTAATGGAGCATCGTATCAGTACTGGTACGAGGCAGCTAGGTAACATAGACTCCTGAACACAAAAAGTTTCTCATACGATACCGGTAATCAATGTGCTTCCAGTATACAACAGTTGGGTAACTTATGGGGTTGTTTATTCTGATATCAAACTCTTAAACCCAAACTCTAAAGCCTGAAAGCTGGTTTGAAAACGTGTTATCGATACCAGAACCTACCAGTTTAAGTGGAGACAAGAGGACGGTGCAAATCAATACAGAACAACTGGAAGGTTGCCTGACACCCTTCCTAATACTCAAAGACTAAACTCTTACCCAAAATCCCAACCTTTTATTTTAAACTGCAAAACTGTAATCCACAATCCATAAAACCAAAACCGAACTTTAACTGCAAACTCCAAATACGAAACCTGGAAACTTAAACGTTAATCTTAAAGTTGACCCAGAAACTTGATCCAGAACCCCAAACACAATTTTACCATAACAGATGAGATAATCCCTAACCCCTCCGATTGTTCTTGCTCCAGCCTCTTGAACTAGGTTGCACTGATTAGAAATGCATTTCACTGAAATTGCAAACTAACAATCATTGCTAGTACACGTACAGCTGTGCAGTAGGCCTATTCAGCACTGAATCCCCAAACGGTTTCAATCGCCAGAAAGCGAAGGTGGAAAACTACCACTGCCTTCACTTTAACCAGCAACCACATGTATAGTCCAGTGAACACAGTGAAGAAAATATGGATAAAAGGTTATGGTTGATCAGACATGCGACTATGCGTCCTGTGTTGCCAGTGTAATACAATTATTTTGAATGGAGTTCATAAAAAATCTGTAATTTGCTTCAAAAAATGTAGTACAAAAAGTAACTGTAACTGTAACTTTTTTTAGGGTTCTAAACTAGTAACTAGTTACAAATATCGTTACATCTGAAAAAAAGTAACCAAGTTACAGTTACAGTTACTAAAAAAGTAACTAGTTACAGTAACTAGTTACAATTGTAACTAGTTACTGCCCACCACTGTTGTACTGTAAGTAACTTGAGAAATGAATTAGAACTTGGTCTACTTGTGCTGCACAATTACATGCTACAGCAATGTCTTTAACGGATTTTTTAGAGTTTGAATTACATCTATCATTTAATCGGTTGAACCAGCATGCAGAAAATTTCTTCTTCAACTATGCAACAACTACCATACTAAATAACTTTAATCAAAATCTTTAATTCCTGAAACAACAAAAAATCGAGTAGTGTTAGATATCAAAACGCTTGTACTGTTTTCTTTGTTCAGATATTGCATTATACTCTGTACTGCATTTACCTAAAAATCAAATGTCATTTTGATATGGTCAAAAATAGTCGAATTGGATGACTTGACAAAAAAATAAGGGTAGTAGGATCAATTTTCGTTTGCACTTTTTTATATTTCTTATTCTGAATGCTCATTTATCATAAAGCTGAATAATTGGCATTTACTTAAGATCTTATTTAGGTTAGATGTTGCAATAAGTTAGCAGGTTCGACAATGCACCAGTAATTTGCTAAATGGTTACTAAAATGTCACACGATTAGTACATTAGCCCACTAACTGAGTAGCATATACATGCCCTCTAAATTTACACTGAATAAGCTTAGTAGGAAACGCTGTTTAGCGAACAACAAAAAAAACAAGCTGAAGATCGTAGGGTTCTTGCTTACAGACCTCTAATTTTACTTTCAGTAAGCCTATTAAACAAAATCTAAATCATGTCACCAAATAATAAACCATATCGATAGGTTAGCTACCGGTACGGTACTACAGTGAAAAAAAACAACTACTAAGCTATTTCATACTTAAATCTATTCTTGAACTACCGTAGTTATCGGGAGACCGGTAAGTGAGCAACAGTAACATGATTAATGCGTTTCTCGAATTCTCTTCAAATAGGCCTAGGGTACCGGTGCCGAATTCCACTAACGTACCAAATGCAACGGATCACACACCTGACGTGCAACTCAAGCAAAGTTATTGTTTGCAGCCAAATTGATTTATATTTATTGTTAAGCTTAACAATCTACTAGTTATTTTTCTCTCCTATTAAATGCTAGCTTAAAAAGTTAGGTTACCGTACCGATTCACTGCAAACTTTTACCGCAACTGATTGAATTAGGTTACCGGTAGCCTACATGCCGTTAAGGTCTTAAAACCATCATAGACTATTTTCGGCCTGGCCAAAACATAAGTACTATTCTGAAAGGCAGTTGCTAAGGTTACGTGACCGTAATTTTCGTTTTTCGGAATTAAAAGTTAAGTGATCACTTTTGCTGTTCAATTTACTATCTCTCAAGCTGGCATCGCTGCCCTAACCCTAACCCTGGCATCGCTGCCCGACCCGTAACTCAAATAATAAGATTTTAGAGAAAAAAAAGTTATGTAGTAAAAAAGCTCATAAACAATATTTTTAAAAAGCGTGTCCAGCGGGTATCGATATTCCAACCCTATGCATTGCAGCCAAGCGCACTAACCGCTACGTCATCAGCGCTTCGACTTCGGTTTGTCAAAGTGCTGTATTTAAATCAAATCAATGCGAAAAATTCTCACGAAACTTTAAATTCCTAAAAACGAAAATTACGGTCACGTAACCTTAGCCACTACCATTCTGAAACCTTCTAGGTCTATGTTATAAAAATTTCACTCCAAATCAAAAGATTTAGCATTATTTTTTCAGTGAAGCGTAAGCTCAAGCCTACCTCTGAAGTGGCGCGAGATTTTGGCAATTTCCAAGTCCAGCTTGACAAATTTTCATTTCAAGTTCGCTTTTAGAATAGGGTGGAGTGAAAAATAAAAATTTTTGAATTTAAAAAAGTGGTCTTGATATATGGCCCCAAAAATCATATGAAATACTTCTAGCACAATTTTGAGTTCTTTCACCCTCTAGTGGTCGTGCAATTTGATTGAACGGGCCCAAAATAGTCAATTTTGCCATATCTCACTAACCACATATGCTAGAAAGCTAGTTTTTAGCTTAAAAGTTGCAGAAACAGCACATTTATATCTCCATTAAAAAGAACTTTGCCATAAAAACGTAGGTACAGAAAAAAAGTTACAGCCAAATTATTGATTTTATACAGATTTAATGGTTATTGATAAGTTTTTAGTGCTCAACTTCAAACGAATTGGAATTCACGGCATGGAAAATAAGTCAGATGAGGTTTAAATTTATGTATATTTGCATTTTTAGTGTGCCATGCTGCCTTATCAGCTTCAAATAAGTTCTTTAATAGCAATTAGCCTTACTTAACTGGGCAATGTGCAGCAGAGTATAGTAACAAACATTTAAACTTCATGTTATTGCATTATCCAGTATTGGTTGGCTCTTGCATTATGATTTTATTTATGCTAAACTTGTGGAATTATATCTAGTTAATTCAAAAAAAAGTTTAGATTGCACAGTTTAATTCAAAAGCACTGAAAGACAGCAAAGTACAAAATTAGAATTAGAAAAGCAATTTGTACTGGGATTAGAAAAACTACAGTTCTAAAAAGAAAATTTGACAATACATATAACGATCATTTTGAAAGGCCTACTATTGTTTATTGTATTGTAGATACAATATATACTGTACTTGCTGGCATAAATTTAGTTACCGTATATCTAAAGCAGCATGCTAACTAAAGAAATATCCAAGTCTAGCATTATAAAAAGTTCTACAAAGGAAAAAAAATTTGAAGTTCCGATAATTTCCCTTCAGGATTGCTGGGAACCAAAAAACATATGATTCAAGCGTTTGATCAACTTTAATCACTTCAGGAAGTTGGATACAGCTCGAGTTGTTGCAAATGAACTTATGGATTTGGTGCAATGTTTGTTCCTATTCATGAGCTGAGTATGAGTATTACACGAAGAATTTCAGAATTTATTAATTAGGACAGCAAAACCAACTGTAGAGTCATCAAAATCTACTGTTGCTGCAAAAACATAAAAACCATCAACCAATGTTAAACCTTAGTGGTTTAACTACATACCCAAAAAAATCTTATACATCACATCGATGCAAAGAGCGTGAAACTAATTTCTTGCAAGATACTGATTAACCTTTTGATATTTTTTGACATGATACTAAACAAAAAAAACAAAGTGAAATTCAATGTGGCTTGAAAATGACATTTAATGACCATCCTTTTTTTGAAGAACAAAAAGCAGAACACAAGGGTAAATGTTTGGCAGAAATACTAGCACTTTGAAAAAATTCTCTCCCATACAACTTTGTACAAGTAACATTAGACTTGGGTATTTTTTTAGTTAGCATGCTGCTTTAGATATAACTAAATTTATGCCAGCAAGTACAGTACATACTGTATCTACAATTCAATAAACAATAGTAGGCTTTTCAAAATGGTCGTTAAATGTATTGTCAAATTTTCTTCTTTTTAGAACTGTAGTTTTCCTAATCCCAGTACAAATTGTGGGTCCACGACAACTGACCGCGACAAAGTGACCGCGAACCAACTGACCACAAACAAAGTAACCACGAACAATGCCAATTGGCTGAGAAGGGCGATCTTAAATATATTTTTACTATCCCCAAAGTCATCTTGCCCAAACCCTCACTTTGTGACGAAATCACTGCGACGAAATCAGTGACGAAATTAGGTAACAAAATGATTGCTTCGCAGTCAGTTTGTTCGAGGTCAGTTTGTCGCGGTCAGTTGACTTGGCTTGAGAAATTGATTTTCTAATTCTAATTTTGTACTTGGCTGTTTTTCAGTGCTTTTGAATTAAACTGTGCAATCTAAACTTTTTTTTGAATTAACTAGATATAATTCCACAAGTTTAGCATAAATAAAATCATAATGCAAGAGCCAACCAATATTAAATGATGCAATAACATGAAGTTTAAATGTTTGTTACTATACTCTGCTGCACATTGCCCAGTTAAGTAAGGCTAATTGCTATTAAAGAACTTATTTGAAGCTGATAAGGCAGCATGGCACACTAAAAATGCAAATATACATAAATTTAAACCTCATCTGACTTATTTTCCATGCCGTGAATTCCAATTCGTTTGAAGTTGAGCACTAAAAACTTATCAATAACCATTAAATCTGTATAAAATCAATAATTTGGCTGTAACTTTTTTTCTGTACTTACGTTTTTATGGCAAAGTTCTTTTTAATGGAGATATAAATGTGCTGTTTCTGCAACTTTTAAGCTAAAAACTAGCTTTCTAGCATATGTGGTTAGTGAGATATGGCAAAATTGACTATTTTGGGCCCGTTCGATCAAATTGCACGACCACTAGAGGGTGAAAGAACTCAAAATTGTGCTAGAAGTATTTCATATGGTATTTGGGGCCATATATCAAGACCACTTTTTTAAATTCAAAAATTTTTATTTTTCACTCCACCCTATTTTAGAATACCACAGTGGTTCAAACTGAACTTCAAAGCTCCCAAGTAGGTCCCAAGCTGAGCTTGAAAGTGCTTCTTAAAATTTTTTTTACAATACCGATTTTGAGCCCAAGCAGAGCTTGAGCAGTACCTGCTGCTCAAGTCCTCTCTTAGAATACGGGCCTAAAACATGGAAACTTGCTTTGAAGTCACGTGACGGTCGTCACTTGGCAGCTGATTGTTATGAATGCAAAACTTCAAAACAATTTTTCAAGATAAAATACCGGTTACTTTTAATGAAGAAATTGTTTCTTGCAAAAGGTCGAAAAATAATCGAACTACCTTATGATTTACATCTCGTGTTTGTTATGATGATAGCCTACCCACAAAAAAGCAGCCTGATACAATGAACGCTTCGAAGAATACCGATAAGCTTCGAGGAATATCGATAGGCTACGGCAGTCGGTAGCTATGGGTATACTATGGGTATACCGGTTTAAGATTGTTTCAAGTGTGGTGGTGAATCATCCAGCCAATTCCAATAGTTTACAGTAACTAAAATTGAACTAAATTTTTTGATATGTTTTGTTTTAATTTTGGGACTGCGATTGCAAAGATATTCAACAAATACAAAAAGATGTCCCCCGACAAAAAGTTTTTGGAAACTCTGAGTTTTGATTTTCCCGCCAAAACCACAGTAGGCCTAATGGTTTAGAAAACTGTGGTAGGCCTAATAGTTTAGAAATAGTTTATTTCTAAATAGTTTAGGCCTAATTATCTCTAAACTATTAGGCCTAATAGTTTAGAGATAGTTAGGCCTAATAGTTTAACAAGATTACAGTAGGCCTAATAGTTTAGAGAACTGTGTTTTTGGCGGGAAGATCAAAACTCAGAGTTTCCAAAAACTTTTTTCGGGGGGACATCTTTTTGTATTTGTTGAATATTTTTGCAAACGCAGCCCCAAAATCGAAACAAAAAATATCAAAATTTTTCAGCTATTGTAAACCACTGGAATTGGCTGGATGATTCACCGCCTTTAAGTGTGGCAGAACAGACTATCGAGAGCTGATAAGCCAACTTGCTAGGGCTAGGCTAGTTAGTTTTGAGGAATGAAAGCCTATCAGTAATTTTTAAAGCAGTTATAGCATTAGGCTCTTTTGTCGGTAGACTATCATCATAACATTCATGAGGTACTTCATTTGTTTTTCGACTTTTAACACGAAATAATTTCCTAATTAATTCGTAAGGATATTGGTATTTAATCATGAAAATTTATTATAAAGTTTTGTATTGGTAACGATCAGCTGCCAAGCGACGACGGTCACTTGACTTCAAAGCAACTTTCCAGGTTTTAAAATTCAATACCAAACAATTCAAGCTAAAACACTAAATATGCAAACTTTTTAACAAAATACTTACCCATGATCATTTATTTAGTTCAATTTAAAATTATAATATTTTGAATTTTCACATTTAAAGAAAGATAAAAAATATCCTGATTGTAGTTTGTGGATTATTTAACGGCAACACCAATAGTAAAAAAAATTATTCAAGCGTATGATTTCAAAATATTCATCTGCGTTCGAGTAAAAGCTGTATATTTAAAAAACGGCACCTGGTTGCAACCTAAGACGTTTCAATCATTAATCAGGCTCTAAAAATCTATTTGTGAAAAATGTTTCAAGAGGCACCTCGATGGGTATCATGAGATCTCTTTTCTAGACGTTTTTTGTGCTAGCGTAACAAGGCCTAAAGTGTTTCAGAGCTCAGTTCAGAAATATTTCCAAAGCCTACTGGTAATTTATTTTCAAACAAAAAAAAAAAGCACAAAGATACGTTTCTAAACCAACAAATAGTGTGTGGAAGAAGCAGTTAAGTTTAGTTGAGGCAAAACTTGAATTAAATTTGCAGTAAAAGCAGGTTATGCTAGATACATACCACGCCCATTGCAGTTTGAGTTTTTTTGGATTAGACCGTTTACGTTTTGTTTCTAAACCAAGTTTTCAAGGTACGTAAGGAACTTTCTTTTAAGTCGTCCCACATACTTCAGTACCTACAAACTTACCTTGATGTTGCAGAATTTTTTCCAAACAAAATTTGAAGCGATATGATATTTGTATGTCAACATTTAGATAAAATAGGCCTAATAGATGAACTTGGATAAAACATGCCTAATCTATGATATCATGATTAAAGTCCATTTCTTGGTCTTTTTCTGTAGTATTGCAACCAACATCTTGGAACTTGCGTATTAAGTTGATTATTTAGTACTAAAACTTTTCTAATTAAAAAACCTCGAGGCGCTAGAAGAAGTTTTTTCAATGTAATAGATGGCAGTTTATTGAAAAGCTCTGCAATCCATAGCTCAAATCTGATAAAGCCAGTGAGCTCAAATACTTCATTCACTACCTTAAATGTTGGAAGTCCATCTGGGAGAAAATCTCCCATCTTCAAATCCGCAAGTCCGTTGGTATCAACTCATTATGACTATTTTAACCATCTAGCTTACGGCAGTTAAAAATCTTTTACTTTCGAGTAGTTCTATTTAAGATCTTTCAACCTGATATTCCCAAGCTTTGTCAAAATTTATCTTTCTTGTACAGTATATTAGCCTACAATACTTCAATTTGACTAGCTGAAATCACTCCCAACGTAGCACAGCATCAAATTTTGACTTCTTTCATATTTGTTTTATGCTGAACTATCATAGAAATTTATTTGTTTACCAGAAGTAGGTAAAAATTTTTGAGAGGCTCCTCCTGAACAAGGCAACGGAAAAACTTTGCCAAGTTTCATGGTTTTTGTATTGATTTTATCTTAGAAATTTAACTTGTTTAAATTGAGTAATTAATTTTTTCAATCATAGAGGCATTTTTGGTGGGAAACCTACCAACGTGGATTCACTAAAAATCTTCATGTATATCTAACTCTCTATATATCCCAAAAATTTTATCTTTTTAGCTCAAGCGGGTAAAAATGTCTTAAGTTTAGAAGGAAGACATTTTGAGAATCCCTATTAACGTGGCATTGACAATTTTTTTCATGTTTTATGTTTTTATTATTTACCTATTCTAAACGTTTTGTCTGTCTAGCTTAGGAGTTTAAAAATTTTTGAATATTGTGGAACCCGTTTAAAAGGAATCATTGTCATAGTGGCTAGGGTGGAGTGAAAAATAAAAATTTTTGAGTTTAAAAAAGTGGTCTTGATATATGGCCCCAAAAACCATATGAAATACTTCTATCGCAATTTTGAGTTCTTGCACCCTCTAGTGGTTGTGCAATTTGATCGAACGGGCTTAAAATAGTCAATTTTGCCATATCTCACCAAGCACATATGCTAGAAAGCTAGCATTTAGCTTAGAAGTTGCAGAAACAGCACATTTATATTTCCATTAAAAAAAACTTTGCCATAAAAATGTAAAGGAAAAAAGTTACAGGCAAATTATTGATTACAGATTTATTGATTATTGTGCTCAAGTTTTTCGTGCTCAACTTCAAATGCATTACAATTGACATTGGCATTGAAAATAAGCCAGATGAAGTTTAAATTCATGTACAGTTGCACTTTTAGTGTGCCATGCTGCTCTATCAGCCTAAAATAGTTTCTTGAATGGCAATTAGTCTTACACAACTGGGCAATGTCCAATATAGTATAGTGAACAAATATTGGAAGTTTCATGTTAAAGCATGATCCAGTATTGGTTCGCTTTTGCATCATCATTTTATTTATGCTAAACTTGAGGAATTATATCTGGTTAATTCAAAAAAAGTTTTGATTGTACAGTTTAATTCAAAAACACTGAGAAATACAAAAGTACAAAATTAGAAAAATAGGAATTAAAAAAGCTACGATACGATAATTAAAAAAAGATACGGAATTAAAAAAGCTACGATACGGAATTAAAAAAGCTACGATACGCTACAGTTCTAAAAGGAAGAAAATTTGGCAATTTATTTAATGAACAATATGATACCAATGTTTATTGTATTGTAGATTCAATATATACTGTACTCGATGGCATAAATTTCGTTGTTTCTGAAGCAGCATGCTAACTAGAAAAAGATTCAAGTTTAATGCTACTTGTGAAAGGTTGTATGGTGGAGAAATTTTTCAAAGTTCTGATGTTTCTGCCAAGCTTGTAGCCTTGGGCTCTGCTTTTTGATCTTCAAAAAAAGCATGATCATTAAATGTTATTCTCAAGCCATAATACTTCCATATGGCTTTCTTTGTTTATTATCGTTGCAAAAAATATCAAAGAGCTTATCAGCATCGTGCAAGAAATTCGTTTCAAGCTCTTTTTATTGATGTGATGTTTTAGATTTTTTCGGATATCTAGTTAAACCACTAAAGTTTTGCATTAGTTGATGGATTCTTTGTGCAATACTCAGCTAATGAACGAAACTTTACACCACATCCATCTGTTCTTTTGCAACAATTCAAGCTGTATCCAACTTCCTGAAGTGATTAAAGTTAAGCAAGCCCTCAAATCACTTGTCTCTTGGTTGGCAGCAACCTTGGAGGAAAACTATCAGAACTTTAAAAAATTTCTCCATCTCACAACTTTTTGCAACGTAAGATTTGGATTTTTTTTAGTTAGCATGCTGCTTCAAAAACAACAAAATTTATGCCTTGGATTACAGTATATATTGTATCTACAATACAATAAACAATGGTAACAAATTGCTCGTCAATATATTGCCAAATTTTCTTTCTTTTAGAACTGTAGCTATTCGAATTACTAATTGCTTTTTTAATTCCTATTTTTCTAATTTTGCACTTTTGTATCTTTTAGTGTTTTTGAATTAAACTGTACAATCAAAACTTTTTTTGGATTAACCAGATATAATTCCTCAAGTTCAGCATAAATAAAATGATGTTGCAAAAACGAACCAATATTGGATGATGCTTTAACATGAAACTTCCAATATTTGTTCACTATACTATGCTGGACATTGCCCAGTTGTGTAAGACTAATTGCCATTCAAGAAACTATTTTAAGCTGATAGAGCAGCATGGCACACTAAAAGTGCAAATATACATGAATTTAAACTTCATATGGCTTATTTTCAATGCCAACGTAAATTGCAATGCCTTTAAAGTTGAGCACGAAAACTTGAGCACAATAATCAGTAAATCTGTAGTCAATAATTTGGCTGTAACTTTTTTCCAGTACGTTTTTATGGCAAAGTTTTTTTTAATGGAAATATAAATGTGCTGTTTCTGCAACTTCTAAGCTAAAAACTAGCTTTCTAGCATATCTGCTTAGTGAGCAATGGCAAAATTGACTATTTTGGGCCCGTTTGATCAAATTGCACAACCACTAAAAGGTTGAAAGAACTCAAAATTGTGATAGAAGTATTTCATATGGTATTTGGGGCCGTATATCAAGACCACTTTTTTAAACTCAAAAGTTTTTATTATTCATTCCACCCTAATAGTGGCATAACCCCAAATTTTGAAAATTTTACTTTGTCTTTATGATTTTTTATCCTGAAACTTCATCTTCTGTTCCTATTGAGTGATTAGAATTTTTGAATTTTGGAGGACTCGCTTGAGAGAAACCCCGCATCGCGGCAAGCCCAGTTTTTTCTTTGTTCTACGTAGTTTTAATTCCCACTTATTTCGAGAATTTAGGCCATCTACAGCTTGAAGGGTTTAAAAGTTCAAAATTCCTTTGCGAAAAAAAAAAAAAGGATTTTTTTTTTGCAACCAAGATTTTGGTAAGGAATGGCTGAAGCAAATCTTAAAGTATTTTGTTTTAAACATGCTTTAGTTAGATGGAGAAGCTGCGCAAACTGGTGCAACTTTAAGCATACAAAAGTCTGGGGCAATTTTTATAATTTTTTGGCAAAAATAGTCGTTTTAACGCTAGTTGATTCAACTTTGTATGTTTTTAAGGCCATTTAAAAGCATTAAATTGCTAAAATTTTGAAGTCATTTCAAGCAATCGAATCGCCAAGACTCTTCAGCCCCCTTACTTATAGGTCAAGTCCAATAACACGCTCAAAGGCTTTTTGTATTTGGGGGCCAAGTTTATAAGTGACTTGGCTGAGGGGTTAAGTCCCCTTAGCCACTCACCAGTTGCACACTGGTTACATCAAATATAATGCTACTACAAAAATCTAAGATATAAAACTTGTAGCTACTTTAACACAACCACTGTTGTTTCCACTTTGACAGGGAGGTATATTTAGCATGCGGGTCAATACAATTTATATTTTCATGTAATTTAGAATAAAAAAGCATTGCAAAGTTATGTAAGAAGGTTGTAGCATGAAAAGCGCTGTAAACTCATTGTCACATAACATTTATCTGAGCTTTAGTAAGAAGCTTCGAATGGACCTCACGGTCTTCCAGTCAAGAGGGCTTTGGACTTGACCTGTAGTAGAGCGTAAGGACCTAAAGAAGTATCAGAGCTTAATTCTTTCAAATAGCTTCCTAATCTTAGCAATTAAATTATTTCAAATAGCTTTAAAAACATGCAAAATGTGACCCAAATGGCCTTTAAATGACTACGTATTTTTTTTAGAAAAATCACATCAAAAGCCTAACAGCAAAAAACAAAAATAATTAATCCAGTATAGCGTAGCCAGAAGGGGGCGGGGAGGAGCTATAGCCCCCCTTCCCCATTAATCTGTCGACCAAAATGTAGAAAAAATATCAAGTTTTTTTCACTTCCAAGGCTATCATTTCTGTGATATGAACTCTAAAGTAATTTAAAGTCGCTTTCGAAGCATTTACTAAGGGAAGGTAGTATTTGTCACAAGCAAAGTTTGCAAACCAGTAAAAACTTTAAAAAATGGCAAAAAATAAGCAATCACATTTGATCCCTCCTGCAAAATGCTAACGTAGACTTGAAAAACGTTGTGTAGAATGGGGGAAGGGTCTATTCAGTAGTGAATTCAGCTAATTACCCATCACTTCTTTAAATTAATGTTCTCTCAGCCCCTTCCCCCAATTTTTTTTAATGCAGACGAATTAAGTTAAAAACCAATGTATTTTTTCCAGATTTACCGGCTTGTAAAGAAAAAGGCTGAAATTTTGCCGTTAGCCACCGCCCTCATAGCCTGTTTACATAGCCAGTTTGATCATGCTTTTACACTGCTAATTGTTATGTCAGGACATTTTAAAAGCATTAATTATTAGCTGAATAAGCCTAAAATTAAGTTATCTTTGCCAAAAAAGATTGCAAAATTTTCAGCACTCTGGCTCCAGACCTTTGAGATAGCCGCCCGCCCCCCGGATTGAATATTTCTGGCTATGTGTCTGCATTAATCCATGATCATTTCAAATTTGTGCGCTTTGTATCGATTTAAAGCAAACATCTTGGTAAATTTAGCTACATGTTTACAGTATAAGTTTATGAATTCCAGTTTATGTGATCGACTTTCCTCAGTCAAAGTTTGAATATTCATAATCTTTGGGCAAAATTAGTTTGCATTCCTAAAAATGTTTTCTCCCATACGGCCATGAGTAAACTCTTTATTGATTTGTATTATTTTGTCAAAAGTTCATTTCTCGAAATCGAAACAGAAAAACGATGATGTCTCATATATACATGTGATACCAACTGGTACGAACCGCAACTGGAAGTGCACGCTCCGGCGGGAAAAAAAGGTCATGAAGAAGCTTCAAATTATATTCCTTTTGAATGCAAAGTTTTTTTGCGATTATTCTTTTTAGGTCAAAAGCCCAGTTAATATTAAGGAATTGAAAAAAGCACGTTTTCGCTGGGTTCCGTTCCACTACCATCGTACTAATTGCTGATAAACAGTTTTAGTTTGTTTTTTTTTAACTAAACTGAAAAATAAACCGCCGAATTTGCAAATAAATTATTATTGTTTTTACTGGGCAGCAGTGCAAGCGAATGTGCTAGTGTTAGGTAGAATCAACCTACACGTTGCGTAGGCCTCGTTTAGGCCCATTGCAACTGTAGCTGCTGTTATTGTTATTTTGTTTGGTTACTGGTTGAACTCAGAAAGCCTTCCAGCTTCCTATGTGTATGTGGCCAGTTTGTTAATATTACATTTCGTTACCACATTGTGAACAATGGTTTTGGTGATTCCAAAATATTTAACACGTATATCTTGGTAAAGCTTGCAATTGCCTACATGATGATTTGGTGTTTCATCCTCTAGGCAACATTTTGGACACAGAGAAGACTCAGCACGACCTGTAGTTTTCTTGTGTCGTTGTAGATTGCAGTGCCCAGTTAAAACTTGCACTACTCTATTTAAATGAGGCCTCTTAAGCAGGGTGTCAAACCAAACCTGAACTCGAACCGTAAACCCGAATGAACCGTTTTATTTTGGTGAACCCAAACCGAACCTGAACCAGCAAAATTTTACTTCAGTGAACCTGAACCAAACCTGAACCTTCAAAATTGTGCTCAAGTGAACCCAAACCGAACCTGAACCCCTAACAAAAGTAAGAATATATTTTTTCATATCCGGATACCGCTGGTGCTGGTACACACCGGTTTAGTGGCGCGTTGCAATGCCCATTGTCTGGTTCTTACTGCAGATCGTAGTTAAATTCGCCCATTTAAATCAATGGTAAAATTATTACATACATGCAACTTCAAACAACCACTGTAGGTTAGTGGGCGGCGTTTTTTGTTTGATTTTATTTTTGTATGAAGGGCGAAAGCTTCGTAATTCTATTTCAGGTTATTTCCGGGGTTAAAAGTCTTTATAAGTGCGTATTAAACTCATTTTAAAAAGGATACTATTATGACACAGAATAGCGTTTCTAGACAACTTCAGAGGATATACTGTACAGAAAATCAATTGCTAAACAGTCATAAACATAGTGAAATGTGAAGTCAAGAACAATCTAAGACCAAAAAAAGGTCAACAACAATTTTAGAAATGAATGAAGGCTACAGCTCTTAATTAACAGCTCATAGTGTAGAAAGGTCGAAGCAAAGTAAATGATTTTGTAGTATCGCCTATACAGGCGTATACGGTAAGCACGGCAGGGCTTGCTGGGGTAAGGTCTAGGAGAGCTAAATCTCCCTACGTCCAGTCCCATAGTAATGTCACTTACGATATTTGGTAGAGCAAAGGGCTTTTTAGACAAAAAATTGCTATTATAATAATTATTTCTTCCTTAAATTACACTCTGCCACGAGGCAGCGCAAAATACCTTAGTAAAACCAAAAGATGCCTAAGTAAAACCGAAAAAAAATATTGTGAAATTTTGGACGAAGATGTCAATTAAAGTCACCATTTTTAAACAAACGTATCCAAAATTTTTGAAAGTGGGACGAATGCGACGCCAAAGAAGCCGTTAGATTGGTTTATTTGACAATATATTAGCAAACGAGAACAAAGTTAGCTAATTTTTGTCTGAAAATAGCGTGAAAGCCCCTATTTTCAGTAAAAAAGGCCAAAAATTTGGCAGCAAAAGTATTCCTTTTTTGAAAAATGTTCTCCCCTGTTTGAAAATTCTGGGTGCACCACTGGGCAGGATTGATGTTTTAGCAGGCACTCCACGAACAACCCAACCTAGTTGCCCTATTCTCAAAAATGAAAATATTACCGGCAGGGATCTACCTCTACTGCAGAATACCTAAATCGTACTTCAGATATGATGGTTACAGGTCATCACTGAGAAAGTATATAAAAGTTTTTGAAAACCACTTCTTAAAGCAAAAGTGTCTTTGCCAAAAAAGGGACTAAAACTTAAACAAAAAAGATCATTACTAGGGTAGCGAGGCGCTCCAGTTTCGGACCTGGACTTCTGGCGCTCCAGCTTTGGACCTGGACTTCTGGTGCTCCGTACACGTCCTTTGTGCAGGGCTTTTGGCAGAAATTGAGACTAGTCGAAAAACCTGCAAAAAGTGTGCCCAGTAAATAAAATTAGAAAACTTATCAGTTTTCCTTTTCGTCAGGGTTAGGGTCAACTTGCCCAACTCCTCCTCCATCGAAGAACCTGGCTGTTAGCTAGCCACAGTACTTTAGACCATTGTTCCTGCAGAGGACCAAAAAAAGTGAACATAAATAATATTGCGTGAAATTCTCCTAATCTTCTATTGAAAAACTTGACTTCATATAGTGATTAGTTTTTATTATAAAACAAGCTTACTGCTGCGTGATTCCCATTTTGAAGGCAAATTGCTATTCTTAGGAAATCGGTAGAATTTGCAACTACTCTTTTGGCTTGTATGATCGCATCCTGATGCAAAGCACAATATCTTTTTACTCTTTTATCCTATATGCCAATCGCAACTCTGCTCAGAACTATCACATGTCATTGAATAAGTGTTAAAACGCTATTTTTCGATGCAAAAGTGCTCTTTTTAAAATGAGTTTAATACGCATTTATAAAGACTTTTAACCCTGGAAATAACCTGAAATGGAATTACGAAGCTTTGGCCTTTCATATAAAAGTAAAATCAAACAAAAAACGCCACCCACTAACCTACAGTGGTTGTTTGAAGTTGCGTGTATTTTACCATTGATTTAAATGGGCGAATTTTACTACGATCTGCAGTAAGAACCAGACAATATGCATTGTGATGTCATCACTAAGCCGGTCTAACTTCAACAGGATCAGCAATTTCTCCTTTTTTTCTGGACGAAATGAGTAACGACAGTTAAATTTTAAGTCAATGAACCCAAACTGAACCTGAACCAGTAATATTTTTCTTGAGTGAACCTGAACCAAACCTGAACCTCAAAAATGGTGCTCAAGTGAACCCAAACCAAACCTGAACTGCTAAAATATTTTGAGCCGGAGCTAAACCTGAACCCGAACCGTTATTTGAAATGGTTTGACACCCTGCTCTTAATGTTAAGGAGACGTATTGTTAGTCGTGAAGACGTCCTACCTACAGACTCCTTCATCCTCAAGCAGTTTTTCTGTTTATTCCACCTAGATTTCCATCTATCTGTGGATCAGTCCTAAACCGTGCTAACACAACTGGCATACGGGACTGTAATAAAAGGTTCAGGACCATGCAATTTTGATTTAGATCCTGATTTGGCTACATAATCGGCCACTTCGTTACCATGAACCCCTGCATGTCCCGGAATCCAGGCAATACTGACGTGGTTTTGTTTACCTAACTGATTTAGGTTTCTAATGCAGTTGAGCAGTGTAATTGATGTTACAGTGCACTTTATGAGTGCTTTGATAGCTGCTTGACTATCAACCAGCGCAACAATACTTTGATTGTGCATTTTATCCATAAGCAGGTTCTTAGCCACTTGTGAAATAGCTAAGACTTCTGCCTGGAATACAGTGCTGTAAATTCCAAGGTGGAAAAATGCTTGTTTTGGGGAGTTGTTTGGGTATTCGGCATAAAAAGCCGCTCCTACTCTCCCATTTAGTTTTGAACCATCAGTGTAAACCTTGGCAGTGCTCTGGTTTAGAACGCTTTCAAATCTGATAGCATTCTTTTTGTCCATAATTTGACATTCAAAGTTTCTCTCAAATAGCTTTGTTTTCTTTATTCGGTCAGCTGGCATTTGCAGTAGAGGTTAGAATTTCCTTGCCTCATTGCAAACATCAAGATGGCTTTTTGTTTTCCCAAAGGAACCAATTGGGTTGACATGCCAGAGCCCACTAACAGTGATTCTGTATGACCCTCGCACTGTCTCAGCCAATAGAAATTCCTCAAGATGGGAGTTATGTTGAGCAAAATTTCTGGAGCACCAGTAGAGGTGCCAGGAAAAGCTGATGAAATCATCAGGCAAGCAAGTCTCTGCACCTTTGTGAGTTTCCTCACTAGATACTTTTTGTTGAGACCGCCAGCCCAGGACACACATGCATTCGACATGGTTGGCATATCACAGCTGTGTATATCCATTTCATCATAGATGGTGTTATTCTCCACGTTTTACCCACAATTTGTCTACATTGCATTAATGCTGTAGTTGCTTTGCGGGTAATTCGGGTAATATGTTTCCAAGTTAGCTTGCTGTCTAGAGTAACACCCAACAGCCTTGTTTTGTTGGAAAGTTCAAGTTTTGTACCATTCATTGACAAGGAACCCAAGTCTGGATTCCGTTTGTGAGTGAACAGTACAATCTCGGTTTTCTTGCAGCTAAACTGTAGCTCTTGTTCCAAAGCACAATTTTCAGCAATATTTATTGCTTTTTGGGCCATCCCTCTGATCCAAAGCATATCAGCACTAGTGACCAACACTGCTAGATCATCGGCGTAGGCTTGAACATAAAAGCCTCGGCTACGTAACTCGAGCAACAGGCTGTTCAAGACACAGTTCCACAGAAAAGAGGACAGGATACCACCTTGTGGGTTCCTCTTCACTACTTCCCTTTTAACTTTATCACCACATAATTCTACTTGGACTGTGCGATGTCTTAGTAGAGTCTCTATCCATGAGGTGAAAATCTTAGACATGCCCAACCCTCGCAGAGCCGCAACAAACCTACGGAAGGTGACATTGTCGAAGGCGCCGACAATATCCAGGAAAATATCCAAAGGTGGTTTTTTTCCAACAAGGCAATGCTCCACACGGCGCACAAAGTCATGCAAAGCAGTTTCCGTAGCAACTCCAGCACGAAAACCATACTGCGACGCAGAAAGCTTTGCCTGCACGTTATTATCTTCATTAATATGATACAGAACTAGCTTTTCCAACCATTTCAGTTAAAAAGAAGTTAAAGTGATCATACGGGCTTTCCTTTCCCAGTTTGGGGAGAAATATACCTGTGCCTTCTTTCCATGCCAATGGCACATTGCTGTGTCTCAGGCATGCTTGAAAAATGACATGGTAATATCCTTTCAGTTGATTCCAACCTTTCTGTAGCAGTACAGGATAGAGCCCGTCTGGCCCTAATGCTTTGAATGGTTGAAATTCGTTAATATCTGCTTCTGCACTAGCACAATATGCTAACAGATCCTTTCCTCGAGGGTTTATATCAGAGGATCCCCATATGGTGTGATGTGCATTTGCATCAGTTCCTAGAATAGTAGGAATTTGTTCAATTTCTGTGAATACCAACAGATCCCTTAGTAAATTGGGCGGAGCTGGTTCTTCGGCTGCCATGTATGCTGATACAAAAACAAAACTGTCTCCCTTTTGGCACACGATGTTAACTCTAATTGCCACGATATCCTCATTTGGAAACATCAGGATTAGAGAACAACAGAGATCAGGAGTAACATAAATGCACGCCTGAGGACGATTACCGTTTTCAATTCCGTGAAAGAGGTTCCATCCTCGTAGCTTGCTTTTGATTTTTGTGACATATGTCCATGGTTGTTGAGCTAACACTAACCCGGAACGTACGCTTTTTGTAACTTCACACATGTTATAGCTTGCTGTTTTACATTTGTGTAGGTTGATTTGCCAACAGTTTAAATTATGTAAGGATAACTTAGGTGCCGTTATGGCGTTATTTGATTTGTCCAGTTGTCCACTGTAATCCTGAGCCATTCTTATCTATATGATAGATGTACTCAAGTATAGCACTTTATTCTTAGAAGAGCTGATATGGCTACTTCAATACTACAGAGAAAATCTCTGACTTCTACGAACTAGAAGTCGTCGGCTTCTCTGTATCTGCTGAAGTGCCAGGCTCAGCAGTATCCATTATTGCCTCACAGGTTCTCATCACCTTTTGGCGAACGCGATGACAACTCCAGATTTTGAAACTGCTTGGCACTTTTCTTCTTTTGGAACTGAACCCGCCGATGACCAGCGTATGGGTTGTAGTTCAGTTCCTTCAGTGTGGTTAGCGAAGGTTCCTGAACGGATACTAAATGTAGCACCCCTTCGTTCCACTTTGCTGAATGCTTTGTTTCCAAATCTGTACAACTGATTTTTGCATTACAACGGGAAACCAGCGTAAGGTTATCGGAAATGCTTAAACCGTCATCCTCTGGCAACCAGATTCCAAAGGTTTTTGCTAGAGGCAAGTCTTTAGGGCCTTTTGCATCGTAGCCTTGATGAACTACCAAGGATGGTACAATAGCCTCAAGCACATGTTTTGCCCACTCCAAGGTTTTCTCATCCTTGCATATGATCAGCACTTTACCTTCAAAGATAAAAGTGCGTTCGATGTGAACAAGAAAACACGGATCGGTACAAAGAATCATTTTGGTGATGGCATTTTGAATTTCACGTAGATCCATGTTGTCCATACCACCATCCCCTTCTGACTCTTTTCTCGTGATGGTTAACTTTTGATTGCTGGCCTTCACAGCCCCAGCATAACTAGTTGGGGTGCTTGTGCCAGCCGTCGTTTTCTTGGCTTTGCCTCCTTGCATATCATGAGCGACTTCATGTTGTCCACGTTTCTGTGGGAGGTTTGTTGTAGAGGATAGAGAATCGGAAGATTCTCTAGCCCTTTTGGTTTGACCGGAGGAGTGATCAGAAGACTCCTGGTCAAGGTCGGCCAGTGACATACCAGCCAAACCCTTCATCACTCGCTTCTTTTCCTTTTCTTTTTTTTTCGTAGTTTTTTCCCTGCTTCACCTTAGACGTGCAAGCAATATCCGAGGAATTGCTTGGATTCTGAGGCTCCACAAGGGAAGTTGAAGTGGTACTCGGTTTCACAACTGACTATGCCACTTTTGCTGTACCCTCAGCTTCTGAGACCGACATCTTTAGCAAAGGAACGTTCTCAACTTGAGGGCTCAGGTTTGATGTTTTTTCGACATCTGGGCTAGAGGGCGCAGTTGGCCGAATGCTATCTTTGTTGGCATTGTCACTCAAGAACTCACTGATTCTTGGTTGTGACAGTGCCACTTCTTCTGAATTTAGGGGTGTCATTTGTATTACTTTTTTTTTCAGTTCACTGACATAATTCATATGGTTGGTTTTCTTTAAACTGGGAAAATTTCCAAAGACCGGATTATTCAAACAAACAGAAAGCTACGAACTACCATTTCTATCGATTGCAAAATACCAACACTGCAAATAATGAAATTTTCTCTGGACTACTGGTCTTGGCGGAGCCCCCCAATACAGCTGCAGTCCCCTACCCAGGTGCCATCTGGAACTACAGGTGCACGGGGATTTTCACAAGCTGATGGACATGAAGTCCTATGTTGGCTAGACTAGGACCAGCATCCTTTCTATCTTGTGGCCGCGACACGGCAGCGCGTTTTATCCGCTGTACCCTATACTCGCATTGACATTCCGCCGCAATATTGGTACATTGCCATCGGTTCCATATTAGTCCGCAACTCCTGTTGGCCTTAGAGTCAGGGGTCGGAAATTAGAAGGCAGGACTTCGCAGTATCAGGCCTTCGCTTGCAATATAGGTCGGTACAAACTGCGGTTTTCTGGTTTAATTGTTCATGTGCTTAGCTTCATAATGTTCTGATGAAACTTCTGATGTGTATGGGTAATTTTAGGTCATATAAAGTTGTGACAACTGACAATCTTTTGTACTTCTATGAAGGCCAGAATTAAGCGTTTTAAGCTGTTGAAGTAAGTACTTACCAGTACAGTTCTAGAGTAGGAACAAGTTTATTTATTAGTGTAAATCAAATGCAAAGATGACCAAAACTTTCTGCTGTAAGGCCGCAACTAGAATTATGATGACGAAACGTTTTAAGTATACCATAGGCCAGTTAGAAATGAAAAGCTTATTTCCTTGAGAGTTCAGTGTCTATCCTGTCTATAATAGCCTAGACAACTTCCCATGGCTGTCATGCTTCATGCCGCAATTTTATTTAAAAACTCATTGTTTAGATAGCCAATGCTGTAAATACATTATTTGTATGAAGCATTACTAATTGTATTGGCCTAATGCAAAATTGCAGCTTAAAATTTTTTATGTTGTTTGACTTGTTTCAGAAGCCTACTTGGAAAACCTGCCTGCTGTGATGTATTGCAGTTGTTGCTGTACAGTTTGTACTTGATATGTTGATAATTAGAAAAAACTGTTAACTTTAATTTGATGAAAAACTGAATAATCGTAAATCAAGAAGCTATGTGTCAAAAGGCAATCTATGAGTGAACAGTCAGTCGCAACTCAGTAAACGGTAAGTAAGTGACTAGATTTATTGCGACGCTTTCGGTACTCAATACTGCAGACGGTGTATGGTACATTTTCCAGTTAGAAATGTGCTAAGTGGCTGTGATTTTGAATTGCATTGAGTTTCATTTCTACTGAGCTCAGTGTAATTTGGATTCGCAGCTACTTTGAAAAGTCAACATGCAATGAAGAAGAATTGAGATGCAAGACAAGCCTATGTACAAAACCAATTTTAGTACAGTTAGTAGTTTGCGACGAGGTAATGGGCAAGTTGGTAGCATGCAAAATATTGTTGTAGCTTACTTTTGGCTTTAACAACAGTTATTTGCATGACTACAACAATAGTAGCTCATCTGAGGTCTGGTAGCCTTTATTGCGATAATTTAAGCAAGACAACAGTGGGAAAAAAAAGGTAGTGGTGGAATATTGTAACAAAGGGATAAAAGTGTAAGTTTAACTTTTATCATCTGCCTCTAGATTGTGGGCATTGGTTTTCGATAGCAATTGCGATTAGGATCATGCGATACTAATTTTTGATAATAAAGTTGGTTACGATTACGCGATATCAATTTGTTTGCAAACACTGTTTCGGTAATGCGATGTCGATTTACGAGAGAAAACATCAAATGTGATGTTGATTTCTGATAGTGAGCATCTTATGAACAAGCGTTTCTATCCTGATTGCTGACTCTTACATCGATGAAAGTCGAAAGCAGCTCTATACATATCAGATATTGAGAGTTGGATATTCCACAACTTCTCACGTACTGACTTGTAGAGCAACTTTGTGTGTTAATTACTGCTGCAACTAATTCTGACTTTCTGTATTTACATAGCCTAAACTGGTTTTTCTTGCTATACCATTATCCAACATGTTTGATGTCTTTCCACTAACACAAAATGAAGTTTCAGCAGTAATATTTTATGCTACTATTAAATTGGTAATGATAGCTTATTATTTCTGAAAAACAAATATTTAATTAAAATTTTAACATGAAGTTGTTTTTCTAGGTTTGACCAACAAGATCAAGATGAAATTGGCAAGGTCATTTGGAAAAAATTTGCATATCAAGAAAGATACTGTGTATTTTTCAACCAAAACCTGGTACTTAAATCAACAAAAAATATTGCAGTATTTTAAAAGTGTCCTACCATAAGAGGCTTTTCAGGATTTTGGTCTTTACAAGCAACTTATTAAACATGAGACTAGATGAGTGAAATGTGCAATGATGCAAAAACAAAATGTCAATTTTATACTTGCGTGCTAAAAAATCTTTTGATAACAGCAGATAAGGGTAGCTTAATTAACCTAACAAGTGTAATCTAATATGTTCTGAAGTTATCTGACTTGCACTTAAGTCAAAACAAAATACTGCAAAATTTAATGGTGTCTGATCATTTGAGGCTTCCCAGGGTTTTGGTCTTTAGAAGCAACTTTTTAAACAAGACACTTTAGGCAATTGAAATCTATACCAGTAATGATTTGGAAAGAAAAAGGCAAACAGATTTGACTGATTAAGCATAATGTGTTTTTGTTAACAAGCTAATAAGAGTAGCCTAGCCTAGCTAACAGTAATTAATCTACAGTAGCAAGTGTAATCAAATATGT
This sequence comes from Trididemnum nubilum, assembly GCA_963965965.1. Classification (NCBI taxonomy): domain Eukaryota; kingdom Metazoa; phylum Chordata; class Ascidiacea; order Aplousobranchia; family Didemnidae; genus Trididemnum; species Trididemnum nubilum. Next base: position 23,991,512 of record OZ014476.1, read on the forward strand.
TCTGGAGTGATGTGACCCTAATTCAAGATCAATCTGATCAGTTGACAAGTGATGCTTATACTGACAAGTAATAAAATACAGAATAGATATTAAAAAATTGTTAAAACAGTCTTGGCTATTATTTTTTAAAAGGAAATGGTATGGCTATTAATTTAGCAAAATTAGGCATTATTACATAAGCACTTTGGCCCACTGCTGAGTGTGACCACTCATTGAAGTAGGCTAACTTGAAATATACTTCCATGCCTGTATCACTAACAGAAGTAAACCATTGTTTCCAAATAATCACTGATATGTAGCTAGTAATAATTCAAAAACTATAGTAATTGAAGGTCAAAGACAGTGGCATCACTTGTGATTTGAGCTAAAAACAGAGGAAGGACAATTTTCACTTGAAATACAGAAGCTTGTTAATGCTTCCCGCAAAATTGGCTTCTGCCAAATATTCATTACATTTTTCAGTTGGTGCAGCATGCACTTGGGGGCTCTGACTGTAGCGGAGCAACATTTGAGCTGCCATAAGGGGATAGTTCCTCTACCAGTTACATTACCAGTGGTTGATGGTTAAAGATCTCTGTTTTGATCAATCTGGTAGGCCCAGGATTATTTCAATTTGCACAAGCAAAGGCTTTTAATAAACTGCTGTTTCAATTGGCTTTCAACAAACACCTACAGGTAATGGTTCTAAAATGGTCTTGACCTAGCCTAAAAAGATTCAAATAAATGTAGTTTACATTTTCAAAGTTCAGAAGTTCGATAGCTTAAAAAATTTTAATCAGTTACTGGTAGGCTACCGGTATGACCGGTATGTCATAATTTATAGTGTTTCGGTACTACAAGATATTACTACACAATATTCTATAAGCCTAATGCGTTTCATAACGCACACCAAACAAAGTTTGGAGAAAATTTATGACACAAGTTTAATATTCTAGCGAAATCCGCTCCTTTATTAACTTTATTTTTATACCCCAAGTGCTTTATCAAGGTTAGTTTGAAAGTCAATTCGAAAACAAAATCAGCATAGGCAAATGCTGATTTCTTATCAGCTATTAATCTCCTGAGGCTTTCATTTGATTTATTTCAATCACATTGCGTTTTAATCAGGGATATCTAGAAGATCGGAATCGCTTACTTTGCTTTTTCGCACGTTTCATGTGACAACAGTGGTGCTATGCAGCGCTTTTAGATTCTCGGACGCTTGAATGATCACAAAGCGAAACTGCTTGTTCTGTGCAATGCACGTTGGTAAAATCACTAGCACGTGTTGGGTAGTGAGCAGTGGTTGACATTTAGAAGTCTAGTTACTTTAATACGTTCAGTAATTGCAATCTATGTTGAAAGTTCGGGAAAACGTTCATGATAATAAGATTAGGTGTAGATTATAAATGCGCAGTTTACAAGACTAGTCAACAGTGCTATGGTTTATAATCTGTAATCTTGTACTGTACTATAGTAGTCTACTAGACAGTAATCTATGCAATTTTGTCAGTGATTGGCTTGGTAAATGCGAATGTATTAGCTACTTTTCGAAATTGTAGTTGTTAAGATCAAGTGCAGTAAATTTAACTCAACAATACTGTGCTTGCGGTTTAGTTAGTTATGAGACTATCCTTGCTTGGAACTATTCGGAGATATGAAACAGCTTTATGCTTTGGTAGAGCATAAAAGTTGCTCGAACTTTAAAGAAGTCGTCATTAAACCCAGTCATTGTAGCCAAAACGTCTCCCCAACCTGCCATCTGTAAGTTATATGTATTGTATTTGTTTTTTCTCATTCTGGTAAACGAAATTAGTAAATTTGCTTGTTTGTCGCTGGCATTCTTTTCAAGTTTCTAAGTTCAATTCAATTCAGTTTATTTTTGCCATGTCTGGCATGGAAGCAGCAAAATTGACCATACGGTCTTCAAAGTTCAATGCTACTGTAAAAAACAGCAAAAGAAAAAAGCAACATAACATCAGCACTTACATATTTACAGCATTTTGATCAACTTAGTGTGTAACATTTTACATTTACAGAAAAGCAGCAAAATGACTAGTTGGCATTATCAATAAACACTAGCGTGACCCCAAAAATAGGAATAAAAACACTTTTTATATTGGCATCATAATAATTTCGTTTACCGTTGCATTTCAACTATATCATAAGATTATTAAGTTGTAATAGTACCTTGCTGTTTTGAGATTAAATGGTCCTTAAGTTTTCTTGAAAATGTGTTTGTTCGATATTTTTTGAGGTATGGGGGAATTTTGGCCCGGATTACAGGACCAGTTACATTTATTGCTTTTCTTCCGAGGGAAAGATTGGTTGTTTGGATGTAATAGTTACCTTTATCACTGCATCTTGTGTTGTGCTTGTGAATTGAAGCAGCTGTCTTGAATGAACCAGAGGTTATATTGTTTACCTTGTAGTGGATTCGATGCATAAATTTGGCAGTTTCAAGGAAGAGCCTGTCATTACTTGTTAGTTATTTCAACTAAAGTACAAAGTTTATACATTCAGCATTATCGTTGTAACAATGGGTAACATCTCTTTTATTTGTATCTTTATATGTTTGAAAAAGAAATGTTGCAGTATATCTACCTAGAAATTAGCTGAAATTATTTTACTGCTAAATCATGTAACTGATGCACAAAAATGAACTTTGTAGTTCAAGGGATGACTGTCGTGTTCAATAGTACATTTATGTGCTTATTTTCAGGTTTCTTCAGTAAAACCCACAGCCCATGTTGAGAATCATTATACTGTAATGGTAATTATCCAAGCTTTTTTGCAACAGGAAACGTAGTTACTTTTATTTACAATTGTTGGAAAGTGTTTTTGGAAAGTGTTTTTGACTTTTATTTACAATTGTTGGAAAGTGTTAACCCTAACCCATAATCATCTATTTGACATCTAGTGGAATGCAACAGCTTTCATGCTAAACCAGCTGAGCTTTTTTTTTTGTTTCCATCAAAACTTTCCATGAAAAGGTGAGATTTTTATTCAAATTTCCATCAAAGTGGAATGCAACAGCTTTCATGCTAAACCAGCTGAGCTTTTTTTTTCCATCAAAATTTTCCATCAAAAGGTGAGATTTTTTTTCAAATTTCCATCAAAAGTGAGATTTCTTTTTCCGTTAAAAATTTACTTAATGAACTGCAGTTTGTATGAAAAATTTACGGTCGTTTTTGAAAGTTTGATGGTAAGGTAAAATCAGGGATATCTAGAACATCGAGATTGCTAACTCAATTTGGCTACTGACAACTGGAGAGTTACAACAATTTTTTCAAATAGATGTTTATTAGACATTGCATACGCTATATATCGGTTCTTGACAACATATATGGCATTAATAGTCATTCCTACTAAAACTTCTGGGCTTAGTGAGGGAGTATGCAGCGTACAGGTTCGATTTCCGAGGTAGTCAAATAACTGGCGCCACCTTTCCAGGAAAAACTAAGGCATTGCAGCCAGACTGGTGACTAGCCATCAACTGTCCAGTTGATAGTGCGCTATATGATCATCGAGATGTTGTTCACTGGTTCGGTACTTGCACAGGGCATATTGCTGTATTGACCTTGGGAAAGACACTCCACGCTAATTTCCGTCAGAGCCGTACAGTTTACCAGTCGAGGTGGCCTAGTCTGACAGAACATTTGCAAACAGAAACGAAAATAGTAAACAAACACGGTACAGCTGATTTGAAAATGGATCAAGCAATACCATAAATACGTATTGCTTTATAAACATATAGCTGACAACAAGCTTAGAATGTAGTCGCTACTGCATGCACATTGTTACTTCTAGTTCAGTCAATAAGCTTTCGAATATGCTTCAGTTGGACATTTTAAAAGTCAATTTTGAGATTTTTCCTAAACACTGGGGGTCTTCTATAGTAGGGCGGCTGTTGAGTTTCTTCAACTGGTTCTTTGCAAAGCGATTAAAACCGTCCGGACAATGAACTTAAAGTTTGTGTGGTCTGAGCTACATTTGATATCGGTAAGATCACAGAATCTGCTTGCATTCGCAACTGCAGTAGAAGCGTTCGTAAATACAGCCCATGCATTGTTCAATGTCAACAGCCTTTTTATATTTTTAGCATTCGATGCCAAAGCATTGAAAAATTGCATCGCAAATACCATAGTTGCAAAGCAAAACGCACTGGCTCTGCAAGTCCGCCACGGTTTGCCATTTTGAACAGCTTTTAATGCTCTTCGAATAGACTTTCAGTAACTTCTGAAGAGGTATTGCTTGAAATCAATAATTTCTTGCAAGACGTGCATTTTCTTTGGTTGTCAATTCGCCGGGTGATGTAGCCGCTCACATAGTAACATATTGCAACATCTGCCTGGGAAATGTCCTCCAAAGTCACATTGGAAAAAATTACCTTCAGCCAATTGTAGTCCTCTTCCCTATCAATATGATTTGAGAGCTCATTGTACAGTTCACACTGTTGAATCGTTGTTAACAAGGCATCTTGCTGTAGCAGACTTAAGCAGTGGATCTTTTTTCTGAATGCGGTAGATGTTTCACGGAGGTTAAGTAATTACCACCATTACTGTGATGGTACCATTCAAAGCGTCCTTCTAAAGAAGCAGACGTCAGCTTTCCAGTTAAGAAGTACTGAAAACCATGATTGTCTTTCGAGCAAGTGCTTAGCCAACTCGGGTATTGCTGTCATAGACTGAATGCAGGCCATAAAAGTTTGTGCGGTAAACCCTGCCTTTCCGGATTGCTTTACTCGCAAAATATTTGGATGGCTTCTAAATATTTCAAACCAGGGTGGTCATGCTGCATGTGTTGAATTGACATGTACATTTCCTCTTTCTATCTTTGATCTAAAGCCAAAATATAATTACTCAGTAAGGGTGTTTACAACACATTTCACACTATTTATATCATTCGTCGCCACATGCTAGCATGGAATTGTGCGCTACTTACTGCACCACAATGAATGTTTTCCATAAATACAGCAATTACATTCATGATTAGATAGTAGACACCATCGAACTTACTGCACACTTTGGCAATACCAATTTTCAAGTACAGAAGCATTTCTACCCTGTTATTATCCTTACCTAGCTGAAAGCTAGACATACCTTTGTAAGGTGTGTCGACTGATAAAATTTTCCATTTGGTGGAGATAAAATCGAGGTAACGAGCAGTTTCAGAAAACTCAGGATGACCCTCCAAATAAAACTCAAAGCACGAACACTTGATTCATGAAAAACTCCTATAAAATTAAACATTTGACCAAGACAAATACTTTTAATTTACTCAAAAGCAAACCTATTACTGTGGCTACCATTAGTCTCGGTCACATTACCTCATCTAGGAAAACTAGTTGTGAAACAACACCAATGCTTGTGCTGTAATTAAAATTTCAATATGTTTTGTATAGTTTGTCTTAATTCTAACTAAAGGGACATAGATGTTGTCGCAGTAATATTAAAAACAGGAGAGTATATCAGCAGACACTTCCCTTTCATCAAATATACTAATGCATATCAATTGAAAAATCTTGTACCGTAGTCTATAGTCATCGTGCTATAGCAGCTGTTTTGCTGTAACTGTACTGGTAACCTGACAGCCAGATATATTGCAAAACTTTCAACTTACTAAGGATATGTTAAAGTGATGTTTGGGCAATGCTACTTGTGTTGAGGGATACTTTTTTCAATGCATGGGCAACTTTTAGGGGTTTTCCTTTTTCTATGCGATAAAGGTGCTTCAAATAGGCAAACTGAGCAATGCATTTGTTGCCAAGGATGTACTTATGACAAAGTGTTGGTGAGAGCATCAGTCGTTTATTCATAAACTGTTGTACAAATTCTTAAAGTTGTGCGTGAAGTCGAATGTGAAAAAGAGACGCTCTCTTGGGATAAATGGATGCTCTATACTGGGGGATATATACTGGCTCTATACTGGCTCACCATGGCAGAGATCCACAAAAAGCTTCCTAAAATATAAAAAAGGTCAAATTGCATACCAGCTACTTAACACAGCTGCTATCGTTACTTCTCTTGTACAGTATTAGTATTAAAGTTTGTGGATGTAGTCATGTCATTTCAAATTCAATCCCATCTGTATTCACTCGGTTTGTTCAGCTCATTTAATGGATGAGAAAATTTAGCAAAGCTTACCACATACTTGCCATTGAAACCTGTCACCTATGAAAATATAAACTCACAACACCCAAATGGGTTTTACTGCTTAAGTTAGTAGGGAAGATATCCTTCTTTCATGAAATTGAATAGCAACATCCATAACAGTTTACATACACCATATAGAAAACTGACTACTCCACTCGGACAGACTACACGAGTATTCTTGAAATGAGATGTTAATGTTGGCAGTACTTCCTTCATTATGCTATGTCGAGGTATAACGAAGTAATATGCGCCTAATACACTTAGTTGCAGGCAATTTCTATTTCATACTTATATTGTATGTACAGTAAAAACCAAACAACGAAAACATCTTACAGGTTGCATATGCGGTTGTCGGTTTTCAAAGCAAGAACATCAAAACAATGTTTGATTCCTTCCATCACTCCATATTCTCATCTGGTTGTCCATCAAGTGTGCATGCTGTTACGTAATGTACCGGAAGCGATATCACCAATGCAATGCAAGTGCTTGCAGTGAAATCAGATGACCAATCACAAGCAGATTTGCAAACAGGACAGCAAATTCAAAACTCTGTAGTGGTCTTTATAATGCTGGCTGAACACAATTAAGGATTGTAAGAAGATCTTGGTAGTAGAGCAGAAGAAATAAACATTTGCACTTCAAGCTTGTGGGTAATAATAATTGTAGCAAGAAGTTTCGGTGAATCCAATGGCTGGTTAGAACTTTTGATATAATGGTAAAAAATGCTGCTACCTTTTTCCACATACACAAAAGCGCTTGGTAAAGATTCAGATTTTAACATTTCTTTGAACTCCCGAGAAATTTTTTTCTTTCAAATAGTAGCTCAAATGTTTATTGATTTGACTGTTTTCATTTATCAGTACAGCTGAGGATGTGCTTGATGTTGTGGGTTGGGGTGCAGATGAATTTGAAGACAAATATTGATGCAACAAAGGAAAAATATGAGGGACCGCAGTTGGCTTCAAGCAAATTCGCTCCAGACTTTGGCTTAAACAAGCCTGTTCATGTGATTCTGTGTGATCACTTGACCTAGTTTTAAAATTATCCTCAGTAAAATGATGAGCACAACGAGGAATTGCTTTAATTCATTTTTGCCTCAATACTGGTACTGCATATCTTTTTGTGGAAATCTGAATAGTGCAACTGGTTCTGATTTCTTGCTAGATTTATAACTAAATTTACATTCAGGAACACAACAAGAGTTAACCATTGCATTTGGTAGCCTACAGTATATCATCCAATTCGAGAATAAAGATAAAATTCTAAAACTTTACAGCAAAATATCAGCTAAAATTTTACAATAGTGTGTATAGCATCACTCCACTTCAGACGAACCAATAGGAAATACCGGTCGACCACTGGCTACCGATATATGTCTACCTAGGAGTGCAATAGAGGTTGCAATTTGCTAACAGACTCACTCTCCAGACTAGGTAGACTAAGTTTTTGAAATGCTCTAGAGGGTTATAGCCACATACCAGTAGGCTACTGAGTAGGCTATTTACCGGTACGTATTACGGGTGGGTTCAATTCAATTTATTAAGACAGCGAAAGACTGTTCAGTCATCAAAGTCAACTGTCAAAATTAGCAGTTAAACATCATTACCGGTAACAATTGAAATTAAAAGCAGAAATCAGACTATTTAGAGCAGTATACAAACTTCTTACGCTCAGAGTCTTGTCCCTGACAGGAACCTCCCTCAACTCACCCCCAAATGATAAATAATAATAGGCACTAATTAATTTTGTTTTGAATTCTATTTTGAATTTACAGAAGTTCTTCTGTTTTATCTGTAATGGTGTTTCGTTCCAGATTTTTGGTCCATTACACTGCAAACACTTTTGGGCTTGTTTCGATGAAACTCTAGTAATGAAGTATTTTTTTTTGATGTTTTTTTCTGGTGTTGTGTGAATGGATGTTATCTAACATTGTAGCCGATAGCATAATTATTAGGCACAAAGCTGGACAGCGCGGTTTCGAGCTTTTAGCTCTCATCGGCAGCCCTCAGCTATCTTTTCAAAGGTATTCCCAGCTGAACAAATATCTTGGCCTAACTGGCAAACCTTAATGGCTTGCAGAGAGGCAGATGCTTAGTAGGGAATAAACGATTTTTTCACTTGTGGTACTTTAGAAACAAGTGAAAAATCGCTGGATCCTTGTAGTAAGGACAGCCATAGGCTATTCTTACTACAAGGACTCCCTTCTGCGTGACCACGGAAATCAAAACTGCAACATCTTGACGTCCTTCGTGGTCGACTCCTGGGAAGCCATGTCAACTTCCATTGGCAGTTAGATGGCCAGAACAACCACCAACCCTGCAGCTCCAATGATATTTCACATTGTAGCTCAAGTCAATTAAGCACAGAGCTGGACAGCGCTGTTTCGAGCTTTTAGCTCTCATCGGCAGCCCTCAGCTATCTTTTCAAAGGTATTCCCAGCTGAACAAACATCTTGGCCTGACTGGCAAACCTTAATTGCTTGCAGAGAGGCAGATGCTTAGTAGGGAATAAACGATTTTTCACTTGTGGTACTTTAGAAACAAGTGAAAAATCGCTGGATCCTTGTAGTAAGGACAGCCATAGGCTATCCTTACTACAAGGACTCCCCTCTGCGTGACCACGGAAATCAAAACTGCAACATCTTGACGTCCTTCGTGGTCGACTCCTGGGAAGCCATGTCAACTTCCATTGGCAGTTAGGTGGCCAGAACAACCACCAACCCTGCAGCTCCAATGATATTTCACATTGTAGCTCAAGTCAATTAAGCACAGAGCTGGACAGCGCTGTTTCGAGCTTTTAGCTCTCATCAGCAGCCCTCAGGTATCTTTTCAAAGGGATGCCGATGAGAGCTAAAAGCTCGAAACAGCCCTGTCCAGCTCTGTGCTTAATTGACTTGAGCTACAATGTAAAATATCATTGGAGCTGCAGAGTTGGTGGTTGTTCTGGCCACCTAACTGCCAGTGGAAGTTGACATGGCTTCCCAGGAGTCGACCACGAAGGACGTCAAGATGTTGCAGCATAATTATTAGTTGATGCACTGCAGATGTTTAAGGCTTTGTTGAGTACTTTGTGCATCAATTTAGCTAATTCAAGTTTATAAATATCGTGCAGCTTTAGTATTTGTAGCCTTGAGAATAATGGTGTTGCTCGTGTTCTTTTATTGCTATAAGTGATGATTCGCATTGCTGTTTTTTGAAGTAAAAATAAAGGTCTCATATTCGAATTGGAGGCACTGTCCACTGAAGTAGGCCTACCCTAATTAATCTTACGCCTATTTTAATGTTTCATCAGGCTCGATTGTAACTTAACGTTTGACCTCAACTATAACTAACTACGAGAAACTTCAAAGTGTATTTTTTTCTGTGTCATTGCCGACTAGCAACTAGTACTACTAACACAAACGCAACACCCTGCTAAATGCTCATGAGCTCAATGACTAACCCTCCAGTTGTCACCAGTCATGCGGAACGTGACGCAAGTAAGCAATCCAGTTGTTCTAGATATCCCTGGTTAAAATTTATGCTTTTTTTTTGAAAGTTTGACGGTGAAGTTAAAATTTCAATCTAATTAAATGCTGAATTAGTCACAACCTTCAGACTCCGGCTAAACCCTGCTGCATTTAAACGCTGATATCTAACAACAGAGCATTTTGTGTAAACGTATTAAAACTTCAATATTACTGGCTAAATCAGTGTGTTCTTGACAATTAGTTGATTGCTTGATTTGACCGCGAAAGGTCCTTTTGCAACTTGCCTGTGGCAATTCTAATCGATCTTTATAACTGTCGCGTATACTTAGTGAGCAACTAAATAAAAATTTGTTTTAATATTATTTTTCTTAAACTAATACCAGTTCGAATGTTTACGGCTATGACTGAAAATAATCACCAATTGCACTGTTCAGGATTTTGAAAGAACGATTCAATGTGTGAATCGCTTTGTCTCTATCAACATGGATCTAGCAAATCTTGCAACATTGCTCTTTATTAGTGGCAATGTCCACCCTTACCCAGGCCCCATCAGCAACCATCCTCACCCCAGGCACCCTTGCTCCATCTGCCATCTGGATGTGGGCAGAGATTCTCTTCAATGCTCTGCTTGCCTCAAGTGGGTGCATTTCCTTTGCTCCTTTCTTACCCGTGTTGACTTTCGCACAATCCGTGCAACTGGCACTGCAGTGGGCTGGCGATGCCCAGCGTGCCATCCCCAAAAGAAAACTGGCTCCCCCACTCAGACCAGTCTCCTTGTTACGCCGCCTGCGTCCCCTCCCCCAGGGTTCCCCTTACTACCGCCTGGCTTTTATCACTCACGTCCACCTCGGGGCCTCCCACGTTACCCTTGCTCCATTTGCTCTCTCGAGGTAGATAAGGCTTCTTTAAAGTGCTCCACCTGTTCCAAGTGGGTGCACTTCTCCTGCTCTTCTCTGACTCGGGCTGACTTTCGCAAAATCTGCGCGGCCGGCTCCCCCAAGGGTTGGAATTGCCCTGCTTGTCTTAATGGGGATCTTGCCTCTTCCACCCACCGGCCAGCGTCCCCCCGCCTCGTCTCTCCAGCTCTGCCCCCACCCACACCCACTCCACTTGCTTGCTCAGATCTTATGGATTCATCTCTGCCTCTACCCTCACATCCTCCCCTTCTTAACACCTGCCCTCCTTCCGCCTTCACCCTTCCTGCCTCATCACCACCGCCCACAGCTTCACAGCCGGTCCACAACTTGCCACCGCACCCTCAAGGAAATCCACGCCTCTCACACAATCTCAGAATTGTGCAATGGAATGCCGGCGGTCTTTCCTCCTCCAGCCGTGCTGAACTGATCGCCTTTCTTTCTGGCAACCACCATGACCTCATTTTGCTCCAGGAAACCCATCTTTCGTCAACCAAAAAGTTCCAAATCCCTGGTTATTATACCCTCCGCACGGACCGGACTTTCGGTAGACAAGGCCCTGTTTCCTCCGGTACTCATAACACTGGTGGTGGTGTCCTCACTCTCATCCACTCTGACCTGGCTTTTTCTCCTGTTTCTGTTTCCTCTCTGTCTTCCCAGGACCCCTATTCAGACTACATCTGTGTTAAAGTCCTTCTCTCCAACCACTCTCTTCTTCAATTTCTTAACCTCTACTCCCCTCCCATCAGAAACAGTCCTTCTGATTCTCGCACCAGGACCTTCTATCCTGACATCCTTCCTAACTCCCCTGACACTTTCATCCTCGGAGACTTCAATGCTCACTACCCAACGTGGGACAGACTCATTCCCCCTAACCAGCTCGGAAATGACCTGTTTCGCTGGATCACTTCCTCCGGTCTGGAAATTCTGAACGACCCCGCCTCTCCCACGCTCCTTCACCATTCCACTGGGAGCCGTTCTTCCCCTGATATCTTGTTAGCTCCTGCGTCTCTCGCCCCCCACTGTGAGTGGCGCACTCTCCATGGCCTTGGCTCGGACCATCTCCCCATTGAAATTGTCCTCCCCTTCTTTCCAGTTCGTCAACCAAACACACGTCCCCTCGAATTCAACTACAAAAAGACCAGTTGGGATATTTACCAATCTTATATTGCTGAGCACCTTCCCTCTCTTGATTTTGATGCACTCAACATCCACCAGGCTGCCCACTCCTCTTCCCTATTCTTAGTCGAAGCTGCCAAGGCCTCTATCCCCTTTGGCCGTCTTGGTCGTTCCCCCCAAAGCCTGGAGGTCCCAGGAAACGGAATCTGCAGTTCGGGAACGACGGAGGGCCCGCTCCGCGGCACATTGATCTGAGTCGCACCGCCTCAGATACATAGATGCTTCTCGTAGATACATAGATGCTTCTCGTGCTCAGTCATTTCTAGAGCCAAATCTGCAGCCTGGCAAGCCACCTGTTCTAACCTGTCTCCCCGTTCTGATCCTCGTGCTGTCTTCAGGCTTCTCAATGCAATCTCGGCCAAAAAAAACACCTCCCAAGACTCTTCTTTTCCCGATTGCACTTGCCCTCTTGACACTGCCAACCACTTTGCCTCTTATCTTCGCTCACGTCTATCTCAAGCGACACCCCGTTCCTCGCGCAGAGCTGAACGACAGTTCATGAATGAACTCCGGAAAGCTAGCTGTGAGGATGCTTCTTTCCTCCATAGATCTTTCTGCTCCCCCTTCTCCTTGACTGAACTCTCCACTGCTATCAGCAATTTCTCCTCTTCCACTGCATCTGGCCCTGACCAGATTGCCTACCCTTTACTAAAGCACCTGCCTGAACCAGCACAACTCCTCCTTCTTTCTCTTTTTAACATGTCCTGGCATTCTCACACCTTCCCCTCTTGTTGGAAACCTACCACTATCATCCCCATTCATAAACCTGGAAAACCCACTTCCTCTCCGTCCTTTTTTCGCCCCATTTCCCTCACCTCCTGCATCTCCAAGCTTTTTGAGCGCTTGATTCTTTCTCGCCTAACTTTTCACCTTGAATCGAATCATCTCCTCTCGACTTGCCAGGCCGGCTTTCGTCCTGGTAGGTCACCCCTTGACCAAATTCTGCCTCAATCAATCTGGGACGGCTTCCAAAAGAAAAAACCTCCAGACCGAACGAACGATTTTGGCTTCTGTTGACTTCTCCAAGGCTTTCGACTCGGTCTGGCACTCTGCTCTTTTTCACAAACTCCTCTCGCTCAAACTCCCCCCTTGCTTTGTTCTTTGGGTGCGCTCCTTCCTTTCTGATCGTAGAGCTAAAGTCCAAGTTGGTGGTTCCCACAGCCGCTCTTTCTGCATCAGACGTGGGGTTCCCCAGGGCTCAGTACTTGGTCCGGTCCTCTTCATTCTGTTTGTTGATGACATCACTAAGGATTTACTTCGGGGTGCCCATGCCTCCCTGTATGCTGACGATCTGGCCATCTGGTCCTCCTCCCCAGACTCGCTCAAAGCCTCCTCTGTTGTCGAATCCTCCCTCGCTTAGAAACATGGTCCAACTTATGGAGACTTCCACTTAATCCAAAGAAGTGTGAGTCGTCCTTTTTCTTTACAGATCCCCATCAAGCCACTTTCGAACCCCGACTGAACCTCTTGGGCTTCCCTCTTTTGTTCAATCCCACCCCTAAATTCCTTGGAGTAACCTTTGATCGGACCCTATCCTTTGGGGCCCATGTCCAATCCCTGTGTTCCAAATTCTATCCACGCCACAAAGCCCTTCGCTCAATTGCCACTGCCTCTTGGGGTCCCACAAAAGAATCTCTCTCCCTATTCTACCAAGCCTTTGTCCGTTCGGTGCTTACATATGCCTCTCCTGGATGGTTCCCATTCCTTTGTAACACTGCAACCAATCACCTGGAAGTTCTACACAGAGCTGCATGCAGAGTCATTACTGGTTGCCTCTTTTCCACCCCCTCCTCACTACTCCTTCTCGAGGCCCAACTCCCTCCTCTAAAGCTGACTCTAGAGCATCAGACCCTCTACTCCTTTGAACGTGCTCTGCGCCTTCCCCCCGACTTTTCCAGCCTTTATGCCCTGGCAATTAGAAACGTTCCCTGTCGACTATAGAAGAAATCCTCCTGTAGATCATTCTGTTCTTCAGCCACACAACCACTCCCATCCCCACGCGAGTCTCTGATCACGTGCCCCTCTTTTCCCCCATGGTCCACTACCCACTTCAATGTTTCCTCCTTCATTCCCGACTGCTCAGGCAACAGTACATCTCGACTCCAAATTGCTTCAAGCGGACTATCCTCCCTCCCCCCGTCTGATATCCAAGTATTGACTGACTGATCTGTCCCCTCCCTTTTTGGTCCCGGTGGCGCTGGAGTGTATACTCCAAATGCAACACATCGAATTCCTTATCCTTTTCCGCCGGTCCAATTGCCTCCAGCTTCACAGCTGAAACCTTTGCCCTCAAGCAAGGTCTTGCTTGGTGTACTAGCCATTTGATGACCTGCCAATTCCAGTCAGTCCTTTTCCTAACCGACTCTCAATCAGCCCTCTGTATCCTTTCTTCAGCCCCCTCTTATCTCCTGCCTGAGTCCCTCTGGTATGTTTGGTCCCTTGCCTCCTCCCTCTCCAACAATACCAGTTTGAGCTTCCAATGGGTCCCCGGACACGCAGGTCTCCCCAGAAATGAAAAAGCGGATTTACTTGCCAAAACTGGTGCCTCTCTGCCCACTGATGCGATCCCAAGCCCTTTCCCCCCAGTTAGTGCCAAAGTCCGTTATTGCCAATACCGCAATTGGAGACGTCACATCTCACACTCCCATCTGAACTTCCAAGTCCCCAAAGTCTCTTTGGAGGCTCCTTCTTTCTCGCTCATAACGCAGTGAGCTCTCCCGTTTTCGCTGTCATGGTCACAGTCTTCTTTTATCTTCATATCTTCACAGGATCAGTCGGAAAGAGAATTCTGATTGTAGTGCCTGTGGACACCTTCTACAGGACCTCAATCATCTCCTCCTCGACTGTCGTGCTTCTGAACCCCTTCGCAAATCTATCTTTGGCTCCTCTCTCTCTATTCTCGATCTATGGTCCAGACCTTGGGGTGTGGCCCGACTGTTGGGTCTCCGCGAAGTTCCTCCGCGCCCCATCCCTCGGAAGGGGTCGGGTAGTATCACCACCACAGTCATCAACCGATGCCAATTTATTTCGGAATGCGAGTCATCATCACCGAAAATCGTGACAAGGCTGGTGGATTTTTTAACGGAAACCTCGGCGTCGTTCATTCCCTTTGAAATCACACTCTTTTTGTTCATTGCAATCATTAACTGATTGCCATCTTTCCAGTAACCAATCAACAAAACGACACCTACTATCCAATTCGACCAGTCTATTCCGTGACCGTGGCAAAAGCGCAAGGACAAACCATTCCACACGTTACAATTTGGTTTGATAAACCAAAATCGTCAACTGCAAGTGCCTATGTCGCCAAGTCACGTGTAGCTTCCTTTTCATGCATCTCCTTTTTAAAGCTGTCCATGGCAAGTCATTTCGCACAAAATCAACAATAGCATTTCCTTTTCACTCCTACTTTTTCTCCGAGCAGGTGCAATAGGACTACATTGCAGTGAAGGCCCTGCTATATCAAAAAGCCTAACGATGTCGTGTTGCTACCTCTTTGGGTGACAATGGAAACGCAACAACTTCACCACTTTTTCATTCTTGGCCCAAGCTGCTTTCGGCATCCTTCTTTTTGCTCTGTGTCAGTGACTTACCCTTTAGGTCGCTTGACCTTGCGCTAGTGCACAACTCGTCGTTTGGAATCCTTGCCTACATTCGGGTACGTGCATTAAGACCAAATGTTGGCCATCAACATTCCTAGGCATAAAACAAAACCACTTGGACGCCACGCGACTGCGATGGTTGGGTGCTGGGTTCAGTCACCTCTGACGTTCAATCCTACGCTTGCTAGTTCCTCAATGTTATCATAGGTAATTTTTGTGGACACTTTCATTGATTTTGCTTAAAATACACAAAACATCGTTATAATATTAATTGTTTACTTAAAACATTGAAACAAATCTTCGGATTGGAAAGCATACCTTGCGTGTATTTACATAATATTTTGAACAGACTATTGGTAAAACTTTGTTTAGTTGTGTTTATCTCCATTTGTCGCGTTTCGTGTCCCTTTCAACCTTTAAGTTGTTGAACGTAACGTTGTGGCTTGCTGTCACGCATGCATTTAAGGGTAACGGACCAAAGTTTGCTCAGTGATCCAAATGAATCTGTATTACACTTCCAAGTAGGTTTTGTAGTTAGCTGACAACAAATTCTGGAGTTAGTTTAGGTCATTTTCTGGACACTCTCATATATTTGCTCAAAATACCCAAAAACTTGTTTTATACTTGCATTCAAAAACGTCCCAAAACGCTTCGACTCGTTCAAAGTTTGCTCAGACGGCCAAACAGCGCAAAAGACCAAACAGTGCAATTAAAACGGCCAAACAGCACAAAAGTGAAGAACGGGTCAAAAACCATTAAAAAACACTGAAAATCGCTTAAAAATAGATTTTAGAACCAAATAACAAAAAGAATGTGTTTACAAAAAAAAGTTTGTTTACAAAGATCGTACGAAAATGCTTCCAATCATTCAAAACTCGCTCACAAACGACCAAAATGGCCGAACTGCACAAAAGCTGTTACGGGGTTAAAAACGTCAAACGCTTCTTCGAAATGCTGAAAATTGCTTAGAAGCGATTTTCGTGACCAATACTAAAACAAAATTTTTTTCGGAAAATAACTAATTTTTGATCATAGTCGTGCAGGAACGCCTTAAATCATTAAAAATTTGTTTAGAAAAGACAAATACGGGCCAGGCAGGACAGAAATCAAAAATCGGTCAAAAAGCAAAAAACTGCTAAAACTTAGCATTAACCGCTTAAAATGGTTGTCATGACCAGGTAGCGAAAAAAAGGGTTCAACAAAAAAAACTTTTTTCACCAAGCTCGTCAAAAACGCTTCAAATTATTAAAAACACGCTGTGAAACGCTCGAAACGGTCAAAATGCACAAAAACTGAAAATCGATCCAAAATGTTGAAAAAAGCTAAAAACAACTGAAAATGGTTTGGGAATGATTTTCGTGACGAAATACCAAAAAATAGGTTTTTGACGAAAAATAGTTTTTATGACCAAATTCTTCACAAAACGTTTCAAATTAAATAAAACTTGCTGCTTGAAAACAAATACGGCCAAACAAAACCAAAACTAAAAATCGGTCAAAAACTGCTTAAACACACTGAAAATATCTTGGAAAGAGTTTTCGTGACCAAGCAGAAAAACAATTTTCTTTCAATCAAAAACTTTTTATTTAAACCAATTTTGCCAAAAAACGCTTCAAGTCAGTTGAAACTTCCTTACAAACATCAAATACAGCCAAACAACACTAAAACTGAAACTAGGTCAAAAACTTCAAAAACTGATAAAAATCACTGAAAACCGCTCATGAGTGACCTAATTGCATTTTGACCTAATTGCAATTTCACGACCTAATTGCAACAGAAAATTTGTTCAACAAAAAAACTGTCTTTCACAAGAATTGTCCAAAACGCTTAAAAATAATCATGCAAAAATCGCTGACATAACCAAAACGGCCAAAAAGCACAAAACCGAAAAGCGGTCAAAAACTTCAAAAATCGCAAAAAGTACTGAAAACCGTTTCGAAGTGATTCTCGTTTCCAATAAAGTAAACATTTTTAAACGGAACAGTTTCTTTACCAAAAATGTCCTAAAACCTTTCAAGTCATATAAAACTTGCTCAAAATGGACCAACACGGCCAAACCGCACAAAAACTAAAACCCGTCAAAAACGCCCAAAACTGCTCAAAAATGATTTCTGCAAATTAAAAGCAAAAAAATGTTTTGCAACAAAAACTTCACCCAAAGTTTTCCAGAAACGCTTCAAATTACTCTAATTTTGCAAGAAAACAAGCATTACGGCCAAACAACACAAAAACCAAAAAACGGTCCAAAAGTCGAAAACACTGAAAACAAAGTTGTGTTAAAGCACTGCTAATCATTCAAATCTTGCTCACAAACGACCAAAACGATCAAACAGAACAATAAATGAAACGCGGGTAAACACGTCAAAAACTGCTACAAGTGCTGAAAACCGTTTAGAAATGATTTTTGTGACCAAATACTAAATCAAAATCTTTTCTTAGAAAAAACTGATTTTTGATCAAAGTCGAGCAAAAACGCCTTAAATCATCAAAAATTTGCTCAGAAACGACAAAACAACACAAAAACTAAAAATCGGTCAAAAACGTCAAAAACTGTTAAAGCCCATTGAAAACAACTTGGAAAGAGTTTTCATGACCAAAAAGCAAAACAAGTTTTTTTTCGAAACATTTTTTTCCACCTTGTACAAAACGCCTAAAACCACTTAAAACTTGCTAAAAAAACGAGCAATTCAGCAAAACAGCAACAAAACTGAAAGTTGGTGAAGGACATTGAAAACTGTCAAACCACTAAAACTCGCTCAAAACTGATTGTCGTAACCAAACAGCAAAACAAAATTCTTTCAATCAAAAACAATTGATTTAGTCAAATATTGACCCAAAACGCTTCAAATCAGTTAAAAACGGCCGAAAAACAAGCAATACGGCCAAATCGCAAGAAAAACTAAATATATGTCAAAAACTGGTGAAAAGACTGAAAACCGCTTAGAAATGGTTTTCATGACCAAAGACCAAAAAGAATGTGTTTTCAAATAGTTTGTTCACAAAATTCGTGTCATAACAAAATTCGTTTTATAACAAAAGTTCCCAATACACAGCAAGAACCTCTTTTAGAAGAAAACTGATTTTTGATCAAAGTCGTGCAAAAACGCCTTAAGTCAAACTTGCTCAGAAGCAAAAACTACGGCCAAACAGCACAAAAACCAAAAATCGGTCAAAAACGTTCAAAACTGCTAAAAGTTAGCTTTAGCCGTTCAAGAAAAGCTAAGCATTGTCATGACCAAGCAGCTAAAACAAAGTGTTCATCATAAAAAACGTTTTTTGACTGAACTCGTCCAAAACGGTTTAAATTATTCAAAACACTCGCAAAACAACCAAAACGGCCAAAATGCACAAAAGCTGAAAATCGATCAAAAACGTTAAAAAAGCAAAACAAAATGAAAATTGTTTGGAAATGATTTTTAGGACGAAATATCAAAACACATTTTTTCTGACGAAAAATAAGCTTTTTGACCAAACCGCTTTAATATCAGTTTAAACTTGCTGCTTGAAAATGATAAATACGGCCCAACAACACAAAAACTAAAAATGGGTTGAAAACGTCAAAAACTGTTAAAGCACACTGAAAACAGCTTGGAAATAGTTTTCATGACCAAAAAGCAACACAAAGTTTTTTTCGGACAAAAACATTTTTCACCAAACTTGGGCTAAAACGCTTAAAAGCACCTGAAACTTGCTCAAAAACAAACAATTCGGCGAAACAGCAAGAAAACTGAAAGTAAGCAAAGGACGTTAAAAACTGTCAAACTTCACTAAAAATCGCTTAGAAGTGATTGTCGTAACCAAAATGCCAAACAAATTTCTTTCAATCAAAAACATTTTATTTGGCCAAATATTGACCCAAAACGCTTCAAATCAGTTGAAACTGGCCGAAAAACAAGCAATATGGCCAAACAGCAAAAAAAAATAAATGTATGTCAAAACTGGTAAAAAACACACATAACCGCTTAGAAGTGATTTTCATGACCAAGGACCAAAAAAAATGTGTTTTTAAATAGTTTGTTTACCAAATTCGTGTCAAAACGCTTTTAATCATTCAAAACTCGCTCACAAACGACCAAAACGGTCAAACATTTCAACTCAGGTGAAAATTGTATAGAAATCACCAACACGGCCAAACAGCACAAAAGTTTGAAAGCGGTCAAAAACGTCCAAAACTGATAAAATCTACTGAACACTACTCAAAAATGATTTTTGGGAAAAAAAAGGAGACAAAAGTATTTTGCTACGATAACTTCAACTAAAGTTTTCCAGAAATGCTTCAAATTTTTTTATTTTGGAAACAAACGAGCAATATGGTCAAAAATCAAAAAAATTGAAAACGGTCAAAAACTAATGAAAAACTCTGAAAACCGTTAAGAATTGTTTTTCATGACCAAAGACCAAATAGAATGTGGTGACAAACAGTTTGTTTACCAAATTTGTGTCAAAACGCTTTCAATCATTCAGAGCTTGCTCACAAACGACCAAAACGGTCAAACAGCACAAAAATTGAAATGCGCTTGAAAACGTCAAAAACTGTTACAGAGTGTTTAAAACCGCTTGGAAATGGTTTTTTGTGACCAAATACCAAAACAAATTCTTCTTTCAGAAAAAACTCTTTTTTGATCAAAGTCGTGCAAAAACGCCCTAAATCATTTAAAACTTGCTCAGAAACGACAAATACGGTCAAACAGCACATAATTTTAAATCTGGTAAAAACGTCCAAAACTGTTGAAAGTTAACATTAGCCGCTTCAATTTTGAAAGTTAACATTAGCCGCGTCATGACAAAACGCTTCAAATCCATTAAAACTTACTATGAAACGACCAAAACGGCCAAAATGGACAAAAAACTAAAATACGGTCAAAAACGTCAAAAAAGCTAAAAAACACTAAAAATTGTTTAGGAATGATTTTTATGGCGAAATATCAAAAAAACATCCTTTTGACAAAAAACAAGCTTTTTTGACCAAAATCTTCTCAAAACGCTTCAATAGCTTGAATTGTTTGCTTGAAAACGACAAATATGGTGAAACAGCGCAAAAACTGAAAGTCGGTTGAAAACGTCAAAAACTGTAATAAAACACTGAAAACCGTTTAGAACCGTTATAAAACACTGAAAACCGTTCAAAAAAGTGTTTATCGTAAAACGTTTTTTTTATTGCTTCTTTTGCTTCTGTTGTTACAAAAAGTGCTTTTTAAGGGTTTTCAGCAAAATTTTAGCAGGCTTTGACGTTTTAGACCAATTTTAGTTTTTGTGCTGTTTGGCCGTTTTAGTCGTTTTTAAGCTGGTTTTGAGTGATTTGTAACGTTTTAGGACATATTTGGTTAAGTGTTTTGTTTAAAACTTCTTTATTGGTTGTTGGTAATGAGAATCACTTTCGAGCGGTTTTCAGTTTTTTTTATCAGTTTTTGACTGTTTTGACCAACTTTCAGTTTTTGTGCTGTTTGGCAGTTTTGTTATTTCTAAGCAAGTTTTCAATGATTTCAAGCGTTTTGGGACAGTTTTGGTCAAAAAATAGTTTTTTTCGTCAAAAAGTTTTGTTTTGCTGTTTGGTCATGAAAACTCTTTCAAGGCTGTTTTTGACCAATTTTTAGATGATCAATTTTTAGTTTTTTGACGTATTGTTGGGCCGTATTTGTCGTTTTTAAGCAGCAAGTTTTAACTGACAATAAAGCGTTTTGGAAAAATTTTGGTCAAAGAAACTATTTTTCGTCAGAAAAAAAGTGTTTTGATATTTCGTCCTAAAAATCATTCCCAAACACATTTCAGTTTCTTTTCGCTTTTTTTAACGGTTTTGATCGATTTTTAGTTTTTGTGCTGTTTGGCCGTTTCGGTCGTTTCGTAGCAAGTTTTGGACAAGTGTAGTCGAAAAAGGTTTTTGATGTTGAACACTTTTGTTTTAGCCGCTTGGTCATGATAATGCTAACCTTTATGACAATGCTACCTTTTTTTAAACGGCTATAGCTAACTTTTAGCAGTTTTGGACGTTTTTGACCGACTTTTAGTTTTTGTGCTGTTTGGCCGTAATAGTCGTTTCTGAGCAAAATTTGTTTGATTGAGGTCGTTTTTACACGACTTTGATCAAAAATCAGTTTTTTTTGAAAAAGGTTTTTGTTATGGTATTTGGTCACGAAAATCACTTCCAAGCCGTTTTCAGCACTTTACAGCAGATTTTGACGTTTCTAACCGCGTTTCAATTTTTGTGCTGTTTGACCGTTTTGGTCGTTTGTGAGCGAGTTTTGAATGATTAAAAGCGTTTTGACGCGAATTTGGTAAACAAACTATTTAAAAACACATTTTTTTTGGTCCTTGGCCATGAAAATCACTTCCAAACGGTTTTGAATGTTTTTTACCAGTTTTGACATACATTTATTTTTTTTTGCTGTTTGGCCGTATTGCTTGTTTTTCGGCCAGTTTCAACTGATTTGAAGCGTTATGGGTCAATATTTGGCCAAATAAAATGTTTTTGATTGAAAGAAACTTGTTTGGCATTTTGGTTACGAAAAACACTTCTAAGCGGTTTTTAGTGAAGTTTGACAGTTTTCAACGTCCTTTGCCTACTTTCAGTTTTGTTGCTGTTTCGCCGAATTGTTTGTTTTTGAGCAAGTTTCAGGTGCTTTTAAGCGTTTTGGCCCAAGTTTGGTGAAAAATGTTTTTGTCCGAAAAAAACTTTGTGTTGCTTTTTGGTCATGAAAACTATTTCCAAGCTGTTTTCAGTGTGCTTTACCAGTTTTTGACGTTTTCAACCCATTTTTAGTTTTTGTGTTGTTGGGCCGTATTTATCATTTTCAAGCAGCAAGTTTAAACTGATATTAAAGCGGTTTGGTCAAAAAGCTTATTTTTCGTCAGAAAAAATGTGTTTTGATATTTCGTCCTAAAAATCATTTCCAAACAATTTTCATTTTGTTTTGCTTTTTTAACGTTTTTGATCGATTTTCAGCTTTTGTGCATTTTGGCCGTTTTGGTTGTTTTGCGAGTGTTTTGAATAATTTAAACCGTTTTGGACGAGTTCAGTCAAAAAACGTTTTTTATGATGAACACTTTGTTTTAGCTGCTTGGTCATGACAATGCTTAGCTTTTCTTGAACGGCTAAAGCTAACTTTTAGCAGTTTTGAACGTTTTTGACCGACTTTTGGTTTTTGTGCTGTTTGGCCGTAGTTTTTGCTTCTGAGCAAGTTTGACTTAAGGCGTTTTTGCACGACTTTGATCAAAAATCAGTTTTCTTCTAAAAGAGGTTCTTGCTGTGTATTGGGAACTTTTGTTATAAAACGAATTTTGTTATGACACGAATTTTGTGAACAAACTATTTGAAAACACATTCTTTTTGGTCTTTGGTCATGAAAACCATTTCTAAGCGGTTTTCAGTCTTTTCACCAGTTTTTGACATATATTTAGTTTTTCTTGCGATTTGGCCGTATTGCTTGTTTTTCGGCCGTTTTTAACTGATTTGAAGCGTTTTGGGTCAATATTTGACTAAATCAATTGTTTTTGATTGAAAGAATTTTGTTTTGCTGTTTGGTTACGACAATCAGTTTTGAGCGAGTTTTAGTGGTTTGACAGTTTTCAATGTCCTTCACCAACTTTCAGTTTTGTTGCTGTTTTGCTGAATTGCTCGTTTTTTTAGCAAGTTTTAAGTGGTTTTAGGCGTTTTGTACAAGGTGGAAAAAAATGTTTCGAAAAAAAACTTGTTTTGCTTTTTGGTCATGAAAACTCTTTCCAAGTTGTTTTCAATGGGCTTTAACAGTTTTTGACGTTTTTGACCGATTTTTAGTTTTTGTGTTGTTTTGTCGTTTCTGAGCAAATTTTTGATGATTTAAGGCGTTTTTGCTCGACTTTGATCAAAAATCAGTTTTTTCTAAGAAAAGATTTTGATTTAGTATTTGGTCACAAAAATCATTTCTAAACGGTTTTCAGCACTTGTAGCAGTTTTTGACGTGTTTACCCGCGTTTCATTTATTGTTCTGTTTGATCGTTTTGGTCGTTTGTGAGCAAGATTTGAATGATTAGCAGTGCTTTAACACAACTTTGTTTTCAGTGTTTTCGACTTTTGGACCGTTTTTTGGTTTTTGTGTTGTTTGGCCGTAATGCTTGTTTTCTTGCAAAATTAGAGTAATTTGAAGCGTTTCTGGAAAACTTTGGGTGAAGTTTTTGTTGCAAAACATTTTTTTGCTTTTAATTTGCAGAAATCATTTTTGAGCAGTTTTGGGCGTTTTTGACGGGTTTTAGTTTTTGTGCGGTTTGGCCGTGTTGGTCCATTTTGAGCAAGTTTTAAGTGATTTGAAAGGTTATAGGACATTTTTGGTAAAGAAACTGTTCCGTTTAAAAATGTTTACTTTATTGGAAACGAGAATCACTTCGAAACGGTTTTCAGTACTTTTTGCGATTTTTGAAGTTTTTGACCGCTTTTCGGTTTTGTGCTTTTTGGCCGTTTCGGTTATGTCAGCGATTTTTGCATGATTATTTCTAAACGTTTTGGACAATTCTTGTGAAAAACAGTTTTTTTGTTGAACAAATTTTCTGTTGCAATTAGGTCATGAAAATCACACATGAGCGGTTTTCAGTGATTTTTATCAGTTTTTGAAGTTTTTGACCTAGTTTTAGTACTGTTTGGGTGTATTTGGTGTTTGTAAGCAAGTTTCAACTAACTTGAAGCGTTTTTGGACAAAATTGGTTTAAATAAAAAGTTTTTGATTGAAAGAAAATTGTTTTTCTGCTTGGTCACGAAGACTCTTTCCAAGATATTTTCAGTGTGTTTAAGCAGTTTTTGACCGATTTTTAGTTTTGGTTTTGTTTGGCCGTATTTGTTTTCAAGCAGCAAGTTTTATTTAATTTAAAGCGTTTTGAGAAGAATTTGGTCAAAAAAACTATTTTTCGTCAAAAACCTATTTTTTGGTATTTCGTCACGAAAATCATTCCCAAACCATTTTCAGTTGTTTTTAGCTGTTTTCAATGTTTTGGATCGATTTTCAGTTTTTGTGCATTTTGACCGTTTCGAGCGTTTCACAGCGTGTTTTTATTAATTTGAAGCGTTTTTGACGAGCTTGGTGAAAAAAGTTTTTTTTGTTGAACCCTTTTTTTCGCTACCTGGTCATGACAACCATTTTAAGCGGTTAATGCTAAGTTTTAGCAGTTTTTTGCTTTTTGACCGATTTTTGATTTCTGTGCTGCCTGGCCCGTTTTTCATGATTTAAGGCGTTTCTGCACGACTATGATCAAAAATTAGTTATTTTCTGAAAAAAATTTTGTTTTAGTATTGGTCACGAAAATCGCTTCTAAGCAATTTTCAGCATTTCGAAGAAGCGTTTGACGTTTTTAACCCCGTAACAGCTTTTGTGCAGTTCGGCCATTTTAGTCGTTTGTGAGCAAGTTTTGAATGATTGGAAGCATTTTGATACGATCTTTGTAAACAAACTTTTTTTTGTAAACACATTCTTTTTGTTATGTGGTCCTGAAAATCATTTTTAAGCGGTTTTCGGTGTTTTTTAATGGTTTTTGACCCGTTCTTAACTTTTGTGCTGTTTGGCCGTTTTAATTTTTGTCTGAGCAAACTTTGAACGAGTCGAAGCGTTTTGGGACGTTTTTGAATGCAAGTATAAAACAAGTTTTTGGGTATTTTGAGCAAATATATGAGAGTGTCCAGAAAATGACCTAAACTAACTCCATAATTTGTTGTCAGCTAACTACAAAACCTACTTGGAAGTGTAATACAGATTCATTTGGATCACTGAGCAAACTTTGGTCCGTTACCCTTAAATGCATGCGTGACAGCAAGCCACAACGTTACGTTCAACAACTTAAAGGTTGAAAGGGACACGAAACGCGACAAATGGAGATAAACACAACTAAACAAAGTTTTACCAATAGTCTGTTCAAAATATTATGTAAATACACGCAAGGTATGCTTTCCAATCCGAAGATTTGTTTCAATGTTTTAAGTAAACAATTAATATTATAACGATGTTTTGTGTATTTTGAGCAAAATCAATGAAAGTGTCCACAAAAATTACCTATGATAACATTGAGGAACTAGCAAGCGTAGGATTGAACGTCAGAGGTGACTGAACCCAGCACCCAACCATCGCAGTCGCGTGGCGTCCAAGTGGTTTTGTTTTATGCCTAGGAATGTTGATGGCCAACATTTGGTCTTAATGCACGTACCCGAATGTAGGCAAGGATTCCAAACGACGAGTTGTGCACAAGCGCAAGGTCAAGCGACCTAAAGGGTAAGTCACTGACACAGAGCAAAAAGAAGGATGCCGAAAGCAGCTTGGGCCAAGAATGAAAAAGTGGTGAAGTTGTTGCGTTTCCATTGTCACCCAAAGAGGTAGCAACACGACATCGTTAGGCTTTTTGATATAGCAGGGCCTTCACTGCAATGTAGTCCTATTGCACCTGCTCGGAGAAGAAGTACGAGTGAAAAGGAAATGCTATTGTTGATTTTGTGCGAAATGACTTGCCATGGACAGCTTTAAAAAGGAGATGCATGAAAAGGAAGCTACACGTGACTTGGCGACATAGGCACTTGCAGTTGACGATTTTGGTTTATCAAACCAAATTGTAACGTGTGGAATGGTTTGTCCTTGCACTTTTGCCACGGTCACGGAATAGACTGGTCGAATTGGATAGTAGGTGTCGTTTTGTTGATTGGTTACTGGAAAGATGGCAATTAGTTAATGATTGCAACGAACAAAAAGAGTGTGATTTGAAAGGGAATGAACGACGCCGAGGTTTCCGTTAAAAAATCCACCAGCCTTGTCACGATTTTCGGTGATGATGACTCGCATTCCGAAATAAATTGGCATCGGTTGATGACTGTGGTGGTGGTACTACCCGACCCCTTCCGAGGGATGGGGGCGCGGAGGAACTCCGCGGAGACCCAACAGTCGGGCCACACCCCAAGGTCTGGACCATAGATCGAGAATAGAGAGAGAGGAGCCAAAGATAGATTTGCGAAGGGGTTCAGAAGCATGACAGTCGAGGAGGAGATGATTGAGGTCCTGTAGAAGGTGTCCACAGGCACTACAATCAGAATTCTCTTTCCGACTGATCCTGTGAAGATATAAAGATAAAAGAAAACTGTGACCATGGCAGCGAAAACGGGAGAGCTCACTGCGTATGGAGCGAGAAAGAAGGAGCCTCCAAAGAGACTTTGGGGACTTGGAAGTTCAGATGGGAGTGTGAGATGTGACGTCTCCAATTGCGGTATTGGCAATAACGGACTTTGGCACTAACTGGGGGGAAAGGGCTTGGGATCGCATCAGTGGGCAGAGAGGCACCAGTTTTGGCAAGTAAATCCGCTTTTTCATTTCTGGGGAGACCTGCGTGTCCGGGGACCCATTGGAAGCTCAAACTGGTATTGTTGGAGAGGGAGGCAAGGGACCAAACATACCAGAGGGACTCAGGCAGGAGATAAGAGGGGGCTGAAGAAAGGATACAGAGGGCTGATTGAGAGTCGGTTAGGAAAAGGACTGACTGGAATTGGCAGGTCATCAAATGGCTAGTACACCAAGCAAGACCTTGCTTGAGGGCAAAGGTTTCAGCTGTGAAGCTGGAGGCAATTGGACCGGCGGAAAAGGATAAGGAATTCGATGTGTTGCATTTGGAGTATACACTCCAGCGCCACCGGGACCAAAAAGGGAGGGGACAGATCAGTCAGTCAATACTTGGATATCAGACGGGGGGAGGGAGGATAGTCCGCTTGAAGCAATTTGGAGTCGAGATGTACTGTTGCCTGAGCAGTCGGGAATGAAGGAGGAAACATTGAAGTGGGTTGTGGACCATGGGGGAAAAGAGGGGCACGTGATCAGAGACTCGCGTGGGGATGGGAGTGGTTGTGTGGCTGAAGAACAGAATGATCTACAGGAGGGTTTCTTCTATAGTTGACAGGGAACGTTTCTTAATTGCCAGGGCATAAAGGCTGGAAAAGTCGGGGGGAAGGCGAAGAGCACGTTCAAAGGAGTAGAGGGTCTGATGCTCTAGAGTCAGCTTTAGAGGAGGGAGTTGGGCCTCGAGAAGGAGTAGTGAGGAGGGGGTGGAAAAGAGGCAACCAGTAATGACCCTGCATGCAGCTCTGTGTAGAACTTCCAGGTGATTGGTTGTAGTGTTACAAAGGAATGGGAACCATCCAGGAGAGGCATATGTAAGCACCGAACGGACAAAGGCTTGGTAGAATAGGGAGAGAGATTCTTTTGTGGGACCCCAAGAGGCAGTGGCAATTGAGCGAAGGGCTTTGTGGCGTGGATAGAATTTGGAACACAGGGATTGGACATGGGCCCCAAAGGATAGGGTCCGATCAAAGGTTACTCCAAGGAATTTAGGGGTGGGATTGAACAAAAGAGGGAAGCCCAAGAGGTTCAGTCGGGGTTCGAAAGTGGCTTGATGGGGATCTGTAGAAAAAAAGGACGACTCACACTTCTTTGGATTACGTGGAAGTCTCCTTAAGTTGGACCATGTTTCTAAGCGAGGGAGGATTCGACAACAGAGGAGGCTTTGAGCGAGTCTGGGGAGGAGGACCAGATGGCCAGATCGTCAGCATACAGGGAGGCATTGGCAACCCGAAGTAAATCCTTAGTGATGTCATCAACAAACAGAATGAAGAGGACCGGACCAAGTACTGAGGCCTGGGGGACCCCACGTCTGATGCGGAAAGAGCGGCTGTGGGAACCACCAACTTGGACTTTAGCTCTACGATCAGAAAGGAAGGAGCGCACCCAAAGAACAAAGCAAGGGGGGAGTTTGAGCGAGAGGAGTTTGTGAAAAAGAGCAGAGTGCCAGACCGAGTCGAAAGCCTTGGAGAAGTCAACAGAAGCCAAAATCGTTCGTTCGGTCAGGAGGTTTTTTCTTTTGGAAGCCGTCCCAGATTGATTGAGACAGAATTTGGTCAAGGGGTGACCTACCAGGACGGCCTGGCAAGGCAAGCCGGCCTGGCAAGTCGAGAGGAGATGATTCGATTCAAGGTGAAAAGTTAGGTGAGAAAGAATCAAGCGCTCAAAAAGCTTGGAGATGCAGGAGGTGAGGGAAATGGGGCGAAAAAAGGACGGAGAGGAAGTGGGTTTTCCAGGTTTATGAATGGGGATGATAGTGGTAGGTTTCCAACAAGAGGGGAAGGTGTGAGAATGCCAGGACATGTTAAAAAGAGAAAGAAGGAGGAGTTGTGCTGGTTCAGGCAGGTGCTTTAGTAAAGGGTAGGCAATCTGGTCAGGGCCAGACACAGTGGAAAACGAGAAATTGATGATAGCAGTGGAGAGTTCAGTCAAGGAGAAGGGGGAGCAGAAAAATCTATGGAGGAAAGAAGCATCTTCACAGCTAGCTTTCCGGAGTTCATTCATGAACTGTCGTTCAGCTCTGCGCGAGGAACGGGGTGTCGCTTGAGATAGACGTGAGCGAAGATAAGAGGCAAAGTGGTTGGCAGTGTCAAGAGGGCAAGTGCAATCGGGAAAAGAAGAGTCTTGGGAGGTGTTTTTTTTGGCCGAGATTGCATTGAGAAGCCTGAAGACAGCACGAGGATCAGAACGGGGAGACAGGTTAGAACAGGTGGCTTGCCAGGCTGCAGATTTGGCTCTAGAAATGACTGAGGATGCCCTACGAGAAGCATCTATGAATCTGAGGCGGTGCGACTCAGATCGATGTGCCACGGAGCGGGCCCTCCGTCGTTCCCGAACTGCAGATTCCGCTTCCTGGGACCACCAGGCTTTGGGGGAAACGACCAAGGCGGCCAAAGGGGATAGAGGCCTTGGCAGCTTCGACTAAGAATAGGGAAGAGGAGTGGGCAGCCTGGTGGATGTTGAGTGCATCAAAATCAAGAGAGGGAAGGTGCTCAGCAATATAAGATTGGTAAATATCCCAACTGGTCTTTTTGTAGTTGAATTTGGGGGGACGTGTGTTTGGTTGACGAACTGGAAAGAGGGGGAGGACAATTTCAATGGGGAGATGGTCCGAGCCAAGGCCATGGAGAGTGCGCCACTCACAGTGGGGGGCGAGAGATGCAGGAGCTAACAAGATATCAGGGGAAGAACGGCTCCCAGTGGAATGGTGAAGGAGCGTGGGAGAGGCGGGGTCGTTCAGAATTTCCAGACCGGAGGAAGTGATCCAGCGAAACAGGTCATTTCCGAGCTGGTTAGGGGGAATGAGTCTGTCCCACGTTGGGTAGTGAGCATTGAAGTCTCCGAGGATGAAAGTGTCAGGGGAGTTAGGAAGGATGTCAGGATAGAAGGTCCTGGTGCGAGAATCAGAAGGACTGTTTCTGATGGGAGGGAAGTAGAGGTTAAGAAATTGAAGAGGAGAGTGGTTGGAGAGAAGGACTTTAACACAAGTGTAGTCTGAGTAGGGGTCCTGGGAAGACAGAGAGGAAACAGAAACAGGAGAGAAAGCCAGGTCAGAGTGGATGAGAGTGAGGACACCACCACCAGTGTTATGAGTACCGGAGGAAACAGGGCCTTGTCTACCGAAAGTCCGGTCCGTGCGGAGGGTATAATAACCAGGGATTTGGAACTTTTTGGTTGACGAAAGATGGGTTTCCTGGAGCAAAATGAGGTCATGGTGGTTGCCAGAAAGAAAGGCGATCAGTTCAGCACGGCTGGAGGAGGAAAGACCGCCGGCATTCCATTGCACAATTCTGAGATTGTGTGAGAGGCGTGGATTTCCTTGAGGGTGCGGTGGCAAGTTGTGGACCGGCTGTGAAGCTGTGGGCGGTGGTGATGAGGCAGGAAGGGTGAAGGCGGAAGGAGGGCAGGTGTTAAGAAGGGGAGGATGTGAGGGTAGAGGCAGAGATGAATCCATAAGATCTGAGCAAGCAAGTGGAGTGGGTGTGGGTGGGGGCAGAGCTGGAGAGACGAGGCGGGGGGGCGCTGGCCGGTGGGTGGGAGAGACAAGGTCCCCATTAAGACAAGCAGGGCAATTCCAACCCTTGGGGGAGCCGGCCGCGCAGATTTTGCGAAAGTCAGCCCGAGTCAGAGAAGAGCAGGAGAAGTGCACCCACTTGGAGCAGGTGTAGCACTTTAAAGAATCCTTACCTACCTCGAGAGAGCAAATGGAGCAAGGGTAACGTGGGAGGCCCCGAGGTGGACGTGAGTGATAAAAGCCAGGCGGTAGTAAGGGGAACCCAAGGAAGGGGACGCAGGCGGCGTAACAAGGAGACTGGTCTGAGTGGGGGAGCCAGTTTTCTTTTGGGGATGGCACGCTGGGCATCGCCAGCCCACTGCAGTGCCAGTTGCACAGATTGTGCGAAAGTCAACACGGGTAAGAAAGGAGCAAAGGAAATGCACCCACTTGAGGCAAGCAGAGCATTGAAGAGAATCTCTGCCCACATCCAGATGGCAGATGGAGCAAGGGTGCCTGGGGTGAGGATGGTTGCTGATGGGGCCTGGGTAAGGGTGGACATTGCCACTAATAAGGAGCAATGTTGCAAGATTTGCTAGATCCATGTTGATAGAGACAAAGCGGTTCACACATTGAATCGTTCTTTCGAAATCCTGAACAGTGCAATTGGTGATTATTTTCAGTTATAGCCGTAAACATTCGAACAGGTATTAGTTTAAGAAAAATAACATTTTGGTTACAATAACTAACAGCACAGAACAAAACAAATTTTTATTTAGTTGCTCACTAAGTATACGCGACAGTCATAAAGATCAATTAGAATTGCCACAGGCAAGTTGCAAAAGGACCTTTCGCGGTCAAATCAAGCAATCAACTAATTGTCAAGAACACACTGATTTAGCCAGTAATATTGAAGTTTTAATACGTTTACACAAAATGCTCTGTTGTTAGATATCAGCGTTTAAATGCAGCAGGGTTTAGCCGGAGTCTGAAGGTTGTGAATAATTCAACATTTAATTAGATTAAAATTGTAACTTCACCGTCAAACTTTCAAAAAAAAAGCATAAATTTTAACCAGGGATATCTAGAACAACGGGATTGCTTACTTGCGTCACGTTCCGCATGACTGGTGACAACTGGAGGGTTAGTCATTGAGCTCATGAGCATTTAGCAGGGTGTTGCGTTTGTGTTAGTAGTACTAGTTGCTAGTCGGCAATGACGCAGAAAAAAATACACTTTAAAGTTTCTCGTAGTTAGTTATAGTTGAGGTCAAACGTTAAGTTACAATCGAGCCTAATGAAACATTAAAATAGGCGTAAGATTAATTAGGGTAGGCCTACTTCAGTGGACAGTGCCTCCAATTCGAATATGAGACCTTTATTTTTACTTCAAAAAACAGCAATGCGAATCATCACTTATAGCAATAAAAGAACACGAGCAACACCATTATTCTGAAGGCTACAAATTTTAAAGCTGCACGATATTTATAAACTTGAATTAGCTAAATTGATGCACAAAGTACACAACAAAGCCTTAAACATCTGCAGTGCATCAACTAATAATTATGCTATCGGCTACAATGTTAGAAAACATCCATTCACACAACACCAGAAAAAAACATCAAAAAAAACTACTTCATTACTAGAGTTTCATTGAAACAAGCCCAAAAGTGTTTGCAGTGTAATGGACCAAAAATCTGGAACGAAACACCATTACAGATAAAACAGAAGAACTTCTGTAAATTCAAAATAGAATTCAAAACAAAATTAATTAGTGCCTATTATTATTTATCATTTGGGGGGTGAGTTGAGGGAGGTTCCTGTCAGGGACAAGACTCTGAGCGTAAGAAGTTTGTATACTGCTCTAAATAGTCTGATTTCTGCTTTTAATTTCAATTGTTACCGGTAATGATGTTTAACTGCTAATTTTGACAGTTGACTTTGATGACTGAACAGTCTTCCGCTGTCTTAATAAATTGAATTGAACCCACCTGTCATACGTACCGGTAAATAGCCTACTCAGTAGCCTACTGGTATGTGGCTATAACCCTCTAGAGCATTTCAAAAACTTAGTCTACCTAGTCTGGAGAGTGAGTCTGTTAGCAAATTGCAACCTCTATTGCACTCCTAGGTAGACATATACCGGTAGCCAGTGGTCGACCGGTATTTCCTATTGGTTAGTCTGAAGTGGAGTGATGCTGTACACACTATTGTAAAATTTTAGCTGATATTTTGCTGTAAAGTTTTAGAATTTTATCTTTATTCTCGAATTGGATGATATACTGTAGGCTACCAAATGCAATGGTTAACTCTTGTTGTGTTCCTGAATGTAAATTTAGTTATAAATCTAGCAAGAAATCAGAACCAGTTGCACTATTCAGATTTCCACAAAAAGATATGCAGTACCAGTATTGAGGCAAAAATGAATTAAAGCAATTCCTCGTTGTGCTCATCATTTTACTGAGGATAATTTTAAAACTAGGTCAAGTGATCACACAGAATCACATGAACAGGCTTGTTTAAGCCAAAGTCTGGAGCGAATTTGCTTGAAGCCAACTGCGGTCCCTCATATTTTTCCTTTGTTGCATCAATATTTGTCTTCAAATTCATCTGCACCCCAACCCACAACATCAAGCACATCCTCAGCTGTACTGATAAATGAAAACAGTCAAATCAATAAACATTTGAGCTACTATTTGAAAGAAAAAAATTTCTCGGGAGTTCAAAGAAATGTTAAAATCTGAATCTTTACCAAGCGGTTTTGTGTATGTGGAAAAAGGTAGCAGCATTTTTTACCATTATATCAAAAGTTCTAACCAGCCATTGGATTCACCGAAACTTCTTGCTACAATTATTATTACCCACAAGCTTGAAGTGCAAATGTTTATTTCTTCTGCTCTACTACCAAGATCTTCTTACAATCCTTAATTGTATTCAGCCAGCATTATAAAGACCACTACAGAGTTTTGAATTTGCTGTCCTGTTTGCAAATCTGCTTGTGATTGGTCATCTGATTTCACTGCAAGCACTTGCATTGCATTGGTGATATCGCTTCCGGTACATTACGTAACAGCATGCACACTTGATGGACAACCAGATGAGAATATGGAGTGATGGAAGGAATCAAACATTGTTTTGATGTTCTTGCTTTGAAAACCGACAACCGACAACCGCATATGCAACCTGTAAGATGTTTTCGTTGTTTGGTTTTTACTGTACATACAATATAAGTATGAAATAGAAATTGCCTGCAACTAAGTGTATTAGGCGCATATTACTTCGTTATACCTCGACATAGCATAATGAAGGAAGTACTGCCAACATTAACATCTCATTTCAAGAATACTCGTGTAGTCTGTCCGAGTGGAGTAGTCAGTTTTCTATATGGTGTATGTAAACTGTTATGGATGTTGCTATTCAATTTCATGAAAGAAGGATATCTTCCCTACTAACTTAAGCAGTAAAACCCATTTGGGTGTTGTGAGTTTATATTTTCATAGGTGACAGGTTTCAATGGCAAGTATGTGGTAAGCTTTGCTAAATTTTCTCATCCATTAAATGAGCTGAACAAACCGAGTGAATACAGATGGGATTGAATTTGAAATGACATGACTACATCCACAAACTTTAATACTAATACTGTACAAGAGAAGTAACGATAGCAGCTGTGTTAAGTAGCTGGTATGCAATTTGACCTTTTTTATATTTTAGGAAGCTTTTTGTGGATCTCTGCCATGGTGAGCCAGTATAGAGCCAGTATATATCCCCCAGTATAGAGCATCCATTTATCCCAAGAGAGCGTCTCTTTTTCACATTCGACTTCACGCACAACTTTAAGAATTTGTACAACAGTTTATGAATAAGTGACTGATGCTCTCACCAACACTTTGTCATAAGTACACCCTTGGCAACAAATGCATTGCTCAGTTTGCCTATTTGAAGCACCTTTATCGCATAGAAAAAGGAAAACCCCTAAAAGTTGCCCATGCATTGAAAAAAGTATCCCTCAACACAAGTAGCATTGCCCAAACATCACTTCAACATATCCTTGGTAAGTTGAAAGTTTTGCAATATATCTGGCTGTCAGGTTACCAGTGCAGTTACAGCAAAACAGCTGCTATAGCACGATGACTATAGACTACGGTACAAGATTTTTCAATTGATATGCATTAGTATATTTGATAAAAGGGAAGTGTCTGCTGATATACTCTCCTGTTTTTAATATTACTGCGACAACATCTATGTCCCTTTAGTTAGAATTAAGACAAACTATACAAAACATATTGAAATTTTAATTACAGCACAAGCATTGGTGTTGTTTCACAACTAGTTTTCCTAAATGAGGTAATGTGACCGAGACTAATGGTAGCCACAGTA
Organism: Trididemnum nubilum; assembly: GCA_963965965.1. Taxonomy (NCBI): domain Eukaryota; kingdom Metazoa; phylum Chordata; class Ascidiacea; order Aplousobranchia; family Didemnidae; genus Trididemnum; species Trididemnum nubilum. The sequence goes on from OZ014476.1 coordinate 24,026,003, forward strand.
ATAGGTTTGCTTTTGAGTAAATTAAAAGTATTTGTCTTGGTCAAATGTTCAATTTTATAGGAGTTTTTCATGAATCAAGTGTTCGTGCTTTGAGTTTTATTTGGAGGGTCATCCTGAGTTTTCTGAAACTGCTCGTTACCTCGATTTTATCTCCACCAAATGGAAAATTTTATCAGTCGACGCACCTTACAAAGGTATGTCTAGCTTTCAGCTAGGTAAGGATAATAACAGGGTAGAAATGCTTCTGTACTTGAAGATTGGTATTGCCAAAGTGTGCAGTAAGTTCGATGGTGTCTACTATCTAATCATGAATGTAATTGCTGTATTTATGGAAAACATTCATTGTGGTGCAGTAAGTAGCGCACAATTCCATGCTAGCATGTGGCGACAAATGATATAAATAGTGTAAAATGTGTTGTAAACACCCTTACTGAGTAATTATATTTTGGCTTCAGATCAAAGATAAAAAGAGAAAATGTACATGTCAATTCAACACATGCAGCATGACCACCCTGGTTTGAACTATTTAGAAGCCATCCTAATATTTTGCGAGTAAAGCAATCCGGAAAGGCAGGGTTTACCGCACAAACTTTTATGGCCTGCATTCAGTCTATGACAGCAATACCCGAGTTGGCTAAGCACTTGCTCGAAAGACAATCATGGTTTTCAGTACTTCTTAACTGGAAAGCTGACGTCTGCTTCTTTAGAAGGACGCTTTGGATGGTACCATCACAGTAATGGTGGTAATTACTTAACCTCCGTGAAACATCTACCGCATTCAGAAAAAAGATCCACTGCTTAAGTCTGCTACAGCAAGATGCCTTGTTAACAACGATTCAACAGTGTGAACTGTACAATGAGCTCTCAAATCATATTGATAGGGAAGAGGACTACAATTGGCTGGAGGTAATTTTTTCCAATGTGACTTTGGAGGACATTTCCCAGGCAGATGTTGCAATATGTTACTATGTGAGCGGCTACATCGCCCGGCGAATTGACAACCAAAGAAAATGCACGTCTTGCAAGAAATTATTGATTTCAAGCAATACCTCTTCAGAAGTTACTGAAAGTCTATTCGAAGAGCATTAAAAGCTGTTCAAAATGGCAAACCGTGGCGGACTTGCAGAGCCAGTGCGTTTTGCTTTGCAACAACGGTATTTGCGATGCAATTTTTCAATGCTTTGGCATCGAATGCTAAAAATATGAAAAGGCTGTTGACATTGAACAATGCACAGGCTGTATTTACGAACGCTTCTACTGCAGTCGCGAATGCAAGCAGATTCTGTGATCTTACCGATATCAAATGTAGCTCAGACCACACAAACTTTAAGTTCATTGTCCGGACGGTTTTAATCGCTTTGCAAAGAACCAGTTGAAGAAACTCAACAGCCGCCCTACTATAGAAGACCCCCAGTGTTTAGGAAAAATCTCAAAATTGACTTTTAAGATGTCCAACTGAAGCATATTCAAAAGCTTATTGACTGAACTAGAAGTAACAATGTGCATGCAGTAGCGACTACATTCTAAGCTTGTTGTCAGCTATATGTTTATAAAGCAATACGTATTTATGGTATTGCTTGGTCCATTTTCAAATCAGCTGTACCGTGTTTGTTTACTATTTTCGGTTCTGTTTGCAAATGTTCTGTCAGACTAGGCCACCTCGACCGGTAAACTGTACGGCTCTGACGGAAATTAGCGTGGAGTGTCTTTCCCAAGGTCAATACAGCAATATGCCCTGTGCAAGCACCGAACCAGTGAACAACATCTCGATGATCATATAGCGCACTATCAACTGGACAGTTAATGGCTAGTCACCAGTCTGGCTGCAATGCCTTAGTTTTTCCTGGAAAGGTGGCGCCAGTTATTTGACTACCTTGGGAATCGAATCTGTCCTCTGCATACTCCCTCACTAAGCCCAGTAGTTTTAGTAGGGATGACTATTAATGCCATATATGTTATCAAGAACTTATATACAGCGTATGTAATGTCTAATAAACATCTATTTGAAAAAATTGTTGTAACTCTCCAGTTGTCAGTAGCCAAATTGAGTTAGCAATCTCGATGTTCTAGATATCCCTGATTTTACCTTACCATCAAACTTTCAAAAACGACCGTAAATTTTTCATACAAACTGCAGTTCATTAAGTAAATTTTTAACGGAAAAAGAAATCTCACTTTTGATGGAAATTTGAAAAAAAATCTCACCTTTTGATGGAAAATTTTGATGGAAAAAAAAAGCTCAGCTGGTTTAGCATGAAAGCTGTTGCATTCCACTAGATGTCAAATAGATGATTATGGGTTAGGGTTAACACTTTCCAACAATTGTAAATAAAAGTCAAAAACACTTTCCAAAAACACTTTCCAACAACTGTAAATAAAAGTCACTACGTTTCCTGTTGCAAAAAAGCTTGGATAATTACCATTACGGTATAATGATTCTCAACATGGGCTGTGGGTTTTACTGAAGAAACCTGAAAATAAGCACATAAATGTACTATTAAACACGACAGTCATCCCTTGAACTACAAAGTTCATTTTTGTACATCAGTTACATGATTTAGCAGTAAAATAATTTCAGCTAATTTCTAGGTAGATATACTGCAACATTTCTTTTTCAAACATATAAAGATACAAATAAAAGAGATGTTACCCATTGTTACAATGATATTGCTGAATATATAAACTTTGTACTTTAGTTGAAATAACTAACAAGTAATGACAGGCTCTTCCTTGAAACTGCCAAATTTATGCATCGAATCCACTACAAGGTAAACAATATAACCTCTGGTTCATTCAAGACAGCTGCTTCAATTCACAAGCACAACACAAGATGCAGTGATAAAGGTAACTATTACATCCAAACAACCAATCTTTCCCTTGGAAGAAAAGCAATAAATGTAACTGGTCCTGTAATCCGGGCCAAAATTCCCCATACCTCAAAAAATATCCCCCAAACACATTTTCAAGAAAACTTAAGGACCATTTAATCTCAAAACAGCAAGGTACTATTACAACTTAATAATGTTATGATATAGTTGAAATGCAACGGTAAACGAAATTATTACGATGCCAATATGAAAAGTGTTTTTATTCCTATTTTTGGGGTCACGCTAGTGTTTATTGATAATGCCAACTAGTCATTTTGCTGCTTTTCTGTAAATGTAAAATGTTACATACTAAGTTGATCAAAATGCTGTAAATATGTAAGTGCTGATGTTATGTTGCTTTTTTCTTTTGCTGTTTTTTACAGTAGCATTCAACTTTGAAGACCGTATGGTCAATTTTGCTGCTTCCATGCCAGACATGGCAAAAATAAACTGAATTGAATTGAACTTAGAAACTTGAAAAGAATGCCAGCGACAAACAAGCAAATTTAATAATTTCATTTACCAGAATGAGAAAAAACAAATACAATACATATAACTTACAGATGGCAGGTTGGGGAGACGTTTTGGCTACAATGATTGGGTTTAATGACGACTTCTTTAAAGTTCGAGCAACTTTTATGCTCTACCAAAGCATAAAGCTGTTTCATATCTCCGAATAGTTCCAAGCAAGGATAGTCTCATAACTAACTAAACCGCAAGCACAGTATTGTTGAGTTAAATTTACTGCACTTGATCTTAACAACTACAATTTCGAAAAGTAGCTAATACATTCGCATTTACCAAGCCAATCACTGACCAAATTGCATAGATTACTGTCTAGTAGACTACTATAGTACAGTACTAGATTACAGATTATAAACCAAAGCACTGTTGACTAGTCTTGTAAACTGCGCATTTATAATCTACACCTAATCTTATTATCATGAACGTTTTCCCGAACTTTCAACATAGATTGCAATTACTGAACGTATTAAAGTAACTAGACTTCTAAATGTCAACCACTGCTCACTACCCAACACGTGCTAGTCATTTTACCAATGTGCATTGCACAGAACAAGCAGTTTCGCTTTGTGATCATTCAAGCGTCCGAGAATCTAAAAGCGCTGCATAGCACCACTGTTGTCACATGAAACGTGCGAAAAAGCAAAGTAAGCGATCCCGATCTTCTAGATATCCCTGATTAAAACGCAATGTGATTGAAATAAATCAAATGAAAGCCTCAGGAGATTATTAGCTGATAAGAAATCAGCATTTGCCTATGCTGATTTTGTTTTCGGAATGACTTTCAAACTAACCTTGATAAAGCACTTGGGGTATAAAAATAAAGTTAATAAAGGAGCGGATTTCGCTAGAATATTAAACTTGTGTCATAAATTTTCTCCAAACTTTGCCTGGTGTGCGTTATGAAACGCATTAGGCTTATAGAATATTGTGTAGTAATATCTTGTAGTACCGAAACACTATAAATTATGACATACCGGTCATACCGGTAGCCTACCAGTAACTGATTAAAATTTTTTAAGCTATCAAACTTCTGAACTTTGAAAATGTAAACTACATTTATTTGAATTTTTTTAGGCTAGGTCAAGACCATTTTAGAACCATTACCTGTAGGTGTTTGTTGAAAGCCAATTGAAACAGCAGTTTATTAAAAGCCTTTGCTTGTGCAAATTGAAATAATCCTGGGCCTACCAGATTGATCAAAACAGAGATCTTTAACCATCAACCACTGGTAATGTAACTGGTAGAGGAACTATCCCCTTATGGCAGCTCAAATGTTGCTCCGCTACAGTCAGAGCCCCCAAGTGCATGCCGCACCAACTGAAAAATGTAATGAATATTTGGCAGGAGCCAATTTTGCAGAAAGCATTAACAAGCTTCTGTATTTCAAGTGAAAATTGTCCTTCCTCTGTTTTTAGCTCAAATCACAAGTGATGCCACTGTCTTTGACCTTCAATTACTATAGTTTTTGAATTATTACTAGCTACATATCAGTGATTATTTGGAAACAATGGTTTACTTCTGTTAGTGATACAGGCATGGAAGTATATTTCAAGTTAGCCTACTTCAATGAGTGGTCACACTCAGCAGTGGGCCAAAGTGCTTATGTAATAATGCCTAATTTTGCTAAATTAATAGCCATACCATTTCCTTTTAAAAAATAATAGCCAAGACTGTTTTAACAATTTTTTAATATCTATTCTGTATTTTATTACTTGTCAGTATAAGCATCACTTGTCAACTGATCAGATTGATCTTGAATTAGGGTCACATCACTCCAGAACATATTTGATTACACTTGCTACTGTAGATTAATTACTGTTAGCTAGGCTAGGCTACTCTTATTAGCTTGTTAACAAAAACACATTATGCTTAATCAATCAAATCTGTTTGCCTTTTTCTTTCCAAATCATTACTGGTATAGATTTCAATTGCCTAAAGTCTCTTGTTTAAAAAGTTGCTTCTAAAGACCAAAACCCTGGGAAGCCTCAAATGATCAGACACCATTTAATTTTGCAGTATTTTGTTTTGACTTAAGTACAAGTCAGATAACTTCAGAACATATTGGATTACACTTGTTAGGTTAATTAAGCTACCCTTATCTGCTGTTACCAAAAGATTTTTTAGCACGCAAGTATAAAATTGACATTTTGTTTTTGCATCATTGCACATTTCACTCATTTAGTCTCATGTTTAATAAGTTGTTTGTAAAGACCAAAATCCTGAAAAGCCTCTTATGGTAGGACACTTTTAAAATACTGCAATATTTTGTATTGATTTAAGTACCAGGTTTTGGTTGAAAAATACACAGTATCTTTTTTGATATGCAAATTTTTTCCAAATGACCTTGCCAATTTCATCTTGATCTTGTTGGTCAAACCTAGAAAAACAACTTTATGTTAAAATTTTAAATAAATATTTGTTTTTCAGAAATAATAAGCTATCATTACCAATTTAATAGTAGCATAAAATATTACTGCTGAAACTTCATTTTGTGTTAGTGGAAAGACATCAAACATGTTGGATAATGGTATAGCAAGAAAAAACAGTTTAGGCTATGTAAATACAGAAAGTCAGAATTAGTTGCAGTAGTAGTTAACACACAAAGTTGCTCTACAAGTCAGTACGTGAGAAGTTGTGGAATATCCAACTCTCAATATCTGATACGTATAGAGCTGCTTTCGACTTTCATCGATGTAAGAGTCAGCAGTCAGGATAGAAACGCTTGTTCATATGATGCTCACTATCAAAAATCAACATCACATTTGATGTTTTCTCTCGTAAATCGACATCGCATTACCGAAACAGTGTTTGCAAACAAATTGATATCGCGTAATCGTAATCAACTTTATTATCGAAAATTGATATCAAAAGTTACATAGCAGACTGGAAACATAAAGTTTTTTTTCACGGCTGTGAGGTAGCACTTACCTCACATATCTGCTGTCTCATTAGGCTAGTGTTTCATCAGCATCTGAATTCACACGTAGCTTATCCTGGCATCCCACCCGAACCTTCAAACCACACACGTGGGGAATTTCTACACTTGCCATCATACCCTCTTCTTAGATTACTCTGATCTAAGTCTGACAACAAGGTCACCTGAAAGAGGATTCTCGACCAGTATCACCCTGGCACTTCACTTAGCTCAACCGCATTGCGCTAGCATCACTAAGCATGGACACCATATATGACATCACATTAGCAATTTACCACAATAGTACGCTATATGCATATTTCAAACTTGTTTGTTATCATCAGGCGTACATAACTGTGTAAATGCCTACTAAAATTTTTGATTTCCAAAAGCCAAAATTAACCTACTTGTCGGTAACCGGTAAAGCAAATTGCTATATACAACGCCAGTCAACGCCCATGCGAATAAATTTTCATTTACCCGTATGTGCTTATATATTTTCATTTACTCGTATTTTGGGGTTCAAAATTTTTAGTAGGCATTTACACAGTTATGTACGCCTGATGATTACAAACAAGTTTGAAATATGCATATAGCGTACTATTGTGGTAAATTGCTAATGTGATGTCATATATGGTGTCCATGCTTAGTGATGCTAGCGCAATGCGGTTGAGCTAAGTGAAGTGCCAGTGTGATACTGGTCGAGAATCCTCTTTCTGGTGACCTTGTTGTCAGACTTAGATCAGAGTAATCTGAGTAGAGGGTACGATGGCAAGTGTAGAAATTACCATCGTGTGTGGTTTGAAGGTTCGGGTGGGATGCCAGGATAGGCTACGTGTGAATTCAGATGCTGATGAAACACTAGCCTAATGGGATAGCAGATATGTGAGGTAAGTGCTACCTCACAGCCGTGAAAAAAAACTTTATGTTTCAAGTCTGCTATGTAACTTCTGAATTTTCAAAGCACATACGAGTAAATGAAAATTTATTCGTATGGGCGTTGACTGGCGTTGTATATAGCAATTTGCTTTACCGGTTACCGACTAGTAGGTTAATTTTGGCTTTCGGAAATCAAAAATTTTAGTAGGCGTTTACACAGTTATGTACGCCTGGTGATAACAAACTAGTTTGAAATATGCATATAGCGTACTATTGTGGTAAATTGCTAATGTGATGTCATATATGGTGTCCATGCTTAGTGATGCTAGCGCAATGCGGTTGAGCTAAGTGAAGTGCCAGTGTGATACTGGTCGAGAATCCTCTTTCTGGTGACCTTGTTGTCAGACTTAGATCAGAGTAATCTGAGAAGAGGGTACGATGGCAAGTGTAGAAACTGCCCTCGTGTGTGGTAGGTTCGGGTGGGATGCCAGGATAGGCTACGTGTGAATTCAGATGCTGATGAAACACTAGCCTAATGGGACAGCAAATATGTGAGGTAAGTGCTACCTCACAACCGTGAAAAAAAAGAAAAAAAAAATTAATATCGCATGATCCTAATCGCAATTGCTATCGAAAACCAATGCCCACAGTCTAGAGGCAGATGATAAAAGTTAAACTTACAATTTTATCCCTTTGTTACAATATTCCACCACTACCTTCTTTTCCCACTGTTGTCTTGCTTAAATTATCGCAAAAAAGACCACCAGACCTCAGATGGGCTACTATTGTTGTAGTCATGCAAATAGCTGTTGTTAAAGCCAAAAGTGAGCTACAACAATATTTTGCATGCTACCAACTTGCCCATTACCTCGTCACAAACTATTAACTGTACTAAAATTGGTTTTGTACATAGGCTTGTCTTGCATCTCAATTCTTCTTCATTGCATGTTGACTTTTCAAAGTAGCTGCAAATCCAAATTACACTGAGCTCAGTAGAAATGAAACTCAATGCAATTCAAAATCACAGCCACTTAGCACATTTCTAACTCGAAAATGTACCATACACCGTCCACAGTATTGAGTACCGAAAGCGTCGCAATAAATCTAGTCACTTACTGACCGTTTACTGAGTTGCGACTGACTGTTCACTCATAGATTGTCTTTTGACACATAGCTTCTTGATTTACGATTATTCAGTTTTTCATCAAATTAAAGTTAACAGTTTTTTCTAATTATCAACATATCAAGTACAAACTGTACAGCAACAACTGCAATACATCACAGCAGGCAGGTTTTCCAAGTAGGCTTCTGAAACAAGTCAAACAACATAAAAATTTTTAAGCTGCAATTTTGCATTAGGCCAATACAATTAGTAATGCTTCATACAAATAATGTATTTACAGCATTGGCTATCTAAACAATGAGTTTTTAAATAAAATTGCGGCATGAAGCATGACAGCCATGGGAAGTTGTCTAGGCTATTATAAACAGGATAGACACTGAACTCTAAAGGAAATAAGCTTTTCATTTCTAACTGGCCTATGGCATACTTAAAACGTTTTGTCATGATAATTCTAGTTGCGGCCTTACAGCAGAAAGTTTTGGTCATCTTTGCATTTGATTTACACTAATAAATAAACTTGTTTCTACTCTAGAACTGTACTGGTAAGTACTTACTTCAACAGCTTAAAACGCTTAATTCTGGCCTTCATAGAAGTACAAAAGATTGTCAGTTGTCACAACTTTATATGACCTAAAATTACCCATAGACATCGGAAGTTTTATCAGAACATTATGAAGCTAAGCACATGAACAATTAAACCAGAAAACCGCAGTTTGGACCGGCCTATATTGCAAGCGAAGGCCTGATACTGCGAAGTCCTGCCTTCTAATTTCCGACCCCTGACTCTAAGGCCAACAGGAGTTGCGGGCTAATATGGAACCGATGGCAATGTACCAATATTGCGGCGGAATGTCAATGCGAGTATAGGGTACAGCGGATAAAACGCGCTGCCGTGTCGCGGCCACAAGATAGAAAGGATGCTGGTCCTAGTCTAGCCAACATAGGACTTCATGTCCATCAGCTTGTGAAAATCCCCGTGCACCTGTAGTTCCAGATGGCACCTGGGTAGGGGACTGCAGCTGTATTGGGGGGCTCCGCCAAGACCAGTAGTCCAGAGAAAATTTCATTATTTGCAGTGTTGGTATTTTGCCATCGATAGAAATGGTAGTTCGTAGCTTTCTGTTTGTTTGAATAATCCGGTCTTTGGAAATTTTCCCAGTTTAAAGAAAACCAACCATATGAATTATGTCAGTGAACAGAAAAAAAAAGTAATACGAATGACACCCCTAAATTCAGAAGAAGTGCTACTGTCACAACCAAGAATCAGTGAGTTCTTGAGTGACAATGCCAACAAAGATAGCATTCGGCCAACTGCGCCCTCTAGCCCAGATGTCGAAAAAACATCAAACCTGAGCCCTCAAGTTGAGAACGTTCCTTTGCTAAAGATGTCGGTCTCAGAAGCTGAGGGTACAGCAAAAGTGGCATAGTCAGTTGTGAAACCGAGTACCACTTCAACTTCCCTTGTGGAGCCTCAGAATCCAAGCAATTCCTCGGATATTGCTTGCACGTCTAAGGTGAAGCAGGGAAAAAACTACGAAAAAAAAAGAAAAGGAAAAGAAGCGAGTGATGAAGGGTTTGGCTGGTATGTCACTGGCCGACCTTGACCAGGAGTCTTCTGATCACTCCTCCGGTCAAACCAAAAGGGCTAGAGAATCTTCCGATTCTCTATCCTCTACAACAAACCTCCCACAGAAACGTGGACAACATGAAGTCGCTCATGATATGCAAGGAGGCAAAGCCAAGAAAACGACGGCTGGCACAAGCACCCCAACTAGTTATGCTGGGGCTGTGAAGGCCAGCAATCAAAAGTTAACCATCACGAGAAAAGAGTCAGAAGGGGATGGTGGTATGGACAACATGGATCTACGTGAAATTCAAAATGCCATCACCAAAATGATTCTTTGTACCGATCCGTGTTTTCTTGTTCACATCGAACGCACTTTTATCTTTGAAGGTAAAGTGCTGATCATATGCAAGGATGAGAAAACCTTGGAGTGGGCAAAACATGTGCTTGAGGCTATTGTACCATCCTTGGTAGTTCATCAAGGCTACGATGCAAAAGGCCCTAAAGACTTGCCTCTAGCAAAAACCTTTGGAATCTGGTTGCCAGAGGATGACGGTTTAAGCATTTCCGATAACCTTACGCTGGTTTCCCGTTGTAATGCAAAAATCAGTTGTACAAATTTGGAAACAAAGCATTCAGCGAAGTGGAACAAAGGGGTGCTACATTTAGTATCCGTTCAGGAACCTTCGCTAACCACACTGAAGGAACTGCACTACAACCCATACGCTGGTTATCGTCGGGTTCAGTTCCAAAAGAAAAAAAGTGCCAAGCAGTTTCAGAATCTGGAGACGTCATCGCGTTCGCCAAAAGGTGATGAAAACCTGTGAGGCAATAATGGATACTGCTGAGCCTGGCACTTCAGCAGATACAGAGAAGCCGACGACTTCTAGTTCGTAGAAGTCAGAGATTTTCTCTGTAGTATTGAAGTAGCCATATCAGCTCTTCTAAGAATAAAGTGCTATACTTGAGTACATCTATCATATAGATAAGAATGGCTCAGGATTACAGCAGACAACTTGACAAATCAAATAACGCCATAACGGCACTTAAGTTATCCTTACATAATTTAGAGTGTTGGCAAATCAACCTACACAGATGTAAAACAGCAAGCTATAACATGTGTGAAGTTACAAAAAGCGTACGTTTCGGGTTAGTGTTAGCTCAACAACCATGGACATATGCCACAAAAATCAAAAGCAAGCTACGAGGATGGAACCTCTTTCACGGAATTGAAAACGGTAATCGTCCTCAGGCGTGCATTTATGTTACTCCTGATCTCTGTTGTTCTCTAATATCGATGTTTTCAAATGAGGATATCGTGGCAATTAGAGTTAACAATGTGTGCCAAAAGGGACACAGTTTTGTTTTCGCATCAGCATACATGGCAGCCGAAGAACCAGCTCCGCCCAATTTACTAAGGGATCTGTTGGTATTCACAGAAATTGAACAAATTCCTACTATTCTAGGAACTGATGCAAATGCACATCACACCATATGGGGATCCTCTGATATAAACCCTCGAGGAAAGGATCTGTTAGCATATTGTGCTAGTGCAGAAGCAGATATTAACGAATTTCAACCATTCAAAGCATTAGGGCCAGACGGGCTCTATCCTGTACTGCTACAGAAAGGTTGGAATCAACTGAAAGGATATTACCATGTCATTTTTCAAGCATGCCTGAGACACAGCAATGTGCCATTGGCATGGAAAGAAGGCACAGGTATATTTCTCCCCAAACTGGGAAAGGAAAGCCCGTATGATCACTTTAACTTCTTTTTAACTGAAATGGTTGGAAAAGCTAGTTCTGTATCGTATTAATGAAGATAATAACGTGCAGGCAAAGCTTTCTGCGTCGCAGTATGGTTTTCGTGCTGGAGTTGCTACGGAAACTGCTTTGCATGACTTTGTGCGCCGTGTGGAGCATTGCCTTGTTTGAAAAAAGCCACCTTTGGGTATTTTCTTGGATAGTGTCGGCGCCTTCGACAATGTCACCTTCCGTAGCTTTGTTGCGGCTCTGCGAGGGCTGGGCATGTCTAAGATTTTCACCTCATGGATAGAGACTCTACTAAGACATCGCACAGTCCAAGTAGAATTATGTGGTGATAAAGTTAAAAGGGAAGTAGTGAAGAGGAACCCACAAGGTGGTATCCTGTCCTCTTTTCTGTGGAACTGTGTCTTAAACAGCCTGTTGCTAGAGTTACGTAGCCGAGGCTTTTATGTTCAAGCCTACGCCGATGATCTAGCAGTGTTGGTCACTGGTGCTGATATGCTTTGGATCAGAGGGATGGCCCAAACAGCAATAAATATTGCTGAAAATTGTGCTTTGGAACAAGAGCTACAGTTTAGCTGCAAGAAAACCGAGATTGTACTGTTCACTCACAAACGGAATCCAGACTTGGGTTCTTTGTCAATAAATGGTACAAAACTTGAACTTTCCAACGAAGCAAGGCTGTTGGGTGTTACTCTAGACAGCAAGCTAACTTGGAAACATATTACCCGAATTACCCGGAAAGCAACTACAGCATTAATGCAATGTAGACAAATTGTGGGTAAAACGTGGGGAATAACACCATCTATGATGAAATGGATATACACAGCTGTGATATGCCAACCATGTCGAATGCATGTGTGTCCTGGGCTGGCGGTCTCAACAAAAAGTATCTAGTGAGGAAACTCACAAAGGTGCAGAGACTTGCTTGCCTGATGATTTCATCAGCTTTTCCTGGCACCTCTACTGGTGCTCCAGAAATTTTGCTCAACATAACTCCCATCTTGAGGAATTTCTATTGGCTGAGGCAGTGCGAGGGTCATACAGAATCACTGTTAGTGGGCTCTGGCATGTCAACCCAATTGGTTCCTTTGGGAAAACAAAAAGCCATCTTGATGTTTGCAATGAGGCAAGGAAATTCTAACCTCTACTGCAAATGCCAGCTGACCGAATAAAGAAAACAAAGCTATTTGAGAGAAACTTTGAATGTCAAATTATGGACAAAAAGAATGCTATCAGATTTGAAAGCGTTCTAAACCAGAGCACTGCCAAGGTTTACACTGATGGTTCAAAACTAAATGGGAGAGTAGGAGCGGCTTTTTATGCCGAATACCCAAACAACTCCCCAAAACAAGCATTTTTCCACCTTGGAATTTACAGCACTGTGTTCCAGGCAGAAGTCTTAGCTATTTCACAAGTGGCTAAGAACCTGCTTTTGGATAAAATGCACAATCAAAGTATTGTTGCGCTGGTTGATAGTCAAGCAGCTATCAAAGCACTCATAAAGTGCACTGTAACATCAATTACACTGCTCAACTGCATTAGAAACCTAAATCAGTTAGGTAAACAAAACCACGTCAGTATTGAAGGATTTCCGGGACATGCAGGGGTTCATGGTAACGAAGTGGCCGATTATGTAGCCAAATCAGGATCTAAATCAAAATTGCATGGTCCTGAACCTTTTATTACAGTCCCGTATGCCAGTTGTGTTAGCAAGGTTAAGGACTGATCCACAGATAGATGGAAATCTAGGTGGAATAAACAGAAAAACTGCTTGAGGATGAAGGAGTCTGTAGGTAGGACGTCTTCACGACTAACAATACGTCTCCTTAACATTAAGAGCAGGGTGTCAAACCGTTTCAAATAACGGTTCGGGTTCAGGTTTAGCTCTGGCTCAAAATATTTTAGCGGTTCAGGTTTGGTTTGGGTTCACTTGAGCACCATTTTTGAGGTTCAGGTTTGCTTCAGGTTCACTCAAGAAAAATATTATTGGTTCAGGTTCGGTTCGGGTTCATTGACTCAAAATTTAACTGTCGTTACTCATTTCGTCCAGAAAAAAAAAAGAAATTGCTGATTCTGTTGAAGTTAGACCGGCTTAGTGATGACATCACAATGCATATTGTCTGGTTCTTACTGCAGATCGTAGTAAAATTCGCCCATTTAAATCAATGGTAAAATACACGCAACTTCAAACAACCACTGTAGGTTAGTGGGTGGCGTTTTTTGTTTGATTTTACTTTTATTTGAAGGGCCAAAGCTTCGTAATTCCATTTCAGGTTATTTCCAGGGTTAAAAGTCTTTATAAATGCGTATTAAACTCATTTTAAAAAGAGCACTTTTGCATCGAAAAATAGCGTTTTAACACTTATTCAATGACATGTGATAGTTCTGAGCAGAGTTGCGATTGGCATATAGGATAAAAGAGTAAAAAGATATTGTGCTTTGCACCAGGATGCGATCATACAAGCCAAAAGAGTAGTTGCAAATTCTACCGATTTCCTAAGAATAGCAATTTGGCTTTAAAATGGGAATCACGCTGCAGGTAAGCTTGTTTTATAATAAAAACTAATCACTATATGAAGTCAAGTTTTTCAATAGAAGATTAGGAGAATTTCACGCAATATTATTTATGTTCACTTTTTTTGGTCCTCTGCAGGAACAATGGTCTAAAGTACTGTGGCTAGCTAACAGCCAGGTTCTTCGATGGAGGAGGAGTTGGGCAAGTTGACCCTAACCCTGACGAAAAGGAAAACTGATAAGTTTTCTAATTTTATTTACTGGGCACACTTTTTGCAGGTTTTTCGACTAGTCTCAATTTCTGCCAAAAGCCCTGCACAAAACACGTGTACGGAGCGCCAGAAGTCCAGGTCCAAAGCTGGAGCGCCAGAAGTCCAGGTCCGAAACTGGAGCGCCTCGCTACCCTAGTAATGATCTTTTTTGTTTAAGTTTTAGTCCCTTTTTTGGCAAAGGCACTTTTGCTTTAAGAAGTGGTTTTTAAAAACCTTTAAATACTTTCTCAGTGATGACCTGTAACCATCATATCTGAAGTACGATTTAGGTATTCTGCAGTAGAGGTAGATCCCTGCCGGTAACATTTTCATTTTTGAGAATAGGGCAACTAGGTTGGGTTGTTCGTGGAGTGCCCGCTAAAACATCAATCCTGCCCAGTGGTGCACCCAGAATTTTCAAACAGGGGAGAACATTTTTCAAAAAAGGAATACTTTTGCTGCCAAATTTTTGGCCTTTTTTACTGAAAATTGGGGTTTTCACGCTATTTTCAGACAAAAATTAGCTAACTTCGTTCTCGTTTGGTAATATATTGTCAAATAAACCGATCTAATGGCTTCTTTGGCGTCGCATTCGTCCCACTTTCAAAAATTTCGGATACGTTTGTTTAAAAATGGTGACTTTAATTGACATCTTCGTCCAAAATTTCACAATATTTTTTTTCGGTTTTACTTAGGCATCTTTTGGTTTTACTAAGGCGTTTTGCGCTGCCTCGTGGCAGAGTGTAATTTAAGGAAGAAATAATTATTATAATAGCAATTTTTTGTCTAAAAAGCCCTTTGCTCTACCGAATATCGTAAGTGACATTACTATGGGACTGGATGTAGGGGGAGTTAGCTCTCCTAGACCTTACCCCAGCAAGCCCTGCCGCGCTTACCGTATACGCCTGTATATCCGATACTACAAAATCATTTACTTTGCTTTGACCTTTCTACACTATGAGCTGTTAATTAAGAGCTGTAGCCTTCATTCATTTCTAAAATTGTGGTTGACTTTTATTTGGTCTTAGATTGTTCTTGACTTCACATTTCACTATGTTTATGATTGTTTAGCAATTGATTTTCTGTACAGTATATCCTCTGAAGTTGTCTAGAAACGCTACTTTGTGTCATAATAGTACCCTTTTTAAAATGAGTTTAATACGCACTTATAAAGACTTTTAACCCCGGAAATAACCTGAAATAGGATTACGAAGCTTTGGCCCTTCATACAAAAATAAAATCAGACAAAAACGCCGCCCACTAACCTACAGTAGTTGTTTGAAGTTGCATGTATGTAATAATTTTACCATTGATTTAAATGGGCGAATTTTACTGCGATCTGCAGTAAGAACCAGACAATGGGCATTGTGACGCGCCACTAAACCGGCGTGTACCAGCACCAGCGGCATCCGGATATGGAAAAATATATTCTTACTTTTGTTAGGGGTTCAGGTTCGGTTTGGGTTCACTTGAGCACAATTTTGAAGGTTCAGGTTTGGTTCAGGTTCACTGAAGTAAAATTTTGCTGGTTCAGGTTCGGTTTGGGTTTACCAAAATAAAACGGTTCATTCGGGTTTACGGTTCGAGTTCAGGTTTGGTTTGACACCCTGCTTAAGAGGCCTCATTTAAATAGAGTAGTGCAAGTTTTAACTGGGCACTGCAATCTACAACGACACAAGAAAACTACAGGTCGTGCTGAGTCTTCTCTGTGTCCAAAATGTTGCCTAGAGGATGAAACACCAAATCATCATGTAGGCAATTGCAAGCTTTACCAAGATATTCGTGTTAAATATTTTGGAATCACCAAAACCATTGTTCACAATGTGGTAACGAAATGTAATATTAACAAACTGGCCACATACACATAGGAAGCTGGAAGGCTTTCTGAGTTCAACCAGTAACCAAACAAAATAACAATAACAGCAGCTACAGTTGCAATGGGCCTAAACAAGGCCTACGCAACGTGTAGGTGGACTCTACCCAACGGTAGCACATTCGCTTGCACTGCTGCCCAGTAATAACAATAATAATATATTTGCAAATTCGGCGGTTTTTTTTCAGTTTAGTTAAAAAAAAACAAACTAAAATGTTTATCAGCAATTAGTACGATGGTAGTGGAACGGAACCCAGCGAAAACGTGCTTTTTTCAATTCCTTAATATTAACTGGGCTTTTGACCTAAAAAGAATAATCGCAAAAAAACTTTGCATTCAAAAGGAATATAATTTGAAGCTTCTTCATGACCTTTGTTTCCCGCCGGAGCGTGCACTTCCAGTTGCGGTTCGTACCTGTTGGTAGCACATGTATATATGAGACATCATTGTTTACTGTTTCGATTTTGAGAAATGAACTTTTGACAAAATAATACAAATCAATAAAGAGTTTACTCATGGCTGTATGGGAGAAAACATTTTTAGGAATGCAAACTAATTTTGCCCAAAGATTATGAATATTCAAACTTTGACTGAGGAAAGTCGATCACATAAACTGGAATTCATAAACTTATACTGTAAACATGTAGCTAAATTTACCAAGATGTTTGCTTTAAATCGATACAAAGCGCACAAATTTGAAATGATCATGGATTAATGCAGACACATAGCCAGAAATATTCAATCCGGGGGGCGGGCGGCTATCTCAAAGGTCTGGAGCCAGAGTGCTGAAAATTTTGCAATCTTTTTTGGCAAAGATAACTTAATTTTAGGCCTATTCAGGTAATAATTAATGCTTTTAAAATGTCCTGACATAACAATTAGCAGTGTAAAAGCATGATCAAACTGGCTATGTAAACAGGCTATGAGGGCGGTGGCTAACGGCAAAATTTCAGCCTTTTTTTTTACAAGCCGGTAAATCTGGAAAAAATACATTGGTTTTTAACTTAATTCGTCTGCATTAAAAAAAATTGGGGGAAGGGGCGGAGAGAACATTAATTTAAAGAAGTGATGGGTAATTAGCTGAATTCACTACTGAATAGACCCTTCCCCCATTCTACACAACGTTTTTCAAGTCTACGTTAGCATTTTGCAGGAGGGATCAAATGTGATTGCTTATTTTTTGCCATTTTTTAAAGTTTTTACTGGTTTGCAAACTTTGCTTTTGACAAATATTACCTTCCCTTAGTAAATGCTTCGAAAGCGACTTTAAATTACTTTAGAGTTCATATCACAGAAATGATAGCCTTGGAAGTGCAAAAAACTTGATATTTTTTCTACATTTTGGTCGACAGATTAATGGGGAAGGGGGGCTATAGCTCCTCCCCGCCCCCTTCTGGCTACGCTATACTGGATTAATTATTTTTGTTTTTTGCTGTTAGGCTTTTGATGTGATTTTTCTAAAAAAAATACGTAGTCATTTAAAGGCCATTTGGGTCACATTTTGCATGTTTTTAAAGCTATTTGAAATAATTTAATTGCTAAGATTAGGAAGCTATTTGAAAGAATTAAGCTCTGATACTTCTTTAGGTCCTTACGCTCTATTACAGGTCAAGTCCAAAGCCCTCTTGACTGGAAGACCGTGAGGTCCATTCGAAGCTTCTTACTAAAGCTCAGATAAATGTTATGTGACAATGAGTTTACAGCGCTTTTCATGCTACAACTTTCTTACATAACTTTGCAATGCTTTTTTATTCTAAATTACATGAAAACATAAATTGTATTGACCCGCATGCTAAATATACCTCCCTGTCAAAGTGTAAACAACAGTGGTTGTGTTAAAGTAGCTACAAGTTTTATATCTTAGATTTTTGTAGTAGCATTATATTTGATGTAACCAGTGTGCAACTGGCGAGTGGCTAAGGGGACTTTACCCCCTAAGCCAAGTCACTTATAAACTTGGCCCCCAAATACAAAAAGCCTTTGAGCGTGTTATTGGACTTGACCTATAAGTAAGGGGGCTGAAGAGTCTTGGCGATTCGATTGCTTGAAATGACTTCAAAATTTTAGCAATTTAATGCTTTTAAATGGCCTTAAAAACATACAAAGTTGAATCAACTAGCGTTAAAACGACTATTTTTGCCAAAAAATTATAAAAATTGCCCCAGACTTTTGTATGCTTAAAGTTGCACCAGTTTGCGCAGCTTCTCCATCTAACTAAAGCATGTTTAAAACAAAATACTTTAAGATTTGCTTCAGCCATTCCTTACCAAAATCTTGGTTGCGAAAAAAAAATCCTTTTTTTTTTTCGCAACCAAGATTTTGGTAAGGAATTTTGAACTTTCAAACCCTTCAAGCTGTAGATGGCCTAAATTCTCGAAATAGGTGGGAATTAAAACTACGTAGAACAAGGAAAAAACTGGGCTTGCCGCGATGCAGGGTTTCTCTCAAGCGAGTCCTCCAAAATTCAAAAATTCTAATCACTCAATAGGAACAGAAGATGAAGTTTCAGGATAAAAAATCATAAAGACAAAGTAAAATTTTCAAAATTTGGGGTTATGCCACTATTAGGGTGGAGTGAATAATAAAAACTTTTGAATTTAAAAAAGTGGTCTTGATATACGGCCCCAAATACCATATGAAATACTTCTATTGCAATTTTGAGTTCTTTCAACCTTTTAGTGGTTGTGCAATTTGATCGAACGGGCTTAAAATAGTCAATTTTGCCATATCTCACCAAGCACATATGCTAGAAAGCTAGTTTTTAGCTTAGAAGTTGCAGAAACAACACATTTATATTTCCATTAAAAAAACTTTGCCATAAAAACGTACTAGAAAAAAGTTACAGGCAAGTTATTGATTACAGATTTACTGATTATTGTGCTCAAGTTTTTCGTGCTCAACTTTAAAGGCATTGCAATTTGGGATCACGTCTTTTCGGTGCGACCATTTCGCCGCCACCTATTTCGTTGCCGTACGTCTTCTGCACAAATCGTTTCGGCGCCAATTCGGTGCTGTTGGACAGTTCACTTATTTAGGGTTTGGGTTAGGGTTAGGGCTTTGGGTTGGTGTTGGTAAAAAGCACAGAATACTGGCGCCGAAAAAGGCCGCGCCGAAATGGGCGTGCCGAAAAGTCATAGACCCTTGCAATTTACGTTGGCATTGAAAATAAGCCATATGAAGTTTAAATTCATGTATATTTGCACTTTTAGTGTGCCATGCTGCTCTATCAGCTTAAAATAGTTTCTTGAATGGCAATTAGTCTTACACAACTGGGCAATGTCCAGCATAGTATAGTGAACAAATATTGGAAGTTTCATGTCATAGCATCATCCAATATTGGTTCGCTTTTGCAACATCATTTTGTTTATGCTGAACTTGAGGAATTATATCTAGTGAATCCAAAAAAAGTTTTGATTCTACAGTTTAATTCAAAAACACTAAAAGATACAAAATTACAAAATTAGAAAAATAGGAATTAAAAAAGCAATTAGTAATTCGAATAGCTACAGTTCTAAAGTGAAGAAAATTTGGCAATATATTGACGAGCAATTTGATACCATTGTTTATTGTATTGTAGATACAATATATACTGTAATCGAAGGCATAAATTTCGTTGTTTTTGAAGCAGCATGCTAACTAAAAAAAATCCAAATCTAACATTGCAAAAAGTTGTGAGATGGAGAAATTTTTCAAAGTTCTGATAATTTTCCTCCAAGGTTGCTGCCAACCAAGAGACAAGTGATTTGAGGGCTTGCTTAACTTTAATCACTTAAGGAAGTTGGATACAGCTTGAATTGTTGCAAAAGAACAGATGGATGTGGTGTAAAGTTTCGTTCATTAGCTGAGTATTGCACAAAAAATCCATCAACTAATGCAAAACTTCAGTGGTTTAACTAGATATCCGAAAAAATCTAAAACATCACATCAATAAAAAAGCTTGAAACGAATTTCTTGCACGATGCTGATAAGCTCTTTGATATTTTTTGCTATGATAATAAACAAAGAAAGCCATATGGAAGTATTATGGCTTGAGAATAACATTTAATGATCATGCTTTTTTTGAAGATCAAAAAGCAGAGCCAAAGGCTACAAGTTTGGCAGAAACATCAGAACTTTGAAAAATTTCTCCACCATACAACCTTTCACAAGTAGCATTAAACTTGAATCTTTTTCTAGTTAGCATGCTGCTTCAGAAACAACGAAATTTATGCCATCGAGTACAGTATATAATGAATCTACAATACAATAAACAATGGTATCATATTGTTCATTAAATAAATTGCCAAATTTTCTTACTTTTGGAACTGTAGCTTTTCGAATTACTAATTGCTTTTTTAATTCCTATTTTTCTAATTTTGTACTTTTATATCTTTCAGTGTTTTTGAATTAAACTGTACAATCAAAACTTTTTTTGAATTAATCAGATATAATTCCTCAAGTTTAGCATAAATAAAATGATGATGCAAAAGCGAACTAATACTGGATCATGCTTTAACATGAAACTTCCAATATTTGTTCACTATACTATGCTGGACATTGCCCAGTTGTGTAAGACTAATTGCCATTCAAGAAACTATTTTAGGCTGATAGAGCAGCATGGCACACTAAAAGTGCAAATATACATGAATTTAAACTTCATATGGCTTATTTTCAATGCCAACGTCAATTGTAATGCATTTGAAGTTGAGCACGAAAAACTTGAGCACAATAATCAGTAAATCTGTAGTCAATAATTTGCCTGTAACTTTTTTCGTGTACATTTTTATGGCAAAGTTTTTTTTAATGGAAATATAAATGTGCTGTTTCTGCAACTTTTAAGCTAAATGCTAGCTTTCTAGCATGTGTGCTTAGTGAGATATGGCAAAATTGACTATTTTAAGCTCGTTCGATCAAATTGCACAACCCCTAGAGGGTGCAAGAACTCAAAATTGCGATAGAAGTATTTCATATGGTTTTTGGGGCCATATATCAAGACCACTTTTTTAAACTCAAAAATTTTTATTTTTCACTCCACCCTAGCCACTATGAAAATGATTCCTTTTAAACGGGTTCCACAATATTCAAAAATTTTTAAACTCCTAAGCTAGACAGACAAAACGTTTAGAATAGGTAAATAATAAAAACATAAAACATGAAAAAAATTGTCAATGCCACGTTAATGGGGATTCTCAAAATGTCTTCCTTCTAAACTTAAGACATTTTTACCCGCTTGAGCTAAAAAGATAAAATTTTTGGGATATATAGTGAGTTAGATATACATGAAAATTTTTAGTGAATCCACGTTGGTAGGTTTCCCACCAAAAATGCCTCTAAGATTGAAAAAATTAATTACTCAATTTAAACGAGTTAAATTTCTAAGATAAAATCAATATAAAAACCATGAAACTTGGCAAAGTTTTTCCGTTACCTTGTTCAGGAGGAGCCTCTCAAAATTTTTACCTACTTCTGGTAAACAAATAAATTTCTATGATAGTTCAGCATAAAACAAATATGAAAGAAGTCAAAATTTGATGCTGTGCTACGTTGGGAGTGATTTCAGCTAGGCAAATTGAAGTATTGTAGGCTAATATACTGTACAAGAAAGATAAATTTTGACAAAGCTTGGGAATATCAGGTTGAAAGATCTTAAATAGAACTACTCGAAAGTAAAAGATTTTTAACTGCCGTAAGCTAGATGGTTAAAATAGTCATAATGAGTTGATACCAACGGACTTGCGGATTTGAAGATGGGAGATTTTCTCCCAGATGGACTTCCAACATTTAAGGTAGTGAATGAAGTACTTGAGCTCACTGGCTTTAACAGATTTGAGCTATGGATTGCAGAGCTTTTCAATAAACTGCCATCTATTACGTTGAAAAAACTTCTAGCGCCTCGAGGTTTTTTAATTAGAAAAGTTTTAGTACTAAATAATCAACTTAATTTGTAAGTTCCAAGATGTTGGTTGCAATACTACAGAGTGCAACTCTAATAAAAAATGGCTGCATTAATTGTCGCTTATTTCTGATTGTGATAAGTAATGAACTTCCTTCATGTAGTAAAGGTTTCATCACAAACTGCTGGCATTTTAAAGACTACTCTATGTTCTTTCATAATAAATTGAAAATTGGTAGAAGTTGTGAAAAGTGAGTTTGGCGTTGTAAACTGATATTTGCGCTTTTTGATTGAGGTTACTTAATTGTTTTGATAACTTTTCTAGATATTTAAAAAGCGAATAACCACAAAGCTGTTAAAGATTGTGAAACAAAATTTGAAAAGGGCGCATTGAAGTTTTTTATCTGACTTTCAGCAACCATAATTTGCTTAACGCAATTGCGTCACTACTTTAAAAATTAATAAAGCTCAGTAAAAGTTGGATACTGCCACAAAGTTCGTCAAAATCCACGAAGTATCTCTTGCGATGTCACGTTTTATTATATGGTTTCTTTTTATAAATGCCACTTTATTGACAACAGTTTAAATGGGTGGCAGTGACGGCCCCTTTACAAACCCCTTACAAGGTTTGAGAATTTTTAGGATGCAGTGAGATTTCAAAGAAGAAATATCATGATAGACTGCAAACTTATCACAACTAGAAAACACCAAACAAATTAGTTGCTAGAAAATTTTTGAAAGGAAAATCTGGGTACTTATAAACATTGCGTCAATCTACTCGAACTCTCGTTAGTTGGTTAGATTTTAAGTCAATCGGACTTGAGATGCTATAAATAAAAAGTGCCCAAAGCCCCAAAATTTCAGTGCAACATTTTGTAATTTAAAAAATTAGTTGTTTACAGTTTCAGCCAAAAATTTTGCACGCATTCCTCCAAAAAACGTCTTATTTTGTTGCACTCTCCACAAAACAAAAAACATAACAAAAATGCACTCTCAGAAAAACAAAACCAACTAGAAGTACTTTTTAGATTGAAATAATTGCTCTTTTCTTGAAACTTAATTGACTAGTTTTTAATTTCTTATGGCAAAAGCCAAAAGAAACAACTAAAACGCAAATGCGTAGTATCTTGCAAAAAAGCTTAAAAAGCATTTTACTTTGATTTTATTTTGTGATGTTAAATTTCAGTTCTATTTCAACCGAAGTTGAAAATTTGAGCTTTGTACGATTAATACTTTCAGCGATGTTAACGTTTCAACATAAAAAAAAAAGCAACTTTGCATTTTATAGAAGAGCTGCAAAAAAAAAATGCGATTTCAGTAAATTCTTTCCCATTGTTGAAAAACAATGAAAAAATTTGTTAAAAAATTTATTTATTGCATCACATTAAGCTAACAATCGCGCACAAAAACTTGATTTTTTCGAAACAAGAATTTTGCCATCTTTCTTTTTTGCAGCACACGGTAGCATTGCAAAACACTGCACAAAACAGGCATTTGCCTATCACCACAAAAACAACAACTTTGCAGTAGACCTGTTCATACTTTAGCTTTTTTTGATTTTGTTATGGCTTCGCAGTGTTTTTGAAGCAGATTTTCATACTGGTCCCAAAACTAAAACATTTTTTTTAATTGGTTGAACGGTTTCCATGTTACACAATGATTTCCGACCCCCACTTTTGAAAAAAAATGAGTTTTTTGACACTAGAGGGCGCTGTGTGTAAAATATACTTAAAACAGTAATTCAACTAAATGCCCCTCTGCATTTTACATCTTTAAAAAAAAAAATAAGCGAATTGGACTTCTGGATCAGTAGTTATGACCATTTTAGTGATAGTATTTTCAAACTCCCTCTAGTGGCCAAAATGTAATTTCTTTATTTTTTGATAATTTTTTTATACATTTGCGTTTATTTAGTGAAAGAGACTTCAATTTTGAAGTTGACATTTTGCAGCAGTGCCACTAGAGAGCGTAATTTGCTATTTATTTCAAAATTGCGTTTTAATTACAGTTATATACGCCACTTAAGTTAACGCCACTGCAAAATTTGAATCAATTATGACACGACGCGATTTTTTATAGTTTGTTTTTAAATATCGACCTAGATCATGTGACAAACCTAACAATTAATGCAAAAATGCAGAAGCAACAGACTGTTTGCAGCATTAATTTGACTTAATTTACAATGACCGCTCCAGCAATTTTAATAAAGTTGAGAAGCTCCTTTGATTAGCAAAGAATTCAATTCAAACCAATATTTGCAGATTGTTATATTAGAACAAACACAGAGTTACCAAACTTCAGCAAACTTCAAAAGCTTTCAAACTAATTAAAAACACAAAAAGTCAGATATTTTTTGAAAAGGTTTGTTGTGTTAGTAAAAGTCCTGCGTGTTTGTTATACGACCTAGTATATGCTTTATGGTTGTTGTTAAAATTTCATTACAGTCACTGTCAAATTGTACTGAATGCTTTGCTGCATCATTGATAACTTCCAATCCTGAAACAATCTGGCTGATTTGTTAAAAAAGAAGAATCTTCTTTCCAGTATTCTACTGAACCCATACTCAAAGAGATAACTGCTCGATATCGGTTTTATTGAAGAAATGAGAACTAATTGAGGTAATACAAAGGTGCCCAAACCTTTTTCCATGATTTCCCTTATTTGCAAAAAATGTTTTAATCTGTTTGACTCTGTACCATTGGCAACCCTAAATTTTTCAATTTTGTGGCATCGCAAAAGACCTTCTGTAGAGGAGTAATGGTAGCCTAGGTCTCCATGTTTTTGGAGTAGTAGCCAAGTTTTCAGATTTGACAATAGGCTACTCACTGCTGCCCATTGGCAATCGTGTTTCTTAATTTTTGCAAAATTATGCCTTTTGTAATGTCACAAAACTGCAAAATGCTGGGTTACCAATGGTGCGAAGTCAAACGGATTAAATTGCATTTTTGTGAATAAAGAAAATTGGAAAAAGTAGTTTGAAGCACCTATTTATTAGCTCAAGAAGTTCTCAATTCTTCTATTAAATCGATTTCGAGCAGTATCTATTTAACGTTGGTTCAATTTTAATTAAATCAAAAAATTATATATTCATGAATCATTATTGATGAACTCATGCAGAGTACTGTCTCTATATACTTTTGGTAGTTCTGGCTTATCTACATCTGTTTTCAGATATTTCAACAAGGTAGTAGCAATGGCTTTCTTGATTTTATCACTAATTAAATTTGGAGATAGTGCAAGTGGTATGTGCTTTGGTGATTGATGCATGATACTGGTGTGCCTCACCGGTTGCTGCAGATGGTTTTTATTTGACACTAATGCTTTAGAAAGTTGTAAATGAGTGGTCGGTGAGAGATAAAGCTCTATGTTCAGCTTGCAATTGCAAAGTCGACTTGCATACTTGGAATCTGCTGCCAAGGTACATACCACTAGCAGTATTTTCAAATTTAGTTGATAATGAAACCAAGAAAGCCACCACTACTACCATGTTGAAATATCCCGAAGCAGATTTCCGAATAGGTGAGCCAGAACTACAAAAGTATATGAAGGTAGAACTCTGCAAAGACTCATCAATATAATAAATCATGGCTATTTTTTGATCAACCAGTAATTGGAACTGAACTAACGCTTTCAAGAATGGATTCAGTAGAATACTGGAAAGAAGATTCTTCTTTTTTAACAAATCAGCCAGATTGTTTCAGGATTGGAAGTTATCAATGATGCAGCAAAGCATTCAGTACAATTTGACAGTGACTGTAATGAAATTTTAACAACAACCATAAAGCATATACTAGGTCGTATAACAAACACGCAGGACTTTTACTAACACAACAAACCTTTTCAAAAAATATCTGATTTTTTGTGTTTTTAATTAGTTTGAAAGCTTTTGAAGTTTGCTGAAGTTTGGTAACTCTGTGTTTGTTCTAATATAACAATCTGCAAATATTGGTTTGAATTGAATTCTTTGCTAATCAAAGGAGCTTCTCAACTTTATTAAAATTGCTGGAGCGGTCATTGTAAATTAAGTCAAATTAATGCTGCAAACAGTCTGTTGCTTCTGCATTTTTGCATTAATTGTTAGGTTTGTCACATGATCTAGGTCGATATTTAAAAACAAACTATAAAAAATCGCGTCGTGTCATAATTGATTCAAATTTTGCAGTGGCGTTAACTTAAGTGGCGTATATAACTGTAATTAAAACGCAATTTTGAAATAAATAGCAAATTACGCTCTCTAGTGGCACTGCTGCAAAATGTCAACTTCAAAATTGAAGTCTCTTTCACTAAATAAACGCAAATGTATAAAAAAATTATCAAAAAATAAAGAAATTACATTTTGGCCACTAGAGGGAGTTTGGAAATACTATCACTAAAATGGTCATAACTACTGATCCAGAAGTCCATTTCGCTTATTTTTTTTTTAAAGATGTAAAATGCAGAGGGGCATTTAGTTGAATTACTGTTTTAAGTATATTTTACAAACAGTGCCCTCTAGTGTCAAAAAACTCATTTTTTTTCAAAAGTGGGGGTCGGAAATTATTGCGTAACATGGAAACCGTTCAACCAATTAAAAAAAATGTTTTAGTTTTGGGACCAGTATGAAAATCTGCTTCAAAAACACTGCAAAGCCATAACAAAATCAAAAAAAGTTAAAATATGAACAGGTCTACTTTGCACGCCTAACTGTGACATCACCGTGGCACTGGGAAAGGGTGCATTGCATTTTCGGAAAGTACACTTTACAATGCAAGTACTGCACTGGGTTGGGGAAGCATATTTTAAAAAATCAAAAAATGGAGTTCAATCATGATATGCTCTTAACAAAAAATGCCTAAAATTATGTATTTGCGTCGGTCTGTGACGTCATGGTGGATTGGCCGTCCCCCCCCAACCCATTCAAAAGTTGCGCATGCTGTTGGAGCAACTTTGCATAATTGATTGAACACCCAGTAAATGTCGGTTGAACAAGGGCCATTGCAAAACTCTGCACAAATCAGGCATATGCCTAATACAATAAAACAAAAACTTTGGGTGCCCAACTATGATGTCATAGTGGCAAAGGGGAGGGCTGCAATGCATTTTCATTTTCATTTTCTATTATAATAAGTACTGTACTGTACCCATTTTCATTCTATTTGAATAAGATTTAGAAAGAACTGAATAAGGAATAAGTGGTAGGCCTAGTGATAGTTGGTGGCAGAATCTTTTTAACTTTTGGTTCAAGCCTTCCCCCTCTTTGGTCAAATCCAACGTTTTCTTGAATATTTTATTGCAGTGAAGCCAGATGGTGTTCAGCGGGGTTCAGTTGGCAAAATAATTTGCCGTTTTGTGGAGAAAGGTTTTAGGCTTTGTGCCATGAAAATGACGACTGCCAGTAAAGATTTGCTAGAAATGCACTTTGCAGATCTCAGTTCAAAACCATTTTTCCCAAAACTTGTTGAATTTATGTTGTCAGGGCCAGTTGTGGCAATGGTTTGGGAAGGAAAAGGAGCAGTTAAAACTGATGGTAAAATGCTTGGAGAGACTAACCCTGCTGATTCTCTTCCTGGAACAATTCGTGGAGATTATTGTATTGACATTGGGAGAAACATATGTCATGGATCTGACTCTGTGGAAACAGCAAAGAAAGAAATAGCTTTATGGTTTAAAGAAGGTAAACTTAACAATTATTGCTGTGCTAACAACTCTTGGGTGTATGAATAAGACGGCTACTTCAACCTGACACTCAGCAATCTTTTGGTGTTTTGTGCCTACGTAGCAGGATCTGACAATTGTAGTTTTTGTATTTTTGTGTACATAGTAGGATCTGACTTTTTTTTCTGTACCTTTCTGTACGGTATAAATTTATAATTACCAGTATAATGAAAGATACTTTTCACCTGTTTTCATTTTGAATTCAAAACAACTTTTTCTGCATATTCTGTGGCTGATTCTAAATTTGCTATTTTGTCTAACTAGTGTAGAATCTTTCATTGGTTTGACTGCTTGATAATGCCAGTTAAATGTCCATGTGAAATATGTTTAAGATCTTGTAAAAGGAACCAGTGTGCTCTTCAGTGTGATAAGTGTGATGGATGGATTTACCTCAAATGCACAGTTATTAGTCCCCTTAAATTTCACACTCTTTGTTCTTCTACTGAACCATACCTCTGCCAAAATTGTTACAGTGAATTGTTTCCTTTTCAAACCCTAGAAGATAAGCAATTGTTAAATGAAATAAGAAATAATGACAAACTAAACTTTGATATTAATCACACAAATAATTCGTTTTTCCCAGCTAAATGCTTACAGGCAGACAACAAGATAAAAAGCTTACTAAATGATTTAAATACTGGTTTGGTTGACTCAAAATACTGCTCACAGGCCGAAGCCAATATTATTAACAAAAAGTGTAATTTTTCTTCGCTTTGCATGAATATAAGAAGCTTAAATGCAAATTTTGATAAATTGAATGAACTTTTAACAAATTATGATATCTTACCTGATATCATTGCTATAAGTGAAACCAAACTTAAATTGTTACAGGTATACAATGCAAAGTTAAGTGGGTACCATTTTTACCACAAAGGCACAACTACAAGATGGGGAGGAGTAGGATTGTTTATTAAGGAGTCTTTATCAATTTCAATTTGCAAGGAGTTTGATTTAAACATTCCTAACTGTGAAGATATGTGGATTCAACTAGATTTAGGGAATAACAAAAAATATATAGTGGGAGTAATTTACAGACACCCTAAACAGAAATTATCAGAGTTTTGCAAGAGTTTTGAATCAACCATTGAAAAATTGAATAGTAGAAAATTGATGTATTATATCGGAGGAGACTTCAACGCAGATTTGTTGAAAAGTAACTCTGATATCAATATTAAAGATTTCATGAATTTAACATATAGCTTAGGCTGCGTTCCCTTAATTACACACCCAACAAGAATAACCACTACAAGCTCAACTCTTTTAGATCATGTTTATACAAACAATGTAGTGGGTGAACACAAAAGTTTTATTCTGGTGGAAGATGTAAGTGATCACCTGCCAGTAATGGTGTGTTCTAATTTAGGCCTGCCCAAGAGTGAAAAATCAACTGTCACCCTAATTCGTGATACAAAAAATTTTGAAGTAGAAAAATTTCTAGACAAATTAACGGAAGGAATGGAGCTATTAGGTGATATCAAAGAGGAATGCATTGACAACTGCACTGAAAAGTTTATTGACATTTTTCATAAGACATTAAACATACATGCACCATTAAGAAAACAAAGCAGAAAGGAAACAAAACACAAAAACAAACCATGGTTATCCAAAGGAATCCTTATATCAATCCATCAAAAAAATTTATTGTACAAAAGAGCCCTTAAATTAAATGATAGTGATACATGGGCACAATACAAAGTCTATAGAAATAAACTGACTCATATTAAGGAATATGCAAAACGACTTTACATTAAGAATTTAGTGAATGATAATAAGCATGACACCTCGTCGCTTTGGAAAATTATAAATAAAATTATTCACTTGAAAAATGTGAAGAAAAATAACATTCCTAATAAAATGTATGCTTCCAAAAGTGAAAGTGCACAAGGTCCACAGGCCATCAGTAACTTGTTCAATAAATATTTCATAGAGATAGGAGTTAACCTTGCATCTACAATCGAAACACCAGCTATAATTGATGGCAAATTTAATGCCACGTCTTTGATTCAGAGTAGTTGCAATTCGTTTTTTCTAGAACCAATAGTTAAAGAAGAAGTAGTAAATTACATCAGAGCTATGAATCCATCAAAAAGTACAGAAAGACATGGAATTCCTGCAAAGTATATAAAAATGTTAGGCTCTGTTATAGCTCCAGTTCTAACTATCATTTTTAATGCATGCATATCAACAGGATATTTTCCAAAAGTGTTAAAAACCGCGAAAGTTCCAATTTTCAAAAAAGGCGAAAGAGAGTTATGCAGTAATTATCGCCCTACTTCTATTTTAAATCCTTTTGCCAAATTATTTGAAAAGTGTCTGCTTGATCAACTAAACAATTATTTTGTGAGCAATAATTTGATTAGTCCAAACCAGTATGGTTTTAAAAAAATTGCTCAACAAATGAAGCCGTTTTAGATATTTACAATAAGCTTATTGACAATATGGATAAAAAGCTCATTACATGTTCTACTTTCTTAGATCTAAGAAAAGCATGTGATACCATCAATCACACAATACTGATCAAGAAACTAGAAAAGTATGGAATTAAGGATTACCATTACAGTTACTAGCAAGTTACCTGACTGACCGTCAACAGAATACAATTGTAGATCAATATAAATCTAAGTCAAGAGATGTTATTTGCGGTATTCCTCAGGGCTCAACTCTAGGTCCGTTTTTATTTAATATTCATATCAATGATCTTCCACTTGCCTCATCTTCCACAATTCATCTTTTTGTAGATGATACAAACCTTACTCTCTACCATTCTAATGTTACAACACTGCAACAAAATATTAATGATGACTTAGTCAATGTAAGCAATTGGTTCAAGGTGAATAAATTATCAATTAACTTTAATAAAACTGAGTTTATGGTAGTGACAACAAAACAAAATAAACCTGAACTCAAAGTATCAATAGATAATAATCCAATCAAGCAATCACATCACATAAAGTATCTAGGTGTTCTCATAGACGACAATCTAAACTGGAAACAACAAATCAAGGAACAATGTTCAAAGGTAGCAAGGGGATCTTGTGCCCTTAATCAATTAAAACACTTTGTAGATGAGCAAACCTTAAGATCTGTT
Source organism: Trididemnum nubilum (assembly GCA_963965965.1). Lineage (NCBI taxonomy): Eukaryota > Metazoa > Chordata > Ascidiacea > Aplousobranchia > Didemnidae > Trididemnum > Trididemnum nubilum. The sequence continues at coordinate 24,056,939 of OZ014476.1, forward strand.
TACCACTGCCTTATATACTCTCATCTACAATACTGCATAAGTAGTTGGGGGACTGCTTCAAAATCAACATTTGCACCCCTCTTCATTCTGCAAAAAAGAAGCATCAGATTGTTAACTGGAAGTGGATATCGTGAGCATACTAATCCTTTGTTCTATCGAGCTAAATGCTTAAAACTTAAGGATATTTACTCTCTGGAAACTGCAAAGCTAATGTACAAAATTCACAATAATGTATTATCTTTAGCAAATTCAGATAAGTTTAACCTAATAAAAAACTGCTATACACCTAAGACAAGATTGAGCCACAAAAACAACTTCTTTCTTCCAAGAACTAGAACAAGATTAGGACAAAAGTCTCTATCATTTGCAGGAATTAAAGTTTGGAATGAAATTCCAAGCAGTATAAAAGAAGTTTCATTCTACAGATTTAAAAAAGCTGTTAAAGCTAATTTTTTATCAACCTATGAAACCGATAAAAGCAAGAATAACTGCATTCTATCAGCAATGCAGTAGTAATTACAGGAAACATAGTTGCATATTTATGCTTGAGTTCAACAATAACCTATTCTATTGCTTGAATGGCATGAGATGGTGCATTCATCTATCACACATTTATACAATACGTCATCTCTCATTTTGATGTGCCCTTGAATTGTAAGTAATTTTGCAGTAACTGACTGAGGTTGATATATACTGGTATTGGAAATTGTACCAGTACTAATGACATATTGGCAAACAATACAAAACAAAGCAAGAAGGTTTTTTTTCACTCCAATCGCCCACTTCAAATTCTATAAAACATAAATAAGCATTATGAACTTTATTGATTTTATTTTCTATCCAATCTGTAGTTACAGTATTTTTTTTTTAGTATGCTTAGAGTTAAAACAATTCTAATGTTGCCTTGCATTTTCTTTACGTGTTGACTGTGAGTTTTGTGTATACACTGTACACAGTGTACATATCTTTGCAACACTTTGTTTTAATTTTGCATAAAATTTTTTATCATAGAAAGTAGCAGACTGAAAAAATCTAAAAGCTGTTTTTTTTAACCTTAACTTGGTGAGGTGGCAGTAGACTTAGATGACCTTTCGGTCCTTCGCTGTCTCCTCACCAAGTGACTAAATATCGCTTTGACTCTGCAAGTTTGTGTGTTGGTTCTAAAGGAATTGCATATTTCGATGTTTTGGTGATAGACCTAGAGGAAGTTGCAGTTTTTTCCTTGTGATATAACGTCACTTGGTAAATAAATAAATATGATGATGATGATGATGATGATGATTTTCTGAGACTACGGCTTATAGTGCAAGTACTACACTAGGTTGAGAAAGCATATTAAAAAAGACCAAGAAATGGAGTTTAATCATGATATCATGGATATCCTTACACCTCGCAGAAAAACATTTCCCCGAAAATCATTTGCCAGAAAAACATTTCCCTGAACTTTCTTTTTCCAGAATTAACATTTGTCAGAAATCACACTTGCCAGAATGAACACTTGCCTGAATGTACATCTGCCAGAATGAACATTTGCCTGAAATTACATCTGCCTGAATGAACACTTAATTGAAATTACATCTGCCAGAATGAACACTTGCCTGAATGTATATTTGCCAGAATGTACATTTGGCCGAAAGTACATTTCCCCGAAAACTTATTTTCCAGAATTTACACTTGCCAGAATGTACATTTGGCCGAAATTACATTTCCCCGAAAACTTATTTTCCAGAATTTACACTCGCCAGAATGTACATTTGGCCGAAAGTACATTTCCCCGAAAACTTGTTTTCCAGAATTTACACTTGCCAGAATGTACATTTGGCCGAAAGTACATTTCCCCGAAAACTTATTTTCCAGAATTTACACTTGCCAGAATGTACATTTGGCCGAAATTACATTTCCCCGAAAACTTATTTTCCAGAATTTACACTTGCCAGAATGTACATTTGGCCGAAATTACATTTCCCCAAAAACTTATTTTCCAGAATTTACACTTGCCAGAATGTACATTTGGCCGAAATTACATTTCCCCGAAAACTTATTTTCCAGAATTTACACTTGCCAGAATGTACATTTGGCCGAAATTACATTTTCCCTAAAACTTATTTTCCAGAATTTACACTTGCCAGAATGTACATTTGGCCGAAATTACATTTCCCCGAAAACTTATTTTCCAGAATTTACACTCGCCAGAATGTACATTTGGCCGAAATTACATTTCCCCGAAGACTTATTTTCCAGAATTTACACTTGCCAGAATGTACATTTGGCCGAAAGTACATTTCCCCGAAGACTTATTTTCCCGAAGTTACACTTGCCAAAATGTACATTTGGCCGAAAGCACATTTCCCCGAAAACTTATTTTCCAGAATTTACACTTGCCAGAATGTACATTTGGCCGAAATTACATTTCCTCGAAAACTTATTTTCCAGAATTTACACTTGCCAGAATGTACATTTGGCCGAAATTACATTTCCCCGAAAACTTATTTTCCAGAATTTACACTCGCCAGAATGTACATTTGGCCAAAAGTACATTTCCCCGAAAACTTATTTTCCAGAATTTACACTTGCCAGAATGTACATTTGGCCGAAATTACATTTCCCCGAAAACTTATTTTCCAGAATTTACACTTGCCAGAATGTACATTTGGCCGAAATTACATTTCCCCGAAAACTTATTTTCCAGAATTTACACTTGCCAGAATGTACATTTGGCCGAAATTACATTTCCCCGAAAACTTATTTTCCAGAATTTACACTTGCCAGAATGTACATTTGGCCGAAATTACATTTCCCCGAAAACTTATTTTCCAGAATTTACACTTGCCAGAATGTACATTTGGCCGAAATTACATTTCCCCGAAAACTTATTTTCCAGAATTTACACTTGCCAGAATGTACATTTGGCCGAAATTACATTTCCCCAAAAACTTATTTTCCAGAATTTACACTTGCCAGAATGTACATTTGGCCGAAAATACATTTCCCCGAAAACTTATTTTCCAGAATTTACACTTGCCAGAATGTACATTTGGCCGAAAGTACATTTCCCCGAAAACTTATTTTCCAGAATTTACACTTGCCAGAATGTACATTTGGCCGAAATTACATTTCCCCGAAAACTTATTTTCCAGAATTTACACTTGCCAGAATGTACATTTGGCCGAAATTACATTTCCCCGAAAACTTATTTTCCAGAAGTTACACTTGCCAGAATGTACATTTGGCCGAAATTACATTTCCTCGAAAACTTATTTTCCAGAATTTACACTTGCCAGAATGTACATTTGGCCGAAATTACATTTCCCCGAAAACTTATTTTCCAGAATTTACACTTGCCAGAATGTACATTTGGCCGAAAATACATTTCCCCGAAAACTTATTTTCCAGAATTTACACTTGCCAGAATGTACATTTGGCCGAAATTACATTTCCCTGAAAACTTGTTTTCCAGATTTTACACTTGCCAGAATGTACATTTGGCCGAAATTACATTTCCCCGAAAACTTGTTTTCCAGAATTTACACTTGCCAGAATGTACATTTGGCCGAAAGTACATTTCCCCGAAAACTTATTTTCCAGAATTTACACTTGCCAGAATGTACATTTGGCCGAAAGTACATTTCCTCGAAAACTTATTTTCCAGAATTTACACTTGCCAGAATGTACATTTGGCCGAAAGTACATTTCCCCGAAAACTTATTTTCCAGAATTTACACTCGCCAGAATGTACATTTGGCCGAAATTACATTTCCCCGAAAACTTATTTTCCAGAATTTACACTCGCCAGAATGTACATTTGGCCGAAATTACATTTCCCCGAAAACTTATTTTCCAGAATTTACACTTGCCAGAATGTACATTTGGCCGAATTTATATTTCCCCGAAAACTTATTTTGCAGAATTTACACTTGCCAGAATGTACATTTGGCCGAAATTACATTTCCTCGAAAACTTATTTTCCAGAATTTACACTTGCCAGAATGTACACTTGGCCGAAAGTACATTTCCCTGAAAACTTATTTTCCAGAATTTACACTTGCCAGAATGTACATTTGGCCGAAAGTACATTTCCCTGAAAACTTATTTTCCAGAATTTACACTTGCCAGAATGTACATTTGGCCGAAATTACATTTCCCCGAAAACTTATTTTCCAGAATTTACACTTGCCAGAATGTACATTTGGCCGAAATTACATTTCCCCGAAAACTTATTTTCCAGAATTTACACTTGCCAGAATGTACATTTGGCCGAAAATACATTTCCCCGAAAACTTATTTTCCAGAATTTACACTTGCCAGAATGTACATTTGGCCGAAAGTACATTTCCCCGAAAACTTATTTTCCAGAATTTACACATGCCAGAATGTACATTTGGCCGAAAGTACATTTCCCCGAAAACTTATTTTCCAGAATTTACACTTGCCAGAATGTACATTTGGCCGAAATTACATTTCCCCGAAAACTTATTTTCCAGAATTTACACTTGCCAGAATGTACATTTGGCCGAAATTACATTTCCCCGAAAACTTATTTTCCAGAATTTACACTTGCCAGAATGTACATTTGGCCGAAATTACATTTCCCCGAAAACTTATTTTCCAGAATTTACACTTGCCAGAATGTACATTTGGCCGAAAGTACATTTCCCTGAAAACTTATTTTCCAGAATTTACACTCGCCAGAATGTACATTTGGCCGAAATTACATTTCCCCGAAAACTTATTTTCCAGAATTTACACTCGCCAGAATGTACATTTGGCCAAAAGTACATTTCCCCGAAAACTTATTTTCCAGATTTTACACTTGCCAGAATGTACATTTGGCCGAAATTACATTTCCCCGAAAACTTATTTTCCAGAATTTACACGTGCCAGAATGTACATTTGGCCGAAATTACATTTCCCCGAAAACTTATTTTCCAGAATTTACACTTGCCAGAATGTACATTTGGCCGAAAGTACATTTCCCCGAAAACTTATTTTCCAGAATTTACACTCGCCAGAATGTACATTTGGCCGAAATTACATTTCCCTGAAAACTTATTTTCCAGAATTTACACTTGCCAGAATGTACATTTGGCCGAAATTACATTTCCCCGAAAACTTATTTTCCAGAATTTACACTCGCCAGAATGTACATTTGGCCGAAATTACATTTCCCCGAAAACTTATTTTCCAGAATTTACACTTGCCAGAATGTACATTTGGCCGAAAGTACATTTCCCCGAAAACTTATTTTCCAGAATTTACACTTGCCAGAATGTACATTTGGCCGAAATTACATTTCCCCGAAAACTTATTTTCCAGAATTTACACTTGCCAGAATGTACATTTGGCCGAAAGTACATTTCCCTGAAAACTTATTTTCCAGAATTTACACTCGCCAGAATGTACATTTGGCCGAAATTACATTTCCCCGAAAACTTATTTTCCAGAATTTACACTCGCCAGAATGTACATTTGGCCGAAAGTACATTTCCCCGAAAACTTATTTTCCAGATTTTACACTTGCCAGAATGTACATTTGGCCGAAATTACATTTCCCCAAAAACTTATTTTCCAGAATTTACACTTGCCAGAATGTACATTTGGCCGAAAATACATTTCCCCGAAAACTTATTTTCCAGAATTTACACTTGCCAGAATGTACATTTGGCCGAAAGTACATTTCCCCGAAAACTTATTTTCCAGAATTTACACTTGCCAGAATGTACATTTGGCCGAAAGTACATTTCCCCGAAAACTTATTTTCCAGAATTTACACTTGCCAGAATGTACATTTGGCCGAAAGTACATTTCCCCGAAAACTTATTTTCCAGAATTTACACTCGCCAGAATGTACATTTGGCCGAAAGTACATTTCCTCGAAAACTTATTTTCCAGAATTTACACTTGCCAGAATGTACATTTGGTCGAAAGTACATTTCCCCGAAAACTTATTTTCCAGAATTTACACTCGCCAGAATGTACATTTGGCCGAAATTACATTTCCTCGAAAACTTATTTTCCAGAATTTACACTTGCCAGAATGTACATTTGGCCGAAATTACATTTCCCCGAAAACTTGTTTTCCAGAATTTACACTCGCCAGAATGTACATTTGGCCGAAAGTACATTTCCTCGAAAACTTATTTTCCGAAATTTACACTTGCCAGAATGTACATTTGGCCGAAATTACATTTCCCCGAAAACTTATTTTCCAGAATTTACACTCGCCAGAATGTACATTTGGCCGAAATTACATTTCCCCGAAAACTTATTTTCCGAAATTTACACTTGCCAGAATGTACATTTGGCCGAAATTACATTTCCCCGAAAACTTATTTTCCAGAATTTACACTCGCCAGAATGTACATTTGGCCGAAATTACATTTCCCCGAAGACTTATTTTCCAGAATTTACACTTGCCAGAATGTACATTTGGCCGAAAGTACATTTCCCCGAAGACTTATTTTCCCGAAGTTACACTTGCCAAAATGTACATTTGGCCGAAAGCACATTTCCCCGAAAACTTATTTTCCAGAATTTACACTTGCCAGAATGTACATTTGGCCGAAATTACATTTCCTCGAAAACTTATTTTCCAGAATTTACACTTGCCAGAATGTACATTTGGCCGAAATTACATTTCCCCGAAAACTTATTTTCCAGAATTTACACTCGCCAGAATGTACATTTGGCCAAAAGTACATTTCCCCGAAAACTTATTTTCCAGAATTTACACTTGCCAGAATGTACATTTGGCCGAAATTACATTTCCCCGAAAACTTATTTTCCAGAATTTACACTTGCCAGAATGTACATTTGGCCGAAATTACATTTCCCCGAAAACTTATTTTCCAGAATTTACACTTGCCAGAATGTACATTTGGCCGAAATTACATTTCCCCGAAAACTTATTTTCCAGAATTTACACTTGCCAGAATGTACATTTGGCCGAAATTACATTTCCCCGAAAACTTATTTTCCAGAATTTACACTTGCCAGAATGTACATTTGGCCGAAATTACATTTCCCCGAAAACTTATTTTCCAGAATTTACACTTGCCAGAATGTACATTTGGCCGAAATTACATTTCCCCAAAAACTTATTTTCCAGAATTTACACTTGCCAGAATGTACATTTGGCCGAAAATACATTTCCCCGAAAACTTATTTTCCAGAATTTACACTTGCCAGAATGTACATTTGGCCGAAAGTACATTTCCCCGAAAACTTATTTTCCAGAATTTACACTTGCCAGAATGTACATTTGGCCGAAATTACATTTCCCCGAAAACTTATTTTCCAGAATTTACACTTGCCAGAATGTACATTTGGCCGAAATTACATTTCCCCGAAAACTTATTTTCCAGAATTTACACTTGCCAGAATGTACATTTGGCCGAAATTACATTTCCTCGAAAACTTATTTTCCAGAATTTACACTTGCCAGAATGTACATTTGGCCGAAAGTACATTTCCCCGAAAACTTATTTTCCAGAATTTACACTTGCCAGAATGTACATTTGGCCGAAAGTACATTTCCCCGAAAACTTATTTTCCAGAATTTACACTTGCCAGAATGTACATTTGGCCGAAATTACATTTCCCCGAAAACTTGTTTTCCAGATTTTACACTTGCCAGAATGTACATTTGGCCGAAATTACATTTCCCCGAAAACTTGTTTTCCAGAATTTACACTTGCCAGAATGTACATTTGGCCGAAAGTACATTTCCCCGAAAACTTATTTTCCAGAATTTACACTTGCCAGAATGTACATTTGGCCGAAAGTACATTTCCTCGAAAACTTATTTTCCAGAATTTACACTTGCCAGAATGTACATTTGGCCGAAAGTACATTTCCCCAAAAACTTATTTTCCAGAATTTACACTCGCCAGAATGTACATTTGGCCGAAATTACATTTCCCCGAAAACTTATTTTCCAGAATTTACACTCGCCAGAATGTACATTTGGCCGAAAGTACATTTCCCCGAAAACTTATTTTCCAGAATTTACACTTGCCAGAATGTACATTTGGTCGAAAGTACATTTCCCCGAAAACTTATTTTCCAGAATTTACACTTGCCAGAATGTACATTTGGCCGAAATTACATTTCCCCGAAAACTTATTTTCCAGAATTTACACTTGCCAAAATGTACATTTGGCCGAAATTACATTTCCCCGAAAACTTATTTTCCAGAATTTACACTCGCCAGAATGTACATTTGGCCGAAATTACATTTCCCCGAAAACTTATTTTCCAGAATTTACACTCGCCAGAATGTACATTTGGCCGAAATTACATTTCCCCGAAAACTTATTTTCCAGAATTTACACTTGCCAGAATGTACATTTGGCCGAAAGTACATTTCCCCGAAAACTTATTTTCCAGAATTTACACTTGCCAGAATGTACATTTGGCCGAAATTACATTTCCCCGAAAACTTATTTTCCAGAATTTACACTCGCCAGAATGTACATTTGGCCGAAATTACATTTCCCCGAAAACTTATTTTCCAGAATTTACACTTGCCAGAATGTACATTTGGCCGAATTTATATTTCCCCGAAAACTTATTTTGCAGAATTTACACTTGCCAGAATGTACATTTGGCCGAAATTACATTTCCTCGAAAACTTATTTTCCAGAATTTACACTTGCCAGAATGTACACTTGGCCGAAAGTACATTTCCCTGAAAACTTATTTTCCAGAATTTACACTTGCCAGAATGTACATTTGGCCGAAATTACATTTCCCTGAAAACTTATTTTCCAGAATTTACACTTGCCAGAATGTACATTTGGCCGAAATTACATTTCCCCGAAAACTTATTTTCCAGAATTTACACTTGCCAGAATGTACATTTGGCCGAAATTACATTTCCCCGAAAACTTATTTTCCAGAATTTACACTTGCCAGAATGTACATTTGGCCGAAAATACATTTCCCCGAAAACTTATTTTCCAGAATTTACACTTGCCAGAATGTACATTTGGCCGAAAGTACATTTCCCCGAAAACTTATTTTCCAGAATTTACACATGCCAGAATGTACATTTGGCCGAAAGTACATTTCCCCGAAAACTTATTTTCCAGAATTTACACTCGCCAGAATGTACATTTGGCCGAAATTACATTTCCCCGAAAACTTATTTTCCAGAATTTACACTTGCCAGAATGTACATTTGGCCGAAATTACATTTCCCTGAAAACTTATTTTCCAGAGTTTACACTTGCCAGAATGTACATTTGGCCGAAATTACATTTCCCCAAAAACTTATTTTCCAGAATTTACACTTGCCAGAATGTACATTTGGCCGAAAGTACATTTCCCTGAAAACTTATTTTCCAGAATTTACACTCGCCAGAATGTACATTTGGCCGAAATTACATTTCCCCGAAAACTTATTTTCCAGAATTTACACTCGCCAGAATGTACATTTGGCCAAAAGTACATTTCCCCGAAAACTTATTTTCCAGAATTTACACTTGCCAGAATGTACATTTGGCCGAAATTACATTTCCCCGAAAACTTATTTTCCAGAATTTACACGTGCCAGAATGTACATTTGGCCGAAATTACATTTCCCCGAAAACTTATTTTCCAGAATTTACACTTGCCAGAATGTACATTTGGCCGAAAGTACATTTCCCCGAAAACTTATTTTCCAGAATTTACACTTGCCAGAATGTACATTTGGCCGAAAGTACATTTCCTCGAAAACTTATTTTCCAGAATTTACACTTGCCAGAATGTACATTTGGCCGAAAGTACATTTCCCCGAAAACTTATTTTCCAGAATTTACACTCGCCAGAATGTACATTTGGCCGAAATTACATTTCCCCGAAAACTTATTTTCCAGAATTTACACTTGCCAGAATGTACATTTGGCCGAAAGTACATTTCCCTGAAAACTTATTTTCCAGAATTTACACTTGCCAGAATGTACATTTGGCCGAAATTACATTTCCCCGAAAACTTATTTTCCAGAATTTACACTTGCCAGAATGTACATTTGGCCGAAAGTACATTTCCCTGAAAACTTATTTTCCAGAATTTACACTCGCCAGAATGTACATTTGGCCGAAATTACATTTCCCCGAAAACTTATTTTCCAGAATTTACACTCGCCAGAATGTACATTTGGCCGAAAGTACATTTCCCCGAAAACTTATTTTCCAGATTTTACACTTGCCAGAATGTACATTTGGCCGAAATTACATTTCCCCGAAAACTTATTTTCCAGAATTTACACTTGCCAGAATGTACATTTGGCCGAAATTACATTTCCCCGAAAACTTATTTTCCAGAATTTACACTTGCCAGAATGTACATTTGGCCGAAAGTACATTTCCCCGAAAACTTATTTTCCAGAATTTACACTTGCCAGAATGTACATTTGGCCGAAAGTACATTTCCCCGAAAACTTATTTTCCAGAATTTACACTTGCCAGAATGTACATTTGGCCGAAAGTACATTTCCCCGAAAACTTATTTTCCAGAATTTACACTCGCCAGAATGTACATTTGGCCGAAAGTACATTTCCTCGAAAACTTATTTTCCAGAATTTACACTTGCCAGAATGTACATTTGGTCGAAAGTACATTTCCCCGAAAACTTATTTTCCAGAATTTACACTTGCCAGAATGTACATTTGGCCGAAATTACATTTCCTCGAAAACTTATTTTCCAGAATTTACACTTGCCAGAATGTACATTTGGCCGAAATTACATTTCCCCGAAAACTTGTTTTCCAGAATTTACACTCGCCAGAATGTACATTTGGCCGAAATTACATTTCCTCGAAAACTTATTTTCCAGAATTTACACTTGCCAGAATGTACATTTGGCCGAAAGTACATTTCCCCGAAAACTTATTTTCCAGAATTTACACTCGCCAGAATGTACATTTGGCCGAAATTACATTTCCCCGAAAACTTATTTTCCGAAATTTACACTTGCCAGAATGTACATTTGGCCGAAATTACATTTCCCCGAAAACTTATTTTCCAGAATTTACACTCGCCAGATTGTACATTTGGCCGAAGTTACATTTCCCCGAAAACTTATTTTCCAGAATTTACACTCGCCAGAATGTACATTTGGCCGAAATTACATTTCCCCGAAAACTTATTTTCTAGAATTTACACTCGCCAGAATGTACATTTGGCCGAAAGTACATTTCCCCGAAAACTTATTTTCCAGAATTTACACTTGCCAGAATGTACATTTGGCCGAAAGTACATTTCCCCAAAAACTTATTTTCCAGAATTTTTATTAAACAAAATTTACGTTTGGTCGAAAACACATTTCCCCGAAAACTTATTTTTCAGAAATTACATTTCCACAAAAATTCATTATCTAGAAACTATTTTTCATTCGAAAAATAATTCTATGTTTAGATTATTTATTTCTAGTAAACAGAACAAGCTTTTAGGTGAAATTAAGAAACGTTGCGATAACAGTTAGCTTGCGGAATGAGAAATATAACCTAACTTTTTAGTCAATTTGCTATCATAAGTTGTAACTTCAAGCGTAACGAAACTTAGCAATTAAAAATCGATGCAAGCATGTTCACAGAGGCAAAGCAAGCTTACTTTTACCCAGGTTACACTTTTTTTAGAAGAGCCAATAAGTTTTAAGTTGAGCTGGCTTCTTATAGTTTTTTGCCAATTTGCTGCTTCATTTGTTCTTAATATTATTCCTTGAATTCTGAGAACGTTCATGTCAATTTAAACGACCATGTTTTTAAAGTTATTTTGGAGTCCAATTCCGAATGCTCTGTCAGTTTGAGCAAAGACTGTTTTGCAGCATCGTAAAACTGCAAAAGCGAAAAAGTACGGAGTTTTTTTTTTGACTTGAGAACATCCAAATATTTATGAGTTGCTTACGCTGTTTGAAGCAGCACTCTGTAATTTTGGAATCGTTGCAATATTTTGCTTGTAAATACTGGAAAATTACTAAAATTTCATCGTTTTGAATTAGCACAGAATTTAGTTGCTTTCAAGATTTGAAATTTATTCTTTTTTGTTTCCAATCTTTTTGTTACTGATGGAGGCTGGCATTTTTTAGATTCTGAGCAACAATGAGCTTCGGGTTTTTATGAAATATTATTGTTATAAAAAAAATAGTGTAATTCGTCATGCGTTCGCGACAAAATTAAATCTGCAGCTGTAGTACGAAGTACGTAGCCAAAATCTATGTCAAACAACACTTGTTGCATTCTTCGGCAAAAAATTTCGCGCTTTAGCTTACCAACACTCAAGAAAGCAGCAATAACGTGCATCCGCAACCAGCTTCAAAGAGCTTTTGGTTGAAACCTACCGAGAAAGCCTCTTCTACAGAAAGCTCATTATGATGTCAATTCCCGCCATTCACATTTCATACAATTTAGAACATTTCATTCGCAGTTCATGCGAAGGTAGCAAAAAGATAAGTAATTCCTTCAGGTGACGTAACAATTAAAACCTACGAGTCTTCCTGTAGCAAATACTGACCGCATAATGCAATGCCACTCCTAGTGAATTTTCACTAAATCTAGTGAATTTTGGTCCGGTCTAGTGACCTAGTGAATTTTACGATCTAGTGAATGTTTTTGTAGAATGTGCAAATACCTGAAAGCTGCTAATGTTTGCTTCCAAATTTTTGGTTGCAGTTTTATATCATTGCATGTTTAAATGTGTTGTTCTTTTCGCTTGATGAGACCCTTGAGCAAGGTCAAAACGCGTCGCGATAGCTCATTCGCACTGTACATTACAATAGTAAATTGTATAGATGAACAACTTATGCTTCTAAATGTTAGCCGTGAAGGTGGCCTAAGTTACTGGTCGAAACACGAAAACCTATAATTTTAGGTTGACAATCATTGAATAGAAAAAAAAAAATTTAATGAACCTGAAAGACCTTTTGTTATTTTTTAGAGATGACCAAGAAAATTACGCGAAAACCGTGCGTCGCTGGCATGAAGACCTTTTTTTGGGAGATCACCTAAAAATTCACGCAAAAACTACGATCGGTGGTGCCACTCCGAGTGAATTTTATTTACATCTAGTGAATTTTGGTCCGTTTTAGTGTCCTAGTGAAACGATCTAGAGAAATTTTTGCAACTTACCAAGTGAAGACCTTTTGTTTTTTTTTAGATCATCTAAAAAGCAGTCCCATTGTCTTGTTTTTAACTCAATTTTAAATTAAAAGCACAAAGCGTTGTGAAAATTTTTGTGTTTCACAAAATTCTAGTGAATTTTGAAGAGTAGCCTGTGGCAGCATTCAGTGGCGGACCCAGAAAATTTTGGTGGGGGGATGACAAAATTTATAAGCACGGATTTTCTATAGGCCTAATCTCAAAATTTAGGATGTTTATGATTAATCTTCTTGACGTCGCGCAAATTTGCTTGGCATATTTTTGATCAGGCGCGTGGCAAAAAATCTGCAATGAGGTGGCTGTGTACGGGCCTCCAGTGGATGGTGGCATTTTGCGGTGTGGGAGCGTAGCCTTTAACCGCCGGAGACTGGGGGTCTGGGGGAAAAAAACCCAGCCGCTGGAGACACGGGGGCCTGGGGGCAGAGCCCCCAGCGCTAGAAAATTTTGTATTTTTTTTGCAAAAATAACTTAATATTAGGCCTATTTTAATAAAAATTATGCTCTTAAAGCACGGCATAAAAATTAGCATTTGCAAAAGCATGTTTATACTAGTTACATATATGGGCTTTGTTGGAGGTACCGGTAGCTATTGCTAGAATTTCAGTTCTCTTATTTACAAGCTTGTAAATTATAAAATCCTATCCCCGTAGTTCAATAAAACTCTCAAGGAGTAATCTATTTTGTCTATATTCTATAGAGAAAGATATAAATAGGGGGGAAGGGGGCTAATGGAAGGAAGTTTGAGAGAAGTGATTGGTAATTAACTGCAGTACTGTAATACTGAATAGCCCCCCTCCCATATTCCTGAGCTTACATATTTTTGATGATACCTGTGTTAAGCATTTTTCAATAAACGATCTTTTTTTCAATAAACATTTTTCAGTAAGCATTTTTAAATAACATTTTCCTGCCCCCCCCCCCCTACGCCCTTACCCTATTGGCTTTAGAAATCAAGTCACAGTCGCACGGCCTACCAAGTATTCACTGACGGCTTTTTTTCAAATATGTAAGCTTAATATTACACATAAGCAGGATGCATGTTATGTTTAGGCTGGTGGGGGGATGCATCCCCCCCTAAATCCGCCACTGGGTAAGGAACAACGTAAAATGAATGATCTTGTCGAGATTGTTGTTGGGGAGGTAGCTGTACTGCAACTGCATAGAATGAAAATTCGAATTTCCTGCTGTTGAGAATTCTCTGCTGTGTACTTTTGACCAGAGAATTTTGAGTTAGTATTTGTTTGCTACCAGGCTCCTGTCAATCTTTCGAATTGAACCATTTTACCAATTTACACATTGGTGTCAGAAAAACATTAATTTTTGCTTTAAATAAATTTTCCCTCAAGGCGCGTAATGCCTACCTCAAATCAAAATGACAGTTCCGTACGGTGTTTTTTTTATTCTTCAAATTTATTTATACGAATAGGCCTATTTTATTATATTATTGTATAAATATTGGGAGAAAACGCTCACCTAACGAGCTCCATTAAAGCAAGACTGTGGGCCAGTGCTTCCCAATTTTTCATCACCGTGACCTATTTTCTATTCGAAAATTTTCCATTGCCCACATCTAAATCGCTAGCTTAATCGCGATTTATCAATTTTCAGGTGATCCCCACAAAAAAAAGATATGGTATTCACGCCAAAAACCGCAAATTTTGTGCTGGCTCACTCTCTAACGGGCCCCACAGCCCTAATGATTGAGACAGTTTTTTAACCGAATTTACAATTACCCAAATAGCTCTAGCCCACCACAAAATGCTCCTATGGCCCGCAGGTTGAAAACCGCTGCTGTAGGCCATACGTAAGCGTAATGATCGTCAAATTTCATTTTCGTCTTTTCATACGTCTAAATCTGCGCTAAGGTCAGTAGCGTAGGCGGGGAAGTGATGCAGTGCCGTCGCTACAGGGGGCCATGTCCCCCGATTTCAGTTTACTCAAAATGCTGTTTTTGCAACATCACGGAAAGATAAGACAATAGGTAATCATGGAAATATAGCAATAATAACTTTTAAGCATAATTTTCCTTTGACGTTTTCAGATCTTTTGCCAAATTGTTGGCATCAACTGGTGTACATAAATGTGACGGAATAACCCGCCTTTTTACTGTAACACGCCTATACAAATGTGTCGCCGAAGAGGGATATAAGACTGCAGAATCGCTACCGATACTTTGTTAGTGATTATGACATAAACAATAGGTGAAAACATTTTTTTCAAAAAGCAGCATCTGTTTTTGATCTTTGAGGCACACTTAACATTTTTAGGTCGCAGTGAGTGGAGCACCATTGTGAAAGGGCCTAGGCCCTCTTAGCCAAGTCACTTAGAAAATTTAACGTCAAAATATAAGCGTTTAAAAGTATTTAGACTTGACCTGAAGCAAGGGGGAGAGGGCTAAAGGGGTTAAGCACTTTAAGCCTTTGAAATGACTTCTGAATTTTAGCAATTTAATCATTGATGCCGCTTCAAAAAGTGCGAAAGGTGATTAAAATGCCGTTAAAATTGCTATTTTTGTGCTGTAAAATCTCAAACATTGCCCAGTAGTTGGGTGGCTCCGTCCCCAGGCCCCGGTCTGTGACACGCTCGAGTTGCATTAGTTTGTTTAGCAAAAGGCCTAAATTAGACAATTTTTGTGCAAAAATAATTTTTGCTTCACCTCTCTAGCAAAATCCTGGTTGCGCGTTGGGCAGCATTCACTGCTGCAGATAGAGTTTTCAAGCGATTACGGCAGGGCCACAACTCAGGGGGGTCCAGGAGGGGCGGCGCCCCTCAAACAAAAATTTCGCCCGCCCAAACCCCAAAGCGACAATAGGAGAAAATATTGGTAGGCCAAAGTAGCCTATTGTAAGGCTGTTGAATAATGATTTGAACTGATGTGAAATATTGCGTTTCGCAAAACTTTTATAATCAGTACATTGATTGTGGTGCCACTGGCACTTGGTATGCATAAGCCTAACGCATAATTGCAATCCTTGCTTGATTTAACTGACAAGCTACAAATTGTTAAGTAAGTAAAATCTTTGAAGAATATTGCAAAATTTTATTGTGACGCAATAGCAACTATTTTACAATCAAAAAATTGACGTTAGGTGCGGTTGCGGTAGCACCATGGTAGTACGCTAGCATTAGCATTTAGGCGTCATTGGCGCATTTGGCAGCTTTTAATGATTTAATATTCCTTAGGGAATTGAATCACTATCCTCACAATGTTATAAGAGCAGCTGAAACCAAATCAATGCTTCGTCATTTATGGTATTTTTCGGAACGATTAGTTGTTTCAGCTTTCTTTGATGACCGAGTTTCAAATAAAACTATAGAGTTAATGGCTAAAAATTTGCAAAGAAATCCTACAACCACAAACTTGGCAAGGTTGAATGAGAAAGATTTTGATTGCACACTGGGATTAGAAAATTACGTTTCGAGACGGTCAATGTGCTTTTTTGATCTGATTGAAGCAAACGGACAAAAAAAAAGCAAAATCATTCCCGTCTCAACCTCCATCAACCTGCCTGACAGACAAAAATTATACAGAAATGAAATTAACTGTGCATGATCTGAAAGTAGTAAACGATACAGCACAAAGAGGTGTTGCTCTCATTCAGGCATACAGTGGCAGCCTTACTCGAGACGAAGAACAACTACAATACTTGCTCCAAGTAGTTGCAGCTCATCGTCAAGCTGTTCCCCAACCTACCAAAAGATATTTTACATGACTGAGTTCATTCAATCCATCACTTGTGTTTAGAAACTTGTTTTTAGTTTTGCTTATAATTGCAATTGCATTTGCATATTTGTATATTTTATACCCATTTCGTAATTTCTGAAGTGCATTTATTTTTTTCTGATGTGCAGCATTGAGTCACAACATCTATTGTAATGTTAGACTATCATATTTAGTGGGTTTTTTGAACAAAATAAACAAAACTTGGATATGAGTACACCTTTTAAAGATGTAAAAACAGTTTTTTTTTATTTTTCTTGAAAATTTGATCAGATAGCTTAATAAAATGTATTAAACACTTATGGAAAATCATATCTTCTGCATCTTTTGGTTTTTACTTGAAGTTTCTATCTCGAGTAGTTAATGAGATATGGCAATTTTGTGATATAGGCGGTCACGCTTAGAATGCGGGGGGGGGGGGGGGGTGCGCGACCCCTAAATATTAATTATAGTCAAAAAAAATTTACATGGATTATTTTTGCACCAAAACACACCTTTTAAGCCCCTTCGAGAAAAACATATCGGAAAAAAGTTTTTTTTGGACAACCCAAAGCCCCCATACCTATTTCCGAGTTTTAATTTTTTTTTTTGATGAATATTCATGTTCAGCATTTTTGCTTATTTTTGCCAGTTTGAAAGTTTTTACTTATTAGTGTATTTTATTTCTGACAAATCAGTTTCCCCTGAATAATTGCTTCAAAAGATGCTTTAAATCATTTTGAGTCCATTCCAGGGCAAAAGACGGCATTCTCAGAAAGCTATAGCCATTACCCCATTGCCGTCGCCAGGGCAAACGAAGCGAAGGGACACTAGCCAAAAGTGGGAGGCACTAAAATAGACTAAACTTTCGCATATTAAAACCGATCTTCACATCTGGTACGGCTACAAATATATATTTAAAAATGCAGTATTCAGGTCTAAAAAAAGACGTATAAGGCCGGCAACGTTTCTTATCTCGTTTTCGTCTGCGGCCCCAAATAATGGTACAATAGATAGCTATGCCTACTAACCATGTTATTGCCCTGGCCAGATTTATATTGTGCGGGGCCCTTGGCACTTTAACAATTTTTGCAACATCTTCCTGTCAAATATAGGTGAAGACCAAAAAAGTCTCACCATTTGAGCGCGGAATTCCTTGCTAGTACTGTGCCATATTATGGTCAATCCGGCCCTAGTTATTGCATTACGTTTACAAAAAGTTAAATGAGGGCCTTAGATAGGAACTTTTAAAACAAAACTCTCGATTTTTCCTGGTTTATATATACATTTAAATTGGTTGGCTAAAACTGAATTGAGGAGACCTGGTTGTCGTTTATTCTTATTAATTACTTTTGTAAGCATAAAATGCTAGAAACTGAAACTGAAGAAACAAGAAGCTTTTTTGTCACATTTTTGTCATTGGTGACATTTCAATTGGAGGTGAGGGGCGGGATCCCTGGCTACGCCTATGTGCTGGGCAGTTTGTTTTAGAAATGAGAAAGCTTTTAGCAACCTCTGAAGCTGAGTTCAATTCATTGGTTGGTGCAGGTATGGGTTCGAAACCATTCGGGACAAAAGCAGCGGTTATTTTTGCCTTTCGGGAATAAATTCAAGTTTGGACGTGAAGGAGCAAGAAGATTAAGCTAACCAGGGGCACCAAATGCATGTGCAGATAATTAAGTGAAAGGAGTATCGGTAGCTTCAGAAGAAGCAGGATTCGGACCGAGGTGAGGGTCTCTAATACTTCTCATGACGAACCTATCCATTACTGCCAAACAAGACAAAACGCAGTGTACAACAGTTACTAAACTACTTTTTGGCCAAAGTCAAAGTGACCACGTGCACTCATTGCTAATGCTAGCGTGCTACCATGGTGCTACCGCAACCGCACCTAACGTCAATTTTTTGATTGTAAAATAGTTGCTATTGCGTCACAATAAAATTTTGCAATATTCTTCAAAGATTTTACTTACTTAACAATTTGTAGCTTGTCAGTTAAATCAAGCAAGGATTGCAATTATGCGTTAGGCTTATGCATACCAAGTGCCAGTGGCACCACAATCAATGTACTGATTATAAAAGTTTTGCGAAACGCAATATTTCACATCAGTTCAAATCATTATTCAACAGCCTTACAATAGGCTACTTTGGCCTACCAATATTTTCTCCTATTGTCGCTTTGGGGTTTGGGCGGGCGAAATTTTTGTTTGAAGGGCGCCGCCCCTCCTGGACCCCCCTGAGTTGTGGCCCTGCCGTAATCGCTTGAAAACTCTATCTGCAGCAGTGAATGCTGCCCAACGCGCAACCAGGATTTTGCTAGAGAGGTGAAGCAAAAATTATTTTTGCACAAAAATTGTCTAATTTAGGCCTTTTGCTAAACAAACTAATGCAACTCGAGCGTGTCACAGACCGGGGCCTGGGGACGGAGCCACCCAACTACTGGGCAATGTTTGAGATTTTACAGCACAAAAATAGCAATTTTAACGGCATTTTAATCACCTTTCGCACTTTTTGAAGCGGCATCAATGATTAAATTGCTAAAATTCAGAAGTCATTTCAAAGGCTTAAAGTGCTTAACCCCTTTAGCCCTCTCCCCCTTGCTTCAGGTCAAGTCTAAATACTTTTAAACGCTTATATTTTGACGTTAAATTTTCTAAGTGACTTGGCTAAGAGGGCCTAGGCCCTTTCACAATGGTGCTCCACTCACTGCGACCTAAAAATGTTAAGTGTGCCTCAAAGATCAAAAACAGATGCTGCTTTTTGAAAAAAATGTTTTCACCTATTGTTTATGTCATAATCACTAACAAAGTATCGGTAGCGATTCTGCAGTCTTATATCCCTCTTCGGCGACACATTTGTATAGGCGTGTTACAGTAAAAAGGCGGGTTATTCCGTCACATTTATGTACACCAGTTGATGCCAACAATTTGGCAAAAGATCTGAAAACGTCAAAGGAAAATTATGCTTAAAAGTTATTATTGCTATATTTCCATGATTACCTATTGTCTTATCTTTCCGTGATGTTGCAAAAACAGCATTTTGAGTAAACTGAAATCGGGGGACATGGCCCCCTGTAGCGACGGCACTGCATCACTTCCCCGCCTACGCTACTGACCTTAGCGCAGATTTAGACGTATGAAAAGACGAAAATGAAATTTGACGATCATTACGCTTACGTATGGCCTACAGCAGCGGTTTTCAACCTGCGGGCCATAGGAGCATTTTGTGGTGGGCTAGAGCTATTTGGGTAATTGTAAATTCGGTTAAAAAACTGTCTCAATCATTAGGGCTGTGGGGCCCGTTAGAGAGTGAGCCAGCACAAAATTTGCGGTTTTTGGCGTGAATACCATATCTTTTTTTTGTGGGGATCACCTGAAAATTGATAAATCGCGATTAAGCTAGCGATTTAGATGTGGGCAATGGAAAATTTTCGAATAGAAAATAGGTCACGGTGATGAAAAATTGGGAAGCACTGGCCCACAGTCTTGCTTTAATGGAGCTCGTTAGGTGAGCGTTTTCTCCCAATATTTATACAATAATATAATAAAATAGGCCTATTCGTATAAATAAATTTGAAGAATAAAAAAAACACCGTACGGAACTGTCATTTTGATTTGAGGTAGGCATTACGCGCCTTGAGGGAAAATTTATTTAAAGCAAAAATTAATGTTTTTCTGACACCAATGTGTAAATTGGTAAAATGGTTCAATTCGAAAGATTGACAGGAGCCTGGTAGCAAACAAATACTAACTCAAAATTCTCTGGTCAAAAGTACACAGCAGAGAATTCTCAACAGCAGGAAATTCGAATTTTCATTCTATGCAGTTGCAGTACAGCTACCTCCCCAACAACAATCTCGACAAGATCATTCATTTTACGTTGTTCCTTACCCAGTGGCGGATTTAGGGGGGGATGCATCCCCCCACCAGCCTAAACATAACATGCATCCTGCTTATGTGTAATATTAAGCTTACATATTTGAAAAAAAGCCGTCAGTGAATACTTGGTAGGCCGTGCGACTGTGACTTGATTTCTAAAGCCAATAGGGTAAGGGCGTAGGGGGGGGGGGGCAGGAAAATGTTATTTAAAAATGCTTACTGAAAAATGTTTATTGAAAAAAAGATCGTTTATTGAAAAATGCTTAACACAGGTATCATCAAAAATATGTAAGCTCAGGAATATGGGAGGGGGGCTATTCAGTATTACAGTACTGCAGTTAATTACCAATCACTTCTCTCAAACTTCCTTCCATTAGCCCCCTTCCCCCCTATTTATATCTTTCTCTATAGAATATAGACAAAATAGATTACTCCTTGAGAGTTTTATTGAACTACGGGGATAGGATTTTATAATTTACAAGCTTGTAAATAAGAGAACTGAAATTCTAGCAATAGCTACCGGTACCTCCAACAAAGCCCATATATGTAACTAGTATAAACATGCTTTTGCAAATGCTAATTTTTATGCCGTGCTTTAAGAGCATAATTTTTATTAAAATAGGCCTAATATTAAGTTATTTTTGCAAAAAAAATACAAAATTTTCTAGCGCTGGGGGCTCTGCCCCCAGGCCCCCGTGTCTCCAGCGGCTGGGTTTTTTTCCCCCAGACCCCCAGTCTCCGGCGGTTAAAGGCTACGCTCCCACACCGCAAAATGCCACCATCCACTGGAGGCCCGTACACAGCCACCTCATTGCAGATTTTTTGCCACGCGCCTGATCAAAAATATGCCAAGCAAATTTGCGCGACGTCAAGAAGATTAATCATAAACATCCTAAATTTTGAGATTAGGCCTATAGAAAATCCGTGCTTATAAATTTTGTCATCCCCCCACCAAAATTTTCTGGGTCCGCCACTGAATGCTGCCACAGGCTACTCTTCAAAATTCACTAGAATTTTGTGAAACACAAAAATTTTCACAACGCTTTGTGCTTTTAATTTAAAATTGAGTTAAAAACAAGACAATGGGACTGCTTTTTAGATGATCTAAAAAAAAACAAAAGGTCTTCACTTGGTAAGTTGCAAAAATTTCTCTAGATCGTTTCACTAGGACACTAAAACGGACCAAAATTCACTAGATGTAAATAAAATTCACTCGGAGTGGCACCACCGATCGTAGTTTTTGCGTGAATTTTTAGGTGATCTCCCAAAAAAAGGTCTTCATGCCAGCGACGCACGGTTTTCGCGTAATTTTCTTGGTCATCTCTAAAAAATAACAAAAGGTCTTTCAGGTTCATTAAATTTTTTTTTTTTCTATTCAATGATTGTCAACCTAAAATTATAGGTTTTCGTGTTTCGACCAGTAACTTAGGCCACCTTCACGGCTAACATTTCGAAGCATAAGTTATTCATCTATACAATTTACTATTGTAATGTACAGTGCGAATGAGCTATCGCGACGCGTTTTGACCTTGCTCAAGGGTCTCATCAAGCGAAAAGAACAACACATTTAAACATGCAATGAGGTATTTGCACATTTTACAAAAACATTCACTAGATCGTAAAATTCACTAGGTCACTAGACCGGACCAAAATTCACTAGATTTAGTGAAAATTCACTAGGAGTGGCATTGCATTATGCGGTCAGTATTTGCTACAGGAAGACTCGTAGGTTTTAATTGTTACGTCACCTGAAGGAATTACTTATCTTTTTGCTACCTTCGCATGAACTGCGAATGAAATGTTCTAAATTGTATGAAATGTGAATGGCGGGAATTGACATCATAATGAGCTTTCCGTAGAAGAGGCTTTCTCGGTAGGTTTCAACCAAAAGCTCTTTGAAGCTGGTTGCGGATGCACGTTATTGCTGCTTTCTTGAGTGTTGGTAAGCTAAAGCGCGAAATTTTTTGCCGAAGAATGCAACAAGTGTTGTTTGACGTAGATTTTGGCTACGTACTTCGTACTACAGCTGCAGATTTAATTTTGTCGCGAACGCATTACGAATTACACTATTTTTTTTTATAACAATAATATTTCAAAAAAACCCGAAGCTCATTGTTGCTCAGAATCTATAACAAAAAGATTGGAAACAAAAAAGAATAAATTTCAAATCTTGAAAGCAACTAAATTCTGTGCTAATTCAAAACGATGAAATTTTAGTAATTTTCCAGTATTTACAAGCAAAATATTGCAACGATTCTAAAATTACAGAGTGCTGCTTCAAACAGCGTAAGCAACTCATAAATATTTGGATGTTCTCAAGTCAAAAAAAAAACTCCGTACTTTTTCGCTTTTGCAGTTTTACGATGCTGCAAAACAGTCTTTGCTCAAGCTGACAGAGCATTCGGAATTGGACTCCAAAATAACTTTAAAAACATGGTCGTTTAAATTGACATGAACGTTCTCAGAATTCAAGGAATAATATTAAGAACAAATGAAGCAGCAAATTGGCAAAAAACTATGAGAAGCCAGCTCAACTTAAAACTTATTGGCTCTTCTAAAAAAAGTGTAACCTGGGTAAAAGTAAGCTTGCTTTGCCTCTGTGAACATGCTTGCATCGATTTTTAATTGCTAAGTTTCGTTACGCTTGAAGTTACAACTTATGATAGCAAATTGACTAAAAAGTTAGGTTATATTTCTCATTCCGCAAGCTAACTGTTATCGCAACGTTTCTTAATTTCACCTAAAAGCTTGTTCTGTTTACTAGAAATAAATAATCTAAACATAGAATAATTTTTCGAATGAAAAATAGTTTCTAGAAAATGAATTTTTGTGGAAATGTAATTTCTGAAAAATAAGTTTTCGGGGAAATGTGTTTTCGACCAAACGTAAATTTTGTTTAATAAAAATTCTGGAAAATAAGTTTTCGGGGAAATGTGTTTTCGACCAAACGTAAATTTTGTTTAGTAAAAATTCTGGAAAATAAGTTTTCGGGGAAATGTAATTTCGGCCAAATGTACATTCTGGCAAGTGTAAATTCTGGAAAATAAGTTTTCGGGGAAATGTAATTTCGGCCAAATGTACATTCTGGCAAGTGTAAATTCTGGAAAATAAGTTTTCGGGGAAATGTAATTTCGGCCAAATGTACATTCTGGCAAGTGTAAATTCTGGAAAATAAGTTTTCGGGGAAATGTAATTTCGGCCAAATGTACATTCTGGCAAGTGTAAATTCTGGAAAATAAGTTTTCGGGGAAATGTAATTTCGGCCAAATGTACATTCTGGCAAGTGTAAATTCTGGAAAATAAGTTTTCGGGGAAATGTAATTTCGGCCAAATGTACATTCCGGCAAGTGTAAATTCTGGAAAATAAGTTTTCGGGGAAATGTACTTTCGGCTAAATGTACATTCTGGCAAGTGTAAATTCTGGAAAATAAGTTTTCGGGGAAATGTAATTTCGGCCAAATGTACATTCTGCCAAATGAGCATTCGGGCTAATGTACATTCTGGCAAGTGCATGTTCAGGAAAGTATAATTTCTGGAAAGTGCACGTTCAGGAAAATGTAATTTCTGGCAAATGCACATTCAGGAAAATGTAATTTCTGGCAAGTGTATGTTCAGGGAAATGTAATTTCTGGAAAATGCACGTTCAGGGAAAAGTATGTTCGGGATAATGTAGTTTCGGCCAAGTGTTTTTCGGGGAAATGTAATTTCTGGAAAGTGTTTTTCGGGGAGGTGTATAGGATCCCAAATCTTCGGATTGGAAAGCATACCTTGCGTGTATTTACGTGATATTTGGAACAGATTGTTGGCAAAAGTTTGTTTCGGTGCTTCATTTATGTGTTGATCTCCATTTGTTGCTATTTATTTCTCTTTTGAAGAGTTATGCTGTTGAACGCAACGTTGTGGTTTACTGTCACGCATACATTTCAGGGTAACGAAACGGAGTTTGCAGACAGGTCCAAATGAATCTGTATTACACTTCAAAGTTGTTTTTGTCGGTTGCTGGCATGGAATTGGGAAGTTAGTACAGGTCGTTCTCTAAACAGTTTCTTTGTTTTTTCTCAAATTGCACAACACTTAGTCATAAGTTCGTATATTAAAATCTTAAAAGAAATTTTCCTTTTGGAAAAACTGCCTTGCGTGTATTTGCATGATATTTTGAAGAGATTGTTGGCAAAAGTTTGTTTGCTTGCTTCATTTATGTGTTTGACTCAATTTGTTGCAGTTTGTGTCACTCTTAACGATTCATGCATTTGAGCACAAAGTTGTGGCTTACTGTTACGCATACATTTAAAGGTAACCAACCAAACTTGGTGTACTGGTCAAAATGAATCTGTGTTACACTTTGAAGTTGTTTTTGTAGTTTACCAACATCATATTAGGAAGTTATATCAGGTGTTTTTTTATAGAGTTTTATTAGTTCCATTCAAAATACAAAAAAAAATACATCATGATTTTGTTATATAAATAGATTGAAGCAAATCTTCCAATTGGAAAGCATACCCTGCGTGTATTTACATGCTATTTTGAGGAGATTGCTGGCAAAATTTTGTTTCGATGCTTCATTTTTGTGTTTTCTTGGTTGGTTGCATTTCTTGTCACTTCTAACCATTTTTGCTGTTGATCGCAATTTTGTGGCTTATTGTCACGCATACATTTAAAGGTAACGGACCAAAGTTGGCAGACTGGTCCAAATGAGTTTGTATTACACTTCGAAGTTGTTTTTGTAGTTTGCTAACATCAATTTTAGTGCAGTCGCCAGTAGCGTTCACGAGCACCCAAAAAATGTATTTCTTCACCTATATTTTCGGAATCCTGAATAAACGTTCTTTTGGAATCGCCAATGTTTCCACTTAATTTCCGGTTGTTTTGGCGGAAATCGAGGATTCCCCGGCGAAATGTTGTTGACTTTTTTTGCTGAGGTAGGGTTGATTTTGATTCTAAAAATCGTATTTCTGTACAAAGTAGACAGTCGATTTTAAATTCAAACGAAAGAGGAAGATAATTGCAAACTTTTCATCAAATAATTTTGGTTTGTTTTATTATGACGTCACGATATGGTTGATTGATTCCAAATTTTCACAAAAAATTTTTAATCAGGGTGCATATCGTTAGTTATTACAGCTAAAGTTGACGGAATAATGTCGTGAAAGTAGCAACGTCAATAAACCAGTTTCCTACCGACAAAATTAAACCAAAGTAACATTTTTAGGACGTCATTAGACAAAATTACGAAGTAAAACGCGAAACCGAATAGACGCGCTTTTCAAACAAATTGCACGTGACTGCGAGTATTTTGATCGCGGCGCTGCGGTTTTCGTAGCAAAACATCAAAGAAAATCAGTTTCACGTCGCAAACGCACCAAATGACGTTTGTATTAACACTTTTTTACTGTGTGGATGCATGAAGATAAACTCTGTTCAAAATTTAAGAACAAAATAAGAACATTTATTCCTGAAGTGAAATAGGTAAAACTAATTTAATAGTTTACAGACACATCACATCTTACAACCCTACTTCATTTGACAACACCTTAATGCTGTCCCCACATCGAAATGGGTGTTTGTTTTAACCCCTAGTGACGCAGGTGAGGCGGAGCCCCCCCATCGCGGGAGCATTCCCGTGTTTCGAAGTCAACTGACTTCGTCATCAGTGTTATGCTTCCTCATCAGTGTTGTGCAAAATAAGAACAGTTTTATGCTCAGTGCAAGAAAAAACTTTAAGAATTTTTTTTTTAATTTATTGCTATTTTGTGGCAAAGAATGACGTTGCAATGGCAAAATGTTCAGGCACATTGTTTTGAAAAGTGATAAAGTTGGTAGAGTAGGAATAAATCTGTATATAAACGGTGCTTCTATCATTTTCTTATCAAAGAGTATCAAATTCTTGCAGAAAACAATATTGCCACCAGCAAAAAAGCGTGAATAAGCTTATCTAAATGTTTTAATTTTCTGTGTTGTCCTGAGCGAGACTTCTTGTTTGCAAAAGTGTCTTTTAATATAACTGAAGAATTGTAAGTTACAAAAGATATTTGATTATTTGTGTAAAGTAGTGCACAATTTTCAAATCAAATTGCTCTGCATATGCAAAAAATTGTGGTCTTTTCTATCTAAGAATATTAAAACTTAAAACGTAAAAATCTTACAAAGAAAATATCTACAACATCAGGTGATTATTTTATCAATGCCACTTTGCTTTGATCAAGAGATAACAAAAGAACTTGCAGTCTTTGTGTCCAATTGCCATCTACCCACCTGTTTACCACAAGTAATGAATGCTACACATTACATCTCTTTTGATCGTCAAGTAAGAGAGCTGTGAATTCCAGTTTTTATAGTTTAGTTCCATTGGGGATCGAACCGGAGTCTATACAGCGTTTTTGTAACTATGAGTAACATTCATTACTTGTGGTAAACAGGTGGGTAGATGGCAATTGGACACAAAGACCGCAAGTTCTTTTGTTATCTCTTGATCAAAGCAAAGTGGCATTGATAAAATAATTACCTGATGTTGTAGATCTGATAAGATAATTACCTGATAAAACAATTACTTATCATCCACAAGGTGTCAAGCCTTTAAACAAATTAGAAGTACCGGTAATTGTGTGAAATCATTGAGCGCATACATACGCGTGTTACGTAAGCGTGACATTTGACTACAATGACGTAATTATCGAGATTAGGTTGAAGTCCTCCCTTCCCTTAGCTAAGTCACTTAGAAAAATAACCCAGGTACTCTTTTTGACGCGTTTTGAACGTGACTGAAAACTATGGGAAGCTGAAGATAAATAATAAAACCTTTAATATAGCATTTTTGCAAGTAATCAGAAGATTTTTGCAATGCTTCTCGGTATTACCATTGTTAATTTGCCCGCTCACTCGCAAAATCGGTAAGAAAATGAAGTGGAGGCCTAATTCAGTGCCGTTCGAGCCTAAAAACTGGCTAAACGCGGTAGACGAATGAGAGAGTATAACAGAGGCAGTTAATGAGAGGTTATTGCAGTATCTTGGTCTGTACTTGGAACCTTAAAGTTGGCTGTACACTTAGTTGCAGTGAACACTTCTGTTTGAAGGCGAAGCTTGCTGCAATGCCGTGTTTACAGCTACTTTGAAATGTCATCAACCAGGTACCGGATACAACAGAATCAAGACAAGACAAATAAAGTTTAGAACAAGCTGTTTCAGAATAATTATGCACCTACCGTTTGCATTCGATTAATTACTTTAAACTGCAAGCTGATTTAACAAAATCACATTTGCATGCAACTTGCTAACAATGCACACGACTTCAGTGTTCCTATCACAAGGCCGCACACAGAGGAGAGGGCCAAGCTGGAAAACTTGAGCTCGGTCTGAAAAGTTTCATGCAATAGTGGTGCAGTCTAGTGGCAAGCCATATTACCTATAAACAACGTCTAGGATTATCCTAGAACCAAAGTGTATCCTACTTTGGCCTTAACCTAGTTTTTTAATCTCGAACTCATGTTTGAAAATTGGCCCCAAATTAAAGTGACATTTAAACGTTGTTTTTGTAGTCAGCTGACATCAAACTGGGAAGTTAGTGTAAGTCACTTTCTGGACAGTTTCATTAGTTTTGCTCAAAATACACACCAACTCGTCATAATTTCGTATATTGAAAGCATTTCCATAAATGTTTCGATTGAAAACCATACCTTGCATGCATTTACATAATATTTAAAACAGATTGTTGGCAAAAGTTTGTTTAGATGCTTCATTTATATGTTTGTCTCGATTTAATGCATTTTGTGTCACTTTTAACGATTTATGGTGTTGAACGCAACGTTGTGGCTTACTGTCACGCATACATTTAAAGGTAATCGACCAAAGTTGGCAGACTGGTCCAAATGAGTTTGTATTACAGTTGGAAGCTGTTTTGTAGTTTGCTGACTTGAAACTGGGAAGTTAGTACAGGTCTTTCTCGGTGCAGTTTCATTAGTTTTGTTCAAATTACACAAAACTTCGTCCTAAGTTCGTTTATTAAAGACATTGCAACAAATCTTCCATTTGGAAAGCATATCTTGCGTGTATTTACATGATAATTTGAAGAGAGTGTTGGCAAAAGCTTGTTTGGATGCTTCATTTATGTGTTTGCATCGATTTGTTGCAATTCGTGTCACTTTTAACGATTTATGCTGCTGCTTACTGTCAGACATACATTTAAGCTTAATGGACCAAAGTTGGCTGACTGGTCCAAATGAACCTGTATTACACTTGAAGGTTGTTTTTGCAGTTTGCTAACATCAAAATGGGAAGTTAATACTGGTCGTTTACTATACAGTTTCATTAGTTTTATTCAAATTAAAAAATTTTCGTCTTCAGTTCGTATATTGAAGACATTGAAACAAATCTTCAAAATGGAAAGCATGATTTGCGTGTATTTACATGATCTTAGGGAGAGATTGTGAGCAAAAATTTGGTTTCCATGCTTCATTTATGTGTTTGCGTCGATTTGTTGCAATTTGTGTCACTTTTAACGACTTATGCTGTTGAACAAAACGTTGTGGCTTACTGTCACGCATACATTTATGGGAAACAGACTAAAGTTGGCACATTGGTCGAAATAATTCCGTATTCCACTTCAAAATTGTTTTTGTAGTTTGCTGACATCAAATTGAGAAGTTAGTACAGCTCGTTCTTTATACATTTTCATTAAATTTTGCTCAATTACAAAAATTTAGTCCTAAGTTCGTTCATTGAAAACATTGAAACAAAACTTCCATTTAGAGAGCTTACTTTGCGTGTATTTATATGATTATTTGAAGAGATTGTTGGCAAAACAGAGTTTGGATGTTTGATTTACTTGTTTGTGTCGATTTGTAGCTCTTCGTGTCACCCTTAACCCATTATGCTGTGGCTTACTGTCACGCATACAATTAAAGGTAATCGACCAAAGTTGGCATACTGGTCGAAATGAATCTGCATTACACTTCCAAGTTGTTTGTGTAGTTTGGTGACATCAAATTGTGAAGTTAGTAAAAGTCGTTTTCTAAACAGTTTTATTGCATTTTTTAAAAGACACAACAGTTCGTCATAAGTTCGTTCATTGAAGACATTGAAACAAATCTTCCAATTGGAAAGCATACCTTGCGCATACATACATGATTATTTGAAGAGATAGTTGACATATTTTTGTTTCGATGTTTTATTTATGTGTTTGTCTCGATTTGTTTCATTTCGTGTCACTTTTAACGAGTTATGCTGTGGCTTACTGTAATGCATACATTTATGGTTAACGGAGCAAAGATTGACTGACTGGTCCAAATGATTCCGTATCACACTTCAAAGCTGTTTTTGTAGTTTGCTGACATCAAATTGGGAGGTTAGTGCTGGTCGTTCTTGAAACATTTTTTTAAATTTTACTCAAATTGCACAAAAATTCGTCATAACTTCCTATATTGAAGACATTAAAACAAATCTTCTAATTGGAAAGCATACCTTGCGTGTATTCACATGATGTTTTCAACAGATTGTTGGTAAAAATTTGATTCAATGCTTCATTTATGTGTTTGTGTCGATTTGTTGCATTTCGTGTCACTTTTCGCGATTTATGTTGTTGAACGGAACGTTGTGGCTTACTGTCACGCATGCATTTAAGGGTAACGGACCAAAGTTGGCTGACTGGTCCAAATGAATCTGCATTACACTTCAAAGCTGTTTTTGTAGCTTGCTGACATCAAATTGGGAGGTTAGTACAGGTCGCTTTCTAAACAGTTTCCTTATAACTTCTGAAGTTGCAAAACAATTCGTCATAATTTTGTTTATTGAGGACAATGAAACAAATCTTCCAATTAAAAAACATACCTTGCGTGTATTATATGATAATTTGTAAAAAATGTTCGCAAAATTTGGTTTCGATGCTTCATTTATGTAATTGTTTCTATTTGTTGCATTTCGTGCCACTTTTAACGAGTTATGCTGCTGGTTATTGTCACGCATACATTATTGTCACGTAAAGGACCAAAGTTGGGAAACTGGTCCAAATGAACCTGTATTACACTTGAGGGTTGTTTTTACAGTTTGCTAACATCAAATTGAAAAGTTAATACTGGTCGTTCTCCGTACTGTTTCATTAGTTTTCTTCAAATCAAAAAAAAATTCGTCTTCAGTTTGTATATTGAAGACAATGAAAGAAATCTTCCCATTGAAAACAATGCCTTGCGTGTATTATATAATTTGAAGAAAATGTTAGCAAACTTTGGTTTCGATGCTTCATTTATGTAATTGTTTCAATTTGTTGCATTTCGTGTCACTTTTAACGAGTTATGCAGTGGCTTACTGTCACATGCATTTGTGGATAACATACTAAAGTTGGCAGACTGGTCCAAAAGAGTTTGTATTACACTTCGAAGCTGTTTTTGTAGTTTGCTGACATCAAATTGGGAAGTTAATACAGGTCATTTTCTATACACTTTGATTCTTTTGCTCAAATTTCACAAAAAATTGTGATAAGTTTTTGAATTGAATGCAGTGAAACAAATTTTCCAATTGGAAAGCATACCTTGCGTGTGTTTACATGATATTTTGATGAGATTGTCGGCAAAAGTTTGTTTGGATGCTTCATTTATGTGTTTGTTTCGATTTTTGGCATTTCCGGTCACTTTTAACAAGTTATGCTGTGGCTTACTGTCATGCATAGATTTATGGTTACCGGACCAAAGTTGGCACACTGGTTCAAATGAATCTGCATTACACATCTAAAATGTTTTTGTAGTTAGCTAACGTCAAATTGGGGAGTTAGTATAGGTCATTGTATGGAGAGTTTCCTTAGTTTGACTCAAAGTATGCAAAATTTTTTTGTTTTTGTATATTGAAAACATTGAAACAAATCTTCCAATGGGAAAGCATACCTTGTGTGTATTTATTGGATATTTGAAGTTTGTTTGGATGCTTGATTTATTCGTTTATTTCGATTTGTTGCATTTTGTGTCACATTTGACGGTTATGATGTTGAACGCAATTTTGTGGCTTGCTGTCACCCTTACCTTTAAAGGTAGCGAGCCAAAGTTGGCACACTGGTCCAAATGAAACTGTATTCCACTTCCAAGTTGTTTTTGTAGCTAGCTGACATCAAATTAGGAAGTTAGTTTAGGTCATTCTCTATAAACTTTAATTAGTTTTGCTCGTAATACAAACAAGTCTTCATAGTTTCGTATTTTCAAAGCATTGAAACAAATCTGCGGGTTGGAAAGCATACCTTGCGTGTATTTACGTGATATTTGGAACAGATTGTTGGCAAAAGTTTGTTTCGGTGCTTCATTTATGTGTTGATCTCCATTTGTTGCTATTTATTTCTCTTTTGAAGAGTTATGCTGTTGAACACAACGTTGTGGTTTACTGTCACGCATACATTTCAGGGTAACGAAACGGAGTTTGCAGACAGGTCCAAATGAATCTGTATTACACTTCAAAGTTGTTTTTGTCGGTTGCTGGCATGGAATTGGGAAGTTAGTACAGGTCGTTCTCTAAACAGTTTCTTTGTTTTTTCTCAAATTGCACAACACTTAGTCATAAGTTCGTATATTAAAATCTTAAAAGAAATTTTCCTTTTGGAAAAACTGCCTTGCGTGTATTTGCATGATATTTTGAAGAGATTGTTGGCAAAAGTTTGTTTGCTTGCTTCATTTATGTGTTTGACTCAATTTGTTGCAGTTTGTGTCACTCTTAACGATTCATGCATTTGAGCACAAAGTTGTGGCTTACTGTTACGCATACATTTAAAGGTAACCAACCAAACTTGGTGTACTGGTCAAAATGAATCTGTGTTACACTTCGAAGTTGTTTTTGTAGTTTACCAACATCATACTAGGAAGTTATATCAGGTGTTTTTTATAGAGTTTTATTAGTTTCATTCAAAATACAAAAAAAATACATCATGATTTTGTTATATGAATAAAATGAAGCAAATCTTCCAATTGGAAAGCATACCCTGCGTGTATTTACATGCTATTTTGAGGAGATTGCTGGCAAAATTTTGTTTCGATGCTTCATTTTTGTGTTTTCTTGGTTGGTTGCATTTCTTGTCACTTCTAACCATTTTTGCTGTTGATCGTAATTTTGTGGCTTATTGTCACGCATACATTTAAAGGTAATGGACCAAAGTTGACAGACTGGTCCAAATGAGTTTGTATTACACTTCGAAGTTGTTTTTGTAGTTTGCTAACATCAAATTGGGAAGTTAGTACAGGTCGTTCTTCAAACAGTTTCCACAAAATTTTTTAAATTACACTACAATTTGTCATAAGTTCGGATATTGAAAACATTGAAACAATTCTTTCCATTGGAAAACATACCTTGGGTGTATTTACGTGATATTTTGAATGGATTGTTGGCAAAACTTCGTTTGGATGCTTCCATTATGTGTTTGTTTCGATTTGTAGCTTTTTGTGTCACTTTCAATGATTTATATTGTTGAACGCAACGTTGTGGTTTACTGTCACGCATACATTTAAGGGTAACGGACCAAAGTTGGCAGACTGGTCCAAATGAATCTGTATTAGACCTCGAAGTTGTTTTTGCAGTTTGCTGACATCAAATTAGAAAGTTAGTACGGTCGTTTTCTAAACAGTTTTATAATTTTTTTAAAATGCACTACAAATCGTCATAAGTTTGTATATTGAAGACATTGAAACAAATCTTCCAATTGGAAAGCATAGCTTGGGTGTATTTACATGATATTTTGAAGAGATTGTCGGCAAAAACTTGCTCGGATTCTTCATTTATATGTTTGTCTCGATTTGTTGCATGTTGGGTTACTTTCAAGGATATATGCTGTTGAACGAAACGTTTCGGCTTGCTGTCACGAATACATTCAAGGGTAGCGGACCAAAGCTGGCAGACTGGTTCAAATGAATCCATATTACACTTCGAAGTTATTTGTGTAGTTTGCTGACGTCAAAATGGGAAGTTAGTACAGATTGTTCTCTAAACAGTTTGATTAATTTTGCTCAAATTGCAAAAAAGCTCGTTATGTTTTCGAATATTGAGGACATTGAAACAAATCTTCCAAATAGAAAGCATACCTTCTGTGTAATTGCATGATATTTTGAAGAGAATGTTGGCAAGAATTTGTTTTGATGTTTTATTTATGCGTTTGCCTCGATTTGTTGCATGTTGTGTCACTTTCAACGATTAATGCTGTTGAACGCAACGTTGTGGCTTACTGGCACGCATACAATTAAGGGTAGCGGACCAAAATTGGCTGACTGGTTCAAATGAATCTGCATTACACTTCAAAGCTGATTTTATAGTTTTGCTGACATCAAATTGGGAAGTTAGTACAGGTCGTTCTTTTTGCAGTTTCATTAGTTATGCTAAATTACACAAAAGTTTGCCATAAGTTCAAATATTGAAGACATTGAAACAAATCTTCCAATTTGAAAACATACCTTGGGTGTCCTTACGTGATATTTTGATGAGATTGTTGACAAAACTTCGTTTAGATGTTTCGTTTATGTGTTTGTTTCGATTTGTAGCTTTTTGTGTCACTTTCAACGATTTATATCGTTGAACGCAACGTTGTGGTTTACTGTCACGCATACATTTAAGGGTAACGGACCAAAGTTGGCAGACTGGTCCAAATGAATCTGAATTACACCTCGAAGTTGTTTTTGTAGTTTGCTGACATCAAATTGGGAAGTTAGCGCAGAACGTTTTTTAAACAGTTTCATTAGTTTCTTTCAAATTACCTAAAATTTTGTCATATGATGTTGAAGTTATTGAAACAAATTTTTATTGTGGGAAGGAAACCTTGCGTGTGTTTACGCGATATTTTGATAAAATTGTTGGCAAAATTTTGTTTGGATGCTTCATTTATGTGTTTGTTTCGATTTGTTGCATTTTGTGTGACTTTGAACAATTTTTGCTCTGGCCTGTTTTCACGCTTACATTTAAGGGTAACAAACCAAAGTTGGCAGACTGGTCGAAATGAATCTGCATTCCCACTTCGAAGTTGTTTTTGTACTTGGCTGACATCAAATTGAGAAGTTAGTCCGGATCGTTCTGCATACATTTTCGTTGATTTTGTTCAAAATCAATTACAACTCGTCATGAGTTCGTATACTGAAGACAATGAAACAAATCTTTTAATTGGAAAGGGTTTTTTGTGTGTCTTAAACAATAGTTTAAAGAGGATGTCGGCAAAAATTTTTGTCGAATTTTTATTTAATCGTTTGTTTCGAGTTTATGCATTTGGTTTCACTTTGACAATTTTGGTTGTATAAGACAACGTTATGGCCCGCTGCTACGCATAGTTTTTAGGATAACGGAACAGAGATTTCACGTTGCTCAATTACGTCAAAAATCCGAAAAACACGGTAAAAACGGCTGGAAAAGTCTTTTTGAAACCAAACAGGAACTTTAAGAAGTTTGACCAAGGTTTTTTTTATTCGAAACCATTTCAGTCCGACCAAATTCATTCGAAAACACTTCAACTCAGGTGAAATTTGCTTAGAAGTTACCAACATGGCCAAACAGCGCAACAATTGAAAGCGGTCAAAAACGTCCAAAACTGATAAAAATTGCTGAACATTGTTCAAAAATGATTTTTGGGAAAAAAAAGAAAAAAAGTATTTAGTTACGATAACTTCAATTAAAGTTTTCCAGAAACGCTTAAAGTTTTTTTTTTTGGAAACAAACGAGCAATACGGTCAAAGATCAAAAAAATAGAAAACGGTCAAAAACTAATGAAAAACTTTGAAAAGCGTTAAGAATTGCTTTTCAAACCGGTAAGACCAAAAAGAATGTGGTGACAAATAGTTTCTTTACCAAATTCGCGTCAAAACGTTTCCAATCATTCAAAACTTGCTCACAAACGACCAAAACGGTCAAACAGCACAAAAATTGAAATGCGCTTAAAAGCGTCAAAAATTTCTGCAGAGTGCTGAAAATCGCTTGGAAATGTTTTTTCGTGACCAAATACCAAAACAAAATCCTCTTTCAGAAAAAAACTCATTTTTGATCAAAGTCGTGCAAAGACGCCCTAAATCATTTAAAACTCGCTCAGAAACGACAAATACGGTCAAACAGCACAAAATTTAAAAACTGGTTAAAAACGTCCAAAACTATTGAAAGTTAACATTAGCCGCTAAAAAGTGATTGTCATGACCAAGTAGCAGAAAAAAAATAGTGTTCAACAAAAAACTCTTTATTCACCAAACTCGTGCAAAACGCTTCAAATCATTCAAAACTTGCTATGAAACGACCGAAACAGCCAAAATGCACAAAAAACTGAAATACGGTCAAAAACGTCAAAAAAAGCTAAAAAACACTAAAATTTGTTTAGGAATGATTTTTATGGCGAAATATCAAAAAAAATTCCTTTTGACAAGAACAGGTTTTTTTGACCAAAATCATCTCAAAACGCTTCAATTGCTTGAATTGTTTGCATGAAAACGACAAATACAGTGAAACAGCGCAAAAACTGAAAGTCGGTTAAAAACGTCAAAAACTGCAATAAAACACCGAAAACCGTTTAGAACTTTTTGGTCAAAGTGTTTTTTGTAAAA
Source organism: Trididemnum nubilum (assembly GCA_963965965.1). Lineage (NCBI taxonomy): Eukaryota > Metazoa > Chordata > Ascidiacea > Aplousobranchia > Didemnidae > Trididemnum > Trididemnum nubilum. Next base: position 24,093,175 of record OZ014476.1, read on the forward strand.
CATTTTTTCTATTGCTTTTTTTGCTTCTATTGTCATAAAAATTGTTTTTTAACGCTTTTCAGCAAACTTTAGCAGGTTTTGACGTTTTAGAGCAATTCTAGTTTTTGTGCTGTTTGGCCGTTTTGGTCGTTTTTGAACTAGTTTTGAGTGATTTGTAACGTTTGAGATTAATTTTGGTAAACTTTTTGTTTAAAACGTTTATATTGGTTGTTGGTAATGAGAACTTTTGAGCGGTTTTCATTATTTTTTATCAGTTTTTGACTGTTTTGACCAACTTTCAGTTGTTTTGCTGTTTGGCGGTTTTGTCATTTCTACGCAAGTTTTCAATGAAAAAAAGCGTTTTGGGCATTTATATTCAAAAAATGGATTTTTTTGTCAAAAAATTTTGTTTTGCTGTTTGGTCATGAAAACACTTTTCAAGTTGTTTTCAGTGTGCTTTATTATTTTTGACGTTTTTGACCAATTTTTAGTTTTTGTGTTGTTGGGCCGTATTTGTCGTTTTCAAGCAGCAAGTTTTAACTGATACTAAAACGTTTTAGAAAAATTTTGGTCAAAGAAACTATTTTTCGTCAGAAAAATTGTGTTTTGATATTTCGTCCTAAAAATCATTCCTAAAATATTTTCATTTTTTTAGCTTTTTTTAACGTTTTTGATCGATTTTCAGTTTTTGTGCATTTTGGCCGTTTCGGTTGTTTCGCAGCAAGTTTTGAATGATTTAAATTGTTTTGGACGAGTTCAGTCAAAAAACGTGTTTTATGATGAACACTTTTTTTAACTGCTGGTCATGACAATGCTAACTTTCGTGACAATACTTACTTTTTTTCGAACGGTAAAGCTAGCTTTTAGCAGTTTTGGACGTTTTTGACTGATTTTTGGTTTTTGTGTTGTTTGGCCGTGTTTGTTGTTTCTGAGCAAGTTTGATTTAGGGCGTTTTTGCACGACTTTGATCAAAAATCAGTGTTTTTCTAAAAGAGGTTTTTGTTTTGGTGTTTGGTCACGAAAAACACTTCCAAGCGGTTTTCAGCAGTTTGCAACAGTTTTTGACGTTTTTCATCGCGTTTTAATTTTTGTTCTATTTGACCGTTTGGTTGTTTGTGAGCGAGTTTTGAATGATTAAAAGCGTTTTGACACGAATTTTGTGAACAAACTCTTTGAAAACACATTCTTTTTGGTCGTTGGTCATGAAAACCATTTCTAAGCGGTTTTGAGTGTTTTACACCAGTTTTTGACATATATTTAGTTTTTCTTGCGATTAGGCCGTAGTGGTTGATTTTCGGCCAGTTTCAACTGATTTGAAACGTTTTGGGTCAAAATTTGGCTAAATAATTTGTTTTTGATTGAAAGAAATTTGTTTTGCTGTTTGGTTACGACAGTACAAAAATCACTTCTAAACGATTTTAGTGAAGTTTGAAAGTTTTCAACGTCCTTTTTGTCTACTTTCAGTTTTGATGCTATTTTGCTGAATTGCTCGTTTTTTAACAAGTTTTAAGTGGTTTTTGACGTTTTGTACGAATTGGAAGCAAATGTTTCAAAAAAAAAAAGTTGTTTTGCTTTTTGGTCATGAGAACTCTTTCCAAGTTGTTTTCAATGGGCTTTAACAGTTTTTGACGTTTTTGACCATGTTTTAGTTTTTGTGTTGTTTGGCTGTATTTGTCGTTTCTGAGCAAATTTTGTTTGATTTAAGGCGTTTCTGCACGACTTTGATCAAAATGAGTTCTTTTTTGTAAAAGTTTTTTGGTTTGGTGTTTGGTCACGAAAATCACTTCCAAGCTGTTTTCAGCACTTTGCAGCAGATTTTGACGTTTTTAATTGCGTTTTGATTTTTGTGCTGTTTGACCGTTGTGGTCGTTTGTGAGGTAGTTTTGAATGATTAAAAGCGTTTTGACACGAACTTGGTACAGAAACTGTTTGAAAATATATTGTTTTACGTCTTTGGTTATAAAAGTAATTTCTAAGCGGTTTTGAGTGTTTTTTACCAGTTTTTGACTTATATTCAATTTTTCTTGCTGTTTGGCCGTATTGGTTGTTTTTCGGCCAGTTTCAGCTGATTTGAAACGTTTTGGGTCAATTCTTGGCCAAATAAAGTGCTTTTGATTGAAAAAAATTTGTTTTGCTGTTTGGTTACGACAGTACAAAAATCACTTCTAAGCAGTTTTTAGTGAAGTTTGAAAGTTTTCAACGTCCTTTATCTATTTTCAATTTTGATACTATTTTGCTGAATTGCTCGTTTTTTAGCAAGTTTTAAGTGGTTTTTGACGTTTTGTGCGAATTGGAAGAAAATGTTTTGGAAAAAACAAGTTGTTTTGCTTTTTGGTCATGAAAACTCTTTCCAAGCTGTTTTCAATGGGCTTTAACAGTTTTTGACGTTTTTGACCATGTTTTAGTTTTTGTGTTGTTTGGCTGTATTTGTCGTTTCTGAGCAAAATTTTGATGATTTTAGGCGTTTTTGCACGACTTTGATCAAAAATCAGTTACTTCTAAGAAAAGACTTTGATTTGGTATTTGGTCACAAAAATCATTTCTAAGCGGTTTTCAGCGTTTTGTAGCAGTTTTTGACATGTTTACCCGCGTTTCATTTATTGTTCTGTTTGACCGTTTTGGTCGTTTGTGAGCGAGATTTGAATGATTAGCAGTGTTTTGACTTGAATTTGTTTTCAGTGTTTTCGACCTTTAAACCGATTTTTGGTTTTTGTGTTGTTTGGCCGTATTGCCCTTTTCTCTGCAAAATTAGAGTAATTTGAAGCGTTTCTGGAAAACTTTGGAGGAAGTTTTTGTTGCGAAACATTTTTTTGCTTTTAATTTGCAAAAATCATTTTTGAGTAGTTTTGGACGTTTTTGACCAGTTTTTGTTTTTGTTCAGTTTGCCTGTGTTGGTCCATTTCGAGCAAGTTTTAAGTGATTTGAAAGGTTATAGGACAAATTTGGTAAAGAAACTATTCCGTTTACAAATTTTTACTTTATTGGAAATGAGAATCACTTTGGAGCGGTTTTCAGTACTTTTTGCGTTTTTTAAAGTTTTTGACCGCTTTTCGCTTTTATGCTGTTTGGCCGTTTTGGTTACGTCTGAGCAAATTTGAAATGATTGTTTCTAAGCGCTTTGGACAATTCTTGTGAAAGACAGTTTTTTTGTTGAACAATTTTTCTGTTGCAATTAGGTCATAAAATTTACTCATAAGCGGTTTTCAGTGATTTTTACCAGTTTTTGAAGTTTTTGACCTAGTTTTAGTTTTTGTGCTGCTTGGCTGTATTTGATGTTTGTAAGCAAGTTTTAACTGACTTGAAGCGTTTTTGGACAAAATTGGTTTGAATAAAAAGTTTTTGATTGAAAGAAAATTGTTTTTCTGCTTGGTCACGAAAACTCTTTCCCAGATATTTTCAGTGTGTTTTAGCAGTTTTTGACCGATTTTTAGTTTTGGTTTTTTTTGGCCGTATTTGTTTTCAAGCAGCAAGTTTTAACTGATTTGAAGCGTTTTGAGAAGAATTTGGTCATGAAAACTATTTTTCGTCAAAAAATTATTGTTTGATATTTCGTCACGAAAATCATTCCCAAACCATTTTCAGTTGTTTTTAGCTGTTTTCAACGTTTTGGATCGATTTTCAGTTTTTGTGCATTTTGGCCGTTTCGGTCGTTTTGCAGCGTGTTTTTATTAATTTGATGCGTTTTGGACGAGCTTGGTCTCAAAACAGTTTTTTTTGTTGAACTCTTTTTTTCGCTATCTGGTCATGACAATCATTTTAGGCGGTTAATGTTAAGTTTCAGCAGTTTTTTGCTTTTTGACCGATTTTTGATTTCTGTGCTGCCTAGCCGTATTTGCCGTTTCTGAACAAACTTTTATTGATTAAGGCGTTTCTGCACGACTATGATCAAAAGTTATTTTTTTTCCAAAAACAATTTTGTTTTAGTATTTGGTCACGAAAATCACTTCTAGGCAGTTTCAGCATTTCAAAGAAGTGTTTGACGTTTTTAACCCCGTAACAGCTTTTGTGCAGTTCGGCCATTTTGGTCGTTTGTGAGCGAGTTTTGAATGATTGGAAGCATTTTGATGCAATCTTTGTAAACAAACTTTTTGTAAACATATTCTTTTTGGTATTTGGTCATGAAAATCATTTTTAAGCGGTTTTCAGTGCTTTTTAATGGTTTTTGTCTATTTCTTAACTTTTGTGCTGTTTTGCCGTTTTAGTTTTTGTCTGAGCAAACTTTGAACGAGTCGAACCGTTTTGGGACGTTTTTGAATGCAAATTTAAAACTTGTTTTTGGGTATTTTGAGCAAATATATGAGAGTGTCCAGAAAATGACCTAAACTAACTCCAGAATTTGTTGTCAGCTACCTACAAAAACAACTTGGAAGTGTAATGCAGATTTATTTCGACCAGTCAGCCAATTTTGGTCCGTTACCCGTAAATGTATGCGTGACAGCAAGCCACAACGTTACGTTCAACAACTTAAAGGTTCAAAGGGACACGAAACACAACTAAACAAACTAAACAACTAAACAATAGTCTGTTCAAAATATTATGTAAATACACGCAAGGTATGCTTTCCAATCGGAAGATTTGTTTCAATGTTTTCAGTAAACAATATTATAACGATGTTTTGTGTATTTTGAGCAAAATCAATGAAAGTATCTACAAAAATTACCTATGATAACATTGAGGAACTAGCAAGCGTAGGATTGAACGTCAGAGGTGACTGAACCCAGCACCCACCCATCGCAGTCGCGTGGCGTCCAAGTGGTTTTGTTTTATGCCTAGGAATGTTGATGGCCAACATTTGGTCTTAATGTGCGTACCCGAATGTAGGCAAGGATTCCAAACGACGAGTTGTGCACAAGCACAAGGTCAAGCGACCTAAAGGGTAAGTCACTGACACAGAGCAAAAAGAAGGATGCCGAAAGCAGCTTGGGCCAAGAATGAAAAAGTGGTGAAGTTGTTGCGTTTCCATTGTCACCCAAAGAGGTAGCAACACGACATCGTTAGGCTTTTTGATATAGCAGGGCCTTCACTACAGTGTAGTCCTATTGCACCTGCTCGGAGAAGAAGTAGGAGTGAAAAGGAAATGCTATTGTTGATTTTGTGCGAAATGACTTGCCATGGGCAGCTTTATAAAGGAGATGCATGAAAAGGAAGCTACACGTGACATGGCGACATAGGCACTTGCAGTTGACGATTTTGGTTTATCAAACCAAATTGTAACGTGTGGAATGGTTTGTCCTTGCGCTTTTGCCACGGTCACGGAATAAACTGGTTGAATAGGATAGTAGGTGTCGTTTTGTTGATTGGTTACTGGAAAGATGGCAACCAGTTGATGATTGCAACGAACAAAAGAAGTGTGATTTGAATGGGAATGAACGACGCTGATGTTTCCGTTAACAAATCCACCAGCCTTGTCACGATTTTCGGTGATAATGACTCGCATTCCGAAATAAATTGGCATCGGTTAATCAGTGCTTTGCGAAGTAGGAAAAAAAATGATAGGTTCGCAATCGCAAAAGAGGTGCCTCAAAATGGCTTGATTGACAATGTCAGAAGCATAGTTGGAAAAAGTCACGAAAGTGGTTTGCTGACATTGCCGAAAGCACCGTACAATGTCATCCGGTGTGACTTGCGTGTGAAGATCGCGAATTGTAGATAGTTTCAAGAAGTGGCGACGGACGTCGCGATCGGACAACGTAAGATGGTGTATTGTCTGGAGCAAGCGACTGTATTGCAGATCGGTGCATCGCATCTGCTCTGTGAGGACTGTGGTGCGGCAAAAAGAGAGCAGCAAGTGATTATCGAAGAGATTTCTCACGGTCCTCATATGGCTGTCTTGCTTTTCGAAAGCTTTGAGCTGACGATTATTGCCGCACAAAATGGTTAGGGGAAAGATTGGAAGGGAATTGAGCATGTCGAGAATGTGACAGCTATGGCGAAAACTTACCATGCTGACCTCGTCTAAAATGATGCAATCAAATTTCGAAAGAGACCAGTTGGTAAATTGCTGGCTGTTATCGTCGTCATCGTCTTTGCCGTCAAATTGAATGTAAAATGCCGAGTGTACTGTTTCGCACGTGACATCATCACCGAATATTGCGTGCAAAACATAAAGGGAGCCAGTAAAGTAGTGCGCATTACAATTTGAAACAACGCAATCTAACCTTGTAGGTGAGTGCAAGGTGGCCTGTCGGGCATGCAATCAGTACATTTCTTTTACGTTTTATGAGCTGCTGTACCGTGCATGCCTGCAAAATAAAGAGTAATAATGACGAATCAGCAGCTTATGATCTTGAATCATATTTTCGAAATTCATGTGCAAGCAAAAATTGCGTTTTTATTGCAGTGTGTGTTGGGCAGTTAACCAAAGGTTAAATAAACTTTGCTTTCAACACTCTGCATACTGTCCATAACTTCTGACTGATTTTGTCTGTAGATTGCTGTTAATCTATTTTTACCTTTGACGAGAAACAACGGCTTTCCACGGCGCTCTTGATTCTACGGTAAATCAGGCACGTAGTGTTGCAGTCGATCGCGTTGCATTATGATGGCGAGGAGAAGCTTTTGCATCGCAGTTAGCACACAGCAATCACTGTCAGTTCGTGTTTCGTCCCAAACAAGAAAATCTTCGTTCGACAAAAGTTTCTTTGACCAACAGTTGTAGGTGTCGTGCAACGTTTTGGACAAAAGACAGGTATGTTGCAATCTGGTGTTTTTTGAGGGAACGCCTGTGCAACACTTGCTCGATGGCGTCGTTGCAAGTCCACAGCTGAGGGTTGGCATGCAGAGCAACAGCGTAACACTGCAGCAAATCTGGCACTCGCTCAAAATCGGGAGGCTATAGATCTTTGTATGAGCGAAAGGGCACGTTGATGAGAGTGTGTTGCCAGAGAAATTCAGTGTTCCAACGCGACACCATTTTGCACGCCACGCTCGCTTGCTCGTTTTTCGTGTACAAGTGACAGTCCTCGGCTGACGTAACGCAAAGACGATGCAACTGCAGCATAGAAAGATGGTGTTTTTCTGGGGATCGTTTCATGTATTGTTGCGTCCACCTGTTGCTCAGCACATCTACGAAACGCGGTACAGTGAAACGCTTGGTCTTGCCGAAATGATGGACAAATTTCATGTCGCTCAGTGAAAGCCACATTTCGGGCTCAGTTGGAGGCGTTCCCATCACGTAACGGTAGGCAGCATTACGCGCATCTATGTCGACGTTGTACAAGTCATCGCAAATGAAGTGGTCGTGCATTTTTGTGACATACGAAGAAACGTACTGCAACAGCATGCTGTATACGTCTGTGCACTGCACGTCCATGTGACTGCGCAAGGACATAACGACGGTGTCGACATCAGGATGTATATTGTTTTGGTCATCAAACTCGTTGCGTTGATGTACTATCTTTCCATTTTTGCCTTGCGTCGGAACAGACGAGATTTGTATGTCATGAGGTGGTTTGCTGCTTCGTTGGTGGCACAACACATTGTGTGCCACGACCGGATGGTGCTGAGGCACGGATGCGGAGAAACGCTTCATGTCAAGGGCGTCGCCTTGATCAATTCACACTAAACAGTGCAAGTGCGGTGTGCCACGTCTCTGAAATTCCAACCTCCAAAAGTAGGTTTTGACATTCTTCTTTCTGGGATGCTTTGCATCGGCAAACAGGTGATCAGTCCATTTTCCGCGACCCTCACCGCACAAGTAAGCAGACACAAACTGCTGCAAAGAATGCTGATGGTTTCAGCAAAAGAGTCTTGCGTTGGTGGCAAGCCATGTCGCTGAAAGCGAGATGCATTCCACCACGGCTTATGCAAGTCCCATTCGTTGGCACTCATGGTGAGAAAGAAATCGGGATAGCCCAAACGCTCGACAGTGTCTATGAGCAAAGCATGTAGCCAGCGCCAAAAAGAATGGCAAAACGGCTTTTGAGATAGAACGCTTGCCAGACACAAGTTATATTTCTTTTCACTGTCGATGCTGCCCGAAACAATTTGATAGAGCCATCGCTCATATTGAAATTGCAGCAAATTGAAATTGAGAGAATAGTCAAGGACGGGTGACAAGCACTTCCACATGCACTGTCTCTTTTTGCTGTGCTTGGAATGTTAGTATTGCGTTATGCCACTTTCACACAACGAGTCGTTTTAATACCAGATAGGCCAAAGAGCAGTTTCGACGTGGAAAATGCGGAAAAGATTGCAAAACTACAAACGTCTGTGGAAAAGCCCATGGTCGTAACGTTTGACGAAATCGGAATAGTGACTGTTAGGGCATTGAACAAGAAAGGAATACGCGTTAAGGAGGCGTCTTTGCAAGCTTTTGTCTTGAACAGCTTGAATGGATGCTAGTGAACTGCGATCGCACAAGATGGCTATCAATCCCGAAGTCTTGATGCGGTAGCCATGATTGGCTTGTCGCATTGGACCCGGCGGAATATGGAAGAAGGCAAGAAGTTGTTGATCTTCGCAAGTAAGACCTCGAAGCAGAGGTGGAAGTTCGTCGAGGCGGATAATGTCAACTGTAGTGGACTGGCAAGCACACGCATAGTTAGACCTGGCGTTTTCCTGCGCCTTAGGCAAGAGATGATTTCTAACCAGGCCGTTGCAGTCAGAACAGTTGCTCCACGAGTTGTTGACCAACCATTCGGTGAGGAGATTGCTCACTTTCCAACATTTTCTTTGTTGCAATTGTCGCGTTTCGACTTGCTCACCCTCGTAACCTTGCAGATATTCGAGCCATTTTTTCTGGCTGTAAAGGCTGCGTTTTTCAATTTCTCTTTGATGCCTTTGCTTGCTGTCATCGATCTGCAAAAAAACAACAATTAATTCGTAAGCATTTCAGTAAGCATAAATGCAACAATCGAACTTTTGCTGAGTTTGCAGTAAATGCACAAAGTGCTTACCTGAGATGGAGGACATATCATGGCACAAGAATAGGATCGCTTGCAGGGCACGTCTAGCAGCGCAGTTAGCTGGGCGTTGGACATAATCTGGTAAAAAGATGAAGTCAAATGAGCGTTAAAGCACTTGAACGTGCATTTACTTATCTGGTGCTTGCGGAATTTGATGCAACAGTTGAATGATGGACGTTGCAAAAGGCTTCTATTAATGCAATGCAAAATTAATAAAAGCTAGAAACAGTCGTTTTTGAAAAACTACAGCATAAGCAACAAAAAGATTATCTGAAAGGACAAAAAAGTAAAACATTAAAAAATCGCAGCAGTGAAATAAAAACTGCAAAGAAAAACGAAAAGGTTTTATCTGGCACTTTGAAGATCAATAAATACTGCAATTACATACATCCATATGTGCATGCATACATGCAAAAAAACGAATTTTTTGCAAAATGCCAAGCAAATGCAACATTTGATTGAACTTTCATTGTCATCGACGTCGTGAAGCCAGGCGACTGCGAAGCGATTTTCGCCGAGCTGGAGCCGCTTTGGCTGTTTTAAGTCTTGGAACATCTTCTTCTATTTGGACTTGGTTTTGCGGAGTTTGGTGTTTAAGTGGGGTGCTTGAAATGATTTACCTGACGTCATCATCGTCCGACGAAAGCACGAAAGTTTCCAGCATTGCCTTTTTCTTTTTTTGGGGTGACTGTTCTTCGTCACTGCTGTATGTGGTCAAGCTAGTTTTAGGTCGCTTTTGCTGACGGCGAGCCATTTTTTCTGTTACTTTCATGATCGCTGTCGTCACTTGATGATTGTTGAAGTTTGGAAGTGCAAATGGCACTGTCTTCATCTTCTTCGGACGAAGACAAAATTAATTTTGTCTTTAAGCTGCTGCTTAATCTCAGCAAGGACTTTGGTTTCGAATCGGGATTCTGAAAAGCAGAACACGAAAGTTTAACGAAAAAGCGAAAAAAAAAAACTTACATTTGCATTTGACTTACGTGTGCACGAGCAAGTCTGGACTGGTTCCACCAGCTTGCAAAATTTTTTGCTGTTGGATTGGACCTGAAGTCCTTGGCAGATTTGGTGGTTGTGCACAAACCTGCCAATCGGCCCAAATCTTGTAGTGCAAAATTGGCCACCTTCAATTGTAACGCCATTATGGCGATGGAGGCGCCAACCACGTACACCTGGTTTAGAACGATGGCGTATGAACTGTCATGTTCAAACAATACTTCTCTTTGTAAGTCACAAACATCTTGTCTGCTGATACTTTTTCCGCTTCTGGTGATTGATGAACAAGCTGCAAAAAGAAAAATCCGATAAAAAAACAAAAGACAATCAAAAAAAACAAAACGAAACAATATACCTTTTGCCACTTTCTTCATTTTTTTGCCGGCAGACTGTAAAAGATTTGTTTCTTCTGCCAAAGCCGCTAAATCAGTTAATTTGTCCAAGTTGGCATCTACTGATTATTGACATCAGCAAGCTCAGATGCTGCAACAGAAGGCCTTGCAAGCCACTCACAAGTGAATGGCTTGAGCTTGCGATTAAAGTCTGCTGCAGTCCCCATGTGAGGGCGATCCGTTTCACCATAAGGATGCATAAAATCCTTCGGAAAGTGCTTAGTGAATCCAAACGACTGAACTTTTTTATTTACTTTAGAAGCTTGATTGTGGTAACCATTCATGCTGAACGCAATTGAAAGTTATACAACACAAAATTAGAAACAACACTCGACTCCTGAAATTGAAAAAACAATACAAAAACGCGTAAACCCTTGAAAAATAATGCTCACAAACACTGATTAATTTATTTACGTATCATGACACGTAACTAGTTTTAGCCAAGTACCCATACAAAAACTAACGGTACTAGCATAGTCTTTATATATATAGTCTGGAAAGTCCATGCGTTTAGCGTGCGAGGTTGTGTCACTGCTTGCACTCTAGCGACTGTTAGCGGAAAAGTTTAATTTTTTATTGGTTGCTGCTGAGTATCGGTAGGCTAGTATACTTCTGCTGAGTATTTAAGCTAAACCTGGCGTTAGCGATAAAAAATGAATGTGAATTTGATTGATTATGTTTACTAAAACCAGGGATATCTCGAACATCGGGATCGCTCACTGTAATTATGCGCTGACAACAGTGGTGCTAGGACTTTTTTACGTTTTGTTGATATAAAGTAAAGACAGAGTTGAGAAAATACGAAAACCGTACTACATTAAAATCCATACTATTTCCATGATAAAATTATAGACCTGGGTTCGATTCCAGAGTCGCTTCTAAATCATGCAGATTGAACTTCAACCAAAAATTTAATCAAACCGTAGCAATACTCAAATAAAAAAGAAAAAACGATAAAAACTTGACAAGGAAAAAACGATTTCACAAATTTAAACGATACAAACAGTAAATAATCAAACACTTGGCAGTGGATTTGAAGGCAAGTTTTCTTATGCCACGGCTCAACTTTGCATGAAGCTCAATCTTGCATTGATTGAGGCGCTATAGTTCAATTTTGGCAAAGCAATTGAATTGAATAAAGCTTTCAGGATACGATTGAAATTACAATGCTTTGCCCAGGCCTGGCTCCAGGATAGCGTGACTGGGGGAAAAAAAACAAATTTTGGGGGCACGAGAAATTTATTCATGTGAATTCGAGAAGGGCACGGGCGCACGAAAAATTTATTCGAGTGTGGATCAAACGAAAAAGGTGAAGACCAAAAAAAGGTTTTCAGTACAAAAAATTACACAAATTCTGGTTATGGTCTTGAAATTCTTGCGATTTTCCTGGAATTCTTAAATGAAGACCAAAAAAAAAGGTCTTCGTCCCAAAAGTTTTATGAAATCCGGTGTGAATACGAGCGGTAAACACCAATTCGGGAGTCTTAAGCCTCGATTTGCACTCCACTAGCTCCGAGCCTGTTAATTTCTTCGGGGCACAGTCCTCGGTTGCGGGGGGCACAAGCAGTCATTTGGGGGGGCACAGTCCCGGAATGCCCCCCGTGGCGCCGGGCCTGGCTTTGCCGCACAGGTTGGAGTCACTAAAAACTTGTGCTTAAGATTTTTTCCAGCAATGAGCTTTTTAGCATAGCAACGAAGGCTGCTGTTTGGTTCTTTAAACAGAAAAACTGCTGTCGAGCGCTTTCATAGACTGCTAATTTGTTGTCAATCAGAACACAAAAATAGCATCGGCAGTACTGCTTGAGAGCAGCTAGGCCACACGATTTGCTAATGCCGCAAGAAGGTTTTTTGTTCTCCAAACCCGGAACATATTCAGTATCAGTCAACAACTCTTTGCACCTAACGTGTTTTCTTTGCCGAGAAATGCATCTTCCAATGTACCCAGCAGCATAATAGGTGACAGCGGCGGCATCATCATCACTAACTTTGTCAAGTTCAATTTCTGAAGCCCATTTTTAGCAAAAACTTATTTCCTCCATACAGTCCAAAGCATCCATGTCATCCTCTGTTCATCTGTTGAGTTAGTCGGGCTGGTATTTAGCTGGGCTAAGGTATGCAGAGCATTTTGGCGAAGTAGATTCAGGCTACGAACTTTTTTTCAGCTTAAAATAGCGGCGGAGATGACATATGCAAGTTGCCACCATTTTGTTTGACTATACCAGCCAAATGGTCCTTCAATTGGATCACTGGTAAATTTGCGAGATAATACGTACATAAATCCATATACTTGTTAATGAGGTGGCAGGTCATTGCCACATTGCCTCCAGTGATATATGCAGGCAGAAAAAGTTTCAGATGTTAAGCCTAATTGACCAGATGCTTTCCATTGATTAAAATTGCAAGTGCTTTCAGCAAAAAATGGAAAGTGTAGTTGCAAGATTTGCTAGATGTTCATAGAGACAAAGCGGTTCACACATTGAATCGTTCTTTCGAAATCCTGAACAGTGCAATTGGTGATTATTTTCAGTTATAGCCGTAAACATTCGAACAGGTATTAGTTTAAAAAAATAACATTTTGGTTACAATAACTACCAGCACAGAACAAAACAAATTTTATTTAGTCGCTCAGTAAGTATACGCGACAGTCATAAAGATCGATTAGAATTGCCACAGGCAAGTTGCGAAAGGACCTTTAGCGGTCAAATCAAGCAATCAACTAATTGTCAAGAACACACTGATTTAGCCAGTAATATTGAGGTTTTAATACTTTTACACAAAATGCTCTGTTGTTAGATATCAGCGTTTAAATGCAGCAGGATTTAGCCGGAGTCTGAAGGTTGTGAATAATTCAGCATTTAATTAGATTAAAATTTTAACTTCACCATCAAACTTTCAAAAAAAGACCGTAAATTTTACATACAAACTGCAGTTTATTAAGTAAATTTTTAACGGAAAAAAAATCTCACCTTTTCATGAAAATTTGAGAGACATCACTTTCCAACAATTGTAAATAAAAGTCATTAAGTTTCCTGTTGCAAAAAAGCTTGGATAATTACCATTATGGTATAGTGATTCTCAACATGGGCTGTGGGTTTTACTGAAGAAACCTGAAAATAAGCACATAAATGTACTATTAAACACGACAGTCATCCCTTGAACTACAAAGTTCATTTTTGTACATCAGTTACATGATTTAGCAGTAAAATAATTTTAGCTAATTTCTAGGTAGACATACTGCAACATTTCTTTTTTAAACATACAAAGATACAAAAGAGATGTTACCCATTGTTACAATGATATTGCTGAATATACAAACTTTGTACTTTAGTTGAAATAACTAACAAGTAATGACAGGCTCTTCCTTGAAACTGCCAAATCTATGCATCGAATCCACTACAAGGAAAACAATATAACCTCTAGTTTATTCAAGACAGCTGCTTCAATTCACAAACACTACACAAGATAGTGATAAAGGTAACTATTACATCCAAACAACCAATCTTTCCCTCGAAAGAAAAGCAATAAATGTAACTGGTCCTGTAATCCGGGCCAAAATTCCCCATACCTCAAAAAATATCCCCCAAAAACATTTTCAAGAAACAGACCATTTAGTCTCAAAACAGCAAGGTACTATTACAACTTAATAATGTTATGATATAGTTGAAATGCACCGGTAAACGAAATTATTATGATGCCAATATGAAAAGTGTTTTTATTTCTATTTTTGGGGTCACGCTAGTGTTCATTGATAATGCCAACTACTCATTTTGCTGCTTTTCTGTGCCAAAAAATGTAAAATGTTACACGCTAAGTTGATCAAAATGCTGTAAATATGTAAGTGCTGATGTTATGTTGCTTTTTTCTTTTGTTGTTTTTTTACAGTAGCATTGAACTTTGAAGACCGTATGGTCATTTTCGCTGCTTCCATGCCAGACATGGCAAAAATAAACTGAATTGAATTGAACTTAGAAACTTGAAAAGAATGCCAGCGACAAACAAGCAAATTTAATAATTTCGTTTACCAGAATGAGAAAAAACAAATACAATCCATATAACTTACAGATGGCAGGTTGGGGAGACGTTTTGGCTACAATGATTGGGTTTAATGACGACTTCTTTAAAGTTCGAGCAACTTTTATGCTCTTCCAAAGCATAAAGCTGTTCGATATCTTCGAACAGTTCCAAGCAAGGATATCCAAGAATAGCCTCATAACTAACTAAAGCGCAAGCACAGTATTGTTGAGTTAAATTTACTGCACTTGATCTTAACAACTACAATTTCGAAAAGTAGCTAATACATTCGCATTTACCAAGCCAATCACTGACAAAATTGCATAGATTACTGTCTAGTAGACTACTATAGTACAGTACTAGATTACAGATTATAAACCATAGCACTGTTGACTAGTCTTGTAAACTGCGCATTTATAATTTACACCTAACCTTATTATCATGAACGTTTTCCCGAACTTTCAACATTGATTGCAATTACTGAAAGTATTAAAGTAACTAGACTTCTAAGTGTCAACCACTGCTCACTACCCAACACGTGCTAGTGATTTTACCAACGCGCATTGCACAGAACAAGCAGTTTCGCTTTGTGATCATTCAAGCGTCCGAGAATCTAAAAGCACTGCATAGTAGAGATGGCAACAGCGCAGCGTACGCGGCCGCGCGCTGTTGTTGGTGCATCGCGCCGCGCAGCGTGGCAACTAAAATCTGCATTACGTCACAGCATCAGCGCAGCGCCGCGTACAAAAATTTTTTACATTTTTTTTACAATTATTGTTGGTGATTTTCTCTTTATGAACAACAATGGTTAGTCTGGATGTAGCTATTATATGAATTGAAGACAATGCATACTACTGAAACAGGAAAAGGTGCCTTCGGTTCAAGTTGATTTTTTCAGCATTCGGAGCATCCTAAAATCGGCTATTTTGGCTACAAAAAACTTAGTTTTGATCAGCTGAACATGTTTTTTTTGACACCAACAAAAAGATTTTGGTTTTGCTCCGCTAGACCAGGAAAGGTTTAGGACGTTGAGTGAGCAGGGGTGCCCATCTCTGTTGAGCATTGGGGGGGATTACTTGCAATTTTACCCCAATTTTGCGTTATTTTCAACTTAAGGGGGATGAATCTCGACCACGATTTTTTTCAGGTGAGCAAATTAAGTGAAGACCAAAAAATAAGGTCTTCACCAAAAGAAGGAAAAATTTGTTCTCCAAATTGTAGTGGAGACCTGCGCTCAAATGCACACCAAAGTCAAATTATTGGGGGGATGCAGATACAGACATTACTCAAATTATTGGGGAGGACACAGTCAAATTATTGGGGGGATATATATCCCCATCCCCCCCTTCGGGGTTTCGACACCCCTGTCGGTGAGAAGATGAAACAAACGCAGACAAATATAGAAGAAACAGATTTGTGGAAAACAATCATCAGAGTAGAGGCACAATACAAAGCCTGGCGACACACCCTCCCTGTATTCAGTAAGCCTATAGTATTGGTACTAGCCCAAGGCTTGACAACAGTTTCTACTACACATGCACTTGCATTTCAGATTGGCAAAGTTAGTTCAGTGTAGCCTATTTGTCAACAGGTCATGGCATCAAGAATTAGGCTTTCGGTCCAATGTCCAATGTCTGGAGCCACGTGTTGGGTAGTGAGCAGTGGTTGACACTTAGAAGTCTAGTTACTTTAATACTTTCAGTAATTGCAATCAATGTTGAAAGTTCGGGAAAACGTTCATGATAATAAGGTTAGGTGTAAATTATAAATGCGCAGTTTACAAGACTAGTCAACAGTGCTATGGTTTATAATCTGTAATCTAGTACTACACTACAGTAGTCTACTAGACAGTAATCTATGCAATTTTGTCAGTGATTGGCTTGGTAAATGCGAATGTATTAGCTACTTTTCGAAATTGTAGTTGTTAAGATCAAGTGCAGTAAATTTAACTCAACAATACTGTGCTTGCGCTTTAGTTAGTTATGAGGCTATTCTTGGATATCCTTGCTTGGAACTGTTCGAAGATATCGAACAGCTTTATGCTTTGGAAGAGCATAAAAGTTGCTCGAACTTTAAAGAAGTCGTCATTAAACCCAATCATTGTAGCCAAAACGTCTCCCCAACCTGCCATCTGTAAGTTATATGGATTGTATTTGTTTTTTCTCATTCTGGTAAACGAAATTATTAAATTTGCTTGTTTGTCGCTGGCATTCTTTTCAAGTTTCTAAGTTCAATTCAATTCAGTTTATTTTTGCCATGTCTGGCATGGAAGCAGCGAAAATGACCATACGGTCTTCAAAGTTCAATGCTACTGTAAAAAAACAACAAAAGAAAAAAGCAACATAACATCAGCACTTACATATTTACAGCATTTTGATCAACTTAGCGTGTAACATTTTACATTTTTTGGCACAGAAAAGCAGCAAAATGAGTAGTTGGCATTATCAATGAACACTAGCGTGACCCCAAAAATAGAAATAAAAACACTTTTCATATTGGCATCATAATAATTTCGTTTACCGGTGCATTTCAACTATATCATAACATTATTAAGTTGTAATAGTACCTTGCTGTTTTGAGACTAAATGGTCTGTTTCTTGAAAATGTTTTTGGGGGATATTTTTTGAGGTATGGGGAATTTTGGCCCGGATTACAGGACCAGTTACATTTATTGCTTTTCTTTCGAGGGAAAGATTGGTTGTTTGGATGTAATAGTTACCTTTATCACTATCTTGTGTAGTGTTTGTGAATTGAAGCAGCTGTCTTGAATAAACTAGAGGTTATATTGTTTTCCTTGTAGTGGATTCGATGCATAGATTTGGCAGTTTCAAGGAAGAGCCTGTCATTACTTGTTAGTTATTTCAACTAAAGTACAAAGTTTGTATATTCAGCAATATCATTGTAACAATGGGTAACATCTCTTTTGTATCTTTGTATGTTTAAAAAAGAAATGTTGCAGTATGTCTACCTAGAAATTAGCTAAAATTATTTTACTGCTAAATCATGTAACTGATGTACAAAAATGAACTTTGTAGTTCAAGGGATGACTGTCGTGTTTAATAGTACATTTATGTGCTTATTTTCAGGTTTCTTCAGTAAAACCCACAGCCCATGTTGAGAATCACTATACCATAATGGTAATTATCCAAGCTTTTTTGCAACAGGAAACTTAATGACTTTTATTTACAATTGTTGGAAAGTGATGTCTCTCAAATTTTCATGAAAAGGTGAGATTTTTTTTCCGTTAAAAATTTACTTAATAAACTGCAGTTTGTATGTAAAATTTACGGTCTTTTTTTGAAAGTTTGATGGTGAAGTTAAAATTTTAATCTAATTAAATGCTGAATTATTCACAACCTTCAGACTCCGGCTAAATCCTGCTGCATTTAAACGCTGATATCTAACAACAGAGCATTTTGTGTAAAAGTATTAAAACCTCAATATTACTGGCTAAATCAGTGTGTTCTTGACAATTAGTTGATTGCTTGATTTGACCGCTAAAGGTCCTTTCGCAACTTGCCTGTGGCAATTCTAATCGATCTTTATGACTGTCGCGTATACTTACTGAGCGACTAAATAAAATTTGTTTTGTTCTGTGCTGGTAGTTATTGTAACCAAAATGTTATTTTTTTAAACTAATACCTGTTCGAATGTTTACGGCTATAACTGAAAATAATCACCAATTGCACTGTTCAGGATTTCGAAAGAACGATTCAATGTGTGAACCGCTTTGTCTCTATGAACATCTAGCAAATCTTGCAACTACACTTTCCATTTTTTGCTGAAAGCACTTGCAATTTTAATCAATGGAAAGCATCTGGTCAATTAGGCTTAACATCTGAAACTTTTTCTGCCTGCATATATCACTGGAGGCAATGTGGCAATGACCTGCCACCTCATTAACAAGTATATGGATTTATGTACGTATTATCTCGCAAATTTACCAGTGATCCAATTGAAGGACCATTTGGCTGGTATAGTCAAACAAAATGGTGGCAACTTGCATATGTCATCTCCGCCGCTATTTTAAGCTGAAAAAAAGTTCGTAGCCTGAATCTACTTCGCCAAAATGCTCTGCATACCTTAGCCCAGCTAAATACCAGCCCGACTAACTCAACAGATGAACAGAGGATGACATGGATGCTTTGGACTGTATGGAGGAAATAAGTTTTTGCTAAAAATGGGCTTCAGAAATTGAACTTGACAAAGTTAGTGATGATGATGCCGCCGCTGTCACCTATTATGCTGCTGGGTACATTGGAAGATGCATTTCTCGGCAAAGAAAACACGTTAGGTGCAAAGAGTTGTTGACTGATACTGAATATGTTCCGGGTTTGGAGAACAAAAAACCTTCTTGCGGCATTAGCAAATCGTGTGGCCTAGCTGCTCTCAAGCAGTACTGCCGATGCTATTTTTGTGTTCTGATTGACAACAAATTAGCAGTCTATGAAAGCGCTCGACAGCAGTTTTTCTGTTTAAAGAACCAAACAGCAGCCTTCGTTGCTATGCTAAAAAGCTCATTGCTGGAAAAAATCTTAAGCACAAGTTTTTAGTGACTCCAACCTGTGCGGCAAAGCCAGGCCCGGCGCCACGGGGGGCATTCCGGGACTGTGCCCCCCCAAATGACTGCTTGTGCCCCCCGCAACCGAGGACTGTGCCCCGAAGAAATTAACAGGCTCGGAGCTAGTGGAGTGCAAATCGAGGCTTAAGACTCCCGAATTGGTGTTTACCGCTCGTATTCACACCGGATTTCATAAAACTTTTGGGACGAAGACCTTTTTTTTTGGTCTTCATTTAAGAATTCCAGGAAAATCGCAAGAATTTCAAGACCATAACCAGAATTTGTGTAATTTTTTGTACTGAAAACCTTTTTTTGGTCTTCACCTTTTTCGTTTGATCCACACTCGAATAAATTTTTCGTGCGCCCGTGCCCTTCTCGAATTCACATGAATAAATTTCTCGTGCCCCCAAAATTTGTTTTTTTTCCCCCAGTCACGCTATCCTGGAGCCAGGCCTGGGCAAAGCATTGTAATTTCAATCGTATCCTGAAAGCTTTATTCAATTCAATTGCTTTGCCAAAATTGAACTATAGCGCCTCAATCAATGCAAGATTGAGCTTCATGCAAAGTTGAGCCGTGGCATAAGAAAACTTGCCTTCAAATCCACTGCCAAGTGTTTGATTATTTACTGTTTGTATCGTTTAAATTTGTGAAATCGTTTTTTCCTTGTCAAGTTTTTATCGTTTTTTCTTTTTTATTTGAGTATTGCTACGGTTTGATTAAATTTTTAGTTGAAGTTCAATCTGCATGATTTAGAAGCGACTCTGGAATCGAACCCAGGTCTATAATTTTATCATGGAAATAGTATGGATTTTAATGTAGTACGGTTTTCGTATTTTCTCAACTCTGTCTTTACTTTATATCAACAAAACGTAAAAAAGTCCTAGCACCACTGTTGTCAGCGCATAATTACAGTGAGCGATCCCGATGTTCGAGATATCCCTGGTTTTAGTAAACATAATCAATCAAATTCACATTCATTTTTTATCGCTAACGCCAGGTTTAGCTTAAATACTCAGCAGAAGTATACTAGCCTACCGATACTCAGCAGCAACCAATAAAAAATTAAACTTTTCCGCTAACAGTCGCTAGAGTGCAAGCAGTGACACAACCTCACACGCTAAACGCATGGACTTTCCAGACTATATATATAAAGACTATGCTAGTACCGTTAGTTTTTGTATGGGTACTTGGCTAAAACTAGTTACGTGTCATGATACGTAAATAAATTAATCAGTGTTTGTGAGCATTATTTTTCAAGGGTTTACGCGTTTTTGTATTGTTTTTTCAATTTCAGGAGTCGAGTGTTGTTTCTAATTTTGTGTTGTATAACTTTCAATTGCGTTCAGCATGAATGGTTACCACAATCAAGCTTCTAAAGTAAATAAAAAAGTTCAGTCGTTTGGATTCACTAAGCACTTTCCGAAGGATTTTATGCATCCTTATGGTGAAACGGATCGCCCTCACATGGGGACTGCAGCAGACTTTAATCGCAAGCTCAAGCCATTCACTTGTGAGTGGCTTGCAAGGCCTTCTGTTGCAGCATCTGAGCTTGCTGATGTCAATAATCAGTAGATGCCAACTTGGACAAATTAACTGATTTAGCGGCTTTGGCAGAAGAAACAAATCTTTTACAGTCTGCCGGCAAAAAAATGAAGAAAGTGGCAAAAGGTATATTGTTTCGTTTTGTTTTTTTTGATTGTCTTTTGTTTTTTTATCGGATTTTTCTTTTTGCAGCTTGTTCATCAATCACCAGAAGCGGAAAAAGTATCAGCAGACAAGATGTTTGTGACTTACAAAGAGAAGTATTGTTTGAACATGACAGTTCATACGCCATCGTTCTAAACCAGGTGTATGTGGTTGGCGCCTCCATCGCCATAATGGCGTTACAATTGAAGGTGGCCAATTTTGCACTACAAGATTTGGGCCGATTGGCAGGTTTGTGCACAACCACCAAATCTGCCAAGGACTTCAGGTCCAATCCAACAGCAAAAAATTTTGCAAGCTGGTGGAACCAGTCCAGACTTGCTCGTGCACACGTAAGTCAAATGCAAATGTAAGTTTTTTTTTTTCGCTTTTTCGTTAAACTTTCGTGTTCTGCTTTTCAGAATCCCGATTCGAAACCAAAGTCCTTGCTGAGATTAAGCAGCAGCTTAAAGACAAAATTAATTTTGTCTTCGTCCGAAGAAGATGAAGACAGTGCCATTTGCACTTCCAAACTTCAACAATCATCAAGTGACGACAGCGATCATGAAAGTAACAGAAAAAATGGCTCGCCGTCAGCAAAAGCGACCTAAAACTAGCTTGACCACATACAGCAGTGACGAAGAACAGTCACCCCAAAAAAAGAAAAAGGCAATGCTGGAAACTTTCGTGCTTTCGTCGGACGATGATGACGTCAGGTAAATCATTTCAAGCACCCCACTTAAACACCAAACTCCGCAAAACCAAGTCCAAATAGAAGAAGATGTTCCAAGACTTAAAACAGCCAAAGCGGCTCCAGCTCGGCGAAAATCGCTTCGCAGTCGCCTGGCTTCACGACGTCGATGACAATGAAAGTTCAATCAAATGTTGCATTTGCTTGGCATTTTGCAAAAAATTCGTTTTTTTGCATGTATGCATGCACATATGGATGTATGTAATTGCAGTATTTATTGATCTTCAAAGTGCCAGATAAAACCTTTTCGTTTTTCTTTGCAGTTTTTATTTCACTGCTGCGATTTTTTAATGTTTTACTTTTTTGTCCTTTCAGATAATCTTTTTGTTGCTTATGCTGTAGTTTTTCAAAAACGACTGTTTCTAGCTTTTATTAATTTTGCATTGCATTAATAGAAGCCTTTTGCAACGTCCATCATTCAACTGTTGCATCAAATTCCGCAAGCACCAGATAAGTAAATGCACGTTCAAGTGCTTTAACGCTCATTTGACTTCATCTTTTTACCAGATTATGTCCAACGCCCAGCTAACTGCGCTGCTAGACGTGCCCTGCAAGCGATCCTATTCTTGCGCCATGATATGTCCTCCATCTCAGGTAAGCACTTTGTGCATTTACTGCAAACTCAGCAAAAGTTCG
Source organism: Trididemnum nubilum (assembly GCA_963965965.1). NCBI lineage: Eukaryota > Metazoa > Chordata > Ascidiacea > Aplousobranchia > Didemnidae > Trididemnum > Trididemnum nubilum. Next base: position 24,115,091 of record OZ014476.1, read on the forward strand.
ATTGTTGCATTTATGCTTACTGAAATGCTTACGAATTAATTGTTGTTTTTTTGCAGATCGATGACAGCAAGCAAAGGCATCAAAGAGAAATTGAAAAACGCAGCCTTTACAGCCAGAAAAAATGGCTCGAATATCTGCAAGGTTACGAGGGTGAGCAAGTCGAAACGCGACAATTGCAACAAAGAAAATGTTGGAAAGTGAGCAATCTCCTCACCGAATGGTTGGTCAACAACTCGTGGAGCAACTGTTCTGACTGCAACGGCCTGGTTAGAAATCATCTCTTGCCTAAGGCGCAGGAAAACGCCAGGTCTAACTATGCGTGTGCTTGCCAGTCCACTACAGTTGACATTATCCGCCTCGACGAACTTCCACCTCTGCTTCGAGGTCTTACTTGCGAAGATCAACAACTTCTTGCCTTCTTCCATATTCCGCCGGGTCCAATGCGACAAGCCAATCATGGCTACCGCATCAAGACTTCGGGATTGATAGCCATCTTGTGCGATCGCAGTTCACTAGCATCCATTCAAGCTGTTCAAGACAAAAGCTTGCAAAGACGCCTCCTTAACGCGTATTCCTTTCTTGTTCAATGCCCTAACAGTCACTATTCCGATTTCGTCAAACGTTACGACCATGGGCTTTTCCACAGACGTTTGTAGTTTTGCAATCTTTTCCGCATTTTCCACGTCGAAACTGCTCTTTGGCCTATCTGGTATTAAAACGACTCGTTGTGTGAAAGTGGCATAACGCAATACTAACATTCCAAGCACAGCAAAAAGAGACAGTGCATGTGGAAGTGCTTGTCACCCGTCCTTGACTATTCTCTCAATTTCAATTTTCAATTTTCTCAATTTCAATTCGTGGAAAATGGACTGATCACCTGTTTGCCGATGCAAAGCATCCCAGAAAGAAGAATGTCAAAACCTACTTTTGGAGGTTGGAATTTCAGAGACGTGGCACACCGCACTTGCACTGTTTAGTGTGAATTGATCAAGGCGACGCCCTTGACATGAAGCGTTTCTCTGCATCCGTGCCTCAGCACCATCCGGTCGTGGCACACAATGTGTTGTGCCACCAACGAAGCAGCAAACCACCTCATGACATACAAATCTCGTCTGTTCCGACGCAAGGCAAAAATGGAAAGATAGTACATCAACGCAACGAGTTTGATGACCAAAACAATATACATCCTGATGTCGACACCGTCGTTATGTCCTTGCGCAGTCACATGGACGTGCAGTGCACAGACGTATACAGCATGCTGTTGCAGTACGTTTCTTCGTATGTCACAAAAATGCACGACCACTTCATTTGCGATGACTTGTACAACGTCGACATAGATGCGCGTAATGCTGCCTACCGTTACGTGATGGGAACGCCTCCAACTGAGCCCGAAATGTGGCTTTCACTGAGCGACATGAAATTTGTCCATCATTTCGGCAAGACCAAGCGTTTCACTGTACCGCGTTTCGTAGATGTGCTGAGCAACAGGTGGACGCAACAATACATGAAACGATCCCCAGAAAAACACCATCTTTCTATGCTGCAGTTGCATCGTCTTTGCGTTACGTCAGCCGAGGACTGTCACTTGTACACGAAAAACGAGCAAGCGAGCGTGGCGTGCAAAATGGTGTCGCGTTGGAACACTGAATTTCTCTGGCAACACACTCTCATCAACGTGCCCTTTCGCTCATACAAAGATCTATAGCCTCCCGATTTTGAGCGAGTGCCAGATTTGCTGCAGTGTTACGCTGTTGCTCTGCATGCCAACCCTCAGCTGTGGACTTGCAACGACGCCATCGAGCAAGTGTTGCACAGGCGTTCCCTCAAAAAACACCAGATTGCAACATACCTGTCTTTTGTCCAAAACGTTGCACGACACCTACAACTGTTGGTCAAAGAAACTTTTGTCGAACGAAGATTTTCTTGTTTGGGACGAAACACGAACTGACAGTGATTGCTGTGTGCTAACTGCGATGCAAAAGCTTCTCCTCGCCATCATAATGCAACGCGATCGACTGCAACACTACGTGCCTGATTTACCGTAGAATCAAGAGCGCCGTGGAAAGCCGTTGTTTCTCGTCAAAGGTAAAAATAGATTAACAGCAATCTACAGACAAAATCAGTCAGAAGTTATGGACAGTATGCAGAGTGTTGAAAGCAAAGTTTATTTAACCTTTGGTTAACTGCCCAACACACACTGCAATAAAAACGCAATTTTTGCTTGCACATGAATTTCGAAAATATGATTCAAGATCATAAGCTGCTGATTCGTCATTATTACTCTTTATTTTGCAGGCATGCACGGTACAGCAGCTCATAAAACGTAAAAGAAATGTACTGATTGCATGCCCGACAGGCCACCTTGCACTCACCTACAAGGTTAGATTGCGTTGTTTCAAATTGTAATGCGCACTACTTTACTGGCTCCCTTTATGTTTTGCACGCAATATTCGGTGATGATGTCACGTGCGAAACAGTACACTCGGCATTTTACATTCAATTTGACGGCAAAGACGATGACGACGATAACAGCCAGCAATTTACCAACTGGTCTCTTTCGAAATTTGATTGCATCATTTTAGACGAGGTCAGCATGGTAAGTTTTCGCCATAGCTGTCACATTCTCGACATGCTCAATTCCCTTCCAATCTTTCCCCTAACCATTTTGTGCGGCAATAATCGTCAGCTCAAAGCTTTCGAAAAGCAAGACAGCCATATGAGGACCGTGAGAAATCTCTTCGATAATCACTTGCTGCTCTCTTTTTGCCGCACCACAGTCCTCACAGAGCAGATGCGATGCACCGATCTGCAATACAGTCGCTTGCTCCAGACAATACACCATCTTACGTTGTCCGATCGCGACGTCCGTCGCCACTTCTTGAAACTATCTACAATTCGCGATCTTCACACGCAAGTCACACCGGATGACATTGTACGGTGCTTTCGGCAATGTCAGCAAACCACTTTCGTGACTTTTTCCAACTATGCTTCTGACATTGTCAATCAAGCCATTTTGAGGCACCTCTTTTGCGATTGCGAACCTATCATTTTTTTTCCTACTTCGCAAAGCACTGATTAACCGATGCCAATTTATTTCGGAATGCGAGTCATTATCACCGAAAATCGTGACAAGGCTGGTGGATTTGTTAACGGAAACATCAGCGTCGTTCATTCCCATTCAAATCACACTTCTTTTGTTCGTTGCAATCATCAACTGGTTGCCATCTTTCCAGTAACCAATCAACAAAACGACACCTACTATCCTATTCAACCAGTTTATTCCGTGACCGTGGCAAAAGCGCAAGGACAAACCATTCCACACGTTACAATTTGGTTTGATAAACCAAAATCGTCAACTGCAAGTGCCTATGTCGCCATGTCACGTGTAGCTTCCTTTTCATGCATCTCCTTTATAAAGCTGCCCATGGCAAGTCATTTCGCACAAAATCAACAATAGCATTTCCTTTTCACTCCTACTTCTTCTCCGAGCAGGTGCAATAGGACTACACTGTAGTGAAGGCCCTGCTATATCAAAAAGCCTAACGATGTCGTGTTGCTACCTCTTTGGGTGACAATGGAAACGCAACAACTTCACCACTTTTTCATTCTTGGCCCAAGCTGCTTTCGGCATCCTTCTTTTTGCTCTGTGTCAGTGACTTACCCTTTAGGTCGCTTGACCTTGTGCTTGTGCACAACTCGTCGTTTGGAATCCTTGCCTACATTCGGGTACGCACATTAAGACCAAATGTTGGCCATCAACATTCCTAGGCATAAAACAAAACCACTCCGACGCCACGCGATTGCGATGGGTGGGTGCTGGGTTCAGTCACCTCTGACGTTCAATCCTACGCTTGCTAGTTCCTCAATGTTATCATAGGTAATTTTTGTAGATACTTTCATTGATTTTGCTCAAAATACACAAAACATCGTTATAATATTGTTTACTTAAAACATTGAAACAAATCTTCGGATTGGAAAGCATACCTTGCGTGTATTTACATAATATTTTGAACAGACTATTGTTTAGTTGTTTAGTTTGTTTAGTTGTGTTTCGTGTCCCTTTGAACCTTTAAGTTGTTGAACGTAACGTTGTGGCTTGCTGTCACGCATACATTTACGGGTTTGTCTCGATTTGTTGCATGTTGGGTCACTTTCAAAGATATATGCTGTTGAACGAAACGTTTCGGCTTGCTATCACGAATACATTTAAGGGTAGCGGACCAAATCTGGCAGACTGGTCCAAATGAATCTGTATTACACTTCGAAGTTGTTTTTGTAGTTTGCTGACGTCAAATTGGGAAGTTAGTACAGATTGTTTTCTAAACAGTTTCATTAATTTTGCTCAAATTGCAAAGAAGTTCCTTATATTTTCAAATATTGAGAACATTGAAACAAATTTTCCAAACAGAAAGCATACCTTCTGTGTAATTGCATGATATTTTGAAGAGATTGTTGACAAGAATTTGTTTTGATGTTTCGTTTGCCTCGATTTGTTGCATGATGTGTAACTTTCAACAATTAATGCTGTTGAACGCAACGTTGTGGCTTACTGGCACGCATACATTTAAGTGTAGCAGACCAAAGTTGGCTGATTGCTCCAAATGAAACTGCATTACACTTCAAAGCTGATTTTATAATTTTGATGACGTCAAATTGGGAAGTTAGTACAGGTCGTTCTTTTTGCAGTTTCATTAGTTTTGCTAAATTACACAAAAGTTTGCCATAAGTTCGTATATTGAAGACAATGAAACAAATCTTCAAATTGGAAAGCATACCATGTGTGTATTTACATGATAATTTGAAGAGATTGTCGGCAAAAACTTGCTCGGTTTCTTCATTTATATGTTTGTCTCGATTGGTTGCATGTTGGGTCACTTTCAAGGATTTATGCTGTTGAACGAAACGTTTCGGCTTGCTGTCACGTATACATTTAAGGGTAGTGGACCAAAGCTGGCAGACTGGTCCAAATGTTTGGATGTTTCATTGTTTGGATGTTTCATTGTTTGGTCCAAAACAGTGTTTGGATGTTTCATTTATGTGTTTGTGTCGATTTGTAGCTCTTCGTGTCACCCTTAGCAATTTATGCTGTGGCTTAGCGTCGCGCATACAATTAAAGGTAATAGACCAAAGTTGGCATACTGGTCGAAATGAATCTGTATTACACTTCCAAGTTGTTTGTGTCGTTTGGTGACATCAAATTGTGAAGTTAGTGAAGGTCGTTCTCTAAACAGTTTTATTATATTTTTTAAAACACACAAGAGTTCGTCATAAGTTAGTATATTAAAGACATGGAAACAAATCTTCCAATTGGAAAGCATACCTTGCGTGTATTTGCATGATTGTTTGAAGAGATTGTTGACAAAAGTTTGTTTAGATGCTTCATTTATGTGTTTGTCTCGATTTGTTTCATTTCGTGTCACTTTTAACGAGTTATGCTGCGGCTTACTGTAATGCATACATTTATGATTAACGAAGCAAAGATGGCTGACTGGTCCAAATGATTCCGTATCACACTTCAAAGTTGTTTTTGTAGTTTGCTGACATCAAATTGGGAGGTTAGTGCTGGTCGTTCTTTAAACAGTTTCCTTATAATTTTTGAAATTACAAAACAATTCATCATAATTTCGTTTATTGAAGACAATGAAACAAATCTTTTCATTGAAAAGCATACCTTGCGTGTATGATATGATAATTTGAAAAAATGTTCGCAAAATTTGGTTTCGACGCTTCATTTATGTAATTGTTTCTATTTGTTGCAATTCTTGTCACTTTTAACGATTTATGCTGTGGCTTTCTGTCACATGCATTTGTGGATAACGGACCAAAGTTGACTGACTGGTTCAAATGAGTCTGCATTACACTTCGAAGCTGTTTTTGTAGTTTGCTGATATCAACTTGGGAAGTTAGTACAAGTCGTTTCTTGTACAGTTGCATTATTTTGATCAAATTACGCAAATTTTCGTCATAGGTTCGTATTTTGGAGATATTGAAACAAATCTTCCATTTGAAAAAAATACCACGTGTGTGTTTACATGATAATTTGAAGAGATTGTCATCAAACTATTATTTTGACGCTTACTTTATGTGTTTGTCTGGATTTGTTGCATTTTGTGTCACATTAACCAGTTATGATGTGGCTTACTGTCATGCATACATTTATGGGTAACGGACCAAAGTTGGCAGACTGGTCCAAATGAATCTGTATTATACTTCAAAGTTGTTTTTGTAGTTTGCTGACATCAAATTGAGAAGTTAGTACAGGTCGTTTTCTATACACTTTGAATCTTTTGCTCAAATTTCACAAAAATTCGTCATAAGTTTTTATATTGAATACATTGAAACAAATCTTCCAATTGGAAAGCATACCTTGCGTGTGTTTACATAATTTTTTGACGAGATTGTTGGCAAAAGTTTGTTTCGATGCTTCATTTATGTGTTTGTCTCGATTTTTGGCATTTCCTGTCACTTTTAACGATTTATGCTGTGGCTTACTGTCATGCATACATTTATGGTTAACGGACCAAAGTTGGCACATTGGTCCAAATGAATCTGCATTACATTTCGAAGTTGTTTTTGTCGTTTGCTGACATCAAATTTGGAAGTTGGTAAAGGTCGTTCTCTAAACAGTTTTATCATTATGTTTTAAATACGCTATAAGTTCGTATATTGAAAACATTGAGACAAGTCTTTTAATTGGAAAGCATACCTTGCGTGTATTTACAGGACGTTTTGAAAAAATTGTTGGCAAAATTTTGTTTCATTGCTTCATTTATGTGTTTGACTCGATTTGTTGCATTTCGTGTCACTTTTAACAAGTTATGCTGTGGCTTACTGTCATGCATACATTTATGGGTATCGGACCAAAGTTGGCAGACTGGTCGGAATGAGTCTGTATTACACTTCGAAGTTGTTTTTGTAGTTTGCTGACATCAAATTGGGAAGTTAGTACACTTCATTTTCTATACGCTTTGATTCTTTTGCTCAAATTTCACAAAAGTTCGTCATAAGTTTTTATATTGATTACATTGAAACAAATTTTCCAATTGGAAAGCATACCTTGCGTGTTTTACATGATATTTTGGTGATATTGTTGGCAAAAGTTTGTTTGGATGCTTCATTTATAGGTTTGTCTCGATTTTTAGCATTTCCTGTCACTTTTGACGAGTTATACTGTGGCTTACTGTCATGCATACATTTATGGTTAATGGACCAAAGTTGGCACACTGGTCCAAATGAATCTGCATTACACATCTAAAATGTTTTTGTAGTTAGCTAACATCAAATTGGGAAGTTAGTATAGGTTTTTGTCTGGAGAGTTTGCTTAATTTGACTCAAAGTATGCAAAAATTTTCCTATTTTCGTATATTGAAAACATTGAAACAAATCTTCCAATGGGAAAGCATACCTTGCCTGTATTTATTGGATATTTGGAGCAGATTGTTGGCAAATGTTTGTTTGGATGCTTTATTTATATGTTTATTTCCATTTGTTGCATTTCGTGCCAATTTTGACGGTTTATGATGTTGAATGCAACTTTGTGGCTTTCTGTCACTTTTACCTTTAAAGGTAGCGAACCAAAGTTGGCACACTGGTCCAAATGAAACTGTATTACATTTCCAAGTTGTTTTTGCAATTAGTTGACATCAAATTGGGGAGTTAGTATTAGTCATTTTCTGGACAGTTTCATTAATTTTTCATAAATTACGAAAAACTTGGTCAAACTTTTGTTATGTGAATACATTGAAACAAACATTCCAGTTGAAAGGCTTACCTTGCATGTTTTTGTATGATACTTTCAACTGATTGTTGGCAAAAGTTTGTTTGGATGCTTCATTTATGTGTTTATCTCCTTTTGTTGCATTTCGTCTCACGTTTTACAATTTATGCTGTTGAACGCAACGTTGTGGCTTGCTGTCACGCATATATTTATGGGTTCGGGCCAAAGTTGGCACACTGGCCCAAATGAATTTAAATTCCACTTCCAAGTTGTGATTGTAGTTAGCTGACATCAAATTAGGAAGTTAGTTTAGGTCATTCTCTGTAAAGTTTAATTAGTTTTGCTCGAAATACAAAAAAGTCTTCATGGTTTCCTATTTTCAAAGCATTGAAACAAATCTTCGGATTGGAAAGCATACCTTGCGTGTATTTACGTGATATTTGGAACAGATTGTTGGCAAAAGTTTGTTTCGGTGCTTCATTTATGTGTTGATCTCCATTTGTTGCTATTTATTTCTCTTTTGAAGAGTTATGCTGTTGAACGCAACGTTGTGGTTTACTGTCACGCATACATTTCAGGGTAACGAAACGGAGTTTGCAGACAGGTCCAAATGAATCTGTATTACACTTCAAAGTTGTTTTTGTCGGTTGCTGGCATGGAATTGGGAAGTTAGTACAGGTCGTTCTCTAAACAGTTTCTTTGTTTTTTCTCAAATTGCACAACACTTAGTCATAAGTTCGTATATTAAAATCTTAAAAGAAATTTTCCTTTTGGAAAAACTGCCTTGCGTGTATTTGCATGATATTTTGAAGAGATTGTTGGCAAAAGTTTGTTTGCTTGCTTCATTTATGTGTTTGACTCAATTTGTTGCAGTTTGTGTCACTCTTAACGATTCATGCATTTGAGCACAAAGTTGTGGCTTACTGTTACGCATACATTTAAAGGTAACCAACCAAACTTGGTGTACTGGTCAAAATGAATCTGTGTTACACTTCGAAGTTGTTTTTGTAGTTTACTAACATCATATTAGGAAGTTATATCAGGTGTTTTTTTATAGAGTTTTATTAGTTTCATTCAAAATACAAAAAAAAATACATCATGATTTTGTTATATAAATAGATTGAAGCAAATCTTCCAATTGGAAAGCATACCCTGCGTGTATTTACACGCTATTTTGAGGAGATTGCTGGCAAAATTTTGTTTCGATGCTTCATTTTTGTGTTTTCTTGATTTGTTGCATTTCTTGTCACTTCTAACCATTTTTGCTGTTGATCGCAATTTTGTGGCTTATTGTCACGCATACATTTAAAGGTAACGGACCAAAGTTGGCAGACTGGTCCAAATGAGTTTGTATTACACTTCGAAGTTGTTTTTGTAGTTTGCTAACATCAATTTTAGTGCAGTCGCCAGTAGCGTTCACGAGCACCCAAAAAATGTATTTCTTCACCTATATTTTCGGAATCCTGAATAAACGTTCTTTTGGAATCGCCAATGTTTTCACTTAATTTCCGGTTGTTTTGGCGGAAATCGAGGATTCCCCGGCGAAATGTTGTTGACTTTTTTTGCTGAGGTAGGGTTGATTTTGATTTTAAAAATCGTATTTCTGTATGAAGTAGACAGTCGATTTTAAATTCAAACGAAAGAGGAAGATAATTGCAAACTTTTCATCAAATAATTTTGGTTTGTTTTATTATGACGTCACGATATGGTTGATTGATTCCAAATTTTTACAAAAATTTTTAATCAGGGTGCATATCGTTAGTTATTACAGCTAAAGTTGACGGAATAATGTCGTGAAAGTAGCAACGTCGATAAACCAGTTTCTTACTGACAAAATTAAACCAAAGTAACATTTTTAGGACGTCATTAGACAAAATTACGAAGTAAAACGCGAAACCGAATAGACGCGCTTTTCAAACAAATTGCACGTGACTGCGAGTATTTTGATCGCGGCGCTGCGGTTTTCGTAGCAAAACATCAAAGAAAATCAGTTTCACGTCGCAAACGCACCAAATGACGTTTGTATTAACACTTTTTTACTGTGTGGATGCATGAAGATAAACTCTGTTCAAAATTTAAGAACAAAATAAGAACATTTATTTCTGAAGTGAAATAGGTAAAACTAATTTAATAGTTTACAGACACATCACATCTTACAATCCTACTTCATTTGACAACATCTTAATGCTGTCCCCACATCGAAATGGGTATTTGTTTTAACCCCTAGTGACGCAGGTGAGGCGGAGCCCCCCCATCGCGGGAGCATTCCCGTGTTTCGAAGTCAACTGACTTCGTCATCAGTGTTATGCTTCCTCATCAGTGTTGTGCAAAATAAGAACAGTTTTATGCTCAGTGCAAGAAAAAACTTTAAGAATTTTTTTTTTAATTTATTGCTATTTTGTGGCAAAGAATGACGTTGCAATGGCAAAATGTTCAAGCACATTGTTTTGAAAAGTGATAAAGTTGGTAGAGTAGGAATAAATCTGTATATAAACGGTGCTTCTATCATTTTCTTATCAAAGAGTATCAAATTCTTGCAGAAAACAATACTGCACCAGCAAAAAAGCGTGAATAAGCTTATCTAAATGTTTTAATTTTCTGTGTTGTCCTGAGCGAGACTTCTTGTTTGCAAAAGTGTCTTTTAATATAACTGAAGAATTGTAAGTTACAAAAGATATTTGATTATTTGTGTAAAGTAGTGCACAATTTTCAAATCAAATTGCTCTGCATATGCAAAAAATTGTGGTCTTTTCTATCTAAGAATATTAAAACTTAAAACGTAAAAATCTTACAAAGAAAATATCTACAACATCAGGTAATTATTTTATCAATGCCACTTTGCTTTGATCAAGAGATAACAAAAGAACTTGCAGTCTTTGTGTCCAATTGCCATCTACCCACCTGTTTATCACAAGTAATGAATGCTACACATTACATCTCTTTTGATCGTCAAGTAAGAGAGCTGTGAATTCCAGTTTTTATAGTTTAGTTCCATTGGGGATCGAACCGGAGTCTATACAGCGTTTTTGTAACTATGAGTAGCATTCATTACTTGCGGTAAACAGGTGGGTAGATGGCAATTGGACACAAAGACCGCAAGTTCTTTTGTTATCTCTTGATCAAAGCAAAGTGGCATTGATAAAATAATTACCTGATGTTGTAGATCTGATAAGATAATTACCTGATAAAACAATTACTTATCATCCACAAGGTGTCAAGCCTTTAAACAAATTAGAAGTACCGGTAATTGTGTGAAATCATTGAGCGCATACATACGCGTGTTACGTAAGCGTGACATTTGACTACAATGACGTAATTATCGAGATTAGGTTGAAGTCCTCCCTTCCCTTAGCTAAGTCACTTAGAAAAATAACCCAGGTACTCTTTTTGACGCGTTTTGAACGTGACTGAAAACTATGGGAAGCTGAAGATAAATAATAAAACCTTTAATATAGCATTTTTGCAAGTAATCAGAAGATTTTTGCAATGCTTCTCGGTATTACCATTGTTAATTTGCCCGCTCACTCGCAAAATCGGTAAGAAAATGAAGTGGAGGCCTAATTCAGTGCCGTTCGAGCCTAAAAACTGGCTAAACGCGGTAGACGAATGAGAGAGTATAACAGAGGCAGTTAATGAGAGGTTATTGCAGTATCTTGGTCTGTACTTGGAACCTTAAAGTTGGCTGTACACTTAGTTGCAGTGAACACTTCTGTTTGAAGGCGAAGCTCGCTGCAATGCCGTGTTTACAGCTACTTTGAACTGTCATCAACCAGGTACCGGATACAACAGAATCAAGACAAGACAAATAAAGTTTAGAACAAGCTGTTTCAGAATAATTATGCACCTACCGTTTGCATTCGATTAATTACTTTAAACTGCAAGCTGATTTAACAAAATCACATTTGCATGCAACTTGCTAACAATGCACACGACTTCAGTGTTCCTATCACAAGGCCGCACACAGAGGAGAGGGCCAAGCTGGAAAACTTGAGCTCGGTCTGAAAAGTTTCATGCAATAGTGGTGCAGTCTAGTGGCAAGCCATATTACCTATAAACAACGTCTAGGATTATCCTAGAACCAAAGTGTATCCTACTTTGGCCTTAACCTAGTTTTTTAATCTCGAACTCATGTTTGAAAATTGGCCCCAAATTAAAGCGACATTTAAACGTTGTTTTTGTAGTCAGCTGACATCAAACTGGGAAGTTAGTGTAAGTCACTTTCTGGACAGTTTCATTAGTTTTGCTCAAAATACACACCAACTCGTCATAATTTCGTATATTGAAAGCATTTCCACAAATGTTCCGATTGAAAACCATACCTTGCATGCATTTACATAATATTTAAAACAGATTGTTGGCAAAAGTTTGTTTAGATGCTTCATTTATATGTTTGTCTCAATTTAATGCATTTTGTGTCACTTTTAACGATTTATGGTGTTGAACGCAACGTTGTGGCTTACTGTCACGCATACATTTAAAGGTAATCGACCAAGGTTGGCAGACTGGTCCAAATGAGTTTGTATTACAGTTGGAAGCTGTTTTGTAGTTTGCTGACTTGAAACTGGGAAGTTAGTACAGGTCTTTCTCGGTGCAGTTTCATTAGTTTTGTTCAAATTACACAAAACTTCGTCCTAAGTTCGTTTATTAAAGACATTGCAACAAATCTTCCATTTGGAAAGCATATCTTGCGTGTATTTACATGATAATTTGAAGAGAGTGTTGGCAAAAGCTTGTTTGGATGCTTCATTTATGTGTTTGCATCGATTTGTTGCAATTCGTGTCACTTTTAACGATTTATGCTGCTGCTTACTGTCAGACATACATTTAAGCTTAATGGACCAAAGTTGGCTGACTGGTCCAAATGAACCTGTATTACACTTGAAGGTTGTTTTTGCAGTTTGCTAACATCAAAATGGGAAGTTAATACTGGTCGTTTACTATACAGTTTCATTAGTTTTATTCAAATTAAAAAATTTTCGTCTTCAGTTCGTATATTGAAGACATTGAAATAAATCTTCAAATTGGAAAGCATGATTTGCGTGTATTTACATGATCTTAGGGAGAGATTGTGAGCAAAAATTTGGTTTCCATGCTTCATTTATGTGTTTGCGTCGATTTGTTGCAATTTGTGTCACTTTTAACGATTTATGCTGTTGAACAAAACGTTGTGGCTTACTGTCACGCATACATTTATGGGAAACAGACTAAAGTTGGCACACTGGTCCAAATGATTCTGTATTACACTTCGAAGTTGTTTTTGTAGTTTGCTGACATCAAATTGGGAAGTTAGTACTGCTTGTTCTCGAAACAATTTTATTAATTTTACTCAAACTACACAAAATTTCGTCATAAATTTGTATATTGAAGCCATTGAAACAAAGCTTTCAATTGGAAAGCATACCCTGCGTGTATTAACAGAAAATTTTAAAAAGATTGTTGGCAAAACAGAGTTTGGATGCTTGGTTTTTGTGTTTGCATCGATTTGTTGCATTTCATGTCACTTTTAACAATTAATGCTGTTAATCGCAACCTTGTGGTTTACTGTCATGGATACATTTATGGGTAACGAACCAAAATTTGCAGACTGGTCAAAATGACTCGGTATTACACTTCGAAGTTGGTTTTGTAGTTTGCTGATATCATTTTGGGAAGTTACTGCAGGTCGTTGTGTGAACAATTTGACAAATTTTGCTCAAATTACACAAAAACTCGTCATAAGTTCGTTAATTGAAAACATTGAAACAAATCCTCTAATTGGAAAGCATACCTTGCATGAATTTACATAATATTTTGAAAAGATTGTTGACAAAAATATGTTTTGATGCTTCTTTTAGGCGTTTGTCTCGCTTTCTTGCATTTCGTGAAACGTTTAGAATTTATTGCTATCGCTTATTGTTACGCATACATTTAAGAGAAATGAACTGAAGTTGGCAGAGTGGTCCAAGTGAATCTGCTTTACACTTCGAAGTTGTTTTTGTAGAGTGCTGACATCAAATTGGAAAGTTAATATTGGTCGTTCCCCACAAAGTTTCATTATTTTCATTCAAAAGACACAAAACTTTGTCATAATTTTGTATATTGAAGACATTGATACAAATTTTCCAATTGGAAAGCATACCTCGCGTGTATTATATGAGATTTTGAAGAGACTGTTCCAAAAGTTTGTTTCGACCTTTAATTTTGGTGTTTGTTGTTGTTCGTTGAATTTCGTGTCACTTTTTAATGCTGTGGCTTAATGTCACACATACATTTAAGGAGAATGGACCAAGGTTGGCAGACCGGTCCAAATCAGTCTGCATTACACTTCGAAGTTGTTTTTGTAATTCTCTGACAGCAAATTGGGAAGTTAGTACAGCTCGTTCTTTATACATTTTCATTAAATTTTGCTCAATTACAAAAATTTAGTCCTAAGTTCGTTCATTGAAAACATTGAAACAAAACTTCTATTTGGAGAGCTTACCTTGCGTGTATTTATATGATTATTTGAAGAGATTGTTGGCAAAACAGAGTTTGGATGTTTCATTTACGTGTTTGTGCCGATTTGTAGCTCTTTGTGTCACCCTCAACCCATTATGTTGTGGCTTGCTGTCACGCATACAATTAAAGGTAATCGACCAAAGTTGGCATACTGGTCGAAATGAATCTGTATTACACTTCCAAGTTGTTTGTGTAGTTTGGTGACATCAAATTGTGAAGTTAGTAAAAGTCGTTCTCTAAACAGTTTTATTATATTTTTTAAAAGACACAACAGTTCGTCATAAGTTCGTATATTGAAGACATTGAAACAAATCTTCCAATTGGAAAGCATACCTTGCGCATACATACATGATTATTTGAAGAGATAGTTGACATATTTTTGTTTCGATGTTTTATTTATATGTTTGTCTCGATTTGTTTCATTTCGTGTCACTTTTAACGATTTATGCTGTGGCTTACTGTAATGCATACATTTATGGTTAACGGAGCAAAGATGGCTGACTGGTCCAAATGATTCCGTATCACACTTCAAAGCTGTTTTTGTAGTTTGCTGACATCAAATTGGGAAGTTAGTGCTGGTCGTTCTTGAAACATTTTTGTTAATTTTACTCAAATTGCACAAAAATTCGTCATAACTTCCTATATTGAAGACATTAAAACAAATCTTCCAATTGGAAAGCATACCTTGCGTGTATTCACATGATATTTTGAACAGATTGTTGGTAAGAATTTCATTTGATGCTTCATTTATGTGTTTGTGTCGATTTGTTGCATTTCGTGTCACTTTTCGCGATTTATGCTGTTGAACGGAATGTTGTGGCTTACTGTCACGCATACATTTAAGGGTAACGGACCAAAGTTGGCACAGTGGTCCAAATGAATCTGCATTACACTTCAAAGTTGTTTTTGTAGTTTGCTGACATCAAATTGGGAGGTTAGTACAGGTCGCTTTCTAAACAGTTTCCTTATAACTTCTGCAGTTGCAAAACAATTCGTCATAATTCTGGAAAACATGTTAAAACATGTTCGTCATAATTCTGGAAAACATGTTAAATTAAAAGTTTTTTACTTTCCCTCTGAGTTGTTAAATTTGAATAATTCTGGTTTATTTTTACCCAAATCAATATGGAGTTTTTTGCAGTCTATTGGAATATCTAAATCAATCAAAAGAGGTTGTAGGTCTGGAAAACATGTTAAATCTTATAAGAGCAAGTTCTTTGATAAATCCAATGCTAATATTGGTTCTTCAATGAATGTGCTTACTCCCAATAATACCAATATATTAAAATATTCTCTTAAAATAGGTCTTTTTAATGCTCGATCTTTATGCAATAAAATTGCTTTGGTCACAGAGCTCATCCATGAAAATAACATTGTCTTATTATGTGTCACTGAAACTTGGCTAAAAGTCAAAGACAAAGCTAAGATAAGAGAACTACATGAATTGGGTTTCGATATTTTCAGTGCACCAAGGGCTGGAAGAGGAGGTGGGGTTGGTTTCATTTTCAAGAGTGGATTTCCAATTAAGAATCAAAAATCTATAAAGTTTAAGTCATTTGAAGTTACTGAAGCAGTAATATTAGCTCAAGAAAGGATTAAGATATGCTTAATGTACAGACCTGGAATTTGAATAAGCTGAATAAGGTTCTATTTGTACTACTGTATAGTTAAACTTAAATTGTAAATTGTAGCTGCTCTGTTATTGGTTGCATTAGCTTTTGCAGCAGAGGTTTGCTGTTAGGCCAACTTGCTGTTTCTGTAGCTTAGCAAATGGCTACCTTGGATCTACTTTGAACAATGATTTCTTGTTTTGTGGGTAGCGCTTTGCAGCTGCAGACCCAAATGAAATTTGGATATTAGTTGTTAGATTATTAATTGACAAGTACTAGCCTACGCATTAAGACTCCATGAAGCTTCAACTTGAGTTCTGGAATTCAGCAGTGGTAATGTTGGCTTGAAAGATTCTGTCTCAGTCTCTGACTAGACTATGATTCTAGTGATTAGATAAAGATTATCTACTGTTGATGATTTCTTACTTTCCCTCTGAGTTGTTAAATTTGAATAATTCTGGTTTATTTTTACCCAAATCAATATGGAGTTTTTTGCAGTCTATTGGAATATCTAAACCAACCAAAAGAGGTTGTAGGTCTGGAAAACATGTTAAATCTTATAAGAGCAAGTTCTTTGATAAATCCAATGCTAATATTGGTTCTTCAATGAATGTGCTTACTCCCAATAATTCCAATATATTAAAATATTCTCTTAAAATAGGTCTTTTTAATGCTCGATCTTTATGCAATAAAATTGCTTTGGTCACAGAGCTCATCCATAAAAATAACATTGTCTTATTATGTGTCACTGAAACTTGGCTAAAAGTCAAAGACAAAGCTAAGATAAGAGAACTACATGAATTGGGTTTCGATATTTTCAGTGCACCAAGGGCTGGAAGAGGAGGTGGGGTTGGTTTCATTTTCAAGAGTGGATTTCCAATTAAGAATCAAAAATCTATAAAGTTTAAGTCATTTGAAGTTACTGAAGCAGTAATATTAGCTCAAGAAAGGATTAAGATATGCTTAATGTACAGACCTGGAATTAACAAGCCTAAAAGAATTAAGAAAGAAAATATTAGCTTTACATCACTATTTTGGTCAGAATTTGAAGATTATTTAAGCAATAAAGTTACTCTGTCAGACAAAATTATTTTGTGTGGTGACTTTAACTTTCATTTTGAAACTAATTCTGCAGATGCAGTCAAATTTCTTAACATGATTGACTGTTATGGTCTTACTCCATTGGATAGTTTTAAAAGTAATCCCACGCACTGCAAAGGTGGGGTTCTTGATGCATTTTTTATTTCAAAAAATGCGATGGATAAAAACTTCATGAAAAATTTAGATGTTGTAGTTGACACTGGAACCACTTCCGACCACTACTTGGTTACTGCTGTTGTAGACACTGCTGGATTACATTCCACCTCTGCTCCATTGGTTAAAAAAGTGTAAGAAATTTGAAGCAAATTAATTTTGAATTACTAAGATATGATCTGGAACAGTCTGGTATAGTTCAGTTGGTATTGCAATGTCAAAACTTGAATAATTCTATTGTTGTCTATCATGATATACTTAGTAAAATCATAGAAAAGCATGCTCCTCTTGTTCAAAAATAAATCAAAACATCTAAAATGCCATGGTGGAATTCGGAATGTCAAAATGCTAGAAGACGCAGAAGAGTTTTTGAAAGAGCATTTAGGAAAAATAAATCTTTAGAAAACAAATCTAAATTTTATGCAGCATGTAAACAGGCTAATAAAATCTATTGCATTGAAAGAGAAAAATATTTCAAAGAAAAACTAGATAATTGCAAAGGTAATGCCAGAGCCACCTATAATGTTGTGAATCAATTATTGGATAAATTTTTGGGAAATCATCCACCTATCACAAGCACTGCACAAGCATGTCAATTTGCTGACTATTTTAATGCTAAGATTGAACAAATTTATAGTGACATGTCTTGCCATAATTGCAATACACTTGATGTTGATGTAAATGTAGTTAAATCTTCATGTGCTTCCAAATTTAGAAAGTTTGAACCGCTATCTCTAGCTGGTTTAAAAGCTATAATTGATTCTATGCCATCTAAAACATGTGATCTTGATCCACTACCAACCAGTATTCTCAAGAAAAGCATTGATTTATTACTCCCTGCAATTCATCATATTGTTAATCTTTCATTGAGTCAGGGTTATTTTCCAGATGTTCTCAAAAAGGCACGTGTTACTCCTTTGATTAAAAATGAGAACTTGGAAAATGATAATATTAAAAATTTTAGACCTGTAAGCAATTTGCCTTTTCTTGGCAAATTAATAGAAAAATGTGTTTTTCTCCAAATTAATACATATCTGTGTGAAAATTCATTGTATGGCTGCTCACAATCAGCTTACAGATCTTGCTATAGCTGTGAGACTGCCCTTGTAAAAATACACAATGATATTTTGTCAATTTTAGATGCCAAGTCAAATGCAGTTGTTCTTTTGTTTGATTTGTCAGCTGCTTTTGATACGGTTAAGCATGATCTCCTGCTTAGTAAATTGTCCGCTGAATTTGGTTTTTCTGATGTAGCTTTAGAATGGTTTTCAACCTATTTAAATAATAGGAGCTACTTTGTTAAAGGTGCTGGCTGTACTTCTCATACAGTTGATGTTAAGTCTGGTGTACCCCAGGGTTCAATTTTAGGGCCAGTGCTATTTAACTTGTATTTTAAAAGTGCTGAATTAATTGCTAATTCACATGGTCTTTTTGTGCATTCATATGCTGATGATATGCAGTGTTATCTTTCTTTTGATAAAGACTTTTCTGTAGACATGATTAAACACAAAATTGGAGCCTTTTTGCAAGATTTAAAGCATTGGATGACTTGTAATTTTCTAAAACTGAATGAAAGTAAGACCAAAGTCATCAAAATTTTATCTAACCGTAACATTGAATCCAGAATAATTTCTGACATACAAATTGATGATAGCTGTTCTTTGCCTATGCCTAATGATTTTGTCAAAATTCTTGGTGTAATATTTGATGACAGACTGAACCTTGAGAAGCATATCAATAGAGTAGTTAGTACTTGTTATGGCAATTTACGTAATTTAGGCAGAATTGCATCTAAGCTTACTAAACCTCTAAAAATTCAGCTAGTTCATTCTTTGATATTGTCCCATATTGATTATTGCAATGCCTTGTTTTATAACTTACCAGAATATTTATTGCACAAGTTGACAAAAGTTTTATATTCTGCAGTGAGATTTATTATTGGACTTCGTGGTTCTGCTTTGCGTAAGCATATGCTACCATACTTGAAAAGCCTTCATTTTTTACCAGTGAAATATCGTATTGAATTCAAAATTGCTTTGCTCACACACAAGTGCCTGCATGGTTATGCTCCTACATATTTGAAAAATTTAATCAACTCTCGTTCTGTTTCGGAAAGATATAGCTTGCGTGTTAATGATGATAATTGGCTGCTTCAAACGGTGACTAGCTTAAACTTTGCTAGATCCCAATCTATGTTTTCGTGTGCATCACCCAAAGTATGGAATTCGTTGCCACTATCTCTGCGTGAAATTGAAAGTTTGTCCCTTTTTAAGAAATGTCTCAAAGCATTTTATTTTAATTTAGCTT
The DNA here is from genome assembly GCA_963965965.1 of Trididemnum nubilum. Lineage (NCBI taxonomy): Eukaryota > Metazoa > Chordata > Ascidiacea > Aplousobranchia > Didemnidae > Trididemnum > Trididemnum nubilum. The sequence goes on from OZ014476.1 coordinate 24,134,456, forward strand.
TTGAGGATATTACCACTGTTTGATGCCAGTATTTTGCTGCTTATTGCTGTAGAATTAGTACCTCTGTTGAGTATTAATTTTATTTCTGTAAAGCTATTTGAATGTTACTTTGGCCCCTTAGTCAGATGCATTGACACTTGTTGGTGTTATCTCAAGAGGGATATAAATTGCAATTATTATTATTATTATTATAATTTTGTTTATTGAGGACAATGAAACAAATCTTCCAATTAAAAAACATACCTTGCGTGTATTATATGATAATTTGAAAAAAATGTTCGCAAAATTTGGTTTCGATGCTTCATTTATGTAATTGTTTCGATTTGTTGCATTTCGTGCCACTTTTAACGATTTATGCTGCTGGTTACTGTCACGCATACATTTAAGTTTAAAGGACCAAAGTTGGGAAACTGGTCCAAATGAACCTGTATTACACTTGAAGGTTGTTTTTGCAGTTTGCTAACATCAAATTGGGAAGTTAATACTGGTCGTTCTCCGTACAGTTTCATTAGTTTTATTCAAATTAAAAAAAAATTCGTCTTCAGTTCGTATATTGAAGACAATGAAATAAATCTTCCCATTGAAAAGCATGCCTTGCGTGTATTATATAATTTGAAGAAAATGTTCGCAAAATTTGGTTTCGATGCTTCATTTATGTAATTGTTTCAATTTGTTGCATTTCGTGTGACTTTTAACGAGTTATGCAGTGGCTTACTGTCACACACATTTGTGGATAACATACCAAAGTTGGCACACTGGTCCAAATGAATCTGCATTACACATCTAAAATGTTTTTGTAGTTAGCTAACGTCAAATTGGGAAGTTAGTATAGGTCATTCTCTGGAGAGTTTTCTTAGAAGACAGTGAAACAAATCGTTCAAATGAAAAGCACATCTTGGGTGTATTTACATGATATTTTGAAGAGATTGTCGGCAAAAACTTGCTCGGATTCTTCATTTATATGTTTGTCTCGATTTGTTGCATGTTGGGTCACTTTCAAGGATATATGCTGTTGAACGAAACGTTTCGGCTTGCTATCACGAATACATTTAATGGTAGCAGACCAAAGCTGGCAGACTGGTCCAAATGAATCCATATTACACTTCGAAGTTATTTGTGTAGTTTGCTGACGTCAAATTGGGAAGTTAGTACAGATTGTTCTCTAAACAGTTTCATTAATTTTGCTCAAATTGCAGAAAAGCTGGTTATGTTTTCGAATATTGAGAACATTGAAACAAATTTTCCAAATAGAAAGCATACCTTCTGTGTAATTGCATGATATTTTGAAGAGACTGTTGGCAAGAATTTGTTTTGATGTTTCATTTATGCGTTTGCCTCGATTTGTTGCATGTTGTGTCACTTTCAACAATTAATGCTGTTGAACGCAACGTTGTGGCTTACTGGCACGCATACATTTAAGTGTAGCAGACCAAAGTTGGCTGACTGGTCCAAATGAATCTGCATTACACTTCAAAGCTGATTTTATAATTTTGCTGACGTCAAATTGGGAAGTTAGTACAGGTCGTTCTTTTTGCAGTTTCATTAGTTTTGCTAAATTACACAAAAATTCGCCATAAGTTCAGGTATTGAAGACATTGAAACAAATCTTCCAGTTTGAAAACATACCTTGGGTGTCCTTACGTGATATTTTGATGAGATTGTTGACAAAACTTTGTTTAGATGTTTCGTTTATGTGTTTGTTTCGATTTGTAGCGTTTTGTGTCACTTTCAACGATTTATGTCGTTGAACGCAACGTTGTGGTTTACTGTCACGCAAACATTTAAGGGTAACGGACCAAAGTTGGCACACTGGTCCAAATGAATCTGAATTACATCTCGAAGTTGTTTTTGTAGTTTGCTGACATCAAATTGACAGGTTAGTACAGGTCGTTCTCTAAACAGTTTCCTTACAATTTCTGAAATTACAAAACAATTCGTCATATATTCGTTTATTGAGGACAATGAAACAAATCTTCCCATTAAAAAACATACCTTGCGTGTATTATATGATAATTTGAAAAAAATGTTCGCAAAATTTGGTTTCGATGCTTCATTTATGTAATTGTTTCGATTTGTTGCATTTCGTGCCACTTTTAACGATTTATGCTGCTGGTTACTGTCACGCATACATTTAAGTTTAAAGGACCAAAGTTGGGAAACTGGTCCAAATGAACCTGTATTACACTTGAAGGTTGTTTTTGCAGTTTGCTAACATCAAATTGGGAAGTTAATACTGGTCGTTCTCCTCACTGTTTCATTAGTTTTATTCAAATCAAAAAAAAATTCGTCTTCAGTTCGTATATTGAAGACAATGAAATAAATCTTCCCATTGAAAAGCATGCCTTGCGTGTATTATATAATTTGAAGAAAATGTTCGCAAACTTTGGTTTCGATGCTTCATTTATGTAATTGTTTCAATTTGTTGCATTTCGTGTCACTTTTAACGAGTTATGCAGTGGCTTACTGTCACACGCATTTGTGGATAACATACCAAAGTTGGCAGACTGGTCCAAATGAATCTGCATTACACTTCAAAGCTATTTTTGTAATTTGCTAACATCAAATTGGGAAGTTAGTACAGGTCGTTCTTTTTGCAGTTGCATTAGTTTTGCTAAATTACACAAAAGTTTGCCATAAGTTCAAATATTGAAGACATTGAAACAAATCTTCCAATTTGAAAACATACCTTGGGTGTCCTTACGTGATATTTTGATGAGATTGTTGACAAAACTTCGTTTAGATGTTTCGTTTATGTGTTTGTCTCGATTTGTAGCGTTTTGTGTCACTTTCAACGATTTATGTCGTTGAACGCAACGTTGTGGTTTACTGTCACGCATACATTTAAGGGTAACGGACCAAAGTTGGCACACTGGTCCAAATGAATCTGAATTACATCTCGAAGTTGTTTTTGTAGTTTGCTGACATCAAATTGGGAAGTTAGCACAGAACGTTTCTTAAACAGTTTCATTAGTTTCTTTCAAATTACCTAAAATTTTGTCATATAATGTTGAAGTTATTGAAACAAATTTTCCATTTGGAAAACATACCTTGCGTGTGTTTACACGATATTTTGATAAAATTGTTGGCAAAATTTTGTTTGGATGCTTCATTTATGTGTTTGTTTCGATTTGTTGCATTTCGTGTGACTTTGAACGATTTTTGCTCTGGCTTGTTTCCACGCTTACATTTAAGGGTAACAAACCAAAGTTGGCAGACTGGTCGAAATGAATCTGCATTCCCACTTCGAAGTTGTTTTTGTACTTGGCTGACATCAAATTGAGAAGTTAGTCCGGATCGTTCTGCATACATTTTCGTTGATTTTGTTCAAAATCAATTACAATTCGTCATGAGTTCGTATATTGAAGACAATGAAACAAATCTTTTAATTTGAAAGCGTTTTTTGTGTGTCTTATACGATAGTTTAAAGAGGATGTCGGCAAAAATTTTTGTCGAATTTTTATTTAATCGTTTGTTTCGAGTTGATGCCTTTGGTTTCACTTTGACAATTTTGGTTGCATAAGACAACGTTGTGGCCCGCTGCTACGCATAGTTTTTAGGATAACGGAACAGAGTTTTCACGTTGCTCAATTACGTCAAAAATCCGAAAAACACGGTAAAAACGGCTGGAAAAGTCTTTCTGAAACCAAACAAGAACTTTAAGAAGTTTGACCAAGGTTTTTTTTATTCGAAACCATTTCAGTCCGACCAAATTCATTCGAAAACACTTCAACTCAGGTGAAATTTGCTTAGAAGTTACCAACATGGCCAAACAGCACAATAATTGAAAGCGGTCAAAAACGTCCAAAACTGATAAAAATTGCTGAACATTGTTCAAAAATGATTTTTGGGAAAAAAAAGAAAAAAAGTATTTAGTTACGATAACTTCAATTAAAGTTTTCCAGAAACGCTAAAAGTTTTTTTTTGGGAAACAAACGAGCAATACGGTCAAAGATCAAAAAAATAGAAAACGGTCAAAAACTAATGAAAAACTTTGAAAAGCGTTAAGAATTGCTTTTCAAACCGGTAAGACCAAAAAGAATGTGGTGACAAATAGTTTCTTTACCAAATTTGCGTCAAAACGTTTCCAATCATTCAAAACTTGCTCACAAACGACCAAAACGGTCAAACAGCACAAAAATTGAAATGCGCTTAAAAGCGTCAAAAATTTCTGCAGAGTGCTGAAAATCGCTTGGAAATGTTTTTTCGTGACCAAATACCAAAACAAAATCCTCTTTCAGAAAAAAACTCATTTTTGATCAAAGTCGTGCAAAGACGCCCTAAATCATTTAAAACTCGCTCAGAAACGACAAATACGGTCAAACAGCACAAAATTTAAAAACTGGTTAAAAACGTCCAAAACTATTGAAAGTTAACATTAGCCGCTAAAAAGTGATTGTCATGACCAAGTAGCAGAAAAAAAATAGTGTTCAACAAAAAACTCTTTATTCACCAAACTCGTGCAAAACGCTTCAAATCATTTAAAACTTGCTATGAAACGACCGAAACAGCCAAAATGCACAAAAAACTGAAATACGGTCAAAAACGTCAAAAAAAGCTAAAAAACACTAAAATTTGTTTAGGAATGATTTTTATGGCGAAATATCAAAAAAAATTTCTTTTGACAAGAACAAGCTTTTTTGACCAAAATCTTCTCAAAACGCTTCAATTGCTTGAATTGTTTGCATGAAAACGACAAATACAGTGAAACAGCGCAAAAACTGAAAGTCGGTTAAAAACGTCAAAAACTGCAATAAAACACTGAAAACCGTTTAGAACTTTTTGGTCAAAGTGTTTTTTGTAAAACGTTTTTTCTATTGCTTTTTTTGCTTCTATTGTCATAAAAATTGTTTTTTAACGCTTTTCAGCAAATTTTAGCAGGTTTTGACGTTTTAGAGCAATTCTAGTTTTTGTGCTGTTTGGCCGTTTTGGTCGTTTTTCAGCTAGTTTTGAGTGATTTGTAACGTTTGAGATTAATTTTGGTAAACTTTTTGTTTAAAACGTTTTTATTGGTTGTTTGTAATGAGAATTTTTGAGCGGTTTTCATTATTTTTTATCAGTTTTTGACTGTTTTGACCAACTTTCAGTTGTTTTGCTGTTTGGCGGTTTTGTCATTTCTACGCAAGTTTTCAATGAAATAAGCGTTTTGGGCATTTATATTCAAAAAATGGATTTTTTTGTCAAAAAAATTTGTTTTGCGTTTTCAAGCAGCAAGTTTTAACGTTTTTGAGCTAGTTTTGAGTGATTTGTAACGTTTGAGATTAATTTTGGTAAACTTTTTGTTTAAAACGTTTTTATTGGTTGTTGGTAATGAGAACTTTCGAGCGGTTTTCATTATTTTTTATCAGTTTTTGACTGTTTTGACCAACTTTCAGTTGTTTTGCTGTTTGGCGGTTTCGTCATTTCTACGCAAGTTTTCAATGAAATAAGCGTTTTGGGCATTTATATTCAAAAAATGGATTTTTTTGTCAAAAAATTTTGTTTTGCGTTTTCAAGCAGCAAGTTTTAACTGACACTAAAACGTTTTGGGAAAATTTTGGTCAAAGAAACTATATTTCGTCAGAAAAATTGTATTTTGCTTTTTCGTCCTAAAAATCATTCCTAGAAAATTTTCATTTTTATAGCTTTTTTTAACGTTTTTGATCGATTTTCAGTTTTTGTGCCATTTGGCCGTTCCGGTCGTTTTGCAGCAAGCTTTGTACAAGTTTAGTCAAAAATAGTTTTTGATGTTGAACGCTTCTTTTTTCGCAACTTGGTCATGACAATGCTAACTTTCATGACAATGTTTGTCTTTTTTTGAACGGCTAATGCTAACTTTTAACAGTTTTGGACGTTTTTGACCGATTTTTAGTTTGTGTGCTGTTTGGCCGTAATAGTCGTTTTTGAGCAAGTTTTGTTTGATTTAAGGCGTTTTTGCACGACTTTGATCAAAATGAGTTTTTTTTTGAAAAAAGTTTTTTGTCTTGGTATTTTGTCACGAAAATCACTTCCAAGCTGTTTTTAGCACTTTGCAGCAGTTTTTGACGTTTTTCATCGCGTTTTGATTTTTGTGCTGTTTGACCGTTTTGGTCGTTTGTGAGCGAGTTTTGAATGATTAAAAGCGTTTTGACACGAACTTGGTACAGAAACTGTTTGAAAACACATTGGGTTTGGTCTTTGGTTATAAAAGTAATTTCTAAGCGGTTTTGAGTGTTTTTTACCAGTTTTTGACTTATATTCAATTTTTCTTGCTGTTTGGCCGTATTGGTTGTTTTTCGGCCAGTTTCAGCTGATTTGAAACGTTTTGGGTCAATATTTGGCCAAATAAAGTGCTTTTGATTGAAAGAAATTTGTTTGGCCTTTTGGTTACGAAAATCACTTCTCTAAGCAGTTTTTAGTAAAGTTTGACAGTTTTCAACGTCCTTTATCTACTTTCAGTTTTGTTGCTGTTTCGCTGAATTAATTGTTTTTGAGCAAGTTTCAGATTTTTTTTTAGGCGTTTTAACCCAAGTTTGGTGAAAAATGTTTCTGTCGGAAATAAAAATTTTGCTTCTTGGTCATGATTTCTTTCTAAGCTGTTTTCAGTGTGCTTTAACAGTTTTTGGCGTTTTTGACCAATTTTCAGTTTTTTGTGTTGTTGGGCCGTATTTGTTGTTTTCAAGCAGCAAGTTTAACCTGATATTAAAGCGGTTTGGTCAAAGAAACTTTTTTTCGTCAAAAAAAGTGTGTTTTGACATTTTGTCCAAAAAATCATTTCCAAACAATTTTCAGTTTCTCTTCGCTTTTTTTAACGTTTTTGATCGATTTTCAGTTTTTGTGCATTTTGGCCGTTTCGGTTGTTTCGCAGCAAGTTTTGAATGATTTAAATTGTTTTGGACGAGTTCAGTCAAAAACCGTGTTTTATGATGAACACTTTTTTTTTAGCTGCTTGTTCATAACAATGCTAACTTTCGTGACAATACTTACTTTTTTTCGAACGGTAAAGCTAGCTTTTAGCAGTTTTGGACGTTTTTGACTGATTTTTGGTTTTTGTGTTGTTTGGCCGTGTTTGTTGTTTCTGAGCAAGTTTGATTTAGGGCGTTTTTGCACGACTTTGATCAAAAATCAGTGTTTTTCTAAAAGAGGTTTTTGTTTTGGTGTTTGGTCACGAAAAACACTTCCAAGCGGTTTTCAGCAGTTTGCAGCAGTTTTTGACGTTTTTCATCGCGTTTTAATTTTTGTTCTATTTGACCGTTTGGTTGTTTGTGAGCGAGTTTTGAATGATTAAAAGCGTTTTGACACGAATTTTGTGAACAAACTCTTTGAAAACACATTCCTTTTGTTCTTCGGTCATGAAAACCATTTCTAAGCGGTTTTGAGTGTTTTTCAGCAGTTTTTGACATATATTTAGTTTTTCTTGCAATTAGGCCGTAGTGGTTGATTTCCGGCCAGTTTCAACTGATTTGAAACGTTTTGGGTCAAAATTTGGCTAAATAATTTGTTTTTGATTGAAAGAAATTTGTTTTGCTGTTTGGTTACGACAGTACAAAAATCACTTCTAAACGATTTTAGTGAAGTTTGAAAGTTTTCAACGTCCTTTTTGTCTACTTTCAGTTTTGATGCTATTTTGCTGAATTGCTCGTTTTTTAACAAGTTTTAAGTGGTTTTTGACGTTTTGTACGAATTGGAAGCAAATGTTTCAAAAAAAAAAAGTTGTTTTGCTTTTTGGTCATGAGAACTCTTTCCAAGCTGTTTTCAATGGGCTTTAACAGTTTTTGACGTTTTTGACCAATTTTTAGTTTTTGTTGTTTGGTTGTATTTGTCGTTTCTGAGCAAATTTTGTTTGATTTAAGGCGTTTCTGCACGACTTTGATCAAAATGAGTTCTTTTTTGTAAAAGTTTTTTGGTTTGGTGTTTGGTCACGAAAATCACTTCCAAGCTGTTTTCAGCACTTTGCAGCAGATTTTGACGTTTTTCATCGCGTTTTGATTTTTGTGCTGTTTGACCGTTGTGGTCGTTTGTGAGGTAGTTTTGAATGATTAAAAGCGTTTTGACACGAACTTGGTACAGAAACTGTTTGAAAATATATTGTTTTACGTCTTTGGTTATAAAAGTAATTTCTAAGCGGTTTTGAGTGTTTTTTTACCAGTTTTTGACTTAAATTTAGTTTTTCTTGCTGTTTGGCCGTATTGGTTGTTTTTCGGCCAGTTTCAGCTGATTTGAAACGTTTTGGGTCAATATTTGGCCAAATAAAGTGCTTTTGATTGAAAAAAATTTGTTTGGCCTTTTGGTTACGAAAATCACTTCTCTAAGCAGTTTTTAGTGAAGTTTGAAAGTTTTCAACGTCCTTTATCTACTTTCAGTTTTGTTGCTGTTTCGCTGAATTAATCGTTTTTTAGCAAGTTTTAAGTGGTTTTTGACGTTTTGTGCGAATTGGAAGCAAATGTTTTGGAAAAAACAAGTTGTTTTGCTTTTTGGTCATGTAAACTCTTTCCAAGCTGTTTTCAATGGGCTTTAACAGTTTTTGGCGTTTTTGACCATGTTTTAGTTTTTGTGTTGTTGGTTGTATTTGTCGTTTCTGAGCAAAATTTTGATGATTTGAGGAGTTTTTGCTCGACTTTGATCAAAAATCAGTTACTTCTAAGAAAAGACTTTGATTTGGTATTTGGTCACAAAAATCATTTCTAAGCGGTTTTCAGCGTTTTGTAGCAGTTTCTGACATGTTTACCCGCGTTTCATTTATTGTTCTGTTTGACCGTTTTGATCGTTTGTGAGCGAGATTTGAATGATTAGCAGTGTTTTGACTTGAATTTGTTTTCAGTGTTTTCGACCTTTAAACCGATTTTTGGTTTTTGTGTTGTTTGGCCGTATTGCTTGTTTCTTTGCAAAATTAGAGTAATTTGAAGCGTTTCTGGAAAACTTTGGAGGAAGTTTTTGTTGCGAAACATTTTTTTGCTTTTAATTTGCAAAAATCATTTTTGAGCAGTTTTGGACGTTTTTGACCAGTTTTTGTTTTTGTTCAGTTTGGCCGTGTTGGTCCATTTCGAGCAAGTTTTAAGTGATTTGAAAGGTTATAGGACAAATTTGGTAAAGAAACTATTCCGTTTACAAATTTTTACTTTATTGGAAATGAGAATCACTTCGAAGCGGTTTTCAGTACTTTTTGCGTTTTTTAAAGTTTTTGACCGCTTTTCGCTTTTATGCTGTTTGGCCGTTTTGGTTACGTCTGAGCGAATTTGAAATGATTGTTTCTAAGCGCTTTGGACAATTCTTGTGAAAAACAGTTTTTTTGTTGAACAATTTTTCTGTTGCAATTAGATCATGAAATTCACTCATAAGCGGTTTTCAGTGATTTTTACCAGTTTTTGAAGTTTTTGACCGAGTTTTAGTTTTTGTGCTGCTTGGCTGTATTTGATGTTTGTAAGCAAGTTTTAATTGACTTGAAGCGTTTTTGGACGAAATTGGTTTGAATAAAAAGTTTTTGATTGAAAGAAAATTGTTTTTCTGCTTGGTCACGAAAACTCTTTCCAAGATATTTTCAGTGTGTTTTAGCAGTTTTTGACCGATTTTTAGTTTTGGTTTTGTTTGGCCGTATTTGTTTTCAAGCAGCAAGTTTTAACTGATTTGAAGCGTTTTGAGAAGAATTTGGTCATGAAAACTATTTTTCGTCAAAAAATTATTGTTTGATATTTCGTCACGAAAATCATTCCCAAACCATTTTCAGTTGTTTTTAGCTGTTTTCAACGTTTTGGATCGATTTTCAGTTTTTGTGCATTTTGGCCGTTTCGGTCGTTTTGCAGCGTGTTTTTATTAATTTGATGCGTTTTGGACGAGCTTGGTCTCAAAACAGTTTTTTTTGTTGAACTCTTTTTTTCGCTATCTGGTCATGACAATCATTTTAGGCGGTTAATGTTAAGTTTCAGCAGTTTTTTGCTTTTTGACCGATTTTTGATTTCTGTGCTGCCTAGCCGTATTTGCCGTTTCTAAACAAACTTTTATTGATTAAGGCGTTTCTGCACGACTATGATCAAAAGTTATTTTTTTTCCAAAAACAATTTTGTTTTAGTATTTGGTCACGAAAATCACTTCTAGGCAGTTTTCAGCATTTCGAAGAAGTGTTTGACGTTTTTAACCCCGTAACAGCTTTTGTGCAGTTCGGCCATTTTGGTCGTTTGTGAGCGAGTTTTGAATGATTGGAAGCATTTTGATGCAATCTTTGTAAACAAACTTTTTGTAAACATATTCTTTTTGGTATTTGGTCATGAAAATCATTTTTAAGCGGTTTTCAGTGTTTTTTATTGGTTTTTGACCATTTCTTAACTTTTGTGCTGTTTTGCCGTTTTAGTTTTTGTCTGAGCAAACTTTGAACGAGTCGAACCGTTTTGGGACGTTTTTGAATGCAAATTTAAAACTTGTTTTTGGGTATTTTGAGCAAATATATGAGAGTGTCCAGAAAATGACCTAAACTAACTCCAGAATTTGTTGTCAGCTACCTACAAAAACAACTTGGAAGTGTAATACAGATTCATTTCGACCAGTCAGCCAACCTTGGTCCGTTACCCGTAAATGTATGCGTGACAGCAAGCCACAACGTTACGTTCAACAACTTAAAGGTTCAAAGGGACACGAAACACAACTAAACAAACTAAACAACTAAACAATAGTCTGTTCAAAATATTATGTAAATACACGCAAGGTATGCTTTCCAATCGGAAGATTTGTTTCAATGTTTTAAGTAAACAATATTATAACGATGTTTTGTGTATTTTGAGCAAAATCAATGAAAGTATCTACAAAAATTACCTATGATAACATTGAGGAACTAGCAAGCGTAGGATTGAACGTCAGAGGTGACTGAACCCAGCACCCACCCATCGCAATCGCGTGGCGTCGGAGTGGTTTTGTTTTATGCCTAGGAATGTTGATGGCCAACATTTGGTCTTAATGTGCGTACACGAATGTAGGCAAGGATTCCAAACGACGAGTTGTGCATAAGCACAAGGTCAAGCGACCTAAAGGGTAAGTCACTGACACAGAGCAAAAAGAAGGATGCCGAAAGCAGCTTGGGCCAAGAATGAAAAAGTGGTGAAGTTGTTGCGTTTCCATTGTCACCCAAAGAGGTAGCAACACGACATCGTTAGGCTTTTTGATATAGCAGGGCCTTCACTACAGTGTAGTCCTATTGCACCTGCTCGGAGAAGAAGTAGGAGTGAAAAGGAAATGCTATTGTTGATTTTGTGCGAAATGACTTGCCATGGGCAGCTTTATAAAGGAGATGCATGAAAAGGAAGCTACACGTGACATGGCGACATAGGCACTTGCAGTTGACGATTTTGGTTTATCAAACCAAATTGTAACGTGTGGAATGGTTTGTCCTTGCGCTTTTGCCACGGTCATGGAATAAACTGGTTGAATAGGATAGTAGGTGTCGTTTTGTTGATTGGTTACTGGAAAGATGGCAACCAGTTGATGATTGCAACGAACAAAAGAAGTGTGATTTGAATGGGAATGAACGACGCTGATGTTTCCGTTAACAAATCCACCAGCCTTGTCACGATTTTCGGTGATAATGACTCGCATTCCGAAATAAATTGGCATCGGTTGACCAGTGCTTTGCAAAGTAGGAAAAAAAATGATAGGTTCGCAATCGCAAAAGAGGTGCCTCAAAATGGCTTGATTGACAATGTCAGAAGCATAGTTGGAAAAAGTCACGAAAGTGGTTTGCTGACATTGCCGAAAGCACCGTACAATGTCATCCGGTGTGACTTGCGTGTGAAGATCGTGAATTGTAGATAGTTTCAAGAAGTGACGACGGACGTCGCGATCGGACAACGTAAGATGGTGTACTGTCTGGAGCAAGCGACTGTATTGCAGATCGGTGCATCGCATCTGCTCTGTGAGGACTGTGGTGCGGCAAAAAGAGAGCAGCAAGTGATTATCGAAGAGATTTCTCACGGTCCTCATATGGCTGTCTTGCTTTGCGAAAGCTTTGAGCTGACGATTATTGCCGCACAAAATGGTTAGGGGAAAGATTGGAAGTGAATTGAGCATGTCGAGAATGTGACAGCTATGGCGAAAACTTACCATGCTGACCTCGTCTAAAATGATGCAATCAAATTTCGAAAGAGACCAGTTGGTAAATTGCTGGCTGTTATCGTCGTCATCGTCTTTGCCGTCAAATTGAATGTAAAATGCCGAGTGTACTGTTTCGCACGTGACATCATCACCGAATATTGCGTGCAAAACATAAAGGGAGCCAGTAAAGTAGTGCGCATTACAATTTGAAACAACGCAATCTAACCTTGTAGGTGAGTGCAAGGTGGCCTGTCGGGCATGCAATCAGTACATTTCTTTTACGTTTTATGAGCTGCTGTACCGTGCATGCCTGCAAAATAAAGAGTAATAATGACGAATCAGCAGCTTATGATCTTGAATCATATTTTCGAAAATCATGTGCAAGCAAAAATTGCGTTTTTATTGCAGTGTGTGTTGGGCAGTTAACCAAAGGTTAAATAAACTTTGCTTTCAACACTCTGCATACTGTCCATAACTTCTGACTGATTTTGTCTGTAGATTGCTGTTAATCTATTTTTACCTTTGACGAGAAACAACGGCTTTCCACGGCGCTCTTGATCCTACGGTAAATCAGGCACGTAGTGTTGCAGTCGATCGCGTTGCATTATGATGGCGAGGAGAAGCTTTTGCATCGCAGGTAGCACACAGCAATCACTGTCAGTTCGTGTTTCGTCCCAAACAAGAAAATCTTCGTTCGACAAAAGTTTCTTTGACCAACAGTTGTAGGTGTCGTGCAACGTTTTGGACAAAAGACAGGTATGTTGCAATCTGGTGTTTTTTGAGGGAACGCCTGTGCAGCACTTGCTCGATGGCGTCGTTGCAAGTCCACAGCTGAGGGTTGGCATGCAGAGCAACAGCGTAACGCTGCAGCAAATCTGGCACTCGCTCAAAATCGGGAGGCTATAGATCTTGGTATGAGCGAAAGGGCACGTTGATGAGAGTGTGTTGCCAGAGAAATTCAGTGTTCCAACGCGACACCATTTTGCACGCCACGCTCGCTTGCTCGTTTTTCGTGTACAAGTGACAGTCCTTGGCTGACGTAACGCAAAGACGATGCAACTGCAGCATAGAAAGATGGTGTTTTTCTGGGGATCGTTTCATGTATTGTTGCGTCCACCTGTTGCTCAGCACATCTACGAAACGCGGTACAGTGAAACGCTTGGTCTTGCCGAAATGATGGACAAATTTCATGTCGCTCAGTGAAAGCCACATTTCGGGCTCAGTTGGAGGCGTTCCCATCACGTAACGGTAAGCAGCATTACGCGCATTTATGTCGACGTTGTACAAGTCATCGCAAATGAAGTGGTCGTGCATTTTTGTGACATACGAAGAAACGTACTGCAGCAGCATGCTGTATACGTCTGTGCACTGCACGTCCATGTGACTGCGCAAGGACATAACGACGGTGTCGACGTCAGGATGTATATTGTTTTGGTCATCAAACTCGTTGCGTTGATGTACTATCTTTCCATTTTTGCCTTGCGTCGGAACAGACAAGATTTGTATGTCATGAGGTGGTTTGCTGCTTCGTTGGTGGCACAACACATTGTGTGCCACAACCGGATGGTGTTGAGGCACGGATGCAGAGAAACGCTTCATGTCAAGGGCGTCGCCTTGATCAATTCACACTAAACAGTGCAAGTGCGGTGTGCCACGTCTCTGAAATTCCAACCTCCAAAAGTAGGTCTTGACATTCTTCTTTCTGGGATGCTTTGCATCGGCAAACAGGTGATCAGTCCATTTTCCGCGACCCTCACCGCACAAGTAAGCAGACACAAACTGCTGCAAAGAATGCTGATGGTTTCAGCAAAAGAGTCTTGCGTTGGTGGCAAGCCATGTCGCTGAAAGCGAGATGCATTCCACCACGGCTTATGCAAGTCCCATTCGTTGGCACTCATGGTGAGAAAGAAATCGGGATAGCCCAAACGCTCGACAGTGTCTATGAGCAAAGCATGTAGCCAGCGCCAAAAAGAATGGCAAAACGGCTTTTGAGATAGAACGCTTGCCAGACACAAGTTATATTTCTTTTCACTGTCGATGCTGCCCGAAACAATTTGATAGAGCCATCGCTCATATTGAAATTGCAGCAAATTGAAATTGGGAGAATAGTCAAGGACGGGTGACAAGCACTTCCACATGCACTGTCTCTTTTTGCTGTGCTTGGAATGTTAGTATTGCGTTATGCCACTTTCACACAACGAGTCGTTTTAATACCAGATAGGCCAAAGAGCAGTTTCGACGTGGAAAATGCGGAAAAGATTGCAAAACTACAAACGTCTGTGGAAAAGCCCATGGTCGTAACGTTTGACGAAATCGGAATAGTGACTGTTAGGGCATTGAACAAGAAAGGAATACGCGTTAAGGAGGCGTCTTTGCAAGCTTTTGTCTTGAACAGCTTGAATGGATGCTAGTGAACTGCGATCGCACAAGATGGCTATCAATCCCGAAGTCTTGATGCGGTAGCCATGATTGGCTTGTCGCATTGGACCCGGCGGAATATGGAAGAAGGCAAGAAGTTGTTGATCTTCGCAAGTAAGACCTCGAAGCGGAGGTGGAAGTTCGTCGAGGCGGATAATGTCAACTGTAGTGGACTGGCAAGCACACGCATAGTTAGACCTGGCGTTTTCCTGCGCCTTAGGCAAGAGATGATTTCTAACCAGGCCGTTGCAGTCAGAACAGTTGCTCCACGACTTGTTGACCAACCATTCGGTGAGGAGATTGCTCACTTTCCAACATTTTCTTTGTTGCAATTGTCGCGTTTCGACTTGCTCACCCTCGTAACCTTGCAGATATTCGAGCCATTTTTTCTGGCTGTAAAGGCTGCGTTTTTCAATTTCTCTTTGATGCCTTTGCTTGCTGTCATCGATCTGCAAAAAAACAACAATTAATTCGTAAGCATTTCAGTAAGCATAAATGCAACAATCGAACTTTTGCTGAGTTTGCAGTAAATGCACAAAGTGCTTACCTGAGATGGAGGACATATCATGGCGCAATAATAGGATCGCTTGCAGGGCACGTCTAGCAGCGCAGTTAGCTGGACGTTGGACATAATCTGGTAAAAAGATGAAGTCAAATGAGCGTTAAAGCACTTGAACGTGCATTTACTTATCTGGTGCTTGCGGAATTTGATGCAACAGTTGAATGATGGACGTTGCAAAAGGCTTCTATTAATGCAATGCAAAATTAATAAAAGCTAGAAACAGTCGTTTTTGAAAAACTACAGCATAAGCAACAAAAAGATTATCTGAAAGGACAAAAAAATAAAACATTAAAAAATCTCAGCAGTGAAATAAAAAGTGCAAAGAAAAACGAAAAGGTTTTATCTGGCACTTTGAAGATCAATAAATACTGCAATTACATACATCCATATGTGCATGCATACATGCAAAAAAACGAATTTTTTGCAAAATGCCAAGCAAATGCAACATTTGATTGAACTTTCATTGTCATCGACGTCGTGAAGCCAGGCGACTGCGAAGCGATTTTCGCCGAGCTGGAGCCGCTTTGGCTGTTTTAAGTCTTGGAACATCTTCTTCTATTTGGACTTGGTTTTGTGGAGTTTGGTGTTTATGTGGGGTGCTTGAAATGATTTACCTGACGTCATCATCGTCCGACGAAAGCACGAAAGTTTCCAGCATTGCCTTTTTCTTTTTTTGGGGTGACTGTTCTTCGTCACTGCTGTATGTGATCAAGCTAGTTTTAGGTCGCTTTTACTGACGGCGAGCCATTTTTTCTGTTACTTTCATGATCGCTGTCGTCACTTGATGATTGTTGAAGTTTGGAAGTGCAAATGGCACTGTCTTCATCTTCTTCGGACGAAGACAAAATTAATTTTGTCTTTAAGCTGCTGCTTAATCTCAGCAAGGACTTTGGTTTCGAATCGGGATTCTGAAAAGCAGAACACGAAAGTTTAACGAAAAAGCGAAAAAAAAAAACTTACATTTGCATTTGACTTACGTGTGCACGAGCAAGTCTGGACTGGTTCCACCAGCTTGCAAAAGTTTTTGCTTTTGGATTGGACCTGAAGTCCTTGGCAGATTTGGTGGTTGTGCACAAACCTGCCAATCGGCCCAAATCTTGTAGTGCAAAATTGGCCACCTTCAATTGTAACGCCATTATGGCGATGGAGGCGCCAACCACATACACCTGGTTTAGAACGATGGCGTATGAACTGTCATGTTCAAACAATACTTCTCTTTGTAAGTCACAAACATCTTGTCTGCTGATACTTTTTCCGCTTCTGGTGATTGATGAACAAGCTGCAAAAAGAAAAATCCGATAAAAAAACAAAAGACAATCAAAAAAAACAAAACGAAACAATATACCTTTTGCCACTTTCTTCATTTTTTTGCCGGCAGACTGTAAAAGATTTGTTTCTTCTGCCAAAGCCGCTAAATCAGTTAATTTGTCCAAGTTGGCATCTACTGATTATTGACATCAGCAAGCTCAGATGCTGCAACAGAAGGCCTTGCAAGCCACTCACAAGTGAATGGCTTGAGCTTGCGATTAAAGTCTGCTGCAGTCCCCATGTGAGGGCGATCCGTTTCACCATAAGGATGCATAAAATCCTTCGGAAAGTGCTTAGTGAATCCAAACGACTGAACTTTTTTATTTACTTTAGAAGCTTGATTGTGGTAACCATTCATGCTGAACGCAATTGAAAGTTATACAACACAAAATTAGAAACAACACTCGACTCCTGAAATTGAAAAAACAATACAAAAACGCGTAAACCCTTGAAAAATAATGCTCACAAACACTGATTAATTTATTTACGTATCATGACACGTAACTAGTTTTAGCCAAGTACCCATACAAAAACTAACGGTACTAGCATAGTCTTTATATATATAGTCTGGAAAGTCCATGCGTTTAGCGTGCGAGGTTGTGTCACTGCTTGCACTCTAGCGACTGTTAGCGGAAAAGTTTAATTTTTCATTGGTTGCTGCTGAGTATCGGTAGGCTAGTATACTTCTGCTGAGTATTTAAGCTAAACCTGGCGTTAGCGATAAAAAATGAATGTAGATTTGATTGATTATGTTTACTAAAACCAGGGATATCTCGAACATCGGGATCGCTCACTGTAATTATGCGCTGACAACAGTGGTGCTAGGACTTTTTTACGTTTTGTTGATATAAAGTAAAGACAGAGTTGAGAAAATACGAAAACCGTACTACATTAAAATCCATACTATTTCCATGATGAAATTATAGACCTGGGTTCGATTCCAGAGTCGCTTCTAAATCATGCAGATTGAACTTCAACTAAAAATTTAATCAAACCGTAGCAATACTCAAATAAAAAAGAAAAAACGATAAAAACTTGACAAGGAAAAAACGATTTCACAAATTTAAACGATACAAACAGTAAATAATCAAACACTTGGCAGTGGATTTGAAGGCAAGTTTTCTTATGCCACGGCTCAACTTTGCAAGAAGCTCAATCTTGCATTGATTGAGGCGCTATAGTTCAATTTTGGCAAAGCAATTGAATTGAATAAAGCTTTCAGGATACGATTGAAATTACAATGCTTTGCCCAGGCCTGGCTCCAGGATAGCGTGACTGGGGGAAAAAAAACAAATTTTGGGGGCACGAGAAATTTATTCATGTGAATTCGAGAAGGGCACGGGCGCACGAAAAATTTATTCGAGTGTGGATCAAACGAAAAAGGTGAAGACCAAAAAAAGGTTTTCAGTACAAAAAATTACACAAATTCTGGTTATGGTCTTGAAATTCTTGCGATTTTCCTGGAATTCTTAAATGAAGACCAAAAAAAAAGGTCTTCGTCCCAAAAGTTTTATGAAATCCGGTGTGAATACGAGCGGTAAACACCAATTCGGGAGTCTTAAGCCTCGATTTGCACTCCACTAGCTCCAAGCCTGTTAATTTCTTCGGGGCACAGTCCTCGGTTGCGGGGGGCACAAGCAGTCATTTGGGGGGGCACAGTCCCGGAATGCCCCCCGTGGCGCCGGGCCTGGCTTTGCCGCACAGGTTGGAGTCACTAAAAACTTGTGCTTAAGATTTTTTTCAGCAATGAGCTTTTTAGCATAGCAACGAAGGCTGCTGTTTGGTTCTTTAAACAGAAAAACTGCTGTCGAGCGCTTTCATTGACTGCTAATTTGTTGTCAATCAGAACACAAAAATAGCATCGGCAGTACTGCTTGAGAGCAGCTAGGCCACACGATTTGCTAATGCCACAAGAAGGTTTTTTGTTCTCCAAACCCGGAACATATTCAGTATCAGTCAACAACTCTTTGCAGCTAACGTGTTTTCTTTGCCGAGAAATGCATCTTCCAATGTACCCAGCAGCATAATAGGTGACAGCGGCGGCATCATCATCACTAACTTTGTCAAGTTCAATTTCTGAAGCCCATTTTTAGCAAAAACTTATTTCCTCCATACAGTCCAAAGCATCCATGTCATCCTCTGTTCATCTGTTGAGTTAGTCGGGCTGGTATTTAGCTGGGCTAAGGTATGCAAAGCATTTTGGCGAAGTAGATTCAGGCTACGAACTTTTTTTCAGCTTAAAATAGCGGCGGAGATGACATATGCAAGTTGCCACCATTTTGTTTGACTATACCAGCCAAATGGTCCTTCAATTGGATCACTGGTAAATTTGCGAGATAATACGTACATAAATCCATATACTTGTTAATGAGGTGGCAGGTCATTGCCACATTGCCTCCAGTGATATATGCAGGCAGAAAAAGTTTCAGATGTTAAGCCTAATTGACCAGATGCTTTCCATTGATTAAAATTGCAAGTGCTTTCAGCAAAAAATGGAAAGTGTAGTTGCAAGATTTGCTAGATCCATGTTCATAGAGACAAAGCGATTCACACATTGAATCGTTCTTTCGAAATCCTGAACAGTGCAATTGGTGATTATTCTTAGTTATAGCCGTAAACATTCGAACAGGTATTAGTTTAAAAAAATAACATTTTGGTTACAATAACTACCAGCACAGAACAAAACAAATTTTATTTAGTCGCTCAGTAAGTATACGCGACAGTCATAAAGATTGATTAGAATTGCCACAGGCAAGTTGCGAAAGGACCTTTAGCGGTCAAATCAAGCAATCAACTAATTGTCAAGAACACACTGATTTAGCCAGTAATATTGAGGTTTTAATACTTTTACACAAAATGCTCTGTTGTTAGATATCAGCGTTTAAATGCAGCAGG
This sequence comes from Trididemnum nubilum, assembly GCA_963965965.1. NCBI lineage: Eukaryota > Metazoa > Chordata > Ascidiacea > Aplousobranchia > Didemnidae > Trididemnum > Trididemnum nubilum. The sequence goes on from OZ014476.1 coordinate 24,153,669, forward strand.
ATTTAGCCGGAGTCTGAAGGTTGTGAATAATTCAGCATTTAATTAGATTAAAATTTTAACTTCACCATCAAACTTTCAAAAAAAGACCGTAAATTTTACATACAAACTGCAGTTTATTAAGTAAATTTTTAACGGAAAAAAAATCTCACCTTTTCATGAAAATTTGAGAGACATCACTTTCCAACAATTGTAAATAAAAGTCATTAAGTTTCCTGTTGCAAAAAAGCTTGGATAATTACCATTATGGTATAGTGATTCTCAACATGGGCTGTGGGTTTTACTGAAGAAACCTGAAAATAAGCACATAAATGTACTATTAAACACGACAGTCATCCCTTGAACTACAAAGTTCATTTTTGTACATCAGTTACATGATTTAGCAGTAAAATAATTTTAGCTAATTTCTAGGTAGACATACTGCAACATTTCTTTTTTAAACATACAAAGATACAAAAGAGATGTTACCCATTGTTACAATGATATTGCTGAATATACAAACTTTGTACTTTAGTTGAAATAACTAACAAGTAATGACAGGCTCTTCCTTGAAACTGCCAAATCTATGCATCGAATCCACTACAAGGAAAACAATATAACCTCTAGTTTATTCAAGACAGCTGCTTCAATTCACAAACACTACACAAGATAGTGATAAAGGTAACTATTACATCCAAACAACCAATCTTTCCCTCGAAAGAAAAGCAATAAATGTAACTGGTCCTGTAATCCGGGCCAAAATTCCCCATACCTCAAAAAATATCCCCCAAAAACATTTTCAAGAAACAGACCATTTAGTCTCAAAACAGCAAGGTACTATTACAACTTAATAATGTTATGATATAGTTGAAATGCACCGGTAAACGAAATTATTATGATGCCAATATGAAAAGTGTTTTTATTTCTATTTTTGGGGTCACGCTAGTGTTCATTGATAATGCCAACTACTCATTTTGCTGCTTTTCTGTGCCAAAAAATGTAAAATGTTACACGCTAAGTTGATCAAAATGTTGTAAATATGTAAGTGCTGATGTTATGTTGCTTTTTTCTTTTGTTGTTTTTTTACAGTAGCATTGAACTTTGAAAACCGTATGGTCATTTTCGCTGCTTCCATGCCAGACATGGCAAAAATAAACTGAATTGAATTGAACTTAGAAACTTGAAAAGAATGCCAGCGACAAACAAGCAAATTTAATAATTTCGTTTACCAGAATGAGAAAAAACAAATACAATCCATATAACTTACAGATGGCAGGTTGGGGAGACGTTTTGGCTACAATGACTGGGTTTAATGACGACTTCTTTAAAGTTCGAGCAACTTTTATGCTCTTCCAAAGCATAAAGCTGTTCGATATCTTCGAACAGTTCCAAGCAAGGATATCCAAGAATAGCCTCATAACTAACTAAAGCGCAAGCACAGTATTGTTGAGTTAAATTTACTGCACTTGATCTTAACAACTACAATTTCGAAAAGTAGCTAATACATTCGCATTTACCAAGCCAATCACTGACAAAATTGCATAGATTACTGTCTAGTAGACTACTGTAGTGTAGTACAAGATTACAGATTATAAACCATAGCACTGTTGACTAGTTTTGCAAACTGCGCTTTTATAATCTACACCTAATCTTATTATCATGAACGTTTTCCCGAACTTTCAACATTGATTGCAATTACTGAACGTATTAAAGTAACTAGACTTCTAAGTGTCAACCACTGCTCACTACCCAACACGTGCTAGTGATTTTACCAACGCGCATTGCACAGAACAAGCAGTTTCGCTTTGTGATCATTCAAGCGTCCGAGAATCTAAAAGCGCTGCATAGCACCACTGTTGTCACATGAAACGTGCGAAAAAAGCAAAGTAAGCGATCCCGATCTTCTAGATATCCCTGATTAAAACGCAATGTGATTGAAATAAATCAAATTAAAGCCTCAGGAGATTATTAGCTGATAAGAAATCGGATTGACTTTCAAACTAACCTAGCTAAAGCACTTGGGGTATAAAAATAAAGTTAATAAAGGAGCGAATTTCGATAGAATACTAAACTTGTGTCATAATTTTTTTCTAAACTTTGCCTGGTGTGCGTTATCAAACGCATTAGGCTTATAGAATATTGTGTAGTAATAACTTGTAGTACCGAAACACTATAAATTATGACATACCTGTCATACCGGTAGCCTACCGGTAATTGATTAAAATTTTTTAAAGCTATCGAACTTCTGAACTTTGAAAATGTAAACTATATTTATTTGAAATTTTTTAGGCTAAGTCAAGACCATTTTAGAACCATTACCTGTAGGTGTTTGTTGAAAGCCAATTGAAACAGCAGTTTATTAAAAGCCTTTGCTTGTCCAAATTGAAATAATCCTGGGCCTACCAGATTGATCAAAACAGAGATCTTTAACCATCAACCACTGGTAATGTAACTGGTAGAGGAACTATCCCCCTCTGGCAGCTCAAATGTTGCTCCGTTACAGTCAGAGGCCCCCAAGTGCATGCCGCACCAACTGAAAAATGTAATGAATATTTGGCAGAAGCCAATTTTGCAGAAAGCATTAACAAGCTTCTGTATTTCAAGTGAAAATTGTCCTTCCTCTGTTTTTAGCTCAAATCACAAGTGATGCCACTGTCTTTGACCTTCAATTACTATAATTTTTGAATTATTGCTGGCTACATATCAGTAATTATTTGGAAACAATGGTTTACTTCTGTTAGTGATACAGGCATGGAAGTATATTTCAAGTTAGCCTACTTCAATGAGTGGTCACACTCAGCAGTGGGCCAAAGTGCTTACGTAATAATGCCTAGTTTTGCTAAATTAATAGCCATAACATTTCCTTTTAAAAAATAATAGCCAGACTGTTTCAACAATTTTTTAATATCTATTCTGTATTTTATTACTTGTCAGTATAAGCATCACTTGTCAACTGATCAGATTGATCTTGAATTAGGGTCACATCACTCCAGAACATATTTGATTACACTTGCTACTGTAGATTAATTACTGTTAGCTAGGCTAGGCTACTCTTATTAGCTTGTTAACAAAAAAATATTATGCTTAATCAATCAAATCTGTTTGCCTTTTTCTTTCCAAATCATTACTGGTATAGATTTCAATTGCCTAAAGTCTCTTGTTTAAAAAGTTGCTTCTAAAGACCAAAACCCTGGGAAGCCTCAAATGGTCAGACACCATCAAATTTTGCAGTATTTTGTTTTGACGTAGGTGCAAGTCAGATAACTTCAGAACATATTGGATTACACTTGTTAGGTTAATTAAGCTACCCTTATCTGCTGTTACCAAAAGATTTTTTAGCGCGCAAGTATAAAATTGACATTTTGTTTTTGCATCATTGCACATTTCACTCATCTAGTCTCATGTTTAATAAGTTGCTTGTAAAGACCAAAATCCTGAAAAGCCTCTTATGGTAGGACACTTTTAAAATACTGCAATATTTTGTGTTGACTGAAATACCAGGTTTTGGTTGAAAAATACACAGTATCTTTTTTGATATGCAAATTTCTTCCAAATGACCTTGCCAATTTCATCTTGATCTTGTTGGTCAAACCTAGAAAAACAACTCTATGTTAAAATTTTAATTAAATATTTGTTTTTCAGAAATAATAAGCTATCATTACCAATTTAATAGTAGCATAAAATATTACTGCTGAAATTTCATTTTGTGTTAGTGGAAAGACATCAAACATGTTGGATAATGGTATAGCAAGAAAAAACAGTTTAGGCTATCTAAATACAGAAAGTCGAATTAGTTGCAGCAGTAATTACCACACAAAGTTGCTCTGCAAGTCAGTACGTGAGAAGTTGTGGAATATCCAACTCTCAATATCTGATGCGTATAGAGCTGCTTTCGACTTTCATCGATGTAAGAGTCAGCAGTCAGGATAGAAACGCTTGTTCGTAAGATGCTCACTATCACAAATCAACATCACATTTGATGTTTTCTCTCGTAAATCGACATCGCATTACCGAAACAGTGTTTGCAAACAAATTGATATCGCGTAATCGTAACCAACTTTATTATCGAAAATTAATATCGCATGATCCTAATCGCAATTGCTATCGAAAACCAATGCCCACAATCTAGAGGCAGATGATGAAAGTTAAACATAATTTTATCCCTTTGTTGCAATATTCCAGCACTACCTTTCTTTCCCCACTGTTGTCTTGCTTAAATTATTGCAATACAGGCCACCAGACCTCAGATGGGCTACTATTGTTGTAGTCATGCAAATAACTGTTGTTAAAGCCAAAAGTAAGCTACAACAATATTTTGCATGCTACCAACTTGCCCATTACCTCGTCGCAAACTACTAACTGCACTTGTACTGTACTAAAATGGGTTTTGTACATAGGCTTGTCTTGCATCTCAATTCTTCTTGATTGCATGTTGACTTTTCAAAGTAGCTGCGAATCCAAATTACACTGAGCTCAGTAGAAATGAAACTCAATGCAATTCAAAATCACAGCCACTTAGCACATTTCCTACTGGAAAATGTACCATACACCGTCCGCAGTATCTGAGTATTGAGTACCGAAAGTGTCGCAATAAATCTAGTCACTTACTTACCGTTTACTGAGTTGCGACTGACTGTTCACTCATAGATTGTCTTTTGCCAAATAGCTTCTTGATTTACGATTATTCATTTTTTCATCAAATTAAAGTTAACAGTTTTTTCTAATTATCAACATATCAAGTACAAACTGTACAGCAACAACTGCAATACATCACGGCAGGCAGGTTTTCCAAGTAGGCTTCTGAAGCAAGTCAAACAACATAAAAATTTTTAAGCTGCCATTTTGCATTAGGCCAATACAATTAGTAATGCTTCATACAAATAATGTATTTACAGCATTGGCTATCTAAAGAATGAATTTTTAAATGAAATTGCGGCATGAAGCATGACAGCCATGGGAAGTTGTCTAGGCTATTATAGACAGGATAGACACTGAACTCTCAAGGGAAATAAGCTTTTCATTTCTAACTGGCCTATGGTATACTTAAAACGTTTTATCATGATAATTCTAGTTGTGGTCTTACAGCAGAAAGTTTTGGTCATCTTTGCATTTGATTTACACTAATAAATAAACTTGTTCCTAGTCTAGAACTGTTCTGGTAAATTTTTACTTCAACAGCTCAAAACGCTTAATTTTGGCCTTCATAGAAGTACGTAAGATTGTCAGTTGTCACAACTTTATACGACCTAAAATTACCCATAGACATCAGAAGTTTCATCAGAACATTATGAAGCTAAGCACATGAACAATTAAACCAGAAAACCGCAGTTTGTACCGGCCTATTTTGCAACCAGGCTTTGAAAAACTGATGAAAAAACTACCCTGCTTCAGATGAAAACTTACAGTTTCACGACAACATTTTTTTACATTATAAAACTCATACAGTTTAGTCAACTTACTAAACCAATAATTTAAAATGCTCTCGGCTAAAAAAGTTTCTTCTTAGTCGGTCTTGTAGTATTTTACGAACGACTGCTGTGGTAGGTATCTGCCAACTTTATTTTGCAATTCGCAAATTAAAACTTTCCTGCTAACAGGCGCTCAGAGCACACAATGACACAACCTTTTTCACATGCCTTCCAGACTATATATATAATGACTATGATACTAGTGCAAGTACTGTATTGGGTTTCCGTTGGATATTTACAAAAAACAACAAATGGAGTTCAATCATGATATGCGCTTAACAGAAAATGCCTAAAAGCACTGACTCAAGATGTATTTGCGTTGGTCTGTGACGTCATGGCGGGTTGGCCACCCCCCCAATCCCTTCAAAAGTTGCACATGCTGTTGCAGCAGCTTTGCATGATTGATTTAACACACAGTAAGCGTCGGTTGAACGAGGGCCATTCTACCGTGTGCTGCAAAAAAGGAAACATCGAAAATTTTATATTTTTTTTATTGTCTTTTTTTGGAGACTTTTTCCTTCTCCATCTTTTGCAAAACAAAATTAGCTTTCTAGCTGGTGGAGTTTTTGAGATATTCGCGCTTGAACTTTTTTGCTTGTTTTTTGCAAAAATGTGCTGCAAAAAGGAAACGTGTGAGAGGCATTGTTAACAAAACAATCGAAATTCTTACAATCAAAAATTTAAAAATTATATTTCCATCCATTATTCAAGCAGACTGAACAAGAAAAGCAAATGTGCATAGGTAAGTGCAAAGTTTAACCCTATATTTGCAAATGCCCAACCAATTCCAACCTCAGGCGTCCACGTGGTGTCGATTGGAAACAGTGGAATCACTGGCTAATTGAGGCAATGGCAACTGGCTGATGAGGATGGGCGAAGTTAAGAAGTGCAGGAACTAGCAACCAGGCAATAGCGCTAGCGAAGGCCTGATACTGCGAAGTCCTGCCTTCTAATTTCCGACCCCTGACTCTAAGGCCAACAGGAGGTTGTAGGCTAATATGGAACCAATGGTAATGTACCAATATTGCGGCGGAATGTCAATGCGAGTATAGGGTACAGCGGATAAAACGCGCTGAAGAGTCGCGGCCACAAGATAGAAAGGATGCTGGCCCTAGTCTAGCCAACATAGGACTTCATATCCATCAGCTTGTGAAAATCTCCGTGCACCTGTAGTTCCAGATGGCACCTGGGTAGGAGACTGCAGCTGTATTGGGGGGGCTCCGCCGAGGCCAGTACTCCAGAGAAAATTTCATTATTTGCAGGGTTGGTATGTTGCCATCAGTAGAAATGGCAGTTCGTAGCTTTCTGTTGGTTTGAATAATCTGGTCTTTGAAACTTTTCCCAGTTTAAAGAAAACCAACCATTTGAATTATGTCTGTGAACAGAAAAAAAAAGTAACACGGATGACACTTCTAAATTCAGAAGAAGTGGCACTGTCACAACCAAGAATCAGTGAGTTCCTGAGTGACAATGCCAACAAAGATAGCACTCGGCCAACTGCGCCCTCTAGCCCAGATGCCAAAAAAACATCAAACCTGAGCCCTCAAGCTGAGAAGGTTCCATTGCTAAAGATGTCCGTCTCAAAAGCTGAGGGTACAGCAAAAGTGGCATGGTCGGTTGTGAAACCGAGTACCACTTCAACTTCCTTTGTGGAGCCTCAGAATCCAAGCAATTCCTCGGATATTGCTTGCACGTCTAAGGTGAAGCGGGGAAAAACCTTCGAAAAAAAACGAAAGAGAAGAGAAAAGAAGCGAGTGATGAAGGGTTTCGCTGGTATGTCACTGGCCGACCTTGATCAGGAGTCTTCTGATCACTCCTCCGGTCAAACCAAAAGGGCTAGAGAATCTTCGGATTCTTTATCCTCTACAACAAACCTCCCGCAGAAACGTGGACGACATGAAGTCGCTCATGATATGCAAGGAGGCAAAGCCAAGAAAACGATGGCTGGCACAAGCACCCCAACTAGTTATGCTGGGGCTGTGAAGGCCAGCAATCAAAAGTTAACCATCACGAGAAAAGAGTCAGAAGGGGATGGTGGTATGGACAACATGGATCTACGTGAAATTCAAAGTGCCATCACCAAAATGATTCTTCGTACCGATCCGGGTTTTCTTGTTCGTATCGAACGCACTTTTATTTTCGAAGGTAAAGTGCTGAAGATATGCAAGGATGAGAAAACCTTGGAGTGGGCAAAACAAGTGGTTGAGGCTATTGTACCATCCTTGGTAGTTCATTAAAGCTACGATGTAAAAGGCCCTAAAAATAACTTGCCTCTAGCAAAAACCTTTGGAATCTGGTTGCCAGAGGATAAAGGTTTAAGCATTTCCGATACCCTTATGCTGGTTTCCCGTTGTAATGCGAAAATCAGTTGTACGGATTTGAAAAACAAAGCATTCAGCGAAGTGGAACGGAGGGGTGCTACATTTAGTATCCGTTCGGGAACCTTCGCTAACCATGCTGAAGGAACTGAACTACAACCCATTTGCTGGTTATCGTCGAGTTCAGTTCCAAAAGAAGAAAAGTGCCAAGCAGTTTCAGAATCTGGAGACGTCATCGCGATCGCCAAAGGGTGATGAGAACCTGTGAGGCAATAATGGATACTGCTGAGCCTGGCACTTCGGCAGATACAGAGAAGCAGACGACTTCTAGTTCGTAGAAGTCAGAGATTTTCTGTGTAGTATTGAAGTAGCCATATCAGCTGTTCTAAGAATAAAGTGCTATACTTGACTCCCGTCATTTTGCAAAAGGTAACATTTTTAATTTTTCAATTTTAACTTTCCGAGATATAATTTAATTTTTCAATTTTAATTTTTATGCGCCTTTGTTGTCAAACTATGACGTAATAAATATTATGTTGAATAAGGAAAAATCTGAATGTTTCCTTTTGCTAAATTAAAAACCGTTTTTTAAGTTGAAAAAGATATGTTCCCTTTTGCGAAATTAAAAAACGCGTTTTAGATTATATAAAACATGCCCTAGTTTGTTTAAATTGTCAAGAAATCTTCGAATAACCAAAAATTTAACGGCGTAAAATCTCTTCGAAGTTAAAACCTAAAAATCAAGCCTAATTTGAATGATATTGCTTTGTATCGAAGTTATTTAATGCCTAATTAACTATTTATGTTTAAAGAAAAATTTTACAAAAATTACAGTTGGTGATCAATTTCAATTTCAATTTTTTTCGTTATATTTTAGGAGTTTGCAACTATCATGGCCGACAACATGTACTGATGTTGATATAAAAAACGCGGACATTTTGCATACTCCCAGTAGCATTCAACCAAAGTGAACGCAGCAAAATAGAATTGATACTAAAAAAAACTGCAAGGATTTTTTGGAGCGCTTTGACTGAAGCCAGAGATTGAATAAGATGAAATAGCGGAACCCGCAGTTGTCTTAAAATAAACATCTTTGTGGCTTGAAAATGACAAAATTTAGGAGTTCGACGTTAGAGGATTTCCCCTAAAAATAAAGTGTGTTTGTTTATCGCGCTGTAGACAAACCAAATTTTCGGAATAGGTGAGTATAAAAGAGATGTAAAATATAAAAAGTAAAGATTTCACGACGGTGGAACACCCCAAACAAGTCCTTTAGAATGTGAACTTTTTAGTATTTGAAATAAGCAAACAAAATTTTAAGGATAGGTTGATGTAACTGTATATAAATGATATATAACCATTTTGGAGGATTGGGGAAGATCGAGTTGGTCCACCTAATGAGCCCTCCAAAATTTATAAGATTTTTAACCGCTTGAACTAGACTCTGCATTATTATTGATAAGAATTTGATTTATATTTGTAAATTTCGCCCGCGTTCTTAACTTATATCTTTTTCCAAGACGATTACTCAGACAGACATTGTTCTGATTTTGTTTTTAAAATTTGAGCAGACTGTCCATATAATATAGTTCTTTTAAGAAAATGCCGCAACACGCCATTTGTGAATTGTGGGTGTAGGATTGAGTTTTAGGAAAATATCGCATGTCAAATTTTTTGTCAGCTATTCAAGTTACAAAATCCGCATCAAGTTACAAAGTAATATTGGTCGTTCTGCTGCCTGTTGATCAAAAAGTTTTGTTGCTACTTGCAAAGCTACCGACATCATAAAAGGCATTTCCACACCTTTTGTTCTATTTCTTTTTGTTTGCTAAGATAGTAACTGGCGATGTGTGACATAATCAATTATCTTGCATTCAATGATTTGTCTTGAAAGTTTGTTTGTTAATATGCTTACGTCCAGGAGCGTATTTAGAGGGGTCGCCAGGATAGTAAAATCAGCATAGCAAAAGTATGTAAAATTGGGGCATGGCCCCCCCTTTGCTAGTTGGGCAGAAGCTTTGATCACACAATAGGTCTGCTTGGAACGTTTGTTTCAGGCTTGCACTCTAGTTTTGCCAAAAGTTGGACCAAATTTGAGTAAAGACCTTTTTTGTTTTTTGCTCTTCACCTAACTTTGGGCAAAAAATCTGACCAAATTTGAGTGAAGACCTTTTTTTTGCTCTTCACCTAATTTTGGGCAAAAAATTGGACGAATTTTGGGTGAAACAATTTACATTCTGATGTATGTTCTTCTCAAATTTTCTGGACCCCCCTTTTCAAAATTCTGCATACGCTACTGCTTACGTCATCTTTGACAGTACCGATGTGTTGATTGTTTCGATCTTCTTCCTTATTTCAGGAAAAAGCGACAGTGTAGCTACTTCTTTTGGACCAATCTGCACTCGCTCAGCGAGCTCGTAGCCATTGATAAAATTAGGAAGAGGCATTTAGATTTTTGAGGTGTGGGAGGGCGAAGCAAAAATTTTTGATAAATCAAGTATTTATTGCTATGTATTGGATGCAGAGATCTGGGATCAAAGCCTCCAGCCGCTCTGAAATTTTGTTTAATTTAATTAACTTTTAATGGACTAGTTTTCCGTATTTATGTTTTTATTAACTGAAAGTTGAGGTTCTGCGTTGGGGCCTGAGGAAAAGCCTAGCAATTGTGTTATCGTTTCGGAAAAAAAAAAATTTAACGTAACTTGGAAGAATAAACCTCAAGTTAGTTTGTGGACCTCACGCATACTGTAGATCTGGGATAAAACCCTCAACTACCAGAAGTTAGGAGTTTGGAACGGAAGCCCGCCTATAACCACTCGCATTACAGCTTTAAAAAAAATTCATTCTTTAACCGTGCTATAACTGAATTTTTTTGAGTTTTGCTGATTTTTTAAGCTAATAGTGAAAATTTGGACTGCCTATTTTTCCTAGTGTTTGAGATATTGACTTTTTTCAAAAGTAATTTTGCAAAAGGGAACATATGCTCACATCGTATTACGTAATAAAGGATCCTTTTACAATGAAAATTTTTAATTTCTTGTGCGCTTGATAACGAATTGAAAATCAAGGACGGCAGTATGGTACGGTACGTAGGTACGGTACGCCTCAACTTTTGCTAAGAAGTACGGTACGCTGGTACGGTAAGCCTTATTGCAATGGTACTGGTATAGTACGTTCGTACGCTGTTTGAATTTGCCTACTAAACGTTTTATGTGCAACGTGCGCCGTAATGAAGACTCATGCGACCGTGTCCGGCGTGTACATAGTCTTGGCTATTGTCAAATAATCATTATAGCCTCTTAATTTGTCGTTAGGGACTGTTCATAAAAAACGTCTGCACTCAGGGGGGGAGGGGGTAATAGATTTGCGGACAAGGGGGGTTTCTGGAATGCGGACGTCCATATTTCAACTTTTTCCGCGACAGAAAATCGCAGATTGTTTTATTCCGTTTTTGGTTTTCCGGGCCAGTGTGAACCACGCATAAAACGTACATTTTTGTGTCCGCATGGACAAGGGGGAGGGGGGTTTAGTCACTGCGGACATTTTGCGGACATGGGGGAGGGGGGGTCAATTTTTGCAATTTTGTGCGGACGTCTTTTATGAACAGCCCCTTACAATTATGTTATGATGTCACAAGACACAGTCACAATTATGGCCAATTTTGATGTCATTACTTTGCCTATATAGATGCTAGTAGCCAAGTACTATCGTGGCATGCCATATATTGCAGAAAATTTTGAACGGAAACCACTGCGACACTTCAGTCTGTTTGACAAGTCGTGAAACTTGGATATGGATTGCGGCAAATACGCAAATCTCAATTTTTTTTGTGATTTTTCATACCATTAACCATCGCATTACTACTTTTTTCAAGCAAATTTTCATTATTTTTAGTAAAATAAACCCAGTTAAAACTGAATATTTTTTTCAGTTTATGCTGATTTGTTAGATAATAGTTAAAATTTGAAGTTTCTGTCTTTCCTAGTTTTTGAAATATCGACTGTTTTCGAAAATAATTTTGCAAAAAAAAACATTTGCTCACATCTTATTACGTAATAAAGGATACTTTTGCAATAAAAACTTGAAAATCCTTCTTGCGCCGGAAAACAAAATATCAAAACGCCTGACAGAGTGATAAAATTAACCAAATATGACTGGATGGTGTTTTAGGAAAAAATCAAATTTCAAATTGGAGTAAAACTTTTAAAAATTGATTTTTGTAGTGAAAAATAATGTCTTTTTGTTTTGTGTGAAGAATTATGGCGTATTTTTTGTTGTATTTTTTTGCTGATAAAATGCATTTTAAATCGTCGAAACTGGATGGATTTAAAATAACCGTCGCTAAGGATAGTGACACCCGAGACGGAATTTTGTGGCATCACTCTCCATCATGTATAGCAGGCTGCAGGCACCCCAACTAGAATTTTGTTAAGGGAGGATCTGTGACCGAAAGATAATTTTTTTGTTTGAAAAATTCCTCAATGATGCAGCGTAACAAGCAAACTAAGCGTAGCACACACCAGGGACTGTGGGCGATGCCTCCAGGTACCGAATGCCGGTAGCGTAGCCAGGGGCGGGGGGCGAGGAGAGCTATAGCCTTCCCCACATTGACAAACAGAATATGCAAAATACAACGTTTTTAGCAGTCTTAAGACCGATATTTGCACTAAAATTGAAATTAACCCCCTCCCCCATTGGCATGCAGAATATGTCTGATTTGACTTCGGACTTGAAGTGTGTTCGGACATAAAAATTGTTCTAAGCCTGGGAAAAGCGTAGCCAGGGGCGGGGGGCGAGGAGAGCTATAGCCTTCCCCACATTGACATACAGAATATGCAAAATACAACGTTTTTAGCAGTCTTAAGACCGATATTTGCACCAAAATTGAAACTAACTCCCTCCCCCATTGGCATGCAGAATATGTCTGATTTGACTTCGGACTTGAAGTGTGTTTGGACATAAAAATTGTTCTAAGCCTGGAAAAAGACCTTTGGTCTTCACCTGTTTTCGGGCACAAAAACCGTTCCATTTCTTGGTGAAGACCTTGTTTTTTGGTCTTCACCTGTTTTTGAGCACAAAAACCGTTTTAATTCTGGGTGATGATCTATGTTCCTTGTAAGCATCGCGGCTGCGTGGCCGCGCAGATAGCCTAAAATCCCTGCGCAGTACTTTAGTTCTGCCGAGCTTGAAGTACCCACGCACAGTACTTCAGATTTGAAAGAATTAAGTTGCAAAATCTAGATGTAATCAATTAAACTGAAATTCCGGCCAAAGTCAGTCCTGATTTGCGGCGAAGACCTTTTTTTTTTATATATTTTTTTTTGGTGTTCACCAAAATTTGGCGGCAAGATCCCGCTAATCCGAACTAAAACATAACCAGTTTGCGGCGAAGATCTTTTTTGTTTTTTTAGGTCTTCACCTGAATTTGGTGGCAAAATTATGATAATCCAAACTAAAATAGAACGAGTTTGCGGCGCAGACCTTTTTTTTGAAGCTCACACGGCCTTTCTTTCTGCGCACACTAAGCAAGCTCTTAGAAGAACGTTGGTGATGACCTTTTTTTCTGGTTTTCACCTCCAAAACAGCCTCCCCCATTGCAAATTCCTCGCTACGCGACTGCCAAACCCATGGGGGCTTGGGGTTGAAGCTCCCAGCCACCGGGCAGTTTTTGTGATTTTTCAGTAAAGCTATCCATTTTAATGTCATTTGGATCACTTATTGTGCGTTTTGGAGATATGTGAAAGAACTAAATTGTTAAAATTGGACGTTATTTCCAAGAACGAAATTGTCCAGAGGTGACTTAAAATAAAATTTTAGTTCTCTTTTTTACAATCTGGTAAATCTTAAAATTTAATAGCGGAAGAAAACTTGCAAGAATATTGGTTTTATTTGACCGTTTATTACGAGTGTGACATCCCTAGGGCAAAAAATTTTCATAATTTCGGCATTTTTTCAATTGCATATTTCCAAAAAAAATTAAGTTGTAATATTATCGGCAATGTTTAAATTCTTATTGAACATGTATTAGTTGATGCATTATGACGAAACACAGCGAAATAAAAAAATGTTTGCTACATGCATTAGTGACGAACCAAAATACAGCAAGAAATGAATATTTTTGTTTCACCATCAAATAATCGTTTATTGGCAAAAACAAAAAATCAATGAAATTTCAACTCAGTTTGGTCACAAACAGACAAAAATAAAAATTTCAAAACGATAATTTCATTTCATTGTCAAAGATTATTTTTCATATATTTCTGCATTTTATCAACAAAAAAGAAATTATCGTACGTTGACAAAATATCGTAAAATTATTTTTTCTCGCATTTTTTACTAGACCTGTTAGTAAGAGGAAGGGGATGGCTTGAAGGGGCTGGGCAATTTAAGTCTTCAACTGGCTTTCAAGTTTTAGCAATTTAATTCTTTCAAATGCCTCTAAAACAGTGATTCTCAATTTTGCTCTTGGTTCCTATGTTGCTCTTGGTTATCCTCACTGCGGCTTTCATTAACTTGAAAGTGAATCTGTTTTGCCTTGTTTATGTAAGCTTAATGAACCATTTTTCATTTTAATAGTAAAACCAAAGCTATTACAACAATAAATTTAGTCAATTTTTTTATTATTTGCTTATGATCATCCCTTTAGCCAACAGTCGAGGATAACATTGAACAGTTCTACTTGGAGGTACTGGATGTTAGTGTTAGCGCATTGGCTTGGTGTTTTAGCTTCGTTCTCATTTCCAAATGGAAGTTTTATTCTAATAATTTACAAAACGGAAAAGGAAACCCTAATTTAATCTTTCGAAAGGTTGTAAGACTGAAGTTGCCAATTACTGGGCTAAGGCAGTAACAAAACTAAAAGTATCTAAAAGAGCTGAACAGCCGTGTAACCTGTAAGATTGAACATGAGCAATTTTTGTAATTTTTCCGCAAAAATTTCCGTTTTAGCACCATTAGAATCACACTTTGCACGTTTTTATTACAGCCATTTGAAATAAACTAAATTTTGAAGGTCATAACATACTGAAATCGCCCATCCCCTTCAGCCCCCCGTTACGTTCAGGTCAATCCAAAAACCGCTTAAATGCTTGTATTTTGGGATAAATATGCTAAATGACGTGACTTTGCTGCGCCACTGGGGATGAGCCACCTTTAAACAAGTCACTTAAACCCAAATATTAAGGTTTTAAACTTAGTTTGAACTTGAACAGGAAGTAAGGGAGCTGAAGAGGCTAAGAAATTTATTTCTATCCAAAGGTTTCCAAATACTAGCATTTAGTTCTTTTAGTTTCAGATGGCTCTGCAAATGTCAAAAATGCCATGTAACAATTGCGTTGAAAGGGCAATTTTTTCAAAAAATAATGAAATTTGCACAGCGGCTGGGGTTACCGCCCGAGGTTTCCCTCTGTGTCAGACGCAGATAAGTTTTAGTCTTATATTCAAGTCTCTCTGAGTAAAATCCCGTTCGAGACTTGCGCAAATACTGTAATAATAATTTTTGAAAGTTTTGTGATAATTTTGAGCTCAGCACATTGCCGTGAAGCTAGCTACAATGGGTTGGTGAAATGTTTCAATAACTTAAAAAAATACAAGCCTGCAGTAGTTGCACCAAACCTCCTTTAAACACGCTACTGTGAAGGTGCTATTTACTGTTGAAAAATAAAAAATAAAAACTGTTAAAATCTGAAATTACGGTTAATGGTCGAAATTTTTCTAGGGCTTGGTATACTTTTGTTGTACTTATGGCATTCTGCGCGACAAACTGACGAACATTTTTACATTAGCAAGTATTTTTTTTATTTTTTTAGAGTAGACCAAAGGATTAGCGAAGATTTCAGCTGTTGGGGCCAAAATTTATTTCTTTGATTAAACAAAATTCACAATACTGTATTATCAAATACCATAACTTCATTTGATGCATTGATTTATTTTTGTAAAATTTTTATTCCCTCATAAGATTATATGGTCTTGCCCTGACAATCAGTTTAGTTAAAAATTGAGACCGTTTATTACGAGTGTGACATTCCCAAAGACCAAAAACTATGCCATAGTTTTGGCGTTTTTTCAATCACGTATTTGCTAAAAAATTAAATTGTAATATTATCGGCAATTTTTAAATCCTTATTGAACTTGCGTTAGTTGATGTATTATGACGAAACACAGCGAAAATGAAACATGTTTGCAATATGCATTTTTATTGCGTCAAACCAAAATAAGGCAAGAAATGAATATTTTTGTTTCATCGTCAAATAACTATTGTTCATTGGCAAAAGGCATAAAATCGAGTTCAACTCAGTTTGATAAAAAAAGACAAAATAAAATTTTGAAAACAATAATTTCATTTTGTTGCCAGACATTGCGCTATTGGGCACCGTGCTAAGCAAAGAAGCGTAACCCATGCGCATCACAGACGGGGTTTGGTGGTGGATAAACAGACAGACAGAATTAATTTACCAGCCAAGTTGCAGAAAACCAACTATATATAATTAATTAAAACAAAACAACAAAAAACAACAAAATATCTTAAATAAACTGGGTACTACAATCTCGACAGGAGACTGCAAAGTGACCAGCATTTCTGGTCTTCGCGTCAAGCAACCACCCTAAAATTGAAGTCGCTTGAAGCGACATTATTTTTGAAAAAATTATTTGCTAATTGATTACGATGATAATATAAAATGTGGCAAATTAACAATAGCTTTCAAGTAATTTCTTATCATACTCAACTTTAAATTGTGGAAAGTTAGTTGCTTAATTTCAGTTGGAATCGAGTACCACATTTTAGCTACTTGATATTTAAAAGATTTTTGGAAACGTGCTGTAGAAAATTTTGGAATGTAAAGTTTGTTTTCAGATTTTGCTCTGGTAAATTGCTCATGTACTGAGGAAATTGAGTTGAAGAACGTAAAAAATGGCTGAAGAAGGGTATGGTGGGAATATTGGTGCATAAGTTTAGCTATTTCCAAATTATAAAGCTCAGACAGTTTCAGTATTCCTAGTTTGTAATATTGGGGTTAGTAGGCATTCTTAACTTGGAATCAGTAATAAGTCGTATTGCTTTGTTTTGCAAACGCTGTTGTCAATTGAGGTAAGATTGGTTGGCGTTTCCCCACAATGGTAAACCAAATAAACGATGAGGATTAATAAGAGAATGCTATTCCAAAAGTAGTGCAGAAAAAGGAAATAGGTAACGAAGCTTGCTTTAAATGCCGACAAATCTGGCCACTTTGTTTTCGATAATGCATATGTGGGATTTGAAATTAAGTTTGTTATCAAGGTTTACACCAAGATATTTTGAGGATTCAAAACACTTAATCGGGCGTTTGTTATGAAATATACTTAGGTTTGTTGTTTGTGCAGTTAATTTAGAGGGAATCACAATTATTGCGAATTTTTCAGGGTTTATCTGGAGTTTGTTAGCACTAAACCATATTTGCAGTTTATTTATTTTTTTGTTACTATCATTTTCCAAAACAGTTAGTGAAAGGCTACTCACTAGAAAACAAGTATCAACGGCGAAAAGGCGAGGATTGCAACATACTGAATTTGGAATGTCATTTCAAGTTTCAAGTTTATTAAATAGCACTGCACAAGTCCAAAAAAAAAAAACAACTTTGCCAGTAAAATTAAACTAAACAAATATCAACAAAATAATATCGACAAGAGCAGCGACAGAGAAGCTACGTAGGGACCGTGAGGTCTTCGAGACAGTAGCCATCTCTGTTCATCTTGAAAAGATGACTTTAAATTCTAAGATAGTCGAGGGTAAGAAGAGGAAAAATAACAGGCAATAAAAGAATCCAAGGTGCTAATGTTAGCTACTATAATTCAACCAGTATGAAGAGCAACAGATCCCCGTCGTCAGCTAAAGCCACAGGAACCATGCAAAAAGCGCATCCACTGCGTTTCAGTAAATGCAAGAAGATAAATGAACCATACAATTGGTTGACTGAGTGTAAAACAAGAGAACTTTACTAATCAGTAATCAGATGAGTGAAGTAGATATGCTTTGAACATTTTTTTAAAGTTTCGAAATGAGGATTTTCGTATATTACTCGGGATAGAATTCCAGATTTTAGCACCAGTGAATTTAATGGATTTTGGGGTTCTTTGCAGTCTTAATAATGGCGTCTGTAAGTTTTCGTTGGTGGTAGACCTAGTTGAGTAAATATTTTTTGACAATGTAAAATAATTAGATAGATTTACAGGAAGATCGTTGCTGCTGTGTCTATGCACGAGTTTGGCCGTTTCATATTGAAATAACAAGGGTATAGTAAGAACATTTGTTTTTTTAAACAAGGGAAAAGCACTATCGTTCCATCCACTACAGGTCACGATTCTTATTGCTTTATTTTGCAATCTCATTAATTTAAGTAGATACGAATGATAGGTGTTACCCCATGCTAATATTCCATAATTAAGATGAGAGTGAATTAAAGCGTAATAAAGTTTAAGAAGAGCATCTTGAGGTAGAAAATATTTTAATTTACTTAGAATTCCCACGGATCTAGAAACCTTAGTTTCAAGAGCTTTGATATGGTCTGAAAAAGTTAACTTAGCGTCTAAAAGTGTACCAAGGTACTTTGCTTTGTTTACTGATTTAATAAGGCCGTCCGTACATTGAATATCAATGTTAATAGAGGGAGAATTGAGCTTTGGAGTAATTATTAATAAGTTTGATTTAGCAGGATTGAATGTTAGTTTATTAGCTCGCACCCACATACTAACTCTGTTGATTTCAGAGGTGAGCGAACTTTTCAATTGTTTTAACGAAGGAGATGTTACCAAAAGGCAGTTGTCATCAGCAAATAATCGTGGAGTGGAATCAATGCTGTTGGATATGTCATTAATATATAACAAGAATAGAAGTGGACCTAAGGTAGATTCTTGGGCTACCCCAATATTTATAGTACTTAGAGAAGAGTGGGAGTTATCAATACTAACAAATTGAGATCTGTCTTTTAAAAATGATTTTAAAAAGTCATTAACAATCCCTCTTAACCCATAATGATCAAGTTTTTGAAGAAGAATATAATGATCAACAGTGTCAAAGGCTTTGGCTAAGTCGAGAAGAACCAGTCCTGAATATAATTTCTTTTCTATATTATCATAACAAGTAGATAGAATATCTATAATGGCATGAGAAGTAGAATAGTTTCTTCTGAAACCGTATTGAGTTGAGAGAAGGACATTTTCATGATTTAAAAAATCAATGGTTCTAGTGTAGACCAATTTTTCTAAAATTTTTGAGAAACATGACAGGAGGGAGATGGGGCGATAGTTAATAACATTAGTTTTGTCACCAGCTTTATATATGGGAATAACTTTTGATATTTTTAGACAAGAAGGAAATACTCCAAGTGTTAGGCAAGCGTTACACAATAGCGCCAGTACAGGTGCAATGACCACAGCAGCAAACTTTAAATACTTTACATCGACACTATCAGGGCCACAGCTCTTGTTGGGATTGAGTAGATTAATGATATTATAAACTTCCATTGACGTGACAGGGCTAAAAAACATTGACGAGGAAACACGCCTAGTTAAATACGTACTAAGCCTAGGTGAATTGCTCGCATCAACTTTGTCAGAAAGTTTTTTACCGATACTACAAAAGTGATTGTTGAATTCTTCAGCGATTGCATCCGTTTTGTTGATTAAGCCATTTGCTGTATTGATACAGTTTGGAAAACTAGATTTAGGTTTTTGCGGAGTCAACGAATTGATAATGGTCCAAAATTTACGAATATCATTTCTGGAGTTAACTATTTCATCTTGAAGATAATGTTTTTTAGCATTTTTTTTTTTTTTAGTTAGTTTATTAGCGAATCGTTTGTAGATACGTTTTTGTTCTTCTGTACCTTGGACATAATGCGTGATGTAAAGTTTTTGTTTTTGCTTGATTTGATCCAAAATTTCATTTGTAATCCAAGGTTTAGTCAACAATCTACGCTTTTTGCGCGATGCAGGCTTGAGCGGTGCGTGCTTAATCGATACACGCTTTGAAGACACTAACAAAGTTTTTGAAATTGATTTCGGTTACATCAGTGGTAGTCAAAGTAATAGTATCTAAGAATTCAGTCATTAATCTTTGTAATTCAGCAGCGAAGTCATCTTTCTTGAAATGACTCATATCTCTGTAAAAGATAGGTTGCTCACAATGCTTGTTTTTTTGTTCATGTCTACTATTTGTTAGTACACATGCCACTGGATAATGGTCAGTTATATCACTTAAGAAAATAATAGGATATATAATACTTGTTGTGTCATTGGTAATTATATGGTCTAGAACAGTTTGCGATGTATTGGTGATGCGGGTTGGTTTGTCGATTAACAAGTAGGCTCCATTGCTGGCAACCATTTGAGTATAAGTGGATGCATTATTACTGGCGTTCATGAGGTTAACATCAATGTTGAGGTCACCGCAAATATAGTATTTCTGAGTTTGTTTTTTTTGTAAAAGTTTTTCATTTAGCGCTGAAATAAAATCATTAACATCACCTTTAGGATGACGATAAATTATGCCAAGGTTAAAAATTTCTCCAGAGGATTTTTCAGCAATTTGAAGCCAAAGGTCTTCACAGTTGGATTGCAATAAATTTTTACCAAGAACTGTGGCAGAAAAATTTTTAGAAACATAAGCTCCAACGCCGCCAGCATTTGTATCAGAATCTGCAGTGATAAGTGGAGCATATCCCGGTAAAGACACATTTGTCAAGGGATGATTTTTAAGTTTTGTTTCGGATAAGCAGATTAAATCTGGTAGCATCGCCAGAGAATTCAACAATTCATGATTCATGAGTTTGAAATTTTTGTTCACAGATCTGATGTTGATATGCATTATAAAAAGCTTTTTGGTTTTTAATGAGATTGGTAAGTTAGCATTAGTTTCGTAGTATCGGCAAGCTTTGAAATTACTAGTTAAGGTATTGTGCAAAGCATTGCTCAAATCAAATTTGGTGGAAGCAGCAGAATTTGCGCAAGTCGACATGGAGTCCTGCTGCAAGTCGCCCGCAGGTGCATTGCTTCCCACGCTGGTTTTCATGTCCATTGCAAACGTAAAAAGCTCAGTAGTAGCACAGTTTCGAATAACTAAATCTATCTAAGTTTGTAACTAGATTGTGGTCGAAATAATAAAATTAAAACACAGTAATCCATTCGCGTCACAGGCAAACTGCAGCAATTATATAATGTTCAATTAACACAGTATTTTTTCTATGCAACTCATGCCTATTGCATCAAGATCATAGGAGCGACATTCAAGTTGACAGAAAGAATATAATTAATGCTGATACGAAATAATCATTACGTAGTAAGCAAAGTATAAAACTTAATCATTTTAAGTAACACTCATTAACAGTTGATTGTACGTAACTAGCTTACAATTTAGATACGAGGTTAGAGAACCTTTGAGAAAATAATGTCATTTAGGAACAAATCTTTCTCCTTCTATATACAAGCAGTACATTCCAGCAGAAATCTTCCACGAGACTCTTTTACCACTGCTCTTTGCTTTATTATAATGAGGTAGTAGTTTCTGTTTTTGGATTTTCAGTTCTTGAGGCAAGTGTTCGGTTACATAGACATACCCAGGTAACTTGGGTTTAAGGTTCAACGATTCGTTATATGTCTTCAAATTTTTTAAGGATTGGAAAATCAAGTGTTTATCATTGGAATTCGTTAATTTAATAATTATTGGTCGAATCACTTTGCCACCAGCAGTATTGAATACTGGATGTTGTGGCAAACAGTGAACGTCAGCTAATTTGATAGTTTCTGGATTTTTAGAAGCAGAACATCCCTCATGAAATCATATACTAGTTTTCCAGATTCAGTTTTAGTTTCCCACACATTTTGCTCATTCTCTTTTATACCATAAATCAGAAGGTTAAGTTTCTTGCTGTATAATTCATTCATAAGCGCGTCAACTCTACTTCTGTAGTTAGCTTTTTGTACATATTCCTCTAAATCATCGCACCTGTTTTTTAATTTATCAAGTGCTGCGTCAGTTTTAGCTTGAAAATCATTCACCTTGTCATAATCAGCTTTCGTTTGTTTAATTTCTTCAACTTCACTTTCAAGATTAGTTATTTTATTTTCAACAACACTTATTCTTTCATTGAAATTGTCTATACTTGTTTGCATGGCGGTAGATTTCTCAATCAAAAGGTTCAGTTTTCTCAACACTTCGTCAATTTTCGATTCAGACATGTTGCACTTAAATTGTAGTCGCTTCAATCTGCCAGTTTCTGCGCTGCTAGTTTTTACCAACCGCTCGCCAGCTCGACTGTTTCAGAATGTGACATTTACATCACGGCTTCCCAAACTTTTTTGCTCGTGACCCCCTTTAGTCTTATAAAGATTTTCGCGACCCCTTTTCATCTTATAAAATTCTCGCGACTCTTCATGTTAAAATAATAAGCACTATTAGTTGTGTATTTGAGGTAATTATTAAATCGAAAAAAACAATAAAAAGGCACTGGTACCCAGGTACTAAACGCAAACACATTTGCAAACACGCTTTATGCATTTATTGCTTTGGGGGTGTCACACTCCCAATAAACGGTCTCAATTTTAACTAAACTGACCATCAGATCAAAACTATGTCGCACGACAATATGTCGCACGAAATGTTATAACAAGAATAAAATTACCAAGCCGTAGAAAGATTACGGCCGTTAACCTTAATTTAAGTTTAAACAGTTGTTTTGTTCTTTCAAGAGCAAAAAGCACCTATAGCTTCCCAGTGGCGTGTAGGCTATAAGATAGGAGGGCATTGCACCTTTACTCTATGCCCGCCAGCATATTTTCCATGGTCACAACGTTGTCACAAAAAACAACTACTTTATTTTGCTGTAAGCAGTGCCGTCGCCAGAGCAATGAAAGTGACGGGCACTAGCCGAAAGCAAGGGAGCACTAAAATCAACAGTTACTGAACTTTTGCACATAAAAACTGATAATTTACGGCTACAGATTATGCTCTATTTTAACAATTTTGCATTCATGCCTGAAAAACAGACGTATAAGGCCGGCAGCGTTTCTTAGCTCGTTTTGTGTCCGGCCAATATAATCACTTGAAAAATCTGTCTGCAGCAGTGAGTTCGACCGAAAGCGCAACCAAGATTTTTCTATGAGGGAGGGGGCTTAAACCAAAAGTAATTCCTTTTTGCAGTGTTTTGTCATAATCATAGGTGGGCACGGTACTTTGCAAAAGCACCGCGGTACCGGTACTTGGTATTTTGCTAAAATTAGTACCGCGGTACCGGTACGGTACTTTCAAATTAAAAGTACCGCGGTACTTTTTAAAAAAATTAAAAGAAAAAAATTGGACTGATTAACCTCGTTTACTGGATTGTAAATCATCACTTTTAGCAATTTGGTTCGTTTCCGCGACTAGTGCGAACTCCGTAGACCTACAGTTCGTTTTACAGAAAGTTTGCCGTAGAATAGTAAGCAGTTGCAGAGTTAGTATTACTACAATAGTGAGTACAGTACTAGCTAGTGATGAAATTGACTCGATAAAGTATCTAACTTATACGAACTACGGTCACCGGGCTACTTATTGTTCTAGACTTAGAGTATCTTGTGCCCAATAATAATAACCCAACAGCAGTCATCTCTAAAGCATCACGTACGTAAGTTGACACTGAAGGATACTCTGACGATCATCAGCTCCCAATTATTGCACAAGTGACATTTACACAAAACTTAGAAATTGGGGGATAAATTGCACTTTTGGGAAAGTGTACTGTTTTGATTTGTTTTTAGTCGATTCGTTGCTGCAGTTACTTTTTGCATTTCTTATTTAAAGCTAGATGGAAGCTTACCAGTTGCCAGCCTAAAACGAACGACGCATGTTAATGGTGACTTCTAAAAAATTCTTTTGTTTCCCCATAATGAGAACAATTTCAAAACTACAGCATTTTTTGTTGCTGCTGTATAGCATATTTATTCTCTTGTCACAACACAGCGTTAGACGCTATTTATTGCACAATCCGCACACTTTCATTGTGATATTTACTTCGTGCCTGGAGGAATTTTCACCTGCTTAAGAGTTTCTAGTTTTCCAATGTCCCGTGAATTTCGATTTCTTACCATTGAATTTCTGGCTAGTTCGAAGCCACAAGCAGAGATAATCATCGTAAAGCGCTCAATCCAAGGACGCAACAACGTAACCAGTGTGTGGGTTGAACACAGATTATGCAATTAGAGTTGTCGCAAAAAAGCTTTAGCACTTTTGACCATGCTTTTGGGGGACTCTCAAGAAGATTCTTTGTTTCTTCTGATTATAAAAAAAATTAGCTTTTCGGCCAAAGCCGTTAAAATACAGGGTGAGCCAAAAGTAGGTGGACAGTAAAAAAAAATTAAGTGTAACATAGTAATAGAAAACAGGTAAAATTAAAACAAATTTTAGTACTAAAATTGTAATTATATACCACAAATAACATAGTTGTAACAAAGTTAAAATGAACAATTCAATTAAAGTAACTGAGGCATAAATCTATTCAATATGCCGTCCACCTACTTTTGGTTCACCCTGTATTTATTTTTTGTTATGTTCAATTTCGGGTGTTCTAAAAGAGGTGCAATCATAAAAATTGATTTCTTGGGGATTAATTTGTGCGGTTTCAGGGGAGATGGCACCCAAAAATTTTCAGAGACAAAACCGTGTTTTTTACTCGACAATTTTGCACAAAATTAGATTGCGTTGTTTTGCCCTGTGGAACTTATTAGAAGAGTGTATAATGTTTAGGAAGAAAAAAAAAATCATCGCGGCCAAAGCCAAAGTGAGGTTGGTGCAGATGAAAGGATTCTTGAGATAATTTTTCTGTATAAGTATTACCGAGTGAAATACTTTTGGCCGTATTATACACCGTTTGTGAATGAGAACATCTTCTTCGCCAAACGTTACAGGCATATTTAAAGTCAAAAGCTGATAAAAATGGATACCGGCAGTAACGTGCAGTAAATTTTTCTTCAAGCATGCCCGTAACCAAAAATTTGCAATGAAGGGGGGGACGTTGCGGGGGTCTGGGGGCTGATCCCCCAACCACCGAAGGCAATTGGAGTCGGGGGCAAGGCCCCCAGCCACCGGAGGCATAGGGTGTAGGGGCGGATCCCCCAGCTCTTGACAAATTTTTATTTTTTTGGCAAAAATAACGTAATTTTAGGCCTATTTTGATAAAAATCAATGCTATTAATACGTGGCATAAAATTAGCACTGCAAAAAATCATTATACCGTACTAGTTGCATAAATGGTTTACGTGGGAGGTAGCTATTGCTAGAATTTCAGTTCTCTTATTTACAAGTTAGTAAATCATAAAATCCTATTTCGGTAGTTTAGTAAACCTCGCAAGAAGTAATCTATTTCGGCTAAATTTTATAGTGAAAGATGTATGCATATATGGGGGCCAATCGAAGTAAGGTCGAGAAAAGTTGTTGAGCATTTTTCAAAAAGCGATCAAATTTGATTACCAATTTTCGGCTATTCTTTATAGTCTTTTTTCTGATTTATAAGTTTTATTTTTGACAAATTAGCTCCCTCCCTCCTTCAATAAACATTACAAAATATGCTTTAAATAATTTTTTGAATCTATTCTAGAGCAAAAAACAGTATCAGAAGTGCTAACAACGTAGTATTTTTCTTATTCTGCATTTTGGTCGGCAGACCAATTTATTCACCCCGCACCCCCTGGCTACGCTATTGTATTCACGCCTGATGTGATGAGTATTCATTGCATAAGTCGTCTCTTACAATTTTTTCTTAGCGATTTTGCTTTTGTTTCGCCGGTGCATGAATACTGGTAATGCATTAATTTGCCATTGCAAGAAAACGCCAATTTTTCAAATCGGCCAGCAAACTGCAAACGCTAAGTCCCTGCGGTGGTAGTAGCGAGTAAGACCAACAGTTAAACACTAAATTAAAAAAAAAAGATTGGTTGTTTAACGTTTCAAGTTTTTAATGGTACGTTCTTAAAATCCGTACTAAAAATAAAAAATAAAATAAAGTACCGGTACGATACCGCGGTACTTTGCTATTTTTTGGCGGTACCGGTACCACAAAAGTACCGACGGTACCGGTACCAAAAAAGTACCGCGGTACTGCCCATCTATGGCCATAATGCATCAACTAATACAAGTTCAATAAGAATTCAAAAATTGCAGATATTTTTGTTGATGGGGGTATTTAACGTTACATCAGTCGTATGAGATTAGATTAGTTTTGACTCCATCCTTCTTGACCTACCCAATCCAGAGATTTTTTTTTTCAAACACAACCTAAGGTTCTCCACAATTATAAAGCTTATTGGCAACCATGACGTTACAATGCAGTAGCCTAGTCCAAGGCTTCCCAAACTTTTTTGCTCGCGACATAGGCATAGCCAGGGGGGGCAGGGGGCCTGGGCCCCCCACAATTAAAATACCACCGATGATAAACAAATTATGACAACTTAGCCTAGCGATGTTTAGTTGCAGTTACGGACAATGAGGGAGCCCCGGGGCCCCTAACTAACCACCAGGAGGCCCCAAAGCCTCTAACTAACCACCAGGAAGCCCTGGGGCCCCTAACCGACAGCCAGGGGCCCCTAACTGACAAAAAGGGGCCCTGAACAGGGGGCCCTGGGGCCCCTAATTGACGACCAGGGGCTCCGGGGCCCCTAACTAATGATCAAGAGGGTCTGGGGCCCTTAACTGACAACCAGGGAGCCCTGGGGCCCCTAACTGACAAACGGGGGCCCCGGAGCCTCTAACTGATGAATAGTGGGCCCTGGGTTCCTAATTGACGACCAGGGGCCCTAACTAACAACCAGAGGACTCCAGGGCCCCTAAATAACAACCAGGGGCTATGAGGCCCCTAACTGACAACCAGAGGGTCCTGAGGCCTCTAACTGACAACCAGGGGCCCTAGAGTTTCTAACTGATGAACAGGGCGCCCTGGGGCCCCTAATTGACGACCAGGGCCCCTAACCAACAAACAGAGGGCTCCGGGGCCCTTAACTGACAACCAGGGAACCCTGAGGCCCCTAACTGAAGACCAGGGGGCCCCGAACTAATGACTAAGGGTTCCGGGCCAGGGGTGCCGTAATTCAAATTTTTAACAATTTATATGCAAAACTTGTAAAAAAGAGTTTTGTGCTAAAAGTTACAATCTCAGGCCCTCGTTTAACGTTAATGCTATAACACAGGCGTTAATGCAAAACCTCTATTGAAATACTACCAATGATGAATATAATGAGAGCATAGCCAGTATGTTTTTTCTTGTCCGGAATTGCAGTTTCTTTAGTTTAGAATTTACGCGTACAAAAGTACGTAATAATAATGACGACCACCTGTCCACGTCATAATAATGTCATGTAATTCCTGCAGGTTTCAAAAAACTATCAAGTGACTTGACTCAAGTCCTCCACGATTAGAAAAAAAGTTATTTTAATTTCGCTTTAAATGTTCTTTTTTATGAAAGAACTTAAGGGCACGATCTTATCTTAAAATCATAGGCAAAGCCAGGGGGTGGCCCAGAGTGCTCGGGCCCCCTCAATTGAAATGCCACCAATGACAAAAATTTACCAAAAAAACTTGTTTCTTCATTTTCAGTTTCTTTTAGCATCTTTGGGTACAACAGTACACGCGTACAACAGTAATTAACAATAAATAATATTGACAACCAGGAGGCCCGGCGCACCCCCTTAATTCAATTTTTTCAAACCAATTTAAACGTGTAACCAGGGTGAAATCAAGGGTTTTTGTCCTAAGAGTTGCTACCTCAGGCCCTCATCTAAACTTTTTATGAACGTAATGCAATAACCAGCGCTGTATTTGCCATATGGGACAGTGCCAGAGCTCAGCGCTCAGATAGTAGAACTTTTTTTGGTCTTCGTTTACATTTGGCAGGAAGATGTTGCTTAAGTGCCAGGAGCCTCGCGCAATGTAAATTCGGCCCAGAAATAACATGTTTAGTAAGCGTAACCATCTATTGTACCATTTTTCAAAAACAATTCACCTCCACTTCGCCAGTTTTAACGCACAAAATACTTTAAAAAAAAATAGCTTGGGAATATGCTCAATAAACAAATTATTGAATATCAATTGAGAGGGCCTGGGCCCCATGGCCGTACATGTACTACGACTGGTTAACTTCATGACAAAACAAAAATCCTGAAGGAAAATCTTCGAGTGGTTACTATTTATTGCTAAAATATTGCAGGAGGCAATATGCTTAACTTCCCGCAACATGGACCAAATCACTTGCAATTAAAATTTTACGCCATAATACAAGATTTTTAAACGTGTTTTGAACTTTAATGGCAAGTAAATGGAGGATTTAACAGTTAAATTTTTTTGGATTGGCTTTCGAACGTTACAAATCTAGTTCTTTGAAATGGCTTTGAACACGTCTGAAAAGTGATCCAATGGGATTAAAATGGCTTTTTTTTCCAAAAACTTATAAAAATCGCCCAGCGGCTGGGAGCTTTGCCCCCAGACCCACATAGCCTTCGGCGGCCCCCAGACCCCCCTCTGTGATACGTTTGAGTACACTAGCTTGCTCAACACGTCTCCTTTCCAACTATTAGTTTTCGCTCTTTCTCTTCACCAAAATCCTGGTTAAGTGCCAACGAGCTACAGCTTCAGATCTTCCATTCTACGATATCTTTACCCCACAAAAAGTTCCTTTTTTTGCAAATTTCTGATGACGTCATTGCATGCAATTTGTGGTTTGGGCCCCCCCAATCAAAAATCCTGGCTATGCCTATGGCTCGCGACCCCCTTTGATCTTATAAAGACTTTTGCGACCCCTTTTCATCTTATAAAATTCTCGCGACTCTTCACGGTTAAAATAATAAGCACTATTAGGTGTGCATCTGTGGTAATTATTAAATCGAAAAAAATAATAAGGCACTGGTACCCAATGCGTACTAAACGCAAACACATTTGCAAACACCCTTTTTTGCATTTGCCTTTACCGCTGCTTCAACGTCAACTGCAGTAGGCTTGTTACCGTTATCGTTCACCTTTTTTTTAACCTACTATCGATTGATTACAATGTAACCGGTAGTAGCAGTACGGTAGTTATAGCTGTGCTCAACTATGTTATAGTACATCCCTACTCCTCTACCAAACTACCGGTACTACAGCCAGGCGGGTAGCCAGAATTTTGCAGTGGGCAAGGGGGTGTTACGGGGGTCTGGGTACGGAGCCCCCAGCGCTCGAAAATTGTGTAACTTGGGGGGCAAAAATAATTACATTTTAGGCCTGTTTTGATAAAAATTAATGCTATTAAAACGTGGCATAGAAGTTAGCAGTACAAAAACTTTAATATAATACTAGCGTAAATGGGCTATGAGGGAGGTAGCTATTGCTAGAATTTCAGTTCTCTTTTTACAAGCTGGTAAATCATTACATTCTATACCGGCAGTTCAATAAAACTTTCAAGGAGTTATCTATTTAGCCTATGTTTTATAGAGAAAGATATAATTAGAGGGGCTAACGGAAGTTTGAGAGAAGTGATTGGTAATTAAGTAATAATGATTATTCGTCATCCCCCCCCCCCCCCCCACTCCTGAGCTTATATACAGTACATTTTTGATGAAACCTATGTTAAGCATTTTTCAATATGCGATCAAATTTGAATACCGATTTTTGGCTATGTTTTAATTTTTTTCTGATTTATGAGTTTTATTTTTGACAAATTAGCCCCCCTCCTTCTAAATGAACGTTTTAAAATATGGCTTGAATCATTTTTTGAGTCTATTCCAGTGCAAAAGACAGTCTCAGAAATGCTAAAACGTGGTATTTTCCTTCTTCTGCATTTTGTTCGGCAGGCCAATGAGCGGGCTACAGCCCCCCTGACTACGCTATTAAATACATCACTATAAAAGCATTAAATCGGCATGGATCTGTTCTATAATGTCATAAACCAAAGTGAATAGCACAAGTTAGGCATCCAGCTGTGCTACATGATATGAATAGGGAAAAACAATCTGCTGTCTTTTTATATAATACGTTGTTCACCGAAGTCTTACTATTTAGCAATGTCTATTTAAGTAGAATCTAAGGTTAAGTTAAGAACGACGATTTGCAGAATTGCAGGAGCTTTTAACGACAGTCAGGGTTTGCTGAAAGTAGTAAAAATTGGTATACTCTTTGCGACCCCTTGAGGCCCTATACGCAACCCATTGGGGGTCGTGACCCCCAGTTTTAGAAGCCTTGGCGTAGTCCATAAGGCCTATATTAATCTCTACTGTACTGTAATAATAAAAAAAATAATTGAAGGGCTTGGCGCATAACTATGTTAACTCAGTTTTTTACGATTTTGAGTTAAATACACATGAGTGAGTTTTTACTTAAGATCTATTTTTTGCGCTTGGTTTTATTTAGCTAGCACGCACAGTTTTTGAGATAGGCAATGCATTACTATGTTAACTCACGTAAAAATTCCATTTTTGCATGCAAGACAATGCCAACTCAATGAGTTAACATAGTCTTGCAGGAAAAGGTGGAGTTAACACAGTTTTGCACAAAATTATTTGCGACTTTGCAAAATAAATGCCAGTTAACATTTTAATTTACCGGCACAGTAACAGTTTAACCTTGTTCTGAATGCTACGTGAAAATCAGAGTGGGCATTGCACAGTTTTAAACAAAAAGTATCGACTGAGATGCATTAGTAAGTAGTACTGCAACAGCAATAATGATGCAATATTTCCCTTACTTTTTGTTGGCAGAGCCCCCACAGCACTCTAAAGCCGATTTATTGCCAGCAACGACATGATTGTCAGCTGCAGCACATAATGCTTTGAAAATAGGACCCAGCAGCGTCTATCTTGACTTCCAGCAATATTAATCACTAACTCAATATAAGTATTGTCAGCTGCCGCATACAATGCTTTCAAATATAGTACCAACTTTCGACTAATTTGACCTACAACAGCGAAATTAATTACTTACTCCGAAAAGAAAGCGGTCTCATCAACAAACCTTTATTGTTGCAAGTGAGCTTTGAAAAGTAAGGACCAAAAAACCGGACGTTCCACGGCCCATTCATGCAAAAAAAGTGCAGGATTTTAAAAAATAAACTCAATTTATTCCAGGACCTCATCGCCATTTTTGTTAAACTTAATGGGAAAAAAGTGGTGCAGATTCCGAGCCGGAAAATTATTGATTCAAACTGTTGTGTTTGGCAGTATTTGTTATCATAAATAAAACAAAAATAACAAGTTAATGATACTTAACATGTTAATGCAGAGAGAATATTAATTTCATTAAAAAAATTGTGTGCATAAGTATGTTAACTACTGGTTCCACCTGTTTGACGAACCAAAGCAATGTGTTCTAATTAAATAATTATGTTGGTTGTTAGCTTAAAAAAATTCCGTGATCACATGTTTGATGATTTTTTTATCAAAATTTAAAAACATTCTGATTTAATACCGCAAAAAAATTGAAAACTTTAAAGCCCAATATCTCAAAACTTCAAAAAATGAGTTAACATAGTTATGCACTAAGCCCTTCAATTAAACTGTTAAAAAAGTGCCCCCAACAGGCAGTTTCGCCCGTACGCTCTTTAGGATACCCTATACTGTATATTTGAAAGATCTCTGTGGCTTGGCCCAATTGGGATTTTGTGTTAGCGCGTAGTTGGGACTTTGCGTTAGCGCATTGTACCTTTTTAGTTTTTGTTCAAGACTTTTGGCAGACGAGAATTGATTTGCTCATAACGAGCTAACGGTTAAATCTAGAAAGTTGAAATTGGGACTCAACATGAAATTATGGAAAGCGTTTTGTGTACCAATTTTTGGGACACTAGGTCACATGATCGTGAATTGACACACAAATAAACATAAAAAATTGGCAATTTTTGGTTTGAAAAGTTATTAATTCGCCTATAACTCATAACTACAAAAAATCAGCAATCGAATTGCAGTGAAAGTTTTTTATTCATTTCTATGTAAAAAAAAATTGACTATGTCTTTGCTGTGCTTAAAGCTAATTAATTACGATTTGATGTGAATTTTTATTAGCAAAATGCATATCAATTTGCCAATCCCGATGAATTTCTCCAGTGTTAAGTTAAGCTTCTAGCTGTGTTTGGCAAACATTGAAGCTGGTAAGTCCTTAGGGACAAAAAATTCAATTTTAAAGCGATTTTAAAACCCGAAATATCGCATCTCTGAAAACTGTTTTTCACGCAAGGCGCTTCCACATACCAAAAAAATAAAATCGAGCTAAAGTTGAATATTTCTTGAACTTTACATTGATTTTAAACGTTATGGTGAAAATTCGAAGTGTTAATCTTTCCTAGTTTTTGAGATATCGACTTTTTTCAAAAGTAATTTTGCAAAAGGGAACATCTGCTCACATCTTATTACGTAATAAAGGAAATAATTTTAGCAACACGCAATAGCTTAAAAAACAAAAAACTGTGAACTTAGTTTTTGTCTTCAGTGGCAATTTAATTTTCAGTTTTGATTCGATTGTTGAATTTGATTCGCAAAATACCATTCAGTCCAGTGGTGTAAAGTAACGAAATACTTTTACTTGAGTAGATTACTTGAGTAGTTTTTTTCGGTAACAAGTACTTTTTGAGTAGTTTTTTTTTGACTACTTTTACTTTTACTCAAGTAGTTTTAGTCTGAAGTAACGCTACTTAAGTACTTATTATTTGATAAAAGTACAAAGTAGTTTTAAAATTTGAGCCGCAGTGTTGCCTGCACTTTAACTGTGGGCACCTGCAGTCAATCATTCGTAAATGCGCAGTCAGGCTATTCTCTCTTGGTTTTTTCTTTCTTTAAATTCCACGCTTGACTGCGCTTATGAGCTTTTGAAAACGACTGCATTTTTTCTAATCAGGCACCGGTAAACATCGACTTCTTAATCAGGACTTGGAACCAAAGTTTTACCGAATAGTTAGCCTGCAACATTATAGGTTAACCTAACCATTTTAACACCAATAAAATGCAAACGAATCGTCACTTTTCCTGAAGTCATGAGTAGAGTTAGTAGGTTAGGGTGCATTTACAATCGAGCTGTTTGTAATTAGGGTGAAAGGTCCATTCGCGTTTTGCTGTTTTGTACGACTGGAGGATTAGACAATCGCAGAAATTTATTGATGAGTGGAGATATGAGATCCTGGCAGGCGCATAGCCAGTAATTGGCAATCGGGGGCTAATTCAGAGGCTGGAAACAATATCAAACGATCTTATCCCAGATTTTGATCGGTTTTCACGCAGATTGAGTTGGTTTTACAGTCCAAATTTTAGGCGATCTCCAAAAAAAAAAACGTCTTCAAATTTTTTTTCAGGCAAACTACAAAATTTTAACAATTCAAAAAATATTGCTGTCCTCAAGCCGAGGACAGGCATTTTTTTGAGGACTTGAGGCTTCGACTTCGAGGCCAAGACTTCAAAATGTGTCCTCGTGAGTCGTGACAAGGACGTCCTCAAAGACTCCACCTCTGCTGAGTAGCACTGTAGCAGTAAAACTTCATCACTGAGTAATAAACTGATGAAATGTTTAGTTTCTCTGTTCTTGAGAACAGTGTCTTGCAGTTTGAGAGCCTGGGGTTGAACTGATAAATATGCCGACAAGATGGTATAGCCTAGTGGTTAGAGCATCTGTACATCGAGCTGAATATTTGGGTTCAAATCTGGTCCAGTCAAGCCAAAGACTTAAAAATAGGTAGCCTACTGCAAACTGTATGCACATCTTCCTGCTTGACAGTCTGCATTGAAGGTGATAATGTGCTGCTCAGTGCTTACATTTTGTATGGTAGAGAGGTGGCAGCTTGCCTCAACGACCCTAATATCACTCTGGGTTTCCTGGTCAAGGCAACACTGTGAATAAATCAGTAAAACTGAAAACAAACATGGTGGAATTCAGGAATTGCATGGTAAACTTTGTCTAGGCATGCAGCAGGTTTCCTAAAGTGCAGCAAGTAAATTGAATTGGAATTAAATTAGGTTGCAGTCTAACCTACTACTGCTGTGACAGGAAACTGGTATCAATCAATGAATGACTGTGCTTCACTCACAATTTCAATTATGTTTTTATTTAAATTTCAATTATGTTTTCAATTATTATTTATGACGACCCTGATCGAATGGTCCCGGTTCAACCCGCACCCTGGCCACATTGTTGCGTCCTTGGATAAGACGCTTTACAATTATTATCTCTGCTTGGTGGCTTCGAACAAGCAGCAAATTCAGTGGACAAGAATTCGAAAAAATCCACAGGAACATTGGATCATCGGAAACTCCTAAGCAGGTGCGGATTCCTCCAATCACGAAGTAGTCGTTGTAATGAAAAGTGTGCGGATCGTCCAATAAGTTAGCGTCTGACACTGTCCCGTAACCGGAGGATAAATATGCGCTATAGCAGCAGCTTTGGTGCATGACTCTTGGTGCACCCTGTTGACATAGTAGGCTTGATTGATTGATGCATCTTTATCCTCCTTTCACAAGAAAGCGACGGTGCGCTATCCTTTGGACGAATCCGCACTCGCGTAGGAGTTGACCATTTTCCAAGTTTTCTGGTTGACCTATGACTTCTTCCCACATAAATTTGCTGCTTGTTTGAAGCCTCTAAGCAGAGATAATCATCGTAACGCGTCTTTTTCAAGGACGCAAAAACGTGACCAGGGTGCGGATTGAACCCATGATCACGCGCTCAGGGTCATCGTAAATACGACGCTTTTACCCTCTTGGCTACGCTGCCGACACTCAAATAAACCACTTCCACAGTGTTTTTACTTTTTAGCATATAAATTTAACAATGGCAGTGAATGAGTATTAGAGCAAATATTTTATGAATTGATTCCTTGAATATAGTAACAAAAAACATGCACAATTAATATTTCATGACTTTTTAAGATAGAGAGGGGTTACAAAATCAAGCGCTTGTGGCAGTGATGTAAAGTAGTCAACCAGTTGTCATATGTCAATTGAATAGTTTGCTTATTTTGCGTGAATACTTTCAGAAATACTTCTCCTTGAGTAGTTTTAAAATGACTACTTTTTTACTTTTACTCCAGTACTTTTTTTGGTCAGTACTTTGCACTTTACTTCAAGTAGTTTTTTTGTCAGTAACGAAACTTTTACTTGAGTACAATTTTCGAGTACTTTTTACACCACTGATTCAGTCACGTTTTGACAATCTCATCACTCGGTCAATTATTATTTTCAACAAGATTGGCAGTATGGTACGGTGCGTTCACAATTTGCGTACTACGTACCTCGCACCCTGAACCGTACCGCACCAGCATACCGTAGGTCAGTTAAATTTTTGAAGCGTATCGTATCATTATACCGTACTCGTATACCGTTGCAAAAAAAGGCATACCATACCAGCGTACCGTACTTCTTACCAAAAAATGAGGCGCACCGTACCGTACTTACGTATCATACCGTACCGTACTTACGTATCATATGGTACCTTACTGCCATTCTTGCTTTTAAATACTTGCAATTTTAACTAACTTTGAAATCACTAACTGATAAATCTCAATTCACACATTTTGCTTCCGCTTTAGCTATCTTTTGCCTCTGCATACAAAAAGCCGGTGCAATGTGCAAAAAGTCTGGGATTTTTAAACCACTGCATATTCAGCTGAAGTGTCGCAGTGGTTTCCGTTCAAAATTTTCTGCAATATATGGCATGCCACGATAGTTTTTGGCTCCTAGCATCTATATAGGCAAAAATAATGACATCAAAATTGGCCATAATTGTGACTGTGTCTTGTGACATCATAACATAATTGTAAGGGGCTGTTCATAAAAGACGTCCGCACAAAATTGCAAAAAATTGACCCCCCTCCCCCATGTCTGCAAAATGTCCGCAGTGACTAAACCCCCCTCCCCCTTGTCCATGCGGACACAAAAATGTACGTTTTATGCGTGATTCACACTGGCCCGGAAAACCAAAAACGGAATAAAACAATCTGCGATTTTCTGTCGCGGAAAAAGTTGAAATATGGACGTCCGCATTCTAGAAACCCCCCTTGTCCGCAAATCTATTACCCCCTCCCCCCCTGAGTGCAGACGTTTTTTATGAACAGCCCCTAACGACAAATTAAGAGGCTATAATGATTATTTGACAATAGCCAAGACTATGTACACGCCGGACACGGTCGCATGAGTCTTCATTACGGCGCACGTTGCACATAAAACGTTTAGTAGGCAAATTCAAACAGCGTACGAACGTACTATACCAGTACCATTGCAATAAGGCTTACCGTACCAGCGTACCGTACTTCTTAGCAAAAGTTGAGGCGTACCGTACCTACGTACCGTACCATACTGCCGTCCTTGATTTTCAATTCGTTATCAAGCGCACAAGAAATTAAAAATTTTCATTGTAAAAGGATCCTTTATTACGTAATACGATGTGAGCATATGTTCCCTTTTGCAAAATTACTTTTGAAAAAAGTCAATATCTCAAACACTAGGAAAAATAGGCAGTCCAAATTTTCACTATTAGCTTAAAAAATCAGCAAAACTCAAAAAAATTCAGTTATAGCACGGTTAAAGAATGAATTTTTTTTAAAGCTGTAATGCGAGTGGTTATAGGCGGGCTTCCGTTCCAAACTCCTAACTTCTGGTAGTTGAGGGTTTTATCCCAGATCTACAGTATGCGTGAGGTCCACAAACTAACTTGAGGTTTATTCTTCCAAGTTACGTTAAATTTTTTTTTTTCCGAAACGATAACACAATTGCTAGGCTTTTCCTCAGGCCCCAACGCAGAACCTCAACTTTCAGTTAATAAAAACATAAATACGGAAAACTAGTCCATTAAAAGTTAATTAAATTAAACAAAATTTCAGAGCGGCTGGAGGCTTTGATCCCAGATCTCTGCATCCAATACATAGCAATAAATACTTGATTTATCAAAAATTTTTGCTTCGCCCTCCCACACCTCAAAAATCTAAATGCCTCTTCCTAATTTTATCAATGGCTACGAGCTCGCTGAGCGAGTGCAGATTGGTCCAAAAGAAGTAGCTACACTGTCGCTTTTTCCTGAAATAAGGAAGAAGATCGAAACAATCAACACATCGGTACTGTCAAAGATGACGTAAGCAGTAGCGAATGCAGAATTTTGAAAAAGGGGGTCCAGAAAATTTGAGAAGAACATACATCAGAATGTAAATTGTTTCACCCAAAATTCGTCCAATTTTTTGCCCAAAATTAGGTGAAGAGCAAAAAAAAGGTCTTCACTCAAATTTGGTCAGATTTTTTGCCCAAAGTTAGGTGAAGAGCAAAAAACAAAAAAGGTCTTTACTCAAATTTGGTCCAACTTTTGGCAAAACTAGAGTGCAAGCCTGAAACAAACGTTCCAAGCAGACCTATTGTGTGATCAAAGCTTCTGCCCAACTAGCAAAGGGGGGGCCATGCCCCAATTTTACATACTTTTGCTATGCTGATTTTACTATCCTGGCGACCCCTCTAAATACGCTCCTGGACGTAAGCATATTAACAAACAAACTTTCAAGACAAATCATTGAATGCAAGATAATTGATTATGTCACACATCGCCAGTTACTATCTTAGCAAACAAAAAGAAATAGAACAAAAGGTGTGGAAATGCCTTTTATGATGTCGGTAGCTTTGCAAGTAGCAACAAAACTTTTTGATCAACAGGCAGCAGAACGACCAATATTATTTTGTAACTTGATGCGGATTTTGTAACTTGAATAGCTGACAAAAAATTTGACATGCGATATTTTCCTAAAACTCAATCCTACACCCACAATTCACAAATGGCGTGTTGCGGCATTTTCTTAAAAGAACTATATTATATGGACAGTCTGCTCAAATTTTAAAAACAAAATCAGAACAATGTCTGTCTGAGTAATCGTCTTGGAAAAAGATATAAGTTAAGAACGCGGGCGAAATTTACAAATATAAATCAAATTCTTATCAATAATAATGCAGAGTCTAGTTCAAGCGGTTAAAAATCTTATAAATTTTGGAGGGCTCATTAGGTGGACCAACTCGATCTTCCCCAATCCTCCAAAATGGTTATATATCATTTATATACAGTTACATCAACCTATCCTTAAAATTTTGTTTGCTTATTTCAAATACTAAAAAGTTCACATTCTAAAGGACTTGTTTGGGGTGTTCCACCGTCGTGAAATCTTTACTTTTTATATTTTACATCTCTTTTATACTCACCTATTCCGAAAATTTGGTTTGTCTACAGCGCGATAAACAAACACACTTTATTTTTAGGGGAAATCCTCTAACGTCGAACTCCTAAATTTTGTCATTTTCAAGCCACAAAGATGTTTATTTTAAGACAACTGCGGGTTCCGCTATTTCATCTTATTCAATCTCTGGCTTCAGTCAAAGCGCTCCAAAAAATCCTTGCAGTTTTTTTTAGTATCAATTCTATTTTGCTGCGTTCACTTTGGTTGAATGCTACTGGGAGTATGCAAAATGTCCGCGTTTTTTATATCAACATCAGTACATGTTGTCGGCCATGATAGTTGCAAACTCCTAAAATATAACGAAAAAAATTGAAATTGAAATTGATCACCAACTGTAATTTTTGTAAAATTTTTCTTTAAACATAAATAGTTAATTAGGCATTAAATAACTTCGATACAAAGCAATATCATTCAAATTAGGCTTGATTTTTAGGTTTTAACTTCGAAGAGATTTTACGCCGTTAAATTTTTGGTTATTCGAAGATTTCTTGACAATTTAAACAAACTAGGGCATGTTTTATTTAATCTAAAACGCGTTTTTTAATTTCGCAAAAGGGAACATATCTTTTTCAACTTAAAAAACGGTTTTTAATTTAGCAAAAGGAAACATTCAGATTTTTCCTTATTCAACATAATATTTATTATGTCATAGTTTGACAACAAAGACGCATAAAAACTGGATTATCTCGGAAAGTTAAAATTGAAAAATTAAAAATGTTACCTTTTGCAAAATGACGGGAGTCAAGTATAGCACTTTATTCTTAGAACAGCTGATATGGCTACTTCAATACTACACAGAAAATCTCTGACTTCTACGAAGTAGAAGTCGTCGGCTTCTCTGTATCTGCTGAAGTGCCAGGCTCAGCAGTATCCATTATTGCCTCACAGGTTCTCATCACCCTTTGGCGATCGCGATGACGTCTCCAGATTCTGAAACTGCTTGGCACTTTTCTTCTTTTGGAACTGAACTCGACGATAACCAGCAAATGGGTTGTAGTTCAGTTCCTTCAGCATGGTTAGCGAAGGTTCCCGAACGGATACTACATGTAGCACCCCTCCGTTCCACTTCGCTGAATGCTTTGTTTCCAAATCCGTACAACTGATTTTCGCATTACAACGGGAAACCAGCATAAGGGTATCGGAAATGCTTAAATCTTTATCCTCTGGCAACCAGATTCCAAAGGTTTTTGCTAGAGGCAAGTTATTTTTAGGGCCTTTTGCATCGTAGCTTTAATGAACTACCAAGGATGGTACAATAGCCTCAACCACTTGTTTTGCCCACTCCAAGGTTTTCTCATCCTTGCATATCATCAGCACTTTACCTTCGAAAATAAAAGTGCGTTCGATACGAACAAGAAAACCCGGATCGGTACGAAGAATCATTTTGGTGATGGCACTTTGAATTTCACGTAGATCCATGTTGTCCATACCACCATCCCCTTCTGACTCTTTTCTCGTGATGGTTAACTTTTGATTGCTGGCCTTCACAGCCCCAGCATAACTAGTTGGGGTGCTTGTGCCAGCCATCGTTTTCTTGGCTTTGCCTCCTTGCATATCATGAGCGACTTCATGTCGTCCACGTTTCTGCGGGAGGTTTGTTGTAGAGGATAAAGAATCCGAAGATTCTCTAGCCCTTTTGGTTTGACCGGAGGAGTGATCAGAAGACTCCTGATCAAGGTCGGCCAGTGACATACCAGCGAAACCCTTCATCACTCGCTTCTTTTCTCTTCTCTTTCGTTTTTTTTCGAAGGTTTTTCCCCGCTTCACCTTAGACGTGCAAGCAATATCCGAGGAATTGCTTGGATTCTGAGGCTCCACAAAGGAAGTTGAAGTGGTACTCGGTTTCACAACCGACCATGCCACTTTTGCTGTACCCTCAGCTTTTGAGACGGACTCCTTTAGCAAAGGAACCTTCTCAGCTTGAGGGCTCAGGTTTGATGTTTTTTTGGCATCTGGGCTAGAGGGCGCAGTTGGCCGAGTGCTATCTTTGTTGGCATTGACACTCAAGAACTCACTGATTCTTGGTTGTGACAGTGCCACTTCTTCTGAATTTAGAAGTGTCATCCGTGTTACTTTTTTTTTCTGTTCACGGACATAATTCAAATGGTTGGTTTTCTTTAAACTGGGAAAAGTTCCAAAGACCAGATTATTCAAACCAACAGAAAGCTACGAACTGCCATTTCTACTGATGGCAACATACCAACCCTGCAAATAATGAAATTTTCTCTGGAGTACTGGCCTCGGCGGAGCCCCCCCAATACAGCTGCAGTCTCCTACCCAGGTGCCATCTGGAACTACAGGTGCACGGAGATTTTCACAAGCTGATGGATATGAAGTCCTATGTTGGCTAGACTAGGGCCAGCATCCTTTCTATCTTGTGGCCGCGACTCTTCAGCGCGTTTTATCCGCTGTACCCTATACTCGCATTGACATTCCGCCGCAATATTGGTACATTACCATTGGTTCCATATTAGCCTACAACCTCCTGTTGGCCTTAGAGTCAGGGGTCGGAAATTAGAAGGCAGGACTTCGCAGTATCAGGCCTTCGCTAGCGCTATTGCCTGGTTGCTAGTTCCTGCACTTCTTAACTTCGCCCATCCTCATCAGCCAGTTGCCATTGCCTCAATTAGCCAGTGATTTCACTGTTTCCTCTCGACACCACGTGGACGCCTGAGGTTGGAATTGGTTGGGCATTTGCAAATATAGGGTTAAACTTTGCACTTACCTATGCACATTTGCTTTTCTTGTTCAGTCTGCTTGAATAATGGATGGAAATATAATTTTTAAATTTTTGATTGTAAGAATTTCGATTGTTTTGTTAACAATGCCTCTCACACGTTTCCTTTTTGCAGCACATTTTTGCAAAAAACAAGCAAAAAAGTTCAAGCGCGAATATCTCAAAAACTCCACCAGCTAGAAAGCTAATTTTGTTTTGCAAAAGATGGAGAAGGAAAAAGTCTCCAAAAAAAGACAATAAAAAAAAAATGTAAAATTTTCGATGTTTCCTTTTTTGCAGCACACGGTAGAATGGCCCTCGTTCAACCGACGCTTACTGTGTGTTAAATCGGTTATACAAAGCTGCTGCAACAGCATGTGCAACTTTTGAAGGGATTGGAGGTTGGCCAACCCGCCATGACGTCACAGACCAAAGCAAATACATCTTGAGTCAGTGCTTTTAGGCATTTTCTGTTTAGCGCATATCATGATTGAACTCCATTTGTTGTTTTTTGTAAATATCCAATGGAAACCCAATACAGGAAACCCAATAAATATCCAATGGAAAAACCAATCCAATGGAAACCCAATACTTGCACTAGTATCATAGTCATTATAT
The DNA here is from genome assembly GCA_963965965.1 of Trididemnum nubilum. Taxonomy (NCBI): domain Eukaryota; kingdom Metazoa; phylum Chordata; class Ascidiacea; order Aplousobranchia; family Didemnidae; genus Trididemnum; species Trididemnum nubilum. The sequence goes on from OZ014476.1 coordinate 24,194,965, forward strand.
ATATAGTCTGGAAGGCATGTGAAAAAGGTTGTGTCATTGTGTGCTTTGAGCACCGGTTAGCGGGAAAGTTTTAATTTGCGAATTGCAAAATAAAGTTGGCAGATACCTACCACAGCAGTCGTTCGTAAAATACTACAAGACCGACTAAGAAGAAACTTTTTTAGCCGAAAGCATTTTAAATTATTGGTTTAGTAAGTTGACTAAACTGTATGAGTTTTTCAGCCATATTGCAGCAACAGACAAAATTTTCAAAATAGATATCATTTTTATTACACGCTAAACGTTTTCGACCATTCTTCTGCTCCTCTTCAGAGCAAAATAATTACATGTTAACAGTTTAAGAACAAATTAGCAAATGAGCAACTTTCAAAAAAGCAATATAGTTTACCTCAACGCAACAAGTACGCAATTTTAACGTAACAATTGTACAAATTATGCAATGACATGAAGATAATATCTCGTATACATTCAGGTAAGAAAAAAAAAATGCACACACTCAAAAACATATTACATGCTAACCTAATAAACATTTAGTAAAAAAGATGAACCATTAGCATAGAGCTGTCTATTGAGTTGTGGATTGTGTTTTTTTATGAGTAAAGCTTCTTGTATCTTTGTAGCATATTCTGAATTACAAGTGCGTAAAACTTTAAAACCATTCAAATTTGTATTGTTTAGCTTGCAGTTTTGGCATATTTCAAAGTGTTCACGTATTGCTGATTTTATGGTTTTGTGGTGCAGATGTTCCTGAATCCTAGTGCCTAGATGTCGTGTAGTCATACCAATGTATGAAATATTCGCATCACGCGAACAAGAAAATTTGTACACGACATTCGACAATAAAAGAAACGGAGTAGAACACTTAAGTTGAAAATACGATCCAATTTTAAAACATGTATAATAAACATTAATATCGACATTAAATTTCGTTTTAACTAGAGCAGTTAGTCTTTTCGCAAACACTCGTGATGCTTTTCCAAAAAATGGTATTCCAATAGTGAAAAGAAAATCGGGTTCATATTTATCCGGAGGGTTGTTTTGTCGTTTTTCAAATTTTTTTATGGTGTTATTTATAAACCAATCAGGATATCCATTGTTGCGAAAAATATGGAGTAAACGCTTTAATTCCTGCACATACAATTCGACGCTCGAGCATATTTTCTTAGCACGATGCAACAAGCACATAATTAAACCAGATTTCCAAGTGTTCGGACACAGTGCACTAAAATTAAGTAGCAATCCAGTATTTGTGGGTTTTCGCCAAACGCAAGTGTCATAGCCAGAGTCATTCAGTTTTATTTGTACATCTAGGAAAGGCAAATTCTCACGATTTGTATTTTTTTCTAAGGTAAATTTAATGTCTTTGTGCTGTGAATTGAGAATGTCCAAAAACTGTGTACACGCGCTATCACTATCAAAAACAGCATAAATATCATCTATGTTCTATAAATATCAATATCAAAAACAGCATAAATATCATATCATCTATGTTTGGACATTCTCAATTCACAGCACAAAGACATTAAATTTACCTTAGAAAAAAATACAAATCGTGAGAATTTGCCTTTCCTAGATGTACAAATAAAACTGAATGACTCTGGCTATGACACTTGCGTTTGGCGAAAACCCACAAATACTGGATTGCTACTTAATTTTAGTGCACTGTGTCCGAACACTTGGAAATCTGGTTTAATTATGTGCTTGTTGCATTGTGCTAAGAAAATATGCTCGAGCGCCGAATTGTATGTGCAGGAATTAAAGCGTTTACTCCATATTTTTCGCAACAATGGATATCCTGATTGGTTTATAAATAACACCATAAAAAAATTTGAAAAACGACAAAACAACCCTCCGGATAAATATGAACCCGATTTTCTTTTCACTATTGGAATACCATTTTTTGGAAAAGCATCACGAGTGTTTGCGAAAAGACTAACTGCTCTAGTTAAAACGAAATTTAATGTCGATATTAATGTTTATTATACATGTTTTAAAATTGGATCGTATTTTCAACTTAAGTGTTCTACTCCGTTTCTTTTATTGTCGAATGTCGTGTACAAATTTTCTTGTTCGCGTGATGCGAATATTTCATACATTGGTATGACTACACGACATCTAGGCACTAGGATTCAGGAACATCTGCACCACAAAACCATAAAATCAGCAATACGTGAACACTTTGAAATATGCCAAAACTGCAAGCTAAACAATACAAATTTGAATGGTTTTAAAGTTTTACGCACTTGTAATTCAGAATATGCTACAAAGATACAAGAAGCTTTACTCATAAAAAAACACAATCCACAACTCAATAGACAGCTCTATGCTAATGGTTCATCTTTTTTACTAAATGTTTATTAGGTTAGCATGTAATATGTTTTTGAGTGTGTGCATTTTTTTTTTCTTACCTGAATGTATACGAGATATTATCTTCATGTCATTGCATAATTTGTACAATTGTTACGTTAAAATTGCGTACTTGTTGCGTTGAGGTAAACTATATTGCTTTTTTGAAAGTTGCTCATTTGCTAATTTGTTCTTAAACTGTTAACATGTAATTATTTTGCTCTGAAGAGGAGCAGAAGAATGATCGAAAACGTTTAGCGTGTAATAAAAATGATATCTATTTTGAAAATTTTGTCTGTTGCTGCAATATGGCTGATTAAGTCAAGCTCTTTGCCGAAGATTTATGTATGAGTTTTATAATGTAAAAAATGTTGTCGTAAAACTGTAAGTTTTTATCTGAAGCAGGGTAGTTTTTTCATCAGTTTTTCAAAGCCTGGTTGCAAAATAGGCCGGTACAAACTGCGGTTTTCTGGTTTCATTATTCATGTGCATAGCTTCATAATGTTCTGATGAAACTTCCAATATCTATGGGTAATTTTAGGTCGTATAAAGTTGTGACAACTGACAATCTTATGTACTTCTATGAAGGCCAAAATTAAGCGTTTTAAGCTGTTGAAGTAAAAATTTACCAGAACAGTTCTAGACTAGGAACAAGTTTATTTATTAGTGTAAATCAAATGCAAAGATGACCAAAACTTTCTGCTGTAAGGCCACAACTAGAATTATCATGATAAAACGTTTTAAGTATACCATAGGCCAGTTAGAAATGAAAAGCTTATTTCCCTTGAGAGTTCAGTGTCTATCCTGTCTATAATAGCCTAGACAACTTCCCATGGCTGTCATGCTTCATGCCGCAATTTCATTTAAAAATTCATTCTTTAGATAGCCAATGCTGTAAATACATTATTTGTATGAAGCATTACTAATTGTATTGGCCTAATGCAAAATGGCAGCTTAAAAATTTTTATGTTGTTTGACTTGTTTCAGAAGCCTACTTGGAAAACCTGCCTGCTGTGATGTATTGCAGTTGTTGCTGTACAGTTTGTACTTGATATGTTGATAATTAGAAAAAACTGTTAACTTTAATTTGATGAAAAAATGAATATTCGTAAATCAAGAAGCTATTTGGCAAAAGACAATCTATGAGTGAACAGTCAGTCGCAACTCAGTAAACGGTAAGTAAGTGACTAGATTTTTTGCGACGCTTTCGGTACTCAATACTGCGGACGGTGTATGGTACATTTTCCAGTAGGAAATGTGCTAGGTGGCTGTGATTTTGAATTGCATTGAGTTTCATTTCTACTGAGCTCAGTGTAATTTGGATTCGCAGCTACTTTGAAAAGTCAACATGCAATCAAGAAGAATTGAGATGCAAGACAAGCCTATGTACAAAACCCATTTTAGTACAGTACAAGTGCAGTTAGTAGTTTGCGACGAGGTAATGGGCAAGTTGGTAGCATGCAAAATATTGTTGTAGCTTACTTTTGGCTTTAACAACAGTTATTTGCATGACTACAACAATAGTAGCCCATCTGAGGTCTGGTGGCCTGTATTGCAATAATTTAAGCAAGACAACAGTGGGAAAAGAAAGGTAGTGGTGGAATATTGCAACAAAGGGATAAAATTATGTTTAACTTTCATCATCTGCCTCTAGATTGTGGGCATTGGTTTTCGATAGCAATTGCAATTAGGATCATGCGATATTAATTTTCGATAATAAAGTTGGTTACGATTACGCGATATCAATTTGTTTGCAAACACTGTTTCGGTAATGCGATGTCGATTTACGAGAGAAAACATCAAATGTGATGTTGATTTGTGATAGTGAGCATCTTACGAACAAGCGTTTCTATCCTGACTGCTGACTCTTACATCGATGAAAGTCGAAAGCAGCTCTATACGCATCAGATATTGAGAGTTGAAAATTCCACAACTTCTCACGTACTGACTTGCAGAGCAACTTTGTGTGGTAATTACTGCTGCAACTAATTCGACTTTCTGTATTTAGATAGCCTAAACTGTTTTTTCTTGCTATACCATTATCCAACATGTTTGATGTCTTTCCACTAACACAAAATGAAATTTCAGCAGTAATATTTTATGCTACTATTAAATTGGTAATGATAGCTTATTATTTCTGAAAAACAAATATTTAATTAAAATTTTAACATAGAGTTGTTTTTCTAGGTTTGACCAACAAGATCAAGATGAAATTGGCAAGGTCATTTGGAAGAAATTTGCATATCAAGAAAGATACTGTGTATTTTTCAACCAAAACCTGGTACTTAAGTCAACACAAAATATTGCAGTATTTTAAAAGTGTCCTACCATAAGAGGCTTTTCAGGATTTTGGTCTTTACAAGCAACTTATTAAACATGAGACTAGATGAGTGAAATGTGCAATGATGCAAAAACAAAATGTCAATTTTATACTTGCGCGCTAAAAAATCTTTTGGTAACAGCAGATAAGGGTAGCTTAATTAACATAACAAGTGTAATCCAATATGTTCTGAAGTTATCTGACTTGCACCTAAGTCAAAACAAAATACTGCAAAATTTGATGGTGTCTGACCATTTGAGGCTTCCCAGGGTTTTGGTCTTTAGAAGCAACTTTTTAAACAAGAGACTTTAGGCAATTGAAATCTATACCAGTAATGATTTGGAAAGAAAAAGGCAAACAGATTTGATTGATTAAGCATAATATTTTTTTGTTAACAAGCTAATAAGAGTAGCCTAGCCTAGCTAACAGTAAATTAATCTACAGTAGCAAGTGTAATCAAATATGTTCTGGAGTGATGTGACCCTAATTCAAGATCAATCTGATCAGTTGACAAGTGATGCTTATACTGACAAGTAATAAAATACAGAATAGATATTAAAAAATTGTTGAAACAGTCTTGGCTATTATTTTTTAAAAGGAAATGTTATGGCTATTAATTTAGCAAAACTTGGCATTATTACGTAAGCACTTTGGCCCACTGCTGAGTGTGACCACTCATTGAAGTAGGCTAACTTGAAATATACTTCCATGCCTGTATCACTAACAGAAGTAAACCATTGTTTCCAAATAATTACTGATATGTAGCCAGCAATAATTCAAAAATTATAGTAATTGAAGGTCAAAGACAGTGGCATCACTTGTGATTTGAGCTAAAAACAGAGGAAGGACAATTTTCACTTGAAATACAGAAGCTTGTTAATGCTTTCTGCAAAATTGGCTTCTGCCAAATATTCATTACATTTTTCAGTTGGTGCGGCATGCACTTGGGGGCCTCTGACTGTAGCAGAGCAACATTTGAGCTGCCAGAGGGGGATAGTTCCTCTACCAGTTACATTAACAGTGGTTGATGGTTAAAGATCTCTGTTTTGATCATACTGGTAGGCCCAGGATTATTTCAATTTGGACAAGCAAAGGCTTTTAATAAACTGCTGTTTCAATTGGCTTTCAACAAACACCTACAGGTAATGGTTCTAAAATGGTCTAGACCTAGCCTAAAAAAATTCAAATAAATATAGTTTACATTTTCAAAGTTCAGAAGTTCGATAGCTTTAAAAAATTTTAATCAATTACCGATAGGCTACCGGTATGACCGGTATGTCATAATTTATAGTGTTTCGGTATTACAAGTTATTACTACACAATATTCTATAAGCCTAATGCGTTTCATAACGCACACCAGGCAAAGTTTAGAAAAAAATTATGACACAAGTTTAGTATTCTAGCGAAATTCGCTCCTTTATTAACTTTATTTTTATACCCCAAGTGCTTTAGCTAGGTTAGTTTGAAAGTCAATCCGAAAACAAAATCAGCATAGGCAAATGCTGATTTCTTATCAGCTAATAATCTCCTGAGGCTTTAATTTGATTTATTTCAATCACATTGCGTTTTAATCAGGGATATCTAGAAGATCGGAATCGCTTACTTTGCTTTTTTCGCACGTTTCATGTGACAACAGTGGTGCTATGCAGCGCTTTTAGATTCTCGGATGCTTGAATGATCACAAAGCCAAACTGCTTGTTCTGTGCAATGCACGTTGGTAAAATCACTAGCACGTGTTGGGTAGTGAGTAGTGGTTGACACTTAGAAGTCTAGTTACTTTAATACTTTCAGTAATTGCAATCAATGTTGAAAGTTCGGGAAAACGTTCATAATAATAAGATTAGGTGTAGATTATAAAAGCGCAGTTTACAAGACTAGTCAACAGTGCTATGGTTTATAATCTGTAATCTTGTACTACACTACAGTAGTCTACTAGACAGTAATCTATGCAATTTTTTCAGTGATTGGCTTGGTAAAAGCGAATGTATTAGCTACTTTTCGAAATTGTAGTTGTTAAGATCAAGTGCAGTAAATTTAACTCAACAATACTGTGCTTGCGCTTTAGTTAGTTATGAGGCTATTCTTGGATATCCTTGCTTGGAACTGTTCGGAGATATCAAACAGCTTTATGCTTTGGAAGAGCATAAAAGTTGCTCGAACTTTAAAGAAGTCGTCATTAAACCCAATCATTGTAGCCAAAACGTCTCCCCAACCTGCCATCTGTAAGTTATATGTATTGTATTTGTTTTTTCTCATTCTGGTAAACGAAATTATTAAATTTGCTTGTTTGTCGCTGGCATTCTTTTCAAGTTTCTAAGTTCAATTCAATTCAGTTTATTTTTGCCATGTCTGGCATGGAAGCAGCGAAAATGACCATACGGTCTTCAAAGTTCAATGCTACTGTAAAAAACAGCAAAAGAAAAAAGCAACATAACATCAGCACTTACATATTTACAACATTTTGATCAACTTAGCGTGTAACATTTTACATTTTTTGGCACAGAAAAGCAGCAAAATGAGTAGTTGGCATTATCAATGAACACTAGCGTGACCCCAAAAATAGAAATAAAAACACTTTTCATATTGGCATCATAATAACTTCGTTTACCGGTGCATTTCAACTATATCATAACATTATTAAGTTGTAATAGTACCTTGCTGTTTTGAGACTAAATGGTCTGTTTCTTGAAAATGTTTTTGGGGGATATTTTTTGAGGTATGGGGGAATTTTGGCCCGGATTACAGGACCAGTTACATTTATTGCTTTTTTTTCGAAGGAAAGATTGGTTGTTTGGATGTAATAGTTACCTTTATCACTATCTTGTGTAGTGTTTGTGAATTGAAGCAGCTGTCTTGAATAAACTAGAGGTTATATTGTTTTCCTTGTAGTGGATTCGATGCATAGATTTGGCAGTTTCAAGGAAGAGCCTGTCATTACTTGTTAGTTATTTCAACTAAAGTACAAAGTTTGTATATTCAGCAATATCATTGTAACAATGGGTAACATCTCTTTTGTATCTTTGTATGTTTAAAAAAGAAATGTTGCAGTATGTCTACCTAGAAATTAGCTAAAATTATTTTACTGCTAAATCATGTAACTGATGTACAAAAATGAACTTTGTAGTTCAAGGGATGACTGTCGTGTTTAATAGTACATTTATGTGCTTATTTTCAGGTTTCTTCAGTAAAACCCACAGCCCATGTTGAGAATCACTATACCATAATGGTAATTATCCAAGCTTTTTTGCAACAGGAAACTTAATGACTTTTATTTACAATTGTTGGAAAGTGATGTCTCTCAAATTTTCATGAAAAGGTGAGATTTTTTTTCCGTTAAAAATTTACTTAATAAACTGCAGTTTGTATGTGAAATTTACGGTCTTTTTTTGAAAGTTTGATGGTAAGTTAAAATTTATGTTTGTTTTTGAAAGTTTGATGGTGAAGTTAAAATTTTAATCTAATTAAATGCTGAATTATTCACAACCTTCAGACTCCGGCTAAATCCTGCTGCATTTAAACGCTGATATCTAACAACAGAGCATTTTGTGTAAAAGTATTAAAACCTCAATATTACTGGCTAAATCAGTGTGTTCTTGACAATTAGTTGATTGCTTGATTTGACCGCTAAAGGTCCTTTTGCAACTTGCCTGTGGCAATTCTAATCGATCTTTATGACTGTCGCGTATACTTACTGAGCGACTAAATAAAATTTGTTTTGTTCTGTGCTGGTAGTTATTGCAACCAAAATGTTATTTTTTTAAACTAATACCTGTTCGAATGTTTACGGCTATAACTGAAAATAATCACCAATTGCACTGTTCAGGATTTCGAAAGAACGATTCAATGTGTGAACCGCTTTGTCTCTATGAACATGGATCTAGCAAATCTTGTAACTACACTTTCCATTTTTTGCTGAAAGCACTTGCAATTTTAATCAATGGAAAGCATCTGGTCAATTAGGCTTAACATCTGAAACTTTTTCTGCCTGCATATATCACAGGAGGCAATGTGGCAATAACCTGCCACCTCAATAACAAGTATATGGATTTATGTACGTATTATCTCGCAAATTTACCAGTGATCCAATTGAAGGACCATTTGGCTGGTATAATCAAACAAAATGGTGGCAACTTGCATATGTCATCTCCGCCGCTATTTTAAGCTGAAAATAGTTCTACTTCGCCAAAATGCTTTGCATACCTTAGCCCAGCTAAATAGCAGCCCGACTAACTCAACAGATGAACAGAGGATGACATGGATGCTTTGGACTGTATGGAGGAAATAAGTTTTTGCTAAAAATGGGCTTCAGAAATTGAACTTGACAAAGTTAGTGATGGTGATGCCGCCGCTGTCACCTATTATGCTGCTGGGTACATTGGAAGATGCATTTCTCGGCAAAGAAAACACGTTAGCTGCAAAGAGTTGTTGACTGATACTGAATATGTTCTGGGTTTGGAGAACAAAAAACCTTCTTGCGGCATTAGCAAATCGTGTGGCCTAGCTGCTCTCAAGCAGTACTGCCGATGCTATTTTTGTGTTCTGATTGACAACAAATTAGCAGTCTATGAATGCGCTCGACAGCAGTTTTTCTGTTTAAAGAACCAAATAGCAGCCTTCGTTGCTATGCTAAAAAGCTCATTGCTGAAAAAAATCTTAAGCACAAGTATTTAGTGACTCCAACCTGTGCGGCAAAGTCAGGCCCGGCGCCACGGGAGGGCATTCCGGGACTGTGCCCCCCCAAATGACTGCTTGTGCCCCCCGCAACCGAGGACTGTGCCCCGAAGAAATTAACAGGCTTGGAGCTAGTGGAGTGCAAATCGAGGCTTAAGACTCCCGAATTGGTGTTTACCGCTCGTATTCACACCGGATTTCATAAAACTTTTGGGACGAAGACCTTTTTTTTTGGTCTTCATTTAAGAATTCCAGGAAAATCGCAAGAATTTCAAGACCATAACCAGAATTTGTGTAATTTTTTGTACTGAAAACCTTTTTTTGGTCTTCACCTTTTTCGTTTGATCCACACTCGAATAAATTTTTCGTGCGCCCGTGCCCTTCTCGAATTCACATGAATAAATTTCTCGTGCCCCAAAAATTTATTTTTTTTCCCCCGTCACGCTATCCTGGAGCCGGGCCTGGGCAAAGCATTGTAATTTCAATCGTATCCTGAAAGCTTTATTCAATTCAATTGCTTTGCCAAAATTGAACTATAGCGCCTCAATCAATGCAAGATTGAGCTTCTTGCAAAGTTGAGCCGTGGCATAAGAAAACTTGCCTTCAAATCCACTGCCAAGTGTTTGATTATTTACTGTTTGTATCGTTTAAATTTGTGAAATCGTTTTTTCCTTGTCAAGTTTTTATCGTTTTTTCTTTTTTATTTGAGTATTGCTACGGTTTGATTAAATTTTTAGTTGAAATTCAATCTGCATGATTTAGAAGCGACTCTGGAATCGAACCCAGGTCTATAATTTCATCATGGAAATAGTATGGATTTTAATGTAGTACGGTTTTCGTATTTTCTCAACTCTGTCTTTACTTTATATCAACAAAACGTAAAAAAGTCCTAGCACCACTGTTGTCAGCGCATAATTACAGTGAGCGATCCCGATGTTCTAGATATCCCTGGTTTTAGTTAACATAATCAATCAAATTCACATTCATTTTTTATCGCTAACGACAGGTTTAGCTTAAATACTCAGCAGAAGTATACTAGCCTACCGATACTCAGCAGCAACCAATGAAAAATTAAACTTTTCCGCTAACAGTCGCTAGAGTGCAAGCAGTGACACAACCTCGCACGCTAAACGCATGGACTTTCCAGACTATATATATAAAGACTATGCTAGTACCGTTAGTTTTTGTATGGGTACTTGGCTAAAACTAGTTACGTGTCATGATACGTAAATAAATTAATCAGTGTTTGTGAGCATTATTTTTCAAGGGTTTACGCGTTTTTGTATTGTTTTTTCAATTTCAGGAGTCGAGTGTTGTTTCTAACTTTGTGTTGTATAACTTTCAATTGCGTTCAGCATGAATGGTTACCACAATCAAGCTTCTAAAGTAAATAAAAAAGTTCAGTCGTTTGGATTCACTAAGCACTTTCCGAAGGATTTTATGCATCCTTATGGTGAAACGGATCGCCCTCACATGGGGACTGCAGCAGACTTTAATCGCAAGCTCAAGCCATTCACTTGTGAGTGGCTTGCAAGGCCTTCTGTTGCAGCATCTGAGCTTGCTGATGTCAATAATCAGTAGATGCCAACTTGGACAAATTAACTGATTTAGCGGCTTTGGCAGAAGAAACAAATCTTTTACAGTCTGCCGGCAAAAAAATGAAGAAAGTGGCAAAAGGTATATTGTTTCGTTTTGTTTTTTTTGATTGTCTTTTGTTTTTTTATCGGATTTTTCTTTTTGCAGCTTGTTCATCAATCACCAGAAGCGGAAAAAGTATCAGCAGACAAGATGTTTGTGACTCACAAAGAGAAGTATTGTTTGAACATGACAGTTCATACGCCATCGTTCTAAACGAGGTGTATGTGGTTGGCGCCTCCATCGCCATAATGGCGTTACAATTGAAGGTGGCCAATTTTGCACTACAAGATTTGGGCCGATTGGCAGGTTTGTGCACAACCACCAAATCTGCCAAGGACTTCAGGTCCAATCCAAAAGCAAAAACTTTTGCAAGCTGGTGGAACCAGTCCAGACTTGCTCGTGCACACGTATAAGTCAAATGCAAATGTAAGTTTTTTTTTTTCGCTTTTTCGTTAAACTTTCGTGTTCTGCTTTTCAGAATCCCGATTCGAAACCAAAGTCCTTGCTGAGATTAAGCAGCAGCTTAAAGACAAAATTAATTTTGTCTTCGTCCGAAGAAGATGAAGACAGTATCATTTGCACTTCCAAACTTCAACAATCATCAAGTGACGACAGCGATCATGAAAGTAACAGAAAAAATGGCTCGCCGTCAGCAACAGCGACCTAAAACTAGCTTGACCACATACAGCAGTGACGAAGAACAGTCACCCCAAAAAAAGAAAAAGGCAATGCTGGAAACTTTCGTGCTTTCGTCGGACGATGATGACGTCAGGTAAATCATTTCAAGCACCCCACATAAACACCAAACTCCACAAAACCAAGTCCAAATAGAAGAAGATGCTACAAGACTTGAAACAGCCAAAGCGGCTCCAGCTCGGCGAAAATCGCTTCGCAGTAGCCTGGCTTCACGACGTCGATGACAATGAAAGTTCAATCAAATGTTGCATTTGCTTGGCATTTTGCAAAAAATTCGTTTTTTTGCATGTATGCATGCACATATGGATGTATGTAATTGCAGTATTTATTGATCTTCAAAGTGCCAGATAAAACCTTTTCGTTTTTCTTTGCACTTTTTATTTCACTGCTGAGATTTTTTAATGTTATATTTTTTTGTCCTTTCAGATGGTCTTCTTGTTGCTTATGCTGTAGTTTTTTAAAAACGACTGTTTCTAGCTTTTATTAATTTTGCATTGCATTAATAGAAGCCTTTTGCAACGTCCATCATTCAACTGTTGCATCAAATTCCGCAAGCACCAGGTAAGTAAATGCACGTTCAAGTGCTTTAACGCTCAGTTGACTTCATCTTTTTACCAGATTATATCCAACGTCCAGCTAACTGCGCTGCTAGACGTCCCCTGCAAGCGATCCTATTCTTGCGCCATGATATGTCCTCCATCTCAGGTAAGCACCTTGTGCATTTACTGCAAACTCAGCAAAAGTTCGATTGTTGCATTTATGCTTATTGAAATGCTTACGAATTAATTGTTGTTTTTTTTGCAGATCGATGACAGCAAGCAAAGGCATCAAAGAGAAATTGAAAACCGCAGCCTTTACAGCCAGAAAAAATGGCTCGAATATCTGCAAGGTTACGAGGGTAAGCAAGTCGAAACGCGACAATTGCAACAAAGAAAATGTTGGAAAGTGAGCAATCTCCTCACCGAATGGTTGGTCAACAAGTCGTGGAGCAACTGTTCTGACTGCAACGGCCTGGTTAGAAATCATCTCTTGCCTAAGGCGCAGGAAAACGCCAGGTCTAACTATGCGTGTGCTTGCCAGTCCACTACACTTGACATTATCTGCCTCGACGAACTTCCACCTCCGCTTCGAGGTCTTACTTGCGAAGATCAACAACTTCTTGCCTTCTTCCATATTCCGCCGGGTCCAATGCGACAAGCCAATCATGGCTACCGCATCAAGACTTCGGGATTGATAGCCATCTTGTGCGATCGCAGTCCACTAGCATCCATTCAAGCTGTTCAAGACAAAAGCTTGCAAAGACGCCTCCTTAACGCGTATTCCTTTCTTGTTCAATGCCCTAACAGTCACTATTCCGATTTCGTCAAACGTTACGACCATGGGCTTTTCCACAGACGTTTGTAGTTTTGCAATCTTTTCCGCATTTTCCACGTCGAAACTGCTCTTTGGCCTATCTGGTATTACAACGACTTGTTGTGTGAAAGTGGCATAACGCAATACTAACATTCCAAGCACAGCAAAAAGAGACAGTGCATGTGGAAGTGCTTGTCACCCGTCCTTGACTATTCTCCCAATTTCAATTTGCTGCAATTTCAATATGAGCGATGGCTCTATCAAATTGTTTCGGGCAGCATCGACAGTGAAAAGAAATATAACTTGTGTCTGGCAAGCGTTCTATCTCAAAAGCCGTTTTGCCATTCTTTTTAGCGCTGGCTACATGCTTTGCTCATAGACACTGTCGAGCGTTTGGGCTATCCCGATTTCTTTCTCACCATGAGTGCCTGCGAATGGGACTTGCATAAGCCGTGGTGGAATGCATCTCGCTTTTAGCGACATGGCTTGCAACCAACGCAAGACTCTTTTGCTGAAACCATCAGCATTCTTTGCAGCAGTTTGTGTCTGCTTACTTGTGCGGTGAGGGTCGCGGAAAATGGACTGATCACCTGTTTGCCGATGCAAAGCATCCCAGAAAGAAGAATGTCAAGACCTACTTTTGGAGGTTGGAATTTCAGAGACGTGGCACACCGCACTTGCACTGTTTAGTGTGAATTGATCAAGGCGACGCCCTTGACATGAAGCGTTTCTCTGCATCCGTGCCTCAGCACCATCCGGTCGTGGCACACAATGTGTTGTGCCACCAACGAAGCAGCAAACCACCTCATGACATACAAATCTCGTCTGTTCCGACGCAAGGCAAAAATGGAAAGATAGTACATCAACGCAACGAGTTTGATGACCAAAACAATATACATCCTGACGTCGACACCGTCGTTATGTTCTTGCGCAGTCACATGGACGTGCAGTGCACAGACGGATACAGCATGCTGCTGCAGTACGTTTCTTCGTACGTCACAAAAATGCACGACCACTTCATTTGCGATGACTTGTACAACGTCGACATAAATGCGCGTAATGCTGCTTACCGTTACGTGATGGGAACGCCTCCAACTGAGCCCGAAATGTGGCTTTCACTGAGCGACATGAAATTTGTCCATCATTTCGGCAAGACCAAGCGTTTCACCGTACCGCGTTTCGTAGATGTGCTGAGCAACAGGTGGACGCAACAATACATGAAACGATCCCCAGAAAAACACCATCTTTCTATGCTGCAGTTGCATCGTCTTTGCGTTACGTCAGCCAAGGACTGTCACTTGTACATGAAAAACGAGCAAGCGAGCGTGGCGTGCAAAATGGTGTCGCGTTGGAACACTGAATTTCTCTGGCAACACACTCTCATCAACGTGCCCTTTTGCTCATACCAAGATCTATAGCCTCCCGATTTTGAGCGAGTGCCAGATTTGCTGCAGCGTTACGCTGTTGCTCTGCATGCCAACCCTCAGCTGTGGACTTGCAACGACGCCATCGAGCAAGTGTTGCACAGGCGTTCCTTCAAAAAACACCAGACTGCAACATACCTGTCTTTTGTCCAAAACGTTGCACGACACCTACAACTGTTGGTCAAAGAAACTTTTGTCGAACGAAGATTTTCTTGTTTGGGACAAAACACGAACTGACAGTGATTGCTGTGTGCTAACTGCGATGCAAAAGCTTCTCCTTGCCATCATAATGCAACGCGATCGACTGCAACACTACGTGCCTGATTTACCGTAGGATCAAGAGCGCCGTGGAAAGCCGTTGTTTCTCGTCAAAGGTAAAAATAGATTAACAGCAATCTACAGACAAAATCAGTCAGAAGTTATGGACAGTATGCAGAGTGTTGAAAGCAAAGTTTATTTAATTTTAGGTTAACTGCCCAACACACACTGCAATAAAAACGCAATTTTTGCTTGCACATGATTTTCGAAAATATGATTCAAGATCATAAGCTGCTGATTCGTCATTATTACTCTTTATTTTGCAGGCATGCACGGTACAGCAGCTCATAAAACGTAAAAGAAATGTACTGATTGCATGCCCGACAGGCCACCTTGCACTCACCTACAAGGTTAGATTGCGTTGTTTCAAATTGTAATGCGCACTACTTTACTGGCTCCCTTTATGTTTTGCACGCAATATTCGGTGATGATGCCACGTGCAAAACAGTACACTCGGCATTTTACATTCAATTTGACGGCAAAGACGATGACGACGATACAGCCAGCAATTTACCAACTGGTCTCTTTCGAAATTTGATTGCATCATTTTAGACGAGGTCAGCATGGTAAGTTTTCGCCATAGCTGCTACATTCTCGACATGCTCAATTCACTTCCAATCTTTCCCCTAACCATTTTGTGCGGCAATAATCGTCAGCTCAAAGCTTTCGCAAAGCAAGACAGCCATATGAGGACCGTGAGAAATCTCTTCGATAATCACTTGCTGCTCTCTTTTTGCCGCACCACAGTCCTCACAGAGCAGATGCGATGCACCGATCTGCAATACAGTCGCTTGCTCCAGACAGTACACCATCTTACGTTGTCCGATCGCAACGTCCGTCGCCACTTCTTGAAACTATCTACAATTCGCGATCTTCACACGCAAGTCGCACCGGATGACATTGTACGGTGCTTTCGGCAATGTCAGCAAACCACTTTCGTGACTTTTTCCAACTATGCTTCTGACATTGTCAATCAAGCCATTTTGAGGCACCTCTTTTGCGATTGCGAACCTATCATTTTTTTTCCTACTTTGCAAAGCACTGGTCAACCGATGCCAATTTATTTCGGAATGCGAGTCATTATCACCGAAAATCGTGACAAGGCTAGTGGATTTGTTAACGGAAACATCGGCATCGTTCATTCCCATTCATATCATACTTCTTTTGTTCATTGCAATCATCAACTGGTTGCCATCTTTCCAGTAACCAATCAACAAAACGACATCTACTATCCTATTCAACCAGTTTATTCCATGACCGTGGCAAAAGCGCAAGGACAAACCATTCCACACGTTACAATTTGGTTTGATAAACCAAAATCGTCAACTGCAAGTGCCTATGTCGCCATGTCACGTGTAGCTTCCTTTTCATGCATCTTCTTTATAAAGCTGCCCATGGCAAGTCATTTCGCACAAAATCAACAATAGCATTTCCTTTTCACTCCTACTTCTTCTCCGAGCAGGTGCAATAGGACTACACTGTAGTGAAGGCCCTGCTATATCAAAAAGCCTAACGATGTCGTGTTGCTACCTCTTTGGGTGACAATGGAAACGCAACAACTTCACCACTTTTTCATTCTTGGCCCAAGCTGCTTTCGGCATCCTTCTTTTTGCTCTGTGTCAGTGACTTACCCTTTAGGTCGCTTGACCTTGTGCTTGTGCACAACTCGTCGTTTGGAATCCTTGCCTACATTCGTGTACGCACATTAAGACCATATATTCAACCGCCCAAACGGGGGGACCGACCACAGCCCTTTAACTGGATCGTCAGAATTCAACCAAGTTAAAACGTCTTTCAGTGTTGTTGTCGCCGTGGGACCAGCAAGACTATCCCATGCATTACCTTGGCAACCTCGCTTCACAAAACTTGATGCAACTCGCAGCCAACCAGCAACCGGATAGTGACCTACCAATTTTCCGCAAAGGGAAAACACCTGACGCTTTGTCATCAAAGTCAAATTTGGTGGCTTGATTTCATTCTTCAGTTCAGTTCGTTCCCATCGAACCACGCCTTTCTTTTCGTATGTTTTCAAACCAAGCACTTTTGCCAAACCCAAATTTTCGCATGGTTTAGTAACCAATCCGTACTTTAACAAATGCTCTTCCACTTTTTCAACACTAACTTCATTGAGGTCAACAATAATGTCATCATAGTAGTGATCAGTTCCTTTAGAAACACTTTCATCTAAAGACAGTACCTTCGACGCGACAGCTTTCATTATCTCAGGAGCACAATTCAAACCAAAACCAAGCCTACGCAATGCGTAAAATTGATCCTTGAATTTAACCATCTGATATTTGCAGCATTCATCATCGACAAATATCTGCATGTAGGCATCTCGTAAGTCAAGCAAAGCACAGTTTACCGATTTTTGCCTCCAAGTTCTCAACTTTTCATCACATACGTCAGCATCCGCTCCACTGCATTCAACAAACTCGTTCAGTTCACGAAAGTCAAGCACAGGGCGTACTTTGTCTTTCTTTTCTTGCAAAACAGCCATCAATGGTATCACTCCCTTCCCGGGAGAGTTAGTTTTTACCAACCAGCCATTGTCAATCCACCTTTCTACTTCAGACTCGAACCTTTGCTGAATAACTTTATCCATCGTGTAAACATCGGTACCATTGTGTAAGACTGGCTTTTTCTTCCAATTCCACTTTGTGACCCATTTTTCTCCATCGAAGCGTACCTGAAAGTTACTTTTGGAAATTGTCGGGTACTGTAAAGCAGTACTGGACGGGGCCGCAGCAGCTGCAATAGAAAACTTTTCCCGGTCCAAACAAAATTTGAAATGTTTTAAAACATTGACGTCTACATCACGTACCATGTTCTGGGTTCCAACGATCACGTCTACATCACGTACCATGTTCTGGGTCACTACGCAGGGTACCTCGATTGTTTTTCCAGCCAATGACAAAACAACAGAAACTTCTCCCATGCAGCTAATGATTCTCCCGTCCGCCATCATTACTCGTTTACGTCCATTCACTTTTGCAGTCCGTATGGCTGGCCCCACAAGCGTTTGGGTGCAGCCACTATCAATTAAACCCCAAACTGACTGTCCATTAACTGAAATTTTCATTCGTGGTACGACTGCGCCGTTGAAGCCTCCGAGGTCACTGCTGGCGCAGGCAAAACCCCTTGTGCGTTTCCCGTAGAGTTACAATATCTTGCAATATGGCCTGGCTTGTTGCAAGAAAAGCAAATAACCTCCTTTGCTTTCTCTTTCGGGCAATTCTTGCGATAATGTGGTCCTCCGCAAGTAAAGCAACCTTTATCGCGGCTAGCTCTTGTGACTGCTCCAACCTCAAACAAAGAATCACTTTTGGTTATTTCAGTCATTAATGCTCTCGCAATTTGCAATATCGAACTTAAATTCAATGTATCAATTTTTGGCGTCGCTCTTAATTGTGCCGCTACTTTACTCGGCAATCCCATGACAAATGCTAGTTTTACGATTTCTTCATTCTCCTCGCCGCCAATGTTAGCCAAACTAGCAAGTCGTTTAATTTCAGCCAAAAATACGTCAACTGTCTCTCCGCTTTTCCATTTTCTATTTCAAAACTCGTCGTACGCTGAAAACTTGTCAGTAGCAAACGCAGTTCTTAGCGCGGCTTCTATTTTGGTTGCATCTGCCTTGTTATCGTCACTAAGTTGGTCATATACCGCGAAGGCAGGGCCGTCAAGAAACAGGGGTATGACCACGGCCAAATCTTTTAGTTTTAACAAACTCTTAGCCAATTGCGCTTGTTTTTACCAAACTGATACATCTCTTCTCCTCTGTATCTGTTCAAAACCTCCGTAACTTTTAAACTCATCTCAAGGCCTCGATAGGTTGTGAACAAGAAAACGAAAACGACCAAAAAAAACGCTACTCTTAACAACACAGTTAGTCACCCATTCACGCTTCACTAGAATGCCGTGATGGCTAGCTCTGCAAAAACCCCAAGCGAAAGCTGTTGCATCATAGAGCGAGGCTACACGCATGAAAGCACGGAGTCCCACGCTCACACGCGTCAATAGTAAAAATCACACATTAAACAAGTGTCAATCAAATTCAGTCACAAAAAATTTGGCAATGACGTCACCAAAAATGACGTTATCAATTTTAAAATGAACTTGTTTATACCTTAACTTAAAAATCGATTACGATTCAAAATTTGACTCTTCCATAACTTTTGGATTGGCTGTTGGACAGTAAAGACTCTTTGACACTAGATGACAGACTATTTGAATAAGATATTGAATAAGGTTTAGGCCTATGGTATAGGCCTACTGCAGTAGGTTTTTTAAATTCTTTTGAAAAATGATTATTCTTAATTCCATTCTGTGGTTCATGTATAACTGTATGGATTTGGTGAAGACTGACCTATTAATGAAACTGGTAGGTGAATACTATGAAGATAAAGATATTGAAGACGCCAAATCACTGCTCTTTGATAAACTACCCTCTCAACGCAATGTCAAAAGAAAAGGAGATAATAAGAAAGAAATGAATCTAAAAGATATTCTGCAAGCATTACACTCCTTGCCTAATGAGAAGCAGCAATCAGACCATGATGCTGACAGTCTAATTTTTGCTACAGCAAACTGTCACTTTTCCTCTTTGGAGGTAAAGAATATTGATGCAGGCACTATTGTGACAGATATAGTGTCCTTGAAACAGGAAGTGAAGGAACTGAAAGAAGAAAAATATCAAAGTCAAAAATTGTCTGATCAAATGACGGAATTAAGAAGTATGGTGTCAGAGTTATCTGCATTAACAAAAAAGAATTCTAGCAAAAAATATCCTGTTTTTACAAACAGTCTGGATCCAGCATCAAATCCAAATTTTTCCAATTCAGAGCCTAAAGAAGCAACTGAAAATAAACCCAGCCCATCTTGGTATGTTCAAACTTTGAATGAAAATTCTCAAGAAAATGATCAAAGCAAAGCTTTATATTCTGAAAAAGTAAAAAAGCCAGGCAACAGCATTGTAGAGAAATCCAGACCTTGGCCAAAGAAGTAAATAATGATAAAAGTTGGGAAACAGTAAAGAAAAAGAAAAAAACACATCTAGGAAAGCTTTCGGGATCTTCTCTTAAAACGGTTCCGTGACGATTGCTCCTGCTGATGTTTTTGTATCTCGCCTAAATCCAGATACTTCAGAATCCGATATGACTTACTTTGTCAAGTTGCAATTTCCCCAAGCCACTAATGTGACATGCACTAAACTGAAAACAAAGTTTGATAGCTACTTTTTTTTTAGAATTACGCTAAATGGAATAAATTTCAAAGACTCCTTAAATCCTAAGAGTTGGCCAAATGGCGTTTTAATCAAACGGTTTTATTCACCTGTTCTTTCAAAAAAATCAAGCAGGTTCATCTGCACACTCAGATAATACTGAAAAATTAATAACACTTAAGCTAGAAGGAGAGTCAAACATTAAAGCTAGTTTCGTATAATTGTAGAGGTGTGATGAAGTCTTGGCTTGATGTTGAGAATCTGTGCCGCAAACATGATGTGATTCTTTTACAAGAGACTTGGAAAGCAAAATCACTCAATCTTATCTTTCGTAAGTCCTGATCATTTTTCATTTGCTTTTTCCTCTGTCACTGATGAAAGCGGGATCAGACGTGGCAGACCTTATAGAGGAATAGCAATCTTGTGGAACAAGGCACTTAAAAATGTTGTAGAGGTACGTAGCTCCAGTGGCTCTATCATTGGCATTAAAATTTCTGGCTATGATTGAGATTTGCTTATCATTAATGTTTATCTGCCATATTGCTGCCCTGACAACGTTGATGACTTCATGAATAAACTGGGAGAAATTAATGCACTGTGTGAAGAACACAGTGACTGTAGCCCATTCATTTTGGGCGATTTTAATGCCTGTACTTCAAATAATTTTGGCCCTATTCTTTCTGAATTTTGTGAAGACAATGGATTTGTCTTATCTGATTATAAATTACTTCCACCGGATAGTTTCACTTTTATAAGTGATGCACATGGAACTACTTCTTGGCTGGACCATTGCATGTGCACAAATGAATCTCATGCTGCTGTTAAGAAAATCTCAATTCTACAAGACTTCATCATTTCAGATCACCGCCTTCGTCAGGCTGTAATTAATTGCAACTCACGACAGTTTGAAGACTTCGACGAAAAACTCCAGCAAAATAGGTCGAGCCCTTCTCGTGTGGCTTGGGATAAAGTTTCTGATAAACAAAAGTTGGAGTACTTCAACCTCACTCGAATTCTAATGAGCTCTATTCTTCTACCTTTAGAAGCCATACATTGCAAAAATACTAATTGCACAAACAACTCTCATGTGGCTACTACAGAACACTATTATGATCAGATTGTTGACTCACTACTTAAAGCATCAACCAGTTTGAGCCAAAACAAACCAAGCAATGTAAGAAAAAATCCGATAATACCTAATTGGAATCAAAATGTAAAAGCTGCTCATGCAGCAGCAAGGCAATCCTATCTGAACTGGATTAAGCTTCAGAAACCTACTGCAGGTCTTGCATATGAAAGTATGATTAATTCTCGCAAAACTTTTAAATATGCTCTGAGAAAAACGAAATCTACGAATGACCAGTTGTTTGCTGACAACATTGGAGCAAGTCTTACCTCGGGCCAATCTTCACCAAATTTTTGGAAGCATATTAATTTAGCAAATTACAACAAATACAAAACTCCTGTTTCCACCTGTGTAAATGGTCAAACTGGCGATCAAAACATTGCTAATATGTGGGAAGATCATTATAAATCTCTCATGAATTTTCCTAAAATTGAAGCGGAATCCGTAGCGAAACAGTTTGTGCACCAAACTTTAAGTAATTGTGACCTTAATGAGTTGAACCCTTTGCCTCTCTGCAATGTAAGGCTCATTCAAGCTCAGTTACATAAATTAAAACGAAAATGTGCTCCTTGCTTAGACAACATATGCACTGAGCATTTAATTTACTCACATCCCTTGATATCTGTTCATATTAGTATGCTGTTTAATGTGTGCTTGACTCATGGCTTTATACCTAACCGTTGTATTGCATCTGTGATCACACCTGTAGTAAAAAGTAACAAAATTAGCGTTAGAGATGTTAATAATTATAGACTTATTGCTTTAGCTTCGACTTTTTCAAAACTTTTTGAATTAATTTTGTTAAAGTATTTAGAATCATTTCTACATACTTGTGACAATCAGTTTGGACAGAATCTCGTGTATTTTTGCTGAAACAAGCCATTAACCATTACAATCAACATGATACTCCCCTGTATGCAATTTTCCTGGACTCCTCAAAAGCTTTTGATCGAGTCTGCCATTATATTTTATTTCAGAAGCTTATTGAAAAGCAGGTTCCTTTAATTTTGGTGCAATTTATTATGTATTGGTATAAAAACCAAATGATCACTATTAAATGGAATAATGTCTTTTCACGCTGTTTTTCCATAA
The DNA here is from genome assembly GCA_963965965.1 of Trididemnum nubilum. Classification (NCBI taxonomy): domain Eukaryota; kingdom Metazoa; phylum Chordata; class Ascidiacea; order Aplousobranchia; family Didemnidae; genus Trididemnum; species Trididemnum nubilum. The sequence goes on from OZ014476.1 coordinate 24,217,173, forward strand.
CCAATGGGATCAGACAAGGTGGCATTTCGAGCCCTTATTTGTTCAATATCTACATGGATCAGCTTTCTGTTAAGTTAAATCAACTGGATATTGGTTGCTGTATTGGGGACAAGTGTTTAAACAATCTTATGTACGCTGATGACATTTGCTGCTTTGCTCCTAGTTTCAAGGGCTTACAAAGGCTTGTTGATACTTGCGTCGAATTTGCTGCAAAGCACAATATTGTCTTCAATTGCAGGAAAACCAAAGCTATGTATTTTCCTGGTAAATTCTTCAAAACCACTGATCATAATCTAACTGTGAATGACCAGCATGTTGAATTTGTGAATAGTATTAAATACCTTGGTGTTACAATTAGCAGTGTTCTTTTTGATGAACTTGATATTAAAGCTCGAGTAAGATCTATATATTGCATACCTAATATGCTTCGTACTAGGTTTTTCAAATGCTCTGTTAATGCAAAAAACATTTTGTTTCGTTATTTTTGTTCCTCTATTTACGGCATCAATCTTTGGTGTTGTTATCCTGCGTCCAGTATAAATCATCTTCGTGTAGCTTACAACAATGCTTATCGTATACTTTTTAATCTTCCTAGAAGAATACACATCAATGAAACTATGGTTAATAACGACATCTCGACCTTTTATTCGTTAATGAGAAAACATACTGCAAATTTCATAATAAGATGTAAGCACTCTCCAAACGCTTACATTCAACAAATTTTTGGCTCTGCATGTTTTCTTGATTCTGATTTTTTAGTACATTACTCAAAATTACATTTTGGCTAAATTAGCACGCATGTTTATGCTTTGTGTTGTGCCTGATAAATTTGTTTGTGTGTTTTTGTTTTTTCGCGTTATTATGGACCTTTGTTGAGTCTGACACAAATAAATAATAATAATAATTTAAAGGCCGAAAAAGGGGGAAGTCCCATGTCCAAAACATGGGGATTTTTTTTTGGTGGCTCAGAACATGGTCCTGAGTCATCGTGCCAAATTTCAGCTTATTACAAATTTTTTCCGGGTTTGCATGTATTTTGTCGTATTTCTACCGGACTAATTCGTCACTTCATGTTATCATGCTCCTCTGATTCAAAAACCTTAAACCTTAGACGTGTACCAACCCGACCAGAGAATTTGTTTCATTGCAGTTGCCCCAATTCTCTTATCAATGTGATTTGCCAAATTTTTTGCAAGTTCACTATATTTTCTACGTTTTGGCAAGTTAGTGCATATACAAGAAATGATGCTTTGGTCTATGCTCGCCATAATCAGTTTACCATGCAGTTCTGGCGAGTAGTAAACTGATTATGGCCAGCATAACTTAGGGCAGGCCATATTTTAACATTATAACTGGGGGGAAAATTGCCCCCCCAGTGAACTTTTTTGCCCCCCCCAGTGAAAATTTTCAGAGCTTATGTTAATGACTTTGTTTAGGTGAACAGTACACCGGCAGAGCTTGTCAAACTAAAATATTTTCGATATATGGTCAAGATACAAGAATTAATGCGTGCTCAATATAAGAATTAAGGAGGATAAAAAAATAGACAATGGGCCTCCACAAAATTGTGCTTGCATAATGCATACGTTGCATAGCCTTTAATAGAGAACGCCTTGCTTGTAATAGAAACAATAGTTAAAGTGTTAGACCATGAGCAGCTAGAGAAAAGTTCCTGCTGGTATAAAAGCAATATCAGAATTTTTCAGTCCAGTGCCACCAAAGGTCAACAGACGAGGACAGCAGAGTTTGCAAGAAGAAAATGCGTCAACCTCGGAGAAAAGTGCAACGAGCGTGTCAGAAAATACATCAAGTTTAGAGGGCAATAATAATGCTGAACCAACTTCGCTCGAGAACGTAACTGCTGTTTCGGAAGAAAGAGCAACAACTGATTCCTCTATTGGCTTGGAAGAAAATGCAATCGATTCACAAGATACTGCAGCAATTGCAGAAACTAGCAGTAGGCCTACGGATAGAAGGGAAAACACAAGCTGTGGTGGAAACTCTGAAGCAACTGAGTCGTATAAGTCCATGAAACTTACACAACAATGGCTACAATCTCGTCACGAGTGCTTGAAGTTCTACAACGACGCACAGGGTCAAAGAAAACGATTGTTTGTAAAATGTCTTATACGTGAAGAATTTGAATTTGAAGCTAAAAAGTATTCAAGAAATGGTGTGGTTCCACTTGCTAGGGGGTGTCGTGCTGATTCAAAAAAGAAATTAATGGATGTTGTGGACCATCTTTTATCTCAACCACTTAAAAAGTCGTCGGATTATAAGCAATTAAACCGTCAATGGAAGTCACAATCAACTTCTCATCCATGGATACACTATTTGACGAAACAGCATGTGGAAACGGTTGAAATCCTTATCAGATTGTCGATTGATGTATACAATGACAGTCTTCTTCTGACCCCTACTGCCTTTTCTTGGCCAGGGCAATCATTGGCTAGTTTGCACAGTGACCAACTAATTTCGTCTTTCAGAGAAAATGGCTTTGATCAACAGTTTGAAGAGTTCAAACCACCAGGATCTGTTTTACACTACAGAGACCCTGTGATATATGTTGAAATGCTTAAAATCGAAGGAGAGCTTCAGAGTAAAGTTACTTCGAATCTGGTTAACGCAGCAGTTGTTTGGGCCATTCAGGTAGATGGCAGTTTAAGCCGGACAATGAGAGACAACAAGTGTGTGAGTGCTCGTATTATTGATAAGGATCTCAACATGAAAACAGTTTTTTTGTCTGTAGATGTCCCCCAAGCTAGAGGTGCTGAGGGTCTTCTGGAAATAGTGAAAGCCATAATAAATTCATTTGGACTTGACAAATCGAAACCTGTGGGTGTAACTACTGATGGCGAGTCAGCAAATACTGGACGTAGAAATGGATTTTGGAAGTTGTTGCGTACTTACCTTGATCGTGATATTTTTTCCTTTTGGTGTGTAGCTCATCGATCAGATATCGCTGTAGAAGAAGACATGGAGCATGCTGTTCCCGAACTCCAGCTGTGGAAAGCGAACGTATTGGGGGTGGCAAGTTACTTCAGAACAAGCAAAAATCATAAAGCTGCTCTTCTTACACTGTTTCCTCATGCACATGAATTTCCAGCGTATTTTGAAGTTCGCTTTGCTGAGCATTTGGTTCATGTAATCGAAGCAGTGCTGCATAATCGAGATAGCTGCATTGAAGTTCGGAAACAAATTTCTACTGAAGGAACACGACATGAAAAAGCAGAGGCTAGTGTTTTTTTGTGTAAGTATTCTTTAAAACATAGTTTACGAAAGACTTTAAAATATAGTATTCGCTGTTACACTACTTGGTGCTCAGCATTTTAGTGTAACTTTGGAGAGTCTCTTCAAGCGATTTACTACCAGATTCTAGTGTAATTTTGGCAGGTCCTATAATCAAAGCACCCTAACTACCAATATATGGTTGATCCTCTCCCTTGGAATTACAGTGTGAAGCTTGAAGTGAAATCTGAGGTACTTAAACAAACTCAGATGTCAATAAAAATACCTAAGATGTGTTGCAGTGGTGGTCTGATAGTCATCCTCTGGAGTGACATCGTCGGAGACGACGGGTGGGGCTTTAATCTTATATCTGTAGTATGAAATTGCCCCCTCAGTGAAAAGTCGTTAAAATATGCTCTGAATCTGGCGCTTGCATTTCCATTAACGCAAAACTTGAACAAAATCAGAAATTGGTTAGAGGCGCCAGAGCTGATTATGGTGCCCCTAAGTCAGAGCATATTTTAACGACTTTTCACTGGGGGGGCAATTTCATACTACAGATATAAGATTAAAGCCCCACCCGTCGTCTCCGACGATGTCACTCCAGAGGATGACTATCAGACCACCACTGCAACACATCTTAGGTATTTTTATTGACATCTGAGTTTGTTTAAGTACCTCAGATTTCACTTCAAGCTTCACACTGTAATTCCAAGGGAGAGGATCAACCATATATTGGTAGTTAGGGTGCTTTGATTATAGGACCTGCCAAAATTACACTAGAATCTGGTAGTAAATCGCTTGAAGAGACTCTCCAAAGTTACACTAAAATGCTGAGCACCAAGTAGTGTAACAGCGAATACTATATTTTAAAGTCTTTCGTAAACTATGTTTTAAAGAATACTTACACAAAAAAACACTAGCCTCTGCTTTTTCATGTCGTGTTCCTTCAGCAGAAATTTGTTTCCGAACTTCAATGCAGCTATCTCGATTATGCAGCACTGCTTCGATTACATGAACCAAATGCTCAGCAAAGCGAACTTCAAAATACGCTGGAAATTCATGTGCATGAGGAAACAGTGTAAGAAGAGCAGCTTTATGATTTTTGCTTGTTCTGAAGTAACTTGCCACCCCCAATACGTTCGCTTTCCACAGCTGGAGTTCGGGAACAGCATGCTCCATGTCTTCTTCTACAGCGATATCTGATCGATGAGCTACACACCAAAAGGAAAAAATATCACGATCAAGGTAAGTACGCAACAACTTCCAAAATCCATTTCTACGTCCAGTATTTGCTGACTCGCCATCAGTAGTTACACCCACAGGTTTCGATTTGTCAAGTCCAAATGAATTTATTATGGCTTTCACTATTTCCAGAAGACCCTCAGCACCTCTAGCTTGGGGGACATCTACAGACAAAAAAACTGTTTTCATGTTGAGATCCTTATCAATAATACGAGCACTCACACACTTGTTGTCTCTCATTGTCCGGCTTAAACTGCCATCTACCTGAATGGCCCAAACAACTGCTGCGTTAACCAGATTCGAAGTAACTTTACTCTGAAGCTCTCCTTCGATTTTACGCATTTCAACATATATCACAGGGTCTCTGTAGTGTAAAACAGATCCTGGTGGTTTGAACTCTTCAAACTGTTGATCAAAGCCATTTTCTCTGAAAGACGAAATTAGTTGGTCACTGTGCAAACTAGCCAATGATTGCCCTGGCCAAGAAAAGGCAGTAGGGGTCAGAAGAAGACTGTCATTGTATACATCAATCGACAATCTGATAAGGATTTCAACCGTTTCCACATGCTGTTTCGTCAAATAGTGTATCCATGGATGAGAAGTTGATTGTGACTTCCATTGACGGTTTAATTGCTTATAATCCGACGACTTTTTAAGTGGTTGAGATAAAAGATGGTCCACAACATCCATTAATTTCTTTTTTGAATCAGCACGACACCCCCTAGCAAGTGGAACCACACCATTTCTTGAATACTTTTTAGCTTCAAATTCAAATTCTTCACGTATAAGACATTTTACAAACAATCGTTTTCTTTGACCCTGTGCGTCGTTGTAGAACTTCAAGCACTCGTGACGAGATTGTAGCCATTGTTGTGTAAGTTTCATGGACTTATACGACTCAGTTGCTTCAGAGTTTCCACCACAGCTTGTGTTTTCCCTTCTATCCGTAGGCCTACTGCTAGTTTCTGCAATTGCTGCAGTATCTTGTGAATCGATTGCATTTTCTTCCAAGCCAATAGAGGAATCAGTTGTTGCTCTTTCTTCCGAAACAGCAGTTACGTTCTCGAGCGAAGTTGGTTCAGCATTATTATTGCCCTCTAAACTTGATGTATTTTCTGACACGCTCGTTGCACTTTTCTCCGAGGTTGACGCATTTTCTTCTTGCAAACTCTGCTGTCCTCGTCTGTTGACCTTTGGTGGCACTGGACTGAAAAATTCTGATATTGCTTTTATACCAGCAGGAACTTTTCTCTAGCTGCTCATGGTCTAACACTTTAACTATTGTTTCTATTACAAGCAAGGCGTTCTCTATTAAAGGCTATGCAACGTATGCATTATGCAAGCACAATTTTGTGGAGGCCCATTGTCTATTTTTTTATCCTCCTTAATTCTTATATTGAGCACGCATTAATTCTTGTATCTTGACCATATATCGAAAATATTTTAGTTTGACAAGCTCTGCCGGTGTACTGTTCACCTAAACAAAGTCATTAACATAAGCTCTGAAAATTTTCACTGGGGGGGGCAAAAAAGTTCACTGGGGGGGCAATTTTCCCCCCAGTTATAATGTTAAAATATGGCCGGGCCAGATTCTTACTTTTAGTGTTTGAGACATTCATGCCAAAAAAAATGTTACCATGTAGCAAAAACTTTCTCTGACAATTTCCATTCTTCTAATGCTCAAACAATGCCATTTGCTTGAGATTAACCGGTCCCATTAGGAATGGAGCAATCTTGAGCAGATGTTTTATGCAGATGCCAGAGGTGATGATAGGCAGATAATTGACTTGCGAGAGTTAATTTGAATGAGATTGAAAGTGGTTCAAGTTATTAATCGAAACTTTTTTTAAAAATAGAGTACGGAATGTTCAGAATATTACAGGTTATTATTTTTTTTTAATTTTAATGATGATAGTTCAAATTTTTTGCTCAGTTTATTATTTTGGACTTGCCAGTTGCCACTCCTATATCCACTGTTATCATTGATTCTAGTCTGTAACATTCTCATCTGAGCCAGAAGAAAAATTTGGTACTTTTGTCTTGAGGGTCTATGGATCAAAGCATTTGTATTGTCCACATCAAAATCTTTCACGTCATTTTTTTTACTTTGGTAGCCTTGATGATTCGCTAAGTATATGAACAACTTTAATGACTCTCCGAGAATTCAAGTAACACAATAATGTTTTGTAGTGTGTGAGGTTTGAAATTTATCCAGAACTTAGTACTCCGCAACTTAAATGATTCCAGTCAAACTTATTGAGGCAAACAACTTCCGACTACAGGAGGAGACATATAAAAAATACATGATGCATAATTAACTTGTACACTGTCTTTCCAGTTTCTAAAGTGCTCAATGGACATGGGCTCCCAGTTAGCTGTACAGTAAGTTCAGTTAAAAATTAAAAAGGAAGTGACTTGGCGAATGGAAAACTCGCGGTATTTTTTTTTCCTCGCAAATGGATCAGGCGCTATGAATAGCTGCTGCAGGGAATTGCTATCCCCTCAGACTGGCATTGCTGCCCTAACCCTAAGGGTGCGTTTAGACTGGACGCGAAGCAACGCGAAGCGAAGGTTGGCGACCTTCGCGAGTGGTCGATTACGTCACTCGCGAAGGTTGCCAACCTTCGCGAGTCTTTGCGAGAGGTTTGCTAATCTTCGCGACTGGTCGCTTCATAGGCTAATTTCAATAACTTACTTTTAAAATGTATTCAATGAGCAGAAAGCTTTGTGTGCTTTATTATTGAAGCGCTATTATAGTAATCACAGGTTCTGTTTCGTCATAGAGCGCTGGAATTACCGGTAAAACGAAAATTGAGTTTATATTGTGTTATTATGCAATAACCGTGAAGAAGAGTCTAGACTAATAGCTCAGATTACAAAACAATCTTGTGAAAAAAGTTTGTAAAGTATAAGTGAAAAACGAAGTACAGTAGATCGAATTTGGTAATGAAAAGACTAGTCTTTTCTTCAAAAACGTAGTAGTGCAGTACTTAGCCTATTTACTAGCTATCAATGATATGTTTAGATCCTTCAACTGAAAACTTGCCATAATCTGTCTTGACGATGACAGTTCTGGGTTTTAATGCAGAAACGCAAAAAGCTGGTAGCAGATGTCAAAAGTTCTCTTTAGGTGTTCACTCAATTAACAAATCCTTAAACACTTTCACCATCCATGTCTCAATATGGTAGTGGTAGATCAACCGGTATCTTGTAGAGTGTAAACCAATAGGCTAGTCTACAGGTACATTTAAAGCATAAACTATGTTGTTTTTTTGATGTGATGTTTCTTTTTCAGGCAAGCTTGTTATGATACCTGTAGTAAGCTTAAACAGTTGTTGGTATGTGTCATTTAGTGCTGTTTATGAAGACTCCCAATGTTAACGCTATGAGTGAAAATGAAAGCTGGATTTGTCATCAGTTATGTAGTGGATTTTTTGCTTATTGTGCAATGGATTGCTGTGTTGATTTGCTGGAGAAAGCAAAAAAACATTGCAGTTTTTGCATGATTTGACACTATCATCGAAGGACAAGAATTTAGCACAGTAATACTAGCAGTTGCTTTGAGGAAAAGTCAGCTTCTAAAACTAAGTTTGGTGTTTTACTCGCTAGCGGAGCGCTTATCGATATTTAGTGCGAAGTTAAATGCTTTTGAGAGCATTTTATTAGTTTGCATTTTCTTGCGGTACCAGTAGGCTACGTTCTCGCGTTTACCTCAAAGGGCTTCGCTCCAAACCACCGTTTGTAAGACATAGACAAATTAATAGCTGTAAGGTCAAGCCCCCTCTAGGCAAGTTTTTGGTTATTCCCCTGATAAAAAAAAAACATTTAGATTTTTTTATGTGAAAATTGTTACTCAAGCATCTGAATAAAAGTGTTGTTAGTTCTCACATTTTCATGTAACTGACGCTTCCTTCCCCAGTCCAATTATTTTCACTATAAATGCTTTATCAAGTTTTTTGTTTAGTGGTGACTAATGAGAATGGAACAATATTAATGAACTTGCTTGGCGGGTACTTCTCTACCAATAATTGTAACTTCAGCAAAAAAATAGAACTCACTTTCTACTGGTTAGATATATATTGGCTTTCTAGTTCATCTAAATACACTGACTGTAATTGTAATGATTGAACTTCAGACTTAAAATTGTTTACTTTGTCACTTTATTCACCATGTAAAGCAGTAAAAAATTTTAAGAAACAGAAAAATGTTTTGAAATTCACAAACAACTAAATTTAGATATTACACAAAGACACAGTAAATGAACATTTAACACATTTGACACTTCTATTTTCATCACATAGAACTGGAGTGAAAAGTCACTACCAGACTACAATATTCATGATCATAAAACTTGGGATAGTCCAAAACCATTGCTTCCAGTTCAACTTGATCTCTGTCACAAACCTTCAGAAACAAGAAGACTTTTAAGAGGACATTCAGAAGAAAAAATTCCATGTTTGTAGCTATTCAAAGAAGTGACTACTAATTGGCCAATCCAAAAATTCATAGAAATTTTTCGATTTTTTGTATCTTTCTAGCTCTATTGTATGTAGCAGTGTAGCTTGAAACCAATTCTAAATACAGTTTTATTCACCAAGTTGGCTTGGTCAAGCAGACAGTGAAAAAACTTTTGCGAGTTTTCCAGTATTCAAGGAATTGTTCAATTGTGGTTAGGCTACTTTTAAAACAACAAGCTAACAAACAATGGGTTAAAACACTATCAACACATTCAAAACTAGCCTGTTGGTGGGTTATTTTATATTCTGAAAAAAAACAACAACATTATGTTAGTTTAAGTTTACTTTAAGACAAAAAAGCAAGAGCTGCTCAGCCAAAAGAACCACTGAACTGATACAATAGCTTCTACTATGCTGCCCAGAAAAAAAGTTTTGTTTTAAAAGCTAGATGTCGTGGGGCTAGGCCTACTGTTTTGTTGTATTCATTATAATGAAGCTCTGAGATCCAGCATAGCTATGAAAAATCACTCTAGGATTTACAGCCTTAGCTGTCTAGATCCGAATTAACTTGGCTAGCCTAGGGCTATCGCAAATCTAACTTTTCCAACAACCTACTCTTTGGACTGACTAATAGGCGCTAAACCATACAAATATACTATTTACATTATTTTCTAGCAAACTGCAATCGTAAAAATCCAATCAGTGATTTAGTAGGTTATCTTACTACAGCCTGCAAGCAAGCGCTGTTGCGCAACTGCTTGCGAAGGTTGCAACCGGTTGCAACCTTTCGCTAGCTTTCGCGAGCTGTCGATGACGTCAAATTTTGGTTGCTTCGCGTTGCTTCGCGTCCAGTCTAAACGCACCCTAACTGTAATGCAAGGTTTTGAAGCAAAAAAAGATTGATTTACGTATATTCTTCCCTTATCAGTCTAATGTGCGTAATCTTCGAATCTACACATTTGCACTCCCGGGGGGAGTCGAACCCGGGTGCGATTGTAGACATCTAGGCGCGCTAACCGTTACACTACGGAGCTTGCATCAATTAAGTGACAAAATGTCGTATTTAAACCAAATGTATGAAAAAGGCAATGTCTCCATTCGCGAGGAAAAAAATACCGCAAATGTTCCATTCGCCAAGTCACTTCGAATTAAAAAAACCCACTACAGGCTGTTTTCCCCTAATTGGTTTGTCGGGTTGGATGGAAACTAAACAAAAACAAAAACGGAAAAAGACCTCAGTACACCATCCACGTCTCCCCCTCCTTGCAGCAGAAGCCCTGTGGCGGGTGTGAGCCCAAGCTATCCCACTTGGATTAACTGTGGTACGCACCAGCCAGTGGCCTCAACCAGCGTCGAAGGTGCGGAGTGCGGCTGGTACGAAACACTGTAAACAAACTGTGGAGGCTGAGCACATTAATCAAACATTGCTGACGCGCGTGCGTCAACCAATTTGTGTTAAATGTGGTTTCATCAGGCTGATGATTTCTTGGTTCTAATTTTGGAAAAGCGCTTACTCTTAAAATTGAGTAATCACTCTGTCAAGTTTTACAAGAATTTGCTTTTGAAACAAGCTTGGTAGCTTGTTTTATGGAGTAAGTTAATCGCTGCTGCTGGTCGAATCGGTAGCCTATTTTCGGTAGCTTTTTTTGTTAAAATAGGCCTAGAAGCCAATGCTACTAACGGTAGCAATCCAACAAAACGTTGATATACGCCAAACGCTTACTTATTTCGTTGTTCTTCTTCCTAAACAGCTGCCATGACGCAAAAAAGCATGTGATGATGAGCAGATACTCGTAGCGTCGTCGGATGCAATCAAGTAAGTTACCACAAATGAGAAATATCTGGAACCAATGGCTTAATAAATCAGCAGACCTTGGACCCTCTAAAGCGATGATGTCGAGCAGGTTAACCAAAATCGGGATAAGTTTTTGACATCGGATCTACAGCACAATCTAATTTGTTGTTCTGCTTCATTCTGATATTTGCAAATATTATGTACAGAAATTACGGATGCTGTGTGCATACAAAACGCGCGAAATTTACGTATCCGTTTTAGTCCGTTTCCGTACTGAAAAGCGTATACGTTTTACGTACGTAAAAACGTATGAAAATGCGCATTGCGGATACTGTGTAAATTCACCTTTAGAGCCGTTCTGATCGGGCCATGCTCGTCTCGTAATGTACAGGGTTGGCCAAAAAAAATTGCACCCTTGGACAAAGTGTCATATCTTTTTTTTGGAATGAGATAACATTTAAAAATTTTTACCATTTCTTTGCGACAATATATTGCGTAGCTGTGTAAAATTTTATTGGAAATTTTCATAAAATAACAAAATTACAGGTGTTTAAATAGTGAGTATCACAAACTGCAATTGCATGAAAATTAACACTTCACAAATAGTACCGGTTATGGATGTATGATGAATGGTTGAGGATGGAGGATGATGACTTAAGGTTGCGCTAATCTGACTCCTATGTCTTCATTGTTAAATTGCACACCAATGCTGTTTTTGTAATTATTCTTGTTAAATTTATCAAGCCAAAAATTAGTAACAAACGATCAAATTCTAAAGCGCTTAAAATTCTAAAACGCTTAACTCTAAAAACTCTGTAAGCTTTGTGTAAGCTCTGTATCAACTCTACATCCCTATAAATCTATACATCTATATATCTAGATATCTATAACTATCTGGTGCCACGCCCGAAACAAGTTTTTTATACAGGTTCCATCTCTGCCTCTTTTGTCCTAATGACGTCGAAATTTGGCAAAAAGAAACTAACTTGAGCTCGCGCGCCCACAGATAAAAAAAGATAGAAAACCATTCGTTTGGGAATCTGAATCACTCAAACGAGGCAGATATGGAGCAACGCTGATACATAGCAAAAACATGACACAGAAACAAGTTGAAGCGTTCGGAATTTGATTCACTCGGATAAATCATTTGGTACATGGTCTGCTTGATTTCAGCATTTGCACGCGCTATAAACATGATCAGTTCCTTCACGCCACACCGGTAAGCGATTGTTCATTTATTCATTCAATATTTTTCGATGTGTTGTCTGTTTTCTGCAATCACCAACCGCACCAGATCGAAACCCATCAATGGCGTTATTGATTACCGCTTGGAGCAATGCTTCCCACTCTTGAAGAATGGCTTCTTTCAATTCTATGGTGTTTTCACATCTTCTTCCGCGGTAAACATTTTGCTCCAGAGTGCTCCAAACGCAGTAATCGACTGGATTAAGATCTCTTTAAGATGAGATAATTTCAAAGTTATTATCATTTGAAAAAAGATTTGTTAGCATTCAGGCATTGTTACGTCACAACGAGTATAGAAAGGCCAATTATAAAAAAAAGTTACCTACCAGCAAAAAAAAACTTTGGACGCACTTTGTAAAAAGAGATTGCAGTCTTCAATGTTTAAATGGACGTCATTTTATACCTTCTTGGAATTTCATTGTAAAATTTTAAACAGTTACGTAATATATCGTTGTAAAAAAATGGTAAAAATTTTGAATTGCTATCTTTATGCAATAAAAAGTTAGGGCACTTTGTCTAAGGGCGCAATTTTTTTGGTCAACCCTGTATAATTCTATATGTTGTAGCATATGAATAAACTCAAATTTTCACTGTTCATGTGCAACCTGTAAACTTTAATTTTTCTCGGAGATATTTTGCATGTACAATTTTTTTATGGAAAAGGAACTAATTTAACCCGGTTCCCATATAGTTTTCCAAAATTTTAAAATAAGGACTACCTTATGCTAACAGGAACAAAGTTAGGCTACAGCACAGCCTAGAAAGGTAGCAACAGACCAAACGCTTCCAAACGTTATTAAAAGTTTGATTCTATTATTAACAGAAATATTGTAGCTGCGAGAAAAGAACATGCAGAGATCTTCAAAGATTGTCAATTTTTTTGCAGAATATTAGGCATCAGGAAATATTAAAACCATTTTTAGAAATTTTATAACTTCTAGAAAGACCTTCCAGCATCAAACTTAAATTTTTACACCTGCCGAAATTTCCGGTTGCCAAAATTACTCGACTTCACCGTATTCTTTTTAACTTGAAAATTTACAGTAAAATAGAGGAGCTATTTTGCCTCTAGAGGCGAAATAGCCCCATGTTATTTTGCCATTTGGAGGCAAAATAGTCCTGCCACAAGTGCCAAAATAGCCGTAAGCCTAATCCTTACCCAAACCCAAACTTTAACCCTAATCTTAACCCTAATCCCAACCCTAGCCTTAACCCGAACCCTAACCCAAACAGAGGAAAACACTATTTTGCCTCTAGAGGCAAGCCACTTGCAATGAAAAAAGGGTGGATGAATATTTCTCATTTTCACTTTATTCTCTTTAACTTGAAGATTTTTGCTGAAATAGTCACTACCCTCTGAGAATGCTGATGAATAAAGGTAATCAACCTGGTCCAAGTAAAGGTTTGCATGACAAGTTACAACAAGTATTTAAATTCTTTCAATGGAAATTGATGTTATCACTAGAATGTTTTACTGTTTCTGATCAAATTATACTAAGAGAAAATATTGTTGACTGTTTTGCAGTTTTATAAAAGAAAATATTGTTGACTGTTTTGCAGATATTGTTGACTACATGTTGCTCTTGTACCAAAAGCATGGTTGAAGAGTATACTAAAAAAATTTGGCAAAATTCAGTCCAAAATAAGTGGCTATTAAATGGTTCAAGTATTATACCAACAGTGTCTTGCAGTACAGAGTAGTTTGGTTTTTGAATCAAGTACGGTACCTACCGTATTCCTTGTTGTCAGTGGAGCACTCAGGGGGGATTTCGGGTGTTGACCCCCCCCTTTTGGTACTCAAAAAAGCAACATAATTTTGTTGATATAAGGCAGTTTGTAAAACTTTGCTGTATTTACTTTGAACCAAATAATCACTTTAGTTGTTGTTAATCTCTTAAGATGTTGTTTTAGGGCTGTAATTTGATCCTGCTCCATATTTACCAAGCAATTGAGATTTTTTGCATTTGTTTATCCTACAATATTGCTGTCAGAAACATTGCGTAACTAGATGGGAGTTTGCCAGCAAACCCAGTGTACGACCAACGCAAAGCTAATGCTGTGACGCTCAAAAGTACTTTTTGTCTACCGTAAAATCAGCAATTATTTAAAAATATCTGATTATGGAACTTCCAGAAAAGTAGAGTCAAAGTAATTGTCAGTTAAATATCTCCTGATATCATAACTGACTGTCACCCTAAGTTGAGCCGTTCAAAAAATTGATTTTTGGTGGTCCATTTTGGGGGGTCCCCTGGGGGATGGCACCCCCAAACTATGTCAAAATATTCGTCTGTTAAATATCTGCTGATATCATGAAACACTGGCACTCTAAGTTGAGCTGTTCAAAAAATTAATTTTTGGGGGGGTGGCCCCCTCAAACTATGTCAAAATATTTGACTGCTAAAAATCTGCTGATATCAAAATAAACTGGCACCCTAAGTTAAGCCATTCAAAAAATTGTTTTTTGGGGGTCCATTTGAGGGGTTTCTGGGAAATGGCATTCCCAAACTATGTCAAAATATTTGTCTGTTAGATATATGCTGATATCATAACAGACTGGCACCCTAAATTAAGCCATTCTAAAAATTGATTTTTGGGGGTCTATTTGGGGGGGTCCCCGGGGGGAGGTGGCACCCCCGAAGTACCGGTATGTGAAAATATTTGTCTGTTAAATATGTACTGACAGCAAAAAAAAAGCTTAAGCCGTTCAAAAAGTGGATTTTTTTGGGGGGTTTTTGGTGAAGTTACCCCAAAAAATTTCGGGAGAAAAAATTGCGTTTGCAGCTCAACAAATTTACACAAAAATTAGATAATTGATTGGTGGCACAGAATTTAACCATAGCTTTAAATGAAACCGGATTCATCTTTTATTGATTGGGTAGCCTTGAAAAAGGCTGTTTTAAGGTTTAAACGCTTTCGTCTAGCTCTCTTCAGAAACCATCGCTAGAAAAAGATAGAATGACTAGCGATGGTTTCTGAAGAGAGCTAGACGAAAGCGTTTAAACCTTAAAACAGCCTTTTAAACCTTAAAACAGCCTTAAAACAGCCTAACCCTTAAAACAGCCATCCCAACCAACCCATTTTTGGCCGCGACAAGGTTTTTTTTTTTTCCTTTTTTTCTTCCTAATTTTTGTACTCTCTTCTTCTAAACCACAAAACATCGAAATCTAATTTTTGTCCATAGCTTTAAATAAAACCGGATTCATCTTTTATTGATTGGGTAGCCTTGAAAAAGGCTGTTTTAAGGTTTAAACGCTTTCGTCTAGCTCTCTTCAGAAACCATCGCTAGTCATTCTATCTTTTTCTAGCGATGGTTTCTGAAGAGAGCTAGACGAAAGCGTTTAAACCTTAAAACAGCCTTTTTCAAGGCTACCCAATCAATAAAAGATGAATCCGGTTTTATTTAAAGCTATGGACAAAAATTAGATTTCGATGTTTTGTGGTTTAGAAGAAGAGAGTACAAAAATTAGGAAGAAAAAAAGGAAAAAAAAAAACCTTGTCGCGGCCAAAAATGGGTTGGTTGGGATGAAAGGGTATCTTAAGACATACAACCATATGAAATATTTTCTGCCATACTTAAACCGTTTTTGACTTAGATCGCTTTCTAAGCCAAACTTGCGGGGTGGTTTTCAGGTTCTAAAACCAAAGTCACGTGACCTATTGCCTTGAAATTTGGTACAAACATATTATAACTCATTAATCTCAAACTACTGTCAAAATTTCATGTAGCTAGACCCAACCGTTCTCGAGTTATAAGCAAAAGTCTGAAATTTTGCTTTCGTTAGTTGGAAAAGGGCGAGTAAAAACAAAGGAACACATGACGCGAGCGTCGGTTGTTCCAACTAGGTGTATTTCATATCTCCATAGGTATTAAATAATGGACATATTATTTCAGATCATAAACTTCTGAGAAGAGTAAGAGTTTGACACTTAAAAGAAACAGACAATTAATTAAAAAAAGTCGCCCTTGTATAAAAAGAAACTACTAAGCCAAATACACTTTTGCAAAAAGAAAGCTAACAAATCTGCTGTTTTAACATGAAACTCGCTAGAAAATTACATTCAAACGTCTAGGTTTTTAATCTGCAAATGTATTCAGGAATTTAAAATCAGCTTTTAATAGTGAATGGACGAAGTTATCATTTCCAAATAATTTGTTTTCTATATTTTTGCATTAACTTTATAGTATTGTAAATGATTTTTGCGGAATCATACATCATAATAACCACCAATTGTCTATTTCAATTTGATCCGAAACAGTTTTTTTCAAGGCTACCCATATCTCAGAGAGTGGAAATAATAGCTTTGTTGCTATTAAAAGCTATTTTGAAATTCTGTACAACAAACAAAGTTTTTAATTAAAAAATGTATTTCTTTAGAAGATTTAAACCAAATATGTGATCTTTCAACATTTAAGAGTATTTTGGACTTGACCATTAAGTATGCAGGGGCTGATTGGACTGAGCCAAAACAAATTCTTTCAAATTCTTCTAAATCTTATTAACTTAGCATATTTTGTAATTGGTCTAAAAACATTCAAAATGTCACCAAATGGCGTTAAAATGGCTGTTTTTTTTTCCGAAAAACTTGCAAGAATTGCCCAGTGGCTGGGGGCTTTGCCTCCAAACCCCCACACATGTCATCATGTTCAAAATATCAAAAACATTCAAAATATCATCTGAATGGCGTTAAAATGGCTGTTTTTTTTTTCCGAAAAGATTGAAGAACTGTCCAGCGGCTGGGGGCTTTGCCCTCAGTCCCCCTTAGTGGTAGCTTGTTCTCTTGCACACAATCTTCACAACCAGCAACTTTAAAAATCGTTATTTCAGGGTTTTTGAATAAAAAATGTAACAAAATGCAACTACAGTCAAACCTCGGTTTTCGAACACAATCCGTTCCAGAAGGCTGTTCGAAAAGTAATTTCTTCAAAAGTAGAAACAATTTTTTCCATTGAAATTAATGTAAATAATTTTAATCCGTTTCAACTCTAGAAAACAACTTTTACACCATAAACTGTACTGTGTACTGCAATACCATAAATAAAAATGGGTTGAAGTAGATTGTGTTTTATTTTAATAAGGGATTTCCTGTCTAAGATGATGAAAAAAAAGTAAACATTTCTTATGTTTTATTTTTAAAACATCGAAAACATTAAAGGTTAAGATGTAGTACAATACGAAAAATTTTGAAAAAATTTGCAGAAATTACTAATGAAACAGTAAAAAAAGAATACAATAGCTCAGTTACAACAAAAATTGTGCGAAAAAAGCCAACATATGCAGCATCATGGCGCGTTCGTGTTTGCTCGGCTTCTTTCGGTTTGGTCGTGACCTGAATTTATGTTCGAAATCTGAGACGTAATTTTTTGGTCAAAAACCAATTTGGTCGAGAACAGAAGCGTTCAATAACCGAGGTTTGACTGTATATATTATTGCAAAACCCTGTTTGACTATAATACCGTGCATTTTCATTAATGGTTAAGATAAATTAACTACAATTGGGTCTTCTTGGTTTTTGAAAAATTGAAACCGCCCATCTTTAATAATTTCTGGGTGTGTCCCTGCTCGTAGCATTGAAACTTAAACTTTAAGTCTTTTCTATTCTAATAATTTGCTGAATTTGTTATTGTATGAGCATTTTCCTGAAAAATGCTTTTAATCACTGTGTGGTTGTGGTGCTAATCTGCAGTCTTTTCATGTTGCATGTGAATGTAAACCCTCACAAGCCAGCTCTGAAGCAATAATGCAGATAAGGGCTATCTGCAATGTGGAACTTGGCTCTGATCTATTGCCTGATGATTTTTCTACTACTTTGCTTAGTCACAGCAGGGAAGGCAATTTTCAAACTCTGCTTGTGGAATGTGTAAATGTCCGTTTAGAGTATTAAGCAAACTGTAAATATTTAAGCTCCTCAACTGTTCAATGTTCATATTCATTGTTGTCTGGTGAACAGTAAGAAGGTGCTTGTAAAGCCTCACTATTTTTTGAAAGTTGTCATATTACTTTTTAACTGTTTTCAAACTGTTCCTTTTAGAAAAAAAATTGAACAATATGAAAAATTTTTGAAATTCGACAAGGTTTAAGGGGTCCTCCGGGCACTTTACATGAATCATTGTGAAAATAAGCAAAAACGGCTTTTCTTTATTTTTGATGTTGTTCACATTAAATTGATTATGTTCACTTCCTATAATAATATTCAAAGTTTCTCTTTAGAAAAACCATCACATGCATTTAATTTTCACAGCAATTTTTAAAATATAACAAAATACCAGCATTACCAATAGGGTTGCTCAAAAAAACATTTTTTTGAAAAGTGATGCTGCGAATGGCTTTTCTTGTATTACCCCCAAAAATGGTATTGACCAATTTTCACAAAAAAATTTTGATGTTAATGGGGTGTGCAACTGGATTTTAGTTTATGATGTCATTAAAAATAGTAAAAATTTTGTTTTCCAGAAAACATTGGTAAGTGAAGTATCAACAGATGCAGATTCGTTGATTGTTTTGGTTTATTAGCATTCGGTAAAAATTTATTTCAAAATTTTGAATTGATGACATCATCATTTTAAGTTAAAAATGCATCTTTGTGCGCTTTATTAAGTATTGAATGGAAAATGGTTACCTGGTGCCTCTTGTCTATACAAAATCGTTTTAGTATAAATAATATCAGTGATGTAAAACGTCTTTTTAGGAAATATAGTAACCACAGAATGCTTAAACACTTGTCAAATAATCACTTAATTTTTAGGGATACTTTTTAAGATTTAATATTAGCCTTTGAGTTGTACTGAAAGCATAAACGGCAATTCCGTAATTACGTGTTTGACCAGCTTAAAGATAATTGTAGTGTATTTTCCAGTTAAGAAAATCTTTAGAAAGATTTTCATTTGTGTTTAAATTATACTGACTTACAGTGATTAATGCACCTAGTTTTGACATTATTCTTAAGAGAAATTTACTGAAGATAGAGGATATTAGTAAATGACGTGTGTGATGCACTATCGAGATAACAGCTGACTATAATTAGTACAGCAAATCTCTCTGACTTGGTTTATTCAATGCATACGTGATAAAAAATTATGATCATTACATTCTTTTACTTTTTGAAATTCATCAACATAACAATATTTTTACTATGTTTCATGAAAAATGGAAGGATTTGTTCAATAACATGTGTGACTGCATACTTGTGAATTTCAACCGTTTTCAACCAAACAAAATTACTGATTTTGACCTGATATTATGTACTTTCAAGGTGCAAATACATGTTTGTCCATGCATCGGACATAAAATACCAATTACAAGCATTAATATTATGAAGTAATGTATTTTCAAGTTTCATCAAGACAAGTTTTGTTAAAAAATATTACACAAATTCATAATGATACAAATTTTACCACAAGTTACTTCAACTTCATCACCTTCACCAAAGCATTAAAATCAAACAAAATTGATATAGAGAAAGAATTTGTCAAAAATTGCAATTAACTTCAATGAGCATTTACAAATATTGTTTTATTCCAACTTGGAGATTATCAGATTGTTAAGATTTTGCCAAATTCATACTATTGCATTATGATATATGTATTTTTTAATTCAATAAAAGCATTTAAAACATATACAATAAAACGCTTCTGATATAGAATATTTTTACTGAAATTTATTGATTAATAATTTTTAAGGATTCAAGCACATAACAAAGCAAATGAAATTTTTTAGATTACTTCATTTTTAAAGACCGAAAAAGAGGTGGAAAGAAGTACTAGAATGTGACATGACTGCCAGAGGTTTGCAAAGTTTGGATGCTCAAGATCGTGAAAGATGGCGACTAGGCTGCAAAAACCAGCTGACCCCTGCATGCAGGGAACCTCTGCTGGGCTCCAGAAATAGAAGGAATAAGATTCCTGGAGCAAAATGATGATGAAGATGTTACCAAAAATAACACTTTAGCATCAAAATCACCATGCAATTAACATTAACAAAAAAAGTAAACTACAAAATCATAACTATACATCATACAAACTACAATCAACCAATATGCAAATCTTTCTGAAGCGTTGGAATAGATTTTGATAAAAGAACAGCATCACTTAATATTATTAGCACAGATTGTACCTGTACATTTACTCAGTAGTACCTATAAAAGTCTGTGCTAAACTGAAACTGTCCACAATTTCCAACAACACTTGGGGGCTGAATTTTTTGGAGCACACAGTCTCTTTCATAGTAAATTTGATCTTTATCTTTGGGCCATTTATAAAATCCTCCTGATTTGTGCATAACATTCACTTTAACATAAGCACCAAATGGATCTATTTTAGTAACTACTCCAGCGTAGAGCTTGCTGTGATATTGCACCACAACCCAATCATCTCTCGGTATGTCTAATTCTGAAGCATTTGTTTCGCTATAATCTGCCGTAAATAAAACTGGAGCCTGTGCATTTTCGAAACACATGATTGTGTCAAAATCATAGTCATGGTATGCTGCATGCATTTTGAAATTCCAGGTATGATTGGAAGTTCTCCATTTCACAAATTCGATTTTTCAGTGAATGTTAGTATCGCTGCTTCAGAAGTTTAGTTCAGTTTATTTATTTATCATCACATAAATAACATATTATTATATTAATGGATACTACAGATAAACATAAAAGGATGCGATGAACGGGAGTCGTGAAAGGACGTGAAGCAGGGATGACGTGAAGTCTTCGAATCAAACGACTCCCTCTTGTTAAATGAGCAAAAGCTCATTAAGGAGAAAGATTATGCTGAGATTGCAGTGTCGCATATACAAAATGGACCATTGAAAAATGTGATAGAGCTAATCTGAATTGTAAAAAAAAATTAAAAAAGTTTTATATTGTTCGATAAAATTATTATAACCTAATTTAGTCATATTTTTGGGAAGAGAATTCCATAATTTTGATCCTTGATATTTAAATAATTTTTGGCAACGATTTGTCCGGAAAAATGGGATAGTGAGGTCATCATTTGCTGCCGCTCTAGAGGAGTAGCCATGATTTCCAGAAACTTTATTGAAGTAGTTTTGAAAATAATCGGGAAGTTTTAGTTGACGTATTTGTGCATAAATTTGGCAGATTCAATTTTGTATATGTCATTGACTTTGAGGATTTTATGTTCATAATACAAGAATGTTACATGAACACGCCAGCCAGAATCACTGATTGCCCTGATAGCTTTATTTTGTATAGTTTGTAATTTGTTGAGATAGGTTAGATAAGTGGAGCCCCAAATAATAATGCCATATAAAAAACGCGGAAATACTATCCCATAATAGAGAGCAATAAGAGCTGATTTAGGTAAACAATGTTTTGATTTGGTGAGGACACCAACGTTTTGGGATAGCTTTTTTTGTAATTTTCTGGGTATATGGTAGAAAATTAAGTTGGTCGTCAATTTCTATTCCAAGGTATTTTGTTGTCTTAACTGCATAAATTAAAGTGTCGCCATAAGATAATGAAAATTTTGGAATTACCGTTCGAATTTTGGGATTAATAACAATAATTTGAGATTTATGGGATTTTATGGTTAATTTATTGGCAGCCATCCAAGATTGAAGCATGTTTAATTCCTTATTTCCTTGTTCTTGTAGCTCTTTTAGATTGTTATTTTTTATTAAAAAGCAAGTATCATCAGCAAACAGACGAGGCTTTGACATAAGAGCGTTTTTCAAATCACTAATTAATAGAATGAATAATAATGGCCCAAGGACCGACTCCTGAGGTACCCCATATTCAATTCTTACCATTCTTGAAGTACTATCAAAGATGCCTACAAATTGTTTTCTGTTTCTTAAATAACTTAATAAAAGTTGGTGGCAATTTCTTCGTATACCATGATGTTTCAATTTATGCAGTAGAATAGAATGATTAACTGTGTCAAAAGCTTTTTTCAAATCAAGGGTGATAATGCATGTGAAATCACATGAATTAATATTGTCATAGCATTCAGTTAGAATATCAAGTATAGGATAAACAGCACAAAATTTTTTGCGAAATCGGTTTTGGCGATTATAAAGGACGTCATGCTTATTTAGAAAACTTAAAATTCTAAATTTAAGTCGCTTCTTGACAACTTTTGAAATAGACGAGAGTATAGATATGGGTCTGTAATTTTCCACTAACTTTTTATCTCCCGTTTTAAACATAGGAACTACTCGAGCAATTTTAAGTAAGTCGGGGAATACGCCAAAATTGAACATAAATTCAATAATGAAAGTTAAATAAGGTGCAATAACTGTAGATGCAATTTTTAAGAAATAAGGTGCCAAATGATCTGACCCAGAGGTCTTTTTGTCTTTCAGACGATTTAGTTTGTTTAGAATTTCATTAGTACAGGGCGACAAAAGAACAATTGAATTTCCAATTCTCTTAATCTTTAAACAGAAAAGATAGAAAGTTATCATTGCAATTATCAAAATTTTTTGCAAGATTACGTCCTATATTTCCGAAGTAGTTGTTAAATATTGTAGAGATTTGATCAGGATCATATATTTCATTACTATTATGATTTATGCAGGTAGGTTGATCAAATGATTCATCACTTGCCAGTAGTTCACCGAGAATTTTCCAAGTTTTTCGGGGATCTTTTTTGCTTGAACTCAAGCAATCATCATAGTGGATTTTTTTTGATAAATTTTAACTCTTGTCAAAATATTCATGTAGCTTTTGTAGAAAGTCTGTTTTGCAGAAATATTACTAAGATAATGGGATTTGTGTAATTTTTGTTTAGTCTTAATCGAATTGAGAATACCTGTGGTTATCCATGGTTTAGCTTGCAATCATTTTTACAAGTGGAGCATGAGTGTCAATTGCTGTTTTGATGCATTCTATGAAACCACAAAATGTTTCTTCAAAATTGTTTTCATCAAGGTAGGGAATAGCAAGATACCATTCATTTAAGGATTGTTTGAGGTCGTTTTTGTACTTTTCGGGTTCAAAATTTTTGAGGGATCTGGTATATCGAATTGTGCAAGCAGTTTTCGTTTTTAGTTGGTTAAGAATAATAAAAATAGTTAACATAACATAACATTTATTTACAATTCAAGACAAATGCAAATTAAGGCACAAATAAACAAGTAAGCAAGGCAATATATTGTTCAAAAAGCAGTCACTTGAATTGCAACAGGAGGCTGCGAGGGGACCT
The DNA here is from genome assembly GCA_963965965.1 of Trididemnum nubilum. Lineage (NCBI taxonomy): Eukaryota > Metazoa > Chordata > Ascidiacea > Aplousobranchia > Didemnidae > Trididemnum > Trididemnum nubilum. The sequence continues at coordinate 24,240,307 of OZ014476.1, forward strand.
CACGGTCATCGAGTCGAGCAGCCACCTACATATTAGCATTCATAGATTTCAAGGCGTACTGACTGTTTAAAAAATATTGCAATATGTTTCCTCTGGCTTAGTTTTTGTTCAAAAAATATTATTATGCAATTTATCATTTATATTTTGACAATAATTTTTGTTTATATTTTACTTTGAATTGATTGAACGATAAAATTTTTAATTCTTCTGATAGCGAGTTCCAGATTTTGACTCCTTGATATTTGAAGTTTCTCTGCAATTTTTTGGTTCTATATCTAGGGAGAAACAAATCAAAATCAGACGAAGCTAATCTCGTAGTTCGTGTGTGTTTCGCATTCACGGTAGTAAAGTATGAGTTGAAACTGCTAGGTAATTGTTTGCGTGAGTGTTTATGCATCATTTTTGCTACCTCGTATGTATATAAATCTTTTAATTTTAATATTTTTGATTGTTCGTAATAAGGTGTAACGTGGTCTCGCCACTGTCCACCGGAAATTATTTTGACAGCTTTATTTTGTAAGGTTATCAATTGCTGTAAGGATCTGTCGGACGTGTTTCCCCAAATTGAGACGCCATAGAGTAAATGTGGGTGAATCATGCTATAGTATAAATTTCCTAAGGCAGTGAAAGGTAAGACATGCTTTAGTTTAGACAAAACACCTATGGACCTCGCTATTTTATTTGATATTGAATTGATTTGTTCGTCAAAATTTAATTTTGCATCGATTGTAATGCCCAGGTATTTTGCGGAATCACTAATAGTAATCACATTGTTGTCGAAAATCAAATCAATTGCAGGAACTGGAAGAGTTGTTTTAGGAGGAATTATCAAGGCGGAAGATTTTTTTGGATTAAGGGTAATTTTGTTCGCTTTTGTCCACTTATGAACATTTAGTAATTCAATATTTATTTTTTCTTGTAGAGTACGTGGATTTGCAGCGTGGATTACTAAGCACGTGTCATCAGCAAATAATCGCGGTGGTGAAGTTAATGCATTTGGAATGTCATTTATATATATTAAAAACAACAATGGCCCTAAGTTACTCCCTTGAGGTACTCCAAAGCGATTGAGAACTTTTTCAGAACATATGTCATAAGAAGTTATGTACTGATGTCTGTCAGACAAATAAGAGTGCAATAGTTTATGTGCTACGCCACGGATTCCATAGTGCTCAAGATTTTTCGATAATGTGGTGTGACAGACAGTATCAAAAGCTTTCTTAAAATCTAATAATATCAAGCCAGTATACATGTTATTATCAATGTGATCATAAGTAGAGGTCAACACGTCCATAATAGCATGAGATGTTGACATGTTATTCTGAAATCCATATTGTGATGTAATCAAGACAGAATGTTTCTGAAAAAAGTTTGACATTCGTTTATGTATTAGTTTTTCAATAATTTTAGAGAAGCATGTTAATATGGATATTGGACGATAATTAGTAATGTTATCAGTTTTTCCAGATTTATGCAGAGGAACAATTCTAGCTATTTTACAACTTGTTGGAAATATTCCCAATCGAAAAGCATTGTCAATGATAAAACATAAAGCTGGAGCTAATGTATCAGAAGCCACTCGCAAAAAATACGGCGATATGTTGTCATGACCTACAGATTTATTCAAGTTTAAAGATATGATCTTTAAGAAATTCTTGCAAAACCCCAGATATAACCTCATCTCCAAAAATATTTGTGATAACGTGATCAATGATTGTATTTGAAGAATCAGTGACTCTGGTTGGTATGTCAACAATTTGTTGAAATGCATTACTGTTTAACATGTCACTATAGGCTCGAGAATTATTACAAATTAAGCTATTTTGAACATCTATGTTAATGTCGCCCATAACAACGCAATTTAGTTTTTCATGGTTAACTTTTGCCAATGAACGATTCAGATTATCAATAAAAATATCTTTGCTAGTTTTTGGGTGTTTATTGACAACACAGGTCAAAAAGATAAAATTAGTTTTAAAAGCACTTTTATCCATAGTTCTTCACATCCAGGACAATCGATGTTAAATTGGTTTGCCAATTCCATATCCAAGTGATCAGAAACATACATGGCTACGTCACCAGCATTAGTAGTCGAATTTGCATGCACCAGTTTATATCCCTCTATTTTTAGGGTGCCATATTACTGCTTTCTTCTATCGGGTTTCGCTAAGGCATATTAAAGTAGGTTGCAATTTTAATTCCGAGACGAAGTGATGTAGATCATCAAAATTTTTGTGGAGGGATCGAATATTAATATGAATCGCAAAAAATTTATTGCTAGTTGGATCAATAATTGGGAAATTATTTAGATCCCAGTAATTACAGTTTTTTGTATTTTGTGTTAACAGGTCAAAAGTATATGAAGCAGCAGGAGATAATTGAGGGTTATGATTTTCGGCCATTTAACAGAGAGATCAACTTCACGTCCTATCAGGCAAAAAATATCAGATATACATCATAGTAATTTTCATGCTATAGAGTTCCAGGAGAATAATGATATAATCAATAAATATATACACAGTAAACTTTAATTCATAACTTCACCCTTATTCTACTCTGAATCAAATGTTCCTCCCCAAAACCAACTTAAATCATAACAAGAAGTATACGAGTACAGTGATGCAAAAAATAAATAAGTTATTTTTTGTTAATTTCATCCTACTTTTTATTTTTATTTTCACATATAATAAATCTTGAATCAGTATGGTCTCAATAGGGGCAACAAAATGTGTAAAGTAATCAGATCATATGAGTGTAGAAAGAGTAGATAAAATGTGAAATAGTACGTGCATCAAAACACATTTGGATTATAGCATGATTAAATATGCACTTCGCTTTAACGCCGTCCATGAATAAACAATAATCACCATCACTTAAACCCCAAGTTATTTTTTGCTTTTTCTCTCTCGCTTTCTTAAATAAGAGTAGCAGCTTTTTTTTTTGCTCATAATATGGTTTAGGTAAATGTTCAGAGATGTAGATTGGCTTTGCTTCAGTATTTTCTTTTTTCTTTGCAGCATTGTATTCTTTTAAGTACTTGAGAGGACTAAACAACCAGTGTTTATCGTTGACACTATGTAACTTGATAATGATGGGGCGATTTATTCTGGTATCTTCTTTGTAAATTGGTCGTTGAGGCAACCTGTGGATATCCACAAGTTGCAGCTTCTCAGGATCAGAAATATTAAGCCCTTTGTATAAAAATTCCTGAAAATAGTTGAGTGTTGTAGCTTTTTCCCACACATTATTAGGGTTTTCAGGTATGCCATGTATCAATAGATTTAACCTCTTTGAGTATACCTCACTTCGTAGTTTTTCTTTTTCTGCTGCCCCAATAAGACTGTCCACTTTATTGGATAAAGAAGTTAGCTCTGTTTTATTGGGTTGTGTGTCATTACATTTCAAAACTTCACTTATGCGGCACTCTAATGTTTTGACTTAATGCTCCAACATCACGAAGTCGGTTTTATCAACTTTATCTTTTAACTCAGTTTATAGCTTGTTGCATCTGTTCCAAAGTTTTTCATCAATGTTACATATTTTGATATTTAGTTCTCAGTGGTGTAAAAAGTACTCGAAAATTGTACTCAAGTAAAAGTTTCGTTGCTGACAAAAAAACTACTTGAAGTAAAGTGCAAAGTACTGACCAAAAAAAGTACTTGAGTAAAAGTAAAAAAGTAGTCATTTTAAAACTACTCAAGGAGAAGTATTTCTGAAAGTATTCACGCAAAATAAGCAAACTATTCAATTGACATATGACAACTGGTTGACTACTTTACATCACTGCCACCAGCGCTTGATTTTGTAACCCCTCTCTATCTTAAAAAGTCATGAAATATTAATTGTGCATGTTTTTTGTTACTATATTCAAGGAATCAATTCATAAAATATTTGCTCTAATACTCATTCACTGCCATTGTTAAATTTATATGCTAAAAAGTAAAAACACTGTGGAAGTGGTTTATTTGAGTGTCGGCAGCGTAGCCAAGAGGGTAAAAGCGTCGTATTTACGATGACCCTGAGCGCGTGATCATGGGTTCAATCCGCACCCTGGTCACGTTTTTGCGTCCTTGAAAAAGACGCGTTACGATGATTATCTCTGCTTAGAGGCTTCAAACAAGCAGCAAATTTATGTGGGAAGAAGTCATAGGTCAACCGGAAAACTTGGAAAATGGTCAACTCCTACGCGAGTGCGGATTCGTCCAAAGGATAGCACATCGTCGCTTTCTCGTGAAAGGAGGATAAAGATGCATCAATCAATCAAGCCTACTATGTCAACAGGGTGCACCAAGAGTCATGCACCAAAGCTGCTGCTATAGCGCATATTTATCCTCCGGTTACGGGACAGTGTCAGACGCTAACTTATTGGACGATCCGCACACTTTTCATTACAACGACTACTTCGTGATTGGAGGAATCCGCACCTGCTTAGGAGTTTCCGATGATCCAATGTTCCTGTGGATTTTTTCGAATTCTTGTCCACTGAATTTGCTGCTTGTTCGAAGCCACCAAGCAGAGATAATAATCGTAAAGCGTCTTATCCAAGGACGCAACAATGTGGCCAGGGTGCGGGTTGAACCGGGACCATTCGATCAGGGTCGTCGTAAATAATAATTGAAAACATAATTGAAATTTAAATAAAAACATAATTGAAATTGTGAGTGAAGCACAGTCATTCATTGATTGATACCAGTTTCCTGTCACAGCAGTAGTAGGTTAGACTGCAACCTAATTTAATTCCAATTCAATTTACTTGCTGCACTTTAGGAAACCTGCTGCATGCCTAGACAAAGTTTACCATGCAATTCCTGAATTCCACCATGTTTGTTTTCAGTTTTACTGATTTATTCACAGTGTTGCCTTGACCAGGAAACCCAGAGTGATATTAGGGTCGTTGAGGCAAGCTGCCACCTCTCTACCATACAAAATGTAAGCACTGAGCAGCACATTATCACCTTCAATGCAGACTGTCAAGCAGGAAGATGTGCATACAGTTTGCAGTAGGCTACCTATTTTTAAGTCTTTGGCTTGACTGGACCAGATTTGAACCCAAATATTCAGCTCGATGTACAGATGCTCTAACCACTAGGCTATACCATCTTGTCGGCATATTTATCAGTTCAACCCCAGGCTCTCAAACTGCAAGACACTGTTCTCAAGAACAGAGAAACTAAACATTTCATCAGTTTATTACTCAGTGATGAAGTTTTACTGCTACAGTGCTACTCAGCAGAGGTGGAGTCTTTGAGGACGTCCTTGTCACGACTCACGAGGACACATTTTGAAGTCTTGGCCTCGAAGTCGAAGCCTCAAGTCCTCAAAAAAATGCCTGTCCTCGGCTTGAGGACAGCAATATTTTTTGAATTGTTAAAATTTTGTAGTTTGCCTGAAAAAAAATTTGAAGACGTTTTTTTTTTTGGAGATCGCCTAAAATTTGGACTGTAAAACCAACTCAATCTGCGTGAAAACCGATCAAAATCTGGGATAAGATCGTTTGATATTGTTTCCAGCCTCTGAATTAGCCCCCGATTGCCAATTACTGGCTATGCGCCTGCCAGGATCTCATATCTCCACTCATCAATAAATTTCTGCGATTGTCTAATCCTCCAGTCGTACAAAACAGCAAAACGCGAATGGACCTTTCACCCTAATTACAAACAGCTCGATTGTAAATGCACCCTAACCTACTAACTCTACTCATGACTTCAGGAAAAGTGACGATTCGTTTGCATTTTATTGGTGTTAAAATGGTTAGGTTAACCTATAATGTTGCAGGCTAACTATTCGGTAAAACTTTGGTTCCAAGTCCTGATTAAGAAGTCGATGTTTACCGGTGCCTGATTAGAAAAAATGCAGTCGTTTTCAAAAGCTCATAAGCGCAGTCAAGCGTGGAATTTAAAGAAAGAAAAAACCAAGAGAGAATAGCCTGACTGCGCATTTACGAATGATTGACTGCAGATGCCCACAGTTAAAGTGCAGGCAACACTGCGGCTCAAATTTTAAAACTACTTTGTACTTTTATCAAATAATAAGTACTTAAGTAGCGTTACTTCAGACTAAAACTACTTGAGTAAAAGTAAAAGTAGTCAAAAAAAAACTACTCAAAAAAGTACTCGTTACCGAAAAAAACTACTCAAGTAATCTACTCAAGTAAAAGTATTTCGTTACTTTACACCACTGTTTGCCAGGTAGTCAAATGCGAGTTCAAATTCACTGCAGCTTACGATAGAGAGAGAATTCCAAAAATCAGAACAACCTGATGCTAGGAATGCTGAACTGAACCGACCAAATCTTCACGCGTGAAGATTTTGTCAGTGTGAAAATGATGCATCGCTTCCGGCGACTTGGCAAATCATAAACAGAACTAGCGTTAGCCAAACATTAAGAACACAGACCACTAGTGGGCAACAAAGAACAAAACTAAGAATACGACGTAACATTTATTATGTGTGTCTGAGCAAATCTACGTTTTACAATTTCCTTGATGCAGCAATGCTGCCGTAAAGAAGGTGACACCTGCTTTGCTCCATAAAGCGGACTGGACTTCATTTTGGTATTCACATGAATAGTTCATTGCAAACTTGTAACACCTTCAACTTATCATTGGACTTTTTGTCCTCCTCAAAGCACTGGGCTTGAATTCTTTTTGTATGGACATGTTTTACAATGGGCTTCTATTCTTTTCTTATTAAATCAATAACTTCCCCTACACAACTCTCCTTATACTGACACTGTAAGTGTTTGCTGTCAGAATTGACTTCCCACTGCTTCCATTGAATAGCACTTTCATCGCCAAGCAAACTCCTAACTAACTTCCCATCTTCACAATCGATACATTCATTAGTCCAACAACTAGAATAGATGCTCACATCACAAGCTCTTGCTCCAGAAGTCATCATAGCTTAAATTTAAGGCTTTAAATTTTAAAAACAAATTTTCTGAAATCTTACACTTGCACTATTAAGCTGGTGACTGTTGAGTAACAATACATTTGCTGGTCGTCGTTCACAAAATTTACTAAAGGATACAATTTGATAATTTTCACTGTAAATGCTTTTGTAGATAGCATAGGCTTCATGCAAAAACATTGTGAGATAATATTTCCTCAGCTTCTCTTTTTTTCCATGCTCCCACACAGTAATTTCATCTTTCATTCCTGTCATTGGGTAAGATATGTCTGGTCTATGAAAAAATTTTTGCAAATCCTCCCTCCTTCACTTTATCTGATAATCCAGGGCGACCTGCTAAAGATTAATGTAATTTGACTTCTAGCTTCAACCCAACTGATTTGGCCTGTCCAGCAACAACGGATTTTCTTTTTCTTGGGGAATTTAGAAGAGCACGAAATGATTTGTTGTAAGCTCTTCCATAAGATTGTGTTCTTTTGAAAGGAGCGCTTTCTGAAGCACTGGTGGTATCCAAATTTTCTTGCTTTTTTACTCTAGCAGCTTTTCTGGATTTTCTTTTTCTTATCTTAGCCTTTTCTTTGTAAATCAGCTTTCTTCCTCTGAAATATTGCTCACTCTTTTTCCTAAGCTTTTCCACTCTTTTTGATTCCTTATTTATAAATTCTTCTCCTTGTTTATTCCTGTACTTTTGGACAGCTGCCTTGTTACTCAGCCTTTTTTTTTTAACAAGCTACTGTTGTTCATGTTCTAGCCAAAAACTTCCTCTTATCTTTCCTCAGTTTCTTGCTTTTACAAAACTTAAGTGCTTTTTTTGTGTAATAAAGCTTCAATTTTAATAAAAATAAAATTCTAGAATTGCTTATTATCTGGCACTTGTGATGTAATAGTCCTATTATATTGTCATATGCACTATATTGTAAATTATAGGTAGGACTAATAAAGTTAAAATCTTGTCACTGACACCATCTGGCTATATTATGACGTGTGTGACGCACTTGTTTTGAATGTCTGTGGGGGTGTAATGTATGTCCATATCAAAGAGGGTGTTGCATTATATTTCATTTGCACATCACAAAATAGAAACTGAAAGATTAAATTTTTAAAAAATGTGAATTAAGACAATATGTCAAAAATAATTGAAATGGATGACATGTGTGACCTTGTCACAGACAGCCAAAGGAATCTTATTTTACTCAAAATCTATAGCTTTTGACCTTCCAGCTAAGATAATTATTAGAAGTATGATACAGAAACTTGTAACTCACCATGTTTTCTATTTATGTCATAAAAGCTATCATAAAAAATAATTGTTTGTACTTTTAAAAACCGAAGTTTCTTCACAACCTGTCGCAAGCTCAAATTTAGATACCAAAAAAAAAAAAATGAGACTTTAGTGTCAAAAAAGCATTACCTTATAGAATTCTATATGAGTACAATTATATCTAACCAAAAAATAAGTCTCTACTTCAAATTTAAAATTTCATCGTAAAATTGAGTAATTTATGGAATTGCCCTAAATTATTTACTGTACAATTTTATTGGATATAGTAAATGGGTCATTCCATGCCAAACGTCCTGGACCCTTCAGCTTGACCCTCTTCAAATTTGTTCAAAATGTGTTATAATGTTGTATGGCATGATTGACCTTCACACTAAAAATTGTAGCTCAATATCTCTTGTACTTTTGAAAATATGACGATTTCAAATTTGCTACCCTCTCATGATGGCGAGGGCTTGGTCATTTTTGGCCATTTTCAAAAGCACATTTCTCTAAATATAAAAACAATGAAAAGCTAATTTTTGGTGAATTGATCAACTTTCAGCTATATTTCATACAACAAATGTCAAAATTGCGCAGGATTATAGCATGATAGAAATAGGGGGTGCCAAAGTGTTCACATTTTGACGCGACAACAAAATTTTGGTCAAGTTTGAACACCTGCATCTCTCATATGAAGCATAGCATTGCTCTCATTTTTAGCATGGTAGCTCCCTACCTACTGGACATGAACTTTACCAATTTGGAAAGAAAACACTGCTTTCAAAAAAAAGTTATTTTACTTCAAAGTATGCACCAGCGGCAAAATTGCAAAAAACACGCCATCTTGTGGTGGAAAAATGGCCCCGTCAGATACTGTTTTCAACAAAAATTTTTTTGAGAGTGGAAAGAGTTTTTTTTTCTCAAAGTACTAACACACCAAAATTCAACTTTGTTCCGAAACTGTAAAGGGGTGAGATTCAGTCACCTTTCACCCTTATAATTTTCTCTTAAATTTGAAAAAAAAATGAAAAAAATGATCCTTGACATATGATTTAGATAAAAATTTGACATGTTGTTCAAGAAGTTTAGGCTCAATTGATTACTAAAACTTTTGGCCTGTTACTGCTTATTGTTTAGATGCAATTTTGACTCAAATATGCCACTAGATGGCATACTTTGGTTAGGTAGCATGTGCTTTTTGCTTTCATATTGCTTGATCATTTTTAGTAGCTTGAAATCACAAAATTTTGGATATTGTTGTAGCTAAATGTAAATTGGCTGTTAAATATTTCGACAATACAACTTTAGACAACAACTTCACGTTCATTATTGTAAACTTACCAAGGCCGGCCAAAAACTAAAAGACAGCGAGAAATAATATTTTTTCAAAAGTGCCAAATTCAACAACAGCATCACAAAAAGTTTGGGGATATTGCAAGCCAATAAATAAAGACTATGTTTTATGCAACTGCAATTTGCACTATAGTACGCAATGTGTCCCACTTTCTTTAGAGCAACTTCATTATATATAATAAATCAAGAGTTTTGTCTGGCAGCAAACAATTCTAAAATGTTGTCATACTCTATGGCAGCCAACATAGTTTCTTCTGCTGTGTTGTAGTAATTGAGGAGGAGCAATTATGGTTAATGTATCTGTAAATGATACCTGTCACAAGTAATCATTTTGAATGCCTGAGATATGATGATTAGCTGTATTTTAACGTGTACGAGACTGATTTACTACTTTTGCTGCTTTTTTTGATTTAGAATATTCGAGAAAATTCCTTTCTCGTACATGCTGCTATTTTCTGCAGTAATCGATGTTTGGGTTGTTTACGACTCTTAATTGCTATATTTAGACTTGAAGTTTGTGATGTCATAATTATGTCGAAATTTGTTTATCGTAAGCTCGTGTATTTTTTTCTATTTTGATGTATCAAGGATTTTTCTGGGATATTCGATAGCTTTTGTCGTAGTATAAATAGGCAGGTCGTTTTTCATTCATTATTCTAATATTCTAAAAGTGGGTGATTTTAGGTATTAGTTTCATAGGTACAGTAGTTAAGCCGAGTTTGTGTATCTGGGGTTGGCTCGTATAGACATTTAGTAAGAGGTGTGAGTGGAAGGATTTTGCTCAGTGAGTTGGTTTGTGTTTCAATCTTAAATAGAAGTTTTAATTTAAGACTGGTGTGCTGCTTTCTTGAGATTCAAGAAGCTAAAGAAACTATCAACTGCTATTTTCGATTCGTCAATTAACATCTCAGTTGTTCTCTAGTTTCAGCCGACGTGGGCAATTCTAGAGATTAAAGATTGTACTCTAGCCAAGTATCAACCATCGCGACAGTACCAAACACTCATTTTGAAGATCTTGTAGCCATGTTGAAACCACATGATTTCACTTCATGAACTTGATATAAGCATTCTTGTTTTGATTCGATTGTTCAATTACAGCACCAATGTACCGTACTATGTAATACAAGAAACATAATTATTTTCCAGATTGCAAAGTTTGATGAAGCTGCTCACGTGACAGAATTGAAGTAATAGACCGGGAGCTCGCGTCGATTTTGGTGTACGAAAGTATACCAATTTCTAACTGCACAAAGTCACGTGCCAAGATGGCCTGATTAACAATCTGAGCATCTGGCAGGGTGCTAGTGGTGGAGTTGGGAGTAATATGCAAATTAGCACCCCCAAAATTTGCTCAATAGTAGACGAAAGTATACTTCTCAAAAACACTTCTGCCGCATTTGCCAACTACTTCTAACTATTGAATGAGTAGTGACAGACATTTTGATTGGTGGGAAACCCCCGCCAGACGCTAATTAATCACCCCCAAAATACGCCTAAACATGTACGAAAGTATACCTCCTGGAAATAAATGCATTTTGTGCAGGACACATAAACAAACACAAAATGACTAATCACACACGAATTTTGTGGTGGAGGGGTCCAGACAGACGCCCCAAAATACGCCAACCCCCAAATCCAGCTAATTATATACGAAAGTATACCTCCTGGAAATAAATGGATTTTGTGCAGGACACATAAACACAAAATGACTAATGACAGACGAATTTTGTGGTGGAGGGGTCCAGACAGACGCCCCAAAATACGCCCCCCCCCCCAAATCCAGCTAATCATGTACGAAAGTATACCTCTTGGAAATAAATACATTTTGTGAGGACATATAAAAAAAACACAAAATGACTAATGACAGACGAATTTTGTGGTGGAGGGTCCAGACAGACACTCCAAACTTTGCAGCCTATCCCCAAACGTCAACATATAGTGAAAAGAAAATATAAGTTACCACCTAAATATAATATTGTAACTTGTAAAAAATTAATGTGGCGATAGCAAGAAATATTGGTACGGTAATTAATTTTCCTTACCCTTTGTGACACCATGCAGCAAAAAATCATTATTTTAAGGGCGTAAAATTTACGCGCTTAGCTATTGCTGGCATTATGACTGCACTTTTTTACAAATCATTGACGCAACAAAATCACAGAAAGTTCAAACCGACCAAAATTGTGGTTTAACATAAAAGACTTCCTTAATAGATAGATAAAAGGCTTGTTATCTCACATCGTTACGGTAATTTATAAAACTAAATTTAATTGACTGTAATGGTGAATAGATGGGAGTCCGTTTGATTCTCATCTGAAAAAGAGGTAAAACTAATATTGATTGATGGTCAACAAAGTTTTTTCGAGTTGTTTTTTTGCATTGCTTTAATATTATGCTTGACGTACTGGTAGTTTATCGCAGTAAAATAATGACTTTAATAAAGTTTATATTTGGAGAAAATATTTTGCTGGAGTTGATTTAGTTGGCATAGCTGCTCGTTCATAGAAAGTCTGCGTAAGTGTAAGACGAGTTATAAGAGTTTGGCGCCAAAAACTGCAATTTTTTAATATACCGCCGAGTTTTGAGAAGAGATTGAATTGATAGTAACAATTGGAGTCAAAGCAGTAAGTTATAGCTCTTACTTCTAATCTTGCTGAGACAAAAAATGGAACGTGATGAATCAAAAACCTCTCCAAGCTATCTGGCAACCGAAGTGAGCACAGTAAGTGAAATACAGTTTACTAGTGTTTTTTTTTGTGTGTGCTTTAAGTCTTGCAACATTCATAAGTTTTGATGATTGCACGCTGGAAATGCCACACTTTTTTGTAATAACAATTTTATAACAACACTCTTGGCTCATTTTTCCTTAAATTTTAAGAAAGATTAAGAACAATGCCTGCTGCAGCATGAAAAAAAACTAACACAAAAAAATATATATGCATGGCATTCGTCAGTAATCAGCATAGCTTTTTTCGTATTCATATTGTTGATCTATCTTAAGACTATTTTAATCAACATAATCTAGTCTTAAACATGAAAGGCTTTCAATCATTATACTGTATTTGTCGGTAGGTCCACGATTTTCTTTGAAGGGTTAAATTTGGTGGTTGCTCGATGTTAATAATAAACCTAAGATGCACAACATGCGTGCTCAGAAGTGGCGCAACTGCAGAAGATTTTTCACTAGATATATCGTTTTTATTTTAATATAGCACTTTTTGTTTGTTTTTAAGCAATGTGGTTTTTTACTGTTTTTTGACTTTATGCGTATTTTCCCTCAAAAATTAGGTGGTCTGAAAAAAAGGTCTTTCACAGGGAACTGGGCTCTGACTCGACAAATTTGTCAAAAAAGTAATTTTGTTTTGGATATTAAGTGACTTTTTTTCAACGATTTATTCATCATGAAGATCCCTCAGTAGGACGGTGCTCATTAATAGCGTTGTAATTGATGGGCAACAGCCCCGTATATATTCTTAATATGCTTGTTTACAGAGCTCTGTGGTAGAATATGAAGAGTGCCGGTGCTTTGTTTGTGGAAATTCATCTCAACATCAGCAAGTAAAAGTGTTTAGAAGTCAAACAATAGCTTCCTTCTTGATTGATGCAGCTTCTCGTCGCTCAATGAAAACAGACAAGTACAAGGTAATCACACAAAAAGCAAACTTAGAAACACTCTCTTTAGCTGGCTACCATTCCAGCTGTTACCGAATTTACACTGCTACAAAGTGTATTCAAAATCCTTCGCCTGCTGATGAAGAGGAGCCCGTTTCAAAAAAAGTCACTCGCAGCGTTAGCAAACTACCTAGATCCGATCAGCAAGGTCTACTTAAGGGAGCTTGCATTTTTTATGGCTTAAGTCGAAAAAAACTCAAAGGACGCGAAGAACAACTCTACAAAATTTCAACATTAGAAGGATCACGATCATTAAAAAACCAAGTTCCTTTTTCAGGCAATGAAAGGATAAAATCTTTGATGAGAAGTGGAGTGGATCTGATTGCTAAAGAGGCAGAGTACCACAAGACTTGTCGAGTTCAATTTGAAACAAAACCAAGCAAGCACTAACATCAACCAATGAGATGCCCACATTGCGTCAATGTCACCAACTGGCATTTACCGCTTTAAAAAATTTCGTTGAAGAGCAAATAACAACACACTCGCGATCTCTTCTTATTTCGAACCTGTACCAAATTTATGAAGACGAATTTGTAAACAATGGTGGTGCTCTTGACGAATTTCAATGCTATTCGGTACCAGCTTTGGTCAAGAAGTTGCGACAAGAGTTTGGCCACAAAAGTAAAAAAAGAGGTTTAATGATTCATTCCTGTAACATTTCAAGAGAAGAGGCTCTTGCACGCCTTGAAATCGGAAACAAATTAGCCCAGCGAAAAGAACAAATCAGAACAGTTGCTTCTTATTTAAGATCGCTAATTCTCAACATGCCAAAATCACAGACACCTCAGCCTGCAAACATAGCTAATCTTAAAGAGAGTGCCTCTGAAATTCCAGAAGAAATAATGCTTTTTTTTACTACTCTTCTCAGTGGTTTAGCATTGCCAAAAACGGAAAATTGTGTCGAAGCAATCCGAAGAAAAGCAGAAGCGCTTGCTTCTGATGTCGTGTACAACGTTAGCAGAGGCATCATTAGACATTGGAAAAACCTTGTCCTCGGTCTCGGTTTATCCGCTATAACCGGCTCTAAATTAGTGGTTCAAATTTTAAACCGACAAGGGCATTGTATTAACTATTCAGATGTGAAAGCTTTGGAAACAGAATTTGCATATTTCTTGGTATCTGAAGACCAAGAAGCACCCAATGGAATAAGGTTACGTCCAAATCTGAGCACAGCTTGCGTTTGGGATAACAACAATGCAAACATCGAAACACTTGATGGCAAAACCACCTGGCATGCTACTGTGGGCCACACCTATCAAAATTGCAATGAAGAGTGTGGCGAAGAAAATTCGGAAATTCGCTTTCGAAGTGGCGGAAATCGAAGAAAATTTGTAGGAGTTGACCGTAATGTGCCGGAATTTAGGCAATCCCTTTCCTCTGCCACCATCACTTTGCCATTAGCACATCCGGTTTCACCCTCAGCAACACAACCATTGAATGTTCACGTTACTACCCATTTTGACATAACTCCATTGCAGTTTTACTGGTTTGTGAAAGGTATTAATGAGCATTTGCCTTTGTATGCTGGGTTTATCAGCCAATTTATTGTCAATCACTTGCCAGTGCAAAGGCTGTGCTACAATGACCCTATTTCCTGTTCTCCAACCAGCAGTGACGTCGTACGCGAGACCATGGTCAGGACGTTGAAAATTGCACAGGAGGCAAACCAAGAATTCGCTGTAGTGACGTATGACTTAGGTATAGCGCAAAAGCATATGCTATTCAGGTTCTAGAGGCACCACGTTTTAAAAATCTCCTGATACTTCTTGGAAACTTTCATTTGGAACTAGCGTTTTTTGGAGCCATAGGAACTTTTTTGAACGGCTCTGGTATTGAAATCGTTCTTGTGGAGTCTGGTGTTCTTGCGGAGGGTTCGCTGGTTGGTTTCATTAAAGGTAAATTTTATAATAGGTGCCAAAGAATCGACGAGCTTACTGCAATAGTTTTAGAGCGTTTACTCTTTCAACGGTTTACAGATGATTTGTCGGTGGAAGAAAAGAAAGCAATGAATGAGGCTGTTTTAAACTCACCCTCTTTTGAATCAGCAGACAGCAATGAAATTCATTCATACTTGGAAGAAAACCATGAGCTAGATGATTTTTGTGAGAGGTATAATGGATTTTTTGCAAATGCACTAAACGGACTGCTCGGCAAGTCAGCGCAGTACTGGACAATTTACATTTTCTTGATCAATAGAGTCTACAGAAACTTGCAGAGATGTGTTCGTACGAATGATCTACGTGGTTACAAAGATATTCTTCCAACCGTGCTTGATGTTTTTTTTTGGACTAAATCGTCCGAACTATTCTCGCTACGGCACTCTGTTTTTCCATCAACTGCAAACTGCTTGCCATGAGTTAACAAGTATTCTTGAAAGTGGAGCTTTTTCAATCTGAAGAACTTTGAAAAATTATTCACGATCTGCTGTGGACCTATCATTGGAGAAAAGTTACAATCGAGATGCTGCTTCAGCAATGAAAGGAATAGTGGCATTTAAAAATTCTGAAAGTGCGGTAAGATGATGGGCACTGACAAGAAGCCAAACAACAATGGCTGTCACGGAATTGCGAAGCATATGTTGACTAGAGTATAATGAAAATGCATCAGCTCAAGTTCTCGACTATCGAATTCGTAAAGACATCGAACATATGCATCAAATTGCCTTAGCTATTGAAGATTTTGGTAATCCTTTTGCTTGTGAGTTTGAGGTCCAACCGTTGATGAACTTGGCATCCGGAAAATCTCCTTTTGCAAACTGTAGCAAATATCTTCTAGAGATGCTAAAACGAGGAAAAGAAGCACGAGAAAATTTTGTAGAAGAATCTAAAAATGATCCTAATCGATTCTTGAGGCCAATCAAGAGAATAAAGATTGAAAACTTTGCTGCAGAGTCAACACAGAGCAAAGTTTATCCTTCTCGTTCGAAGGATAACCGTGGAGGACTACGAGACGTATTTGCAAGGTTGCTGGTTGTTGTTGTTGAGCGTAGTTGCTTGGCTCTCCCCTATTTTTTTGTCATTTCCTATCACTGAGTTTCCAATGGCACTTGCCTTACCGGATGGAACTCCAGTGAAAACACAAAAGGCAAAATTGCTCAACAAACTTGAAGATTTGCAAAGAGACGTTACTGATGAATTGGATTGCATTAACTATACACATCACATTTTTGATGGTGGCTTATTGCTTCATTCCATATTGTCGATCACAACTACAGGAACAACATTTGGTTCGATAGCCCGGAATATTTTGTCTTCTGCGTGTAGCAGTGGGGTCTCTAAAATTTATGTTTGCTTCGATCAATACAAAAATCTTTTAATAAAGCAATCCGAAAGAGAAATGAGAGGCTGCACTGACGATCGAGTTTTCCTGATAAGCGGTTCGCATCAAAGCTTGAAGCGAACAGGGTTGCAGTTGCTCAGAAATGAAAACTTCAAAGAAGAATTGGCTAAATTTTTGCTGGAGGAGTGGAAAAAAGATTACTATGCACCTTTTCTTAAAGGAAAAACTTTGTTCGCAACTCATGCTGGAACATGTTACAGCTATACTTCAGATTTCAGTTGCAGCTCAATGATGGTTCAGCAGCCTGAAATTTTTCAAAATGCCCATGAAGAAGTGGACACGCTTATAACGTTTTTCGTTTCTCAATTGTCTGGAAGCATCCTTGTCAGAGCTTCGGATACTGATGTTTTAGTAATTCTAGGATATTTAAGAAAGTGTCAACCAGAAGTATCATCTGGGTCGCAAATTATTATGGATTGTGGTGTTGGCAAAAACCGCCGATTGATCAATGTCACAGCTGTAAAAGAAAAACTTGAACAAACATGTTCGGGATTAGCTGCAGCAATACCTGCGTACCACGCTTTCACTAGATGTGATTTTACTTCAGCATTTTACAGGTAAATAATGATTATTAAATAGCATATATCCACTGCAAAGTAGCTGACTTTAAAATTTACTACAAAAAATTTACTGCAAAAAACAAAAATTGATAAAACGTTTTAAGCTGGAAGCCTTTAGATTAACAAACGTTATACCGTACTAAATTTAATTCATTTGTTAACCGAATGGAACCTTTTTTCTGGTCTACTACTGCATCGCATAGAGCATGCAGGAGATGACAACGTAAACAATTTCAATTATTGTCGGACAAGAAAGTAAAGGTGATATAAAATGACCCAAGCGTTACTCTTGAAGAGACTATGCATGGATCGAATCACATCAAATCAAGTTTATTGTTCGTCAAATACACCGTGAAAAAGAGAAAAAACAAACACAATCATCAATTAAAAAAAGTTAATCTTAATATGGAGTATTGGCTAGGAAACACCAAAAAACTGGAAAGTTTACGGTTGATGTCAGTTGTCCTGTTTTCTGTTGAAGCTACAGTATATCTTGCTCTCTATCAGATTTGCTAGACAATTCACATTTACTTGGTTTTATTCCGTATTGAATTACGATATTAAAGAGCAAACTTTTTTCAGACAAGGAAAGGTAAAAGCTTTGGGAATCATTTGCAATTCAAGCAAATACGTTGATTTCTTCCGATCTCTTGGATTGATGGAAAGCAATGTAGATGTTGGCATAGCATCTGAGTTTGTCTCAAACTTGTATGGCTTTGGAACTGATAAAGATGTAAATGAAGTGCGCCACAAAAAGTTGATAGCCATGACCGGCAAGATAGCACAGGTAAATTTACTAAATTAAAATGTGGTTATTATTTTAATTCGTAATTGCCTACATTTAGCGATTATAGTATCAACAGTTTAAAAATGCATGCGATCTATAAAGTTTTTTATCAAAATAGCAATTTTCAGTGTATATTCTGTATAGTTAAAAGTTATTGCGATATTTTTTCGTTAGGATCAGTCAAATGTTCAGATTTCCACATCAAGAAACCAAAACTGTGAAGTGTTAGTGTAGTAGTTGCAAAGCGAATCCTGTTGTAAAGCAGGTGTGAACGAACTGGAAGGATAAGCTTTACTGTATTTGCAAAGTTCGAATTTAAATCAACTAGCACTGGAGTGCAGTGAAATTTTTGCAAATGTCAAAACTGCGCTCATACGAGAGTATTCTACGAAATTCGTTTGTACATTGGCACTCCTATATCTTTACTACCAAAACACTTTGACATAGCATTTTTCCGTTAAAGGCCAACTGAAGCGAAACTAGATGCTTTTTCACTCTACGGGGCTATTATCTAGCAGCATACTAAAAAAAATTCGGTTTTGAAAGGTGCTGTCACTCGCGAGAAAACTGAAAAAAACCAACCAAGCGGAAATGCTTCTGATTGGCTGAGCGTTGCGTGACGTGCTTGGACAAATGGGAAAGCTTGAGCTCATATAGTTTTGTACAGGTTTAGAATAGCAGCAGCTCTGCTAGTTCACTTTCGGTAGCCTTTTTTACGATATTTGGGGAAAATAAGGCCAGCCTGTAAACAAATACAGACAGTACGAGTTACTTGTGCAGTTTAGCTGTATAACGCAGAGATGTAAGTCGGTTACCATTGCCATCGGTCAATGTTTGGTCTAGGCTATTTGTCAGCCATTTTTTTTCATCAGTTTGCAGCTCACTGTGATACCAGTGGTCAATAATAGATCAATACTCTGCCGTGGTGTACAGTTAGGCCTCTTTATATCATGAATTGTCATAGTCAGAAAGTACCGTAGCTCACCAAGCTGTTGTCAGTAGCCTAATTCACAGCTGACAAGTAAGTAGGTAGCAGAGGTGTACTGGTTCAGTGGTACGATACTGCTATCGGTGCTGCTAGGTAAGCAACTAAGCCTGCATGGCTATCGATACTGTAAAAATAATTGCATTTTATTTACCGAGTTGCCTTGGTCAGGAGACAGTGAAGGAATCTTTTAGTCTTTGAGTCAAGCTGCCTCCAGCCCATCCATCACACATGACTGAGGCTTCATACCGTTCCATTAGTTGCTGAACGTCAAAGAAAAAAGCTGTGAATACCAATTTTTATAGTTTTTGGTTCAACCCTTCCAGAAATCGAACTCGAGTCTACCATTTCTGTAGCAGGCTATCGACTCAACAACTGCAGTACTATGAACTGATCGGTTAAAGTGCACTGGTTTGATGTACTGGCACCAATACCGTAGACTGTGCAATAGGGTAATCATTACAACACAAAAATAGCTTGCTATAGGATTGGATGAGTTTATTATTATGAATGAAAGATTTCGAAACAATTTTTGAAAATTTTAGAGGGTTGGAAGTTTATGTTGTTTAATAAAAGCAAAGACAAATCGATATCAATAATTTGCACTGAAAGCTTATAGTTGTCAATATCAATATCAGAATCAAAAAGCATAGACTAAAGACTAGTTATCGATGCCAAAATGCCAACAAATTGTTTTTGTTCTATTTTTTATTAAGATGCTCTAAAATTTTAGCTGAATTGATCGTTAAATAAACTTGTTAGTGGAAAAACTATTAATTACCGTAAGATAAAGGATAAAAGAAAGGAAGGCTTTATTTCACCGGAAATTTTTATCTAGTTGTTTAATATTTCTGACTCAAATCTAACCCAAACTTAGATACTTAGTCTAAAACTATTCCCAAATCGAACCCTAACCTTAATCCTAATGTTAGCCCCTAAAAAAGATAATGAAAAAAGCGCGGAGGAATATTTCTTATTTTTGTTTTACTCTCTTTAACTTGAAAATTTTCAGTGAAATAGTCACTACCTAACAGAAATACACTTATAGGATAGTTATTTAGAGCACTATAGCATAAAATAAATGAAACATTAAACAATATAAAATTAGGCTAACTCAGCAAGAACAAAAGCAAAGTATAAAGATTCTACCAATTGGCAAAATGTAAGCAAAAAGCAGAGAAAAGACGATAATCAATAGAAAAACTTGAAAACAAAGAGTCTGCAATATTTGATTACAGAAAAGCAAAGAATGCAGTATCTATTATTGATTACTAATTGATATTTCCAACCCTGAAATTTTAAAAAAGGTTTCCTACCAACCCATTTTTGTAACATGTCATAGCAAGGAAGCAGCCCACTGTGCTGTTGCTAGTTGGTGACTGGAAACAGCGATCAAGCAGGTACTGCCAGTGATTACTGATCAGGTGGTATTGCTAGCCTAAATGGGTAGTAGTTAGTGGTACCTATACTCATTAAGCATTGATTTTTTGGGGCGAAAATTTTTTGCAGAGTTTGGTCAAACTTAATAAATCTATTTCATTTCAAAATTTTTCCATATTTAGGTGAAGGCCTAAAAAAAAGGTCTTTGCCGCAAACTGGTTCTATTTCAGTTGGGTATTGCGGAAATTTGACCCAAATCCAGGTGTAGACCAAAAACAAAACAAAACAGGTCTTTGCTGCATTCTGGTACAATTTCAGTCCAGAATTTCAGATTTCTTGTTTACGTCTTGATTTTCTGAAGTAATTTCATTAAATCTAAGTTTTGGGGCTTGCTTCCGATCGAAAACTTGTATTTGCCTTGAGTGCCAAGTGGGCATTGTTCGCCAAAAAACGAGGGGGCCAGACATTTCAACCCCTTCAGTGTCAGACCCAAGGCGGCACTGCCCCCTTGCCTCTCGAAATCGATGCCAGTGCCTATACTGATGTTGATTGAAATGCATGGCTTTTGGCTAATGGCACAACAGGCAATAGATTGGCATCGGCATCATAGAGAACTAAAGCATTTAAGACTAGTGGATTTAATTGTGCTGCTCAGAGTTTACTTTCATTTTGTAACAGCATATCATACAGTAATATTGATAGTTATTTTAAGTCTGCATTTATAATACACTGCCAGTCGAAAACCTTTAGTGCTGATATCAGAGCTGCCAGTGTAATAACCATGAGAAAATCTTGCATGGCACCTGGTTGTCGTAACACTCAGAATAACAAAAGTGTTTACTTCCATCGATTGCCCCTAGACAAGACAATTTTGTTAAAAAGATGGATTGCTAATACAAAGCTAGAAAATCCCCCAATTAGCAAACATTCAAGGATTTGCAGTGCACACTTTGAACCGGACTGCTATGAAAGGGATTTAAGAGCTGAACTGTTGGGTACAAAACCCATGCACCGACTAAAAGAAGATGCTGTACCTACAATTTTCGACTTCAGTACATACAACACCAATAACACTGACGTTCCCAGTTCTTCTGGTTTGTCTGTAACTAATACCGGTACTCAAAATAAAAAGCGAGAAGATCGACTGAAGCTAAGAAGTGCAAACAAAGAACTTCAAGAGGTACGGCAAATTACAAATAAAACTGTAAAATTATTTAGAACTTCTCTCTACCAGTAGATTTTTTATTGTACTTAAAAATATCATCATATTTATTGTTACATACAGGTAACTGATACATTCCATGTATTGCATTTTTTGTAATTCTGTTTTAATGGTACCCTTGCCTATATGCAATTAATGCTTATACAGTAAGTGACACTGATACTTTGGCTATTATATATGCGGTATTGGGGCTACCAGCTACTAAAAACAGCATTACTTAAGAACATTTAGATTTCCAAGTAATGTTCATTTGATTATCACACCATTTCGTCTTCGAGCTTGAAACACATTGGAATTCTGAAATAAAGAATTGCTATACAGTATATATAACAACAAGCCATAACCAGGGATAACAAAACTGTAAAGTGACCCAGACTGAGAATAACAATTTTTTAGATCCATGCTGAAGTGGAAAAAGAACTGACTGCCAGCAAACGAAGTAAAAGCAGTGATACCAGTGCAATACCGGTTCAAAGCGATGATATCAATCTTGCTGAAGAAATTTTACGGCATGTATCTGTTGGCGTTCAGACTGATGCATGTCTCACTGCTGATGCCTCAACGCAAACATCCGCATTTGAAATTTCTACATTTGTTTGTAACAATGGAACATTCACACCAGTCGGGCCCAGTGTTCCCACTAGGCCAATTTTTTTCAGCGACTCAGCGATTTGTCGGAGCAAGGGCAAAATAATTTTTGGCAATATGGTAAACGTAGCTTTGAAAGCCCTCAACAAATTAGTGGAAATATGACATTTGGTGTACTTTAATACTGGATTGGGACTAAATGTAGGGCACATAAACGTTTTTTAGAGCTTTAGAATTGTTTCAAGAAAATATGGGCACTCGCCAATTAGCCATAAAGTTAGAGGTACCATAACACTGGTCAGACCTCGTCTTACCCACATTGTGAACTTACAAACTATTCCTGATGAGTTATCAAGCAATCTCTGATTCTATGAAATCTGGTATCAGTTCATCGTATGTTCTTTCCAATAGCAGTTCAGAGAGTGAAAACATTAGCTCTGAAGATGAAGATATTTCAGCTCAACATTGCAATACCCAGGATAGTGAAATGTGTTTAGTTTTTACTGACCAAATAAAACAGCTTTTCTCAAAGTGCTTGTTTGATCCTTTTTGCAGTTCTCCATTTGCCTCATTCAAGAAGTTTTTCAACGGATCAATGCTTTGCATTACCACAACATGCTGCAATAGCCATACACATGTATGGAGGTCGCAACCAATGGTAAATAATACTCTTGAAGGAAATGTTGTTGTGGTGGCTGCAACTTTATTTTCTGGCAACACTTTTCATACCATTGCTGAGATTGCTAAAGCATGCAGCTTACACTTATTTTCAGAAAAAACGTTTTACAGTGTTCAAAATAAACTTCTGTTTCCTACAATTAATTCCACGTACAAAGTTCATTAACAAGAACTATATGCAGGTATTGTGAATACTAATTATTTAGTGATTATTTTCTATAGGCTATAGCGTACCTTTGCGATGAGCCATGCTGTGATTGTTTTGTCCCAGTACTAGCTAAAATCTACTTCACTTTTACCAAAAACTTAAGTAACTTGTTTTATTTTTATCAAAGATCTACCTTTGATTATCTTTTTGTGCAATTATTGTTTGGTTGTACCTGTATGTGTTAATTTTCTAAATGGTGTTATGTTGTTTCGGTGTATGCTAAGAGAGCTTAATTAGTGTTAGTTGGAGACAGATTAATGTCAATTTGCTTCATGTTGTTTCAGAGTATTGTAAGAGAGCAAATTTAGTGTTGGCTGGGGATGGGAAATGCGACAGGCCTGGACATTCCGCAACATACTGTAACTATTCACTGATGGATACGGCCACTGGATTGATTCTGACAAGTAATGTTGTCAGAGTTAGCAAATCTAAAAATAATTACAGTATGGAGAAAGACGGTCTGGTTTGGTGCCTACAAGATATGATAGTAAGTGTGTTTGTATTATACTGATTTTAACAGTAAAGCAATTATGTCAATTGCTAATTAAAGCATGCACAAAAGTCAACTAAGCAGGTTTGTACTTACCGTTAATATTAATTATGCGTTGAGTTTACAATATGCGTTGTATACTGCCTCTGGCATAAAATGTGCGGGATTCCATGTACTGATCCGAGTTTGTCCAGAAGTCTAGGCACACAAAACTTTAGTTTTTTTGGAGCGTTTTATTTAGCATCGGTGCATAGAAATTCAACGTTAGATTTCAAGCTGCAGAGTCGCATTTTCCTGGCGTTTTGTCATATAGGACTTGCCCATTTGTCACATGCATCATTATACTAATAAATGGCGAGGTAAATGTAACCACTGATTTAAAAGCCCGTTTTCATCTTCCAGTACAAGAGTCACACTTAACCTTGTATTTTGTTCGCTATTTACCGCATTTATTTCGATATGAAGAGATAAATTATCACATTTGACTATTAATTATTTTAGTATTCAGACATTCAAGTACGCGTATTGGCCACAGACCGGCATCCTCAATTAACAGCAACATTGAAAAAAAGTTTCCACCAACAAACCACCAATTTGGCTTGTGGCACATCGCCAAGTCACTTAAAAAAGACTAAGAGCTGCAAGTCAAATGAAGGGATGCGAAGATTTGGGTGCATGGGTGCAATCAATCCACAACCATCTTTGGTGGAGTGCAGAATATTGCAATGGCAGTGTCACTGAGCTGCAGGTATTAATTTAGTTAAAATATTATGTCTTGCACTGTCACGTTTTGATTTTGTTCTTCGGTATACCATGCAAACTATTCAAGCGAGGGTACCGTCTTACTAGCCCGTGCCAAATATGATGTCTAATAAACATAAATTTTTGAATGTGCCATTCAATCTCTTGCGACTTGAGTCGGTCTTTCTAAATGTTCTTGCAGTAACCGCTGGACCATGCAGCAGATGTGGCTTTGTCCAAGGAAAAAAAACAGTTGCTAATGCCTTTTAGCTGCTGATAACAAATCAACTACACAGAAAATGTAATTGTACAAATTTGGGATAACTTATTAATGTTTAATTGTTTTGCATGCTTCTGGTCTAAAGGCTACCAGCCCGGAAGCTTATAGGAAAGAGCCACCAGAACGGCGTCTACTTAAAACAAGCAATGCGAAAAAGTTGTTTTCCCCCAGGATTTGAACCTGCAGCCTTTGGATTACCGGTCCACTGCTCGACCACTTGAGCTGAAGAAGACGTCTCCTCGCATGCTTAATTTTAGCTATTGAAACCCACCAACTTGCTTGTTCTATGATTTCAATAATGAGTCAATTATGATGTTTTTGACGTTTACAGGCTAGAGTTGTAATGTTTAATCCAAAGGCTGCAGGTTCGAATCCTGTAGGAAGACAACTTTTTTGCATTGCTTGTTTTAATAGTCGCCGTTCTGGTGGCTCTTCCCTATGGGCTTCCGGGCTGGTAGCCTATAGGCCAGAAGTAGGTACGCGAAACGATTAAACATTAAAAACTCTGGCCTGCAAACGTCAAAAACATCATAATTGACGTATTATCAAAATCATATAACTTATTAATGTCGCGAATTTTAGGAGCGTTGGAAATCAATCTTATTGCACATTGTTGACATTCATGAATGGGGTGGTGCTTCAGAGTATAAACATTGTTCTCATGAGCTGTACCCCAGTGAAGAGAAAAAGGATCGAAAATGGCTTGTCCATGGTTCCCCTGCATATGAAGAATTGCGAAAAATTGTTTTACAAAGACAGTTCCTCAAAACTCTTAACCAGGTAACCTACATCGTCCAAATCAAATGCATGTAGAGATGTTGCTTTTGAAACTTCATTTTTGGTTTGCTATTTTCTGTCACAGCTGGGCACCTGAAGATACTGCCTATACAAAACGCATAGGAAAATAACGCATCAAGAATTTTAATGGCAAAAGCGCGCAAGCAAGCTCATTTTCGAGCAATTACGATTCAATGCGAGGATGAGAGAAAACTAAACGTTTACAATCAGTATGGAGCTGCAGGCGACGGACCAGTTAATTTCCCATTATTAACTGAATTGATTTAATAAAATGAAAAATGCTTACCTCTTTGTTTATTTTGATGGCATACCTTTATTTTTAGATTGCTGCGTTCTGCCATGCAGGGAACCTTGAGGCTGCCCACAACGTCATGCTAAAATACATGCCTAAACGATTATCGTTTTCATACAAAGGCATGAAAGCAAGGAATATGCTTGCAGTCATGGACAATAATTTTAATATTGGACGCAATCAAGCAACGACTGCCAAAGGCGCGAAACGTTGGGTTGTGCATTGGTCCAAGACTACAAACAAATTCGTCGCCAAAAAAATTTATAAGCCCAAGCAGTATTCATTCCGGGCCGATCTAATGCAGGCAACTCTTCAAAGATTACAATCCAGTAAGCGTTTGTTGATTATACAAAGACCTGATTTTGGCATACGCTGTTCAAGTGGCAAGTAACGTTTTTTTGGATGCCATTGTATAACTGGTATATTTTTACTTAAATTTTGCAGCATACGCGCATGCACATCTCACCGCAGCATACACGCATGCACATCTCACAGCATGCATGCATCCCTCGAAATGTCGATCCATATTTGTAAGCTGATTATCAAATCTTTCGTTATACTTGCTGTTATACGTCGAAGCGTGTAACTAGTTTAGCAGGGCGAGCTGTTGGCAACGCTGTGTCCGATTTGACCGGCCTGAGATTTAAACCTCAGACCTCCCGCTCCAGAGACGAACGTGTTATCGCTCAATCAACTGGCTGGTGTAAGCTGTTTATCATTTATGAAATCCTTTTTTTGACTACAGTAGTTTCAGAGTTTTGGCCGGCTTTGAGTTAACTCTATTTTCTGCCAACAGATATCTTCGACGAAGCTGATGAAATTGCTGTACCGCAAGCAGCAAAAAAATCAATAGCTAGCAAACCCAAGCCTTCTGCAGATAATGTCATTAGTCGGCATATTTCACGATTGCGAGCCACATCACGCATGCTCCAGTTTTTGATAGCCGAAGAATGCTCCGAGGATGAAATTGTGGAAGCATAACTTACTGTTCTAAGCTTCTAGCAATTATCTGAATATTATTTCACTTTTGTGTTCTACTAAGTGAACGTTCAGCAGGCGATGTTCAGTTTTCATTGGTCAAATTCGAACCCTGACACGGGCAATTTCACACTAGACGTCGTTAACTCTTTAATGATGCAACACTGCACTTTCGATCAATTATGATCAGCATCAAGCCCCTATCACTATTTTGTGTCATTCACGGAAACTAGTAGAAACTTGAAATGCGCATCGTAAGCAAAGTGAAGAATGGATAACTTACATATTCAGTTTTACTCTCTGCGGATTTTAATCAATAACATTACTGCACTGCTTTACTTTTGATTTATTGAATTAACTCATTTGCTGTTATGCTAATTTTGTTAAACATAACATTACTGCACCGCTTTACTTTTGTTTTATTGAATTAACTCATTTGCTGTTATGCTAATTTTGTTGTTAAACATATTTATTGCTAACTTTTGTACGCAATTCATCTGTCGTTACTGTTTTAATATGAATTAAGTCTGGTTTCAATGCTAAAGAATAAAAAGAGATATGAGTACTTAAATTATTTTTGGGAAAATTTGCTCTATAGTTTTAAGGTGCAAGCTTGCGATTTGAGTGATATTTGTATTTAGCCGATAAGAAATGCTGTGTCATAGCCAGTTAACTGAGGATTTCAACTCAACAAACATAATACAGAACGGAATGGGAATGGCAGGATAGCGAGCTCGCGCTCTTTAGAGTCTCCACCCACCCGTGAATGCGTCAAAGCAGGCGGCCTGCAGCTGTAATCGAACTCGGGCCACAACTTTTAAACAAAAACCTGCGCGCAGTTCTGCTACTCACCTCTCAGCGGGCATCCACTTGTCAGAAAGGAAACCTACTCTACAAGGAATATGAAGAAAACTGAACACCACGAGCATGCCCGCAATCAAAAAGGAGAGGTGACTGTTGATTGGAAAATGAGGGCGCATTATGTGAAAAAGTAAGTGGCCGAGCATTAATCGGAACTCAAATGGAAGTATTGCGTAAACAACAACAAAAAAAAGCGCAGTTGTGCTAAACCATTGGTGTTAACCGAAACATACTTTATTTCACTTATGGCACGACATGTGAACAATCACAACCGTAACATGCAGAGTATCTTAAAAAAATTTTAATGATAACCATCATATAGATTATTTGGTTCGGGAAAGGTCTTTCAAATTGCCACAACCACACATGCTGGAATAACTTTGCGCTGCATTCGTCCCAGTCCACCGAAAATCGAATGAATGTAACTTCGGTAGGCAGAGTATTGCCACTCTCTAAAGATAAGTATAATCATTAATCGTTTTGCCCAACATAATTGCATGCCACGAAATAACGCCAAATGCCAGTACGGAAGTGTCAACGGAGGACTAAATTGAAAATGAATGGCGTTCGGATTCATCATAAAAAATATCTTTTGATACTGACCTCGTGACCCAACATTCATTTTAATATCCTCAACTGCAAAAAACAAGATAGCTGATAAACGATCAGTATTCTCGACACACCTTTCTCTAGGCAAGCGCCAGGTGGCGAGTCTCTTAGACACTTCTGGCAGTTGATACCTGATGAAAGATCAGTATTTTTGACACGCCTTCCCTAGGTAAGCACCAGGGAAAGAGACTACTACGCATTTCAGGCTAAGTGTTTAGGGACTCCGAATGATTCGATTCAAAAAGCAAACAAACCTAAAGTATTGTAATTTCTCAGTGCTCAAATAAATCATTCATTTATATGCATGTAACTATGCTGGTTTCGAGGTAACAATTTTTTTACCTGTTGATATTTTTGTTTTACCTGTGAGTAATACTCTTTGGTGCTTTTTCCAACATGCAAACAACAATCACAATCACAACTTGCAGAGAATCTCTAAAAAAATCTCCTGGTAAACTTTTCATTGATTATTTGGTTAGGGGTAATATCTTTCGAATTGCCACAACCACTCATGCTGGAATAACTTTGCGCTGCGTTCGTCCCAGTCTACCGAAAATCCAATAAATGTAACTTCTGTAGGCAGCATATTGCCACTTCCTAAAGATAAGCATAATCATTAATCATTTTGCTAAACGTAATTGCATGCCACAAAATGCCAGTAAGGGAAGTGTAAACGGAGGACTAATTTGAAAATGTATGGCGTTCGGAATTATTATAAAAAATATAATATGTTTGATACCGATCTAGTGACCCAACATTCATTTCTATAGCCTCCGCTGCAGAAAAAAGATGATAGCTGATGAAAGATCAGTATTCTCGACACACTTTTCCCTTGGCGCGTTTTTTAGGCATTTCAGGCTTAAGTGCTTAGGGGCTGATGATACCTGATGAAAGATCAGTATTTTTGACACGCCTTTTCTAGGTAAGTGCCAGGAGGAAAGACTACTACGCGTTTCAGGCTAAGTGTCCGAGGGGCTCAGAGTGATTCGATTCAACAAACAAAATGCACTAAGCATTGCAATTACTCAGTGCTCAATACAATAAACCATTCGTTTATATGCATGTAATTACGCTGGTTTCGTGGTAACATTTTTTTTTTACCTCTTGGTATTTTTTCTTTACCTGATAGTAACATTCTTTGGTACTTTTTCCGACATGTGAACAATCACAACGGTAACATGCAGAGTATCTTTTAAAAAATTTCATGGTAACCCTCATATTAATTATTTGGTTCGGGAAAGGTCTTTCGAATTGCCACTACCACACATGCTGGAATAACTTTGCGCTGCGTTCGTCCCAGTCTACTGAAAATCCAATAAATGTAACTTCTGTAGGCAGCATATCGCCACACCCTATAAGTATAATTATTTATTTTGCGAAACGTAATTGTATGCCCCAAAAATGACGCAAAATGCCAGTAAGGGAAGTGTCAACAGAAGACTAATTTGAAAATGAATGGCGTTCGGATTCATAATTACAAAAATTGTTGAAACTGATCAAATGACCCAACATTTATTTCTATAGTCTCAACTGCACAAAAAAATGATAGCTGATAAAAGTGCGATATTCTCGACACACAGCTTTTGATATTGATACTTTACACAGAATTTCATTTTTTTGACTAGATGGCGTACTTTGGTAAATGCGACATTTAATTGTGTTCAAAAAGTTTGTCCATGGGTTTTTGGACAAACCCAAAAAAGAAACTTCAAAATTGGTCAAGAATAAAAAGAAATATGAAGAGTTATGGTCTGTTTTTCGACTCCATGCTGCCTCAATGATGCCACAAAGGCTTGATGATGAAAAGTCGGGAAAATTGATGCACCCTAGTGCTCATCACAATAAACTTTTCATTTATATGCATATACAGTAACTATACTGGTTTTGAGGTAACAATTTTTTTACCTGTTAGTAATGTTCTTTGATGCTTTTTCTCCGGGGCGATCATTGATAGCACACAGCACGACTTCAAGAAAATCCACATCAAAGCAAAGTTGCTTGAATTTTTCTGATTCAGTGATGCAAGCATCACCAGCCAGTTTGGCGCAAATTGAATTTTGCTGGCAGCATTGGTTTTCAATAGCAGAAGGCATGCTTTGGCAGTTTTGGCATGTACACCACTGCTCACTTCCTTCAATCATGATTTCATTGATCCTGCCTTCCATGTCAATATCGTGAAGGTCACTTAAATCAGTATCTGAGAAATAAGATGAAAATTTCAGTGAAAACAGCACAAGAACACAAATTTAGACAATACTACACAGTGAGGTACATACCATATTACCAATAGTGCAAGATACTTTAAATATACATAGTACGTAAAATAACACAAAAAATGCTAGATCGATGCATGCAAGTATGGTCCAATTTTGTAATGTAGATATTCCTTTGTGCATCTGCTATGCTGGCTTTTGGAGAAAGTGAAAATGACCATAACGTAATAATCACTAACGTAATAAACATAAACATACCTGCATCAGTGTATGGCTCTTTAGTTGGCTCAAATAAAAACCCTTTTGTAGTTGTGACAAGTTCCATTGGTGTAAGATCAGCTCAAGTCAGAGGTCACGAAAACTACTTTAACTTAAAAAAACTTAAACTTGAAATGTTGCTTTTTTTATCAGTTACACTATATCTTATCAAACAGCAAACAAAGCATGTATACCACTATAATAATGCAACTGGTATATCGTATCAATATATCAGATTTTAAACAAAGATAGAAATTTTTCTGCAAGCTATAGCAAAAAAGTTGGCGATCATTCACAAAAACGCTCCAATGTTACACACGAAAAGTGTAATTGCTTGATGGAAAAATAGCACCACATGAGGAACTGGTAGGCTATTCAATAGGCTACTATAACCATCGTCCAATAATTTTTATTATGCATGAAAGATTTTGAAAACTTTAATTTTGCAAAAAGGTTTCCTACCAACCCATTATTCCGACTCAACTTTATCCAAATTTGAGTGTTTTTTTGTTTGTGATACACAGCAGTGACAATTTTCATGCCAAAACATTTTAGGTAGATGGGCCTTAAGATTACACACTGTTTGAAAAAAAAAACTAAATGCAATCAAGTAATGGGATCAAAAATCATGAGCAATAAAGTAAAACCCTTAGAGTTAAAATATTTTTGATTATGTTGAAGTGATTGTTTTTTACAAAAGTTTGTTGTAAAAATAAAACCTTTTTTTTATTTCTACAAAAGGTACCGTACTTTGAACACATTCAAAATATCAATAACATTATGACCGATTGTTAAAAACTATTGTTCAACAAAAATTTGTTGCTTTTGTTGCAGTAATTTTTAGGCATCTGGGGGCAGTTATCTACAGATCTAGGGGGCTAGACAATAATGCCTTAAAAAAATAAACAGATTACTAAAAAAAGTGCATTAATTGAAAATAGCAACATTTAAAATTTTAACAAAAATTTGGAAAAATTTGCTCTTTTTCATATCTCTGTATTAGGTATACAGGATCCGAGATAGAGCTGCAAATACTTGTTATATGTTGCATTACTCCTTGATAATGGTAATATACCTTACCCTTTAGTTCGTCACTGGCCATATATCCTGAACCCAAGCACTCTTTTTCCTTAAAACAGTTGTTGCACTTGCTTTCTTGAAAAAAATTATAAGTCATTAAGCAAACTCATTAATATTAATTGCCGGTGTTCAGCATTGTGATTAGGCCTAAATCAAATATTGAAAAAAATCCTAAGTATGTATATTTCTTGAAATGTTAGTTTTAGAACAGTAATGTTTTGCTCTATAGTGGCAAAATTTAAGAAAATACTTGCTATATCTAAACCAATATCTTGCAAAATGGAATTTGACATCAATTGTACAATATACTAAGCTAACTATAAAACTTTTTGCAATCCAGTTGCTAGAGACATTACACAAGTTTAGCACTTTATTGCCTGATTTTGATTCTATTGCTCAATTTTTGGGTAATCTAATTCTAATGGCCCATCTACCTAAAATGTTTTTAAGGAAACAAATTGTTGCTATCATGCATCATAAACAAGAAAACTCCAATTTACGCAAAGTAGGGTAAGAAAAACGGGTTGGTAAGCTACTAGCACTTTCTGACTACGACAATCTATGATATCAAGAGGCCTAACTGTACACCACGGCAGAGTATTGATCTATTATTGACCACCGGTATCACAGTGAGCTGTAAACTGTTGAAACCACTAGCTGGTCCAATTGTAAAACTGGCTGACTAATAGCCTAGACCAAACATTGACCGATGGCAATGGTAACCGACTTACATCTCTGCGTTATACAGCTAAACTGCACAAGTAACTCGTACTGTTTGTATTTGTTCACAGGCTGGCCTTATTTTCCCCAAATATCGTAAAAAAGGCTACCGAAAGCGAACTAGCAGAGCTGCTGCTATTCTAGACCTGTACAAAACTATATGAGCTCAAGCTTTCCCATTTGTCCAAGCACGTCACGCAACGCTCAGCCAATCAGAAGCATTTCTGCTCGGTTGGTTTTCTCGAGAGTGACAGCACCTTTCAAAACCGAATTTTTTTTAGTGTGCTGCTAGACAATAGCCCCGTAGAGAGAAAAAGCATCTATTTTCGCTTCAGTTGGCCTTTAAAGTAATTTTATTCAAATCTGATTTTTCTTCATTTACTTTAATCCAATAATTACTCAACTATTTGCAGGACAATCCAATGGCTAACGTGCAAAAGTCGACTGTGCCCTTTTACCACCTTCTTTGCCAAGCTTGAAAATGCATTCAAAGAGAGCAACTTATGTAGCTACCATGTGGACTAATGCAAACCTGACGCATCCTACTGATGGGTTATTTCCTGAAAATTATGGGTGGTTGATGGAAAATGGAAAACTACGAGTAAAATGGTATGAAGACCCAGCTTTGCCAACAAGTGATTTTTTCCGGGATAAAAGATCTAGCCAGGAAAATCTTAAAGAGAGAGACTTTCCAGGATCTCATGATGAAAATGAGTTTACTGAATGCAACGACGAAGCATGGTCGGATGACTCCGATCGAGATGACTTCTAAAATTTACTTTTTTGATGAACAGTATATAGGAATTGTGACTTAAATGCTTTGAAAGAAAATATTTCTGCTAAAAGATTGATTTTTTTACGCGTCCACATCTTGCTTTGGTTTATACACTCCCTTGATAAAATAGAAGTGCTTTCAAATAGTGTTCTTTTCCTTGCGCTTTTTTTGCGGGCCTATAATTGGAAGCATCTATTTCGATCCCCTACCACAAAATTCGTCTGTCATTAGTCATTTTGTGTTTGCTTATATGTCCTCACAAAATGCATGTATTTCCAGGAGGTATACTTTCGTGCATGATTAGCTGGATTTGGTGGGGGGGCGTATTTTGGGGCATCTGTCTGGACCCCTCCACCACAAAATTCAACTGTCATTAGTCATTTTGTGTTTGTTTATGTGTCCTGCACAAAATGCATTTATTTCCAGGAGGTATACTTTCGTACATGTTTAGGCGTATTTTGGGGGTAATTAATTAGCGTCTGGCGGGGGTTTCCCACCAATCAAAATGTCTGTCACTACTCATTCAATAGTCAGAAGTAAGTTGGCAAATGCGGCAGAAGTGTTTTTGAGAGATATACTTTCGTCCACCATTGAGCAAATTTTGGGGGTGCTAATTTGCATATTACTCCCAACTCCACCACTAGCACCCTGCCAGATGCTCAGATTGTTAATCAGGCCATCTTGGCACGTGACTTTGTGCAGTTAGAAATTGGTATACTTTCGTACACCAAAATCGACACGGGCTCCCGGTCTATAACATTATCATCATTGTAAAGTTTCACTTTAACTCCTTCTTCATCTGATGACAGTCTTTTCATTGCTAAAGTTGATTTGGATTGAGGGATAAAGCAGTGATGGGATCTAGAGCCTGAAACAGTTGGACACCTTGAATATCTTTGTTTTAATTCATAAGCTTTGATATTGCTGGTAACTTCTTCATCGCTAATGTAAAAAAAAAATATTCTGACAATGTTTTGGGTTGCTCATTCAAAAATTTGATTAGGGGTCTAGATTTGGTTGTTTTCAGTTGTTGGAAGGCTTGCTCTTGCCACAAACTGCTTTGTGGTTATCCAATTCCATCATAAGGTGACTTTCCATGACTTGTCGCAAAAAATGCCTTTGAGCTTTAATCCCATGGTCAACTTCGTGATAGCATAAATTAATAAAATTTTTGTTTTGACTAGTTGCTTCTTCACAGAAGTAAATTTGGGTAATAGCAGGTAACTTTTCCTTGATGTACGTTATAACTTTGCTAGTAACTGCATGTACAGTGTTTGTGTCTTGCCTCATGCACTCACAGATGACACAAAAACTCAAGCATTTGAGGATACGTTTTGAGGATACACAAAAACTCAAGCACTGAAAACAACCAAATCTTGACCCCTAATCAAATGTTTCAATGAGCAACCCAAAATATTGTTAGAATAATTTTTTCTACATTAGCGATGAAGAAGTTACTAGCAATATCAAAGCTTATGAATTAAAACAAAGATATTCAAGGTGACCAACTGTTCCTGGCACTAGATCTCATCACTGCTTTATCCCTCAATCCAAATCAACTTTAGCAATGAAAAGGCTGTCATCAGATGAAGAAGGAGTTAAAGTGAAACTTTACAATGATGATAATGTTACTTCAATTCGGTCATGTGAGCAGCTACATCAAACTTTACAACCTGGAAAATATGTTGCTTGCTTGTATCACAGTGTATGGTACATTGGTGCTGTAATTGAACAATCGGATCAAAACAAGCATGCTTATATCAAGTTCATGAAGCGAAATCATTTGGTTTTAACATGGCCACAAGATCTTCAAATTGATTACTTGTGACAGGTATCATTTACTGATACATTAACCATAATTGCTCCTCCTCAATTACTACAACACAGCAGAAGAAACTATGTTGGCTGCCATAGAGTATGACAACATTTTAGAATTGTTTGCTGCCAGACAAAACTCTTGATTTATTATATATAATGAAGTTGCTCTAAAGAAAGTGGGACACATTGCGTACTATAGTGCAAATTGCAGTTGCATAAAACATAGTCTTTATTTATTGGCTTGCAATATCCCCAAACTTTTTGTGATGCTGTTGTTGAATTTGGCACTTTTGAAAAAATATTATTTCTCGCTGTCTTTTAGTTTTTGGCCGGCCTTGGTAAGTTTACAATAATGAACGTGAAGTTGTTGTCTAAAGTTGTATTGTCGAAATATTTAACAGCCAATTTACATTTAGCTACAACAATATCCAAAATTTTGTGATTTCAAGCTACTAAAAATGATCAAGCAATATGAAAGCAAAAAGCACATGCTACCTAACCAAAGTATGCCATCTAGTGGCATATTTGAGTCAAAATTGCATCTAAACAATAAGCAGTAACAGGCCAAAAGTTTTAGTAATCAATTGAGCCTAAACTTCTTGAACAACATGTCAAATTTTTATCTAAATCATATGTCAAGGATCATTTTTTTCATTTTTTTTTCAAATTTAAGAGAAAATTATAAGGGTGAAAGGTGACTGAATCTCACCCCTTTACAGTTTCGGAACAAAGTTGAATTTTGGTGTGTTAGTACTTTGAGAAAAAAAAACTCTTTCCACTCTCAAAAAAATTTTTGTTGAAAACAGTATCTGACGGGGCCATTTTTCCACCACAAGATGGCGTGTTTTTTGCAATTTTGCCGCTGGTGCATACTTTGAAGTAAAATAACTTTTTTTTGAAAGCAGTGTTTTCTTTCCAAATTGGTAAAGTTCATGTCCAGTAGGTAGGGAGCTACCATGCTAAAAATGAGAGCAATGCTATGCTTCATATGAGAGATGCAGGTGTTCAAACTTGACCAAAATTTTGTTGTCGCGTCAAAATGTGAACACTTTGGCACCCCCTATTTCTATCATGCTATAATCCTGCGCAATTTTGACATTTGTTGTATGAAATATAGCTGAAAGTTGATCAATTCACCAAAAATTAGCTTTTCATTGTTTTTATATTTAGAGAAATGTGCTTTTGAAAATGGCCGAAAATGACCAAGCCCTCGCCATCATGAGAGGGTAGCAAATTTGAAATCGTCATATTTTCAAAAGTACAAGAGATATTGAGCTACAATTTTTAGTGTGAAGGTCAATCATGCCATACAACATTATAACACATTTTGAACAAATTTAAAGAGGGTCGAGCTGGGACATTTTGAAAAATCAGGACGTTTGGCATGGAATGACCCAAATACAAGTTACTGCCACAAAGAGTGCAACTGAAATTGGGTTGATTGGCAGTCCTAAATCTGATCTGAATACGATTCTTTTATTCATTCATTCTTTTTTTATTCTTGACCACCACAACAATAGCGAATGCACAGTAACACAATAGTAACACGTAGATGTCGAAAAAGAAAGTTGCGCCGCAACGTCAGACATTTAGGACATGAAGAGGATATAGAAGGCGAAAAGTGATTTTTATTTGCATGATTGCTACACTTGTCAGATCAGTTTTATGCACAAGGTAGGCCTAATCAATCTCACTCATCGACATACATACAAGATGTAAGATTTAGGATTGCCAATCAACCCAATTTCAGTTGCACTTCTCGTGGCAGTCATTGCTATTTACTCAATCCAATAAAATTGTGCAGTAAAATAATTTGAAGTGACTTGGCGAATGGAACACGCGCGGTTAAATTAATAAAGATTCCAGTGATGTCATTTGTTTTTGGAAATTTTTATTTTGATTATTACACTTATAGGTTTGGTTAGGGTTTAGGTTAGGCTTTGGGGTAGGGCTAGGATTAGGGTTAAGGTTAGGGTTAGGGCTTAGGGTTAGTTTTTTTAGGCTTTATTTCAAAATGTCTGCGCAAATGGGACATTTGCCAAGCCTCTTCCAAAATAATTTATGCTTTCAGTACAATTTAAAGGCTAATTTTAAATCTAGAAAGTATTCACAAAAATTAGATGATTATTGACAACTATTTAAGCACTTTGTGATTAGTGTATTGCCTAAAAAGACATTGTACATTTCTGATATTATTTGTATGGAAACGATTTTTGTATAGACAAGAGACACCAGATAACCATTTTCTGTTTAGTACTTATAAAGTGTGCAAACATGCATGCATTTTTAAGTAAAAATGATGATGTCATCGATTTAAAATTTTGAGATAAATTTTTACCGAATGCTAATAAACCAAAACAAACAATAATTTACGAATCAGGGGGTCATTCTGTGTCTGTTGATATGTCATTTGCCAGTGTTTTCTGGAAAAGAAATTTTTGCTATTTTTAATGACGTCATAAACTAAAATCCTTTTGTGCACCCCTTAAACATCAAAATTTTTTTGTGAAAATTTGTCAATGTTATTTTGGGGGGTAATACAATGGGAAAAGCCATTTGCAGCATCACTTTTCAAAAAAAAAAGTTTTTTTGAACAACCCTAACTACCAATTTTCATAATGTGCGTGATTTACATTGCATGAACCATGAATATGGTATTTAGTTTTTTAATTGCCAATCAGCAATCTAACCTATAATTTAACAATCTAATATACAGCTTTATTGATAACTTATTGTCTAATAGCACATGCAAGTCTCAAATGCTTGATTCTATCACCAGTATTACCCCATTAACATTCCACACAAAAAAATCAACCCATATGACTTGAAGTGAGTTTGTAAATGAGTCTCAAAGTTGTTCGTTATTTTATTGTATGAATCCTGCTATCAAAGCCAGCAGGCTGTGCGAGCCAAAGCAAAGCAAGCGCACTGACTTCTACACTGGTCAGTATAATAATCTATATATATCGACTGAATTTCTGATTAGCGTATATATACCGGCTGCTGTTTCAGTTGACGTCACAGCTGAAACAAATTCTCTCATGGATTCGGCTGACCGCAAACACGCCATTCTGAGCAGAGCCAAGATTACTATGCGCTATCAGATAAGCAACGACGGAAGAGGAGTGCGATGTCGTTCCTTTGCCCGATATCCAATATCCAAAGCGTGAGAGACTAAACTTGGTGACGTGACAATAAACACAAAGCACACCAGAGTCGCCACAGACTTAAGGTGTATTTACACAGTATCCATTTTTCGTCTGTATTTGTCTGTTTTTTACATTTTTGCTTCTCCGTGAAAAAGTATGCGCTTTTTCATCCCATTTTTATAAGTCTATATCTGCACTAACCAGACTGTCACATACTGGACAAAAGTTTCCCCAAAAAAATTTTTTGTAAAGGGGTACAGCTCTATTTTGAATTATTGCTCTTATCGTTCATATGCAAAATATTTGAAGAAAATTTTTATCTATGTGTAGCAGTCTACTTAGTGCGGATATGGGCATATAAAATGTAGATGAAAAAGCACATACTTTTCCACAGAGAAGCAAAAACGTAAAAAAATGGACAAAAACGGACAAAAAAGGGATCCTGTGTAAGTCCGCCTTTATACAAGAATAAAAGACTTTTTTTGCAATATTTACAGTGTTAAGAGTAAGACAACACAAATGTAATTTATTCCTTTTTAAAACCAAAGCTTGTTTTTTAGGCCTTTTGTTACATTAGCTAAGGATGTTGTCTTTAAAAATGAAAAATATTACAGCCATCAGCCTATTGGGCGCATATGAAATCAGTCACAGTCAATATACTACATCACTAAAATATATTACTGTACTCCCTAAAATCGGTTTTACCCCATTGGGGTATTATCAATTAAACTGTTAAATCTTTTTCAAATAACATATCATCCAAAACATGGCATCAAACAAGTCTTAAGCAATGTAGATATACTACACTATTTTGTCATTCCAATATGCAATTATGTTTTGGGCTGATTTTTCAAATAGATGTTAGCTTGTCGAGTTTCCTAATTCAGTTTTAGTTAAGCACCTAAAGTTGCTTCAACTTTACGTTATATCCAGCATGTGTAAATACTGACAATTTTGAATCTCCTATCTAGAACTATTTTCACACTATGCATAACGTTTTGAAAATAATTTAGAGAAAATTTATGGGCTCCTGAGTTTTACTCCATTTTCAGCTCATTACCACAGCTACTAGAATAGTTAAGGCATTAACATTTTTAACTGGCATCTGCTCAGAAATCAATATTTTTGAAAGGAAGTTACGGTCACTTAATTCAAAACATAAAAATTTATTTTATATCTAAATGTTAAATTTTTAAAAATGTTAAATTTTTTAAAGTGTGCTTTATCAAACCCAAACCTTGATGCAGCGTTTAGGAGCTACTGAGATGAGGTTGAGGTCACAATGCTGCTACCTTTTTTGAATCATTTCCTAAATCCTAACTTGAATTCATTAACCAAGAGAATATTTTTAGTGTGAGTTACCAAATTGGCATCATAAAGTTTTTGTTGCATTGTTTGGTAGGACCGTTAACGATGACTTAAATGATTTATTCATCAAAGTATCAACATCAAGAGAAATGAATGGAGGCAAAGTCCACTAAACAAAAGCATTTTAATTTTGAAATTTGACGTGTTGATGGAATTTTATAGTTTGCTAAGTATAGCATACCCCTAGTTTTGCTTTAAAGTGCAGCTATTTTTGAAGCGCATCATATATAACACTTTAACAACATTCAAAAGTAAAACGCTCAAGCACCTAAATTAAAGTTTTGCAAACAATTTCTAAAAACTTTCATATCATTATTACAGCCTTCAGATCTGGATAAATTTGGAATTGACTTAAATAGCACATTGTCATACGCTATGCTGCATGTAGCTTTACAAAGAGAGAAACTACCAATTTTTAGAACTTGGGAAGAAAGACAATTATGCTATACCAAGTAAAAATTTAGTTAACAAAATCTGACAAAACATTACACATTTATGTAGGTTAAAATACTTTGACATATTTTCGTTGTTTTGACAAAGACAAATTCAAAATGTTGCATGAAAGTGGTTTGTATTTGCTTTAATGTTTAGATATAAAGCAGTAGTCAATCAAAGATGCCTGAAGAGTAGAGATTTAAAGTAACCAAAAGTCATAAAAATTGATTGACAAACTATGATACAAAAAATTTCATACCAGCACGAGACAGAAATAAAGTAATTTAGTAGCATACAGAAACATTTTGGAATGACAGCCAATTTAGCTTGTACTACAGTATGTTTGCTAGCTCAAAATTGAAGTATTTGTACAAAAGTTTACCAGTAATCTGCACATCACATAGCCTGCAGTAATCTTTCTATGCTTTCAGCAACGAATAGAATAGTATGAAGAGGCTACCACACAACCAGGTTACCAAATTACCATAACTAGATTCACAGTTAATAAAGTTACATTATAAGGAAGCATTAAAACTTTCTAATTTCATTATTGTCACCTCATACTAAAAATTGATTTGGTAACATATTGCTATATTACATAATATCAAAATTTGCCGCAATATGGTAATTTTGGTGCTCTTTCGTAAAATTATGCCAGAACCAAAGTAAGCTTAAATTTGATCACATTTCAGTCTACTCCAAAAGCATCCTCACGTTTGAATTATGGGATATGGAGCCCAAAATGAAGTTTCTAATATGAGCAATTAAGAAGTTAGAGGCGTTTTTGTTTATTTTCACAATGGTTCATGAAATCCTGCTGTACACTAGGGTGCTTATTTTGCCTAAAATTTTGATTTTGTTTTTCCCTAGAAATTGACTGTTTTAAAAATATTTTACAGAAAATTATTTTTACACAAATTACCGGTACACCTTTTAAACACAGGCAAAAACAAAATCAAAATTTTAGGCAAAATAAGCACCCTAGCGTACAGCAGGCAGACTCTTTTTGGGTCATTTTGGAATTTCAACTTGCCTGGGTGTTACATTTTTGCTTAGGCAAAAAAAATGGGAAAACCAAAAATTTTTTGAAATCAGACCCCATTTACCTACTGCGGCTTACTGCCTCCAGAAATTTTTTAAATCACGCCCCCCATAATATACTAATATCAATAGAAATTGAACTGTTAGTGCTAGATATGTAATGTTGGTACTCATATTTAGTGCTTTTTAGACAGGAAGATATCTATAATCTTGAAAGTTGCATTAGGGTTACTTTGAATTTTTTGTAATTTGTTCCATAAAAGAAAAATTACATCATTTTAGTGTGTATTGTCGAGTCAAAAGTCGGTCAGTTTAAGAAAACGATGTACTACAGCAATAGTCACTCTTACCCAAATGCACATTGCAATTCTATGGGTTTTAAGTATTTGGGGGAAAGCGGACACGTACAATTTAAGTAGATGAAGATGCTGTGTTATTTGATATGTTAAATAAATACTTGGCCAAAAAATTTTTTTTCTTTAGTTTTATTAGTTTTATTGGTGGATTGGTTTAAGGAGTTTAATTGAAATGCTGCTTGACTTATAGCTTTTGCTTCGGCAATATAAAAGAATGCCTGAATGCAGTTTTTGTGTAATATCTGACATGATAGTAATTGCATGTAAACAAAGTTTTAATCCACAAAGTTTCTGTAATTTTAAATTTAACTTTAAAAAATATGTAAATTTCTACCAGTATCTCTAGCTAAGTTTTAACCCACTTCATATTAGCTCTTGTCTTTCACCATAATTTATTGGTTAACTTTTCAAGAATGCACTTGGCCTATTAATGTCAGCATAGAAATTGGCATGATCAATAAAGCCAACTTTGTGGTGATTTAGTCAGCAAATCCTACTCTGCTAATCCTAACACCAAAAAAATAGAACAGATAATTCACATAAAAACAGTCTCCCATATCACTAATCAACTGATTTTGGTATTTTACTTATGTAATTTTGCTCAAAAATTTTATGTTTGCTTGATTCTTTTTCCAGATCTTTAATTGCATTTTTTCCAATTTCTTGATATAACTTTAGACTGCAAGATTGAAATCCATATCTATTTGAATTTCTGTGGATGGAAAAAGGGGCACTGCATGAGATGGTAGGTGGTATGAGGTTCCAGACCGCAGTCGCAATTACTTTGTTTTCTCTTTTATCATTTATTGTTGTGTGCTGTGGTTTGCTTTTTGTTTTCCTTTCCTTTTTCTTTCCTTCCCTTTGTTTATTTATTTGAATCTCAAAATTTATCAATTTCTTTGGCATTACCATTGTTTTATTTAATTACAAACCATAAGTAGGGTGGCAACTGACTTTGACCATACGATCTTTTTGTCTCCCAACGATTTGTATTTACATGTGTGTTTAAAATCCGGAGTTAATGAATAAATATGAATATGGAATTGTTCAGTTGACCCCTTTTTGCCATGTTTTGTTGCAACACTCAAACAGGTAATCTCTGGACTCTGCTGGAAATTCAGTGTTTTCCACATTATCAGTGCTGCTTTCCATGTGATTGGGATGGTGATAGTATCCTAATTTTATGACACAGGAGAGCAGCAGGCGGTTGAGTTTGTCAACTTATATTGTAGCTTTGTCACTTGCTGCTGAAATTGTATGATGAGAGAGATGGTTCTGCGTGCACACTACCATATTTGTATTTCCTCCGTACTTCTCAAAAAGAGATCTGATATAAGCTTCCGATAACTGATAGTGCAATAAGCACAAAATAAACAAATTCTGCAAATGAGAAATGAAATGTGAAGTTCCAAACAAAAAAGGTTCTGACTATTTCACTGAAAATTTTCTAGTTAAAGAGAATAAAATGAAAATGAGAAATATTCATCTGCGCTTTCTTCATTTACTTTTTTAGGAATTAAGATTAGGGTTTAGGTTAGGGTTCAATTTGGGAATAGTTTTAGAGTAAGCATTTGAGTTTGGGTTAGATTTGAGTCAGAATTAATAAAAAACTAGATAAAAATTTCCGATGAAAAATAAAGGCTTCCAACAAAAAATCAAGTAGCTGGTCAATTATGGCAGGTTTAAAAACAGCTGTACATCTTTTGGGAGGAAATAAGCTATGGTTTAATAGAAAAATCGCAAAAGGACAGCTCAAATGCCCAACTCTCCTTGCCCATTGTAGAAATCGAACAAATATAGTGGTGTGCATTTGAGT
Source organism: Trididemnum nubilum (assembly GCA_963965965.1). Lineage (NCBI taxonomy): Eukaryota > Metazoa > Chordata > Ascidiacea > Aplousobranchia > Didemnidae > Trididemnum > Trididemnum nubilum. The sequence goes on from OZ014476.1 coordinate 24,283,326, forward strand.
AAGTGTGATTATTGCGGTAGTAAATTGTTTACTCAAACTGATTGACTTTTGATTTGGCAACACATGCTAAAATGCTACAGTTTTTTTTTTTAATAACAAATTGTGATTATAGTGTGCTTTTTCTTACAGCAAATTTGTCGAAGTCCTTCTTTTGATGTTCACGCACCGGTATTATGTCTGCAATTAGTGTCAAACTTGTTGTTACAGCTTATGTGTAAGTCACCTTTTTACGCCTTTGCTTTCGCTTAAGAGTGAACGATTGCTATTCTTTTTTCTCTCTGCATCACTGTACATAGCTTATCTACGCCACATTAGAAAAGCATTATTCAGAATAGATCTTACGTGACTTTAAGAGTGGATACTTTAGTACAAGTTATCGAGGCAGTTTATTGTTGTACGTTGCAAGGATGAGTTTGAAGATCACAGATGTGCTTAGCAGATTTGGAGGAGAATCTGATGTGTCGATTTGGATCAGGCAGGCCCATCTAGCGAAAGATTTGCTAAAACTCGACAATTTGGCGGTGATTATACCGCTTTTCCTGGATGGGTCTGCATTTGCCGTTTACGATCAACTTAGCGCCGAAGACAAGAAAAGTTCCAGTAGAATTGAAGCAGCGCTGAAGACAGCTTTTGCTGTCGATAAGTTTAATGCTTATGAAGAATTCAGGACCAGAATGTGGAAGCCGGGCAAGACCGTGGATGTGTTTTTAGCTGATTTGAAGCGTCTGTGTAAATTAGCCGATATTGGAGATAACGAAGAAATATTAAAGTTGGCTTTTTTCATGGGGCTGCCTAGACAAATCAGCGGGCAGTTGAGGGCAACCCCCAAGCTTGACACCTTGAATCTCCCAGCGATTCTGGAAATTACTCAAGCTTTAATGGCAGATATCACGAAAGGTTCGACAGCTGAAGGTGTGTTTGGTGCAGCGGCGAGAAGCAGTGGTTCGAAAGGAAGCAAAATTGTAAAGTGTTTCGGATGTGGAGGCCCGCACTATCGGAAGGATTGTCCTAGAGGGAAACCTGTCGTATGCTACTCTTGTAACAAACGGGGTCACATCGCTCGTCATTGCAACAATTCGGGAAATGAAAGAGGGGGTTTGCCTGCGCCAGCAACAGCCCCCGAAGACCAAATGGCGCAATCATACCACTCTTGAAAGTCAGTGTAAATGGAAAGTCGGTTTGGGCGCTTGTTGACACTGGCTGTACACAGACTTTGATTGGGCCCAAGATGCCGCTTTATACCAATAAAGTTAAGGTAGCGAAGCACATCATGACTGCCGACGGAAGGCTGGTAGACTGTCGTGGTGAAGTGATTGTCAATTTGGAGGTAGCCGGAAAGGTTCTAAATTTGCCATGTATTTCAGTTGATAGAATGTTACCTGACGTTGACGTAATTTTGGGAACTGATGTGCTGCGTTACTTTGACTGTTCTTTCAATCGCGGAGAGTTTTTCATTTGAGCGGCTGCAGATGTATCTTGTTCTTTCGAAAGAATAAAGATTCAGAAAAACAATTTTGAAGTCAAGTTTGATGGAAACAAGTGGGTAACCAAGTGGGTTTGGAAGCGTGAACCCATCTTGAAAAATCGCATTGGCAACTACAAAATTGATGATAAAGTTTACGCAAAGTTTAGATCCGAGATTGAAAGATGGATTGAGAATGGGTGGCTAAAGAAAACGACTGAAACTGAGTCAGGGATAATACCGTTGCTGACTGTTGTTCAAACAAAGAAGAACAAAGTTCGCCCAGTGTTAGACTTTCGCGAGATGAATGACTTTGTAGAATGTAGCGGCGCAGATGCTGATGTGTGTGACGAAAAATTGAGGCAGTGGAGACAGAAGACTTCAAACTGTGCGCTGCTCGATTTGCGCGACGCCTATATTCAAATCATTGTCGACAAGAAATGTAGCAAGTATCAGATCGTAAAATTCGAAAACAAATTTTACGAGTTGTGCCAACTTGGGTTTGGCCTAAATTGCGCCCCTGAAATCATGAAAGCTGTGGTCTCGAAAGTACTGTCCTTAGACGATACGATTCGCGCTGCTACTGATCACTACTATGACGATATCATTGTGGATCTAAATGTCACCAGTGTTGAGCGGGTGCGAGAGCATCTCCTAAAGTACGGGCTTGTGTGCAAGCCATCTGAACAATTGAGCACTGCTCGGGTGCTAGGCCTGCAGTTAAGCGAGGAGAAAGATGGGCTGTATTGGAGAAGACCGGATGAAGATTGGGAGGTTGATATTCTCGATACACTGACAAGACGTCAGATGTTTTCGCTTTGTGGCAAAATAACAGGTCACTATCCCGTTGCTGGTTGGCTGAGAGTCGCGCTTAGCTTCATCAAGAGAAGTTAATAATAATAATAATGCAGGTTTATCGACTTCAACTAGACCTGGTGAAGGCAGGTCTTTCGCTCTGAAGTCGTCTCATAAGTTATATACACGAACACGACAACACATAAGTCATGCAGCATAGAAACAAGCAAGAAAAGTAAATGCGTACAGTTATTACAGATAACGAAAATAACAAAACCCAAATCAAAAAAATAACAAATTCGAGTGTGTTGCAAGATTGCTATAGATTAAGGAGAGAATCAGTACTAACTTATACCTATAGATTGAATGCTTCACGAAATAAGTAAGTTTTTAAGTCACCTTTGAATCTTGAAATATTTAACTCATTTTTCAAAGCAGTTAGTAATTGATTCCAAAGTTTAGGAGCATAAATTGAAAATGCACGATCACTTATTCTAAAGTTGTTGCGTTGCACTTTAAGACGAATAAAACGAGTGGACTTGGAATCAACTGAAAGTAAAGATTTTAATTCTTCAGGTTGTGCAAATGAAGTGGGATAAATGCATTTATACGTCAGCAAATATATTTTATACAAAATTCTATACTTTATCGGAAGCCAGTGTAGTTCAATCAGTAACTCAGTGACATGGTCATATTTTCTCTTGTTGTAAATCAGTCTTGCTGCGCAATTTTGTGCATATTGCAATTGTTTTGTAAGAGAGTAACTAATATCATAATACAAAGAATTACAATAGTCAAGCTTTGAAAGAATAAGTGAGGATACTAAATGGTAACCTCATTTCTTGTAAGAAGATGTTTTATACGTGCAATACTTTTGATAGATGCGAATACAGACGAAACACATTCTTTAACTTGTTGTTCTAATGTTAAATGAGAATCAAGCGTAAAACCTAAATTTCTCACAGTATCACAAAAACGTATACAGGAATTTCCTAAGAAAAAGCCATTGATGTTTAGCTGTCGTTTAAGAGCATCATTACAAAATACAATAATTTGGCTTTTTAGTGGATTCAACTTGAGAAAAAATTTAGACATCCATAAATCAACACTTGCAAAAATACAGTTAAGTTTGGTTACCAAAAACTGATATTGGTAAGTAGGTGCAAATGATGCATATATTTGGTGGTCATCTGCAAAGCCTTTAATCTCAAAACCTTCGCGTTCAATAAATTTGTAAAATGAGCGAATATAAACATTAAATAACACCGGCCCAAGAACTGAGCCTTGAGCCACCCCCGATTTAAGCACATGCACTTCGGAATATGAATCATTAACCTTTACTGACATTGTCCGTTCACATAAAATTGATGAAAACCAATCATAAGCAATTCCTCTAATACCTATTTGCGATTGCAAGATGTTTAACAGTATACTAATATTGACAGTGTCAAAAGCAGCGCTTAAATCTAACAGTAAAAGGACAGAAGCAAATTTGTTATCGAATCCCAGCAATATATCGTTGATTAGTTTTACAAGCAAAGTTTCACAGCTGTGACCTTTTTTATATCCGTATTGTTGTGAAATATTTAGATCATTGTTGTCGAAGTGCGTCTTGAGTCTTTTCAAGACAACACGTTCGATTAGTTTGCTTAAAAACTGCAGATTTGAAACTGGACGAAAGTTCTTAAATTGATTAGTGTCAAAATTGATATTTTTCAATAAAGGTGAAACAAAGGCATGTTTTAAGCCAGCCATACTACCAGTTTTCAAGCTAAGGTTGACCAGTTTTGACCATAAAAGAATAAAGATAGTTAAATGATTTTTCAAAATAAAATCTGGGCAGGGATCAGGGAAACTACATACATTTGACACCATTTTCACAAACAATTGCTTTGATTTCTTCTGGCGTCGTGGGCTCAAACTCGTACATATAAACTAAATTATCACATTCAGAACCGGCAGAGGAGTCAAGTACAGCACAGGAATGCATAGGATTTAATGTTGGTGTGTTATGAGTGTCATTTACGAACAATTTGTGGATTTTTTCAATTTTGGTTATGAAAAACTCTGCAAATTTGTTGGCAAGTTCATTGTCATTTGCAAAGCCATCAGGATATTTCTTGATTAGTTCAACGCCCGACAATAATTTTACTGTACTGAATAAAGTTTTTTGGTGTCTGAACGAGTTTTCAATTTTACCTCGGATGTAGTTTAACTTCTTTTGTTTAGCTAGATCAATACATTGTTTGCGTAGATCGTAATACGTAAGCTTGTGAGTAAAAAGTTTTGATTTTTTGAACATTCTTTCGGCTTTTCTTCTTTTACGACGTAGTAGCAGATAATCTTGGTCAAACCAAGGGCAAGATGGAATATTTTTGATTCTCTTAAGCTTTGCAGGTGCGTGTTTGTCAATTACAGATCGGATAGAATTGTTGTATTGGTCAATCGCTATTTCTATTGTTGTTGAAAAGTCACTCAAGCAAAACTGTTCATACAAATCGTGTAAAAGATCATCTTGATTAATGCTTTTGTAGTCGCGCACATGAACAAGCTTGTATGGTTGCATAATTTCAGTAAACACTTTAACATCAAAACGGATAAGGCTATGATCACCAATATCGAGATTCAACACTGTTGTATTTGACACTGATGTAGAGTCATTGGTAAATACCGCGTCAAGTAGGTGACCTTTTTTATGAGTGGGATTGGACACCATTTGACTAAAATTAAATGAAGTGATAAGATTCATGAAATTGATTGTATTATTGTCTAGTGGTTTATCTAGGTGGAAATTCACATCACCGCCGACAACTATCACGCCAGGAAAACTCACAGCAGTTTCGAGAAGACAGGCAAGGTCCGATAAAAATTGATTTACAGGAATGTCAAGCAAACGATACAAAACAATAAAGTTGAATCTTATAGCAGTTTTGGGGCAACATATGTAAAGAGCACAATGCTCAAATGATGAATAGCTACCACAATTAAGTCTAACTGGCTTTATATTGGTGCGATATAAAATTCCAACACCTCCTCCTCTAATTTTAGAGGAATTCTTTCTTATAACATGGTGAATATTATAACCAAAATCTGAAATTGAAGCTGTAACATCATTTTTTGCTGTGGTCAACCAAGTTTCACACACTAGCAAAATATCGCACTTTAATTCAGTTATGGACTCCATTACACTTATTACTTTATTTTGAATGGATTGGACATTCCATAGACCACATGTGAGTGAATTATTATTTGTATAATCTGGAAGATTCAATGAGAGTTTTTTTGCAGTTTGATGAGTTTAAGTTTGAACTGGGGGCAATTTGGAGAAGAAGCAGCGAGGTCTTCAGCTTTACTACCAGATTTATGGCAATTGATGCACTTGAAATTCATCTCGGAACAGTCGCGACTATCATGACTGCCTAAGCATTTTGAACATTGTATTTCATGAGGGCAGTTTGGCTTGATATGTCCATATTCTTGGCAGTTGTAGCATCTCACTACTTGAGCCCTGTCATAAATTACACAGGACCTCATACCAATGAACAGCTTGTCTCCAAGATTAGACAAAGTACGACGCAAAGCTGGAGTCACCTTTAGGATTACTTGAGAAAGTTGATCTTGACTTTTCAACTGTCGAAGTGCCATTAGTTGAAAATGCTGACTTTCCTTCAACAAATTTTTAATTTGTTCATCAGATAAATCACTAAACAGTGCATTTTTTCCTTCAGAACTGCAGCTTTGTAACGCAAAAAAAGAAAGAATTGTTTCATTTTGTTTCAAAATTACTTCCATGATATTGTTTAAATCATACTTGTTGCTGAATCCGACAATCGCGATCACCTTGCTGCGTTTCATTGGTTCTGTCATTTTCAAATCCGGTATTGCTTTGGATACTTTTTGCTTCAGCATTTTCTTTTGTTCATGAGTTTGGCACACTATAACGGTTTTTCCTTCTTTATTTTTGTAGTACTTTTTAACAGAAATTTTGTTGTCAACTACTGTTTTTTCAATGAGATTAGTAGTTTCGGTTTCAGATTCAGAACCAAATGAGTCAATTATTAGTACAGGCTTATCAATGGAATGCTCAGGTAATGCAGACATGCTGCAGCACTCTGCCTGATCTGGTGTGTCAGGTGAACTCCAGCACGTTTTGTTTGGCTTAGCTGGGCTAGCTGCTGCATCGTTGGTGAGTGGTTTCCCAACAGGTTCAATTTTCGGCTTAGCAGCAACTTGATCGGCCTGGTTAAAAACAGCCGATTGAAGGGTTTTGATTTGCTCTTGTAAGGCACAGAGTTTGTCATCAGAAGTTTTCACTTGGTTAATTTCATTCGTGGTTATGCATTTATCACAGAGGAATAAAAACCCACTTATTTTGCTGGCAGATTTCTTAAATGACTGAAGAAATGAAGCACTGCACAAGTCCTTAGTTGTGGAACAGTTCACTGCATGAAATTTTTCGTGGCATAAGTTGCATTCAATAAAGTTGTTAGTAGTGACTTTTATGGAGCAACCTTCACAAATTCCAGAGGAATTTAGCCTTTTTGATAAGCTCATTTTTCTTCTTCAGCAGTGTAGGAGACAACCCTACAGAGCCTCACACGAATAGCCTACTAGTACTAGTTCAGATAAGCCTACCTTATTCAAACACCTTATTCAAATAGAATGAAAGGAATAGAAATTGAAAATAGAATGAAAGTTGTGAAGGAACTGGCTGGGATGAACTTGCTGGTCCAGTGGCGGTCATGAGAATGAAAGAAGTGTTGAGTCGGATGCGAAATGAAGATCCAGTCAAGGGCAAATGGTCTGTCCCCTCTCATGGAGTGATGAACATCTGGTGTGACGCGAGTAAAATTGCATACGGAATCACGTTGGAGAAGGGAGGCAAGGTGATCGAAGACGGCTCTTGGTTGAGGAAGCTCGATGATGGCGCCCATATTAACTTGGCTGAGTTGAACGCGGTAATCAAAGGGGTGAATGTGGCCATGAAATGGGGTGCCAAGGACATTGTCATAAAAACCGATTCTGCAGCTGTTCACGCATGGATGTCATCGATTTTGAAAAGAGACAAACGGATACGAGTTTCCAGCCTATCAGAAATGCTTGTCAAACGGCGACTGTCTCTACTTGTTGAATTGTTGGAGGAGTATCAAGTGAATTGGGAAGTGACTTTGGTGCCGTCTTCCGAAAATGAAGCTGATGTGTTAACGCGTGTGCCAAAGAAGTGGCTAATTGAAAGCAAGACTCCGAAAGCAGCAGCGATTCAGAATGAACAAGGAGGATTTGAGTCCGCGAAACAAATACACAATTTGCATCATTGCGGGGTTGAGACTACCCTTTATTTCGCAAAAGAGGCTCAATTAAATGTCACCAGAAAAGACGTTGAGGCTGTGGTAAGAAACTGTTCTCAGTGCAATTCGATAGATCCATCGCCTCTCCAGATCGAGCACGGAGAGTTGGCTGTAGAAAAAGACTGGCAGCGAGTTGCCATCGACGTAACACACCTTGGCAACCAAAAGTACCTTACGATTGTGGACTGTGGACCGAGTAGATTTGCTGTTTGGCGAGCTATTCGAAGTGAGTCGGAAGGAGAGGTAATTCCTTTGCTGAGGCAAGTGTTTTCAGAATTCGGTCTACCCAAAGAGCTGTTGTGCGACAACAGTAAAACATTTACCTCAAAGGCCATGCGGGAATGCTGAAAAACCTGGCATGTAAGCCTAACCTTCCGGTGTGCATACAGGCCATCTGGGAATGGCATTGTGGAGCGCAATCACCGAACTGTGAAAAGAATGTGTGCTCGTTTGCAAAAATCAGTCGATTACTGTGTTTTTTGGTATAATGTGACCCCACACGGTGAACAACGCATCGTGCCTTCCAGTAGACTCCTTCGTCATGAGTGGCGTAATCCGTTCCTTCAGCTAAATGACTTGCAGTGTGAAAGCAATGCTTGTCATGATAGTGTGGTCACGGAGGGAGATCGGGTTTGGGTTAAGCCCCCTGGGGCCAGGTGCACGTCGCAATGGGACCGTGGGGTGGTCACAAAAATCAATTCTCGCCATAACGTAGAAGTAAATGGTGTGCCGCAACACGTCTGTGATATTAGGCCGAGGAACGAATGTCAGTTGGTCGGACGGTTTTCTGCCCTACCTTTTTTTGCTCTTCTTGACGGCGTAGGTACGGGAACTGATGTTGAGCTTGAAAATATAGACGAACCGCAACTGGAACATGAACAGCATGTTGCTGAAATCGAGAACACTTCTGGGGATGCTGGCTGTGGCGAACGCAGGGGATCGCGGGAGAGACGGGCCCCGTCATACCTGAATGATTACGTCTTGGATGATTTGTAGATCACGGGGGAGTGTGATTATAGTGTGCTTTTTCTTACAGCAAATTTGTCGAAGTCCTTCTTTTGATGTTCACGCACCGGTATTATGTCTGCAATTAGTGTCAAACTTGTTGTTACAGCTTATGTGTGAGTCACCTTTTTACGCCTTTGCTTTCGCTTAAGAGTGAACGATTGCTATTCTTTTTTCTCTCTGCATCACTGTACATAGCTTATCTATGCCACGTTAGAAAAGCATTATTCAGAATAAATCTTACGTGACTTTAAGAGTGGATACTTTAGTACACAAATTAAAATGAAGTCCGATTTCAAAAAAAATTGGTTTTCCCATTTTTTTGGCCAAAGAAAAAAATGTAACACCCAGGCAAGTTGAAATTCCAAAATGACCCTAGAAGGGTCTGCCCTAGTGTACAGGGTTCTAAGATTTAATCCATTAATAATGTATTGTATAAGTGCTCACTTGCATGTACCCAATCATATTCTTATTTCGGTACTTATTGCTTATTATTTACCTCATTTTTGATTGCTTCATATAATACATGTCTTCAAACAACTGTATGTATATTGGCAGTATTAGAGTTTTTAGTTTTTTCCAAGATTTAGAAGTAAGGGTAATTGGGTGCAGGTTAATATCTGAATCGACTTGAAGCTTACATTATTGCAATTATCTAGTAACTTACTACATTAGTTGTAACTTGTTGACACTGTTTAATATTTTGCTGCTGTTCTAGTTTTTTTTGTTGTTACCGTTTGTGATCATAGAATGTTCTGCTTAGTTCTTTCAGTTCCTAAGTAACCCTCAATCAGAGGTGGACAAAGTAGTCGAAAAATCTACTTAAGTAGAAGTATTGTTACTTACTCAAAAATGCCTTTCAAGTAAAAGTAGAAGTATGGCGAAGCATTTCCACTTGAGTAAAAGTAGGAAAGTAGTGAAAATTAATTCTACTTAAGTACTGAAAGTAGAAAGTAATTTCGAATTTCACGTGTTTGTTTATTCTTCGAAGGTTTGCTGTTTGTGACGCTTACGATCAGTGTTCAAGCAAAGCCATACTTACGGTAGCATATCAAAAAATCAAAGTTTTATTATTCTCTTGAAATTACACCGAAGCGTGTTACGAATACGATTTAGTAGGGACTCTGGGCTCATCTCCGCGCCTGGACAACACAGCTTGAGAAGAAATGTCGCAGCGATGGCGAGTCGTTAGTAACACTGTTCGTTAACCGGCTAGGGAATTGAACCCCAGACGGGCCGCAGCAAACGCTACGCCGTTAACCGCTAATCTTTTTCGTATGAACCAGCAGTAATGCGCATGTCTAGTTTGTCTACTGTACCATGCTAATCAGGGTTCGGTATGTTTTGTTTTTTTTAGTGAGACTGAGTCAACACCTGGTATTTGATGCAACGCAAAAACACACTACCCTAGATGACCTGTAAATGAATCGGCGTAACTATTCAATAAGTTTCGTAGTACTGTACAGTAAAACAAACTCGATACGTACTTATTGTACACGTTGTGAGGTGGAATAATGTTTACTTCGTTATTGTACACGTTGTGAGGTGGAATAATGGCTAGATGTTTACTTCTACTTTACATAAAAGTCATTACTACTCAAGTAGCGTTACTTCGAGAGAATTTTACTTGAAGTAAAAGTAGAAGTATCAGAAATGAAAAATACTTAAGTAAGTCGCTCGTTACCGAAAATACTACTTAAGTAGTCTACTTAAGTAGAACTACTTCGTTACTGACCACCTCTGCCCTCAATCTGCTGTGTCTTGTTGCTTAGTCGTTATTGCAAGCTAATATTTCTCAGTTAATTTTTATTCTGAGTTATACGTGTTCTTCACGACCAAACAACATCAATATGTATGTATGAATTTGCTGAAAGAACAGTTAAACTGTACAGCGGAAATAAAGCGAAAATTCACAACTGTTTATAGCTTCCACCATTGAAGCCGAAACTAAGTCAAACAGTGTGAGAAAATTTAACGAATTACATAAAGTTATGAATTTTTTGTGGGAAAGTTTTCGCTGGCTGCGACCGTCTCTTATCGTAGAATGCTGCTTTTTGTTTTGATCTTTTTATATTGTCTGTGGTTGTTTGTGGTTAATATTTGGTACCATACAGTTTGGGGGAGTATGGTAACCTTATTCCTGTGGATAAATTAGTTTGTGGCTGGGTTGGAAAAACCTTATTTGTGTGGTTCCACATGCTAGCAATGCTGCGCTTTGGCTTGCCTGTTTTTCTCATGTGCAATTTGCTTGCTAAAGTTTCTCTTCTGCCTTGTGTTATTTGTTTGCTTCAATTTGTCATTTTTGATCCATGATGTAAACTGACTTTGAACATTAGGAACACTGCAAAGAGTTGATGTTGTTTGTTTTCAAGTACAATATCTTAAAACATTAAGATAGAAACAAAGTAATGGTACATATAATATCCCTACATGGTTGATTTTTATGTTGTATTTTGGCTTTTATCTGTGCACTTTCTTAATCACGCACTTTTTTTGTGACATGGAGCTGCAAAGCTTACTATTATGTTACCAGGGTTGCCACTTCCTGGAAAAGTTTTGGATTTTTTTCCCTGTTCTGGAAAGTCCTTGAAAGTCCTTGAATTTTGTTTATAAGTCCTGGAAAGTCCTGGAAAATATTTGGAAAGTGTTTCTGTGATTTACCAGAACAAAATGTGAAGTTGTTTTTTTTATAATTACTGGTACCTTGTAATTCTACAAAGCCATTGTTGAAATAATTTGCATTTTGAAGGTCCTTCAAAATGATTTGTTGTGTTGCTAAAAGACGGAGCTTATTTGTATGCTAGCGCACAAACAAAAAGTCGCTATCCTAGCCCTAACCCAACCCTAAATCTAACCCTAGCTCTAACTCTAGCTTAAAATCTAAACTCAAAACCTAACAATAATTTAAAAAATAAAAGGGGGAAATGAGAGCCAATTCTTCTGGTCTTTGCTCTCTTATTCTTTTTAAGCAGTTCTTACTAGTACGCTAGAGTGTAAATAAGCACTTCCTTGTTGTAATACCAAAATTTGCACTTTGCAGTGGAATATGTATAAATTAATATTATTAGGAACAGTAAATTCATGGACAGTAATTTATTGCAGTGCAATACTCTAATAGCAGTAGCATGACGAGCTATATGCCCCCCTTTGGCCGGTTGACCAAAATGCACCATAAGAAAAATACGTTTTTCGCACTATACTTCTGAGGTGTTTTTTTGCAGTAATATGGACTCTAATAGATAATTTAAAGCCACCTTTGAAACATTATTTTGGGAAGGGGATAATATTGGTCAAAAATCAAATCAGTCAAAAGTCAACTAACTAAAAATGGCTAAAATAAACAATCTTTTTGATCGCTTGATGCAAAATTCTTGATGTAGGCTTAGTAAAAAAATTGTAAGGTGTTTATGTAGTACTTAAGTCTGTTTATTACCAATCACCTCTTTCAAATTTCGTTTTATTAGCCCTTTCTCCCAATTCTCTTCATCTCGCGTTATAAAATACAGACGAGTTGAAATAATACTTGTGTTTTTTTTCAAAGGAAGTGCCTATTTGCACTCTAGCGTGCAAATGAACTTTGCTTATAGAGAATAAGAGAGCAAGAGCGGGTGTTCATATGCTCATTCACTATTTTATTTTTTAATGTATTATTGTTAGTGTTAGGGTTTAGATTTTGAGTTTAGGTTAGGATTAACGTTGGAGTTAGAGCTAGGGTTACAGTTTGGGTTAAGTTCATAGGTGGGCAAGTTAATGCAAAACGTTAGCTTCGTTAACCACTAGTCCGTTAACAAACTTCACACCTCCGTTAACGTTAATCCGTTATTTTCAGCTTTAATTAACGGAAGTTAATAAAGTCCGTTAATCCGTTAACATTTTACGAGCAACTTACATTTCGTTTTTCTCACTCGCTTCTAGAACACGTATTGACGCCGTTAAGCTGATTGTAAGGATATATTTATTGCTATGGTGGTCTTTTTGTGTTTTGGAAGTTACATTTTACAGTCCAATCTAATTTCAAGATAAAAACAAGTTCAAATGCACAACGAAGCTGCAAGATATTAACAATAAAAACCTTAACGGAAGTTAACAGAACTTAACGGAAGTTACTTTAGTCCGTTAACAGCACTTAACGGAAGTTAATTTAGTCCGTTAACATGAAAAAACTTTTTAACGGATTAACGAGTTAATGAAAAAGTTAGCTTCGTTATTAACGGATTAACGATTAACGGACTTGTGCCCACCTATGGTTAAGTTTAAGGTTGGGGTTAGGCTAGGCTAGCGTTGTGTGTTTGCGCATTGGCATGCAAATAAGCTCTATCTGTTTCACATAATAGGATTTTATGGTTTATTGGCTGAAAATAAGCTGGGAGTGAAGTTTTACCATTAGCCATCACTTGAGCTCGACCAATATATCGATTGATCGATATCAGGGTCTAGCAGATATATCATATTGGCTATATATATGCCATCCATAAAATATTGGCTTAGTGCAATTACCTTGGACTGTTTATTTTTTAGAGCAAGCACAGGCGATCTTGCGTTCTATTTGTATTCTATTTTTATTTGAGCTCTTGCAATCATCCACGATAACCACTTTGTGTAGCCCATTTATGCAATCAGTCTAATCATGCTTTTCAGTGCTAATTTTTATGCTATGTTGTAAAAGCAATAGTCTTTACCAAACTAGATCTAAAATTAAGTTGACATTGCAAAAAAATTGCAAAATCTTTTGAGTGCTGGAGGCTTTGCCCGTGACTCCCAATGGCTTCTGGTGGCTGGGGGCTCTATTTCCATACCAAAAAGCACAGTCCCACCATTGCAAATGTCTGGCTTTCACCTGGCTAGTAGTCAGTACTAGGAATGCCAATGCGTTGCGTCAAAATTTATTGTCAATCGCAAGTACAAAAAAGTAGGTGCGTGAAAGAGTAATAGCCAAAATTGAATTTTATGCCCTCTAAAAAAACCTTAAACAGTTCTGGAAAAGTCCTAAAAGATGACCTAATAAAGGCCAGGAAAATCCTTGAATTTGATTTTGCAGTTTTTATGGCAACCCTGGTGTTGTGTAATTAAATTGTCTGCAATTGATGACTTTCACCATCATATTAACTTTATTTCCCACAATATTAAGTTCACACTGGAATTGGAGGATAACAGCTCTTCAGCGTTTTTGTATGTTCGCGTCAACTGTATTGTTAATTGCAAACTCTGGACCACAATTTATCACAAACCCACTTACATGACTGTTATCTACAATTCGACTCCCACCACTCCTTACACCAAAAGTTGGCTAATGCTAGAACCTTGTATCACTAAATTGACTCCCACTTTCACACATCGTCTGAATGCAAATCTCATCTTGATCTCTCCGAGAAAACATTCATAGTAGAGGAGCTAAAGCCAGGATTTGGGTAAAATCGTTCACTTTCGGAATAAAGTGTGAAATTTGGCACAGACCTTCCCCAGGGTGAGTATAACGATTTCCGAAGGGGAGCCAAAAAATCGGGCTTAAGCAACTCCTACAAACGGCCCCTAAAGTTATGCTCCAGCTCCACCTAGTGGTTAAAGAAAGTTTCTTTGTTATAAACAAGCTTGCAGGACTATCTGACGATTTTATGAGTTTATTTTGTTGTTTTTGCAATCTAGAATATTTTGGCATGCCATGACGTCAAAGATGATGTAGCTATGATGTCATTTTTGCCAAAAATGTGTGATTTCAAGCAAAATATTGCTCAGATTCATGGAGTCCTTCATTGATATCAAACTCTGTTAATTGTTTCAATTATTATATAAACATCTTGCGTAGCTTAGTTTACGTCACTTTGTCACGTAATTATGATGTCATGTTTGCCAAAAATATCAGCAAAACGATAGCAATAAATTGTTAATTGAAAATATTGGTTCAATAACGACATTTTGCAATCAGATTATTAATTCAAGATACAATAGCTGTTTGTAGCAAATGACGTCATTTTATGACGTTGTTATGACGTCATGTTTTCCAAAATTTGCACAAAACAACAGCGATGAATTGTTTGTTAAAAGCATTAGTTTTAATGACTTCATTTTTTAATCAGCGTATTAATTCAAGATACAGTACAATAGTTGCTTGTAGCAGACAATGTCATATTGCAGTGTTTTGTCCTCCACTGCAAAATTGACAAAAATAAAAGATGTGCTTAGTCTAGGAACAATGAGAGGACGCGGGTGTAATATATTATTAAATTGAAACCAAGCAAAAATTTTCAAAGCGTTGACGTGTTGTCTATGCTCCAAGATGTATCCAGGGTTGTTAGGCAGCTTGCGCCGTAGCAAGGGTGGTTTTGAGACAACGGTTTTAGATTGAAATTATAGAGCCAAAAGTTGAAAAAGGTGTCATTGTCGAATCTGACGTCAAAAATAATAGCCTCTTTGTTTGCTGTGCGTCATTCGTTTGACTGTTCTTTGGTGCAGTGAATGAGATTCCCTTAACAAAATTATGTTTGCACCCCTGGATAATATAGCAAACAATGTCTTAGAATGTAATGTTGTTGTTACATCACGATTGTTGATTTTAGTTAAATTCGAACGTAGGTTTTTATGTTTCTGTATTTCCCACCTCCATTATCCTCATTTGCATATTTGCTTTTGTGTTGCGCGTCTTTCCTAAATTTAGACCGGCAGCCCAGAAGGTTTATTTACCCCAAAGACGGCGGAAGGTTTGGTGCGCCTAAAATGCACGTCTTTACTCACCTTTTAAGAAAATGTTTTACTGGCAAGTCAAAAGTTCGGCTAAGACCCCCCAAATCCACAATTTATGGGGGGTCAAAATGGCCTTTATTTACCCCAAAGACGGCATGGATAAAAATTGCGTAAAATCGTTCTCTGGGGTCCACTGAACAATGAAATGGCGAAGACAGTAACTTTAGGTTCGGCTAACCCCCCCGACAGTAACGAATTTAGGGGGGTCAAAAATGGCCTTTATTTACCCCAAAGACGGCATGGATAAAAATTGCTCAAAAACGTCCGTTGGAGTCCACTGAACACAAAAATGGCAAAGACAGTAACTTTAGGTTCGGCTAACTCCTTGACAGTAACGAATTTAGGGGGGAGGCTCAAAAATTGCCTTTATTTACCTGAAAAACGGCATGGATAAAAATTGCTCAAAAAACGTCCGTTGGGGTCCACTGAACGCAAAAATGACGAAGACAGCAACTTTAGGTTCGGCTAACCCCTTGACAGTAACGAATTTAGAGGGGGGAGGCACAAAAACTGACCTTTTCATCTGGAATAGGGCAACGGTAAAAATTGTTAAAAAACATTCTTGCAGTTAGTACGCTGAACACATAAATGGTGAAAACAGTTACTTTCGGTTCGGCTATCTCCCTGACAGTAACTAATTTAGAGGGAAGCTCGAAAAAATTGCTCTTATTTATTTGAAAACGGCAGGGGTAAAAACTGCCCAAAAATGTTTCCCGGGAGCCCACTGAAAACAAAAACAATGGCAATAAACTTTGGTATCCTCAAACTAATTTCTTACTCTTACTGCAAAAGTCATTGCACCACTAAATACGGCTTTACAGTACTGCTTTTGAAAAAAATCATTTTAAGTTGATGGCGTCATCAATCATTAAGTAACGTGATAGTCGATTAGAGCAAAAATGACGTCGTTTTCAATGACGTTACGTTTGAGCAGTTATCTCGTTTTCACAAAAATCGTACAAGTTCAAAGATTGCTCACGAAAGTGTTTTGCAGTAAAGATTGCGTCCTTGAACCGATCAGTGTTTGAGTGGATAGAGCGTCTGTTACTGAAACGGTAAACTTGGGTTCAATTCCCGGTCGGTTCAAACCAAAGGCTATAAAAATTGGAACTCACTGCTTCTTTGCTTGACTTTCAGTATTGAAAGGGTAGTGTGAAGCTTTCATCGTGTGTGGTAGATTGGCGGGCAAGTAACCGCTTGACTCAAAGACCAAAAGGTCTCTTTGCTGTCTCCTGGCCAAGACAATTTGGTGAATAAAATGTAATTGCAATAGCAGTAATTTCAAGACGCACCGGTCCCGCACAGTTAATTGTGCTACGGCAAAATTAAAAAAATAAAGTTAAGTAAATTTTCTATGTCTTATATCACATCACTAAAACTGCGTTAAATTTGTATCACAGACTCGAAGCAACTAATACGAGTGTAGTATCTCAAAAAAATCTAGAATCTCAAAAAAATGTGATAAATTTACATATTACCAGCATTCAAAATACTCGCTGGCTAGTTTACGATTTCGATTAAACATTGCACAAATCGCTCAACGCGGAGAATTTTAATGACGACAAATTTTAGATTTATCAGCTCAAATAAATTCAAAGATCGTAAATTTGCAGTTCTTTTGGAAGAAGCAGAGATATTTGAAAACATTTAATTAGTCTATCATTACTGGCACAAACAGCAAGATGTTTGCTTGAGTAGTCAACTCGTAAGTCCAACATGCGTATTCCCAAAATATTAATTAACATAATGGATTACATTACTAATGCAACAGAACCCAGTTCTAATCCAAAAACTGAGACCTACTAATAGAAGAAATAGATTGGCACAAAACGGCGGAAAAGTGTCAAATAGTACTGTATCACAGCTTGCAACTATCATTCATATCTATTTGACAAATTCAAGTGTTAGTAAACACGTTCTTGAGGAATTTGCTTTCTGGTCGCGAATCTCTATTCTGAGTATTATTTTACAATGATCTGCGACCTGGAACATGTAAAAGTTGTAAAAAAAGGATCAAGTTTTGTTTAAAAGATACAAACGAACATTGAGTTGTGAACACAAAAGAAAAGCTTTTTTAGAGAAAATCCTGTTTCACTTTTTCAAGTCAAGAAGGATGATCGTAATTCTGTAAATCCAGTGGGGCTACTCAAGTTTTGCTGGAACTATATCTGTAACCGGTTCTTTAAATGGAGCTACAAATTCCTGCGAATTGGCTAAATGGCACCATATTGTATCTTGTTGAGGATAGCTCCACAATTTTTTTTTTTTTTGAAATTGGCCCATGTCACAAAATAGGTTACTGACCTCTGCTATAAAACATTTCTATCACATCGGGGTTATGGTGTGAGACAAGAGAAGACTAACGTTATACAGTAAGTTTGAACGAGCTTATGTAATAGATTATGCGGGGTCTTTGAAAATGTGACAAAACCATTATAGAGATAGAAATGAGTTCAGAATTTGGAGCTAAAGTTGGCAAAGTCGTCAATTGGGCCTAGTTTTGTGGACACTGGCAAAGTGAGCAAAAGACAATCTAGTAGACTTAATTTCCAAAGAGCAACTACCGGATGTAGTATTCGTTGCCAAAAAGCAATGATTGAATAATGGAATGTGGGTAAGGAAAGGGAGAGAACAAAATTTCAAACCATTTCCAAATGAATGCTCTATTCTACAAAAAAAAAAAGCAAGAAGCAGTGAGGTTGTTTTAGTTCAACAGAAGGTGCATCGCTGCAGTAGCAAGACCAAAAATACTGATCCATCAGCCCAAATATAAAAATCAATCAAACGAAGATGTTAGAAGAGTAAGGCACCAAAACAATTTTTGGAAGATTCTTGTCTTAAAATACCAGAAAAGCCAAATGTGACCTATGTCCTATATGCCCTTTTATCAAGCATTTGTTAATGCAAAAACATAAGCTTTATCTTCAAATGTTGGATTATACAGTAGCCAATAATTATGGTATATTCCAAACCTGTTCGTACTTATAGAAAAACGCCTTATATTGCCTTCCAAGAACCTGATGAACTGTTGGTCCCGGTCTACGCTGGGTGTAAAATTGTGAGCAAATAAGCGCATTTTAGTTTATTTTATACAGACAACAATTGGTTAAAATTAAATAAGAACACACTTTTACGCACACGATTTTACGCCTAATGTACTAGAATGGGCCAAAATTGCACGACTAATTTTTATATAGAGGCCTACCATATATTGAAAATTAAGTTGCTGTCGTTATTAACGTCATCATTTAATGTGGTAATTTCGTTGATCTGTTTGATCAAGACCACCTCATTGTCTTTGGTGTCTTCATAACACCAAAAATAAACGCTATTAATCCTTAATAGTGTCTATTGAGAAGTTCAAACTAAAAATAATCAAGAATTTTTAAAATATTGCCAGTGTAGAAAGTGGTTGAGGATTTTGAATATTGGTAATACGCAGACTTATTGATTTATCATAGTGTTTAAGAATTTAGATCTTTTTTGAAATGCTCTGGATCGTTTTAAGTCTGTGCTATAATTCAAAGCAGTTTTTGTGGTGTGATATGGCCCATAAAAATTTACTGAATAATTTTCTATTTATTACTTTCAATAACGAAGCCTATATACTTCGTTATTTAAAGTAATATATAGAAAATTATTTCGTAATTTTTTTAGTAAACTTTTACTGTGACTTAATAGTTGTATTTTGCTCTAATTTTACTTGGTACATCATCGAGCACTGTTTCAGAAGATTGACTATCAACAATTTTCTATCATATGACTCACACTGAAAAGACAAGCTGATACGCAAAATCTAGATCGCTTGTAAAGACAACGTCCCTGCAACATGACGTCATTTTTGCTCTAATCGACTATCACGTTACTTAATGATTGATGACGCCATCAACTTAAAATGATTTTTTTCAAAAGCAGTACTGTAAAGCCGTATTTAGTGGTGCAATGACTTTTGCAGTAAGAGTAAGAAATTAGTTTGAGGATACCAAAGTTTATTGCCATTGTTTTTGTTTTCAGTGGGCTCCCGGGAAACATTTTTGGGCAGTTTTTACCCCTGCCGTTTTCAAATAAATAAGAGCAATTTTTTCGAGCTTCCCTCTAAATTAGTTACTGTCAGGGAGATAGCCGAACCGAAAGTAACTGTTTTCACCATTTATGTGTTCAGCGTACTAACTGCAAGAATGTTTTTTAACAATTTTTACCGTTGCCCTATTCCAGATGAAAAGGTCAGTTTTTGTGCCTCCCCCCTCTAAATTCGTTACTGTCAAGGGGTTAGCCGAACCTAAAGTTGCTGTCTTCGTCATTTTTGCGTTCAGTGGACCCCAACGGACGTTTTTTGAGCAATTTTTATCCATGCCGTTTTTCAGGTAAATAAAGGCAATTTTTGAGCCTCCCCCCTAAATTCGTTACTGTCAAGGAGTTAGCCGAACCTAAAGTTACTGTCTTTGCCATTTTTGTGTTCAGTGGACTCCAACGGACGTTTTTGAGCAATTTTTATCCATGCCGTCTTTGGGGTAAATAAAGGCCATTTTTGACCCCCCTAAATTCGTTACTGTCGGGGGGGTTAGCCGAACCTAAAGTTACTGTCTTCGCCATTTCATTGTTCAGTGGACCCCAGAGAACGATTTTACGCAATTTTTATCCATGCCGTCTTTGGGGTAAATAAAGGCCATTTTGACCCCCCATAAATTGTGGATTTGGGGGGTCTTAGCCGAACTTTTGACTTGCCAGTAAAACATTTTCTTAAAAGGTGAGTAAAGACGTGCATTTTAGGCGCACCAAACCTTCCGCCGTCTTTGGGGTAAATAAACCTTCTGGGCTGCCGGTCTAATTCGCTCGGTAGAAACTCTGCAAAGTTGCTTGAAATACGCACCATTTTGTCTTTGTTAATCACCTTTTTGTAGCATGTTGTATTGTAGCACCACCGGCGCAGCCAGAAATAAAAAAAAATGTTGGACTAATTTTTTTTGCTATGATTAAAGCATATGCAAATCGGAAAGTTTTCATTCAGGCAAATTAAAACAAATTACAAGGATTAGCCATAACAGGCAATTGTCCTGCTGTCATTCATGCAGCAGACGCATCAAAAAATAAATGAAAAAGAAAAGTGGTTTCAGCTCGTTTTACATCTTTATTTTATTTGATGATACAACAGCGGACATAAAAAATCCATTTTTTTAATGTAGGCCATACGAGAAAGCCGCAGACTATCGTGTTATTCAGGCAAACTGGCATAATAATATTTCAACTTTCAGATATAGCATATTGTAACAAATTAAGAACAAAAATCAGATGTACTTTTTGCAAAAACACACAAACAATATCCACCTACACCCGAAAATGATTGGTTTTTGAAAAAAATAAGTGCTCCCGATTATTATTTATGTTAATTGGCATCACGTACTGATTGCTATCTTCAAGCGGAAAAAAATGCGCTATATTGTGGCTTGCCATTCCAAAGTTTTATACTTCGTTACTGTACTGTTATTATTATCGTTGGTAGGAAATAAGAATCTAAGCAGGAAGCATGCTATAGCAACCAATTGTTCGTTATGTGCTGTTAATTGTCTCAATCAAATAATGCAAATCTGAACGCGGCATTTGCGGAAAAATGGTCATAGCGAAGTACAATGGGTTTATTTGTACAGCACACCGGCGAACGAAATTTGGTTCGCACTGAAAACTGTGTAAAATGCTTCCATAGCAAATTTTTAGGCTCAGCTATACTGTGCGTAAAATCGCGAATACCATGCGAGCGTGTCGTTAGTTTGTTTGAAACAACTAACTGCTTGTACGCTGGTAAGACGATACGCTAAGCGTGCCGAATTTGGTTTAAAATAAACTAAACACAAACTTTTGCGTTCACAATTTACGCGTAGTGTAGATTGGAAATAGGCAGACGGCATCTGTGCGATCTTTTGCTCACAACCAGTGTACTCAGTTTTGACTGCAACACTTTGAACAACGTCGGCGGACTCGTTGCTTTGATAGACCACTAGAACACTGTTACAAATCAACACAGCTATCTGTGTAATATGCTGTCATAGAAATGGATCGAAAAAGATTTTCTAAAAATAAATTAGCGTACTATTTACTGTAATAAACATTTGACATTGTACAGTTTGAAGTTGTAAAATTGATTCAAACCAGTTGATACCCCGTTTCCCCGACCCTAGTTGAAAATAAAATTAAAAGATCAAACTGACATCGCAGCTACGCTTTTGCTGAACTACAAAACTTTATTTATTTATTTTATTTATTTATTTATTTGTATCAGACTCAACAAAGGTCCATAATAACGCGAAAAAACAAAAACACACAAACAAATTTATCAGGCACAACACAAAGCATAAACATGCGTGCTAATTTAGCCAAAATGTAATTTTGAGTAATGTACTGAAAAATAAGAATCAAGAAAACATGCAGAGCCAAAAATTTGTTGAATGTAAGCGTTTGGAGAGTGCTTGCATCTTATTATGAAATTTGCAGTATGTTTTCTCATTAACAGCCAGGAATAAAAGGTCGAGATGCCGTTATTGACCATAATTTCATTGATGTGTATTCTTCTAGGGAGATTAAAAAGTATACGATAAGCATTGTTGTAAGCTACACGAAGACGATTTATACTGGACGCAGGATAACGACACCAAAGATTGATGCCGTAAATGGAGGAACAAAAATAACGAAACAAAATGTTTTTTGCATTAACAGAGCATTTGAAAAACCTAGTACGAAGCATATTAGGTATGCAATATATAGATCTTACTCGAGCTTTAATATCAAGTTCATCAAAAAGAACACTGCTAATTGTAACACCAAGGTATTTAATACTATTCACAAATTCAACATGCTGGTCATTCACAGTTAGATTATGATCAGTGGTTTTGAAGAATTTACAAGGAAAATACATACATAGCGATCAAAAGCTTTCGAGGAGTCCAGGAAAATTGCATACAGGGGAGTATCATGTTGATTGTAATGGTTAATAGCTTGTTTCAGCAAAAATACACAAGAATCTGTGCCATGTCCAGATTTATAAGCAAATTTATATTGACTCCGACGTTTTTCAGGCAAACGGGTTCTCTGGAGCTAGGCAGTTGATCGAAATGCAAGTATACATAGGGCTGTTTAGTCCAATTACACCTAATTCCTTTTTTCGCGTAAAGGCAAAAAAAAAAAGAAAAACAGGCAAAATGTATGCAATCAAATGACAAGCATATATTGATACGCGTGATCGGTGAAACGGACGGACCCAATACAGCATGATAAAAAAATCAATTTTGATGTTAAAGATATATCTCAAGTCATTCTCTTAGAAAAGATTTTTTTTCCAAATGTTTTCAACTAAAATATTTTGAAATTTATTAGGGTCAAAATACGATTTGACTATGATGACAGTTAATTCGTAGACTGATACACGGCAGATCTAGGCTGCCCCAAATTCTCATCGATATCTGATTATATTTTTTGGAAATATGATAAAATTTGAAACCAAATGGATTGCGTTTTTTGGTGCAAAATCGTGCTGCTTTCTGCCTTGTTCGCTTTCTCCCGCAACAGCAATGCCTTATGCTGATGAGCCATATTCCAAAACAGCGCGATATGGGTTACGCAATAATCCGAACACTTCCAATAAATATCAATCATGACTGTATAAGCATCCCTACTCTTCGAGTTTTGTTTTTACCCTGTGTTGCAAAAAAGGCAGCGTGGCCAAAGTCTTGTTTCAATAAAATCAAAGTTTTTATGCGCGATTATTATATTAATGTGATGTAATAGATAACTTTTTCAATCATAATTACCTAAATTGATTTTTTGATTGTAGCTCATTTCCATTGTTACGTTAACTATGATTCACTTTTCCTTTTTGTTGTGAACGTTTTTTCAACTCGAATATCTCGGAAACAATGCAAGCTAGATGGCCGAAATTTTTTAACGGTATAGAAGCTTACAACCGTGGAATAAATTTTCAAAAAATGCAAAAGTTTTGACGTTGCTTAAATGCAACTCAGGATAGAATTACACTCGAGCTTAGCATTTTTGAATGCGTTTTTAACACTCTTATCTTTTTTAAATAATTTTTGTGAAATTGTGCACTTTCAAAAAGGGGGGGGACTGGTCCCCCTAATCCCTCCCCTGGCTGCGCCGGTGTGTAGCACCATAGTTAAGATCATTCTTATTTTTGGATTGTTGCGTCGTAAAGTTTTTCATTTTATGTTGTTAAGTTCAGTCTTTTAATTATAAGTGTTTTCCGCCCAGCCAGGTAATTTTTGATAATTTTTTGTTGGACTGGTCTTATTTATTTGTCTCTGTTAAATACAAGTCTATTTTGGAATCTCTTTCGTTAGCCTCTTGAACACAAGGACCAGACAGTGACATCGATTTGTTAGAGTTGTGTATTACCGATACTTACGTGGTAATGAATGTAAAGCAAGCACAGTTTACTGCAAAATAAGTCTATCATGGTTGCCCTCTTGATTGTTTTTGCTAGCATTTACTGCCCAGCATTGGTACAGTTTCCCAAGCGAGCACTTACTTCTGCATACAATTTCGTTTGTTGCACACTTCAAATATTTCTTGCACCCGCATTTCAGTAGGACACCACAAACTTTTGAGGGTACCGGCAAGTTAGTCCAAACAGGAGAATATCTCGCCTCTGTTGCTTGCCAGCCCCAACCCTAAACTTGAAGATGGATTTTTAATCAAACATTGAATCCATTAAATGGCTTGAAAAGCTGATTGTGTAATGTGCTGTTTCAAAGCATCCAACGTTGGTGCTATATTTTCTACGTTTTTCCTCCTTTAGCAAGCAGAATTCTTCTAGGAAGCTGTTGATGGAAGATAGTTTTACAAAAGTAGGCGTTATCTCTGGACTATTTTGTAAGGTTTCAAAAAACGACTTTTACTTTTTCCGCAGGATGAATATGGGGTATCGCAACCGCTAAAGGCATGAAAAAATAATTATCCTTTACATACAGGTGGTCCAAAAGTTTTGCTGATTTCGTGGAAGTTTTGCTGATTTCAAGGAAGGGAATAAGTTTCTTTTCTTCTGGTCGTCTTCCTGAGGATTGAAAGTCATTTTTCCACTGCGATGAGAATAAAAAAGAGCTCTTTCTTCTGCTTGCAAGCTCTACGATTGCAAATATTAGTTTAGCCGTGTTTTGGTTGCAACCTGCATCAAAAATGTGCTATGTAATCATAATATTGACTGAGATGAATTAACACCATGAATCCTTAAGGAAACCGATCAAGGATTATTTCTCCATGCTAAATGTACTTCCATAAGTTGCAATTTACTTCTAGTTAAAACGGTACACACAGAGCTGGTTGTCATTGCAGTGTACACTTTTCAACAACTTCCAAAACTAAATGAACGTTTGATTGAATTTAGAACTGGAAAAATGAGGGAATTTATTCTCATTCACGAAATCAGCAAAACTTTTGGGCCACCTATACGTAATGGATAATTATTTTTTCATGCCTTTAGCGGTTGCGATACCCCATATTCATCTTGCGGAAAAAGTAAAAGTCGTTTTTTGAAATCTTACAAAATAGTCCAGAGATAACGCCTACTTTTGTAAAAGTATTTTCTATCAACAGCTTCATAGAAGAATTCTGTTTGCTAAAGGAGGAAGAACATAAAAAATATAGCACCAACATTGGATGCTTTGAAACACAAGCCAAGTCAACTGACCGCGTCAAACTGACCGCGAACAAACTGACAGCGAAGCAATGATTTCGTTACAGGGATTTTGTCACTGATTTTGTTGCAGTGATTTCGTCACAAAGCGAGGGTTTGGGCAAGATGGCTCTGGGGATAGTAAAAATATATTTAGGATTGTCATTCTCAGCCAATCGGCGTTGTTCGCGGCCAATTTGTTCGCGATTAGTTGGTTCGCGGTCAGTTGGTTCGTGGTCAGTTGGTTCGCGGTCAGTTTGTCGCGGTCAGTTGTCGTGGACCCTTTGAAACAGCACATTAGACGATCAGCTTTTCAAGCCATTAAATGGAGTCAGTGTTTGATTAAAAATCCATCTTCAAAGTTTGGGCTTGGGGCTGGCGAGCAACAGAAGCGAAATATTCTCCTGTTTGGATGCTGCCTAACAACCCTGGATGCACCTTGGGGCATAGACAACACGTCAACGCTTTGAAAATTTTTGCTTGGTTTCAATTTAATAATATATTGCGCCCGCGTTCTCTCATTGTTCCTAGACTAAGCACATCTTCCATTTTTGTCAACTTCGCAGTGGAGGACAAAACACTGCAATATGACATCACCAAACATAATGACGTCACCAAATGACATTGTCTGCTACAAGCAACTATTGTACTGTATCTTGAAATAATACGCTGATTAAAAAATGAAGTCATTAAAACTAATGCTTTTAACAAACAATTCATCGCTGTTGTTTTGTGCAAATTTTGGAAAACATGACGTCATAACAACGTCATAAAATGACGTCATTTGCTACAAACAGCTATTGTATCTTGAATTAATAATCTGATTGCAAAATGTCGTCATTGAACCAATATTTTCAATTAACAATTTATTGCTATCGTTTTGCTGATATTTTTGGCAAACATGACATCATAATTACGTGACAAAGTGACGTAAACTAAGCTACGCAAGATGTTTATACAATAATTGAAACAATTAACAGAGTTTGATATCAATGAAGGACTCCATGAATCTGAGCAATATTTTGCTTGAAATCACACATTTTTGGCAAAAATGACATCATAGCTACATCATCTTTGACGTCATGGCATGCCAAAATATTCTAGATTGCAAAAACAACAAAATAAACTCATAAAATCGTCAGATAGTCCTGCAAGCTTGTTTACAACAAAGAAACTTTCTTTAACCACTAGGTGGAGCTGGAGCATAACTTTAGGGGCCGTTTGTAGGAGTTGCTTAAGCCCGATTTTTTGGCTCCCCTTCGGAAATCGTTATACTCACCCTGGGGAAGGTCTGTGCCAAATTTCACACTTTATTCCGGAAGTGAACGATTTTTGACTCAGCTCCTCTACTATGACTCTCAATGGTGTTTACCTGCTAGCTGTGTTCCCTCTAACTTTATGGCTAATCGGCAAGTGCCCAAATTTTCTTTAAACAATTGTGCCCAAAGCCTTAAAAAGACGTTTATGTGCCCTAAATTTCGTACCAAATCCAGTATTAATGTATACCGAATGTCATATTTCCACAAATTTGTCAACTTTTCTAAAGCTATGTTTACTGTATTGCCAAAAATATTTGTCCTTGCTCCAACAAATCACCGATTCGCTGAAAAAAAATCAGCTTGGTGGGGACACTGCCTGCTAGATTTACCCATCCCTTTTGAACAAGTAAAACTGACCAGCCACCTAGTACTCAACTAACTTTTTGTGGATATACTAGCCTACCTACTCTACATCAAAGGTGTATATATCGGATAAAATCAAGCGAATACTTTTGGAAACTAGTCTTAAAGTAGAGTTCAAACCATTTTAAACAATTGATAGATTTCTCCCTTTCCTAAAGATCAAATTTATAAATCATAGTGAAAAATCCAACTTGGTTTACGAAGTTCCCCATCAGAATTGTGCTTTTGCTTGCATCAGACAAACCAAATTGAAATTGGACCTCAAATCTAGAATAAAGGAACATCAACAAGCAATAAAATTTTAATGGCTCAAGAAATCAGCACTTTCCCAGAACTCAATGGAAAATGATCACATCATTGATTGGTCTGAAGTCAAAATTTTCAAAATGGAACATGATAACTCACAGCGTCTTTTCAAACACTGAAAGTTGGTATATCAATGAAAAGCCCCAAGTGCTCAATAAAAACGATGGGTTATCATTTCCTGCTGTTTATAGAAAGTTGCTTAATTCCCAGTGTTAAATTTCTTCTGGTATAGTCTTTTTTAGTGTTATTTCTAAACATATTTTGCTGCAATGGGAATTCGTAGAAATTATTTTTATATAAAAAGAGCTTTCTTTCATTTTTGTACGCATTTTCATATTTATCTGTATGATACAGCCTAGACTAGCTTGGAGAAATCACTCAGGTTCTACTCAAAAGACTAAGTTATTGCTCACATTTCACTTGTTAGGATCAACTAGCTTCATCACTGCACTGCTATCAGTAGTGATAGCAAATCGCCATCAACTTCTGATAGCAAAAAATCAGAAAAACGATTCTGCACATTTACTGTAATAGAGTAACTAGCAAAAAACTTTAAAGCAACGCTCCGATAAAATTCATTGTTACAATGCCCCAGAACACCAGAAGAACTTCAGAAATTTCTTATCATAATTGCTTGTTACTTCGTACTATGCTGTTGCAGTATGTTAAGTTAAATTTTAGACTTTGACTGTTGGAGTAGGTTGCTATCTTATTTAGCAGTAGGATTTTAAGCTTGTTATTTTTATGCTTAGCTTGGTAATAAATGGATGACAAAGGCTTAGAAGCATTAAGAGCTAAAAGATTACAAGAATTGCAAGGAAAGCATGGGGTAAGAATAATCTGAAGCTAGATGGAAACTTGCTGAGAAGCAATCTCAGTGAACGACCGACGCATGTTGAACAATGAGATTCTCAAAAAAAAAAAAACTTTTGCTTTTCGGTTAAGAAAATAATTAGAAATATCTTCTTGGAAAAGTGGGTTTGGAATTTCAAACATTGTCAATATATATATTTGACAACATACGGTAGTGACTGATCATAAATACAAAAATATGCTATCCAAGCCTATGCATGCCATTGAACTGTGTTAAAATATTTGTCTCTCAAACAACTCCTGATATCAAAAAAATTAACTCCCTAGCTTGAGCCTTTCAAAAAATTGATTTTAGAGAGTGCATTTGGGTGTCTTCGAAGGGATGGTACCCCCAAACTATGTCAAAATATTTGTCAGTTACCGGTAAATATCTACTGATATGGAAAAAAATGGCACCCAAGGTTAAGCCATTTAAAGAAAAATTGATTTTTGGGGGGTCCCCAAAGGGGGGTGGAACCCCCAAACTATGTCAAAATATTTCTTTGTTAAATATCTACTGATATCAAAAAAGCTGCACCCATGGTTAAGCTGTTCAAAAAATTGATTTTTTTTGAGTCTGGGGGGTACCCCCAAGCTATGTCAAAATATTTGTCTGTTAAATATCTGATATGTACTGATATCAAAAAAACTGGCACCCAAAGTTCAGCCGTTCAAAAAATTGATACTTGGAAGGTCTACAAGGGGGTGGTACCCCCTAACTATGTCAAAATATTTGTCTGTTAAATATCGACTAATATCAAAAAACACTGCCACCCAAAGTTAAGCTGTTCAAAAAAGTGATTTTTGAGGGGTCTCCAAACGGGAGGGGTGGTACCCTCAAATTATGTCAAAAATATTTGCCTCTTGAATATCCATTGATATCAAAAGAAAACCGGCACCCTAGGTTAAGCCTCCCAAAAAATTAATTTTTTAGGGTTCTATTTGGGGCAATCCCGGGGGGGGGGGGGGGGTGGTACCCTCAAATTATGTCAAAATATTTGTCTGTTAAATATCTACTGTTATAAAAAAACTGGCTCTCAAAGTTAAGCCAAAAAGAAAAAAAACAAACCTCGTCGCCGACAAAACTGGGTTGGTTGGGATGAAAGGGTATCTTATGACATATAATTGTGTAGTATTTTTTGCTGTACTTAAGCCGTTTTTGATTGAGATGGCTTTTTATGCCAAATTTTCGAGGTGGTTTTTGGGTCCTAAAACCAAAGTCACATGACTAACTGCCTCGGAATTTGGTTCAAACATGTAACTCATTAAGTTTAAACTGCTGTCAAAATTTCGTATAGCTAGATCTAACTGTTCTCCAGTTATGAGCAAAAGTCTAAAATATTACACTCGTTAGTTTGAAAATGGCCAAGTAAAAACAAAGGAACACGCGATGCAAGCATCGGCCATTCCTATAAATGATTTTTTTTATGTAATACAGTAGTTCTACTAGTTCAGAACATATCTGTATGTGGTATGAAAACATTCTTTTTTTTTCTATTTTCAGACCTTTGTACTGACTCTTGAAAAAGTTTTTAGTAAGGATCTATTTCACCTGAAATTTTGGTCAGGCCAGTTGGCCAAACAGTAATGTGTTCTGTTCGTCCATGAAGTGGTAGGTTTAAGGTTTGAATCTTGGACCAATCAAACTGGACATAGTGTTGTCGACGCATTACCACCACTGCAGCAATATTTCTTTCTTCTTAAGAAGCTGTGTTGCTGGGTACAATGAGGTGGAGATGAGCTCTGATAACTCATAGCATGCTTCGGCATGGTACAACAAGTATGATGAAAGATTTCATTAATTTTAATTTAAAGTGATCCCAGCTCCAATTCTTGAAAACTAACCCACACCTTAATTTTGACCTAGCATTAAATATCATCATCATCATCATCATTTTGCTCCAGGAATGTGCTTTCTTCTATTTCTGGAGCCCAGCAGAGGTTCCCCACATGCAAGGGTCAGCCGGTTTTTGCAGCCTAGTCGCCATCTTTCACGATCTTGAGGATCCAACCTTTGCAAACCTCTGGCAGTCATGTCACATTCTGGTACTTCTTTCCACCTCTTTTTCGGTGTTCCTTTTTTTGCCCCATCAACTTCTAAGAGTAGTGCCTTTACTGGACCCCTTTCTTCATCCATTCTCTCCACATGTCCCAACCATCGCAACCTTTTCTCTCTCAGAAACTCTTCCAATCTCACTACACCTGTCATTTCACGAATCTTCTCATTGTTCATTTTATCTTTCAAGATTTTCCCACATATCATTCGCAGCATTCTCATTTCTGTGGTCTTCAGCCTCCTTTCATCTTCCATTTTCAATGCCCAACATTCAGCACCATAAGTTAGAGCATTTCTCACATAGCTTTTGTATAAGGTGCCTCTAACCTTCAATGATATGCTTCTTCCACATATATATAACATTCAAAACCTCTTTAAATTTTTTCCATGCCGATCTAATTCTTGATGTTACAGCCTCCTGAGCTCCTTCCGTACTGATTACATCACCAAGGTAAGAAAACCTGTCCACCACTTCTATGTTGTCTCCATCCAAACTTATCTTTTTCTTCAAATACCACACCAGGGATGCATTTTTTGCAAGTAAAATCTTTCTCTCTGGTTAAACTTCCATGAACTCCAGAACACCTCTTGTGTACCCAGTGTTGACATTTTGTACACTGCACGTAGTTCCTTCCCACTCCTTTGCCACATACTGAGCACAAATACTTTCGCATTTGCATTCGCACAAAATTTCTTCTGGTATAGAAAGCCTTTGTCTTGTTTACATTTATTTTCATTCCTTTCTCTTGTAATGCTTTCTTCCATCGAGTGTATCGAGATTCTACCTCTTCCCAGTTATCACCGACTAACACAATATCATCTGCATACAGCATTTCCTTTACAACTCCTTCTCTGATGTCTTTAGTCACTTCATCCATCACCAACGCAAACAGAAGAGGACTTAGCAGAGGTGGAGTCGAGGACACAAGGCTCGAGGCCAAGGCCAAGGCCAAGGACACAAAAAAAATCCGAGGCCAAGGCCAAGGCCAAGGACAGCCTTTCCGAGGACAGACACTCTCGAGGCCAAGGACAGGAATGCTCGAGGCCAAGGCCAAGGACCAAGGACACAAAGCGCAAGTGCTCTCCAAAAAAAAAAAAAAAAGGTCTTCACAAAAATTTTTCAGGCGATCTCCAAAAAAAGAAAAAAAAAAGAAAAAAAAAAAGGTCTTCACAAAAATTTTTCAAGCGATCTCCACGAAAAAACGCTTTCCAAAAAATTTTTCAACCGCTCCACAAAATTTTAACTTTCCAAAAAATAGTGCTGTCCTCGAGCCGAGGACAGGCCAATTTTCGAGGACTTGAGGCCTCGAGGCCAAGGCCAAGGACTTGACCTTCGAGGCCAAGGCCAAGGACTTCAAAATCTGTCCTCGAGGACGTCCTCGAGGCCAAGGACGTCCTCGAGGACTCCACCTCTGGGACTTAGTATCGATCCTTGATGGACTCCAACTTTTACATCAAATGACTTCGATCTCAAGTATTCCACCTTAACGGATGTTTCAATATTGGTATACATTTCCGTAATCGCTTTTATTTCTCTTTCTAGTACCCCTTTTCTCCTCAAATCACCTCTCTTGGAACACGATCAAAGGCTTTTTCAAGATCCACAAACACTGAAAAGTTTTTGGTGAAATAGGCTTAGACCAAATTTTTTGAGCATTGCAGTTCAACATTGGTCTGCAACCAGGAGAATTTTGAGTTTGGACTTTTTTCTACCAAATTTTAAAATTTGCTGAGGCACCTCAAGTCCTAGCACCTAATTGGTGTTGGATGATCGTTCCACGCATAGACATTGGGTTGCATCAGTTCCCTCTGATTTTTCAATATCCAGGCTTCCTTTTTGTCAGTTGTGTGGGTAAGTATGAAAATGATATGTGTGAAATATTTTTCTCATCGGACCACATTTAACCCTCCTAACGGCTTTTGATTTCGACACTTTACCAGATTTTCTTTTTTTTGCACTACGCAGATTTTCTTTTTTTGCAGTAGATGATGTACTTTGGTAAATGTGACAGTTAGTTGTGTTCAAAAAGTTTGCCCATGAGTTTTTCAACAAACCCAAAAAAGAAATTTCAAAATTAAAGTACAAGCTGAAATATGAAAAATTTTGTTCCATTTTCTTGCCAATGCTGCCTCCAGTGATGAAACTTAAAAAGCTTTAACTTATAATAATTTCTTGCTATATTGAACCAAGATTAGAGTCTACACCCCCATTTTCATTGGTGGAGAATCCATTGCTGCAGTCTATTTGAATTAATTTGAACACTAGGTGGCACATTAACCTGTTTTGAAGCTGAAAGGTTTGCAAATTTGAACAAATCACAATTTAAACGCTGGCGCCCAGTAGGCCTACTGAATTTGAATTTTTTACCATTTGAGTGCTTAGTCAAGTAATATCCAAATTGCACCATAAGCATTTTTATGGAACAATTGACACGTACTATAACACACAAATAACACAATGACACCAACAATACATATTACACGAAATTTTAGCAAATTGATGATACATTCGCTAGTGATAATATTGTTTTATTATTTGACTAATATTAACCCTGTAGCGCCCACGCATACAAATATTAAAAAAAATACACAAAAGGTTTTTCAAGTTAAATGGTGATACATAATCAGACCTTAGTGAAATTTGGGGATATCATAATTACCATATTTGGCAATGTTGCAAATATGCAACTCTGGGTATTACAGACTGCAATTATGGATTACAACACAAAAAGAAGAAACAAAGTTAAATCACCCAAAAACAAATGATTTTAATGCAAATTGAATTTGCAAATACCACGTAACTAAATTATTATTTATTAGCTACACAAAAAGAATTTAGCATAATCGATGAATAATCTTCATTCAAAGCAACTTTATACAAAATTAGTACCCATTTTGTAGTTGTAAAGATCAACAATAATTGACTCTTGCTCCAATCAAAAGTTTGACTTAAAAATTCTAAAGCCCTTACCCTTAATTTAAACTCAGAAACCACCATCTTTGAAAAAGTATTGCCTGGAGATGTCCTACTAGTACTAAGTAACCGCTGAATACTTAGTAGACACTCTCTGTAACTACTATAGTGCTGATGTACAAATAAAGCCACACTACACAGTACTTGCATAAAATGACCAAACTAAATCACTTTTTGAAACCATTGCTATTTTTGTTCAGCAGCCAGTGATGCCAACGGCTGCTGTTTAAAAACATCAGGGTCGACATGACGGAACGTGCTAGCGAGCTTGTAAAGGCCATTCGCGCTTGCTAAAAAGCGCTAATGAACAAAAAATCTTCGTAGACAAACTGCCATTTCAGAGCCGTCTTGCCCAACACACGTCAAAACTGCTCGCTCAAATTTCTTTATGAGAATGTTTCTTACTTGTGTTAGTACGTGATAAATATCTCATTGTGACATCAGATACATTTTTACTTCAAAATAATGCGTTTAAGCATACTGTATGTACTGCATTGTTATGGAAGAAGATACTATAAGCTATGCGTTAATATTCTAAGCAAGCAAATTCCTCAACTGATAATAATTAGTAAATGAAAACAGAATTTAATTATACTGTATTTTTGGATCAATGTGAAATAAAAACAACTTTTTCCATTCTATAATTTTTTTAAGTGATGTAAAGCGCCTTTGAGGTTGTTGGTGGGTAAACTCATTCTAAGTTTCAAAAATTTTTTCAAAATGTGTAAGTTTTAAAAATGAGCAACTCTTCCTTTTTAGAACCGGTAAATCTTGAATTGAGACTGGCTGTTTTTGATTTTTTGCTGATATTCAGTCTCATTTGTTTTTGATTTTGTAAAAATTTTGAGAGCATTGATATCAATTATAGCAGGCATGTTTGAAACACTGTTTAATTCCTATTGTTCTGTCTGCTTAAGTGAAGGCTTTTTTCTTGCTTTTGCAGCATCATAAAAGTGAAAAAGCAAGCTTTTTTCAAGTTGAACGACTGCCAAAAAAATTTCTCAATTACTTGTGCAGAGCAATAGAGCTTTATAATCTTGAATAGCTGCAATTTTGCTTGCAAATACAAGAAAATCACTGAAATTTGATCGTTGTGAATCAGCACAAAATTAGTTTCTTTCATTGATTTGAATTTTTTTATTTTTTGCTTGCTTGTGGTTTATTTTGCTACCAAGGCTGGCATTGTTTTTAATCTGTTCTTAAATTTTGAGCAAAAATAATCTTAGTGTTTTAGAAAATCGTTCTTATAAACAGAGTGTATAGCTATTTTTGTCAACTGGCACTACTCAACATTTCTTTATCAGTCAAAACTGCAAATGGTTCTCAATGCAATTCGCTTTTTTTTAGCAATCTAATAGCAAACATGGCGACGATTTTAATTAATTTTCAGCAAAAATTTGCTTTAGTTAAAAGTTTTCAACATTTTGCCATTAAATTTCTGAACCAAAAAGATTTCTCGCTCGCTTAAAGAGTGCTTCAAGATCCTCTTTAAGTTGGCGAGGAAAATGTGACGTTTTTTTACTCGAACTGCTTTTTGCAATTGCTTGAAGCAACTTAGCAAGAAAGAATGATGTAATGGGTTTTGCAAGGCTTTACATGCACATGCAAAAATAACCTCTTACGTTTAGCGAGTATTTTGTTTGGTAGCGCCTCTTGAAAAAAACTCGTTAATTAAAGTGAACAGGGAAATTTCTGTCATGTGGGCCCAGATTTTTAGAGAAGAAACATCAGATAACATATAAACTTTAAAACCAATGCAGTAAATTTCCTACAGAATCATCTATGCAGGCCCGGCACCACAGGGGTCATTTCGGGGCCGTGACCCCCTAAGGAAAAAAGTGGACCCACCCAAGCAAGTGAGAATTGTGCCCCAAAAGAAAGCAACAGGACCGACACCATTGGAGTGCATTTGTGATAAAAACCTTTTTGTTTTGTTTTTAGTCTTCACCCCCGAATGTGAGGGCAAAATCTGTACCAAAGGAGGTATTTGTGCCCCCAAGTGAGAGTGTGTCCCCCAAGCGAAAATCGTGCCCCAAAAGAAAGCAACAGGACCGATGCCACTGGGGTGCATTTTCAAAGAAGACTTTTTTTTTGGTTTTCCCCCCAAATGTGAGGGCAAAATCCGTTTCAAAAAAGGCTTTTGTGCCCCCAAGCAAGAATGTACCCTCAAAGCGAAGATTGTGCCCCAAAAGAAAGCAACAGGACCGATGCCACTGGGGTGCATTTTTAAAGAAGACTTTTGTTCTTTTTTTTTCAGTTTTTTCCCCAAATGTCAGGGCAAAATCCGTATCAAAGAAGGCTTTTATGCCCCCAAGCAAGAATGTGCCCTTAAAGCGAAAATTTTGCCCCCCAAAAAAGCAACAGGATCGATGCCACTGAGATGCATTTGCAATAAAGACCTTTTGTTTGGTTTTCATCCCCAAAATATTTTTTTACTCCCCTAAAATTTTCTATGCCCCCTCCTACCCAGCACACTACTCTGCCGCCGGGTCTGCATTCATGAATAGAAGTGAAATAGGACTGAAGATTGTTTTTTATATAAGATCACAATAGCATATGTCTTTCAACCGTTTGTTTAGTTTTGTTTAGTTTATTTAGCTTGATAATTTTGATAATTTATATGAATTTTTAACTACATTACCGTTTTTTCCAGACATCGTGTGTGTATCCGAAACGCGATTGAAAGGAGACCCCTTAATTAACGTTTCAATACTTGGTTATAATTTTCTCCACTCTGATTCAGTAACCAATGCAGGTGGAGTTGCCATTTACGTTTCGTCTAAATTTCAATTTACAATAGATCATGAACTTAATTTAAACGTTAATGGCTGTGAAGACATATGGTTAAATGTGTGCCTCGGTAATAATACAGAAAAAAAGATTACAATAGGAGCCGTCTACCGGCATCCCAATACAAGCACCATGAACATTGAAGATTTTTTCCCAAGCTCTCAGCAACGTCATGAACAAAATAACTATGCGTAAAGACGTATTTTACCTACTCGGGGACCTAAACATTGATATTTCCCCCACAAAAGTAACTCCGGGTTCTTCAATTTATATTGATTCTCTAAATAGTTTCGGTTCGGTTCCTATTGTAACTATTCCTACTCGGGTAACTGATACCACTTCAACCATTATTGACCATATTATAACTAATGACACATTTCGTGTTATAAAACCTGGTGTGATTCGACACGATAATAAACTTTCTGACCATTATGTTATATTTTGTAGCATATCTGGCTTATCTATTTCCCCCTTAAAAGTAAACCATCACACATTCAGAGACAAATCTAACCTCAACGTAGAAAATTACTGTGATGAAATGTATGAGAGTGTCAATAAATTTCTTGCTGATCTGGACGATTTAACTGAAACTAATTATAACACCTCGTTTGATTCCTTTATATCGTTAGTTTTAAAAGTGATCGATAATCATTCCCCTCTCAAAAAGCTTTCTCGAAAGCAAAAAAAATTAATGAACAAACCGTGGATTACCAAGGGCATCTACGTTTCTATTCGTCATAAACAAAGAATGTACAGATCTCATTACATTTGTGGTGATGATGCTATGAAAAAGGTATACAAAATATACTCTAATAAACTAACCAAAATTAAGGCAACTGCTAAAAAGCTACATTATGAGAATGAGCTTAAAAAACATGCGAATAACCCTAGAAAGACTTGGGAGCTACTTCGAACTTTGCTTCCTGGTAACAACTCCAAATCCGCAACTCTACCTGAATCTGTAAACTTAAATGGTAATAAAATAACAGACCAGCACGTAATTGTAGAGGAGTTTAACGAATTCTTTTCAAATGTCGGAAAAAATTTGGCTAAAAACTTTGATTCAACTGATAATGAAACTTATAGACAATTTTTAAGTAAGAGTGTAAGCTCTTCGATTTATATGGAACCACCTAGAGTAAATGAGGTTCTTAATATGATAAATTCTCTGAATTTGAATAAATCAGTGGGTCATGATAATTTATCACCTTATTTTCTTAAAGTAGCTTCCACTATCCTAGCTCCCGCCTTGTGTTATTTTATTGATAATGCTTTTCGATTAGGTATATTCCCACAAAGTTGTAAAACAGCTAAAATTGTTCCACTTTTTAAATCAGGTAATACTCAAAGTTTTACCAACTATCGGCCAATATCCATCTTAACTTGTTTTGCTAAAATCTTTGAAAAACTGATCTTTAGACGTTTAAGTACATTTTTTCGAAAGCATTCTGTATTGACGAAAACACAATACGGATTTCAAAGTGATAAGTCCACTAGCCATGCAATATTAGACGTATTAACGGCTGGTTATGACAACGTCAACAATAATCTATATACAGGCTTAATTCTATTAGATTTTAAAAAGGCATTTGATACGGTCTACCATCCATTGCTTTTACATAAACTTGAACATTGCGGTATTAGAGGCATAGCGTACAAACTAATAAAGTCATTTTTATCCAATAGATATCAATATGTAGCTTATCAAAACTTTCGTTCTAAACTATCATTAAATCATTTTGGCGTCCCACAAGGAAGTACTCTAGGCCCGTTATTATTTTTGATCTATGTAAACGATTTGCCAAATGCATTAAGCTCGACCCCCCGTCTGTTTGCTGACGATACATGCTTAGTAATCCACGCAACTAATCCAATTATTCTCAGTGAAAAAATGAATCTTGAGTTACAGAAAGTTTATGAGTGGACTAAAGCAAATAAAATTACTGTTAATCCCGAAAAATCACATGTGTTAATAATACCACCTAAAAGAACCCATCAAATTCCTATCGTCAAAGTGTATATGTATGAATCTCCATTAAAAGTTAAAGATTCTGTAAAGTACTTAGGTGTCACGATCGATTCGAGACTAAATTTTGATGACCATATTAATTTACTTTGTGGTAAAATCTCAAGATCTATTGGAGTATTGTCCAAACTACGGCATGTGTTACCGTTAAAAGCTTTACAAAATTTGTATTACTCTTTAATTCACCCTCATCTCCTTTATGGAATTATCATTTGGGGAAACACTTATAAAACGTACTTAAAAAGGCTAACTACACTGCAAAATCGAGCAGTTAAATTATCGGTAGGAGCTCATTGGCGAGACAATACCACGAATTGCTATTTGCAACTGCAAGTTCTTAAGTTAAACGAATTATATACCTATGAGGTTGCTAAATTTATGTATAAGTTCGCGAGAAAAAATTTGCCTCCTAGTTTCTCTTCCTTTTTTACCTCAATCGCCTCGGTACACACACGATCAACACGTTTGGCATCATCCCAATATAGTTTGTACTTGCCCAGATATAAAACACTTACATTACAGAGAAATATTAAATTCCAAGGTGTTAAAATTTGGAACTCAGTACCTTTAGAAATAAAACAATTACCCTTCAATCGATTCAAAATACAATATAAGAAGCATTTGCTGTCAAATTATACTTGATGCTTTCAGTTTTATATTATTCGGAACTTTGATACGACTACTACTTCTGTGACTATTATCGGACCAGTAACTATACCACATAGGGATTCGTCAGCAGATTATGCTGGAGGCTGGCTGGTGGATTGCATCTCTTCGTTCGGGTTCGCTTCATTTTACCTTACTAATTTTTTGTTATGAATTTTTTCATCAATGGTTGAGCGAGGTTGGCCGAGAGGGTGGAGGCGTGTTCGCTGGGGTGGTCATCGCGGGTTTTGCTGGCGCTTCTCATTGAGCAACTTACTGCTACTTCTCAATTAATAAATTACATTCGCACTGCACGATTGCTATGTTCATAGGTGGCTGCTCGACTTGATGACCGAGAGGTCCCTTCGCAGCTTCCTGTCACAACTCAATTCCCTGCTTTTTTGTGCTGTGTGTTGTTTTGTGCTAAATAAACATGACTATGACTATGACTATTTAGGCTTGGGTGAAGACCTTTTCCTTTTTTGTTTGGCAATCATCTCATTTCCAGGCTGTTTGCCAAATGATAAGCTATAGAGCGGATTTAGCTTTTTATAATCTTTTTTTGTAACTCGCATCAAAATTTTGTCAAAAACATCAGATTTCCTCCTAAAAGCAACTTAACACAGATTTTTATCAAAAACATCAGACATAAAATTGCAAGTCAAAAACATCAACGCTGGCATCACTGTCTGCAGCTAAACTGGCTTGATTTAGATTTGGATTACATGGTATGCACTAATTGGTGCTATTTTAAATGTTTGAAAATAAGCCAGGACCTAAAAAGTATATTGAAGAATATGCACTGTGTATTCGTAATACTAGCAACCTTGCAGTACTGGCAACCTTGCAATACTCAGCATCGACACCAATTTGCCAATCAAACCATCAGCACCCAGTGTTGCAAAATTTGCAACATCACTTCAAATCGTTTTGCTTTGAAACACTTAGTTTCAAGTCTGACAGTTTTGCGCATTCTAGGTGACATTTGGGTAGTACTAATTCATCATGCTTTCATTCATTCTTTTTTTTTATTCTTGACCACCACAACAATAGCAAATGCATGGTAACACAATAGGGTCATTCCACGCCAAATGAGCCAATTTTTTTCAAAAATTACACCTTATGCTTTGGATTTTGATGAAATTTGGCACAGTTGTAGATCTTAATGAAAAAACAAGAATGCAAAAAAATTTTCGAAAAACTCCAACCATTAACGTAGTTATGATTATTTAAAAAAACGCTGTTTTTGCTTGTTCTGCTTCATCGCACATGCTTAAAACTTTATTAAATCTCTGATTTCTTTATCTGTGGTCATAGGAGACTGCTGAAAATTGCCAGACAGGGGTTTAAGACCCAAGGAATCCAAAAATCTAGCTTAAAAAATGATAAAAGAATGATTTCATGGAGTAACTGAGCTTCCAATTTAATAATTACGCTTTTTGGATGCCCAACTTCAACAATCTGTTAAAAAAATGGGTATAAAATGTAAAAGCTAAAATTCACAAATTTATTCCTTGTCCCACTGCTCTTTCATCTCACATAACAAAATTCAATTAATTTTGATGCTTACCGGTACTACAAAAAATTTTGCTTTTAAGTGACATATGTTTTTTTAAAAAAAAAACAGCATGGAATCAGTTTGAGATAAAAAGCTAGACAGTACAAAATCGATATGAAACAGTTGGGGGGAAAAGAACATACAACAAATGACCCAAACATGCTAAACAGAGTTTTTATCCAAGGGAAAATCTGCTACACAGATTACGGAGCAGTTGTTTTCAAGACAGAGCATGAACACTCAAGTACGATGATATCTAACACATGTTCTGGCTTGACAGTCTGGTTTTTTGGTCTATATGGGCTCTTTTAAGCACATTGTGTAGTGTGACAAGAATGATGAAAAGCACATGATTGCAAATGTTTGAGATGGATTTGATTCATGTTCAATCAATACATATTAGGGTGGCTCGAAATCACGTTTTTTTTTAGAAAAATTTTGCATTACTGCAAAAAATGTGCCAATTGGTGAAAAAACACATGTGTTAAAATTTGAGAGCTCTGCGACAACGATAATATTTCGCGCATCGAACCCAATGTCTCGAATTTTTGCTGAAAATGCGCATTTTTTCTAATATTTAAAAATATATTTTAATGCTATGATATTTGTTTGCATCACCATTTAAAAGTTTGTTTAGAGGCATAAGATGATAGTTTTAAAGTTTCGTTGGAATACGACAACCGCAATACTTCGCGCAAGGCGTTCAAATTAGGACCAAAATTTGAACGAATTTTTGCAATTTCAGCAGCTCAGCGGGCTAAAAAAGCGCCATTGTTTCTTGAAACAATACGTTTCTTTTGATCCTGTATTTTCAATTAAATGCCGTTTTAATCCCGAACTTTATCTCCAATGAGCAATTACGTTGTTTACGTGAACTAATTACAACAATCTTAAGTGCTGTTTTGTTTTTTTGTAACTAATTTTAATCCATTTGTTGCAACATTGCTTATCACTATAGCTTTGATGATAATTTGGAGGTTAGTAGAAAATGTATCGCCCTTTATTCCGCTTATCCGGCTCTCAGCGTATTTTATCAAACAAATATTTATTGATTTGCCAATAAAATATCCTAGGACTCATTGCGTGGAGGTGGCCGGTACCGAGTCCCACCCTACTCCAGCCCAACCACCCAACCTTAAATGCTAGAATATTAGAACATAGATTTCCACTGACATTTCGAATTGAATTGTGGCATCGTTGCTCTTGATCTGAGTTTGTTCCGCATGTATCCTTCTCTATTTAAATGATCGCATACGGAAGAAGAAGCTTCCGTTACCAATTTAATGTGGCGTTCCATGCTTTGCGTGTGACATGGCAAAGCAGGAATTTTAAGGTCCATAAATGTTCTCTTCCTAATCATTTCTATTATGTAATCGGTCATTACAGAAGCAGTGAACACCGGTTCGGAACAAGGAATTTCGCTCCAGTCAATCAGTTCTACATAACTTGAAGCCTTGATGTTCAGTTTTGGGACCCTGAAGTTCCGGATGACGCTGGAAGAAACGTTTTTTTCTCGACAGCGCAGAATTCTTCTCCATGCAAGTTCTCTGTGTTTTTTGTCACTACTTGAAATCATTGCACAGAATATGGACTCAGGATGAGCGCCGTATGCATTGCGCTCCACAACAGGTATCACAATATCTCTGACTTTTAAAGGCAACATCTGACATTTTAAAATTGTTTCAAAGGCATGCAAGGTGGCATGAGAGATATCATGTTGTCGCTTAATTCTAAACCACATAGGAGTGTACACCTGCATTACATACAGTACCACCAGTTTTAAATTCTTGGGAGGATCTTCTGTTGAAACGTAGAGTCGGAGGGCTCTTGATGCAGTCGTTAACCAACGAGAGTGTGCCATTACTCCAGGCTTTCGAAATGCTAGTGACGGTTGGCATACACCTGTCGATACTGCCTGGTACATTTCAAACAAATACCTTTGATCTGAAGATAGATCAGTGGAATAGTCTTCATCAATCTCAATTACGTCAGCAGGAATTGGTTGAAAATCAACAATCTGAAGGTTTTTAAAATTTGTTTCGTAAAGCAGCCTTCCAATGGGACCGGTAAACTGACGGGGCCCACTAGTCTTCCCATCCAATTGAATTAGCAAATGACGGAGTGGTAATTCGTTGCTATGAAGCTGACATATGATCCAGTGTAAAGGTCTTTTTAGTTTTTCTTCTAATCTTCGTAATATGCTGGATTTCCAACCAACATTGACGTTAGTGCCGTCGCACCCAATGGAGTCAATCCTAGTGACATCAATCTGCTTTTCCTCACAAAATGCAAAAAGCCCATCTGCTATGTCCTTAGCATTACCACTTGTTGGTGAAAAGTGTCCCAAGTACCTACTTCCAGGTTCTGCTAGAACGGTAATGTGTTCTTCAATGATTTCTTTTCTAGCTCGTCTTTCTGCAGATCTTTCCATCACCAATGTACGATCCTTTCGCCCATCGAAGTAGAGACTTGTAACATTTCCATAATCAGTTGATCCAATGCTTTGGACTCTTGATTTCTTTCTTTCTCTTGAAACTTTATTCCTGTCAATAATATTTGGGCTTCCGGAGTTGATATCATGTAATGCGGCAGTGACAATCATTGCTGCGGCTCTATTTGATACGCCAGTTCTATCACGGGCTACCACAACATTTTGCAACGGATTTGTTTCCGCTGATGGATACTTTAGTCTCCATGGAACCTCGTAGTCGGAATCTTCGTTTGAAGATGAGGCGGAAGATGAATATGGTTCTGCACCTATGGTAGGCTCATCTTGTTGCAAGGCGTTGTGTGTAGCAAAAATTTTTTTGTTTAATTTTCTTAGAAGGGATTTTTCTAATTGCTTTGTTACCTGTTGATCAATCCGCCCGATGTACATTTTTCTTTCCGATCGTTGGTCAACTATAAAAAGACGCTCTCTCATTGGTACTTTCTTCTCTTTTGGACAAGCACATGATGTAAAATCCGTGCATTTGCAAGCCGATATTTCAAATAAACCAGAGATGCTTTTTTTGAATGCTGCTAATTTCACCTTGAAGGTTTCAGCCTCTCTGCGACCAATACTCTTTTTTAAACTAGCGTAGTTATCCAGTTTATTCTTGAACAACTTAGTCACACGGGGTTTTGATAATGTTGGCACACCGCTGGATTTCCCTATTTGAAGAACTGAATCTACTATCTTGGAGAGCAAGCCGATAGGCTTTTCTACATCTGATTCGTGCTTTAGATACAAATAGTACTTCAGAAGTTCTTCCGTTGTCGGAAGCACATTGGTCTTCAAATCTTACGGGTTTCCTAAAATCGGACAGAGCACTTGTGATCTTGAAGTCGGCTTTCCTGGAGCTGAAGTCATTTCGTTCTTCATATGGCTTTCATAAAACCTTTGCAAAACTGTCAAACTGAAAATGATTTTTTCCCTGTTAGCCAAGCCTTAAAAAAGTCCGAAGCCCGTGGGAAAAATCGGACATCAAACGGAAAGGATCTAGCGCTAAAATAACGATTCCACGTTACAGCAGCAGGGGGGGTATAAAGTTAGGTCAAAATTCACTTGACAAAACTCTTCCAGCAATTAAAATTAATACAATTAGTTCACGTAAACAACGTAATTGCTTACTGGAGTTAAAGTTCGGGATTAAAACGGCATTTAATTGAAAATACAGATCAAAAGAAACGTATTGTTTCAAGAAACAATGGCGCTGTTTGGGCCTGCTGAGCTGCTGAAATCGCAAAAATTCGTTCAAATTTTGGTCGTAATTTGAACGCCTTGTGCGAAGTATTACGGTTGTCGTATTCTAACGAAACTTTAAAACTATCATCTTATGCCTCTAAACAAACTTTTAAATAGTGATGCGAACGAATATCATGACATTAAAATATATTTTTAAATATTTGAAAAAATGCGCATTTTCAGCAAAAATTCGAGACTTTGGGTTTGATGCGCGAAGTATTCCCATTGTCGCAGAGCTCTCAAATTTTTTAACACATGTGTTTTTTCACAGATTAGCACATTTTTTTGCGGTAATGCAAAATTTTTCTAAAAAAAACGTGATTTCGAGCCACCCTAATGCATATATCATTAAATTGTTGGTGCTATCGACTCGAAAAGTCGAAAATGTATGGTAAAAAATTCCTGATTTCAATAATGAATAACAGATATTGTTCAGGAAAATCTCATTTCCTAGCTTTGCATATGTTAATATTGTTGTAATCATATCTGCTTAATCTAGCACAGTTTGAATAGGTAATGAGCAAAAGCTTTTTTAACTGTGATTTTTATTTTAGATTGTTTTTTGTTATATCAGTAGTTGTGCAGTGTTTCACAATAAGATGAATGCAATGAGTTTGCTGCAAAAATGTGGCATTGGAAAAAAATTGAGATGTGCCCTAAGTATGAATTGTCCACAAAATCCACTTGGATTTGAACAAGTTGAACTAATCTGTCGCAGAACCTCAGTGCTTAGAGGTGAGATTCAAAGAATAAAAACCAGTCAAGACAGGTCTAAAAGTATTTCTCTTCGTAAAGCTAACAAACGGGCATTGGGTAGTGAAAATTTTTTTATATTAGGTCAAAAGATCTGCCGAGCATTGCTGATGACACTATCACCACCAGCATATCATCATCATCCACAGAGAGTAAGGTAAAAACTCCCACCCATCCAACTATGGATGCTGCAGTTATAAACACATCATTCGAATTGTGCTCTATATCTGATATTATGGCCCTTATAGCCTCATGGTAAAAGCAAGCAAACACAAGTGGTTGAGGCTTGCTGCAAAATTCTGAAAACTTCTAATATACTTCTGAGCAAAACAAACCAGGAAAGATCTATGACAAATAAGACGATCCATTACAAAAAAAGTTAAAGAAGAGATTGAACATTCAGACC
The DNA here is from genome assembly GCA_963965965.1 of Trididemnum nubilum. Taxonomy (NCBI): domain Eukaryota; kingdom Metazoa; phylum Chordata; class Ascidiacea; order Aplousobranchia; family Didemnidae; genus Trididemnum; species Trididemnum nubilum. The sequence continues at coordinate 24,328,125 of OZ014476.1, forward strand.
ACTTTGCCAAGCCTTTAGTGAGAAGGTATAATCAACTAACCAAAGCACCAAAATCAAACCTCTCACTTTAACCTCTGATACTTGGTCAGTAAGAAAGACTCCCAACATTTCTTTCTTCTTCGTTTTTCGTTCCATCTTTACATGATAACCCCATAATGTTGTGAAGCCTTTTTTACTGACCAGGTACTGTATCAGAGATTAAAGTGAGAGGTATGATTTTGATACTTTGGTTAGCTGATTATAACTTCTCACTAAAGGCTTGGCAAAGTTGGTCTGAATATTCAAACTTTTCTCGAACTTTTTTTTGTGATACTATCCTTTTGTTTGTCACAATCTTTTATGGGTGTGGTTTCCTGGTTTGTTTTGCTCAGAAGCATATTAGCAGTTTTCAGAATTTTGCTGCAAGCTTCAACCACCTGTGTGTGCTTGCTTTTACCATGACGCTTTAAGGATCGTGATATAGAGCACAATTCTAATGATGTGTTCATAACTTCAGAATCCATAGTTGAATAGGTGGAGCTTCCACCTCACTCTCTGTATGATGATGCGTTGGTGGTAGCATCATCAGCACTTAAGACTTGTAACATGCGCCAACATGCTTGACAGATCTTCTGACCTAGTGTAACAATTTTTTCACTGCCCAGGGCCCATTTCTTAGCTTGAAGCAGAGAAATGCTTCCAGACCTGTCTTGACTGATGATTAAGCTTTGCATGTGATTCACAGCACTTGTTCCACTGCAAATGATATTTTGAAAGACATTCCATGAGATGACGCTTACAGAACCAGATACTTCTAATCTCTTCTCGTGGCACTGACATTCTGTAACAGATTAGTTCAACATGTTCAAATCCAAGTGCTTTAATTTAAGCAAACTGGAATTTGTGCGCAATTGTGGCAGATCTCATTCAATTTTCTTTCAATGTCACATTTTTGCAGCAAACTCATTGCATTCATCTTATTGTGAAACACTGCACAACTACTGATATAACAAAAAACAGTCTAAAATAAAAATCACAGTTAAAAAAGCTGTTGCCCATTTCTTATTCAAACTGTGCTAAATTAAGCAGATATGATTACAACAATATTAACATATGCAGAGCTTGGAAATGAGATTTTCCTGAACAATATCTGTTATTTATTATTGAAATCAGGAATTTTTTCACATACATTTTCGACTTTTCGAGTCAATAGCATCAAAAATTTAATGATATATGCATTGATTGAACATGAATCAAATCCATCTCAAACTTTTGCAATCATGTGCTTTTCATCATTCTTGTCACACTACACAATGTGCTTAAAAGAGCCCATATAGACCAAAAAACCAGACTGTCAAGCCAGAACATGTGTTAGATATCATCGTACTTGAGTGTTCATGCTCTGTCTTGAAAACAACTGCTCCGTAATCTGTGTTGCAGATTTTCCCTTGGATAAAAACTCTGTTTAGCATGTTTGGGTCATTTGTTGTATGTTCTTTTCCCCCCAACTGTTTCATATCGATTTTGTACTGTCTAGCTTTTTATCTCAAACTGATTCCATGCTGTTTTTTTTTTAAAAAAACATATGTCACTTAAAAGCAAAATTTTTTGTAGTACCGGTAAGCATCAAAATTAATTGAATTTTGTTATATGAGATGAAAGAGCAGTGGGACAAGGAATAAATTTGTGAATTTTAGCTTTTACATTTTATACCCATTTTTTTTTAACAGATTGTTGAAGTTGGGCATCCAAAAAGCGTAATTATTAAATTGGAAGCTCAGTTACTCCATGAAATCATTCTTTTATCATTTTTTAAGCTAGATTTTTGGATTCCTTGGGTCTTAAACCCCTGTCTGGCAATTTTCAGCAGTCTCCTATGACCACAGATAAAGAAATCAGAGATTTAATAAAGTTTTAAGCATGTGCGATGAAGCAGAACAAGCAAAAACAGCATTTTTTTAAATAATCATAACTACGTAAATGGTTGGAGTTTTTCGAAAATTTTTTTGCATTCTTGTTTTTTCATTAAGATCTACAACTGTGCCAAATTTCATCAAAATCCAAAACATTTGGTGTAACCCATTTGCTCATTTGGCATGGAATGACCCTTGGGGAAATAATTGTTTTGTTCTAGAAGTTTTGTTTGTCATGTATTGTTTGAATAGTTTTTCTTTGCTGTGGAGTAAATTTTTAAGCTCTTGGTCAAGCCAATTTGTTTGCGGTTTCAGTCTAGAAGGTTTTCTTTGCAAGGGAAAATGTTCCTAAAGTTTTGCTTGTGTAATCTTGGTAAAAATTTGTTGTATACATTGTTTGGATCAGTTTCGTTTAAGATAGGGGTAATATCAAGCTCAGCGAGAGATTCGGAAAAGGATTCAATTTTTGAATCTCTGAACTGGCGATAGTATTCACCACCTGTTTTAGAGCTGTTACATTTCTTTACTGCAATACTCATCATTGTATGTAGCTAGATAATCTGAAATTGAGAAAATTATGATACAATTTTTTACTTTTTGCTGTGTGTTACTGTTTGTCCATATTTGGTCTAGTAATGTAGAACTATTATCTGTTAATTCTTGTTGGCCTATTGATTAAAGAACTGAATCCATGATCATACATAACATCAATGAATTTTGTCGCATTTGGTTTGTCACAGTCTAAAATGTTATGATTGAAATCTCCTAATAAGAAACTTTCCCTTTTATTTATTTTTCTCAGAATATCGTCTAGATCAGCAAGGAACATTTTTTGTGCATTACCATTATTCCAAGGAGAACGATATATGTTCCCTGCAAGTTATAACTTTATCTTGAAATTTGATATCTACAAAGATAGATTCAAATATTTTTTCATTCATTATATCTAAGTCTATGGGATGAGTGTACTCAATGTTGTCTTTAATGTAGAATGCAACCCCACCTCCACGGTATTTTGATCTAGGGTTTTAGAGAAAAGTATAATGGGAGAGATTGGTGTGGGGTTTAAGTTGGTCAGGTTTGAACCAGGTTTCAGTAACTGCAATGATACTGGGTTTAAAGGTAAGTGCTGATAAAAGACTTCCAAGTTTTACAAAATTTTTATAGTTGTTTAAAGATCTAATGTTGACACTAATGGCTGTGAAGTTAAAATGGGAACTAGAATCATGTATCAATGATTTTTTAACTAGGTTAGTTGTAACATATTGTGTATTTGCATATGCAGTAAATGGGTCCTCCTTTTGTGAAATAATATCATTATCAGTATCATTGATTGATGTATTGTCACTGTTTATTATAGTGTAGTTGAACAATAAATTCAAATTATGGACATTAAGAGTTTTGTCGTAACAAGAGTCAGTAAGGTTAAAAATGTCATCAAATTCAACTTCAGAACAAGAAGCAAGAGGAAATGAGAAGTCACAGAGGCTACATGTCCAGTCAGCGGTTGTTGTAGGTTTAGTTACAAGGTTATTTTGGGCTTTTCTGCCAGGGCATTTTACGTGCTTAAATTGTAAGCATTGTGAGCAAGTTAATAGTTTTTGATTTTTTCTGATTGTTTTCTCACAGTCAAGACAAGTTTTTGAAATTTGCTTTGGCATAAAGGGTATTAAACAACAAAAAAAAAAAAGTAACAATAATGGGTCAATCAATGCTTAATTTGACTAGGTGTCAACCCATGTTCTAGAGTCTTCTCCAAACTTGGCATGGTGATAGAGCAGATTAAAAAAACCTGTTTGCAAAAAATTTCACCTTTCTCACTCAAGCAGTTCCTGAGATATAACCTTTTAAAAATTGTGCAAAGAAAGTGAATTTTGAGGATACGCAGGAGTGATTTTGACCTCTAACGCTTAAAGTTGACCTAGAAGGATGCAGTAAATTGCTACCCTCCCTTTTTTGACCATGCCAAATGCAATAAAACTGCTATTTTAAGCTAAAAGATTGCTTTTTGAGTTATTTAATAATTTAGGTGTTTCTCTTTGGGCTTCAATTATGGGGTGCTCTGACTTTTTTTTCTTAAAAAATGTTTTAACCCCATCTTGAATGACTACTTTTTATGGATAAAATAAAACCAAGCTTTGTCAAAATGAATAAACATGTATTTTCAGGTATCAAATGATAGCTAGGGCATTGTTTAGAGCAGTGGTTCCCAACCGGAAGCCATGGTCCATTAGGCAGGAGGTGTGGAATCTTGGATGAAAAAATATCTATTTGGTCATGAATGTGACCGAAACTTCTGGGAAATCTCTAAGAAAATTCTTTAAAAAATACCTTTGGTTTGAGATGAGGACCTTTTTTGTATGTGTGTGTTCTTCAACGAAAATTCGAGGAAAATACCTTCGATTTGAGATGAAAACCTTTTTTTTTTTTTTGATCTTTGATGAAAATTTGGGGAAAACTACCTTTAAGTTTGGTCTTCAATCAGTTTGGTATTTCGATAGCCAATTTTCTAGCCTCGCATGGGGCCACTGGTGCTGAGAGACTCTAGAAGGGGGCCACAGGCCATCAAAGGTTAAGAACCACTGGTTTAGAGCTTTTTTTTTTCATTTGCCCCATTTAAAACATGTAGGCTTCCTTAACCATATTTAAATATCTTGGAACACCTTCATATGATTTTTATCATCTAATATCAGCGAAGCAAATTGGATGCAAGTACATTTGCTCAGACTTAAACTTTATTGCAACATTTAATTTTGTGCTAGCAGTATACCAAAAATATAGCTTGGGAAGAGAGGTTGTCTTGACTAACCATAGACAAATTATTGCCAATACTGACACTCAACTAATCATTATCATAATCACTTTATTTACATTATTTACAAGAATTACACTGAACGTTTTCGGCAAAGCACTATGCCCTTGTCAAAGCATCTAAACACATATAATAAACTACTAGTTTTCACATAGAATAAATCAAAATTAATTAACGCTTTCGCTGACTTTTGCTGTCGTTAAAAGTTCGAATTGAAACCAACTAATTATGTCAACACATGCGGTCAGGCAAATGAAACAGTGAAGTTAAACGTTGGACAAACGGGCGAAGTTTCCCGTTTGTCCAACGTTTAACTTCACTGTTTCATTTGCCTGACCGCATGTGTTGACATAATTAGTTGGTTTTAACGACAGCAAAAGTCAGCGAAAGCGTTAATTTTGAATTTTTAACGACAGCAAAAGTCAGCGAAAGCGTTAATTAATTTTGATTTTATTCTATGTGAAAACTAGTAGTTTATTATATGTGTTTAGATGCTTTGACAAGGGCATAGTGCTTTGCCGAAAACATTCAGCGTAATTCTTGTAAATAATGTAAATAAAGTGATTATGATAATGATTAGTTGCGTGTCAGTATTGGCAATAATTTGTCTATGGTATACCAAAAAGTTAAGAGCATGGATTTTGTGGCATGCTCGTATAACTTCTATTGATTGGTGGGTCTCATTTTAGGTGTATATGAACCACAGCTGGAAGTCGATGTTAAATTTATGTGCCCACAGCCCCACATGGCCCATCATATTGGCCTGAGCAAGATGACATTTGTACTATTCCTTACAACTAAATTATTTGCGCAATTAACACTCCTTCTACTGCACCCAGTGGACAAATCTACAAACTTTCTAGACTAAGTTTGAAAACAACTGAACAAAATATTAACAACTAAGTCTAATTAGCTTCAAACTTTATTGTTTACATTGGCGTTAATTCATTGTTAATCAATTCAAAATTATTAATTTATTTTATCATCATTTGAAACTTTTAAACTGCATCCCAATGCATCTTCTTAAGTTCAAGTTTGATTTATTATTTGTTGCTTTAAGATGCAATAAATGACGCAGTACATAAAAAATAGTTTTCAATAGCAAAAACGAGAAATAACTTTTTTCATGACCAGCGACTGGAAGGGACCTGTTACGTCATCTAGTCAAACAGCCCCCAATTATGCACCTTTTTGCTCATAAGAGCTTCGGGTCAATTTGAAGTTATTGCTTGTAGAGAGATGAGATAAGACAATTTTAGTAAAAATTTGAGTTAGAAATGGTTAAAAAGAACTGCTTAGAATCAGATTCAAACTTAGAGAAGGAGGAAATTTTGATGTTGTGGGGAATAGAGTTCCAGGTTTTAACATCCTGGTATAAGAAAGATTGCTGCAGCTTCGAACTTTTCATGAGATAGTAAACATGAGAGAAGTGGAACAGCGAGTAGGATAGGAATGTCTGAGATTGGAGTGTGTGAAATAGTGGTTTAGTTTACATGGATGTTGCTTGTGGTATAAATTATACATTATTTTACCAAGTCCATGTATTGGTAAAGTTTGTTCAGTTTTAAGACCTTTAGGTTAGTAAGTGAAGGGTTTTCCCTGGAATTCCATTTTGTCTTGGTAACGATCTTAACCGCTTTGTCTTGGAGAATTGAAATTTTGCGGAGATAAAATTTGTAGGTAGAACCCCATATGGGAATTGCATAAAGAAAATGAGGATAAATTAATGCATGATAGAGCTGCAAAAGAATTTTCTTGCGAAAATAGCATTTCAATTTTCGAGTATACCCACTGTGTAGGCGATTTACGTTCAACAAATTTGAGATAAATGTCAAAGTTAAGGTTTTTGTCAATCCATAGTCTCAAGTTTTTTACATTACTATTTAAAGCAATTGGATGATTGTGGCAGTTTTAGCTTTTTGAGTTATATATGTATGTAACTAATGCACTAGATTTTGCATCGTTACTAGGTGGCTTATTAGCTTTTATTTAAAGGCTAGCCATTTCTTATGTCTAATTGAATTCTGAAATGGTGACTTAAAAAGATATGAAAATCAGGTTAATGACTTGAATGCTTTTGGTTACTGATACACTATTTCTGACATTGTGTTGAAGCTTTATATGGTGATCTTCAACCGGTGTTGTGTGTAATAGAGGTCAACAGGTTTAGTATGACCATGTACAGCTTGCAAAATATCAAGCTAATTTTGATAAATAGCAAAGACTTGCCTTTCATGCATGCTTTAAGCAAAGAAATGTTACTATTAAAAAGTAATAGAGTTGAATTAAAAAAAAAGCATTGGAAAAGTTGGTTATCGTGCATGACATCTTTCTAAGATGAAAAACTGAAGAAATGCATGGTTCGTTAATTTTGATGCTTTATAATACATGTTAAATCATCTTGACAACGCTTGGTTTCATTTTATCCATAAAAAGTAGTCATTCAAGATGGGGTTAAAACAGTTTTTAAGAAAAAAAAAGTCAGAGCACCCCATAATCGGGTCCATGACAACTGACCGCAGCAAACTGACTGCGAACAAACTGACCACAAACGAAATGACCGCTAAACAAACTCACCTTCAGAGCAACTGACCGCTGAAGGTGCTAATAGCGCTTCCCGTCGTGCTAAGGACAATAGGAGTTACAGCGCTAATCTCTGAGAGCAAAAGATCATTAAAAAAAATAGTCAAGCTCCAAAAAATTAAAATAGGTATGCCATTAAATTAATTGTTGTTGCTTTTTTTTATCGGTTTGTGCTGTTTTTTTTTTGGTTGCATACAGCAAGTGCAGAAAAACAATAAATACAAAATATGGAAATTGTAATTTGCCTCGGGATTGAAGTAATTGTTTGTGATATACGTTTTTTTGTTGTTGATTTTCTGTGGCGAACGGCAAGTATGGAAAATACAAAATATGGAAATCATGAATTGCTTCAAAATCGTTGTTTTTTTCTTGCGTACGGCAAGTACAGAAAATTAATCAGTACTAACAAAATACTTAAATCATAACTCGTCTCGGAATTAAAAAAATTGTTTTTTTTTCACGTTTTAGGAGACTTTTACCGATCACGCGTATTCGTACATGCAGCAGAAATACACTTATTATTGGATTGCATGCACTTTGTCTTTTTTTCTGCATTTGCGCTGAAAAATATATTAGGTGTATTTCTGCAGATAAATACGCGTGATTGGTAAAAGTTGCCAAACGCTGTTGGTTTTTTTTCGTTGTGCACAGCAAGTATAGAAAAGTAACTAATATAAATATGAAAATCATAACTCGCCTCGGAATTAAAATGATTGTTTGTTTTTTTACATTTTCCGCTGTTTTTTTTTGCATTTGATGCGGCAAGTATAGAAGTATTTGAAACACAATTACAAAATGGTATCAAACCAAACTTTTGTCAGAGCGTTTTTTTAGGTTGAAAAATATCAAGTTTTTAGTCAAAATTGATTTAATGCTTTTGATTACAAATTAAAAGTCTTTTAATTTGACAAAAAAGCTTTATTGTTGTATTACCGTAATACAGTTAATTTGCGTCGGGCGGCAAATGCGTAAACTATTTGAAAATAAAGCTCATAGAATGCCGCGTTCACCGGGATAAAACATATTTAAAACAGCGTTTTTTGATCTAGTGTTTTCTATCAAAATTAATGTTTTGCTTCGCAATCTGGGAGCATCATCAGAACAGCAACATGTTGTTTCTAGTAAAAATAAAAATGAAAGGAGTAGAAAAAAATACCAAAAAACCAGGAATATACTCTTGTGACGATACAAACAAGATTGTACAACAGCCTTTGTTATTACCACATACATTCAGCACTACCAGTGACTGGTCATGCGGCAATCTACCAACAACGGAGTACATACTTCTATAGTATCATTTTGGACCACACTGCTCTGATTCCAATCTAAAAGAAGCAAACCTGAAAAACTACCCACCCCTGTTACGCTGCTGAGAGTATATTCCTGGTTGCTTGGTGTTTTCTGATGATGCTCCCCGTTATTTATAGTTTGTCATATTTAAAGTTGTATTTTGATGCTTCTGTTGCAATGTATTTGTTAACGTTTTTGAAAAAAAAAACTTTTGCGGATTTGCTATCATTGCAAAAACTTGAAATCATTTCAATAATCGAAAGAACTAAAGTTATTGAAAAAAATTCTTTTTTGATCACGAAAAAAAGTCTTGCAACAAAACTGCAACAAATTCAATAAAATAAACGCAAAAAATAATTACCAAAAAACATAAAAAGAAAATAGTAACAAGAACTCATAATATTACAGGTCCATCTCAAAATTAAGGCTTACACCATGCAAAAAGTCGATCATAAATTGCGGCTGGCTGCCAATAAATCTTATCACTAGCTGCTTGATCCGATCATCTGCTTTTCTGTATTTTCGTTTTTTTTTGTGGAGGCAAATAACCGGCGTTCATTCTCAGTTGGTCGCTGTCCCGAGCCTTTTGGATTTTTTGTAGGACATCGATAAGCTTCCATATGCTCGGATGATCCACCCCCATCTCGGTTTGGAGGTACCGATGAGCTGCCTCCGCATAGTTGTTAGTTCTGTCCTAAAAATATACAGTATATATATAAAAACATTATAAAATACTGCCATAGTTCGTAGCAATTCCACCATCAAGTATTTGTAAAGATCAAAAACAAATTTAAGATAAATATGGATACCTCTCAAGCTTACTGCATACTGAACCAAAATTTAAAACTGATGCCCTGTCATCTAATCGTATATGCCTATACGGACTAATTTAAATAACAAATTTGTGCTGCTGGCACAACTGAAAGAGTAGTCAATATTTCTAAAGGTCCAAGAGCAGTTCAATAAACAGGCGAATTGCTAAGTTATTTTATTTATTTCTTACAGGCTGAAATGTAGTAAAAATCTCAAAAGTGACAGTGGTTTTGTGCAATCTAGATCCGACCCTGCCTAGAGATAACCCCACCGGAGCGTATTTTTTAATTAAGAGAATAAATAAACTTTAAGATTATTACAATCTTGTTTATCTTTTATTACAACCAAAATTACATCATGGTTATTGCCAAAAAATAGTTTGACAACTTACGATTCGTTACAAAACTTACTTGATCGCAGAGCACACGATCATGGACGTTCCATATCTGTGGAGGAAATATGGGGTTGCGTCTCCCACCACCATGTCTCGGACGCCCTATAGAAAAAAAATCAATAGCAAACGTTTCTGTATTTTTCGTATTTAGTTTTTCGTATTCGTAATTTTTTGTATTCGTGATAATTCAAATTTTCGTATTCTGTATTTAAACACTAACACACCAAATTGCTGTTTTGTAAAAGCTATGAAGTTAACAGTCAGCGTAAACAGATGACTAAACCCTAATCAGAACAAAAATGCTGATAAGTGCATTTCGGGACAAGGTTTATAAGGCTGAACTCAACCACATAACTGGCACAGTTACAGTCAAAAAGATTCCATCAACAGCCAACAACTGCAACTGTGAGCGCATGCCAAGGTTTTCTGAAATCTGTTGACGAAAAAAAAAAAAACGCTGAAATTGCGGACAGAGACTGACTGAAAATTTTATTTGTGTTATGGAAGCCTTTAGCCTCCAAAACTTGTGAACTTTGACATTTTTTTTTACTTGATAAATAACTGAATTTTAGTCCTGTGATTATCAAACTATTGCTAGAAAGATTCTGTTTTGTTTTTCTTCTTTTGGATTAACAATTTTTATTGTGCCGTAATCTTAGTCAGTAGTGAGCTGGTTTGACGGACCCGACTCCTTGTTTCACCAACAGATAAAAATAAGACAGAAATCTAAGTTATAATTTGCGTATCTGGATTAGAATACTATTTGACGTCCAAAAGCAGGCTATAGTTTAAAATACAAAAATCGCAAACTGAATATATTAAAGGTAAACAACTGTTATCGGTAATGTATCGCATATCTTGGGAAAAAACGGCTATAAACCCATGACATAAACGTCAAAAACTCAATTTTTTGTATATTCACTCTATCTATTAGAGGTGGAGTCCTCGAGGACACATTTTGAAGTCCTTGGCCTCGAAGCCTCAAGTATTGGAAAATTCCTGTTCTCTGCTGGAGGACAGCACTATTTTTTTGAATTGTCAAAATTTTGTAGATAGGTTAAAAAATTTTATAAAGACTTTTTGTTTAGGAGAATGCCTGAAAAAAAAATTTGAAGACCTTTTCTTTGGGGGGAACACTTGCACTTGTGTCCTTGGTCTTGGCCTCGAGCATTCCTGTTCTTGGCCTCGAGAGGGTCTGTCCTTGGCCTCGAACTTTTTTTGTGTCCTTGACCTGGGCCTCGAGCTTTGTGTCATGGACTCCACCTCTGCCATTTATGTAAAATATCGTTTGAATATTCGGAGAGACTTTCACACAAAAATCTAAGGGGATAAAAACAATCTAGCAGCAGACCAGCAACCTTCTCTTTGAGGATGGCCTGCAGCTGACTTTGAAACAAATTTCACTACCAGAATTTTCTACCCAATCAGCCACTACTTTTCTGAAAGAAAAAAGCTCATGAATCTTATTAGCTAGATAGTCTGGTTCACAAGGGATGTGTTTGTGTCGATAAATATAATCTAGTATTTTTCTTACCCACGTAATTATCTTCAAGCCAGTCCAGTAAAAACTGGCACTCTGGTGGAAGGTGGGTTTACAGTGCGGCCATCGCTTCATCAATCCATTGTAGTGGAACAAATGCTACCGCAGCTACACACTTGCAGTGTAGGGAAAAATCAGCGTCATTTCTCTAGCGCCAGGTCGCATCCGGTTCTTGAGTGAGATGCTTTTTCATATTTTTTGCAAAGTGAAAAAACATCCAAGAATTTGTGTGCCTGGAAACGCTAACTGTGCCACATGAAGAGCAGCAATTTTAAAGTCCATTGAAATTGCCATTAGCTGAAAATGCAAAACAAAATCATATATTTTAGGGCAAATATGATTCGCACAAAAAATTTACAACCACTAAAACCAACAAATCATTTGTAGGTTTCAGTGTGGTAAAGAAGCTAGTTGCAATTATACTGCGACTGATTTTATCCTTACAACACACAAGTCATTGAATCACAAATTTGCTTTGTCAAAAAATGACAATAATGGGATTCTAGACCCACACTGGCAACAACAAACACAAACACTGCTGTTCTTTGACCCAGTCTACACCATGTGCAAAGTTGTGAGTGTACAAGCGTATTCTTAAACATCTCAATTGTTGTCACCAGGAATATAAATTAAATGAAGTTTATTAGTTCAACTGGTGGGGCAGAAAACTTTTTATGCCAACGTTTCGATAGGCTATGCTCAAAGCATCTATCGTTGCTTGTTTTTCAACTTTGCATTCTAGCCCTGACGAAGATAGGTAGTACATGCTTAGAGCATAGCCTATCGAAACGTTGGCATAAAAAGTTTTCTGCCCCACCAGTTGAACTAATAAACTTCATTTAAGCGTATTCTTAGTTTATTTTTATTCTATTTTGCACGGGGAAGAGACGAAAATGCACTTCCTCTCGGTTCTTTTGAGATTCATAAAGCCAACTTTACTTTGAGTCAAATTTCTCCACAATTAACTCCTGCAAATTGAAAGTTGCTAAAGCAAGGGAAAGTGTCTCAATTTTGAGGTTTTCCGACGTTACTTTCTAAAACCTAAGCTATTTTTGGCCAAAATTTAACTTAAATGACGCCACAATACGCTTTTGTTTCTCAACTACTTTGACTTTGGGCATTATACAAATCAGTATCAAAAAACAAACCTATATGCACAATTTGAACCGCCTATGAAGGCTCTAACTTGAAAATGACGACGTCATTAACTTAAAAGTAGTTCTTTTTTTCTTTAATTTTAAGAACATGAACCCGCATGCCAAATGTAGTCTTTCTATAATTTTTGGTTTAGGAGTTAAATCGGGGATGCATTTTTACCCCAACTCATGCAAAATGCATTGTGCAGCTAGCCCATATGAAAAGAAATTCGGTGCACCCGGCATACAGCGTTAGCAGCGTACATAATGCCAATTGGTTGAATGAAAAGTTTGATAATGCCCTTATACTCTCACGATTTTGTTCATCTCCACCGCTGCTAAAGTTGATCGAAGAGCATAAAATTATTAATAACTTATATTCCTTACTGCCACCGTACCATTTTGACGAAAATTTGCAAAGCTTTTTACCAATAGGCATTGTACTGTAGAATATTGGAGAACATAAAAGCAATCTAAGAACAAAAACGATTGCCAATATAGAACTAAGCATAACAATTTATTAGACGCGTTTCGCTTTAACTTAAAGCATCATCAGTAGAATGAATTTGCAAAGTAAGAAGCACGAATTTATATACAATAGCCACCCATTAATACAGGCAGCCACAGCATGGCTTAAGATTTGTCATAATTAAATAAAAAAGCGACAGGTCATAGGTTTAAACACACAAGAAAACACAGCCGAATAGCAACGTCATTTTTAAACAACAATTTAAAACAATTAAGCATTGAAAAGATACAGGGGCAAAGATTGATTGTTGACATTTAGTTGCGGTTCTGGTTTAGAAATATGAAAGGTTTCTTTGATGTGTAATTTACCTTACATATTTCCAAACGCGCATCAAAGAAACCTTACATATTTCCAAAACAGAACCGCAACTGAATGTCAACAATCAATCTTTGCCCCTGTATCTATTCAATGCTTAATTGTTTTAAATTGTTGTTTAAAAATGATGTCGCTATTCGGCTATACTTTCTTGTGTGTTTAAACCTATGACCTGTCGCTCTTTTATTCAATTATGACAAAACTTAAGCCATGCTGTGGCTACCTGTATTAATGGGTGGCTATTGTATATAAATTCATGCTTCTTACTTTGCAAATTCATTCTACTGATGATGCTTTAAGTTAAAGTGAAACGCAACTAATATATTGTTATGCTTGGTTCTATATTGGCAATCGTTTTTGTTCTTAGATTAAGCAGAAACTCCGAACGTTATTCTCCGAAATAAAAGCAATCCATACCTTACTAGTACAGTGAGATAAATTGGTTCATAATGAGCAACTATAACGCAAGCAAGCATACATTGCTTATGCATATATCAAAGCAACTTACAATTAAATGTGGCATTAAGTTTTGCATTGCTGCAAAAAAATGATTGTACGTCGTAAATTTGTAGCTAAAAAATATTGTTTTTGTCTGAAAGCAAGATTTACCACTAACGACTTGCGATTTATCGCCTGTTATAATTGTGCGCTTATTGGCCTCGATCAGAGCATAGTCACTAAATATTGCACTGTAAGTAATATTTAGTGACTATGATCAGAGATAGCCTAGATCTAGATTATAATTGTAATCGGTGGTTTGTAATCGATTACGTCATTCTCAAATAATCATAATTGTAATGAGAAATCAAATCCAAGGGTTGTAATCATAATCTACTAATTACAAATAATCGAACCATGGCTGTCTACTATTAGGCTAGGCTACCAGTAACAAACAAAAGCGTGAATGCTGAGATGAGAGTATGGTAGTGATGCCGGTTCTAACTACAGAACAGAATGCAGGCACTGGACTTGTTGCAAATGGTAACATGTTTTGACTTTTGAGGCTATGAGAGTAGGTAAATCCAAAATTTATGAGGTTGACAAAGCCATACGACTGGAAAAGTTGACAAAAACATTTCGGTTCTACCAATACTCGTATGTCGGACAGCACCAGTGTTTAGGTTTAAATTTTTTAAAAGAATCTTAGGCGATCACTCGTGTGAGTGTGTTCACTGGCATCGATTTCAGGGAGGTGGCGCTCCCTCGAGTATAACAATCATGGAGACGAAACGTATCTCGCCTCCTGGTTTTGCTGAGTAATTTACATGCTACACAAGCGAGTTAAAAATCAAAAATTATATCAGGAATGGTTTAGTTTATAAATAATAATTAACATGCTAAGTTTGCTTTGTTAGTGGAATCAAATATTTTCGCTAAAACGTAATCAAGCGGGTTAGTAAAATATAACTTTCAGACAATTGTTGCAAAATTGGCAAATGTGACGAGTTGATGATGTGATTTTTTAAGTAATGCAAAGAAAAATCTATGCCACCATTCTTAAATTACAAACTTCAATCGCCGTAATATTTCAAAATATTAATTGAACAGACATTGATGCAAATTGCAAAGTAAAAATCCAAGTGCTTTTATTGTTAAATGCTTACTAAAAAAATATGAAAAGCACTTTGCAATCAGTTGATTGCACAAACAATTTACAATACAATAAAAAAAAATCAAAATGATAAAATTTGAATCGCTTATGCCATACTGAAAGTGAAAAGAACAACATAGAGCTAAACTACTGTCAATTTTAATGCCAATAGACAATCACATAGATACTTTTGTTTAAACCAAAAACATCAATTAGCCCAATAAAGTTTTTTCATGGCGTTCTCGCATTTTTGAAACCAATGTTATTCAGGCATTTGCAGTAAAGCATGCATTATTTCGAATCAATTTATTTCACCTCTAAGAAATTAGTATAAAGCAAGTACTTGTTGACCAAGCCTAAATACGCATCTCTATCGACAATACTATATATTATTATGATGTGATTTATCGTACGTACAGACAGAAATTTTGGAATTCAGATATGTATTAATATTTTTGTGTTAATCTAGCTTCGGTTATCACATAACCTCAAAAAGATCGGTTTATATTTGGTGTAAATTTGCAATTCAAGAGCATGCATTTTTGAACTAAGTTTAAAGTTACATTTCATACGCACGGCGTCCTACTTGCTAACATGCTAGATGGTTGAAACAAACAGTACGTTTGTACGCTAACAATTTTAAATTTCGACTAAACGTGAGAGAATCTGCTCGTCAGAAGGACATTAAAACAACATTTGTCACTTCTGTGAAAACACTAAAAAAACTATCTCGAACAAAATTCTCACCCCCTGTAATTTGCTTTCTTTTAAAAAAAATCGACGTTTGTGTACACTCCTTATTTATGTCTTTTTAAGAACTGAACTTTCTCATGCAATGCTTAAAAATGTATTTCTACATTTTTTGATAGATTCCGACTTCGTAAGAGCTATAATAAAATTATTTCTGAATTTGGCGAAGCGATGTAATTGCAAAAACTGCAAGGTGAAATAACCACAATCGAAAACTAATTACGCGGGTGCGTATTCGTAATCGACGGAATTGATATAATCGAACCATCTTTGGCCTTGTCGCAATGGGCAATGTATTTCTCCAAGAAATTTAATAACTAATGATGCCGAAAATTGCAATGAGTATCATCTATCTACCTGTCCATCTTTGTATATGTTCGGATTAATATGAAATGTTCCGTCCAAAAAGAGATGTTGAACTTGCGATCCATTTCTCCCTGCCCATTGAACATTGGATTCTTTACCAAATATAACAATTCGATCTTGACCGCTAGATTGTCCAGAATCATAGAAAAGAAATTTTCTTTTAAAAATAAAACATACAAAGCGAATCGATATTGTGATTGGCTGCTCAGCAGTGCCGTCGCCAGAGCAAACAAAGTGAGTGGGTACGTACTAGGGGTTGACGTTTACTCCCATTAGTTTTTTTTACGACTTGTAAAATCTTCAACTCCCACATGCAATTTTTCTTTTTTTTGTCTTTTTTTTTACTTTTTTTTTTCTTTTTTCTTTTTCTTCTCGAGCTATCTACTTTTAAACTGCTAAACGCTCTGTATTCAAAGTTTGATCGATTGAAGATATCAGAGAGGACTTGTGCAGGAATGAAATCAGCAATGCCAGGCTGGAAGAATCACCCTCAATCCGGCCCTCCCAAATTTTGAACTTTTAACAGAGCTAGATGGATCAAATTTTCGGTATAGGTAGATATGAAAAATAAACTAAACCCAACAAAATTTGGGGTTCCAAAATCGGGGTTTTATTCAAACAGGGCCCTCCAAAATTCAAATTTTTGAACCTTTTGAGTTGGAGACATGAAATTTTTAAGGTAAGTAACTAAATATAAAAAAAAACAACATAAATTTGACCAAATTTGGGGGTTCCAAAATCATAGGTCCCCCACAAAGGAGGCCGCCAAAATTCAAAACTTTTTAACCATACACGTTAGACAAATGAAATTTTTAGGGTTGACAGTTACGAAGATAAGATAATTTTGATAAAATTTGGGTGTACCAAAATAAGGGGGTCTCCTTAAAATGGGGCTGCCAAAATTCAAACTTTTTAACCACTCACGTTAGACAGATGACATTTTCAGAATAGATAAATATAAGTTAAAGACAAAATATGACAAAACTTGGAGATACCACAATCATGGTATCCCTCTCAAAAGGGGGCCATCAAAATTCAAACTTTTTAACCACTCAGGCTAGACGCACAAAATTTTCAGGATAGGCAAGTACGAAGAAAAGATAACGTTTGACAAAATTTGGGGTTACCAAAATGAAGAGATTCTTCTCAAACAAGAACGCTAAAATTCAACTTGAACCATTTACACTAGACTGATGAAATTTTTAGAATAGGTAAATATGAAAAAAAGATATAAAATTAGGGGATACCACAATTGGGTCCCCCTCAAACTAGGATGCCAAAATTCAAACTTTTTTATTTCTTAAGCTAGACACATCAAATTTTCAGGATAGGTTGTGTTCAGCTAGACACATCAAGGAGAGACAAAATTAATTTGAGGCACCAAAATCGAAATTCCCTCAATTGGATCCTTCAAAATTCAAACTTTTCAACCATTCAAGCTAAACACATGTAACTTCCAGAATAGGTAAATATAGAAGAAAAACAAAATATGACTAGGTGCCACAATTGCAGAGCCCTCCTCCAATGGGTCCTTCAAAATTTTAACTACTCAAGCTAGACAAATAAAATTTTCAAGATAGGTAAAAATACATAAAATACTGAGAATTTCATACTATAGTGGTCCTCCAATTATGTTGACATCTCTCCTCATTAACTACAAAATCTAAACAAATTAAATCTATTAGATAGGTCAATATAAAATACTGAGAATTTCATACTATAATGGTCCTCCAATCATGTTGACATCTCTTCCCATTAACTGCAAAATCTAAACGAATTAAATCTATTGGATAGGTCAATATAAATCAAAGATAGCTAACAAAATTTGGTGGGCCCCATCAAGGAGACCATGCCATAAGGACCTTTTAAAATTTTTGAATCTTAAATGCATTAGTACTCCAGTTAAACATATCAAATTTTAAGAGTGCTGGTAGGCTAATATTGGAAAAAGATAAAACATGCCAAACTAGGTAATGCTATGTAGGACAATAATTATCCCCAAAGATCATGTTAATTATAGGGTGTATTGAAACCTGTGATGGTTTACAAAGTTATTCTTATCAACCTGTGACAACTTGTGAGTGAAGCATCAACTAGAGAAAATAAATTTTAATTCTTATTTTTTTGCAATTTGTCAAATAATACAATTCAAGAATGAAGTCTATGTGGCAAAAACATAATTAATTTAATAAAAAACTTAAATAAACGCCTGTTTTAAATTTGCATAATTTTAGCATTTTTTAATTTTAGTTTATGCTGTTGAGAAGGGGGCTTTAATTTTCAAACAATCGGTATGCCAATACTATATGTTAAATAACAATGTGAAAGAGCGTTTTCATAATCATACATGGCTGTAAGTTTCGTTGATGTAACAAAATTTGCTTGTGAGTTGCTGGAATTTTAAAGACCACTTTATGTTATTTCAAATGGAGTGAAAAACTATTAAGAACTCGTAAAAAGTGCTAAGATTTGACATTGTATTGCAAACGGTTATGCAAGCTTTTTGAATGACGTTACACGATTATTTTTGATAACTTCGAAAGATTTAAATTTTGAACTCAAATAACCACAAAGCGATTTGAGTTAGTGAAGCAAAATTTGAAGAGTTGCATTTAAATTATTGATTCATTACATTTTTTACAAATTCATTCAAAGCAATCGCATCAGTATTTTAAAGCTTAATAAAGTTCAGTAAAAGTTGGATAATGCTGTGAAGTCCCCAGATATTGCTTGCGATGTCACGTTCTAGTTTGAGTTTGTGTTCGTGCTCTGTATAAACAAGCTTTTATACTGAAATACGGTACTGGTATATGAGTTAATAAATAATTAAATTGCAAGGTTTACTTTGACCTGGGGCAGGGCAGTACACAGTATATTTTCGGGGAAAAGCTAGCTATGCTAAACTCCTTGAGGGGTAGGGGGAATCGCTTCTACCGCGTTTCGTTGTCTTTGAGTGAGATGTTTCAGATTCTTACAAGACACCCCAACTAATGCAGCCAATGAAGATTGTTGTATTTTCCTGTTGATTAGCTGCAGCAACAAAAAAACAGCAACTGCCAAAATGGTAAATGTACGTTTATTGTTGTCTAAGTGAGGTAGTTTTTGTCATTTCTGAAATGCTATTTAAAACTAAACAAGTTCAATGAATCGTGGGCGCGCGAAACAAGATTTGTACTTAAAGGCAGTGAATCATCCAGCCAATTCCGGTGGTTTACAATAGCTAAAATTGAACTATAATTTTTGATATTTTTTGTTTTGATTTTGGGGCAGCGTTTGCAAAGATATTCAACAAATAAAAAAAGATGTCCCCCCGAAAAAAGTTTTTGAAAACTCTGAGTTTTGATCTTCCTGCCAAAACCACAGTTCTCTCAACTATTAGGCCTACTGTAATCTTATTAAACTATTAGGCCTAACTATCTCCAAACTATTAGGCCTAATAGTTTAGAGATAGTTAGGCCTAATTAGGCCTGAACTATTTAGAAATAAACTATCTCTAAACTATTAGGCCTACCACAGTTCTCTACACCATTAGGGCTACTGTGGTTTTGGCAGGAAGATCAAAACTCAGAGTTTCCAAAAACTTTTTTCAGGGGGACATCTTTTTGTATTTGTTAAATATCTTTGCAAGCGCAGTCCCAAAATTACAACAAAAAGTATCAAAAATTATAGTTCAATTTTAGCTATTGTAAACCACTGGAATTGGCTAGATGATTCACCGCCTTTAATGCATCAAATAAAACCTTGATCGCTGCTGATAAAAACCTTAGCTTTTGCTGGAAAATGAAATCTTCCAAGACGTAACATAAAACCACATTGCCGATTCGGGGGATAAACAGTTGAGAAGAAAAAAAAAGCTCATTCATTAAAAATTTTTACAATATTGTGACTTTGATAACAAATAACTACTGCTTCATAAAAAAAATATGTCGTACATTTTCTGATATCATATTTGCCGGATAAAAGCGCTGAGCATAATTTGTGATCACGTTAGGTGCTTTCAAAAATAATGTCGTAATGTTATTTCTTAATTATCAGAAATCAATTACCAAAGTGTTAGTGTTTTTCCAGAGGCAAATGTAACATTGTAAATTGATATTACTATCAACTCGACTCATTTTAATGCGACTTTGTGAGTTTACCGTGTGGAAGTTTGGTAAAAACTTTTTTTTTTTTTACATAAGTTCGAGTGTGCTGTTAAAAAGCAAGTTACAGAAGCCAGTTAATGCAAGATATTTTTTTTTTTTCATTATCTCAGTGAGCTCCACGGACTTGAAATATTTTCAAGTATTGAATGAAATAACTGTTTTTGAATTTGCATCGCTGCTTTTAATCAGTTATTAACGTAAGCTGCTAATCATAATTAGCGAAAACACTACGCTCAAAGAAGCGATGTATATTGAAAAAGGAATCGTTTTCTCAATGGTTTCTGTCTGTGGTTTCAAAAAATGCTCGATAACGAAAGTTAGAAATATATCACAATAGATTACCACAGTGTTAAAACATTAAAAACTAAAAATCTATAAATCCAACCGTTTGTTTCACCCATAAATGGAATGATATGAGGTAAATCTAAACATTTAATTGTCGATTGCCACTTTTCTAAATTGCTTAGATTTATTCCTGAAATTGGCATTTATGGGTCAAACAGATTGTTGTTTTTTATTTTTTAATGCTTAATGTTTTAATTTTGCAGTGATCTGCTCTCAATGATTTTATTAATTTTATTTACATGGTTGTTGCAGATGAATTTTGTGCAGAAAAAAAAAGCCAACTACGTCAGCTATTGCTTTCACACATTATCATTAATTAGTTGCGCTTAATCTGCTGATCAAATAATGAATAGATTTTTCGTCGTACTACAAAGCAGTGACGTTGCTTAATCGCATGCACGTAAACCAATTGCAGTTATAATTCAAAGTTTTTAGAAATGTACCGGTACTTTATAATGTAAAAATTTTTTTAATTGTAATTTATTTTGAAAATCATACTGTCTTCGTACATGAAATCAACAGAAAGTTCTACAAAATGCATTACGAGACATTGGCTCCAAACGTTTTCGTTATTAAATTTTTACCCCAAGTGTACTGTAATTCCAAATTAAACCAAAATTTTTTTAATGTAAGCTGGTTTTTACAAAATCCAATCTTGAAAAATACTTGCAATATTTTAAACTTAGAAAAGCCAGAGTACTCGCATAAAAATGAGTGAAGAAGGTCATAGTAATATCAATTTGTCATTATACTTTTGGTGCTGGAAAAAGTTTAAAATCTTGATAAATTTTTTGATAAAAGTTCACTTGCTACATTATTCTCCAAATAAGGGCGGATCACTAGATTATGTTTTTGTCCACTTATAACTTAGCTTATAGCATACGCGCTCATGAGAATGCGATACGCTTTTTGCTGTACATCGGATATTTTCAGTTGTTATTGCAAAACTGATCGAATACCGCTATGATAAAATATACATACCGGTACTTGTACAGGTCGTTCTATACTTTGCGTTGCTGCATGCTTAACTTGTGAAGATATTTTAGACTGTTCTACCAACACTGGATTTTCACCATGATTGTGGTGAGTGAGTGATTTGATTACCTGGATATTGCAACTATAGTTTACAAACGTAGTAATTGACATTAACTACATCACAATACTGTACTAATTAGTTGCACAAAACTGATTAAACCACATTTTAAATTGCATTATGATCAAATTGCAGTTGCTGTTTAAGCCAATAACAATATTGTAAAGCTTTAAGTACCTGTTGAATGAAAACATACAATGCTTTATTTTAATAAGAACTAGTAAATTTGTGGTTGCGGTCAAATATTTTTTTTAATTTTTCAAATTTTTATTACCGGTTACAGAATTTAAACTTTAAAATTTTAACCTTCTTTACAGGAGGGGGCTTTTTTTGCCACAACTTGCTGTACTTTTTTGGCACGCTGTTCTATGTCTTTCTGGCACGCTATGTCTTCATTACCAACCCAGAATTGCAATTTTAAAAAATTGCTTTATGAATTAGAAGTAGTTATCCTACTTCACATAAACACAATTTAAAAATCTTCAACACGAAAATTGCAATGAAAAGGACTGTATTTTATTGACTTAATTAAAAACAGGCTCTGGCATGATCTTCGTAATTTTTTGGAAAATTTTGTTTGAATCAAAATCTTACAAAATGAACTAACCTGATCTGTTGATACATCAGTGTCAATGTGTGCTTTGCATCCTTCCCACCTCAGTCGCATCACCAAAACTTCCTCAGTTTATCTGCACTTAATTTATCAAAAATATAAGTGCATCCATCGTGCACAAACTTTGGTTTATTTCGCTGCGATAACACTTTTACTTCAGCCATACTCAACCTCTTGCAAATGTTGCTCTCACCAACCTCCTTGTAAAACTCATGAAAACGGATGATCGAAGATGTATTTATAGTCACAAAGTTTAGTTTGATGTTTTTTTGGTGTTGCAATTTTTTTGATGTAGCAATTTTTGTTGGGCAAGTAAAATGACTTTTTTAGTAGAACAATTAAGGTGATTAAGAATTTGGCAAAAATTGATTTTAAAGCTGGGAGGAATTTTTCCGTTTCGATTCAAACCTTAAGATTTGTCAGAGAAGCATTGTAAACTTTCCAAATTGCACTGACAATGTTACTTTGATGCATGCCGTTGTCAATAATTCTTACAGTTACCAATAGATTGACTTTTAATGATCATTCCTAATGGGTAATTGGGTTTCAACGTGCAATGCGTGTTGCAGTGGGGGCAAAACGTAGATTTAAGTTTTTTCCTTAAATCAAAAAGCACATAAACAATATTAATTGATCTGAATAGTTGCCACCTGGATAAAGATGCTTTGCGTCTTTCCCCATCAGCTGTCGCAATGCCAAAACTTTCTTATTTTGTAGGAAAAGCATCGAAAAAATTTTCTCTTGCACAAGATTGCTTTTTCTTATTAATTACTCAAATTTAAAACAATACTAGTCACACCAAATTGACCGAACCATTGCTTGAACGCTTTTTTTATGACTTTTGATGATTTTCAATCCACAAAATTTTTGGGTCGTACTTATTTTGTAAGGATTCATTTGTCTCCACGAGACTGCGACATTGTGAGTTCTGTTGCATGCGACTCAAACGATCAATAACTAATATTGCATGTTTTTAATGATTTTTTTCAGCCATTAAATAGCTCTTAACAAATGTTGATTTACGGATTTTTTTTTGTTTGAAAATGTCAGCAAAAAACATTTTAACAGAAGGATAAAAAGATATGCCTGAATTGGATATGACCATTTAAATTTGATGCTTCGTAAAATGAAACAATAAGGAAAGAGTAATCACATCAAATCGGCGTAGCCATAACATGGAGATCAAAAATAAACTTGTCATTCAATTTCAAATACAAAGTTGAAGTGCATTGTGCAGTACAATATTTACATTAAACATTCTCAAAGGGGGACAGCGGTCTTTGCCAGTATTCTCGTCTTGTATAACCTCCATAAACTATGCTTTTTCAAATCAGGGCAAGTGCAGTAAAACCTATTGCGTGAATGGTACTGATAAGTATGTGTTTAGATTTGCAATTCTATACCTTTAGCTTGTAAGTTGCTCCTAGTGTAATAACAGCATCAATACTTGCAACGTAAATAATGCTTTTTTGTCGATACTGAGTCCATAAACACAATAACCACATAATTTGCTTGATTATTTATTTCACTATGGTAGTTAGTGACTAAAAGTATGCATCCTGTTGGTTGCATGTGACATATAGAATTTGATTACTGCCATAACAAATCGTTTCAATGCTGACGCAAGGTATGATTTCCATATTTTATATAAATTAATTTTTCATACTTGCCGGACGCAAGGAAAAAAAACAAAGAAAAAGGCGTTAATAATAAAAAACAAACAATTATTTTAATTCCAAGGCGAGTTATGATTTCCGTATTTTGTACTAATCAGTTTTCTGTTCTTGCCGTATGAGAGAAAACAGCGTGAATCGTAAAAAAACAAACAATTAGTTTAATTTAATGGCGAACTATCTTCTATTGTACTTAGCGTGAGAACCATCTATTGCTCTGAATGGGATTAGCGAGAGAACCTTCTATTGTTCTTAGCTCGACAAGCACTATTAGCACCTTCGACAGTCACTGATTTCTGCTGTCAGTTGGTCTGGAGGTGAGTTTGTTCAGCGGTCAGTTGGTTCGCGGTCAGTTTGTTCGTGGTCAGTTTGCTGCGGTTAGTTGTCCTAGTTTAGAAACACATAAGTTATTAAATAACTCTAAAACCATTCTTTTTAGCTTAAAGATAACAGTTTTATTGGATTTGGCATGGTCAAAAAAAGGGGGGGGGGGGGGTAGCAATTTACTGCATCCTCTAGGTCAACTTTAAGCGTTAGAGGTCAAAATCACTCATGCGTATCCTCAAAATTCACTTCTTTGCGCAATTTTAAAAAGGTCATATCTCAGGAACTGCTTGTGCTAGAATGGTGAATTTTTTTGCAAGCAGGTTTTTTAATCTGTTGTTGTAGTAGCGCATATTTATCCTGTCACCAGACAGCATCAGACGCTAGCTTATTGGACAATCCGCACACTTTTCATTACAACAACTACTTCGTGATTGGAGGAATCCGCACCTGCTTAGGAGTTTCAGATGATCCAATGTTTCTGTGGAGTTCTTCAAATTCTTGTCCACTGAATTTGCTGCTTGTTTGAAGTCACCAAGCAGAAATAATCATTGTAAAGCGTTTTATTCAAGGACGTAACAACGTGACCAGGGTGTGGGTTGAACCCAAACCATTCGATCAGGGTCGTCGTCAAAACGACTCCTTTACCCATTCGACCACGCTGTCGACTAAATGCTCTACACCTATGCCAAGTTTGGAGAAGATTTTAGAACTTGGGTTGACATTTCACAAAAAAAAAATAAATTAAGCATGGATTGACCCTGATGATAATAAAAAAAATGCAATAAAAAGACAAAAAAAAAGCAGAGTAAGGAGCAAATGTAGTCTTGAGAGTGCAACAAGTACAAGTTGACTGGTAAAAAAAAAACTATACATAGTCAGGGGTAGGGCTATAAGTTTCTATTAAGGGTTGAAGTTAAAAATATTAAGGGAAGAGTAACAGCTTGCTATTTTATAACTATGACATTAATTAAGGAGTACACACCATCTGATTCCCAGCACCACCGGGTTAGCCTCTTAATCTTATTTGCAAAAATGTACCAAAAGAATGCATGTAAATTAAACACATTCTCCAGACCATAAAAACCACCCAAGGTACCAGAAGCGCTTAACCCTTTGAGCGCTGAATTATTTTTTTAAGGAAAATAATGTTTTGCAACTTATTTTTAAACAGTTCTGTAAGCTTAACCTTTTATTTTATACCCAAACAATGTATATAACATTTGTAGGACATAAGTAGGACTATCAAAAAATCTTATAAAATTTGATCACTGTCACTAAGTTAAGGCTAAGAATACTTTGGTTCACTCCCTGAATTGCTATCAGCTGCTACCATTTCAAAAGCTTAGTTAAGAGTGTAGTAATTGTTATCCATTTCCAAACCATAACTTCAACCGCAGATATTAGCAAAAACTTCAATTGCAACCTATAGAACCCAATAGTTTATTGGAAAGCTGGTTTCTTAACGAGCAAAATGATATCTAACTTGGGGGATTCTCGCTTTCGAAACTAAAGCAGTATTGTTTGATATTTGTAGGGAAGCCTTGTGGCAAAATTGTGGCAGCCGCGCTCAAAAGGGTTAAGAATTTGAAGGTGTATATCATGCTCAGGTGCGCATTGCATTTAATCTTTTGCACTTTATATAACAGATATAACAGATTAAAAGCAATAAAGGCCATAATGATACTGCGCCAGAAGTCCAAACTTTATGATTTCCAAATTTATGGTACTACAACTACATAGTCACAATCACTTAAAAATATAGCAATCCATTAATATCTCCAAAGTTATCAATTACTTACCTTTTGTTTTTGAAGAAGTAGTATACATTACCGTAAAAAGTCCAAACGTTACGAAACCCAAAAGCACTTCTGGCCTCCTCCACTAATGCCAGCTGTCATTTTGTTGATGACTCGGTGATGGATAACTTATCCACATTCTCTTCCTGAGATTTCAGGTTCTTCTTAGAGCTGTAGATGGAGTCCCACACTGACCGCCTCACAAACTTGATGATGATGGGGAATGTGTCCTTTTTCCTAGAAGGAAGAATATGGCAAGTATCAATGTCAAAGGTCTTAATACAGTGACTTAGTCCTAGCCTAAAGTTAAGCTTATTTACAACAAAAGGTTCAAACTCAGCATTGGTACTCTCCTTTTTCGGAATATCGCGACATCCATGTAAGATTAAACAGTTGCGCCGACTGTACTGCTCCAGGTTATTGATGGCTCTTTCGTTCTCGTTAGTTTGTCGTGCAATCTCCTTCATGGTGGTTTCAGGTTAAATGATTTGTTCCTCCATTTTCTTGAGCTGTTGACCCTAGATTTCAAGATTTGCACTGTCTGCAGGCCTAATTGTTTCGATGTTATCTGAAATAAATGAGATCTTATCAGCAGCACTAGAGAATTTTGCATCTAAATATTGCTTTGCATACGTTTTTTGAGTAGCCTTGAATTCTAAGACCTCAGCCATGACCTTCTCAAGGCTACACTTACCACTACCAGTTAAAGTTCCAGCCATTGTCTTTGTGAGCCTGAATAATTCGCAACTTAGTACACTATTTTGACAAAATTAGAAATATGATATCTAGCCTAGGTTTATAGCCTACTGTTAATAACTATAGCTAGTTCTACCAATCAACTTAATTCAGTCTTAACCAATCATCTTATTCGAATAGAATCAAATCAATAATTCAGAAAACGCAAAATGCATTTTGATTTCTATGCTATCTAAATCTCAAAAAGGAACACAAGTCCATGTTCAACTATCTAGAACCTACATTGCATATTTGCAACGTGGGGGGTTACATGGTTAACAATCATGTGAATTAAGTCTTCCTTGTACAAGCTGCTATTAATCAACAAATTAATGCTATGATTATTATTCTTGTTTTTTACATGATTTGTAAGTGAATTTAGGCCAGTTACATCTCAGTAGCAAAAATTTGTATTCTTTTCAGTAACTACAATAACTACAATGGCTGGTCAGTGCTCATTGCATTAATTTCAGTTCCTTGAATGTCCACAGTAATAAAATATCATTGTATACTGAGGAAAGTTTCAATTTGAAATTTGTGTAAATGTTTTACAATGTTAACATTGCATTTAATGTTTCATAGTTGTATTATGTGGAATATATTTTCAATACTAAATCTTTACTCATGGGTGGAATGGTTTACATTTCGTTAATACTTAGGAAAGCAAATAGTTCATTGCTGTAGGTGTTAAATTTGAAAAAATGTAGCTTAACATGGCAGGCAAAAGATGTAATTGTAGAGAAGGTTAGTTTTAATTATCTTTGATCAAAAATTGTGTGCCTTATGATTTTTTCAAGTGCAAAATGCTGTAGAATCGTTTTTTTGCTTCCTAAACCCTGAAAGTGTATTTTATACCAGTGAAATCATAAGCTTAACATCAAAGTTTTGAATTACCGTATATCCCCGCTTATAAGCCTATCTCGCATATAAGCCGACTCAATGAAAACAGCCCTAAAACGGTGATTTTATAAAATCCGCATATAAGCCGACCCTACAAATCGTAACGCGTTGTACGCACCCTACCACAGCAAAAGGTTGCAAAAAATAATAAATGAAAATGATAACCATTATTTTTATGTGTATGACCAACCAATCACTGCTTGGTATTATCATGTGATTGAAAAAACTAATAACGCAACAGCGTCCAAGCGCACATGCTGCTTTGCGTGTGTGCATGGATGCTCTTATTGTGAGAGAAAAGGAGAAAAGAACAGAAAAAAGGCAAATTGCGCGGGTATTGTTGCATTTAGCATGGTTGAGTTGTAGTTACTTCAATTAAGTTACCATAATGTCATTTTGCTTGAGTACGATCCGAGTTATGCGCATACAAGCCGACTCCTTAGTTTGGTAACTTTTTTTTGGAGTTCTAAACTCGGCTTATATGTGGGGATATACGGTAAGTACTTTTTAAGTATAACTGTTGCTTTAGTTTTTCAAATTCGATCAGCTCAGATAGTTTGAACTAGATATTCCTTGTTTTTCTTAAGCATCAAACAAAAGTTATAGTTGCTATTTTTGTGGTATATCGCTGACAAATTGACTCCTCTAGCATCCACAGCATTTTGCACTTGTGAAAAACTCCAAGCGCACAAAATCTAGTCAAGTATTAAACTAAGTTATACTAAGCTACATTTTTTTTTATTTAACACCCACAGAATGAATTGTTTGCTGTGCAAAGTAATAACAAAATGTAAACCATTTCACCCTTAAGTTAAGATGTAGTAGTGAAAATACATTTGAGTCACTCCATGCTTACCGTATATTCTGGCGTATAAGACGACCCTTAAAGTGCAAAAAACCACCCTTAAAAATTGGAGTCGTCTTATACAACTGATATAAAAGTCATATCTTAATTTTCACATAAAGATTTTTTTACATGAAAATGCGTTGGTGCGTAAAAATAAAGAACGTGCCAGAAAAGTATTTTTTTTACATCAATAGCGTATTTTCCGCCTAATAGCAATAAGCCGATTTTCTGGACCTAATTTTTTAACCTAACTTTCTAACACTTTGCACTATTTTGCACTTTGTACTACCTATTTACACTTTGCACTACCATATTTTGCACTTTGCGCTATCGGTACCGTATTTAAAACAGATAAAATTTGCACTTTCGCTTCAAATTGGCACAAAATTTTGTAATGTCGAGCGCCGGATTGTCATGGCGCTGCGCCGCTCCAATCAAATTTTCTGCCTTGGTTAATTTGGCGGTAATATGGCAAAACGTGCATTGATGCGTAAATTGGAGAAAAAACGAGAGAATAGCATCGGTATTAGGAAAAAAGTGTGCATTGATGCGTAAAAAATGTCACTTTTGTCAGAAAAACATGCAAGAATTTAGCAGTTGTCTTATACAACCAATATATGATAAATGTACAAAATTTTATTCAAATTCTGTACCTCGTCTTATCTGAAAGTCGTCATATATGTCAAAATATATTCAAAAAATTTTAAATGTGTTGTAACCATGTTTTGGTATAATTTTTTTCGATATTAGGAAAAAAGTGTGCGTTGATGCGTAAAAAATGTCACTTTTGTAAGAAAAACATGCGAGAATTTAGCAGTTGTTTTATACAACCAATATATGATAAATGTACAAAATTTTATTCAAATTCTGTACCTCGTCTTATCTGACAGTTGTCATATATGTCGAAATATATTCAAAAAATTTTAAATGTGTTGTAACCATGTTTTAATATAATTTTTTTGTTTTTTAGCTGAAGTTGTTGAAAAAAAGTTATTGAATAAGAAAAACTTTTGAATACCTAAAGTAGTTTTCAAGTTAGCGCATTTTGAATTTTTGGCCACAAGAGGGAGATTTTGCTCCCGAGTGTTGAAAATAGTGTTGTAATTCCATTTTTTGAGCAATCTGATGCCTGAAAATTGCTGCATGGGGGTTTTTGGGGTCAAGCAATTCTTTTCTGATTACAAAATTACAAAAATATGAATGCCTTATGATGAAAACTCAATTTTGTCACTTGAACCCAACTTCCAGGATAAATTTTGGGGTGTAGGCACATTGCTGCGACAAAATATATTTTTTTCATTTGAATGTACATTGCACATGTTTTTTGAAAATATAACAGTTTTTTATTTACTTTTATTGGCTTCTGAACTGTAAAAGATTTTTGTTTGGATAGCTATTTCTAGTAAACTTGCAATATTATTGATTGCATCACCTTGAAAAATGGCAGAATTCTCTGAAAAACAAGCATTTTTGTGTGACTCAACTATGATATATTATAAAGTGTGCATAATATGTAAAGTATCACTTTCCAGCATTTAAAGTTAACTTTAGAAAGCCTGGACTTTTTTCTTCTAGAAAGTTGAAAGGGGCAATTGACCCCTAGCACGTAATATTGCATTTCTAGGTCACTTCGCTGATGGAATAATCCTAGTTTATGTTTTTTCTGAAATCAGTTAGCAACAAACAATTTTAAACATTATTTAATTAACACTCTTTTCGGTATTTTGAATGTCTAGGGTGGCTTAAGTCCCACAACAATGCTGTAATTTAAGGGTTGTTTTTTGTTTTTAATATAAGCATAGCAGGCAAGGTCTGTTTCTGTAAGCATAACAAGCAAGGTCTTTAGACATATCAGGCAAAGAAAGCAAGGTGGGCATAATAGGCACAGTAAGCTTGTTAGGATGAGCAGACTTAATAGGCTTAGTCAGTATAGTACTGCTAGTAGGCCCGACGCCAGTGTAGTGCACTTGGGGGCATAAACAATTTTTGGAGGGGCGTGAAGTAATTTTGCCCTCAAAGTCAAGGTTAAAGACCACCATAAAAAAAGGCCTTTATAGCAAATTCCCCCCTTCTCGTGGCTGCCGGGTTGGTTACTTTCTTTCGGGGCACAGGTCTTGCCAGGAGGGCTCTTCTTTCGCTTTGGGGGGGACGACGGGGTCTTTTGGTGTGGAACTCTCTTTTTGCTCTGAAATTCGGGATTAAACACAGAAAAAAAAAACAGGAAAAAAGGTTTCCGTCGCAAAATCTTAGGCTGTTACATGGTGTTTACTCGATTTGACCTTTTTTTGTCCTAGAAGAAAACTTCACTAACTTTTGGAGAGCACAAGCAGTGATTTGGAGGGGCACAGCCTCGAAATGCCAGCCCATGTACTGGGCTTGTTACTTTCTTTTTGGGCACAATTTTTGCTTGGGGAGCAAATACCTCACTTGCGGGGCACAAGCAATGATTTGGGGGAGGCATGGCCCCAAAATGCCCCCCCGTGGTGCTGGGCTTGCATAGTAGTCTGAGTAGCTATAGTACACATAGTGAGCATAGTAGGCTTGGTAGACATGGTAGATGTAGTAGGCTTCATAGATATGGTAAGCAAGCACAGTAGGCATATTCGGCAAGGTAGGCATAGCCCTAGCATGGGATGATAAAACCCTTACCCTACTATGCCTACTAGAACAACCGGTGTTTGATTTGGTTTATCTTGCTTTTGCTGTGAAGTAAGCAATATCTGCTGCTTGATAAATTTTGTAATTGGCTGCTGGAAGTGGTACCCGAAGCTTATTACAAACAGATTGACAAATTTTTGTATAAATAATGCCACGTAGCAGTGAGCAAGTAATAGCAGTCTTTAGTACATAATAAGTTATTATTGCTGTGTGATATCGTATTGAAAGCATTTTTCGCAAAGTGGTTTGAAAGCCAGCTCAAAAAACTCCGTGCTATGGAATTCAGAAAACGTTTATGGTTGCTGTATTTATTGGTCACTGGTTTGGAAATTGCTGTCACTATTTTTGTGGCATATGTTCAACACCAATCTGCAAAGAATGTGTTAAATTGGAGTAGAAGTGCTGTATGTTTTTGAAGCTTTATACAATCATGTGGATGTGGGGTCGATTGACTCCTTTGGGCTTCAGTGTATAACTGCAAAAAATTGCACCACTTTTTTATTGAAATTTTTTGTTAACTTATTTCAGGTGTGTAATAACCAAACTAAATAAAAGTCAAAAAATCTCAATCTGTTATGTTAAGTATGTGTTGTGTATTTTAGAAAAAACAAAGTAAAAAGAGTCAATTGACCCCTTTAAGCCTTCTAGGGTTGAAAGAAGAGAAACAGCATTGTGACTTTGTGCAATTTGCATCATGTATAGTAGCTACCAGTACTGATTACTGGTACGTACACTCTCATGGGTGCTAGATTAGTTAAGGTGCCTTTGATTAGTACTCTTGAAAGAGACAAACTTTTACTTTAAAAGCAAAAAACAGCAATCGTGTTTGATGTACACAATAATTTAGGCAAAGAGGTTGATTTGCAGAACCATATCAAAGCAATAAGCAGCAACTTTGTTGGATTTAACAGTTTTATTAAAAGCAAAACATATCGAACGTTTTTGGCTTAAAACAATTAAGCCCTCCTCAGGATATTATAAATAATAATACATAAACATCTGTAAAGGAAATAGAAGCATTACGGCAACATAAATCATGTATACCTGACTAATAACGTACATTATATGAGGAAATACCGTATTTATTCGAGTATAAGTCGCATTTTTTGTACCAAAATATTGCCAAAAAAGTCAGGTGCGACTTATACACGAATATATGAAGTGCATTGTATGCAATACAAAATTTTTCTGAGATATTTTCATTCTATTGCTTTTTACACTATTGCTATTCATATGATCACATTACTTATCGCCTATCCACTTGAGTCACATTACATTGCATCACTTGCCACCCTCATGGAATGTTCCAGAGGTAAACTGGGACTGTTTGAGGACAGTGACAGCAGTGATAACTTCAATGTTTTTTAATCTTTGTAATGTAACAGCAATGAATGAATAATGTTTAATAAATTTTTGTCCTGTTTTTCATGTCAAATATGAGGGTGCGACTTATACACGCATGCGACTTATACTCGAATAAATACGGTACTTAAAATTATTATCTAACAAAATAAAAATGCCTTTCCAGTTTCGGAACAAAGCAATCAGATTAAAATTACAGTCAAACAAGCAACAGCATAAAGTTTTTAGCGTGAAATAAACCAATTCAGTTAGAATAACTATTAATGTGATAGTAAAAGTGAATTGAATTAAAGAGAAAATCAAGTCAAATCAAGGTAAGAACTAACTTATGATATTATGACGTAACAGAAAATTTGGGAAATTAGAAAATACCTAGCAAGAAAGAGGCACCTTTAGCTTAAAGTTGCTTATTTAATTTAGGATTTAGTTTTTTAATCAAAAGAGCTTCTTGGATTTTAGTTTCATACTCAGTATGGCAACTTTTTAAAATCTGGAAAGAGTTTACGGTGTACTTTTCCTCACGGCAAATGGCACATGCGCGTATGTGTTCTTTTATAGCGCTCTTTTGCAGTCCAGCTAAAACCAAATGTTCGCAAGCTCTTGCAGCCAAATGTTGGGTAGTCATGCCTACGTCGGCAAGGTTTGTATTACACAAACATCGAAACTGGTACACGACATTGGAGCAGAGAGCATACACTGTTTTTGTTTTCAGCTGGAAGTAGCGATTGATCTTAAATGTATCGTAAACTACTTTTAACTTTAAACCAAATTCCCAATAAACAAGTTCAGACAGACTTTTTGTAAATTGTTTGGATGCAGAACCTATATACGAAACTTTAAAAAAGCAAGTCTCACATTCATCGCTGTTTTCGTTTTCTTGAGTGTGATGGGATGAAAGCGCAAGAAATTTGCGCAATATTTTATCAAAGAACTGTGGGGGGTAATTGTTAGATAAAAATAACGATTTAAGAATTTCAACCTCTTTGAAAAATAACCAATCACTTGAACAAATTAACTTGGCACGGTGAAGCATACAAAACACTAAACCAGATTTCCATTTAATGGGACATATAGCAGCAAAGTTAAGGAATAAACCCATATTAGTAGGCTTTCTCCAGACCCATGTATCAACAGTATTCTCACTAATTTTGATATCAACATCCAAAAATTGCAAAGTGTTTGTGGACTTTTTAATAGTAAATTTAATATTATCATGTTTGCTGTTTAGAATGTTCAAAAAAGATGAACACACATTAACATCATCAAAAACAGCAAACACATC
The DNA here is from genome assembly GCA_963965965.1 of Trididemnum nubilum. Lineage (NCBI taxonomy): Eukaryota > Metazoa > Chordata > Ascidiacea > Aplousobranchia > Didemnidae > Trididemnum > Trididemnum nubilum. The sequence goes on from OZ014476.1 coordinate 24,361,912, forward strand.
ATCAATATAGCGAACATATAATTTAGGGTGACAAGACATTTGATCTTTGAAAATTAACGTTTCCAGGTGTCCCAAAAAGAAATTAGCCATAGTGCAACCAAGTGGAGATCCCATACCAACACCATCTACTTGCTTGCACAGTTCATCCTCGAACAGAAACATACATTCAGTAGCCAGGTGCATCAGCTTCACAAATACCTCTTTAGTAATGTGAGGATGATCATTACGGTCAGAAGAAAAAATGTAATTAGCAATGATATCAATAGTTTGGCTTAAAGGAACGTTAGTAAATAGCGATTTTACATCAAAACTGACCAGAAATTGATTAGATGAGTTAAAATTGAAAGTATTGATTTTGTTTAAAAATTCTTCACTTGACTGAATAATGTACGAATCAGGAATGTGGGGTTTGATGATGGAGTCCAAAAATTTTGCTAGTTTATATTGAGGAGTACCGATCATGGAAATCACAGGTCGAGCTGGATTGCCGTCTTTGAGAACTTTTATTAGGCCATACAATTTTCCAGGATTGCTTCCTGATGGAATTAAGCTTTTGATAATTTCATCACCATAACCTTTTAAATATTTGCGAACATAGTAACGAATTGAATTTTCTTTTGCAATTATTGGATGAATTTTTTGTTCTGTATTAATTTTGATGAATTTAAATTTATCTGCAAGAATGTTGTCTAGTTTAGCGTAATAATCATCGGAGTTCAGTTTTGCCACACCACTTGCAATTTCCAATTTGCAAACTTTGATATCGGTATTATTGGAAAGTGTCTGTAATGTTCTGTGGCGAAATTGATTGCGTTTCGATGCACATTGGTGTTCAGCATTTAAAGCAAATTTTTGAAACAAATATTTAATTTGGTCTTTTGTGTCTTCATGGAAAAATGGAATTCTTAGTTTTCTTTTAATATTTGAAAATAACTGTTCTGCATAGATTTTTAGAGAAGCCAAATTCAATTTCCAAGGTAATATATGATGATCCAAACCAAATCGTAAAACTTCTTCTTGTAAAGTTAACTTCTTGGAACTTAGATTGATAATACATTTTGGACTGCGGATTCTTTGTTCACGCCAAAAATTGTAAATGCCAATGATGTACACTTTAAAGCAAAATTTTTTCTGTTTTGCCTCTCACGCCGACAGTGTGTAAATATGTGACCAACAAAACTTGCATAGGGAGCGTTAGTCATTAGCAAATAATATCATCGAAGCATTTCACAGTAGATTATCACAGGATTAAAACATTAAAAATTAAAACCTGTAAAACCCAACAGTGTCTTTTACTTGTAAATGGTATCATCAGGGGTAAATCTATATAATTGTTTGAAGATAAATCTAAAAAATTGTCTGGAAATTTGTAAAAAACAATTGTTTGGATTTACCCCTAATGATTCCATTTGTGGGTGAAACAGATTGTTGGGTTTCGTAGGTTTTAATACTGGGGTAATCTACTTTGCTCTAAGTGTTTGTTATTGAGTACTTTTTGAAACCCTGATATCAACTACAGATTGGAACATTTCACATGGTTTACTTAAAGCAAATGAAGTAATGCTTAACGAGTAGTTGCTGTTTTTTTTTTTTTTTATTGTATATGAGTTTATTGAGTTCAATTTTTCTGCTGTAAATTGTTTTGTGGCATAAATTATCTTCCAAAATACTTCCAAGGAAACATGGATTTAGGTCATCTACAACTGTTCTATCTACAACAGGGCTGCTCTAACTGTGGTGCACGGGTTGCATATGCGGCCCCGTGCAGCAACTTTTTACTGCTTTTGATTGTCTCAAGAGTTAACTTAAAGTTTCTTTTGATGCTTGCAATTTTTTCACCTTAATTGTTTTTGTGGAGTTTGTTGATGCTAGTTTTTTTTTTGGTTGACAACTTCGGTGCAAGTACTTTAGTAAGTAGCAAATTTGTGTTTCATCGACCATTACATTAGCTATGGAGATAGAAGTGGAGTTGAGGACACAAGGTGTTGTGTTTTTGAGAGGAAACATAAAGATTTAACAAGTTAGCTAGTAACTTAGGTGAACTGAAGGCATGAAAATGGCACTCGCTTATATAGGAAAATACGCGGCAAAAATACTGCAGGCAAAACGGAAAGCAGTTGAAGCTATAAGCAATAATTAATTTAGCAAACAGCGCACTAGTACAGGAAACACAGGTTAAAAGTTAATGCAAAAGTTCACGAGGTCACAATAACAAGAAATGAAACTCATGCAAAACTCAGGATCGAATTCCTAGTGCACAATGCAAAATGAAACAACACAACACCTTTTTGAACAAGTAAAACAAACACAAAGGGAGTTTTAATAATTAGTCAAAGCAAAACCATAGAAAATCCTTTGCTTTTGGGCCCTCTTTAATCGTCATGGATTAGAAAGGCCATAAACCGGGTGAATGTGGTAAAGTGTTTGTAGATTCTTGAACTGAAGATTCTGGTTCATCTTGACTAGAAGATTCTGGTGCTTTGAATTTGGGGTGTTGTCAATGTCAAAAGTGAAGTCCTTGTATGGTTCATCATCTTCGGTTGAAGGATATTGTGGGTAAAGTTGATCAATGTGACGTCGCCAGATGGAACCTTATGGAACTGTCTGAACTTGAAAAGTACAATTGCCCGTTCGTTTGACGACCATGGCTGGAACCCATCTCAAATTTTTAGTTTGTTTTAGACCAAAGTTAAGTGTGTAGCAAGGATCACCTGCTTTGAAATTGTGGATCAAATCATCATTTGAAGAACTTGCTCTTGTCTGCTTGCCTTGCATGATGTGAGCAGGTGAGGGTAATACTGCATTCAATTTTGTGCGTAATTGTCTACCATTAAGTAGCTGGCTAGGGGAGAATCCACTCTCTGTCGATGTGCGCCTGTATTGACGCAGAAAGTCCAGCAAGGTTTTCTTTGGAAGTTGCAAAGATTTCCGTAAAGCTTAAAAGTCTGCAGTAACTGCTCAGCTGCTCCATTGGTTGATGGATGGTATGGAGCTCCTGTCAAGTGGATGATCCCTCTCTCTTTGCAGAACTGTTTGAATTTTTCGAATGTAAAGCACGGAGCATTTTCAGTAACGATGGTATGTGGAAACCCGAATTGTGAAAAGTTCTGCTCCAGTAAGTCAATTGTACTCTTTGAGGATATGGACTGGGTAGGACGAATAGAAGAGTATTTGGAGTGAGCATCCACCTGCACCAACCAATTAGAACCCATGAAATTAACTGCATGGTCCAAATATAAGCCACTCCATAGCTTTTCTGGTACCATCCACAGATGGATTGGAGGCTTGGAAGGTCGGTTTTGATGTTCAGAACAAGGTATGCAGGACCTGCAAAGATCAACAATATCGTCATCAATATTTGGCCAACAAACAGCGGTTCTGGCAAGCTGTTTCATTGTTTTTGGATACCAAAATGTCCTTCATGAAGTAGTTTGAGCACTTGAGGGCGATGTGTGCTTGGAATCACAACTCTGGTACCTCTGGTACCATACAGCAAACATCCATGTAGTGTGCTCAGAGAATCTGCAAGTTTCCGATATTTTTCAACATCGATGTTGTTGTTCTTTTGCGACCATCCTTCTCTTGTGAAGCCCATGACTTGAGGAATGGCAGCATCCCTTGCTGTTCCCTTCTGCAGGGCCACTGGATCTAATGTTCCCATCTGAAAAATAAGAGTCGAAATTGCACAAACAACATCAACATCACCTGCACTTTCCTCCTCGTCAAAAAGTTCATCTCCAAGTGGGAGATAGCCCAAAGCATTTGCATTTTGATGGTCAGCAGTCCTTCGATATTCAATCTAAAAATCAAATTGGTTTAATAAGTACAATGCCCAACGGGCCAAACAGTTTGCCACCATTCTTGAAGACTTCTTATTGCCATACATGGCAAGTAGAGGCTTGTGGTCAGTAATCAGCTTAAACTTTTGACCAAACAGATACTGGAAAGACTTCTTGACAGCAAACACAATTGCCAAAGCCTTTTTTTGGATCTGACTGTAATTCCGCTGGAATTTGGACAAAATCTTAGTGTTCTAAAGGGTTTCTATTCAAAAGCAACAGTTACCAAAGTCTTCTCGATCTTCGAAGTCTTCTGGCTTTGTTATTGCTTGACTATAATCTATCAATCAAACATCTATTCAGGCTATTCCTATCTATTATCTATCTAAAACTATACTAATTACCTTATCGTTCTTATTCAAATAGAATTAAAAAACAAAAGCAAAGTTAGTGTAAAATAGTGGCAACTTGCCGAATATGTGCTGCTAATTCCAGAACCGACTCACTCGGTTTGTGTTGCATCTCACTCCAAAACTTAAAACGTTCTCGTACAACAAACCGTTTGGGATTGAACTAGTGCTTCATGCAAGTCTCAATTTCGGTCATAGTAAGTTCGTTAATGCTTTTCGGGGGTGTCTCCTGAGAAGCTAAATTTCACAACAGTTTAACATCGTTGAAGGCTGATTAGTTAAGAAAATCTGAGCCTTTCGATCATTGGAAACAGAGTGAGCGCTGACAAATGTGCAGAATCTTGCCCAGTAATCTGTCCAAAGTTCTGATGACGAGTTGAACTGCACAAAACTGGAGTAGCGCCCTGCAAAGAAGTAGAAGCAACAGTGTTAGTTTTATCTACCGCACTCAATAGAGCTTCCATTTGGGGGTTGTAACGGGATTCCTGGCGCTCAAGTTGTTTCAGAAAATGGCGTTCCTGATTCTCTGTCTACTCCCTTTGATTCTCCATCTGCTCCTTTTGATTATCCTTCTGCTCCTTTTGACCTGTGATCTGTTGTTGCATTAGCTCGATCAGTTTCTCCATGCTCGAACCTCCATCGCTTGTTGCTTGTAGAATTTCGTCGCACGTACACGCAGCAAAACTTCGTTGAACATAGCTACAGCTTCGTTGTGCAGCATCTCATCCTTGTCGCCAACCAATCTGTTATGTTATGTTTTTTTAGTGGAAACATAACAATTTAACAAGTTAGCTAGTACCTTAGGTGAACTGAAGGCATGAAAATGGCACTCGTTTATATAGGAAAATACGCGGCAAAAATACTGCAGGCAAAACGGAAAGCAGTTGAAGCAAAAAAAGCAATAATTAATTTAGCAAACAGTGCAGTAGTACAGGAAACACATGTTAAAAAGTTAATGCAAAAGTTCACGAGGTCACAATAGCAAGATGTGAAACTTATGCAAAACTCAGGTTCAAATCCCTAGTTTGCAATATAAAATGAAACAACACAAGGCTCAAGGCCAAGGATACAAAAAAACTCGAGGCCAAGAACCAAACTTTCAAGGACAGATCCTCTCGATTCCAAGGACACAACGCACAAGTGCTCTCCAAAAAAAGGTCTTCGCGCAAATAAATTTCGAGACAGTTCAGACTTTTTCTAAATAAAAGAAAGATGCTTCATAAATTTTCTGCGAGGTCTCTGCATACTCTGAGACAAAAAACAAAAATGGTCATGATCTTGACCCATTTTCAACAAATTAAAAAACAGTGCTGTCTTCGAGCCGAGGACAGGATGTTTTCGAGGACATGCAGGCTTCAAGGCCTAAGACTTGACCTTCGAGGCCAAGAGCTTGACCTTCAAGGGACTTCAAATTGTGTCCTCGAGGCCAAGGACATTCTCAAGGACTTCACCTTTGATGGAGAACCATAACTATTTTCATTTGTAAGAATAAAAAGTATCGTTAAGCGTTCCCACCTGTTTGCTCCTAAGTATTTTCATTTGATTATTAATATTTTTATCACTGAACAGTTTACTTTCCAATAATGAGGGTCGCAGCAGTATACCGTGTACTGTAGTTTGTACAAGACGCATTCAGAAGTGCTACAATTGATGCACAGGCATTCTGGTAGTTGAAGCCTCCCTCTTTTCACAAATATGCTAGCTGAAGCCTCCCTCTTACCCAAGAGTTTTACCCAAATATGCTAGCTTTTGAATGTGTTTTGGACCTCGTAAAGTGGGGAAATGAATTGATGTAGCAATTCAGTTCTTTGAAATGGCTCTAAAAAGGTGAACAATTTCTTTCAATGGCATTAAAACTGAACTAAACTGTTAGAAAAGCTATTTTTTCATAATTGTTGTTACATTTTATTCACCAAGTTGTCTTGGCCAGGAGGCAGCAAAGGGACGTTTCGGTTTTTGATAAGTAATCATAAAAACCACCCAGCATCTGGAGAAGTTTATGCTGCTCTTGATGCATTTTTATTGCGCAGCAGTTTATTAAACTTGTCAGGTGCTGGATACTGTTGAAACTTTGACTCAGAAAAATGTTAGCTTTGGCTCAAGCCCTTCCCTAAGCAAAATCTGGATATACTGGTGCAGTGTTCTATTTGTTGTGTAAGAAAAAGAATTATATTTATTGTGTAAGAAAAGGTTCTATCATTAAATAGAACAAACTTTAATTTTTGGTAAACATAAAATGAAGTATTATAAGTCAACTTTGGTGAAAAAAATTATTTAATTTGGATTGAGGACAATACGAAACTTAAGATGTGCAGTAGCCTGGATAAAAATTATCCAAACGTTTTATAAGAATTGTGTGGCTTGTTAAAGGCCAGCAAAATGTAATGTGGCCTGCTCTTGAAAAACTTTGGGCAGTAATGGGCATACCAGATCTGCAATTTTCCATGATTTTGTTAAAGATATTTTCTAAAAGATCATAGGCCTACAGATTTTAAAAAGCAGTTTAGAGCTATAGAACGCTAATTTCAGTGAGAACTGATAAAAATATACTCTCAAGGATATTCCTTAGGAATACAGGTATAATGAATAGACTATTGACATTGAACTACAGCTGTTTCGTCTTTTGATAAATCTTGTTTGATATTACATGATAGTTAGCTACTGCAAAATAGGAACCTAATTGTTTAGAAAGTTGGTAAATGCTATTAGTAGGTTAGCTCTTGAACTAACTACACAGCATAGTCTTTAACAAGCAATTATTACTTCCCAACTAAAATTAAACTTTCATCAAAAGTGCATGTACACTTTAGACAGGATCATGATTGACTGAGCTATTGGTGGTATTATAGAACCATTTTTTATTTACAGTGCCTGAATTATACTATAGTTACCTCGCACAACAAGTCAACTAGTTTCCCTGTCTTTTTTTTGGAGAAGTTTTCCCAGTTTTTTTCAGTTCCACAACCATTACTATTGCAGGTTTATGTGAACTAATTATCTGAACAAAAACCTTTTCCGTTTCAGATTCCAATAAAAGTAAATAAAAAACTTATATTTTCAAAACAAGTGTGCAATGCAGGTACAGATGAAAAAAAAACTGTCGCACCCCAAAATTTGCCCCAGAAGTTGAGCTCTCGCAGTTATATTTTGGCAATTTTGGCATCAAAAATGAATTTCCTTGACCCCAAAAACCCACATGTGGCAATTTTTAGGCATCGTATTGCTTCAAAAATGGAATTACAACATTGTTTTCAAAATTTCCCTCTAGTGGCCAAAAATTCAACTTGCGGTAACTTTAAAACCACTTGAAATATTTGAAAAAAAAACTTTTGTGATACACTTTAAGTTTAAGAACAGATATTCATGTTTGGCAACATATGGTGACAAGCCATTTTGACTTAGCATGAAATGGCCCATTCCACATTATACAACTTAATTCATGTGATTTAATTCATGTGATTGTTAATTTAATTCAAGTGGTTGTTAATAAGAAGACTTAATTCATGTGATTGTTAATCTTAGTAGAATGATAAAACAATATTATCACTTGCAAATGTATCGTCAATTTGCTAAAATTTTGTGTTATGTGTGTTGTTGGTGTCATTGTGTGATTGTGTGTTATAGTTTGTGTCAATTGTTTCATGAAAATGCTTATGATGCAGTTTAGATCTTGTCTAAGCACTCAAAATGATAAAAAATTCAAATTCAATAGGCCTACTGGGCGCCAGCGTTTAAATTGTGATTTGTTCAAATTTGCAAACCTTTCAGCTTCAAAACAGGTTAATGTGCCACCTAGTGTTCAAATTAATTCAAATAAACTGCAGCAATGGATTCTCCACCATTGAAAATGGGGGTGTAGACACCAATCTTGGTTCAGTATAGCAAGAAATTATTATAAGTTAAAGCTTTGCAATTTTCAACACTGGAGGCAGCATTAGGTAGGAAAATAGAACAAAAATTTTTCATATTTCAGCTTGTACTTGCCTAATTTTGAAATTTCTTTTTTGGGTTTGTTTCTAAACAAACCCAAAAAAGAAATTTCAAAATTGGGCAAGTAAAGCTGAAATATGAAAAATTTTATTGTACTTGCCTAATTTTGAAATTTCTTTTTTGGGTTTGTTTCTAAACAAACCCAAAAAAGAAATTTCAAAATTGGGCAAGTAAAGCTGAAATATGAAAAATTTTATGGACAAACTTTTTGAACACAATAAAGTGTCACATTTACCAAACTACTCTATCTAGAGTAAAAAAGATGAAAATTTGCTTAAAATGTCGAAGTCAACAGCCGTGAAAAGGGTTAAACGTTGGCTTGAGAGCAAAAAGTCATGGAAAACTGATGCACTTAATAAACATTTACACGTAATAGTCCTGGTTCATGTTATATGGAGTTTTGTATGTTTATTTGGTCATTTTATATTGTTTAAACTACAATAAATGTTAGCCTTCTGAAAAGTGCATATGAGCAAAACCGGTTTTTGGGGCATGGTGAATTTTAATGGTCCATAACTAGTTAGATATTTTGTTCTGGTTTGTCATTGAGCACTTTATTTGGTTTGCTGACCTCAAATCTAACACAAAGAAAAGTGTAATGTAGTTGTACACCAGACAGTTCAAGTAAGAAATTTCTGAAGTTTTCTGGTGTTCTAGGCTAGCTTTGTGAAATTATTCAGGTACTACTCAAAAGACTAATTTTATTGCTAACGTTTTGCTAGTTACAATCAGCTGGCTTCATCAGAGGGCTGCTATCAGTAGTGATAGCAAAACACCATCAACTTCTGATTGCAAAAAAACAGAAAAACGATCCCACTCATACCTGTAGTAGAACTAGAACGTGACATCGCAAGCAATATTTCGGTACTTCGCAGCATTATCCAAATTTACTGAACTTTATTAAGCTTAAAAAAATGATTCGATTGCTTTGAATAAATTTGTAAAAAATGTAGTCGTTAATAGTCGATCAATAGTGCCTCTTTCAAAGTTTTGTTTCACTAACTTAAATCGCTTTGTGGTTATTCGAGTTCAAAATTTAAATCTCTCTGAGATATAAAAAGTAATCGAGTAATGTCATTCAAAAAGCTCGCATAACAGTTTACAATACAACGTCAAATCTCAGCATTTTTTTTATGAGTTCTTAACAGTTTTTCACTCCATTTGTAATAACAATAAGCGATCTTTAGAATTCCACTGCCTCAAGCAAATTGTTACTTCAACGAAACTTACAGCCATGTATGATTCTGAAAACGCTCTTTTGCATCACAATTCCAACATATAGTATTGGTATACCGGTTGTTTGAAAATTAAAGCCCCCTTCTCAACAGCATAAACTAAAATTAAAAAATGCTAAAATAATGCAAATTTAAAACAGGCGTTTATTTAAGTTTTTTATTAAATTGTTTATGCTTTTGCCATATAGACTTCATTCTTGAATTGTATTATTTGACAAATTGCAAAAAAATAAGAATTAAAATTTATTTTCTCTAGTTGATGCTTCACTTACAAGTTGTCACAGGTTGATAAGAATAACTTTGTAAACCATTGCAGGTTTCAATATACCCTTTAATTAACACGATTTTTGGGGATAATTATTGTCCTACGTGGCATTACCAAGTTTGGCATGTTTTATCTTTTTCCAATATTAGCCTACCAGCACTCTTTAAAATTTGATATGTTTAACTGGAGTACTAATGCATTTAAGATTTAAAAATTTTAAAAGGTCCTTATGGCACGGTCTCCTTGATGGGGCCCACCAAATTTTGTTAGCTATCTTTGATTTATATTGACCTATCCAATAGATTTAATTCGTTTAGATTTTGCAGTTAATGGGAAGAGATGTCAACATGATTGGAGGACCACTATAGTATAAAATTCTCAGTATTTTATATTGACCTATCTAATAGATTAAATTTGTTTAGATTTTGTAGTTAATGGGAGAGATGTCAACATGATTGGAGGACCACTATAGTATGAAATTCTCAGTATTTTATGTATTTTTACCTATCTTGAAAATTTTATTTGTCTAACTTGAGTAGTTAAAATTTTGAAGGACCCATTGGAGGAGGGCTCTGCAATTGTGGCACTTAGTCATACTTTATTTACCTATTCTGATTTTGTTTTGCTTTTGTATTTACCTATTCTGAAAGTTTTATGTGTTTAGCTTGAATGGTTGAAAAGTTTGAATTTTGAAGGATCCAACAGAGGGATCCCCGATTTTGGTACCTCAAACTAATTTTGTCTTTTCTTGATATTAACCTATCCTAAAAATGTGACATGTCTAGCTTAAACAATTAAAAAGTTTGAATTTTGGCATCCTGGTTTGAGGGAGACCCCCTGTTGTGGTATCCCCAAATTATATCTTTTTTTCATGTTTATGTATTCTAAAAATTTCATCAGTCTATTGTAAATGGTTCAAGTTGAATGTTAGCGTTCTTGTTTGAGAAGGATCTCTTCATTTTGCTACCCCCAAATTTTGTCAAATTTTATCTTTACTTCGTACTTGCCTATCCTGAAAATTTCGTGCGTTTAGCGTGAGTGGTTGAAAAGTTTGAATTTTGATTGCCCCGTTTGAGAGGGACATCCTCATTATGGTATCCCCAAGTTTTGTCATGTTTCATCTTTAACTTATACTTGACTTTTGTGAAAATGTCATCTGTCTAACGTGAGTGGTTAAAAAGTTTGAAGTTTGGCAGCCCCGTTTTAGGGAAATCCCCTTATTTTGGTGCACCCAAATTTTATCCAAAATTATCTTATCTTTGTAATTGTCAACCCTAAAAATTTCATTTGTCTAATGTATACGGTTAAAAAGTTTTGAATTTTGGTGGCCTTGTTTGGGGGGGACCTATGATTTTGGAACCACCAAATTTGGTCAAGTTTTATCTTTTTTCATATTTAGTTACCTTAAAAATTTCATGTGTCCAGCTTAAAAGATTAAAAGGTTAGAATTTTGAAGGGCCTTGTTTGGGGGAAACATCCCATTTTGGAACCCCAAATTTTGGTAGGTTTAGTGTATTTTTCGCGTCTACCTAGTACCTACACCGAAAAACTGATCCATCTAGCTCTAACAGTTTAAAAGTTTAAAATTTTGGTGGCCTCATTTGAGGAGCACGCCCCATTTTGATACTCCCAAATTTTGCCAAATAATATGTGTTTTTTAATTTTAGTTACCTTAAAAATTTCATGTGTCTAGCTTAAGAGGTTAAAAAGTTTGAATTTTGGAGGGCCTCGTTTGGGGAAAATCCCCCATTTTAAAACCTCTAATTTTTGTTAGGTTTAGTTTATTTTTAATATCTACCTATTTCGAAAATTTGATCCATCTTGCTCCAGCGGTTTAAATAGCCTAAATTTTGGCAGCCTTGTTTCAGAGCGATTCCTACTTTTGGTACCATGAAATTTTGTCAAATTTTATCTTTTTTCGTATTTACCTACCCGGAAAATTTCATGTGTCTACAGTGAATGGTTGAAAAGTTACAATTTTGGTGGCCTTATGTGGGGGACCCCCATTTTGGTACCCCTAAATTTTTCCAAATTTTATCTTTCTGTAATGTTTACTTACCTTAAAAATTTTGTGGACCTAGCTTAAAAGGTTAAAAAGTTTGAATTTTGCAAGGCTCGTTTGGGGGGAATAACCCCCATTGTTAAACCCCCAATTTTTGTTAGGTTTAGTTTTAATATCTACCTATTCCGAAATTTTGATTCATTTAGCTTTAATGGTTTAAAAGTTCAAAATTTTAGAGGGCTTGATTGAGGGGATACCCTCAACCTGGCACCCCCGACTTCATTCTTGCACTAGTCCTCCCTAATATCTTCAATCCCTCAAACTTTGAATACAGTGCGTTTAGCGGTTTAAAAGTAGATAGTGAGAGAAGAAAAAGAAAAGTTAGAAAAAAGACAAAAAAGCTGAAAAATAGTATTCAAGTTGGCATAAACGAACTTAACCAAAAGAAAGACAGTTGATAATGTGCTCGAAAACCACAAAGCATTTTCCATCAAAATCGGTATTTACTGAGATAAACCAGTTCTAAACCGTCCACTTTCTGCCCATTTTCGGCCTGTAACATTTTGGTCACGTGATCGAGTGCCCCCAAACTCGGTTTGCATAAACCATATATAATCACCCACATTGTGTAGAAATTTCAGCTGTGAATGCCTAGTGGTTTTTCAGTTATGTGGAAATTAATAACTTTTCCAGCCAAAAATCGCCGTTTTTTATGTTGTTTTTGAGTCTTGATCCACGATCACCTGACCTAGAATCCCCAAAATTGGCACACATGACGCATTCATTAATTCCCATGTTGAGGCCAAATTTCAACTGTTTAGGTTTTACAGTTAGCTAATTATGAGGAAATCAATCATCATCTGCCAAAATTTGCGAACAAAAACAAAGGTACTACGCGCTCACCCAAAGTCCCAATAACTAGCAAAAAAATTCAAAGCAAGGCTCTGATAAAATTTATTGTTACAATAGGCTACCTCATACGGGTAATGTAAAGGTGCATACAAAAATGAAAGAAAGCGGTTCTTATAAAAATAATTTCTTCGAATTAGCATTGCAGCAAAATACGGTAGAACTAACACCTAAAAAAGATTAAACCAGAAGAAATTTATCACTGGGAATTAAGCAACTTTCTATAAACACCAGAAAATGACAACCCATCGTTTTTATTGAGCACTTAGGGCTTTTCATTAATGTACCAACTTTCAGTATTTGAAAAGACGCTGTGAGTAATCATGTTCCACTTTTAAAATTTTGACTTCAGACCAATCAATGAGGTGATCACTTTCCATCAAATGCTGGCAAAGTGCTGATTTCTTGAGCCATTAAAATTTTATTGCTTGTTGATGTTCCTTTATTCGTTTGGTTTGTCTGATGTAAACAAAAGCACAATTCTGACCGAGAAACGTGGTAAACCAAGTTGGACTTTTCATTTTGATTTATTTGATCTTTAGGAAAGGGAAAAATCTACCAATTGTTTAAAATGGCTTGAACACCACTTTAACACCGGTTTCCAAAAGTATTTGCTTGATTTTAACCGATGTATACACCTTTGATGTAGGGTAGGGTTATGAATCCATAAAAACTTAGTTGAGTACAATCTGGTTGGTCGGTTCTACTCACAGAAAAGGGATGGGTAAATCTAGCAGGTAAACACCATTGAAAGTCAATATTTTCTAGGAGAGATCAAGATGAGATTTGCATTCAGACGATTTGTGAAAGTGGGAGTCAATTCAGTGATACAAGGTTCCAGCATCAGCCAACTTTTGGTGTAAGGGGTGGTGGGAGTCGAATTGTAGATAACAGTCGTGCAAGTGGATTTGTGATAAATTGTGGTCCAGAGTTTGCAATTAATAATACGGTTGATGCGAACATACAAAAACGCTGAAGAGCTGTTATCCTCCAATTCCAGTGTGAACTTAATATTGTGGGAAATAGAGTTAATATGATGGTGAAAGTCATCAATTGCAGACAATTTAATTACACAAAACACATCACCAACATAACGTAGCCAAATTTTAGGAGGTTCTCGAAAAGTAGTGAGAGCTTGATGCTTAATGTGTTCCATGAAAATATTTGCTACCACTGGTGAAATACAACATCCCATGGGAGCACCAAAAATTTGCTGATACAAAGTGTTTTTAAAAGAAAAAACAGTGAAATGAAGACACAGCTCAGCACATTTTTAGACATCACTAGCTATTAAGGTTGTACGCTCATGCTGCAAATTATCAGACACAAAGCAAATCGGAAATAATTGACAAAGCTTCAGGCACAAAAGCAGATATAAAGAAGCTTACAACGTTGAAAGAAACAAGACACTCATCATTAAAACTCTGGAAATTATTAGTTAATCACACAAATTGACTAGAATTTTGAACAGTTTATTCCAAAGAAAGCAAAGGAAAACAAATACCAACTATAATTTCACTAAACAATAAGTAGGAGCGCCAGTAAGATACAATGGGCCTCAGTGGAACATCATTTTTATGAATTTTTGGTGAACCATAAAGTTTAGGTTTAACGCCTTTTGTCACATTTTAACAGTTACTTCTAAATTTTATGGTTTACTGCAAATTCATGAAAGTCATGTTCCTCCTAGGCTCATTGTATCTTTTATTGGCGCTCCTACTTGTTGTTTAGTGAAATTTTTAGTTGATATTTTTTCTCCTTTGCTTTCTTTGGAATATACTGTTCAAAATTCTAGTCAATTTGTGTAATTAATGAATAATTTTCTGTGTTTAGTGATGAGTGTCAAGTTTCTTTCGATGTTGTAAGCTTGTTTGCAACTATTTTTGTGCCTGAAGCTTTGTTGATTATTTCCAATTTCTTAAGCCTGGTAATTTGTTGCTTGAGCATACAAATTTAACAGCTAGTGATGTCATAAAATATGTTTAGCTGTGTCTTCATTCCACTTTTTTCTTTTAACAACACTCTGTATTGGCAAATTTTTGGTGCTCCTATAGGATCTTGTAATTCATCAATGGTAGTCGACATTTTCATGGAACACATTAAGCATCAAGCCCACATGACTTTTTGAGAACCCCTAGAATTTGGCTATGTTATGTTGATGATGCGCTTTGCAGGGTTGCCACATCCTGGAAAAGTCCTGGATTTTTTTCCTGTCCTGGAAAGTTCTGGAAAATATTCGGAAAGTTTTCACGTGCAAATGAACTTTGCTTATAGACAATAAGAGAGCAAGAGTAGGTGTTCATTTGCTCATTCACTATTTTATTTTTTAATGTATTATTGTTAGTGTTAGGGCTTAGATTTTGAATTTGGGTTAGGGTTAGAGCTAGGGTTACAGTTTGGGTTAAGTTTAAGGTTGGGGTTAGGCTAGGATAGCGTTGTGTGTTTGCGCGTTGGCATGCAAATGAGCTCTGTCTGTTTCAAATAAAAGGATTTTATGGTTTATTGGCTGAAAATAAGCTGGGAGTGAAGTTTAACCATTAAGCTTCACTTGAGCTCGACCGATATATCGATTGATCGATATCAGGGTCTAGCAGATATATCATATCGGCTATGTATCTACCACCGATAAAATATTGGCTTAGCGCAATTACCTTGAACTGTTTATTTTTTAGAGCAAGCATGGGCAGTCTTGCATTCTATTTGTATTCTATTTCTATTTGTGCTCTAGCCATCATCCATAATAACCACTTTGTGTAGCCCATTTATGCAATTAGTCTAATCATGCCTTTCAGTGCTAATTTTTATGCTATGTTGTAAAAGCAATAATCTTTACCAAAATAACTCTAATTCTTGCGTTCTTCCGGTGAAGTCATAGTCACAGCAAGCTTGATCTTAAAAGCTCTGTTTTTATTGACGTTTCGTTGGTCATGACGACCAACATCATCGGAATTTGAGCAACGATAAAGAACTACGACTGAAGCTACGTAGCATCAATATGAATGGTAAGATTTTTATAGTTTTCAAAATTCGAAAGTTAATCATTACGTCACAACAATAAAAAACAAATTTGTAGAAAATCGGAGAGTGTTAAAACTTTGGTCACAAAAAACTACAGTATAAACTAAAATGATATCAAAGCATCAGGACATCAAAGCAAAGAACGATAAACTATTGGAAAAGATTCACCATCTGAACGATTAATTACTTTAGGCCTAGAAAGAATAAACCAAGATTCGGCGATTAATCTTTTAGAAAAATTACTTTCAGTTTTTAAAATTTGTGAGTTGGCCCAATCAATTACGTGATCAAATAATATTACATGTTCACACAAGGCGGAATTTTCTGGTTTTTGTTGCTTAATGGCTCTTTGGTGCTCTTTTAATCGAGAGTTTAGGTCTCGTTTGGTCTGGCCAACATAAACAAAGTCACAGTCTTTGTAAGAAACTTCATATACATTGCAGGTAATTTCATCAGTGGTGATAGGATCCTTAGGGGAAGGTAGATATTGGCCAATGGTCCGAATAGGTTTCATTGCAACTTTGACGCCAACTTCATTTAAAATTCTCCTAATCTTTTCTGTAGTTCCTTGAATGTATGGAAGTGATGTGAATTTGGTGAACGTAGGTAATTCACGTTGTGATCTGGGTTTTGGGGGGTAAGTGTACTTACAGGGATAACCATTTGCTCTGAGGGTCTTGCGTACTTTCCTTCTAGCTATCTGTTGCTCTGTCTGGTCTGTGATGTGGGAGGATATCCTGTTGTGCAGGGAATGGGTTATAGCCAACTTCTGGTGTTTTGGGTGGTGCGAAGTATAGGGAAGATAACGGTCGGTATGGGTGGGTTTTTTATGAATTTGGGTGGAGATATTGTTGCCAGATCGAGAAACAAGAACATCTAGAAAAGGTAGGCAAGATTCAAATTCTACTTCTTTCGTGAACTGGATGTGCTTGCAAACTGAATTCAAGTGTTGATGAAAACTTTCCGTTTGTGATTTATCCAAGGTACAGAAAGTATCGTCCACATATCTGCACCAAAGAATAGGGGGAGTGGAAAAGGTTGAAATGGCCAATTGCTCAACGTGTTCCATAAAGATATTACTTAGCACAGGAGAAATGCACGAACCCATAGGAAGACCAAAAATTTGGCAGTAATTAGTGTGATCATAATTAAAAATTGCAGCATTAAAACAAATCTCTAAGCCAACTTTTATGTCTGATATATCGAGAGAGGTACGGTCATGCAAAGTGTTGTCATTAGCTAGTAACTGTAAAACGAGAGCAAGAGCTTGGTCAGTAGGAACAGAGGTGAAGAGACTCATTACATTAAAAGACACAAAAATGTCATTAGGGCCTACACATTGGCTATGAATTAAATTTGCAAATTCATTAGAGTTTTTTACACAGTACGAATTTTTCAAAAGAGGCGAAACAATTTTGCACAAAAATTTGGAAAGATTATAAGTAGGCGAATTTACAAACGACACAATGGGTCTAAGTGGCAAATTAGCTTTGTGTATTTTGGGCAAACCGTAAAATCTAGGCATTACACCGTTATTACTTCGAAGATCAAAATAATCCGATTGACTAATTTTATCATTTTTATGCAGTTGCCACACGAATTTATTGACCCTCTGCACCACCGCATTTAAAGGATTGGGTTTATCTGGTAGCTGCTTGTAGACAGAATCATTTGTTAAAAGCTCTTTAACTTTAAAGTCGTAAGCTGAACTGTCCATAACAACAGTAGAGTTTCCTTTATCTGCTTTCAAAATTTTAATCGTAGTATCCGATTTTAGTTGTTGAAGAGCGATTTCTTCATCTTTGGTTAGATTGCTTTTGGGAGGTTTGGCCGATTTTAAAATTTCCGTAACCTTTGATCTAGCAGTCATCACCTGAGCAAGATCCTCGACTTGACGTAAACCAAATTCAACTCCACTTACAAACACAAGGGTAGGGATTTGAGATGGTGCTATGGCAAATTTGAATCCTTTTTGGAGCACATTAACTTGAGATTCAGAAAGGGTTTTTGAACTTAAATTATGCACCCACGTTTGTTTGTTGTTGGTCGTTGAAGATGGACGAAAAGGCTTGTTTTGTTTTTTCTCAATTTGTCTAGTTTCTCCTGATGTCTTGTTGATGTTACATGTTTTGTTCGAATTTCAGATTGTTTCAAGTGATCTGTTAAACTTAGCATATCGTCTTCACTTAAACTGTTTTGTATATCTTGAACTAATTTGCGTTTTTCTGATTTTAGCCCAAGAATTTTGAGATGGCATTCCGTGATTCTAAGTCTTAAAAACTCAAAACCTTGTTTCCTGATCAGCTTATAGCCTCGACTGGTTTGAATGGGTGAAGAAAATTGTAGGCTTACGGGTAACAGGGCTTCATCTTAACAGCTGTGGTTAAATCTCAAATGGCAGTAAGTTTTTGTGATTGAAAGGCTGACTGTCTCTAGCCTCCTGCATTTACGCAATATTTCGTAGCTGTATTTTCTTTTAATCAAATTAAAAATTGCAAACGTAGGTATAAGCCTACTAGGCCTAAAGGTTTGATGTTCACCGGGCATAAGTAAAATAACTCTAATTCTTGCGTTCTTCCGGTGAAGTCATAGTCACAGCAAGCTTGATCTTAAAAGCTCTGTTTTTATTGACGTTTCGTTGGTCATGACGACCAACATCATCGGAATACGAGCAACGATAAAGAACTACGACTGAAGCTACGTAGCATCAATATGAATCGTAAGATTTTTATAGTTTTCAAAATTCGAAAGTTAATCATTACGTCACAGTTTTTTTTATTGTTGTGATGTAATAATTAACTTTAGGATTTTGAAAACTATAAAAATCTTACGATTCATATTGATGCTACGTAGCTTCAGTCGTAGTTCTTTATCGTTGCTCGTATTCCGATGATGTTGGTCGTCATGACCAACGAAACGACAATAAAAACAGAGCTTTTAAGATCAAGCTTGCTGTGACTATGACTTCACCGGAAGAACGCAAGAATTAGAGTTATTTTACTTATGCCCGGTGAACATCAAACCTTTAGGCCTAGTAGGCCTATACCTACGTTTGCAATCTTTACCAAACTAGGTCTAAAATTAAGTTATCATTGCAAAAAAATTGCAAAATCTTTGAGCGCTGGAGGCTTTGCCTCTGACTCCCAATGGCTTCTGATGGCTGGGGGCTCTATTCCCATACCAAAAAGCACAGTCCCACCATTGCAAATGTCTGGCTTTGCACCTGGCTAGTAGTCAGTACTAGGAATGCCAATGCGTTGCGTCAAAATTTTTGTCAATCACAAGTACAAAAAAGTAGGTGCGTGAAAGAGTAATAACCAAAATTAGATTTTATGCCCTGTAAAAAAACCTTAAACAGTCCTGGAGAAGTCCTGGAAAATGACCTAATAAAGTCTTGGAAAGTCCTTGAATTCGATTTTGCAGTTTCTGTGGCAACCCTGGTTTTGTGTAATTAAATTGTCTGCGATTGATGACTTTCACCATCATATTAACTCTATTTCCCACAATATTAAGTTCACACTGGAATTGGAGGATAACAGCTCTTCAGCGTTTTTGTATGTTCGCATCAACCGTATTGTTAATTGCAAACTCTGGACCACAATTTATCACAAATCCACTTGCACGACTGTTATCTACAATTCGACTCCCACCACCCCTTACACCAAAAGTTGGCTGATGCTGGAACCTTGTATCACTGAATTGACTCCCACTTTCACAAATCGTCTGAATGCAAATCTCATCTTGATCTCTCCTAGAAAATATTGACTTTCAATGGTGTTTACCTGCTAGATTTACCCATCCCTTTTCTGTGAGTAGAACCGACCAACCAGATTGTACTCAACTAAGTTTTTATGGATTCATAACCCTACCCTACATCAAAGGTGTATACATCGGTTAAAATCAAGCAAATACTTTTGGAAACCGGTGTTAAAGTGGTGTTCAAGCCATTTTAAACAATTGGTAGATTTTTCCCTTTCCTAAAGATCAAATAAATCAAAATGAAAAGTCCAACTTGGTTTACCACGTTTCTCGGTCAGAATTGTGCTTTTGTTTACATCAGACAAACCAAACGAATAAAGGAACATCAACAAGCAATAAAATTTTAATGGCTCAAGAAATCAGCACTTTGCCAGCATTTGATGGAAAGTGATCACCTCATTGATTGGTCTGAAGTCAAAATTTTAAAAGTGGAACATGATTACTCACAGCGTCTTTTCAAATACTGAAAGTTGGTACATTAATGAAAAGCCCTAAGTGCTCAATAAAAACGATGGGTTGTCATTTTCTGGTGTTTATAGAAAGTTGCTTAATTCCCAGTGATAAATTTCTTCTGGTTTAATCTTTTTTAGGTGTTAGTTCTACCGTATTTTGCTGCAATGCTAATTCGAAGAAATTATTTTTATAAGAACCGCTTTCTTTCATTTTTGTATGCACCTTTACATTACCCGTATGAGGTAGCCTATTGTAACAATAAATTTTATCAGAGCCTTGCTTTGAATTTTTTGCTAGTTGTTCTACCACAACAATGTGTGGGATCGTTTTTCTGTTTTTTGCAATCAGAAGTTGATGGCGTTTTGCTATCACTACTGATAGCAGTGCTGTGATGAAGCCAGTTGATTTTTAACTTGTGAAATGTCAGCAACAAAGTTAGTCTTTTGAGTAGCACATGAGTGATTTTCCTAAGCTAGCCTAGAACACCAGAAGAACTTTATAAGTTGTTTACAAAGAACACTACTGTAATATGTTTTCTATTGATTTAAAAAAACGCTTGTTCGGCTTAGTAGTGACATGCTTTATTTGTAGGCATTTAATCCGGAACAACAAAAAGAACAGCAGCAGCAACAAGAAAGGTTGGTTGTTGTTGATAAAACTGACTCTGCAATGCCAGAGCTGCAAGTATTTAGAAAAAAAATGTGGTGGAGTGCAATCGCAAATTGCACAATGAAAATTTAAAGCAGTAGAAACTCAAACAAAAATTAGGCACTAGTTAGATGGGGATACTTTGTTTGGGTGGGTAACTTTGCCCATTCTTTTGAAAAAATGTTATGTGCCATAGCTACTCCCATATGCTAGGAGGAACTGGAACAATGAATGAGGTTGTGACAAGAGTAGTGTATGAGGTTTCTTTCAAACACACTTTTAACTATAATATTTTTCAGGTATTGTACTAAAGCATAAAAATATACATGGTGCAAAAAATGCAAAAAAAAATGCCTGTCCAACTTTACTGCCCCCTAGTGGCATATAATTCAGATTTTTAAAACAACTTTAGTTTTTGTTACCAACCTTATTTTTTGTTTTCTAGTTTTGTGATAGTCAAAAACACAACTTTAAAAAATTTGGTTTTTGCTTCCTATAATTGTAGATATTGTTGATGGAGCCCAAATATGCTGCTGGTATGGGTAACTTTGCCCACCCACAAAAATTAGGATTTATTTTAAGTTCGGATACAAATACCAGTAATTACTTTGGTTTGATATTTTCTGTTCTTTGGGGTTATTGTATTGATTTTTTGTAACACTTTGCGGTTAAAGTTTGTGATTTTTTAAACTCTGCTCTGTTGTATGCTTACTACCTATGTTCTATGCTGCTCAACTATGTGATTTTTTAGCTCTGTCTGTCTGGGTATATCTATGCTGTAACGATGATATTTTCTGTTCATTTGGGTCCAGGGGCCAAATGCAGAGATCTCACTAGAAGCATGATCTATAAGTAGTCTGACTACCAGAACGACTTTGTATTCAGATACCGCTCTAGAAGTTGTGCTACAAATCTCACTACAAGTGAGACTAGCTAGTCTGTCTAGCTAGCAAGAGTTTGTATTCACAAATCTCACTACAGCTAGTGAGACTACTAATCAGACTAGAAAATTAGGCGAAATTTGCTGGAGCGTTCGAGACCAGTTTAGAAGTCTCACTAGCTGCTATTTTCTAACTAAAAACAACGCAACCATCACTTATTTTCTGTCCAAAGCATTATAATTTTGTTATTTTCCCCATTCACTGCAATTTTAATACGATAAAGTGGATATTTTTGACTGAACCATTGATTTAGCATTGTAAATTTAAACAATAAAAAGTTTCAGAATTTATGATTTTACAGGAAATGCCTGCAACATTCTCTCTCATCAAGCGCAATTAAAAAGAAGTTTTTGTGAATGCGACCAATCGACCGTATCACCATATACTAGTCATGTAATATCGCAATAAATTTTTTTCGACGCATTTTTGAAAGTTCGGTTTTTAGTGCGGGAGTTGTCTAATTACGTATTTTGTTTTGGTTATTGAAATCTACAGCATTTAATTACTGCATATCGAAGAATGTCCGGGATTGTTTGTAGTTACCTGTAAACTCTTAAAAAGAAAAAGCAATTTAAAAGAACAGAACCAGTAGAATAACAAAAATCCTAAATTCAACTGTCAATATAACAAACCATAGCCCACTAAATAAGGGACCGTTCAAATATTATACGACACTTTTTTGGGCATTTTTGACCCCACCCTCCCCCATATGACGCTATTTTGAAACCCAACCTGTTACACGGGATTAAACGCTTATCCGACGCTTTGTGCACTCGCCCCCTTGGAGGCGTCATATGATATTTGAACGGCTTCTAACGGTACTATATGAATAATCCGTATCTCACACAATTAAGCTGCAGCGCCTGTCGGCCACGAATCATTATGATTACAATAGTTTGCTATTAACTCTCAGCAACAGAAAAAAATCTTGGCTTGCCTAAATGAGTACATAATGGTATTTTATTGAAAGGATAAAAACTTAATAAAAGAAAATTAATGTTACAATGGAACTTTGTCCTTAAAAAGATTATATGCACTTGAAGAAAGTTTCGACAATATGATTGCGATATGAAGGTGCATCTTCATGAGGATCTGCATTGTCGTTGTTCTCCTCATCATTATCTGCATCATTTTCAGCATCATCATCAAATTCCAGCATTTTCATTTCAATAGCTATATTATGCAGTATCATGCAGGCAACTACTAACTTATCAACGTAAACTTATCAACTAAGAAGTAATAACTTAATATACTCTAGCAATCACAATACCTTTAACAGATTAAGTATCTACTATCCAGTAATCAATTGAAAGTAATGTAATGCGTTTTTCCCCATTAAAGATTTTTTAAACAAATTTTCATTTGTTTTAGTTCCTTGACTGGGTCCTCCGTTTTCCTTTGCTTTCATGACCCACAAGTTAAACTAGCAACTCACTAAAAGCACTTTAATTAACGATGTGAAACTGGCAATAGTCTCACCTACCTGTACAGTGTATACTGACCAAGTGCATTATTGGTTGCGTAATGGTTTAATTCAACTTTCCACTATTCAACTTTTTTAGACTATTGCAAAATGGCCTTTTTTTCTTTTTTGGGTTCAAATTTGCTGCCATGAACTTCGGTCTTCAATTGGTTTATTCTTATCAGTTTAATTATCGGTACGTCAATAAAAGAAAACCAATTTTTCTCACTTCCACATGAAGCAAATTTCTTGATATCTAAAAAGTGATTAGTATCAACAGCAATCTTTCAAATCAATATTTATTGTGTTCAGCGGGCAAGCAAAATAGCTTCCGATAGAAGCATCGCATTAGATTTCCGAAAATCGTATAAAAAGTTAACTTCGTTAGCTAAAACGCTTTGCAAAATGCAAATTAATACGTTGATGCGGGACCAGTAATTGATTAATTTTTGATATAGTTCAAAAATGATCGAACAAGAACAAACAAATGTTGCAATATGAATTGCCGATATAGCAAAAACAATGATGTAACGTTCGTAATCAAAATAACTTATGATAACACATGTCGAGTTAACATTTTTTGACGCATTTCTCCTTTCTTTTGCAGTTTCTAGTGCAACGTAGCAAGTTTTTACGTACAAAATCCTGTTGAATTTCACTTTAAACTGGTTTGGTCGTAAAGCAATGCAAATGTTACTACAGTTCAAAAATCGCAGTAGGTAGTCTCACTAGAGTGAGTATAGATGTTAGCGTAATCTCTGAATTCGGCTAGAGTTCATGCTACTTCTAGTGTGACTATTAGCTCGTAGAATGACTTTCTAGATCGTGCTACTAGTGAGATCTCTGCATAAGGGCCCAGATGTTTTTCAAAAACACATACAGTGGGCAAAGAATCCCCACATATTCACCAACATTGCCAATTAATTTGTTTTCACAGGTTGGGCAAAGTTACCCCAAACCACGGGGCAACTTTGCCCACCCATATTTTTAAAAAAATTGAAAATTTGGAAGGTTGGCAAGATCCAGATTATTTGTGGTTCATTAGTACCAGTATCTGCCTGTATCCTAAAGACAATTACTCATCTCTACTACAACTGCTTTTGGAATTGTCTTTCTTCAAACTTGAAAAGTGGGCAAAGTATCCCCATCTTATGGCAATTGAAATTGTTAAACCTTAAAATGCAAAAGCAAATTTAAAACTTGAATTTCTGAAGTATTCTGGATTTTTGTGGCCAAAATTTTTTAAGCTGAAGCGCAAACAAAAATTTTGTAGTCTTAAAATTTTTTTGTAGGCCACAGCGCAAATGCAAATTTTGCTGCACAAATTTTTTAAAGGTTGAAAAGCAAATGCAAATTGTTTGCTTGAAAAGTACAAACTAGCTTATATACCGATATCCAAGTTCAAAATGAAAGTTGCATGTGTGCAAATGATATTTTAAGTAACAATAGCAGCCCTAATTGGTAGGGTTACTGGGTACCTTAAAAAATGTTGCTAAAGTTAAAGATGGAATAGCTGGCCTGTATACTGGAATTGTGGAAAGTGAGGAAACTTTTGTCCTGTGTGGTAAATAGCAAGTAATGATTTATTCTTTAATATTTGGAATTTAAGTGAAAAGGTGCTGGTATTGCTTTAAAGAGATGCTGTTTAAAATCAGTTTTATTGAAGAAATGAGAACTACTTGATGTAATAAAGAGGTGCCCCAAACTTATTTTCAATATTCCCCTTATTCGAGAAAATACAATTTAATCCAGGGGTGGGCAAACTTTTTGATGTGAGAGCCACATTCCAAAAATCCCATTTTTTAAAGGGCTGCATCCAAAAAAGCACATTTAGCAAAGACATTTTAAGAGTGTTAAAAGTCAAACAGTTATATATAGAATTTTATTTAAAAAGCAATTAGTTTTTATTAATTCAAATGTGTAAAATTCACATGAAATACATTTATTGCACAAAAACAAAGCAACTAAGTAATTGTTCAGTAATAGAAATATCAAATAATGTCAATGAGAATGACGTAGCTGACCACTGTCATTAACCAGTTTGTTAAAATCAGGTGTCAAGTTGCTTGTGCTAACTTTTAAGACTGACTGAAGGTTTGAGTCAGTAAGAAGTCATCTGTTCTTTGACGTGTTAATTTTCATTACAGAGAAAGCCTGCTCTCAAGTATATGTTGATGCAAACAGCACAGACATCTTTCTTGCAAATTTTTTCAGCTGTTGAAACTTTTCTGAATGTAAAGTGGCATAAAACTCAACCAGTGGTTTACTTTCAAACATCATCTTTAAAGAGTGTTCTGCATGCAAATCAATCAATTTCATCTGTAATTCCTCAGCAGGAGTTTCAATATTACAGGCAAAAGGTGAGCAGAGGAAGTCAAATTGTCATTCCTTTGCCTTGAAATCAGGAAATCTTCTGTTAAATTTCTGTTGTAAATCCATCAACTGACAACTGTATTTGTCTGACAATGCTGATGTGACATTTTGGGTTTTCAAATGAAGAAAATGAACAATGTTTTGCTGATTTAGCTGTTTGGCAAAAAGTTTGTGCTTCAGTTGAAAGGATTTTACCTCCCTGTGCAATTCATGAGCAAATAACCTTTACCTTGTAGTTTTGTGTTGAGCTCGTTCAGCTTTTGCATTATGTCCACAGCAAATGCAAAATCACAAACCTAATCTTCACTCCCCATTTTCTTTGAAAAGTCGCAAGAAATGTCTTTTAACTCCAAAAAAAGGAGAATCTCTGCTTGGAGGTCCCATACTCTCTTAATCACTTTTCCCATGCTTAACCAGCGGACATTTGTGTGGTAAAGTACATCAGTAAAATCTGCCTCAATATCTTTCAAAAAATTTCTGAATTGCCTGTGATTTAATCCCCGTGCTCTTATTAAATTCACTGCACTCACCACTGGATCCATAATATGTTTGAATTTTAAAGAAGACTTACAAAGGCTTTCTTGATGTATGATGCAGTGAAAGGAGAGAGCATTATGCAGTGGAAATTCTTTTTTGATTTTATCATTTATTAACTTCACTAAGCCAGAATGTTTACCAGTGAGAGGAGCATCATCTGTTGTAATACTTTCAAGTTTATCAGGTTTAGTCCTGAACTGGTTATACTATTTACGATACTTTGAAACAAATCTTTTCCAGTAGTAGTGTCCTTCAGAGATTCCATGGATAACCATTCCTCAGTAATTTTAAAGCTGTCATCAATTCCCCTGATGCATCAGTACTCTCATCAACAGCAATGGAAAACCACTCAAAATCATCACTTGATGTCAACAATTGTTCTTGAATATGGTCTGCAGTTGTGCCAATGCGTCGAACAATAGTTCCTCATGACAGTGAAATGACTTCGACTTTGAGTTTAGCTTCAGGACAGACAGCACCCACAGCTTCCACCATACAGTCTTTAACGAATTCTGCGTGTGCAAACGGCTTGTTTTCTGTGGCAATTTTATATGTTAATAGAAAACTTGCTGTGGTTGCATTTTTTGGTAAAAATGAGGATTTCTTAAGCACAGTCTGTTGTCGATTAAAACGCTTTACCAGATCAGATGCTTTCTTTTTCAGTTCTTGATTCAATAAACTTTGTCCAAAGTTAACATGGTTGGTTTGAAAATGCCGTTTCAAATTATATTCCTTGAACACGGAAACTGTGGCGTGGCAAATTAAACATACTGCTTTATCTTTAACGTCGTAAAAGAAATACTTTTTCGTCCATCCTGTGTTAAAAATACGGCATTCATCTTCAATTCTTCGCTTCTTGGAAGCACTCATTCTGGGCGTGTTTGTTCAGTAATTACAGCTAGGCTAAAATATTAAATAATTCGTTTTGAGAGGCAGCGACAGTCAGTATTTTTTACCATTATATGAAATAAAACATCGCAGCTTCCAGTTAAGCGGAAATGCGTTTTCGATTCACATACTTGAGTGCAATAAATGTGTAAAAGCTTGGCGAAAAATCTAAACGAACATTTTTTATGATGAAAACGTGTATGTATTTTGGGGCCACAGATTAGGCCCATGCAGCCTGCCGACCGTAGTTTGCCCACCCCTGATTTAATCCATTTGACTTCGTGTGATTGGCAACCCTGCATTGCAAAATTATGTCACAAAAGACTGATTTTACAAAATTTCTCCCAGACTTAGGCTATTGCCTATTAAGGCAGCCCTAAAACAACACCAGGCTGGCCTACCTGTCCTATTCTTGCCAACTCTTTTTCACTAAGCTAAGTTATTGTACAACAAGCAATAAAAATAATGGAATATACTGTAGGCTAACTTCAGATCTTTTTCTGAAACTAGCGCAATAATACAGTACTGTAAGCCTAATATAATACCCATAAGTTACCAACTGCTATGGCAGTGACTAGCCTAACCAAATCTGGAAACTTGGCTACTGGTACTAGCTCTACAGTAACCGTATGTGATGTCATGAAGTTGCAAAATGAATAGTTGCCAATTGTACAGCATCAAATGGATTGAATCGTATTTTCATGAATATTGGGAATTGTAGAAAAAGGTTTACGGCTCTTGTTTGTTACCTCAAGTAGTTCTCATTTTAATGCAACTGATTTCAAGCAGTATCTCTAAAAGAAAATTATTTACAATAAGCAGTATTACAGAGGAGGTGTGAAGGGATATGAAGTCTTTGAGTAAAATGACACACCTTAAAATGACCATTAAATATATGCTCAAAAATTTCTAATAGTAGCAGCATCAGATGTAGTTAGGATATCAAATTTTAAATAAATAAACAAACAAAAAGGAATAGTTCATTGCAGGTTATTTAGATGTTGGAGATTTTTGTTAATTTCCTCAATTCAGATGGCAAAGAATTTCAGATTGTTGCCTCGTGAAATTAAGTTGTGGATTTTTGGGCTCGATTAGTCAAATATTTTGGTGAAACGAAACAGTATGTAGCTACCAATGTGGTTGAGTGGCTATGAAAATGTGATGTGCGTTGGAAGTAGCTTAGAAAGCATTCTTTTTACCAACTAGGATTTGCTCTGCTGACAAGATCAAACTAATTAGTGCACAGCAAAATGATTTAGTGCAATATCGTAGAACAGGAAAACTTTGGCCTTGAAGGTGACTTATGCAAAAAAAAAAAGCTTTTAAGTGCTGTTATTCGAATACTATATAACGTAGCTTAAAGGTTAAAATATGTGTAGGTCTTGCACTTTATGTAGTTTTTTAAACACTCTTAAATTTTTTTTAAGCATTATCATGAAAGACACTACAAACAACTGATTGACTTCCACTAAAATCATGTAATTTTGTTACCTTGCTGACTTTCATATGCGAAACGTAATTCACAAACTCCAAGTTCGAATTAAATGCATATTTTGGTTGAGAATTTCATCACAATTCCAAATCATATGTGGTAAATAAAATTTGCCCATCTACCATGGAAAAATTAAAAAAATAATGAAACCCTTGCATTTTTTTTAAATGGAGTGACTTAAGCCACTTTTATAAATGAAGATGACTTAACGATGGCAGGGCACACTTAAGGGTACCATACTGCACTCCAAGTCATTTATAAATACATGATGTAATTGTGATAGTGCTTGAAGTCCATATATATTGTTGAATGCTGACTGGTATGCAACATAAAAACATTTTCTGGTCAGTGACGAATGTGTTAATTCTGTGACACCATTTCTGCACCAGAAATTGCATACTGGTGATGTGTATATAGTATGGCATTGCGATAGTGAGCTTTTAGTTGCCTTGTCTTGTTTACTTAGCATCATGGCTGTTTGTTTGAGTTTGCAGTTATTATGGTAATGACTACTGTGTTTTTTTAATTCTTGCCATATATACCGTACTATTTCCAGACACAGTGCTAATTTTATTTTTGCACTGGCAGTGTGTAGTACTGTACTGGTACTGAGTATTGTGACTGTTTTTCTTCATTCAGTTTTGCAGTTCATATTATGGTGATAATAACTGTGCCTTTTTTATTTTTGTTTTATGTGCTAATTCCAGACAACACTGTTGCTTTTATTCTTGCTCTATACCAGTGCTGTTATATGTAAATACTAATTTGCATGCAGAGCATTAAAAGTTGGAATTTAGAAGAAATTACTAATTTTGTGATCAACAGAGCTAAAACAGTTCAAAATGCAAAATCCTTTTTTTTGTGCTTTTGTGTGTTGCTTAGCTGACGGAAAGCGATGCTATTCAGTAAGTGTAAAATTTTCATAGCAAATGTTTGCTTACAAGGTGCTAAATGCATGCAACTAATATGTCAATTCAGTTGCTTAATAATACTTAAAGTTACTTACATTTGTTATTGTGAATTGAATGAAGAATGCTTCAAGTATGTTTAGTGCTAATATTAGCTGCATATTAGCGATTATTTGCAAAAGATCAGCTGTGATTTTTGGTATCTTTACACCTCGCAGAAAAACATTTCCCTGAAAATCATTTGTTAGAAAAACATTTCCCTTAATGTTCTTTTTCCAGAATTAACATTTGTCAGAAATCACTCTTGCCAGAATGAGCACTTGCCTGTAATTACATCTGCTAGAATGAACACATGCCTAAACTTACATCTGCCTGAATGAACACTTGTTTGAAATTACATCTGCCAGAATGAACACTTGCCTGAAATTACATTTGCCAGAATGAACATCTGTCTGAAATTACATTTCCTCGAAAACTTATTCGCCAGAATTTACACTTGCCAGAATGTACATTTGGCCAAAATTACATTTCCCTGAAAACTTATTTGCCAGAATTTACACTTGCCAGAATGTACATTTGGCTGAAATTACATTTCCCCGAAAACTTATTTGCCAGAATTTACACTTGCCAGAATGTGCATTTGGCTGAAATTGCATTTCCCCGAAAATTCATTATCCAGAAATTATACACATTAAAACCGAAATTTTGTTATTGATAGAATTTACATTACTAAAATGTATAATTATAGTTGTTCATTTTCAAAAATTATTAAGCTGCATGTAGAACAAACGGGGCAAAGCGAAGCAGTCTCTCACGTCTTGTAACTAATGTTGACAAACAACGTTAGGTTTGAAATATTTTTGGTTTTTGACAAAAATAAGTGCCATTTTTAGAACCGAACTATTCTTCCGAAGTTTGTGATAATATTTTGATGTGCTTTTAGATTATTGGTAATATTACGGTATTTCGATAGTATCTGAAACTCACAAAAACATCAGCATACAAGCGTCGTATCATTGAAGTATCTTAGTTAATTGCGTAGCCAGAAATCTGCAAGAGGTGCTGTTTTGGGGGTCTGATTGCAGAGACCCCAGCTAGAGGCCAATGGAGGTCTGGGGGCAGAGTGTCAAGCTGCTAGAAAATTTTGTATTTTTTGCAAAACGAACTCAGTTTTAGGCGTATTTTGATAAAAACCATTGCCTTAAAACGTGGCATAAGAAGTTAGCAGTGCAAAAATTTGATTAAACTGCTTGCAAAAATGGGTTATGTAGAAGATGGATGTAAAACGGAAAAATTTTAGTTTCATATTTACAAGCTGGTAAATCATAAAATCCTAGATTAGTAAAACTTACAAGGGGTAATCTATTTCACGTATATTTTAGAGAAAGGTAATTGGAGGGCGAGCGGGCTAATGGAATGAAACTTGAAAGAAGAGGTTGACAAAATTTGAGAGAAGTTATTGGTAATTGACTAAAATTGAATAGCCCCTCTACCTATTTCCGAGTTTTCATTTTTTTTTATGAATATCCATGTTCAGCATTTTTTAGCAAGCGATTGCTTATTTTTGCCATTTTGAAAGTTTTTGCTTTTTTGTGTATTTTATTTTTGACAAATCAGTTTCCCCTAAATAATTGCTTCAAAAGATGCTTTAAATCATTTTGGTGTCCATTCCAGTGCAAAAGACTGCTGCCTCAGAAAGCTATAGCCATTACCCCAGTGCCGTCACCAGGGCAAACAAAGCGAAGGGGCACTAGCCGAAAGTGGGGGGCACTAAAATAGACTAAACTTTTGCATACTAAAACCGATCTTCACATTTTGTATGGCTACAAATATATATTTAAAAATGCTGTATTCATGTCTAAAAAGAAAGACCTAGGGCCGGCAACGTTTCTAATCTCGTTTTCGTTTGCGGCTCCTAATACAGTGCCGCAACTAGAACGTTGTTCTATGGGGCAAAATTTCTTTCGTGGGAGGCCAAAAATTGCTGCCTTTTTCTTCAATAAGAGCATGTTGGGCCATAAGTGTAGCCAAGATTTTTGATTAGAGGGGGAGGGCACAAATCACGTGCAATGACGTTACCAGAAATTTTTGAAAGAAGAACTTTTTGTGGGACAAAGATTTTGTAGATTGGAAGATCAAAAGCCGTGGCCAATGTATTAGCACATAACCAATATTTTGGTCAAGGGAGAAAGCTTAAACCTCCCAAAAAAGTGTAAAATGGGAGACATGTTAAGCAAACTGGTGTAACTCAAACGTACTACAGACGTGAGTCTGGGGGCAAAGCCCGTAATCGCTGGGTGATTTTTGTAATTTTTTGGAAAACTAGCTATTTTATTGCCATTGGATCACAATTTGCATGCGTTTAGAGCCATTGGAAAAAACTAGAATTTTAACATTTGAAAGCCAATTGAAAAAATTAAATTGTTCAATCCTACTTTAACTTACAAGTTAAGTCCAAAACATTTAAAAATATTGTATTATGGTGTTAAATTTTGTAAGTGATTTGGCCCAGGTTTTTTAAAGTATTTTGTCGCATAAAAACTGACGAGGTGGAAATGGGTTGTTCTTTAAAAATGGTACAATCGATAGTTATGCCTACTGACCATGTTACTGCCTTGGCCAGATTTATATTGTGTGGGGCCCTTGGCAGTTTCAAGATTTTTGCAACATCTTCCTGCCAAATATAGGTGAAGACCAAAAAAAAGTCTCACCATTTGAGCGTGGAACTCCTTGCTAGTACTGTGCCATATTATGGTAAATCCGGCCCTAGTTATTGCAATACGTTCATAAAAAGGTAAATAAGGGCCTTAGCTGAAGCGTTGCTAAGAATGGTGCACCCGGGGCGGGATTTCGTGGTGGCACCCTTTTTCATATCAAAAATAGGTGAAGACCAAAACAAAAAAAAAGGTCTTTGCTGCAAAAGACGAGGTCTGTTCAAAAAGTTTGTAGACCGAAGTCATAATCATAACACAAAATGTACTTTCTACAGCAGTTACAGGTCTGGATCTCTTTCAAAGTACTCTCCTTCCCAACGCACACACTTATCCCAGCGGTGTTTCCACTTGCGGTAGCAGTCTAGGTACGCTTCTTTTTTAATGCCCTTGAGCTCCTTCGTTGCATTTGCCTTAATCTCTGGAATGGTCTCAAATCTTCTTTCAAAGGTTTTTTGAGCATGGGGAACAAAAAGAGATCACATGGAGCAAGGTCAGGTGAGTAAGGGGGGTGGGGAAGAACAGTGATGGAATGTTTGGCTAAAAACTCACGAATTCTTAGGGCTGAATGGGCTGGAGCGTTGTCATGATGGAAAAACCAGTCACCACTCCTCCACAATTCTGACCTTTTCCGTCGGATGGCAGACGTTTCAAAACTTCCTTTTCAAAAAAGTTCAAAACTTCCCTCAGACGTTTCAAAACTTCAATGTAGTAGGTCTGGTTCACTGTGGAGCCTTCAGGAAGGTACTTGTGGTGGACAATTCCACCAGCATCAAAAAAAAACTGTGAGCAGCACCTTGATTTTGGATCGAACTTAACAAGCTTTTTTGGGTCTGGGGAATGTTTTGCTCATCCACTGTGAAGATTGGACCTTTGTTTCCACGTCATAACCAGGACCGTTGTTTTCACTGTTATGATTTTCAACAAGAATTCTTTATCATTTTCTGAGTGATCAAGCAAATCCTGACAGACTTGAACACGATGAGCTTGTTGATCACTTGTCATCAGACGTGGCACAAATTTTGCAGCAACACGATGCATCTTTAATTCTTCCGTCAAAATGTGGTGACAAGAGCCTACCGAGATCCCACATTCTTCTGCAAGCTCTTTTACAGTCAGATGTCGATTCGCTCACACCAGAGTGGTGATTTCATCAATGTGTGTGTCATCAGTTGATGTGGAAGGACGTCCAGAACGCTCATCATCTTCAACAGACAGCCGACCATTCTTGAAACGTTTATGCCACCTGAAACATGTCGCTCGCTTCATGGCAATGTCACCGTAAGCCGTGTTAAGCATGGCAAACGTTTCGGTAGTAGATTTTCTCAGCTTGACACAAAATTTCACAGCAAATCGTTGCTCTTTCAAGTTGTTCATTTTGAAAAAAATTTGTAAAACTTAAAATTCGACGACCTATAAAACTACCCTTAACCTAATTGAACATAACCAGCACTAAAATAAAGATATCTGCAATCAGAAAATGGCGTCATAATCAGCTGATCTCTGTGAACCTAGTGACACTAAGCGAATGCACCTGGAACAAATGAGAGCTGCGCAGTTCAAACAGTCTACCAACTTTTTTAACGGACCTCGTAAGTGGGTTTTCAGTTCAAAAGTGTGTGAAGACCAAAAAAAGAAAGGTCTTTGCCTAGAAATCAGTGGGTTTTAAGTCCAAATGAGAATGGGGACAACCACACAAAGTAAGGTATGCACCACAAATCGGTGGAGTTACGGTTTCACATCATAATATGGTGTCACCCCAAAATGGTGACACTTGGGGCTGGGTGCCCTCCCCCGCCCCCCCTAGTGATGCCACTGGGCCTTAGATAGGAACTTTTAGAACAAAACTCTCCATTTCCCCTGGGTTATATATACATTTAAATTGGTTGGCAAAAACTGAATTGAGTAAGTAAGTAAGTAAGTAAGTATTTATTTTTGCCAATTATCACAAACATAAAGCACGAAAGAATAAACAATAAACTAAGTTAAGGACCTGGTCGTCATTTATTCTTATTAATTACTGTTGTAAGCAAAAAATGCTAGAAGAAATCGAAACTGAAGAAACAAGAGGCTTTTTTGTCGCATTTTTATCATTCAAAACATTTCAATCGAAGGTGAGGGGCGGGACCCCTGGCTACGCCTATGTGCTGGGCAGTTTGTTTTTAGACATAAGAAAGCTTTCAGCAACCCTTGAAGCTGAGTTCAATTCATTGGTTGTTGCGGGTATGGGTTCAAAACCATTCGGGACAAAAGCAGCGGTTATTTTTGCCTTTCGGGAATAAATTCAAGTTTGGACGTGAAGGAGCAAGAAGGTTAAGATAACCAGGGACACCAGAAGCATGTGCAGATAATTAAGTGGAAGGAGTATCGGTAGCTTTAGAAGAAGCAGAATTCGGATCGGGGTGAGGGTCTCTAATACTTCTCATAACAAATCTATCCATTACTGCCAAACAAGACAAAACGCAGTGTACAACAGTTACTAAACAACTTTTTGGCCAAGGTCAAAGTGACCACGTGCATTCATTGCTAATGCTAGCGTGCTACCCTGGTGCTACCACAACCGCATCTAACGTCAATTTTTTGATTGTAAAATAGTTGCTATTGCGCAGGGCCACCAAGAGGAGGGGCAGGGAGGTACAATGACTTCTGGGTCCATGGACTTTAGGGGGCCCAGCAGAGGGCCCATGGGCTGTAGAGGGGCCCATCGAAATGACTGAGAAATTAGCATGTGAGGCCTGAAGACCTTTTTTTTTAATTTTTAGAGATCACCAAATTTTAACCAGAAAAATTGTTTGAATTTCGGTGAAGATCTTTTTTTTTAAGATCACTAAATTTCGACCGGAAAAATCGTTAAAATTTCGGTGAAGACCTTTTTTTTTAGAGATCACATCATCATTGCGGCATTTTCTTCGTCTGTTTTGGAGTTCACAAGACCGGACATCCGTCATATTTTAGCTGGCCCCGGGCCCATGTTCGGCTCTCGGCACTCCTGCTATTGCATCACAATAGGATTTTGCGATATTCTTCAAAGATTTTATTTCCTTAACAATTTGTAACTTGTCAGCTAAATCTAGCAAGGATTGCGATTACACATTAAGCTTATGCATACCGGGTGCCAGTGCCACCACAATCAATGTACCGATTATAAAAGTTTTGCGAAACGCCATATTTCACATCACTTCAAACCATTAGTGAACAGCCTTACAATACGCTACTTGGGCCTACCAATATTTTTTCCTATTAGCTCATCCAAGTGATATTTTCTCCCTTCTGTTAACACTACAGCAGGCTGACGTTCATTACTGTATCGTAGCACAAAACTTTGAAATGCAATTCCGGTTGATATAAAACAATATCCATATCATAAATTTGTTAAATATTACAAGAATTATCTTATTCACAAATATCAAAACTAGTAATTTATTTTATCACCCCTAATGACTAGTTTAAACCCAAAATTTTTTAAAACTTTTTAAATTTTTTAATTATCTCAAATATCTGCATTTTGCATATCTACTGGGTCGTACCTATATTTTAAAATGTGTGTTCAGTTGTATGTATGGTTTTTTGTAAATATTTGTCGTATGTATAGATAGGTGTGTATGTGCTGTAGCTGTAAATATTAGTCGTATGTGTGTGTGTGTGTGTGTGTGTTTTTTGTTTTTTGCTTCAAAAAATGCGTTAAAAATTTCTTAACTCAATGGTGGCAGCAGACTAGATGAGCGCCGCTCTTTCGTTGTTTCCATAGCGTTGTTGTCTCTTACTCATTGAACAATTTCTTACGTGTATCACTGCTTATTAACTTCACGCTAAAACTACCAATAAACTTGAAACTATTGTCGCTTTGGGGTTTTGGCAAGCAAAATTTTTGTTTGGGGGGCGCCGCCCCTCCTGGCCCCCCTGAGTTGTGGCCCTGTCGTAATCGCTTGAAAACTTTATCTGCAGCAGTGAATGCTGTCAAACGCGCAACCAGGATTTTGCTAAAGAGGGGTGAAACAATTATAATGTTTGCACAAAAATTGTCTAATTTAGGCCTTGTGCTAAACAAACTGATACAACTTCAGCGTGTCACAGACCGGAGCCTGGGGGCGGAGCCCCCAACCACTGGGCAATGTTTGAGATTTGACAGCACAAAAATAGCGATTTTAACAGCATTTTAATCACCTTTCGCACTTTTTGAAGTCGCATCAATGACTAAATTGCTAAAATTCAGAAGTCATTTAAAAGACTTAAATTGCTTAACTCCTTTAGCCCTCTCCCCTTACTTCAGGTCAAATCTAAATATGTTTAAACGCTCGTATTTTGAAGTTAAATTTTCTAAGTGACTTGGCTAAGAGGGCCTAAGCCCCTTCAAAATGGTGTTCCACTGACTGCGACCTAAAAATGTTGAGTGTGCTCCAAAGATCAAAAACAGCTGCTCTTTGAAAAAAATGTTTTCACCTATTGTGCATGTCATAATCACTAACAAAGTATCGGTACCGATTCTGAAGTCTTATATCTCTCTTCTTCGACACATTTGTAAAGGCGTGTAACAGTAATAAGTAGGGGGGTTATTTTGTCACATTTATGTACACCAGTTGATTACCAGCAATTTGGCAAAAGATCTGAAAACGTCAAATGAAAATTATGTTTGATAGTTATTATTGCTATATTTCCATCATTGACCATTGTCTTATCTTTACGTGATGTTGCAAAAACAGCATTTTGAGTAAACTGAAATCGGGGACACGGCCCCCCTTGTAGCGACGGCATTGCATCACTTCCCCGCCTACACTACTGACCTTAGTGCAGACTTACATGTATGAAAAGACGAAACTGAAATTTCATGATCATTGCGCGTACTTATGGCCTACAGCAGTGGTTTTCAACCTGTGGGCCATAGGAGCATTTTGTGGTGGGTTACAGAGCTATTTGGGTAATTGCGAATTCGGTTAAAAAACTGTCTTAATCATTGACGCTGTGGGGCTCGTTAAGAGAGCGAGCTAGCACAAAATTTGCGGTTTTTGGCATGAATACTCTTTTTTTTGTGGAGATCACCTGAAAATTGATAAATTGCAATTAAGCTAGCGATTTTGATGTGGGCCATTAAAAATTTTCGAATTGAAAATAGGTCACGGTGATGAAAAGATTGGGAAGCACTGGCCTACAGTCTTGCTTTAATAAAGCTCATTAGGTGAGCGTTTTCTCGCAATAATTATACAATAATATAAAGAAATGAAGAATTAAAAAAAAAACCGTACGGAACTGTCATTTTGATTTGAGGTACATAACGTGCCTTAGGGGAAAATTTATTTAAAGCAAAAATTAATCTTTCACTGGCACCAATGTGTAAATTGGTGAAATTGTTTAATTCGAAAGATTGACAGGAGCCTGGTTGCAAACAAATATCAACTCAAAATTCTCTGGTCAAAAGTACACAGCAGAGAATTCTTAACAGCAGGAAATTTGAATTTTTATCCTATATACAGTTGCGGTCCACCTACCTCCCCAACAACAATTTCGATATGATTATTCATTCTATCTTGTTCATTACATTGCATTATGCGATTAGTTTTTGCTAGAGCAAGGCTCGTTGGTTTTAATTGTGACATAACCTGAAGAAATCACTTATTTTCTTGCTACCTTTGCATGAACTGCAAATGAAATGGTCTAAATTGTATGAAATTTGAGTGGCGGGAATTGACATCATAATGAGCTTTCCGTAGTAGTGGCTTTCTTGGTAGATTTCATCTAAAAATTCTTTGAAGCAGGTTGCAGGAATATACGCCATTGCTGCTTTTTTGAGTGTTTGTAAGCTAAAGCGTGAGATTTTTTGCCATGGAATGCAACAAGTGTTGTTTTGCTGGCTTGCTTTTGATGTAGATTTTGGCTGCTTCGAACTACAGCAGCAGATTTAATTTTGTCGCGAACGCAAGACAATTTACACTATTATTTTTTACAGCAATAATATTTCATAAAAACCCGAGGCTCATTGTTGCTCAGAATCTAAAAAAATGCTAGCCTCCATCAGTAACAAAAAGATTGAAAATGAAACTGAAAAAATTTCAAATCTTAATAGCAAGTAAATTCTGTGCTAATTCAAAACGATGAAATTTTAGTAATTTTCCAGTATTTGCAAGCAAAATATTGCAACGATTCTAAAATTACAGAGTGCTGCTTCAAACAGCGCAAGCCACTCATAAATATTTGGATGTTCTCAAGTCAAAAAAAAACTTCATACTTTTTCGCTTTTGCAGTTTTACGATGCTGCAAAAAAGCAAAAAAGTCTTAGCTCAAGCTGACAGAGCATTCGGAATTGCCCTCCAAAATAACTTTAAAAGCATGGTCGTTTAAATTGACATGAATGTTCTCAGAATTCAAGGACTAATATTAAGAACAAATGAAGCAGCAAATTGGCAAAAAAACTCAGAGAAGCCAACCTCAACTTAAAGTTTATTGGCTCGTCTAAAAAAGTGTAACCTGGGTTAAAGTAAGCTTGATTTGCCTCTGTGAACATGCTAGCATCAATTATTAATTAATTTTCATTACGCTTGAAGCACAACTTATGACAGCAAACAGGGGTGCCGAAACCCGGGGAGGGGATGGGGAAATATATCCCCCCAATAATTTGACTGTATCCCCCCCAATAGTTTGAGTATGGTCTACATCCGCATCCCCCCCAATAATTTGACTCTGGTTTGCATCTGAGTGTAGGTGTCCACTTGAATTCCGAGAAAAAGTGTTTCAATTTTTGTGAAGACCTTTTTTTTTTAATCTTTGTCTGAATTTGGGGAAAAAAGTGTTCCATTTTTGGTGAAGACCTTTTTTTTGGTCTTCACTTAATTTGCTCTCCTGAACAAAATCGTGGGTGAAGTTCATCCCCCCCATGTTGAAAATAGGGCAAAATTGGGGTAAAATTGCAAATTATTACCCCAATGCTCAACAAAAATCGGCACCCCTGGCAGCAGATTGACTAATAAGCTAGGTTATATTTTTCATTCAGTAAGCAAACTGTTTTCGCAACGTTTCTTAATTTCAACTAAAAGTTTGTTCTGTTTATTAGAAATAAATAACGTAAACATAGAATAATTTTTCGAATGAAAAACAGTTTCTAGAAAATGAATTTTTGAGGAAATGTAATTTCTGAAAAATAAGTTTTGGGGGAAATGTGTTTTCGACCAAACGTAAATTTTGTTTAGTATAAATTCTGGAAAATAAGTTTTCGGGGAAATGTAATTTCGGCCAAATGCACATTCTGGCAAGTGTAAATTCTGGAAAATAAGTTTTCGGGGAAATGTAATTTCGGTCAAATGTACATTCTGGCAAGTGTAAATTCCGGCAAATAAGTTTTCGGGGAAATGTAATTTCGGCCAATTGTAAATTCTGCCAAATGAGCATTTGGGGAAATGTAATTTCTGGCAAGTGCATGTTCAGGAAAGTGTAGTTTCTGTAACATGCATGTTCAGGAAAATGTAATTTCTGGTAAGTGCATGTTCAGGAAAGTGTAAATTCTGGAAAGTGCATGTTCAGGGAAATGTAATTTTTGGAAAATGCACATTCAGGGAAATGTATATTCGGAATAATGTAGTTTCTGCCAAGTGTTTTTCGGGGAAATGTAATTTCTGGAAGGTTTGGGAATTGTAAATTCTGGCAAATAAGTTTTCAGGAAATGTACTTTCGGACAAATGTAAATTCTACCAAATGAGCATTCGGGCTAATGTAATTTCTGGCAAGTGCATGTTCAGGAAAGTGTAATTTCTGGAAAGTGCACGTTCAGGAAAATGTAATTTCTGGCAAGTGTATGTTCAGGGAAATGTAATTTCTGGAAAGTGCACGTTCAGGAAAATGTGTATTTGGGATGATGTAGTTTTGGCCAAGTGTTTTTCGGGGAAATGTAATTTCTGGAAGGTGTTTTTCAGGGAGGTGTATAGGATCCATGATTTTCACCCTAGCTGTGTTTTGTTCACAGGGCTTGTTGCCTTTCACTAAAATTGCAATAAAATCCCTCACACACATCACAGCAGCAAATCCTTTTCTTTGAAAGGCACAGGGTGGCTTAAGCAACCTCGACACAGCCTTTAAATCAGCCAGCAGTAAGCATCTAGAGTAGAAATCAAAAAACACTAAAGGTGGCCAAACCCACCCCAAGATGGGGCGACTTAAGCCACACAACAAATAAAAAAAAAACTGCCAAAAAACAACTATTTGCTTTCATGGCAGTTTTGTTTGCGAGGAGCAAACAAATCCACTTCTTCTGATAATAAGTTTATAAAAATTAAGCAACAATTCAAAAAGTTCCACCAAAAAAATTATCAAAAATGGCAGAAGTCACCCCAATCTACTGTAGCTTAAAAGCGGTGTTGTTTTATGTGAGAATTGGCAAGGCGTCACTAATGACATTAAGTTTATCAACGTCAAGGTTTTATTTGAAGCAACGTTCTTGGATGTGTTTTTATTTATGTTGATGTTTTGCTCCCCAGTCCAGGGAGCATCATCAGAACAGTAACGCATTTCTTGTTTGCAAAAATGAAAATGAAACCATTAAGAAAAATACAGGTAACCAGGAATAAACTATTGTGATGTAACAAACAAAAAATATACAACATTTATTATTACACCATGCAATATGATAGGAAAGTTATTACATATGCCAAAAGTACTATGTAATTTGTATTAAGTTACTTGTGGCCTATTAAAAAAACTTCACTATCAAAAATACAAACTGAGAATTAATCCATAAGCATATCATAAACAATGGGCACGTTGTTTAAAACGTTTACTTTAGTCGCTCTTTGATTTATGAAAAAACTCTCCTCTCTGCGATGTTTTCTGTAATTGGCTTCCATTGTTAAGATTTTAGCTTCATCTCGCAGTATAAAATAATTAAAATCTTTGATCCATTCTTTTCACTGCTTTAAATTGTTTGCATTTTTTGGTCGTTAAACTACATTTAGTTTTTCCAATATAATACTGCATCACAATCATGACATGGAATTTCTTACACAAGCCCACTTTTTTCAAACTTCACAATACGATCCTTAGGTTTGGAAAAAAGAGTTGACAACATACAATGTAGTTTCAAAGCCACTCCAGTGTCGATTTGGACCAAAAAAAACTTTTTTAATAGCCTCAGAAACTTCCTGCACATATGGAATTGGGGTGAAAGCAGAGTATGTATCGGGCGGTCAAGATCAAGGATGAGATTCAACCTGTTAGGCAAGAAATTGATCACTGGAGCTCATGTGTATAGGAAATTTATTGTTTTGTAGTGTTTGATTGATGTGATCGAACTCGCCCAGTTTGGATTCTGGTTAGTTGATGATATTATCGGCTCTCAAGTCGAGAGTTCAGGCAATGCTGAGCTTTTGAATGGTAGGATGGTGAGATGTATAAGGTAGATATCTATCAGTATGCATGGGCTCCCTTTAAACATTAGTAGAAAAAGAGCCATCAGCCTCACAACAAAAAAACATTTAAGAATTTAAAAAAACCTTAAGATTCTATCTCTTTTTAAACTGAATCGAGCTGTTTATCATGTCAAGATACTGGTGAAAGGACTCGGTAGTCAATACGCTTTGTTTCTATGATTGCCTAAATGTCATAAATGTAACAGACCCATTTTGAAGGAGGGTTGGAAAAAATAGTCAGGCCTCTTTGCCAGGGTTGCCACTTGCCACATCCTGGAAAAGTCCTGGATTTTTTTTGCTGTCCTGAAAAGTCCTTGTAAGTCCTTGATTATGGTTGATTAGTCCTGGAAAGTTATGGAAAAATGTTTGTAAAGTTTTCCTGTGATTTACCAGGACAGAATGTGGAGTTGTTTTTTATACAATAACTGATACCTTGTAATTGCATGAAGCCATTGTTGAAATAATTTGCATTGTATCATTCTTTGCTGTCAGTGATGGAAGACAGACATGCTTGAAAAAGCTGCAATTTTGCGTAAAAAGCACAATTTTGAGGTTGTTAGCAGCACTACTCAGACAGAAAACAAACTTTGCTGTTGCAGTTCATTAAACAGCTTGCAATGGAACTCCAGTTGAACAAAATTCTAACATCTTTGCAAATTATAACAACTAGGATTGACGCTTTTGATCAAAAAATAGATGGATTTAATGAAAGGCTAAATGCATGTTGGAAGTTAAATTTTCAAACCGCTACGATGAGCTTGAAAAAAACTTTACTAAATCAAAAAACGAAATGGATGATATGAAAGTAACTATAGACGATTTAATAAGATTCAAAGATCAGCAAGAACGAACCGCCCTGCAAAACGAATCTTACGGCAAGCGCCAGAACATTCTCATTCACGGCATAGAAGAAAATGAGAAGTCAGTTTGGGAAAATCGTGATACAACCATTCAGAAATTAAAAACTTTCATGAAAGATGGATTAGAGATGGATTTTGATAAAGTATCAATTGTAGATTTCCATTGGCTTCCTCAACAGCCCCTTTTTAAACTAGGCAAACGAATCACAAGACCAATAATTGTTAAATTGGCTTACATGGAGGACAAAACAGCTATTTATAAAGCAGCAAAAAATTTGAAAAAGTATAATCAGACTAGGTGCGAAATGAAGCAAAGTTCACCTTATGTATACATTACTGATCACTTACCGCACGCTTTTCAAGAACAGAGGAAGAAACTACTCCCCTCCTTTACTGAAGCACGAGCTGACAAGCAAAAAACTAAATGGAAAATTGAAAATGGTGAATACTGTCTTTACATAGACAATGAGAAGGTCAATTTAATCTAATAGTACTATAATGACAATGCTACTATATGCTGATTGTACTAAAATGCACCACAGTGCAGTAACAGTATGTAGTTATGAATACAACCATTGATTGTTGAAATTACTGTAATATTCAAAACCCTTCTACAAAACAGTGTCTAGTTTTAGTTAAATATTAATAGTGACTATTGAGGTGAACTTGAATTAGCATTTATTTAAATGATGATAAAAATATTTTTAAGGCAACATCACATATGATCCACACTTTCAGTGAAATTTGTTAATAATGCTGTACGACTTGATTATGCATTACTCGATGTTTACTTTTCTTAATTCTTAGAAATAGATGCAAAGAAATGACCTCTCTCCCTTTATTATCAATTGTGTTCATTTGCCATGAATAATTTGTTTGTCTAATAACGTCCGGTTATACAAATATTATATCTCCACTAATATTAAACGTGGTGTAGTTACCTATGCTTACCTAGTCTATATCTGATAGACTTTGCTGTGAAGATGATTGATTATTTTATCATGTGCTACGCGACTGAATGACAGTGCTATAAGTGTTTTTGGTTTTTCTGTTCTGTGCTCTGTAACTGCTGATTTTAGTCTTTATTCAGCAGATTTTGGTGATTATGGCGCCCTTGACAGACAGGAAGTTGGCTGACTTTTTGGAGCTGAGTATAGCAGCCTCACCACAGAAAAAAAATTGCTGTTTTGATGAACAGGAACAGTGTGATGCCATCATTAATTCAATATTCGATAACTTCAAGAAATGTACCTATATATCACCAAATTCAAGTATGCCCAATTGCAATAACTCCTTGACAATTTTGCATCTCAGCATTAGATCCCTCAACAAAAACTTCGATCAGCTCCACGAATTTCTTGTTTCTACCAGAATTAGACCTAACGTAATTTGCCTAACTGAAACCCGAATAAAAAATTACCCTCTTGTAAACATTACGATTCCTCAATACAAGTTTTATCATGTCGACTTCCAAACTTCAGCTGGCGGAGTAGCGGTATATGTGTCTGATTACTTTACATCTAAATTATGCCCCAATCTACGTAATGCCCAATTCTGAATGCTTATGGCTCAAATTATCTACACCCAATTCAAATGAAAAATTTACTGTTGGAACAGTATATCGACATCCTGATCATTCTACTGTAAATAATTTCCTTGATAGATTTTCTGATTGCTTAAACGACTTGTCAAACTCAAAAAAAACTTACTACATTCTTGGTGACTTTAATATCAATATCCAAAAGTTTAATCGCACCAATGCTGCTCATAGCTATATTAATTTGATTGTAAGTAGCGGCGCTATACCAATAATCACCAAACCCACAAGAGTAACCCCTGAATCATCTTTTATAATAGATCACATAATCACAAACGATTCTAATCATCAAATAAAATCTTTCATCTTTGAAGTGGATGTTACTGATCATTATTCGATTTTATGTAAAATAGACAAAAGAAAATCAAATTTCTCAAAAAACCATTCGGGTGTATATTTGAAATAAATCAAAATTTACTCCCGAAATATTTTGTGAAGATTTGAAAAATAATCTGCACTTTTTCTTTTTTGACCTATCGCTATTAACAAAGGATAACTTTAATGAAAATTTCGAAAAATTCACTAACATAGTATCTTCTACAATTAATAAACATGCACCATTAACAAAACTTTCAAGACGTCAGCTGAAACTCTACAGTAAACCTTGGCTAACTAAAGGCATTATAAACTCTATCAAGAATAAACGCAAAATGTTTAAATCTCATTACATATTAGGAGCTGAACGTGAAAAGTCGTATTTTAAAAACTACATTAACACTTTCGGTGCGGCACCTGAATTTAAAAACAGTACCTACGGGACTGAATTTCAGCGATTTTTCATTCATTTTTGATTTAACTTTTACTCAATATTGACTAACACTTCTCTCTCACTGTTACTTTCAAACGCTAACGGATTCTTACCTTATTCGAATTTAAAATTATGACACCATAAATGCTATTGTTACGTCGAA
Organism: Trididemnum nubilum; assembly: GCA_963965965.1. NCBI lineage: Eukaryota > Metazoa > Chordata > Ascidiacea > Aplousobranchia > Didemnidae > Trididemnum > Trididemnum nubilum. The sequence goes on from OZ014476.1 coordinate 24,406,446, forward strand.
AAAGACAAATTTCAAAGCAGCAACCCTCAAAAAACAACAACAAAAAAAGCACCACAAAGCAGCAAACTGCTGCATTGAATGTTATTTGCACTGCTTAAAACCACAACTCAATTGACCGCTTTTTTCTTTTTTTCTCTTCTACACAAGCGCACGTATATATACGTGATAATAATAGCAATAGACAGCGTGCCGCACCGAAGTGATGAGATTTTACCAGCCACGTACTTATACGTGGTTTCGCACCCAACGTTAAATTTTCAGAAACGTATTTATACGTGTTTTAGCACCGAGAGTGTTAATGTATTACCGTATATCCCCGCATATAAGCCTATCTCGCATATAAGCCGACTCAATGAAAACAGCCCTAAAACGATGATTTTATAAAATCCGCATATAAGCCGACACTACAAATCGTAACACGACATATGCACCCTATCACAGCAAAAGGTTGCAAAAAATAATAAATGAAAATGATAAGCATTATTTTTTTGTGTATGACCAACCAATCACAGCTTGGTATTATCACGTGATTGAAAATATCGATAGCGCAATAGCGTCCAAGCGCACATGCTGCTTTGCGTTTGTGCGTGGACGCTTTTATTGCGAGAAAAAAAGGAGAAAAGAACAGAAAAAAGGCGAATCGCGCGGGTATCGTTGCATTTAGCATGGTTTGAGTTGTAGTTGCTGCAATTAAGTGATCATAATGTCATTTCGCTTGAGTACGATTCGAGTTATGCGCATATAAGCCGACTCCTTAGTTTGGTAGCTTTTTTTTGGAGTTCTAAACTCGGCTTATATGCGGGGATATACGGTAACTAAAATTAAAACTATTTCTAAAAAAAGGCATTACGAAACAAAATTAGAACAAAGCAAAAGTGATTTACGTCAAATATGGAACACTATAAGATCAGTACTACCAACCAACCGTAAGCATGTAATCGCTACCTCGCCATGCCTACTGAAAATAAATGACTGCTCTGTCTCTGCGCCAAATGACATTGCAAACTATCTGAATGATTTTTTTTCAACAATTGGTTCCAAATTGGCTGATAGGATTGATAACTCATCCAAAAGAGATCATTTCAGTTATTTGACTAGTCATATTTTGTCAAGTATATTTCTAGACATTCCTAGTATGACAGAAATTAATAATGCCATCTCCTCTCTCAACATTAATAAATCTTATGGTCATGACCAAATTCCCCGTACTTTTTGTGAATTGCCTCCCCCGTTGTTACTTCTTTTCTTCACCTATTTGTTCAATTTTCTTTTACAAATGGTATCTTTCCTAAAAATTGTACCATTGCTAAAAATCATTCCTATATTCAAAAAAGGTGATCGTCAAAGCCCAACTAACTATCGGCCCATTTCAATTTTGACTTGTTTTTCTAAAATCTTCGAAAAACTTATCCACACACGGCTAACTAAATTTTGGACCAAACACAAAGTATTAACTACTACCCAATATGGATTTCAAGCCAAACTATCAACTACCCATGCTCTCCTAGATGTAATAACTTCCTCCTTCGAAAACATTAAAGATAATTTGTTTACTGGATTGATACGCATTTGATAAGCATTTGATATGGTCTGCCACAATATTTTGCTCTCCAAATTAGATCACTATGGAATTCGTGGGACTGCTAAAGATCTTTTGCAATCATTTTTGAAAAGAAAACAATTTATATTTGCGAATGGATGCAGATCTAGTATTGAAAATAATAACTACGATATAGCGCAAGGCTCAACCCTTGGCCCTTTGTTGTTTTTGATATATGTAAACGATTTACCGTCATCCGTCAATTGCATTCCCAGACTTTTCGCTGATGATACTTGTTTAGTATATAGTGAAAAAAAACAGCAAAGATTGACTGAAATCATCAATGCTGACCTGCAGAAAATCTCCGAATGGTTTAATAAAGCTAACAAATTAACAGTCAATCCTTCCAAATCAAATATTATTATTATTCCTCCCAAACTAAACCAGCTTCCTGTAACTATTAAAACTTATTTAAATAACACTTTAATTCCGCAAACTTCAGCAGTGAATTATCTGAGAATTACAATAGACACTGACTTGAAATTTCACAATCATATTGTATTATTCGAACACAAAATATCGAGGACAATCGGAATCCTTTCTAAACTTCGCCATTTTTTACCTCAAAGCGCCCTTCTCAAAATATATTATTTCCTCATACACAGTCAACTTATGTATGGTCTACCTATCTGGGGCTCTACTTTTCCTTCCTACATTAATAAACTTAAACGATCGGAGGTGGCTATTCACTTAAAAGTCCAACTAAATTTTTTAATTAATTCTCTATATTGAAACTCAATGATCTTTTCAAGATGGAAGTTGCTAAAATAGTCCACTCTCACTTTACAAATAACCTTCCATCCAAATTATCCAAATTTTTTACACTAACAAAAAACATCTCCCCACGTGCAACCAGAGCAACCAATTCGTCACACAATACCTTATACATTCCCTGATATTCAACTATACGACTGCAACGATGCATTAAATATCAAGGAGTTAAAATTTGGAATAATATCCCACCAGAAATTCAAAATTCATCAGCAAGATTATTTAAAAACAAATACGAACTATATCTGTTACAAAGTTATAATTAAAATTTACACAGAGGTACTGCCTTGTTTTTGTTTCAAATAAGAAGCAATCTTAAATGAATTACTTTTCCTTGATTCAACTTGGGGGCTGCAGACTCGGAGACCGAAAGGTCAATTCGTTGCCTCCCTCCTGTCAAGAATTATTAATATTTAGAATGTCTCTAACTAATTTTCATCTTATACTTTTTTGACACTGTAAATAAAATTGATTGATTGATTGTAAAGTTCGTTCAAAAAGCTGTATTGTATTGTTAAAAGATGGGGTGTATTTGTACGGTGGTGTTCAAACACAAAATCGCTACCCTAGTCCTTACCTAACCTTAAATCTAACCCAAACTGTAACCCTAGCTCCTGCCTAGCGTTAACATGGCCACCCATTCGTCTGCTCTTTGCTCTCTTATTCTTTTTAAGCAGTTCTTACTAATACGCTTGAGTGCAAATAAGCACTTCCTCGTTAAAATGCCAAAATTTGCACTTTGCAGTACAGTATGTATAAATTATTGAATATTATTAGGAAGAGTGAATTTATGGACAGTACTTTGTTGCAATGCGATACTCTAGTAGCAGTATTACTCCTAGCAGCAGTAGCGTAGCTTTGGCCCGTTGACCAAAATGTACAATAAAAATTATGTTTTTTGCACTATACTTCTGAGGCAGTTTTTTGCAGTAATATGGACACTGAAGAAATTTGAAGCCACGTTTGGAACGTGATTTTGGGGAAGGGCTGATATTGGTCAAAAATAAAACCAGTAACAGCTAACTAAAAATGGCTAAGAATAAAGAATCAACTCGATCGCTTGATGCAAAATGCTTAAGTAGGCTTTGTAAAAAAAGGGTCTATTCAGTATTTACTGTTTAATTCTGTTAATTACCAATCAACTCTCTCAAGTCTCGTTTCAGTAGCCCCTCTTACCAAATTACATCTTTATCTAGCGTTGTAAAATACAGATGATTTTAGATTAATACTTGCAAGTTTTTTCAAAAGAAGTGCCTGTTTACACTTTGCGTGCAAATGAGCTCTGCTTATAAAGAATAAGAGAGCAAGAATGGATGCTCATTTGCTCATTTACTCTTTCTTTAAATTATTATCTTTAATGTTTAGTTGGGGTTTAGATTTGTAGTTTGGGTTAGGATTAACATTAGGGTTAATTAGAGCTAGGTTACAGTTTGGGTTAAGTTTAAGGTTGGGGTTAGAATAGCATTTTTTTGTTTGTACGCTGGCGTGCAAATATGCTTTGTCTTTTTCAAATGATAGGATTTTATCGTTTACTGGCTGGATATAAAGCTTGGACTAAAGTTTTACAATTACCCATTGCTAGAGCTCGACCAGTATATTGGTCAGCCGATATCAAGGCCAAGCCGATATATTGTATCAGCTATCTTCTTCCGATAAAATATCGGATTAGCGCAATTATCTTAAACAATTAATTTTGTAGAGCAAGCGTTAGCACTCTTGCGTTCTATTTGCATAGTATGACTTGTGTTTGAAATAGTCTTTCTTTGGAGGAGGATTAGTAAAGCTTTTAGTGTCAAGTTAAGTAAAAAATAGTGACAAAATGTGGTAGTTATGAAGTTAGTATATCATCATTGGCCTGAAAAAGTCATACTGGTCGAGCTCTAGCCATCACCCACATACTGTTAGCACATTTATGCAACCAGTTTAATCACGTTTTTGCAGTGCTAATTTCAATGCCACATTTTAAAAGCAATAATCTTAAGCAAACTAGGCCTAAAACTAAGTTACTGCAAAAAATTGCAGAATTTTCGAGTGTTGGAGCTTTGCCCCCAGATTCCCCAATGGCTTCCAGCGGCTGGGCTCTGCCCCCGTACCCAAAAGCACAGCCCTCCCGTTGCAAATTTCTGGCTTTGCACCTGGCTAGTAGTCAGTACGAGAAATGCAAATGCGTTACATCAAAAGTTTTCTTCAATCACAAGTACAAAAAAGTAGGTGCATGAAAGAGTAATAGTCAAAATTAAATTTTAATTCCGGAAAAAAAAACCTTAAACAGTCCTGGAAAAGTCCTGGAAAATGGCCTCAAAAAGTCCTTGAAATTGATTTTGCAGTTTTTGTGGCAACCCTGCTTTGCTTTAAATGCTCCACCACCACGTTGGTAAGCCATGAGAGTGCCAACAACTTGTTTGTAGATCATACTGTCGTATTTGAAGTAAGATGAGTTTAAACAAAGATCTAGGGCCTTAGTTAACTTTGCAATGGAAATAGTTGTATGATCTTCCAACAAGCTGTTGTTACTGAGTCTATCAAGCACAATAGTTCTAGCTGCATCAAGTGGTGCTGAAGTGAACAAACTCACAACATCAAAAGACACTTGCGATTCATATTGATAAATTTGAACAGGTTCAATCTTTTATATAAATTTAATAGAGTTTCCTGTGAGACCCATTGTGTCATTTATAGGATCAGCTACATATGTATGGTGTAAATTTTTAAAAAATGCTTTGTCATCAATAGTTGGTTTCCAATTTTGCGCATACTGTGAGAAACTCTATGAGTTTTCAGAAATGATTAAACCTGTTGTATTAATCAATATGAATCGCAAGTGTCTTTTGATGTTGTAAGTTTGTTCACTTCAGTACCACTTGAAGCAGCTAGAAGTATTGTGCTTAATAGATTCAGTAACGACAGCACATTAGAATAATGTACTACTCTTTCCATCACAGAGTTAACTGAGGCCCTTACTTTACATACGACAACTGGTACGATCTGCAAACAAGTTTTTGCCACTCTATGGGTTTACCTTTATGTCTAATACCATATTATTCGACTAAGAAGCTGAGATCAATTTTTAGGTTTTAAAATGAGGGTTTTTGCCACATTCCATCCAATAAGTCAAGGCAGAAAATTTGATCGGCACAGCGCCAGATTGATCCAGTGCTTGCGATCTTGCCATACGAAATTTTGCACCAGTTTGGAACAGAAAACGCAAATTTTATTTGTCCTAATCAGTACCATGGTGTACAAATTCAAAATTCATGCAAATTCGGTACCAATCGTGTACAGTGCAAAATATGGTAGTGCAAATAAATATTTATTGCAAAATAATGCAAAGTGCTAATAAATAAATTGGCGCACGATAAGATAATGCTGTGAATTAATGCACTGTGACCATTTGACCTTCGGTATTGTCTGGTTCAAGGTGTGTTCACCTAATAAGCGAGCCCCAGGAAATCTGGTTAAAATTGGGTTCCAAAAATCGGCTTATTGGCCAGAAAATAGGTAATTACTAACATGGTGATGAAGGACTTAAAGCAAAGAGCTCTGACTTTTTTCCCTACCCTCCATCAATATGGGTTTGTTACATTGATGACGTTTATGCAATCATAGAAACGGAGCATATTGAGTCTTTCCACCAGTATCTTAACACGATAAACTGCTCAATTCAATTTGAAAAAGAAATAGAACCTTTGGACTTTTGTGTGTTCTTAGATGTTTTTCTTCGTCGCGAGGATGATGGCTCTTTTTCACTAAAGAAGCCCACTCAAACCAGTAGATATCTGCATTGTACATCTCACCATCCTATCACTCAAAAGCTCAGCATTGCCTGAACTCTCAACAACTTTCAACTCTAGAGACAATAATATCATCAACAAACCAGGACATAAACTGGCCAAGTTTGATCACATCAATCAAACACCATAAAACAATATATTTCCTATACATATGTGCTCTAGCAATCAATTTCTTGCTCAGCAGACTAAATCTCATCCTCAATCTTGACCGCCTGATACGTACTCTGCTTTTCGATTCCATATGTGCAGGAAGTTTCTGAGGCTATTAAGAGAGTTTTGGCCCAAGTTGGCATTGGAGTGGCTTTAAAACTGCGTTGCGTGTTTGTTGTCATCGTTTTTTTTCCAAGACAGACAGACAGACAGTTTTTATTGCTAACAGTAACAATACACACACAAAAAAGGAAAGGTGAAAATAATTTATAAATAATATAAAGTCAGCAATAGAGCTGTGAAGTGATCTTTGAGGGGTCTTCGAGTCAAACAGCTCCTCGAAATTAATAAGAATTTTCGATTTAATTGAGAAATTAAAAAGCGTTTTAAATTCGAGCAAAATAACTAATTGAGCGTTTGATCTAAATAGCTTTGAGGCAATAAATTTTTGTACTTTTTGCAGAATTTTTTTAGAGGAAGCGTTTTAAAATCTTGTTCTATACTATTTCAAATTTTTACACCTCTATATTTAAACGATTGTTTGAAACCTAACCAGATGGAATTTCGGGACATAGAATGTTAGTTGAAACTTACTTCTAGTGGAGTAATGATGTATATTACTTGGAAGAGTAAAGTAATTTTGAAATGTATCAGGAAGTTTATCATTTTTAAATTTGTGCGTATTTAAAGCAATTTCAATTTTACACAAGTCATGAATTTTTAAAATATCTAGGCATCTAAAAGAAGGTGTAATATGTTCAAACCTACTAATCCCAGTTATAGCTTGTACAGCATTGTTTTGCAATAGTTGTAAGGGTTGCTGTGCAGTACGTGGATTTGTAGATCCCCATATTACAAGACCATATAGGAGATGTGGCTTTATAAGTGCATTGTATAAATTTGGTAATGTTTTTGCTGGCAAAAATTTTCTAGCAACTTTTTTTGCGATGCTTTCGATATGTGATTTATAGTTGAGATGTTGGTCCAAATTCATGCCCAGATATTTAACATTAACCGAAGATTTCACGCACTCGTCATCAATATTTAGCTGAAATTCTATAGGGATACCTCGTAAAGTGGGTTGAATTACCAAGATTGTAGATTTTTTGGGATTAATGGTTAATTGGTTTAGGATCATCCAATTTGAAAGATTTGTGGTGACCGAGTGAATTAAATATTTTGTCTTTGTGTAATTATGTCTGCGGTATCCGGTTATTGGCACATATCGCTCATTGCTATGGGTGGTATTGCATAATGAACGGATATTGCAAGACATAAGGAATTTAATTAATGTTGTTTTTGTTCTCGCTTCTCTTTGTTTACTCGCTGTATATATATTGCTGCTTCAATTTATTATTAATATATACTCGTTGGAATCAAAGAGCAACGTGTTGAGACTCATCGTGTACGAACTCACTTCATTGGTGCCCCTCTTTGATTTCAACAAGTATATATTAATAATAAATTGAAGCAGTGATATATATACAGCGAGTAAACAAAGAGAAGCGAGAACAAAAACAACATTAATTAAATTCCTTATGTCTTGCAATATCCGTTCATTATGCAATACCACCCATAGCAATGAGCGATATGTGCCAAAAACCGGATACCGCAGACATAATTACACAAAGACAAAATATATTAATTCACTCGGTCACCACAGAGTATATAATTCAGCGTTAAGTAAATTTTGTTAATCTCCTTCAATTTTCCATCAACTAGTAAACAAGTGTCATCAGCATATAATCTTGGAGTACAATTTGCAGCATAATGAAGATCATTTACCTAAATTATGTAAAATAATGGACCTAGAATTGATCCTTGAGGTACCCCCATACTAATGGCTTTCAGACTGGAGATTGATTCATTTGTGTTTACGTATTGTTTTCTATCCGTAAGATAACTCTTACATAAGTGAAGCGCAACACTTCTAACGCCATAGTGTTCTAATTTTAGAAGTCGTTCATGCGAGACGATATCAAAGCTTTTTTTAAATCAATCATTTACAAGCATGATAAAATTTTATTATTTAAGTTGTCATGTAAGGTTGATGTTATATCTAATAACGCATGGATAGTAGAATGGTTTGATCGAAAACTGTGTTGGTGGGGATATAACACGTAATGTTTTTCAAAAAACGAAATTAATCTTGCTTTAATTAATTTTTCTAAAATTTTAGATAAACGTGGCAATACAGAAATTGGACGTTAATTTGTTACTTAGATTTGTCATCAGATTTATAAACAGGAGTCACCGCACCAATTTTAAGAGCATCTGGAAATGCACCAAAGTTAAAAGCCAAAGCAAAAAAATGAGTTAAATATGATGCCAGAACATGCCCAGCAACTTTGATAAAGTATGAGGGTATAGCATTTTTCTTTGCAGATTTTTTTGATTTTAGTGAATTTATAATATTAAAAATTTCGTTCGGTCTCGGCGGCTCAAAAAAAATTGAGGATTGAATGCGATTTTTTAGGTGAATTTTACTTTGTAATGGATTAGTTTGAGGAATTTTATCGGCTAAATATTTTCCTATATTAACAAAATAGGTATTAAAAGACTCCGCAATTTTCTTAGGATTTTCTAATAACGTATTGTTTGAAAAATCGCATAATTTCGTTGGAGGATCGCAAAATTTAGTATGCTTTGCGTTAGTCTGTAGAATTTGTTTCAAAGTTTGCCACTTTTTCTAAGGATTAGATTTATTTTTTGTTATTTCATCATGAAAATAGTTCTTTTTGCTTATTTCTTTCAAGTGGTTTACCTTGTTTGCATATTTTTTATATTTAGCAATATTATGTGGATCTCCACTTTTGAAATGGGTCTTGTACATTTTTTGTTTTTGGTGGATAGCGTCAAAAATAGCTTTTGTTATCCAGGGTTTTTGTAACAATCGTTTTTGTTTTCTTCTTGCAAATTTAACAGGTGCATGTTTATTCACCACTTTTAAAATGACCTCGTTAAATATATTAAATTTTTCATTGAAATTAGCTGGTGTAATTTCGGGTATTTGATTGAAATGATTTTCCAATTCTAATTTCAAATCTTCAACACACTTTCCAGTTTCATAATTACTGAAACAACGAAATTTTTGTTTTTCCACAGTTTCAGAATATTTTCATTTTTGGGAGGAGCATTGTGTATTCTTTAACATAACAAAAGTAAGCGAGTGATTCGAGATTTGGTAATTAAATACTCTCGGTGTTATTTGTAATTCAGACTCATTAGTAATTGTGTGATCCAGCAAGGTTTTTGAAGAAGTCATTATTCGAGTTGCGGTAGTTATTGTTTGGAAGCAGCCATTGCTTTTTAAAATGAGATCATATTTTTTCTCCAAACTTTCCTGATAGTTATTGCAGAGAGTATTTATATTCATGTCACCGATTATATAGTATTGTTTATTAGCTAAATTAAGGTTTGCTAAACAATTATTCAAATTTGTTAGAAATTCTTGTGAGTTTTTTTGAGATGGATGTTGATAAATGCAACCAAAAATGCGTTTATGTTTTTGTAGAGAATTTCTGCCAGCAAATTCGAACCATTTTTCTTCTACCCCATTCATATTAAAGATAAATTTGTTGGTCCTTTCAACTTTTATATTTTGCTTAAAGTAGACCCCTACTCCTACTATGGTTGGAGAATTACAATGAAAAAAATTGTATGCTGGAATTGAGATATTGATTAAGGGAACATCTGCAAGTCTGGTTTCAGTTATACATAAAATATCAGGTTTATAGCAAAGAGAAACACATAGTCCGTGCAGTTCATCAAAGTGTTTGTGTAGCGAGGAAATATTTAGGTGCAGAATAAAAATTGAATCATTTCCATTAACTTTTATATCTTTCATGTTAAGGTCATGCATGCCACATGGATTAAAGTTTGAGGGTGTTTCAGAAACAAAATTTTCAGCAACTCCTGTAAAAGATAATTCATTCAGTTCTACATTTTCAATAGCTGCTTGACTCGAAAATAAAAAATCAGCATTACTATGCGAAATGCTGACTAAGTACTAACGAGAAAATTCTACCACGCAATGAACACACAAATGCAAATAATTAAAATTGTACAGTAATGATACAACTAGTCCGAATCAGAATCAGAATTTTCGCCTTCAGAGTCAGTTAAAGTTGGGTTGTGCTTTACTTTGTCAATGTATAGACAATATTTTGCTTTTTTGATTATCCACACAGTTCTTTGTTTTGTTTCGCTTCTTTATAAGCCGAAAGAAGTTTCTTTTTTTGTTGTTGAAGTTCTCTAGGTAGATGTTCAGTAACATAAACATAGTTTGTCACGCCGTCGTATGTTCTTTTCCTTTCTTCATTGTATTCTTTCAAATTTTTTAGGGACCTCATAATCATATTTTTGTCTGAATAGCTAGTTAATTTTACAATGATTGGTCGAGTAATGCGTTTCCCATTTTTGGTGATAGGATGCTGAGGTAAACGGTGTACATCTGCAACAGCTACTGCGTGAAAATTTGGAATTTTTAGGCCGTTTGGCAGAAATTGTTTGAATTTATTCTCCGACTCCCATTTTGTCTCCCATGCAGATTCAGTATCTGCTTCAATACCATGAATTAATAGATTAAATTCTTTGTCATAATTTTCTTTTTCTAGGAGTTCTGGCGCAGTGCGTTTTTGAAATTTATTCAAACGACGATTTTAACGTTTTCATTTTGTCTGAGACGTTATTAATTTGATTGTTTTTGCTTTTCAAAGCGGCTTCCAATTGCTCAATCCTTTTTTCTAGAGCTTCAAATTTTGTTGAGGTCACTGTATTTTGCTTAAGTTTTTCGATTTCACCACAACGATTATTAATGACCTTTATCTTTTTAGTATTTTTTGCCAAATTTTTCTCAAACAATTCAAGTCGACTCTCTATTTTTTCTAACTTGTTTAGGACCATATTAAGCTTTTTGTTCATTGCTTCCATTTCTTCGGTAGTTGCTCTAATTCTGCAGCTTACAAAACTTTGAATTTTGCACATAAAATTTGCGCTGTAGGATTTTTCTCTGCAAACTACGCACGTCCGCTCACATGCTTTTTGCTCGAATGATCTGCAAACTACGCACGTCCGCTCACTAACATGCTTGTTAGGATGCTGAAAAAAGTGGGCTTGTTAAAGTTTCCAAACCTTAAGGATCGTTTTATGGAGTCTGAAAAAAGTGGGCTTGTGTATGAAATTTCATGTCGTGATTGTGATGCGGTATATATTGAGAAGACTGGGTGTAGTTTAAAAACCAGAAAACATGAACATTTTGAGCAGTTAAAAGAAGGAATGTAAAAAAAGTATGTTTTGTGCCAACATATTGTAGATATTTTAATCATTTTGTGGTGCAAGATAAAGCTAAAATCTGAAAAATGGAAGCCAGTCACAGTAAATGTTACACAGCGGAGAGTTTTTTCATAAATCAAGAGCGACTGAAGTTAACATTTTGAACAGAATTGAAAATGCTAACATGCTCGTTGTTTATGGCATGCTTGTGGAATATGGATTAATTTTCATGTTGTAGTTTTGATAGTGAAGTTTTTTTGATAGGCCACACGTAACTTAATACAAATTATATAATACTTTTGGCATATGCAATAATTTTTCTATGATATTGCATGTTGTAATAACGAATGCTGTATGTTTTTTGTTTGCTATGTCACAAGTGTTTATTCGTAGTGACATGTATTTTTTTACTAGTTTCATTTTCATTTTTGCAAACAAGAAATGCGTTACTGTTTGGATGATGCTTCGTAAACTGGGAAGCAAAACATCAACTTAAATAAAAATACATTGGAAAACGTTGCTTCAAATCAAATGTTTCATCACGATGAACAAGCTCCTAACTCACCAAGCTTCATTTTCAAACAAGCGTTAAGGTTGCCAATAAAAATTATAACATTAGAGGCCCCTATGTCGTGTTTGAAGTAGAAGATTTCTGGTACGGATGGAGTCAAAAAGGATGGAGTCAAAAAGGATGGAGTCAACTCCAATCTAGTCTAATACGATTCGTCTAACTTTAAATACCCCCACTGATTTTGCTCTTAGTCCTAGTTTCAGTAATATTTTCATTTATTGGTATATCATTGTCTACTTGTAATTAATAATGTAACATGTTATGCAAGTATTACTAGCAATATATCGTTTGTAGACAACAAGAAATGTTGAATTCAATGCTTTCTCAAATACTGGATCAAAATGCAAGAGCGAGATGTATGTATAATATGATATTTTGCATTTTATGATATTTTCCATGGTTACAATCACATCGAATTTTTCTAAAAATGAGTTTGAGATTGGCGATATTCTTTACTTTTTCCCTATAAATCAGTATATAAGTGCTGCAAAGGATGCAACAATACAAGGCAATATTTTATAACCCACAATATAACTTACTGTTGTGATGATTGTAACTCAAAGTTAAGTCGTCACAGATCGTGGCGAAGATGGCATTTCACCACTTCTTTTGTCTCACTTTGATGAAGTCTTAGTGCTAAATTGCATGCAGCCTACCTTCATTCAAAAAGAAATATACAATCTTGTTTTGAATTGTAGCTGTAGCAAATGATGATTATGCAGTAGAAAATAATAAATATAATTAATAAATAATAATAAGTTAATAATAATAATAATAAAATAATAATAAATAATAATTGATTTTTGACAAACCTGATAATTTATCGTTGACTGCCCTGTGAGCGACCACTTTGTGTAGGTCCCCTAAACTTTTGAGAATTTGGCGAGTTCTCACGAAATTTTATGCAGTAGAAAAAGTTGTAGATTTCATCAAAACCACTGGTGCAACCAGGAGGGTACTAGGCAGACCAGTCCCCCTCATGTTGAAAACGCACAATTTCATAAAAATAATTAAAAGAAAAAAATGTCAAAAAACTAATTGGAAAATGCTCAACTTGAGTGTTACTCTACCCTAAGTTACAAATGAGCAACGTCAAAAGTTTGCATTTCTTGAAAATTTTTCCAAGGTTATCTGGTCATTAGCTTCTTTATTGTTAAAAAATTTCAGCTGTCTGACTTATATTGTTTCCAACATATTCAAGTTGAAAAAGAATCTGCAGCAAAACGGCGAAATGAATCATAGCTAACACAACAATAGAAATAATCTACAATCAAAAACTCAATTGTTATTAATATGATTGAAAAAAATTATCTGTTACATCACATTAATCTAACAATCGCTCATAAAAACTTGATTTTATTGAAACTAGAATTCAGCCACGTTGATTTTTTGCAACACAGGATATTTATTGAAAATGTTCGATCATTTTGTAGCTTGTATCATGCTGTCTTGGAATAACAATGTCTCATCAGCTTATGGCATTGCTTTTGCGGGAGAATGTGAACAAGGCAGAAAGCAGTGTAATTTTGCACCAAACATCGCAATCCATTTTGTTTCAAATTTCATCATTTTCCAAAAAGTAGAATCAGAAATTTGGGGCGGCCGAGATCTTACAAGTATCAGTTCGTGAACTAAATGTCACCATCGTCAAATCGTATTGCAACCTTAATAAATTTCGAAAATATTTTGATTGATTGATTGATTGATTGGTGCATCTTTATCCTCCTATCACGAGAAAGCGACGGTGCGCTATATTTTGGACGAATCCGCACCCGCTTAGGAGTTGACCATTTTCCAAGCTTTCGTGTTGACATTTTGACTTCTTCCCACGTAAATTTGCTGCTTGTTCGAAGCCACCAAGCAGAGATAATTATCGTAAAGCGTCTTATCCAAGGACGCAACAACGTGACCAGGGTGCGGGTTGAACTCATGATCCTGCGATCAGAGTCGTCGTAAAAACGACGCCTTTACCCATTCGGCCACGCTGCCGATTTTAATTGAAAACATTCGGAAAAAACACTAATTGCTGAAGGAAAGCAAATCTCTTCTAAAAGAATGGATCCCCATATATCTTGAATCTCGAAATTGATATTTTATTATACTGTATTGGATCCGTTTTATCGATCATGCATATTTATGTGTATAAATATACGCATGTCATTTGATTGCATCCATTTTGCCTGTTTTTCATTTTTTTTGCGTTTTTACTAAATTTTTTTGCATTTACACTAAAAGAGATATCAGACAAAATTGGACTAAACTGCCTCATGTAGGCCTACATTTAGACCAACAGCCTAGAGAACCTGTTTGCCTGAAAAACAGCATAATCAATATGACATTACTCAAAAAGTTTTTGTTGTCAGTTTGATCCTTTAATCACATCCTTTAATCAAGCTGGGGTTGGAGGAGCGGGGGTTGGCTGGTTTGAAATAATCTTACAGCTTTAAACTGCTCAAAGTCAAAGATTTATTACAGTAAATAGTATGCTAATTTATTTTTTAGGAAATCTTTTTCGATCAATTTTTATGTCAGCACATTGCACCACATAGCTGTGTTGATTTTAACAGTGTTCTCATTGTTGATCAGAGCAGCAAGTCTGGCAATGTTGTTCAAATTGTGTACACGTCCAAACTGAGGGCGCTGGTTGCAAGCAAATAGTCGCTCAGACATTGTCCGCCTGTTCTTGATCTACACAGTGCATAAAATAGTGAGCGCAAAAGTTCGACTTTGGTTTATTTTAATCAAAAATTTTGCACGCCCAGCATATCACCTTATTTGCATACAAGCAGGCAGTTGTTTTAAACAAACTAACGACAAGCCCGTGCATTCGCAATTTTATACACAGTGTAGCCTCGATCTAAAAATCTGCTCTGGAAGCATTCTGAAAGCATTCAACGCAGTTTTCAGTACAAACCAACTTTTGTTTGTTGGTGTTCTGTATAAATAAACCCATTGTACTTCATTATGACCATTTTTGCACGAATGGTGCATTTAGATGCGCATCATTTGATTGAGACTATTAATCGCAAATGGTCAATTGCTATGGCATTATTCTTGCTTAATGCTTAGATCCCTCTTTCCTACCAACAATAATTATAACAGTACAGTAATCAATTAACAAAACTTTGTATTGGAAAACCACAATACAGCACTTTTTTTTTTCTGTTTGAAGGTAGCCAGCAGTACGTGGTGTCAATCACATAAATAAAAATGCGGAGTATATATTTTTTCGAAAACCAATCATTTTCAGATGTAGGCTCAGGTGTTGCAAATTTTTTTAACCTATGAGCTAATATGATTGATTTTCAGCTGGCAAATGTTGCAAAACCATGCCAAAATTTTTTTTTTAGTTTGAATGTTTAGGGGGTTCCACACTCACCCCCAATTTTTTACCATTTGCCAAATTTGATGAATATTATATCACTTGTCCAGCTTTTATTTTAGATGATAAATATAACATATTGCATATCACTTTAATCAAAATTTGGAGGAGAATACTATGAAACACACAAAATACTTGTTTGCTAAAATAGAAAGTCTGAAAATTTTTACATTTACATTTTGATAGGCAAAAATCTCATGTTTATTCATTGTTACATTAGAACAATTTTCCTAACGAGTTACAAATTGTAGTTGTACACTGAGTAATAAATTCAATATGGTGTTGCAATTTTTGCAAATGTTGCAACTCGTTAGGTAAATATAAAGTTTTAGCCTGAATATGTAGCAAAACCACATCCAAAGTTTTTTTGAAAATAACTGATGTTTAAGGGTTCCATGCTGATGTTAAAGTTTTTGGTGCTTTTTGATAACTGCAAAATAATCGGAAACTGATTACATCAAGACCGCTAATTAAAAATATGTCTTGTTCTAAGAACAAAAACGATTGCCAAAATAGAACTAAGCATAACAATTTAATAGTCTACAGTTTGGAATTAAACCAACGAAATTTAACTTCCTTGATGTACAAACTGAATTTAAAAATTTATACCGGCAAGTGAGACCTCGTCTTCAAAATACTAAGCGACTCTTGTTTAAAACCAAATTAATCAATCTGTATAACAAGTACAAATCTACTTATTTCTACAGCAAGCAACATGGAAATATTGGCATTTCTGCAGAAAAAATGAAAGCCCTCAATTGTCTAAAAAAAGACAAATCCATAATCATTTGTAAAGCTGACAAAGGTAACGCGGTAGTTCTACTCAAGAAGTTAGATTAGTGTGAGATAGGTCAGTGCTTTTCAGAAAGTGCTCAATGATATCTCAGAGCAATTAACAAAATAATGAAATACAGACCATAAAAAGTAAAAACTTAAAGTAATCAAAAACCCCCTACAGCCTGTTTCGTCTTTCGACTCGTCAGGAGGGTATCTGCATGGTAAACAAAAACTTTTAAAACTTTCAAAATCTTTAAAACTTTTAAAACCTTTAAAAAACTTTTACAACATAGGCTGCGATCCTACTCTGCCTGGTGCTGTCTACCACTAACTACAGACTTGCTACCAGCAGGCTTGCTGCACAGCGAACTGGAAGGCTTGCATCACTAACGACATGCAGAGGCAAAACAGGATCGTCAGGCAAAATGGTTATGCACCAATGCGGGCAAATGTACACGAACACCGAAAACTACAGTGGAAAAGAAGTACAAAGCAGTGTGGGCGTTAAGATTAACAGATATGAGTAAAGATTATGTAACGCTACTGAGTTTGAATTTGCTTCTGTGCCTGCATTTGTTAAACATTTCAGAGCGCTTGTTAATGTTGATGCGTAAATCCGCTTTCAAGATTGCCAATTTCTCTTCTAAACACAGGTTGCAGGATCTAGCCCCGCTCGAGTAGGCAGAGGCTTGCTTTGTAATTTGCCATGTGATTTTCGGGGACAGTCCGTGGTCTTTTTCGTTCCAGATGGTCTTGGATAGCTTGGTTGCATGGCGTTTCTTGGGATGTTTGAACGATTGGTTGTGGTTGTAAAACCAAGCTTTGAAAGTGGTTGAACAGCTCCCATAATAGATCTTTGGACCATCGCTGCTTTCCAGCGTTGCTTGGTACACGATTGATTTCACCAAGCAATTGCCTTGAAGTGGGCAATCGGCTTTCACCTGACAGTTGCATGTCTTTGAACTGGTTGTGCTTATATTGCCGTTTTTGGCTAGTAAGGTCTTAATGTACCTGTTGATAATTGCTTGCATATTTTGCATACAACTGTAACTTAATTTGACGTTATTCCGGTTGCAAATTTTGTGGAGTTTGTGGTGCTCGGGGAAATGCTTGTCCAATAATTTAAAAAACTCTTTACCTATGTTTGTGCTGACGGCGCTGCTGAAGGGAGGGTTGAACCATATGATTTTCCGTTTTCGTATGCTCTGGTGGGTATTGTTCAGGTTCGGTTTGCTAGCAAGTTTTCGTCATAACCAAGTTTTCGTCATAACTGCAAGTTTTCGTCATAACCGCTTTTTTGAGTGCATCTTCGTAAATGGGTTTTGCCTTTTGGAATTCGTTTATGTCTGAGGAGTTTTGCGAAATTCTTGAGGCAATCATATGGGGTAGCTGTTTTTTGATCGGAGGGGGATGGTTGGATTTGGTGTTGATATAAAAGGGCTGATTTTCCGGTTGGATTTGGTGTTGATATAAAGGGGCTGATTTTCCGATTTAGTGTGTAGCTAGCAGTAGACAGCACCAGGCAGAGTAGGGTCGCAGCCTAATGTTGTAAAAGTTTTTTAAAGGTTTTAAAAGTTTTAAAGATTTTGAAAGTTTTAAAAGTTTTTGTTTACCGTGCAGATACCCTCCTGACGAGTCAAAAGACGAAACAGGCTGTAGGGGGTTTTTGATTACTTTTAGTTTTTACTTTTTATGGTCTGTGTTTCATTATTTTGTCAAGAAGTTAGATTATATCGATAAAATAAACTGCATTTCATTGGACACGAATCGGTCTAACAGGTTAATTATGACAATAACATTCATAATTTGGACAAATTTAAAAGTGCTTATACTATTTGAAACGAAAAGGCAGCTTAGAGCAAGAAATTTATGATCGCATCAGGCCATCAGCTGCAGTAACTCCAACTCTATATGGACTGCCAAAAATTCATAAAGTGGACTGTCCTGGCTGCCCAGTTTTGGCTTCAACTGACTGCTACACTTGGCTCAGTGAAATTTTGAGCCTGCAACGGCAACATCCAACAAATTTTAAAGGCACTTTTGAGTTTGTGGAATGAATGCAGCAAGTAAAGTTCAAAAACAATTCAGTTATGGTCTCGTTTGATGTAAAAAGCCTGTTTACTAATATTCCTGTGGACTTCGTAATGGACATAATTTTAAAAGAAATTTATGGCACTGATTCGACGAAGAAAGTTTACGGTTTGACTAAGCAACAATTCAAGAACCTTTTGGTGTGGACTACGAAACACACTACTCTAAATTTTAATGGTAGTTTTTATGAACAAATTGATGGCGTAGGTATGGGATCTCCAATTGCTCCTGTTTTTGCTGACATTTTTATGAATTATGTGATTGAAACAACAAAAAAGTTTAATGTGCAACCGGACGTGTTTTTTCGGTATGTGGATGATTGCTTTGCAGTGTTTCCACATTTTGAAAGTGCTATGTTGTTTCATAGAAAATTAAACCAAATTCACAATAATGTTAAATTTACCTATGAACTTGAAAACAATAAACAGCTGCCCTTCCTGGACGTCAATGTTGACAATTCAAAAGAAAAATTAGAGTTATCCATTTACAGAAAACCAACACATACTGGGCTGTATAATAAGTGGAGTAGTTTGGCTCCCACTAAATACAAAATAAATTTGATTAGATCATTAGTCAATAGAGCTATTATAATTTGCAGCAATCGACAATTATTGTTTCTTGAGTGTGAGAAAATTACCAAAATGTTGCGACAAAATTGGTATCCTACCAAAACTATTCGGAATGTTATTTGCAAAGCCATAAACAGAAATCAGAAACCAGATGCCAAACTCCACTCTTACCAACAACAGTCTACGAAACATTGTATATTTTTTAAATTGCAGTTTATTGATCGTATTTCTATGCAAATTGAAAAAGAAATTCGTGAATTTTATGTGCGTATGATATCATATTGATAATGTCTCATCGTAGCTTTACTATTGGCAAACTAATTGCGTATAAAGATCGTCAGTCGTTATTACATTTGTCAGGTGTTGTGTATCAATTATCTTGTAGTTGTGGTCAAAATTATATCGGCCAGACCAATCGGAGCCTAATTACTTGCCTCAATGAACAGCGAATGTGTGAAGACTTTGAAGTTTGCAAACATTTGCTCAATAATCCCAACTACGAAATTAATTTTGACTCACCCAAAATTTTGGACAGAAGTAACCAGGTGGCTAAATTATGCATCAAAGAAACCTTGCTTATTTCCAAAACAGAACCGCAACTGAATGTCAACAATCAATCTTTGCCCCTGTACCTTTTCAATGCTTAATTGTGTTAAATTGTTGTTTGAAAATGACGTCGCTATTCGGCTGTGTTTTCTTGTGTGTTTAAACCTATGACCTGTTGCTCTTTTATTCCATTATGACAAATCTTTAGCCATGCCGTGGCTACCTGTATTAATGGGTGGCTATTGTATATAAATTCATGCTTCTTACTTTGCAAATTCATTCTACTGATGATGCTTTAAGTTAAAACGAAACGCGTCTAATAAATTGTTATGCTTAGTAATAGTTCTATTTTGGCAATCGTTTTTGTTCTCAGATTAAGCTGAAACTCCGACCGTTATGCTCCAAAATATGTCTTGTCACATACCATTTTTATCAGAAAGAAGCTGTGAATGACCAATATCCATAACACTATTAGGTAAACCAACTCATGATACTGCTTTACTAAAATCAGACCAGAAATTAATTTTGCATTTACTCAACAAGCACCAAAGTTTCACATTAAGCATTTCTTCTTAGTTCAGGTTTAAACATTCACCTTTAAATTTTGCATCTTCTTTATTATACCTTGAAAGAAAATTGGAAAATGTAGAATTTGGCTCTAATTGGAATGCAGTAATAGCAGCTTATACAGCGGCGCACCCAGGGGGGGTGTCGGGGGTCGAACCCCCCCTTTGGAATTCAAAAAACAAGAAAATTTTGTTGATTTAACACAGTTTGTAACACTTTGCCATATTTACTTTTCACTAAATAATCACTTAAGTTGTTCTTAATTGCTTAAGATGTTGTTTTGGGCTGTAATTTGATCCTGGAAGATATTTACCAAGCAATTGAGATTTTTGCATTTGTTTCAACTACAATGTTGCTTCTACAGTGTTTCAACTAACGGATATATTGTGTAACTATGTGTATTTGTTATATCCATTGAATAACGGATACTATTATACCCAATAATAGAGCTTGATACTAAAAAGGGACAGACGCTTTTTAGTGAAAAAAGTCGTCCTTGTATAAAAAAAGCTACTAGGGCAAATGCACTTTTGCAAAAAAAAAAAGCAAACAAATCCGCTGTTTGAAGACGAAAACCACAACAAAATTACATTCAAACGTCGCGATTTTTATTCTGCAAACATATTCAGGAATTTAAAGCAGCTTTCAATAGCGTGAGAACTATCATTTCCAAATGATTTTTTCTATGTTTTTGCATTAACTTTTAACCTTATAGTATTTTAAGTGATTTTGTAGCATCATGTGTCATAAAAGCAACCCATTGTCTATTTCAGTTCAATCAACCTCTAAATTTACCATGGCATTTTAGTTTTTCTTCATTTCAGCAAAGATTCACGAAGAGAGCTGGATGAAAATGTTCAATCCAAAACAGCCTTTTTCAAGACTACCCATTACTCAAAGAATGGAAATTATAGCTCCGACATTAGTAAAAGCTATTTTGAAATTTTGTGCCACTAACAAGCTTTTTGAATTAAAAAACAGATTGATTTAAAAAATTTCAGCCAAATTTATGATTTTTCAGCATTTAAACATATTTTAGACTTGACCAGTAGGTGTGTGGGGGCTGATTGGATTGAGCAAAATGAATTCTTTTAACCTCTTCCAAATCTTAGTAATTTAGCTTTTTCTAATTGCTCTTAAAACGTTCAAAACGTAATCCAAATGGCGTTAAAATGGCTATTTTTTTCTAAAAAATTGCTAGAATTGCCCAGTGACTGGGAGCTTCTCCCCCAGGCTTCTATCTTAGTAATTTAGCTTTTTTCTAATTGCTCTAAAAACGTGCAAAACGTTATTCATTTCGTTTTTGTTTTTTTTGAAAAATTGCAAGAATTGCTCAGCGGCTGGTGGGCTTCGCCCCCAGGCCCTTATCGGACTAATTAAGCTTTTTCTAATTGTTCTAAAAACGTGCCAAACGTCATCCAAATGGCGTTAAACTGGCTACTTTTTTCTGAAAAATTGCAAGAATTGCCCAGCAGCTGGGGGCTTCGTTCCCGAGCCCTCATAGGGGTACATTGTTTTCTTGCACGCAATCTTCACAACCAACAACTTTTAAAATCGTTATTACAAGGTTTTTGAATAAACAAATGTTGCAACGATGCAACTATTACTATGAAACCCTGCTTGACTATAACTAAATTAACTACAATTGGGTACTGGTTGCTTTTTGAAAAATTCAACCCCCCTCCTTCAAAAATTTCTGACTGCACCCCTGAGTATATATATACTTTTACATTGTGCAAATGAAAAAATTTTCAAGATAATTAAAGTATTCCAACATTAATGTCAGTGAGTTCAAAACTGAGTAGGGTCAGATGTCATAGCAGTGACATGAGCTCGAATTTTGTGATCAACTTTTGGCATTTGCTGATCTGTCATAACATCATCTCTGTTCTTAACATCAAGCGTGATGCAATGCCTCTTGATTTCAGAACAAAAACTTTTAAAAAACATGTGGAAGTTCCATAAATGTAAAGCAAACTTGGTGGGCTTAACAAGCTAGTGGATACCTGCGGATTTTAAATTTTGAGCCCTTGGCATTAACAAATTCTCAATAGATCATCACACAAATCAGTTTGCCAATTTGTTTTGAATGCTTTTTTGTTTTTACTTCCATGTTCTTTTTAATCTACATCAGACCAAGTGCATTCGACGGAAAATCGAGATTTGATAAAATCATCTGAAGCAAAAATTTGGAAGCATGCTAAACCATGTTTTTCAAAACATTCAGCAACATGGTTGTCCCCCAAAACAGTTGAATTCTCCTGCTATTCAAACCAACCTTCTGTGCAAGCTGAGGATGTGTCAAAAATAACAACTTTAGTCAATACCAAACGTTTGCTTTAGAGCAGTCGCTCGCTTTCTGCTTTTTTTGACATCACTAGTCAATGCTCTCCATGTTTTGCTCTCCACATCACAAGTCAATGCTCTCAATGTTTGGATCAACCAAAGGGTTGGAAATCTTTTAAAATCAATCAAATGGCAAATGAGAGCCTTATGGGAAATGTAACAAGATATCTAAAGCACAGGAATGTTAAGGACAGTGATGATGTTATGACAGATCAGCAAATGCAAAAAGTTGGTGACAAGATTCGAGCTTATGTTGCTGCTATGACATCTGACCATAATCAGGTTTGAACTCCCTGACATCAACATTGGAATACTTTCATTATCTTTAACATTTTTTATTTGCGTAATGTAAAAGTATCCACTGCTAGTACTGCATTCCAATTAGAGCCTAGTTTTAAGTTTACCAATATTCTTTCATGGTATAATAAAGAAGATGCAAAATTTAAAGGTGCATGTTTAGACATGTAGTAAGAAGAAATGCTTAATGTGAAACTTTGGTGCTTGTTGAGTTAGGGTCATATTCACCAAGAGACTTCAAACTCCACTGAATCGTAACTGTTGCTGAAATTATGTTCAGTCGTGCATATCATATTCACCAGACGAAAAAATGTCAAATGCTCACTGAAGCGGTGCTCAAATTCTGGTTTTGAGCGTCAAATTGAGCGGCCAATTTTGGCGGTTTAACCAACGATCACATTGGAAAAATCCTGTTTTATCGTCTTTTCAGGAATAAATAAGGCATGAAATCGCCTTGTACGGTATTGTAACAAAACAGGAATGTTTCCTGTTTACTAAAGTTACTTGTTAGTGTACGCTTTTCACAAGCTACAAAAAGTTTTGCAGTAGCAGTGTTAATGCAAGTGAAAGAAACTATTGCAATTATTTATACTAAATTAATGGTACTTTTTATGTAGTATTAAGTACATACTTTTTTTAAAAACAATTTTATAAAAATACGAGGCCCAGTTTTTGTCAAGATTTAAGAGCAATGCCAGGTTCATGGTGAAAAATAAATTAATAATCAGAGCTAGTACAACGCACTTGTAAGGAATCAACGGATATAACAAGATCTATAGCAAGATAACTTTTGACCTAACAAGAATAAAAATTGTGTCACTTACCTCTCGAATTAGTTACGTGCAAATTAACACATGAAGCCGAAAATTCGTGAAAGTTTTTGAACAGCCAGCCTCAAACCAACATAAACTGGTTCTTGGAAAGCATTGTATTCTTAGATTTCAATTTTACTCGCCAATATTAATAATTTTATGTCACTCGCAATGATGAATGCAGTAGAGAGTATTGAAACCATTGAAATACCAGCACTCCAAGTGTTTTGGTATTGCAGCAATCCCTTTGAAATGTACAATGAAGAAGAGTTTAAGCAACATTTTTGCTTCAAAAAGTGAATCGTTCATCTTTTACTGTACCGAATATCACCAGATTTGGAACATGGTTTGCCGAACAACAACTACTTCATTGCACAGGCATTTTGCAGCCTTCAGTTTGCCGAATAATTGAACGTGTATCTCGAGCATTAGCGAAAAGAAAACCACAATTTATCAAATTTTCCTACTGCGGGCTACAGGATGTTAAACGACAATTTAAAAACATTGGCAGTATACCTGGAGTTGTAGGGTGTATCGACTGCTCTCATATACTTATTTCTTCTCCAGGAGATGAAGAAGCAGAGATTTTTTGCAATCGAAAGGATATTTTTTGGTGAATGTTCAAGCTGTTTGCGACCCTATTGTGTGTTTTACTAACATTGTTTGTCAATGGCCAGGTTCAATGCATGATAGCAGAATTTTTTATTACAGTGCCATTTGCGCCAAGTTTGAACATAACGAAATAGAAGGAATACTTCTTGGAGATAGTGGTTATCCCTGTTGTCAATACATAATGACGCCGTTGCACGACCCTACAAACAACCAAGAAAAAACTGCACCAACGTCCTGCCACCTCAACGTGGTGGTGCAGTCCCCTCCCCAATGAGGATGGGTCGAAATGGCAGGACAGATCTCCCGAGGGGCTCGGCCGAAGGGTCGCCCTTATTGTCTCGGACTGTTTTTTCGCTGGGCCGCCCGTTGACCGGTCACAACTATGCGGCTCCTCTGCTTCTTGTTGGCCGGGCCCCCTTTCGGCGTCTCCTTGTCCTGGCATTGCTCCTTGTTGGTGGCGGTGTCCACCCTGGCCCGGGCCCCGTCGGCGGCCGTCCTCGCCCCGGGTGTCCCTGCTCCGTCTGCCATCTGGATGTTGGCGAAGATTCTCTTCAATGCTCTGCTTACCTTGGGTGGGTGCGTTTTCTTTGCTCCTCCCTCGCCCGTGCTGACTTTCGCACAATCTGTGCAACTGGCACTGCAGTCGGCTGGCGATGCCCAGCGTGCCATCCCCAAAACACAACTGGCTCCCCCACACAGACCAGTCTCCTTGTTGCGCCGCCTGCGTCCCCTCCGCCCCCCTCCCCCAGGGTTCCCCCCACTACCGCCTGGTTTTTACCAATCGTGTCCGCCTCGGGGCCCCCCACGTTACCCTTGCTCCATTTGCTTTCTCGAAGTTGGTGGGGATTCTTTGAAGTGCTCCACCTGCTCCAGGTGGGTGCACTTCTCCTGCTCCTCTCTGACCCGGGCTGACTTTCGAAAAATCTGCGCGGCTGGCTCCCCCATGGGTTGGAATTGCCCTGCTTGTCTTAATGGGGACCTTGCCTCTCCCGCCCTCCGGCCAGCGTTCCCCCGCCTCTTCTCTCCAGCTCCGCCCCCCCACACCCCCTCCACTTGCTTGCTCAGATCTCAGGGATTCATCTCTGCCTCTCCCCTCACATCCTCCCCTCCTTAACACCTGCCCTCCTTCCGCCTTCGCCCTTCCTGCCTCATCACCACCGTCAACCGGTTCGTGGTCGGTCCGTGTCCTGCCGCCCCGCTCTCGGGGGGTCCACGCCCCTTGCAGGCTCTTTGTGTTCTTCGATGGGGTGCCGGCGGTCTTCCTTCCTCCCGCCGTGCCGAACTGATCGCTTTTCTCTCTGGCGGCCACTGTGACCTCGTTTTCCTCCGGGGGGCTTATCTTTCCTCAACCAGGGAGTTCCAGGTCCCTGGTTATTGTCCCCTTCGTGTGGACCGGGTATTCGGTGGACGGGGCCCTGTTTCCTCCACTACTCATGACACTGGTGGTGGTGTCCTTGCTCTCGTCCACTCCGACCTGGCTTTCTCTCCTGTTTCTGTCTCCTCTCTGTCTTCCCGGGACCCCTGCTCAGACTGTACCTGTGTTGAAGTCCTTCTCTCTGACCGCTCTCCTCTTCAATTTCTTGACCTCTGCTCCCCTCCCATCGGAGGCGCTCCTTCTGACTGCCGCATCGGGACTTTCTGTCCTGGCGTTCTTTCTGACTCCCCTGACACTTTTATCCTTGGAGACTTCGGTGCTCACCGCCCAGCGTGGGACAGACTCGTTCCTCCTGGCCCGCTCGGAGGTGACCTGTTTTGCTGGATCACTTCCTCCGGTCTGGGGATTCTGGGCGGCCTCGCCTCTACCGCGCTCCTTCGCCGTTCCACTGGGAGCCGTTCTTCCCCTGGTATCTCGTTAGCTCCTGCGTCCCTCGCTCCCCACTGTGAATGGCGCGCTCTCCCTGGCCTTGGCTTGGACCATCTCCCCATTGAAATTGTCCTCCCCCTCTCTCCGGTTCGTCGCCCAAGCACTCGTCCTTCCAGGTTCAACTGCAAGGGGGCCAGTTGGGATATTTGCCAATCATATATTGCTGAGCACCTTCCCACTCTTGATTTTGGTGCACTCGGCGTCCACCAGGCTGCCCACTCCTTTTCCCTCTTCTTAGTTGGGGCTGCCAAGGCCTCTATCCCCTTTGGCCGCCTTGGTCGTTCCCCCAAAGCCTGGTGGTCCCAGGAAGCAGAATCTGCAGTTCGGGAACGACGGAGGGCCCGCTCCGTAGCACACCGATCTGAGTCGCACCGACTCAGATACATAGACGCTTCTCGTAGGGCGTCCTCAGTCATTTCTAGAGCCAAATCTGCAACCTGGCAAGCCACGTGTTCCGGCCTGTCTCCTTGTTCTGGTCCTCGTGCTGTCTTCAGGCTTCTCGGTGCCATCTCTGGCAAGGGGAGCGCCTCCCATGGCCCTTCTTTTCCTGGTTGCGCTTCCCCTTTTGGTGCTGCCAACCACTACGCCTCTTGTCTTCGCTCACATCTGTCTCAAGCGACGCCCCGTTCCTCGTGCAGAGCTGAAGGACAGTTCATGAATGAACTCCGGAAAGCTAGCTGTGAGGATGCTTCTTCCCTCCACGGTTCTTTCTGCTCCTCCTTCTCTTTGGGTGAGCTCTCCGCTGCCATCAGTGGTCTCTCTGCTTCCACTGCGTCTGGCCCTGACCGAGTTGCCTACCCTTTACTAAGGCACCTGCCCGGGCCTGCACAGCTCCTCCTTCTTTCTCTTTTTAACAGGTCCTGGCACTCTCGCGCCTTCCCCTCTTGTTGGAGGCCTTCCACTGTCATTCCCATTCGCAGACCTGGGAGGCCCGCTTCCTCTCCGTCCTCTTTCCGCCCCGTTTCTCTCGCCTCCTGCATCTCCGGGCTTTTTGAGCGCTTGATTCTTTCTCGCCTAACTTTTCACCTTGAGTCTGGTCATCTCTCCACTTGCCAGGCCGGCTTTCATCCTGGTAGGTCATCCCTTGGCCAAATTCTGCCTCTGTCTCGATCAATCTGGGATGGCTTCCAAGGGAGGGAACCTCCGGGCCGAACCATTTTGGCTTCTGTTGACTTCTCCAGGGCTTTCGACTCGGTCTGGCACTCTGCTCTTTTTCGCAGGCTGCTCTCGCTCGGGCTCCCCCCTTGCTTCGTTCTCTGGGTGCGCTCCTTCCTTTCTGATCGTAGAGCTGAAGTCCGGGTTGGTGGTTCCCGCGGCCGCTCCTTCCGCATCGGACGTGGGGTCCCACAGGGCTCGGTTCTTGGTCCAGTCCTTTTCATTCTGTTTGTTGATGACATCACTGGGGGTTTGCCTTGGGATGCCCGTGCCTCCCTGAGTGCTGGCGGTCTGGCTGTCTGGTCCTCTTCCCCGAGCCCGCTCAAAGCCTCCTCTGTTGTCCGGTCCTCCCTCGTCGTCCTTGGGACGTGGTCCGGCTTGTGGAGACTTCCACTTGGTCCGGGGAGGTGTGGGTCCTCCTTTTTCTCTGCGGATCCCCATCGGGCCACTTTCCGGCCCCGGCTGAATCTCTTGGGCTTCCCTCTTTTGTTTGGTCCCACCCCTAGGTTCCTTGGGGTGACCTTTGGTCGAACTCTGTCCTTTGGGGCCCGTGTCCAATCCCTGTGTTCCGGGTTCTGCCCGCGCCGTGGAGCCCTTCGCTCGGTTGCCGCTGCCTCTTGGGGTCCCGCAGGGGAATCTCTCTCCCTGCTCTACAGAGCCTTTGTCCGTCCGGTGCTCACGTGTGCCTCTCCTGGATGGTTCCCGTTCCTCTGCAACACTGCAACTGGTCATCTGGGGGTTCTGCACGGAGCTGCGTGCAGGGTCGTTGCTGGTTGCCTCTCTTCCGCCCCCTCCTCACTGCTCCTTCTCGGGGCCCGGCTCCCTCCTCTGGGGCTGGCTCTGGAGCGTCGGACACTCTGCTCCTTCCCCCTGACTTCTCCAGCCTTTGTGCTTTGGCAATTGAAGGCGTTCCCTGTCGACTGGAGAGGGGGCCCTCCTGGGGATCATCCTGTTCTTCGGCCACGCGGCCACTCCCGTCCCCGCGCGGGTCTCTGATCGCTTGCCCCCCTTTTCCACCGTGGTCCGCGGCCCACTTCACTGTTTCCCCCTTCGTTCCCGGCTGCGCGAGCGGCGGTGCAGCGCGACTCCGGGTTGCTTCGGGCGGGCTGTCTTCCCTCCCCCCCTCTGGTGTCCGGGTGTGGACTGGCGGTTCTGTCCCCTCCCTTTTTGGTCCTGGTGGCGCTGGAGTCTATGCGGCGTGCTCCGGGTGCGGCGCATCCCATTCCCTGTCCTTTTCCTCCGGTCCAGTTGCCTCCAGCTTCACGGCTGAAGCCTTTGCCTAGGGCAGGGTCTTGCTTGGTGTGCTGGCCATTTGATGACCTGCAGGTTCCAGTCGGTTCTTTTCCTGGCCAGCTCTCGGTCGGCCCTCTCTGTCCTTTCTTCAGCCCCCGCTTGTCTCCTGCCTGAGTTCCTGTGGAGTGTTTGGTCCCTTGCCTCCTCCCTCTCCAACAATACCACTTTGAGCTTCCGTTGGGTCCCCGGGCACGCGGGTCTCCCCAGAAATGGAAAAGCTGATTTACTTGCCAAAACTGGTGCCTCTCTGCCCGCTGATGCGGTCCCAGGCCCTCTCCTCCCAGTTAATGCCAAAGTCTGTTATTCCCAATACCGCAATTGGAGACGTCATGTCTCTCGCTCCCACCTGCGCTTCCGGGTCCCCGGGGTCTTTTCGGAGGAACTTCTTCTTTCTCGCTCCATGCGCAGTGGGCTCTCTCGTCTTCGCTGCCATGGTCACAGTCTTCTTTTATCTTCTTATCTTCACAGGATCAGTCGGAAGGAGAATTCTGATTGTAGTGCCTGTGGAGACCCTCTACAGGACCTCAATCATCTTCTCCTCGATTGTCCTGCTTCTGGGCCCCTTCGCGGGTCTGTCTTTGGCTCCCCTCTTTCTGTTCTCGATCTGTGGTCCGGGCCTTGGGGTGTGGCCCAACTGTTGGGTCTCCGCGGAGTTCCTCCACACCCCCATCCCTCGGAAGGGGTCGGGTAGTACCACCACCACCACCAAGAAAAAAATTATAACAAAGCGCATATTAAAACAAGAGGAAAAGTGGAGAGAATGTTTGGAATATGGAAACAACAATTTTGTTGCCTTTGAATTCCATTTTGAATGTGGCTGCAAAAGTCTTTGGTAGTTATTATTGCTACTGCATGCTTACACAATTTTGTAGTGAGCAATGGCGACTGTTATGAAGATGACATTCCAGAGGAAGATCAAGACCAATCACAACAACCACAGCAAAGTTCTCAAAACCTCACTACTCCTGGAAGTGTTACAAAGCAACAAATTATTCGGAATTTTTTTTAATATTGAAAAAGCAACACTTGACTTAGCAGGAAAAACACTAGTGCAATGCGGTACTTTTGAGACAAATTTACAAAGATTCATTTTGAATTTTGGCTATTTTTTCTTTGTACAATTCAATTTTCAAGTCCAGGAGCTGCATTTTCTTTTGTTGAATTGCCCTCATGTTCGAGATTTGCTCTTCTAATAATTCAATTTTTTTGGTTTACCATTTCTTGGGTTGTGTTTACTCCTTTTTGCTTTTTTTCCGGTCAATATCTGTTCACAGTTAAACATTGTTGTTTCTTTGTCGCTTAACGGCGTGTTGAAATTTTTCTTGGTGTTTTGGGCATTGCATGCAGCTTGGTTTGCACATGATGAGTTTTCTTGCTAGCTCATAGCAGCAGCATTCTCATTCTTTTTGTTTTCATTTTTTGTTTTCTTGTTGCTGCTGGCTCAGTTTTCGTATCTGCAATAAAAACTATTAATGCAATAAAACAAACTTTTAAATGTCTATTTCACTGGTGCAATTTCAACCATTTTATTTTTTTGCCAAGTAAAACTTAAACAAAAAGTCTAATGAAACCTATCTTCTTTTAGTGTCTCGCAAGCACTATTTAACGCAAAGTAATGGATGAAAAATTCTTTCCCGTGTATGCAAGAACTGACCACCAAACATATAGACCATTAAAACCTCACACTTTTTTTTGTATGAGGAGTCCCTTTCCTAATCTTGATCCATCCACTGTGAATATTGTGCATTCAGTTTGTGGCCGGTTACAAAAATCAACACTATATACCTTCTGGGGTTGCGTTGCAGTCAATAATGATGAAGTCATCTTGATTATTGCATGCCAAATCCAGTACAGCATTGTCATCAAATGCATTGGTCAAGGCTTTAATTTGACTGGGAACAATACCTATGGTAAATAATGAGAAAACATTACAATTTTTTTTTCAGTAAGTGTTTCAGCATCTACACAAAGTTTGCTGGAATTAGGCATATGTTGAAGAGCGATAACCTGCTAATATCTTAAAAAATGTGGAAATCGATCAAAAACTTTTAAATTTTGGTAAAAAAAATTGCTACTTTTATACAAGTTTTGTCGTAACTATGCTATGCTGTACAGTATCCTCAAAATCAGGCTGCTTACTTTGAACCAATTCTGTGCTCGGATGCAATTTGACTGGAGGTCCTCCTTCAGTTTTAATTCTTTCTCTTCTTTGAAGAGCAGCATCGGCTTTTGCGTGGGTTTTCAAATTCTTCCAATAATTTCGAAGATTTTTCACTTCGCTTTTTGTATACACGGAGTTTGCATTAAACTCCACGCACAATTCGTTCCAAGCATCAGCCTTTTGCTTGGAAGATTTGGCATGTGTCTTTTTACATTCAATAGTAGACTTGTATTTATTAATAAAATCCAAAAGCAAAAATTTTTCTTGTTCTGTGGAAGTTCTTACTATGATTCATTTTTAAAAGTCAATACCGTACATTAAAAAAAATCACAAAAAATACTGAAACATTATTTTTATATGTGGACTCAACGAAGCAATCTAATCAAAAAAATTATACTTCAACAAAAAACGTGAAATCAAGGATTAATCTTAATATTGCACAGCTGCATTATACTGCATGACCTCTCATATACCTATTGGTTCAGACCGAGTTCATTCACTGCGGCAGTATATCATTTCTTTATGATTTGGGAGAAAAGAATGTGTAAGTCATCAAAATCTGCCGCTTAAACTTTTTTCACAGTTCAAACTGCACTGTTTTAAGCAACGGTTTTAATGGTCAGGTGAATTCCATTTTGACATTTTGCTGAAATGATGTGTAAATGAGGGGCGTTTTAACCTGAGCGCACGCTTAACTTTAACGGCTCTGGTGAATGCGACCCTAAATGCAAAATTAATTTCTGGTCTGATTTTACTAAAATAGTGTAATGGGTTTGCTTTATTTGGTTATGTATGTTTATTATTTATTGCTTCTTTCTGCTCAAAATAGTATGTGACAAGACATATTTTTAATTAGTGGTCTTGATGTAATCAGTTTCCGATTATTTCATCGCTATCAAAAAGCACCAAAAACTTTTAAATCAGCATGGAACCCTTAAACATCAGTTATTTTCAAAAAAACTTTGGATGTGGTTTTGCTACATATTCAGGCTAAAACTTTATATTTACCTAACGAGTTGCAACATTTGCAAAAATTGCAACACCATATTGAATTTATTACTCAGTGTTCAACTACAATTTGTAACTTGTTAGGAAAATTGTTCTAATGTAACGATGAATACAAATGGGATTTTTGCCTATCAAAATGTAAATGTAAAAATTTTCAGACTTTTTATTTTTAGCAAACAAGTATTTTGTGTGTTTCATAGTATTCTCCTCCAAATTTTGATTAAAGTGATATGTAATATGTTATATTTATTATCTAAAATAAAAGCTGAACAAGTGATATAATATATCACTAAATTCAGCAAATAGCAAAAAATTGGGGGTGAGCATGGGACTCCTTAACATTTAGAGTTAAAGAAAAAAATTTTTGGCATGGTTTTGCAACATTTGCGTGCTGAAAATTATATTTAGCATTATCAACAAAAATATTTTTACACAAGTGCAACACCGTAATGTAAGTTTTTTTTTTAATGTTTTTGCAAATTGTACATGTAATTGGTTTTTAATTTGTTGCAATATACTGTATTTTAAAGTTGTAATGTTATTATGCCAGCTTGCCTGAGTAGTAATGGCAATCTGTGACTTTTTTGTATGGCCTATGTTAAGAAAATGCATTTTCTGCATCCGCTGTTGTATCATCAAATAAGATAAAATTATAAAACCAGGTGAAACACTTTTTATTTTCTCATTTGTTTTTTTAAGCATCTGCTGCATAAACGATGGCAGGACTCCTGCTTGTTATCACTGAATCTTTGCAATTTGTTACAATTTGCCTATATGAAAACTTTCGGAGTTGCATATGCTTTAATATTATAAAAAATTTATTCCCCTATTTTTATTTCTGGCTGAGCTAGTGATTCAGACTACCTGTACAAACATTGTTAGGAGCGTAGCATTTGGAAATATTCATAATTTTTTCAAGTTTGAAATTTTTTGGATGCAAAATATAATATATATAATTCAATATCAAAAGTAATAACTGCTTTAGCTTAGTTTGTTTTTGCATTTAAAAGCTTAAAAGGGCTTTCAGTGCGGAATTTTTTTTGCTCAGTTTTTCGTAAAAAAACGTTATCAAATTTGAGTCTTCTGCTTCCTTTCATTCACAAGATATAACAGCTTAAATTCCCCCTTTAAAATTTTGCCAATGTCGCCATTCAGAAACAAAAATTCGAAAAGTTTGCATGTTCCTGATTCTCAATAAATGTTTCGCAGCAAAGTTATTATCAAAACAAAGTAAAGCTTAGAACTGTAAAATTAGCTGCTTTTCAATAAATATAAGCCAGCTTTCCAAAAGCTAATCTTTCAACACAATACTAACAAAATGGCAACACTGAAGTAAGTGGAAAGTTGTTACTTTTGAATCGAAATTTCTTAAAAATGGAAAGTGTGAAGACGTAGAAACTTTAAATGTGGTGAGAATACATTTTGGGCTTATCCCAACATTTTGATCAACAGTGAAAAACTTTACTGGAATGCCCTTTTAACTTAATCATTGATGATAGTGTACAACTGTACTATGAGGGAACTTAATCTCAACTCTTGAGCTTTGGATAAGATGCTTTACGATGATTTTCTCTGCTTGGTGGCTTGGAGCAAGCAGCAAATTCGGTGGACAAAAATTCAAAGAAATCCACAGGAACATTAGATCACTGAAAACTCGTAGGCAGGTTCGAACTCCTCCCAGCACAAAGTAGTTATCGCATTGAAAAGTGTGCATATCGTCCAATAGTTTGTGTACAGTGCTGTCCGATGGCAGGATGGTAAAATAACTATGCTCTCTCAAAACAACGTTTATGCTTTCACTAACAGTTGACAATTATGAGTCAGTTTGTTGAGACATCGCATGATAAACCTTTATAGCTGGTTGCTGTAACAAACTCCAAAAAAAACTTAAGCTTGCCTGGGGTTCTTTTGGGACGCGTGCTTCTATGGATTGAGTTCTTCTTTTTTGAGAAATAAAAGATGAAACGAATTAATACCTATACCATGCGCAGCACAATTTCAAATAAATTTGAAAACCAAGAGCTAAATCATGCCCAGCTGGCTTACCATAAAATGAATGTTAACAAAATGTACCCAATACAAGTAACGTCCTTTTTAAAACATCTGACCATCAGCTCATGAAAAAGAAGAATTATTTGAAGAACGCTTGCAATTACAGCCAAGAATCGCAAAGCTTGCCTTCCTCATGTATTACACATAATGAAGAAAGAAGCTTGATTACATGCAAATTCAAACACCCACGAATTTTAGCGATTTGCAACAAGTTTCAAGCTAAATTAAAAACCGCAAAAATGCCTAGTAGATTGCACTCTTTGCGTAAAGGCAAACATATCAAAATTTTGAAACTGCGATACAGCAAATCAGGATTTCATGCTATGACATAACACTCCCGCCCAAATGGAAACCCCCAAAAAACATTTGCCAACAATAAAAAACATGTCAGAGTTAATGCAAACTATCATGAATGACTGTATGTGCCACATGAAACATCATGATTTATGTATTGGTAACACAGAAAGTGAGCATACTCATATCTAACAATGGGCACTTTGCAAACGAAACAGTTTAACACTACAAAACACGCACAGAGCTAGACAGTGCTGTTTCGAGCTTTTAGCTGTCATCGGCAGCCCTCAGCTTCTCTAATCAAAGGTATTCCCCAGCTGGACAAGACTCTTGACCGAACTGGACAAACCTTAATCACTTGCGCAGTGGCAGAGGCTTTGTAGGAAATAAATGATTTTTCACTTGTGGTACTTAAAAAAAAAACAAGTGAAAAATTGCTGGACCCATGTAGTAAGGACAGCCATAGGCTATCCCTACTACAAGGGTTCCCCTCTGTGTGACCACGAAAATCATAACCAAAAAGTTTGACGTTCTTCGTGGTCGACTCCTGGGAAATCATAACGACTTCCACTGGCAGTTAGGTGGCCAGATCAACCACCAACCCTGCAGCCACAAAGCAGCTCAAGTCATAAGATGCACAGAGCTGGACAGTGCTGTTTCGATCTTTTAGCTCTCATCGGCAGCCCTCAGCTTCTCTAATCAAAGGTATTCCCCAGCTGGACAAGACTCTTGACCGAACTGGACAAACCTTAATGGCTTGCACAGTGGCAGAGGCTTTTAGGGAATAAACTGTTTTGGAATAGACTGTTTTCTGGGGAATAAACTGTTTTGTCCAGCTGGGGAATACCTTTGATTAGAGAAGCTGAGGGCTGCCGATAAGAGCTAAAAGCTCGAAACAGCGCTGTCCAGCTCTGCGCATCTTATGACTCGAGCTGCGTTGCAGTTGCAGGGTTGGTGGTTGATCTGGCCACCAGTGGAAGTCATTATGATTTCTCAGGAGTCGACCACGAAGGACGTCAAACTTTTCGGTTATGATTTTCGTGGTCATACAGAGGGGAACCCTTGTAGTAGGGATGGGATAGCCCATGGCTGTCCTTACTACACGGGTCCAGCGATTTTTCACTTGTTTTTTTTAAAGTACCACAAGTGAAAAATCGTTTATTTCCTACAAAGCCTCTGCCACTGAGCAAGACATTAAGGTTTGTCCAGTTCGGTCAAGAGTCTTGTCCAGTAGTAAAAAAAACCATAACAGCAAGCCCTTAAGGCTTGTCCAGTTCGGCCAAGAGTCTTGTGTAGGCCTAAAAGTAGCCGAGAGGTTTGTTCGGCTCTCGAAGAATAAGATAGGCTTGAATAGGGTGGAAAATTAGTAAGTATAGTTTGAGCGTAGTTTCGGTTCTGGTTATACCGTGATTGCCGCTAGAAGATTGAGGTGCAAACAATCGGTAAAGAAGTCGACATGAGAATCGTACAACAACCCAGCTTTGCTAGGGCTGTAAAATCATACGAACGAATAGACAAAATGACAAGGCCGAATTGCTTATGCTTCAAAATGGGTCAAGGAATGACAAGAGAACATATCAGGAAAATTATTGAAAGCATTGGGTTTTCTACAAAACAAATTTTTGGCATTGTTGAAAAAAAGGCTGATTATGTTGACATAACATGTCAATCGTGACAAAATGTTCTCAGCCTGTATGAGAAGCTATTAAATGTGAACAAGATTTCCTATTTACGACTATTCGAATTCAATAAGATCACGGTAGCCATTCATTGGGTACAGGTCCCTTTTTTCCGATTGATAGGCTAAAAAAATACTTGGAAACCGAGCATGGCAGTGTATCAAAGCACTTTGCAAAACTTGACAAAATGGGTTTTGCCACTGGAGTTTACCAGTTTGAAATGCAACAGGATGAATTAAATGATAATCCAATTTGTAGTTACATTTACATAGGAAGCGAAGAGTTTTTGGTAAAATACAAGGGACAAATTGAGACTCGCCATATTTGTAACTAACCTGGACACAAAGGTGCTGACCAGAGGTGGAGTCAAGGACACAAGGCTCAAGGCTAAGGACACAAAAAAATCTGAGGCCAAGGACAGCTTTTCCGAGGACAGACACTCTCGAGGCCAAGGACCAAGGACACAGCCGCAAGTGTTTTCCAAAAAAAAAGGTGTTCAAAAAAGTTTTTCAGGCAATCTCTAATTTATAGGCGTAGCCAGAATTTTTGATTGGGTAGGCTTAAACCACAAATCACATGCAATGACGTCATCAAAAAATTTCCTGTTTTTTACTTAACCAGGATTTTGCAAAGAGAGAGAGCCTCAACTAATATAGTTGAAAAGTGCAAATACGTAAGTTTGGAGACGTTTTGAGAAAACCAGTGTAACTCAAACGTATCACAGACCCCAGCTGCTGGGCGATTTTTTGTAATTTTTTGGAAAAAAAAAGCTATTTTAATGCCATTGAATCACACTTTGCACATGTTTAGAACTATTTGAAAGCACTAGATTTTTGACGTTTGAAAACCAATTAAAAAAATTAAATTGTTTAATCTTCCTTCTAGTGGCAATTTAAGGTCAAAACATGTTTAAAATCTTGCATTTTGGTGTTGTACGTGATTTGCTCCAGGTAGGGGGAAGTAAGGTGCATTGTCTCGTGCAACATTTTAGCAGTAAATGAAAACCCACTTGAAGATTTTTCTTAGAGATTTTTATTTTGTCATGAAAATAACCAGTTATAGAAGTGCATGTTAGGCCAGAGAGCCCAGGTCCCCTCCACTGAAGTTCAACGATTTGTTCAATCAGCATTATCCATGGCTAATTTTTTAAAAAAGTATTTTGTGCATAAAAACTGGCGAGTTGGAGGTGAATTTATGAATTGTTGTTGAAAAATAGTACAATAGATGGGTAGTTTCGCTTACTAACCATGTGGCAGGCGTGTAGCCAGAAATTCGCAATGGGGGGGCTGTTTTGGGGGTTTGGGGGCAAAGCCCCCAGCCACCAGAGGCATGGGGGTTTGGGGGCAGAGCCCCCAGCGCTCACAAATTTTGCATTTTTTTGCAAATATCACTTAATTTTAGAACTATTTTAATAAAAAATAATGCTTTTAAAACGTGGCATAGAAATTGGCAGCGCAACATAATTCAACTGGTTGCATTATCGGGCTATGTGGGAAGTGGCTAATGATAACATCGCAGTTCTCTTGTTTACATGCTGGTAAATCATAAAATCCTATTATTCAATAAAACTCACACGGAGTAATCTATTTGGTCTGTATTTTATAAAGAAAAATAATCTTGGGGGGGGGGCTAATGGAAAGATATTTAAGAAAAGTGATTGGCAATTAACTAACACTTAGTAGCCCCCCCCCCCCCCTTTATTCCTGAGTGTATAATATATTTGTCGATAAAACCTATGTTTGGCGTTTTTACACTAGCGATCAAATTTGATTGCATTGCTTATTTTTGGGCATTTTTTAAAGTTTTTATTGATTGGTGACTTTAATATTTGACAACTTAGCCCCCCCCCTCTGAATATATGTTTCAAAAAATGCATTAAATCACTTTTTAGTCAATTCCAGCGCAAAAGACAGTCTTAGAAGAGCTAAAAACGTGGTGTTTTTCGTATTCTGCATTTTGGTTGACAGGCCAATGGGGGGGCTATAGCTCCCCCGCCCCCACTTCCCTCAGCTACGCTACTGACCATGTTATTGCCGGTCCGGATTTCCATCGCGCTTGGCCCCTGGCACTGTAGAGATTTTCGCAACATCTTTCTGCAAAATGTAGGTGAAGACCATAAAAAGTCTTAAGATTTGAGCGCAGGGCGCTTTAGCTGGTACTACGCCATATTGTGGTAAATCGGGCCTTGGTTAACGCATTACGTTCATAAAAAGGCTCCATAAAAAGTCTTAAGATTTGAGCGCAGGGCCCTT
Organism: Trididemnum nubilum; assembly: GCA_963965965.1. Taxonomy (NCBI): domain Eukaryota; kingdom Metazoa; phylum Chordata; class Ascidiacea; order Aplousobranchia; family Didemnidae; genus Trididemnum; species Trididemnum nubilum. The sequence goes on from OZ014476.1 coordinate 24,444,360, forward strand.
TAGCTGGTACTGTGCCATATTGTGGTAAATCGGGCCTTGGTTAATGCATTACGTTCATAAAAAGGCTAGATGTGGACCTGAGATAGCAACTTTTAGGACGAAAACTATCCATTTCTTCCAGGTTTATGTTTAAATTGGCTGCCAAAAATTGATTTTAGGGGGCCGCGGGGCCCATAGTCTTCAATATTGTTGTTCGCTACTGGTGTAAACGAAAAAAGCTAAAAAGAAACTGAAACTGAAGAAACAACAGGTTTTTTTCTCACAATTTTGTCATTGGTGAAATTTCAATTGGGGAGGAGGCCCGCTTGGCCAAGCCTATGCTCCAATTGCGCAAAATAAAAAAGGTATTTACAAATTTTTTGCAAGGTTTCTGGCATATTCCAACAAAATTTCAATGGTTCAAAAATAGTGCTGTCCTTGAGCTGAGGACGGGGCAATTTTTGAGGACCTAAGGATTCGAGGCCAAGGACGTGAGGCTTCGAGGCCAAGGACTTCAAAATGTGTCCTCGAGGACTACACCTCTGGTGCTGACTGTAACGAAAAATTTGATAAACAATGGCCAAAACTTAGTGAAAGCACTGACAACTGTAGTGAAAATGTTGAGACTGGCGTTGTGCAACCTCCCACAGCTGCCCAGAACCAAAATCAAAAAGGTGACAGAAAAAATGTTAGCTCTGCTTCGACCACTTCAAACATCTCTGCAGTAGCTGATGTCAATCAAGAGTCTGAGTCTTCTGACCTGACAGAACACCAAAAGGTGACCAGCAGTAGCAAAAATTATGAGTGGTTCGAGGAAGTCACCTCCACAGAGAATACCGATAGGCCTAGTGATGAAAACATAGAGCAAATCTTCAAAAAAAATCATAAAAGTCGCTTAAATGATGAGCCTACTGGTGATTTAAAAAGCAATAATGGGTTTCTAAAAATGGTAAAGTGTTCTAATTGTGACGCAAAAAATCCTTTGCTGGAGCTAGCTGAGAAAGCTAATGTAGTAGCAAGGATTGTGATTTTTATATCATACATTGCGCATGCCAAAAATTAATGTTTGAAGCGGTTCATGGTGTTGCTTTTATTGAATGCACATGTGGTCTTAAGTTTCAAAAAAAAAAAACGTATTCGGGTGAAAGCATTTGATTAATGTGTGTTGTACTAACAGTGCATTTATTTCTCGATGGTGATATACTTAAAAATAGCAACTCTAAATTGCAATGGTTTACTAAGGGATTAGGAAAAAGAAAATTTGGATTTTGAATTGCTGCACAAAGTGGAAATGACGTGGTGCTGCTCCAAGAAACTTACAGCACACCGGATGTTGAATTTCGTTGGTCAAACAAATGGCGTAAAACCGCTATTTGGAGTTCCGAAACGAACAATGCAAGAGGAGTTGCTTGTTTGGTATGCAATGATCAGTTAGTTATTAAGCATATTCTTTGTGATGATGAAGGGCGTGCAGTTGCTATTGATATTAATGTGCATGGTGAATAATTTCATCTAGTTAACTTATATGCTCCTGTTGGTGGTGTGAATTTTGTTTATGCCGACCAAGAATTTTTTTTGGGTTCGATTCATCGCTTTGTTATTGATTTTAACTGCATTGACAATCCTGCCCTTGATCGTACAAATTTTAATCCAAAATTACTTAATTCGTACAAATCGCAAAATTTAATCAAGTTATGTCAGGCCTTTGATATGCATAATGCTTTAAGAATGATTAAAGCTACTTTGGCTCAATTTATGTGGCATGGCCCGGCAGTTGCATCTCGACTAGATCATTTTTACATCACTACGTCCATAAAGCCAAAGTCTTGCAATGCAAAACATTTATCTGTCTTTGATCATAGTCTAGTAGATGTAACAGTAGCTACTAATCACAGCAAAATCTTTGGTCCTGGATTTTGAAAAAATAATGTTACTTTGTACCATCATGTCTCTTGTTTTGAATTTATTGAAAAGCATTGAAATAGGTGGGTTAACTTGCAACTGATTTACCCCAATAAATATCTATGGTGGTTGGAAACAAAAGAAAGGTTGCAAGAACTTTTAATAAATTTGCCAAAATGTAAAAGTTGCATCAAAAAAGACGAAATTAGCGAACTTGAGCAAAAACTGCAACAATTGGCTGCCGCCTTGTCTTTTGGGAAAAAAGTTTTTACCGAATTTAAACACGTGAAGGCGGAAATCCGAAAACGCCAATTCCAAAACTTACAGGCTGTTCAATTGCGCTTGCGTGCTGATCGCCTTGATCGCGGTAATCAAATTAATCCTGCCTTTTTTGAGAGATTGAAAGAAAACCACAAAAAAACGTACTTCGAAACCTTGCAAAATGATTCCAGTCAACTTTTGAACACGCCTAGAAAAAAATTAGTAATAGCCAAGCGCTTTTACGAAAAATTATATTCTTCAACAGTTATCGATAAAACCCTGCAGAATCAATTTTTGCAACATGTACCAACTATCGTGACCGCAGACCACAATGAATTACTCTGCGCCCCAGTCATGAAAAGCGAAATACACAATGCTATTAGTGAAATGAAAAATGGTAAAACAACTGGACCAGATGGCATTGAGATAGAATTCTATAAGAAGTTTTGGCATGTTATTGGGGATCGATTCACTGTAGTTATGAATGAATTTATAAATGGTCATTATGAACATAAAAATTTTAAGCAGGGTTATATTACACTGATTTTTAAAAATTCTAATCCAACAGATATAAAAAACTATCGACCAATCTCTCTGCTAAATGTCGATTATAAAATCATCAGCAAGGTTTACGCTAATCACATTAAGTTTGTTCTCTCGGATTTGTTAGGTCCAATGCAATATGTCGTGAAAGGTAGAGATGTTGCAAATGGACTTGTATTATTGAGAGATGTAACTGATTTTGCTCAGAAAAACAATCATGAAACATATGTCTTGTCACTTGATTTCTATAAAGCATTTGATTGTGTTGATCGTTGTTTCTTACAAAAAGTTTTAAAACAAAGTGGTTTTTCACATACATTTTGTGACCATATTTTTACTTTGTTACAAAACTCAGAAACTGCAGTAATTGTTAATGGGTTTATTAGTGATTTTTTCGTAGTGAAAAGGGGTGTAAGGCAAGGGGACCCACTTAGCTTTCACCTCTTCTTTTTCTTGAACCAATGCTGAAGTCAATGATGAGACATGACTTTATCGATCTTCCAGGTTTTAAAGGTTTCAATATGAAATATTTTGCTTATGCAGACAATGTCACTTTGACTTTGTCAGGAACTTATTCCATTTCAAGGGCTTTCGAACTGCTAGATAATTTTGGAAAAGCAACGGGTTTAAAACTGAATTACAAAAAACTGGATGGATTAGTATGCTGCAAAGGGGGACCCCCAATTTGTTGTGATAGTAATGTAAAATGGAAGTCTGATTTTATTGAAGTATTGAATTTACCTTTTGGTTCTAAAAAAGAAATTTCTAAAATATTTTATCGAAAAATTTGCCAAATTAAAACAGAAATTTTTCGTTAAAAAAAAGCTAAAACTACTGATGATGCAAAGGCGGTGATTATCAAAATAAAAATTATGCCGATTTTGTCATTTCTTGCGTGTGTTTATTGTTTTCCTAGTTCAATGATTAATCGACTCAATCGCATTTTATTAAATTATGTGCTTCCTAAATCCTGCTCTCTGACCATCTATGAGTTAAGTAAGTCTTGGGATTCCGAAGGGTATGATATATTGGATATTTCTTTATTTTTGGAACTATTGTATGTAAAACAAGTAAAAAACTATTACTTGAACAAAACTGATCTGGATGAATGTTTACCTCATTTGTTTTTGATGGAGTACAACGCTAGCAGAATGTTAGACAAAAAACTAAAACTGTCCCCTCGTAACTCGATTCCACATGCGTTTACACCATCTGAATTTTATAATCGGTTTCTCCACGTACTTGATTCACATAACCTTGGTAAAAATGAAATCGAAACAATGAACACTAGACAAATCTACTACAAGAGCATTGAACAACGAAGGAGTCAAAGGTTGATCCCTTTTGTTCCTTTTTCCATCCCAAACATGTGGAAACAGATACATAATGATATATAACTGAACTATTTGAAAACCTTTAATTATAAAATAATATGGAACTTAATGCCAGTAAAATCTAAACCGTATGTTGCTACATATCATGGTACAAGCCTGTGTTCTTTCTGTAATCAACAAGATGAAACTGAGTCCCATTTGTTTTTTTCGTGTATTAAGTTACAAACTGTGTGGAACTTCTTTATGTTTTTGATGTTTAAATTAACTGGGTATTCTTTGCCCTTGGTGTCTTTAAATTTATGTTTGTTTTTTGATTTTAGTCTCTTGGCAGCCCAACATTCTCATTTGTAGTTAATCATAAATGGAATTGTTTTCTTGCTTAGTGCGACAAAATATTGAATTTGGACACATCGAAATAGTATAGTCCATAACAAAGTTAGAAATTAAAAGCATGTTATTTTCTAGGCGACGAATTGAAAACTATCGATTAAATAAAAAGCATAGTCAAATTTTGAAACTTTTATGTAATGCTCTCATATATTAAATTTGATAATAATTTGTGACATGTTGTGTTTTTGTTTCGTTTTGTAATTTTGTTACAACAAAAAATAATACTCATAAAAGTAATAAAATAACTTGGTTAGAATATAAAATTTGATTAACATTAAAAATAATTGTGACATGTTGTGTTCTGTTCATTTCTCGTAATTTTGTAATAAAAAAAAAAAAGCTGGGGAATATCTTTGATTAGAGAAGCTGAGGGCTGCCGATGAGAGCTAAAAGATCGAAACAGCACTGTCCAGCTCTGTGCATCTTATGACTTGAGCTGCTTTGCGGCTGCAAGGTTGGTGGTTGATCTGGCCACCTAACTGCCAGTGGAAGTCGTTATGATTTCCCAGGAGTCGACCACAAAGGACGTCAAACTTTTCGACTACAAAACACAGTAACACAAAATGGAATGCTGTAGTTAACAGCAGATTCACTCAAAATTACACATAATGTTGCAATTGGTCTTTTCATGTTTGATCCTGGGGTTCTCAATAATACAGTTCTAACTATACCATGCTTATCAGGGTAGTTTCTAATACCCTTTCCATGGCCCACTTCGACCTCTGCTGCATGCTTTCTGCAAGCAGTACTGCGTCACCGACTTGGATATTCCACTCAGGTTGGAACCATTTTTTGTCTTTGGTTCAAGTTAGGCATAAATTCATTTACCATCTGCACCAAAACTGATTGCTAAGGAATTGTACTTGGGCCCAACGCCTACAAGTGTAGCAATCTTTTTTGAAAACAAACCAGGTGGCAAATTAGCAGTTCCTTGTAACAGTAAGAGGTGATTTGGCGTCAGGGGCTCATTTTGAGTGCTGTCCTGGAACATTATCAGGACAAGAGGCCTCAAGTTGAATATCCCCTCCACTTCATCATGAGAATGGAAAAGGCTTCATCATAAGGGTATGGTCACGAGTCAAAGTTGTAAGGATCTTTACAATCTGAGCGGATCATTCTCCCCCAAGCTCCACCCATGTGACTAGCAATGGGTGGATTAAATGTCCACTTTATTTCGTGCTGACAACAAAACTGATTTAGAGACTATGGATTTAATTCATCTAGAGATTCATGTAATATACGGTTAGCTCGTACAAAGGTTGAACCATTATCGCTATGGATGTGATCGACTTTACCTCTTCTAGCGATAAAACGACGAACGACAATAATGAATGAGTCTGCGGTCAAGAAATTGGCGATTTCATACTTAAACAAGTAAAAATACAACCGTAATATTTTACAAGGCTGTGTTTTTGCTTAATCAAAAAAAGGTCCAAAGTAATCCATTCCAACGTTATAAAATGGTGGTTCATTGACTTGCAATTTACATGGCGGTAAATTTGCCATAAATTGTTTATTTACAAAGAATTACGTTTTTTACACAAAACACAATGCCCGATGGAAACTTCTCACCACCGCACCTCCCTTAATAATCCAAAATTTTTCCAAGCATGAATGGCGCCAGAATGTCCCACCAAGGCTTGATGCTCCCGGATTACCAATTGGGTATAATGAGAATGTTGTGGAAGAATGACTGGATGCTTGGAATCAAAATCTATTGGGGCCCTCCCAAGCTGTTCATCCACATGAAGCCTGCCATCCAAAATAACTGGATGTAGTTTTTGCAGTTAAAGTGATAAGTTTTTGAAGCCATTTCTTGTGCTTGCTTTGGTTGAGTGAATATGCCAGGAAAATGAGCTCGTTATAAAAATTTGATAAGTTCTGTGTCGGCGTTGCATAACTCATCAACCAAAAGTGGCAAGCTCTGATTTTGATTTGGCAACAGGAAAACTTGGTTTGGCAACACAACAGCCAAGCCATCAACCTTTTAAGTTTATAAAGGCTCGAACCATGCTCAATCAAATGTGAGATAGCACAATCATCCCCAGTCACAATGTTGGAAAAAACGATTCGATGTTTTACAGGGAAAAATTTCTTTGAAATTTGAGCATTAACTGTAACGGGATACTGAGGCCAAAGTGCCTTTAACTCCCACAAGAATTGTGGACCCTTTAACCAAGAAGTTAAACAATCAATAGGCTTATCCATTAATCCACAACTTGGTAGATCAGCAGCGTTTAGTTTAGAAGATAAAAAATGCCACTGGCTGGGGTCGCTGGATTCAATAATAGCAAGTCGATTTGCTACAAAAATCGGAAATCTTTTAGATCTGTTCAAAGTACTCAATAAAACAGCAGTATAGTCAATCCAAAAATAAGATTGACAAACATCAAAATTTAAGTCTCTTAAGCGTTTATTCGCACAGCCAAAACTGCTGCGGTCAGTTCTAAGCGGCGAATCGATACTGCTTTAATAGATGCTAAGCGCAATTTAGCGATGATAAATGCGCATAAAATATTATCGTCTATGTCCACCAAATGCAAATTCGAACAAGCCACATAAGCATAGGAAGACGCATTGGCGAAATTGTGTATTTCAATCAATTTTAGTGCCTTTAGTGTCTTGGGCAAAAAATGGTGCAGATTTTTAAAGTGGCTAAGCTCATTGGAGGCCATTCAGCCAGCGCTGCCATTTTTTTAGCTCAGGGCTGGAAATGCCCTAATCCCGACCAAACTTTTGCCTACAATGTTGTTGAAACAGAAACTTTGGCGCTAACATTATTGGACAAACAAATCCAAGTGGATCATAAAGACTAGCTGTGGTTGACAAAATGCCCCTTTGGTGTTAGAAAATTATCGTAAATTCACTTTAAATGTAAAAATGTTTTTTTCAATACCCCAGTGAACGCCAAGGACATGTTCAGAAACATTTTCAGGAAAAGAGTCGCTTTGCACCGCCATAGAGTGTTTCGTCTTGGGAATTTGATTCAGGACTTCACTGCTGTTAGACAGCCACTTTCTTGAACAAAAAACCCGCATTGAAAGCAAGTCACAGAGCTGTGTCTGAGTAGTCACTGCTTCTGCAATGGAAGGGAGTGACACGTGGCAGTTGTCAACATAAAAATGTTTATTAACAATTTCCAACATGTTAGGTTCGAACAAATGCCCAAATTCAGCAATCATTTGTTCCAGTGCAAAATTAGCACATGTGGGTGAGGACTTACCCAAAAAAAAATGAACCAACATTTGGTGGACAACGGGTTCTAGGTCTATTTCCCCATTCCACCACAAAAAACGCAGGGCGTTGATGTGGCTGGGTTTCACAAACACCTAATAAAACATGGCTTCCATGTTCGCTGCTAGTGCCACCCTTTCTTTACAAAAACACATAAAAACTCCGATAAGACTATTTATTAAATAGGGACCACGTATTAAGTTGTTGTTCAACAAAGTATCCTTATATTTAGCTGCACAATCAAACACGACTCTTACTTTATCCGACTTATGCAGGTTAGTAACAGCACGATGAGGTAAGTACTATGTAGGGCCTGTTACTCGAAAACTTGGCCACAGTCTTAACGTGCGTAAAACTGACCAAATAGAGATTTGACTGGTCAAGCACACCCAAATTCTCAATCCGAACAGTTCACTATTGACTAAGGTGCACAAATCACAATCACTAGAATCAATGTCTTTTGAATGACAGTGGACGCTCGACGCTTGGATGTAAATGTACATGACCCTTTGACATAACACTTTGGCGTGAAACCTTTGACGGTTTTTCAAAATAAACACAACACAATGCGATAGAAAGCAGGCACAGATTAGTTTTAACAGCGTAAAACAATTAACGTTCTTTATAAATGATTCAACATTATTTCAGCATCAGGTTTTTGCATATAGCATCATTAAAAAAAAAGAAATAATTATTAAAACAAAACAGCTTATCCAAATTTGCAATATAGTGTTCATAAATCAACCAAATATCGAAAATAAAATGCACAAAACTTACCAACTATTTGAGATGTTAATGCACAGAATTCGTATCAAGAAATCAACAATCAAACAGTTGATTTATCTCAAATCTACTTGAATGTTTGAGTCAATTGAAATAATTTGGCATTTTAGCAAGGGCATCTTTAGAGAAAAGTTATAAAGAATAAAATAAAAACCACGTGGAAATTTAAGGGGAAAAAGGCTATTTTTCGTAAACATCGTCCAAAACAAGTTTTGTTTTGCAAAAGTGGGTAAATTATTCGTCTGCGGCCAGACTAATCATATTGGAAAATACTAAGACTGTCACAAAAACAGTAATCAACTTATTACTACATTTCCGTTAGTTCTAGTAAAATCAAGATACACAAACAGAGAAAGTAACTTGTTTTTTATCACCATCGCTACGCACCATTTAGGGTCAAGAAAGAAAAAACTAAACATGATTAAGCAAAACAATTCACCTACTACGAACGGCTAAAGTAAACATGGCATCTTAGCAATGATTTATGTTGGCGAGCCTTTTCTCATGTTACAAAGGGTTTTCTGTTCAAATACGAAGTGGTTGGAATCTTGCAAGGCAATAAGTTTTTTTTGAATCCAAAGCAAGCTAACTTGCTGTAACAGGGCCAATGTGATCATTTAAGTGTTCATGCGGAACTTATGGAGAAAAACCCTGTTCTAAGTAGGAAAGATAACTCTAGTGTACTTACTGGAAAAGTCGTCTTCTTTATTTAAAATTTGCATTAAGCTGGCAAGATGCTGCTTGGCCACAACAAGATTATTAAGAAGCTCGACATCGTATGTTTTCTACAATAGTGGTAGCTGGTAGTTACCATCATGTACTTCAACTGAGTTTGTTAAGAGCTGAAGGGTAGTCGGATCCTCCTTTGAGTTAGAAGTGTCAAGAACGCTCATCTCATCTTGAAAATCGGTCTCCCATATTCACTTGATCAGCGCAACCTCAGATGGCTCATGCCAGCAAATGAAGTTTACGGAACAATTTACTGTTAAAGAATGTGACAAGGAGGGACCCAAAAGGGACCAACTCATAGGTGGGCAAGTTAGTGCGAAATGTTAGCTTTGTTAACCACTAGTCCATTAACAAGCTTCATGCCTCTGTTAAAGTTAAGTCATTATTTTCCGCTTTAATTGACGGAAGTTTGTGAAGTCCTTTAATTCATTAATATTTTGCCTGTAATTTACATTTCTTTTTATTCCTTTACTCTTAGAACATGTAATGACGCTGTTGAGCTGATTGCAAGGAAAAACTTTTGCTGTGGCGGTTTGTTTGTGTTTTGGAAGTTACATTTTACAGTTTAATATAATTTCAAGATAAAAATAGGTTCAAATGCTCTATCAAAGCTGTGATTAGAAAATCTTTGGAAATTGCAAACAGTGATAATTAATGGATTTATGAGGCTGCAGCTAATTATTTGCCACAAAAAAGAGCTCCTTCACTTTTTTTTGTGTTACCAGTGCAAACTGGCTTGTGATGGTGCAAGATATTACTGATAAAAACCTTTGACAGAAGTTAACAAAACTTAATGGAAGTTAATTTAGTCCGTTAACATAAAAAAACTTTTTACTGAATTAAGGAGTAAATGAAACTAAGGACTTCTGTTCACAGAACCAGCAAGCACCTTAAGCGAAATTATTTGGCTTAGAATTATTACCTTTTATCAAAGCGGTCATGTGAAAGGACAAAGTTTTTTAATCTTTGAATGAGAATTTTTAGTGCCAAATGATCGCAAGCCAAAAATCGAATTCGCTTCCTCATACTCTGCCTGAACAAAAAAAAAACGAAATCCGAAAATTGCAGTTTTGAATTAGTGGCATTTTGGATTTGCATGCTTTTCTTAACCCATCGCCCCTTTAGCGCAATGAGCAATTTCTGCACAAACTGTGTTAGGGTATCTAAAGAGTTAAGGATATTTAAATACTTCATACTAGTAAAATAACAAAAGTCTTATCCAGAAAATCAGCAACTCATTTTAATTCCTTGGCATCTCCGTGTTTTATCGGAGGAAAACTTTTAAGCTTTTTCTCACACACGTCTGAGACCACCCAAGGGGAACTGTATTCCTTGATAAGTCTTTGCTTCGCTGACTGATAGCAAAGCTCACACTTCTCAGAAAAGTGCTTAATTTTATCCTTAGTGGGGTGCGTACAATGTTGAACAAGAAGACAAAATAAAGTATTTCTGTCTGTGACTCGAGACTCAACGTGAGTTTCAAAATTACCTAAAAAACTTTTAAACTTGAGTGGGTCACCTAAAAATTTAGCAAACTCAGTCCGGGGCAAAAATAGGCTCTCATAGCTAAGATTTGTTCACCATAAAAGAGGAAATAGTGGCAGGAAAAGTTTGACGATTGTAGTTTACAAAACAAATTACTTTCTGGCTCGACATCACTTTCCAGTCCAGTAAAGAGGTTCATCTATTCTTTGGTAAAACAGTAGATGCTCCTGGCCAAAACGCAGGGACCATCACCGTTAGTAAACTAGAAGAGACCTTTTTAATAGTGGTTGTTGATTTATTTCCTCAAAGAAGGTTAGTCAGTTTTACCGCGTTGGATTTTGGTATTGTAGTTTGAGGTCCAGCAGTAATACTTCGAGTATCCGATTTAAAAACATTACAAAGATTTTTTTTGACAAATCATGTCGTTTTAGTGTAATTCTCGGCAGTGCAAACGGCAAAAGGAACTCCAGTTTTAGATCTAGAGGCAATGATGCGTTTAGAGAATTTTACCGACCCAGTTTCGCTCCATACCTTGCACTGGACAGAAGCTGATTTTAGTTCTCGCAGTGCCTTGCGTTTTTTAATTTGTTGGTTTAGTTCGTTTTTGAGATGTTCTTCTTTGAGTTTTAATTCAGCTTTATGGCATTCTTCCTCTAGTTTTAATTCATTTTTATGATGGCTCAGTTCAGAATCCAATTCAAATTGTGCAATTTCTTCCTCTACCAGTGCATCGAGCAAACTTACTTGAGTGATTTTTGGCTGTTCTTGGGCTTACATGCATTTTGCTCTGATTTTAGAGGATGTTGAAATTGTCCTCGTGTTACTGGTTACACTAGTTATAGTTCACGAGTTATCGTGAACATCTCTATAAAGATTGTTTTCAATATGCACATTAGTTGCTTGGGTATCCTCACAGAAAACATTTTTGTTTCGTCGCCAATCCCACTTTCCTCGGGCACAACAGTTTTAGTTTCATTATCTACTCCAAAAGTTTAAGGAACATCATGAAGCCTTTGTTTAATGCGTTCGTTAGAATTTTGTTTACTTGGTGTTAACGCAAACAAGGTAATGGGTGGAGATTTGTCATTAACATATTTCACCATTTCAATTAGTTTAGAACTATTGTCATTGACTTAGTGAATAACCTTTTCCAGTTGTTTAATATTTGGATGGTGCAAGCTTATGATTGTTTTCGCAGCCAGATAATTTGCGTCAAAAACAGAATGTAATTTCTCAATTTCTTGATCTCGTCCCCCATCATCAAGACATGGTTCCAGAGTTTCTGACTCGAGCATGGTTAGTGGGCCAAACAATCGCAAAACAAATCCAACACAATCAAAAAGTTAATTAATTTAAGGATAGAACAATTCGTATACAGTTGATAAATTGATGCTCACTTAAACCTCCTGCAAGCACTTTGAAGAATATTTTTCCCGATTGAAAACGAAAAATTTTAATATGAACGCTAGCAAAATTAACAATGGCAGATGATCTAAAAGTCAATAGAAAAGTATTACAAATTTCAACTAACCAGATTGTCCTTTTGCAAAATCTTGCTTGAACAACTACAAGTTGTGAATGTTGAGTTGATTACTGCTTATACTTGATCGACCAGATGTGGACTAAATTCATCGTTGGTTACTTGAAAGAGACAGAGCAAGGACTCAGCGTTGCAGTCAGCAGAATCGCTTGTGAAATCAGAAAACCAGAGACTTCTTAAATATGGAGCCAAAAGAAGCCAAATTTAACTCTGTTCCAGCCAGCAAAAGTAACCACACCGAACTTCCAATGCTATGCCAAGAAACCTCCTCCTGCCAATGGAAAGAAATTTATTTGAAACTTCATGTAACGAACTCAAAAAAAAAAAGCTTGCCTGGGGTTTTTACTGGACGCGTGCTGCTATGGATTGAGTTCTTCTTTATGTAGAAACAAAGATGAAATGAATGAATAACTATACCATGCACAGCACATTTTCAAATAAATTTGAAAACCTACAAGCTAAATCAAAATAACTAAAGCCCAGCTGGCTTAACTAAAAAATGATCGTTAACAAAATGTACCCAACACAAGTAACATTATTTTAAAACGTCTAGTCATCAGCTCATGAAAAAAAAGAATGATTTGAAGAATGCTTGCCATCACAGACAAGAATCACAAAGCTTGCCTTCCTCTTGTGTTATGCATAATGAAGAAAGAAGCTTGATTACATGCAAATTCAAACACGCACAAATTTTAGCAATTTGTAGCAAGTTTCAAGCTAAATTACAACAGCCGCAAAAATGCGTTGTAGATTGCGCTCTTCGCGTGAAGGCAAACAAATCAAAATTTTGAAATTGCAATACAGCAAATCAGGGTTTCATGCTATGACGTAACAGTTGCTATGTATTTCCTGTGGCAGTACATGTCAGTATGCGAAGAAAAAGAGAGAACGATAACTTGTCCTTTCAAAAAAAAGAGTCCAAAAAAGAGCAGTGAACAATTTTGAGGTCATGCAGAATTTGAATACAACTTTCAATAAAGTCGGTTTCAATTTAGCTTTTGCAATAAGCTTTTTGCAAAAAACTCTTCAGTTGTGATCTCTGTCTGGTTTGGTATGTTGTGAGCAGAATCTTTTAAAGACCAATTGCACTAAAGGAAAATGCAATCTTCAGTAAGGAGAAATGTGTTCTATGGAGATTGTACAATCAATGGTAAAGAGAAATGCAATCTATCTAGTGACAAGCAGACTCTGGTCGAATCGAAACAGTTGAAAGGTGAATACAAACTGCTTTTGTTTCACAAATCTATTTTTTTCGTGAAATAAAATCACTTTTAAGAGGCTCAAGTAAAATTGAGAACGAGCTTTGGCTAGGATTTTTAGCCGCAAATCAGAATAGTTGTATGTGCGCTAATTGGATTCCAACAAATGCTGGCCAATGGTTGAATTGCTCTGTGGTTCGAATTGAGTTTTGTAGTTTTTGCTTTGCACTTTCTATTTGGCGGTATCGGTACACGAGCCCTAAAAGTCACCAGTTCTAAAAACACAATCCCTAATGAACATGAGTTCTAAAGTACACAAGCCCTAACGGACACGAGTTCTAAAGGACACCAGTTCTAATAAACACAAGCCCTAATGGACACGAGCCCTAACAAACACGAGTCCTAAAGACTCGAGTCCTTACGGACACCAGTCCTAATGAACAGGAGTCCTAATGGACACCAGCCCAAAAGAACACGAGTTCTAACGTACACAAGCCCTAAAAAACACGAGTCCTAAAGACACAAGTCCTAATGGACACGAGTCCTAAAGGACACGAGTCCTAAAATACACGAGTCCTAAAATACACGAGTCCTAAAAGACACGAGCCCTAAAGGACATGAGTCCTGAAAGACACGAGTCCTAAAGGACACGAGTCCTAAAATACATGAGTCCGAGTCCTGAAAAACACGCGTCCTAAAAGACACAAGCCCTAAAAGACACGAATCCTAAAGGACACGATCCCTAAAAGGACACGAGTCCTAAAAAACATTAAAGTTAAATGCTACACCAAAGTCAGTAAATACTGAAAAAGATTTGATTAGTAAGAATTCGGAGTTTTTGTTTGCTTTTTTCAGTGACATAAATTCGGCTTGCTGTCAAGTAATCCATGAAAATCTTGTAATGTACATGGTGGTAGCTAGCTTCGGTTATCAAATACAAGGTTTACTATTGAAGGCCCTGAAATAGAACAGTTGCATCTCCATTCGTGACAAATTAACGCATTTTTAAACTTTTGTAATTCCATTGGTTTATTTTGCATTTGATGTTGTCATTAGCAGCTTACCACTACGGTTGCTAGGAGTTAAAACGCAGAAGCAGTTGTTTTCATTGAATTATTTCGTAAAGATGTTATTTAAATTTTAAACCAATGATTTAACTGCCCTCAGTGTTATGTTGATTGAGCCTTAATTTAGATCTATTTCAACTTGAACTGGTGGTGTAAATTATTATTCATAAATAGTGCTTGAATTAAATGTTAATTTGCATTGTGGTATTGCTGTGGTGTAGAATATTATGTATTTTAGAATATGGCCGATTTTACGATGTAAAACAAAGTTAAAAATCGGGCGAAGTGGACAATATCAGGCACAATGGACGATGAGATTTCACAAAAGGCATAACTTTCTAGACCCGCTGAGTTATATAAGCTATAAATTGATTCTGGTAACTTTTAACTAAGCTATAGGCTATCTACAAAAATTTTGACTTTACATTCAAATTCTTTAAATACGCCCACTGAAGGAATTAAACATTGATTTACGGTAAGGTTCGATGCTTTGTAATGGCATTTTGACGTCCAATCGTTTTGGCGCGGAAAAACTGTGACGTAGCTGCAATCCATCAATAAAAATTAGAAGGTATTGGTGATTCGAAGTACAGTACCAACTGCAAACAAGTCGTCGTTGATCTGAACGCAGATTAATGAACTTGTTGAAAAACGGTAGTTCATGCTCCATGCTCATTAAAACGATGACATAATGTGCTCTTAGCGGTTTTAGAACGCGAAAATTTCTCTCTTTTTTTATGATTCATTGCAGTATTAAAGATCAGCTGTTGCTGTAGTTTGGCAGTTCATAATGGATGTCGTTTGTAAATTTTTTACAATATTGGGTTGATAAGAATATGCTTTCTACGTACAAAATGCTTGGAAAATTTTCTAAATAATGTTTTGACTGATTGTGTCATTTTAGTTTTTGTCGCACTCGCAAAAGGACAGTATTTATTATTTACAGCGTCATGTGCAAATTTAATTATCTAAGGGCATTTTCATTGTTATTGATGTTGATAGCTTGCAAAATAGGTAACGACTAGTTAACGATAATAAATTCTATAGCAAAGCTATTTCTCTTTTCTTAAAAAAAGAATTTTAATTAACTTGAGATTGTTTTAGTTGTTTCGTATTCTCAAAAGTTTTGTCTGATAAATAATGCAGTAAACGTTAGATTCAGAAAAGTTCGCTAACTGCGCGACACCACTTCACTGCATTACTGACGTTGATAATCACTTATTTGTTATTCAAAGCCGTTTGCAATGCTGATGAACAGTTCGTCTTTATTTCTTGATGATCTCCCTCAAAAAAGTTATCAATAGTGAGCATACTCTCAATCACCGCATATAGAATTTCTTTGTTTATATGGTTATTCAGGAACAGTACATGAACTTGACTGGAAAGTAAAATCGTATCGGTCAGTGCTTGGCCAGTATTCTAGTCAAGTTTTTGATTCATGCCGTATCCGTTTTTTTATCCGCTTTTGTCGTTTGTTTACGCTTTTCTTCTTCATGAAAAAGTAAGGTTCTTTTTTCTAAGCATTTTTATACGTATGTCCTTGTCCACACCAACCAGACAGTTACGTACTGGACAAAACTTTTTTAAAGAAACGTTTTTTACGAAGGGTTTTTTACAAAAGCAAGAAAAAAAATCTTCACAGTCCGACGTAAGACTTTTGATTGGAAATTTTGTTGGAGACCAATTTAGGATTGGGGGGAGACCAGACCACAACTTATATAGTGAAGACCAAAACAAAAAACAACAAGAACAGGTTTCACTGTCTAAAAGCTGAATTTTTTTCGAAAAAAAGGTGAACAGCAAAAAAACGATAAGGTCTTTACGGTTTGGTGTCAAGGCGAACACAAACCAAGAAAAAGATGAAAGGATAGCCGTTTTGGTCACAAATTTATCATTGCTGGCATTGCGATTGGATGGGGGCGGGCTCCCTGCCCCCTCCCCCATGCTACGCCTATGTTGTTTATACACAAAATTGATCAATATGTGCAGTAATAACACTATACATAATGCACATAAGGACCAATAAAAATGCGCACGAAAAAGAGCATACTTTTTCACGAAGAAGCAAAAACCAAAAACAAAACGGACAGAAACGGATTTTGTGTAAATTCGCCTTTAGTAAGTAACGAAGCAGGACATCCTGACGCGACCGACCTGACGCGAGACAACTCACCCCGGGAATCCTGACACTCGGGACATCCTGACGCCAAAAGCTCCAAACTTTTGCGCTCTGCTTTTTTTCTTTTTCTTCTTTTCGCTTTTCCGTGCTACGCCACAGCTACGCTTTTAACGATTAACGTTCGATTATTGTGACGTAAGTATAATATTTTCCGTTAATTGCAAACTTCATTTGAATCTCTGTTTTGCAGAAACAACTCAAAAGCGAGGTGTATTTTTGTGACAAAAATCGTGATGAAATCAAACTCGAGTTAGCAAATATGTAAAATCGCTGGCGATAAGTTTCAAACGATGACCGAATGCCGCGATTGAAAGTAATATATGTTTTGCTGTTATTAAACGACCGCGTAGATATTTCATAAACAATAATATGCGTGATTCATTTACAAAGAAAAATGCTCTGAAAGGAATTGTATGTTAAAAGAAAATAGTAAAAATATAATTCAAAGTCAAGTACTGCAAATCGAAATTAATTAATGCGGCGATTAAAATTTAGTATTTTTGCCTATTATTATTGGATGACCGCCTAGCAATTTCACACGCATTTTCATAAAAAAAATTGTTAGTTTTTGGTTAGCAATAATTTATCGATAGCGTTTCGATTAGCAGCTTGTTGTCATTTTTGTGATCTTACTCTGTAATAAACTGAAAATTTTGGAGCTTATCCAAATTAGTAACTTGTTATTGTTTAAATGCTTTGATTTTGCAAGCGAAGAAATTACGATAATTTAGCATGTTGATGTGAAGCGTGCGACCGTGTTGTTTTGTTCTTTCAAAGTTAAAAACTGCGATTGCAAAAACTAATGGCCCCATTTATCAAGGTTAAAACCAAATAAACCACCCATTGGGAAAGTAATTAGTTGGATAATTACAAACTATTGCACAATATTTTTAATCTATTTTCCTTCTTGGCCGTAATTTCAACTTTGCTTTCAAACGTTGTCTATCGACAAATTATTGCTGAACAAAAACTAACAATTTTTTTATGAAAATGCGTGTAAAATTGCTAGGTGGTCATCCAATAATAATATGCAAAAATACTAAATTTTAATCGCCGCATTTATTAATTTCGATTTGCAGTACTTGACTTTGAATTATATTTTTACTATTTTCTTTTAACATACAATTCCTTTCAGAGCATTTTTTTTTGTAAATGAATCACGCATATTATTGTTTATGAAATATCTACGCGGTTGTTTAATAACAGCAAAACATATATTACTTTCAATCGCGGCATTCGGTCATCGTTTGAAACTTATCGCCAGCGATTTTACATATTCGCTAACTCGAGTTTGATTTCATCACGATTTTTGTCGCAAAAATACACCTCGCTTTTGAGTTGTTTCTGCAAAACAGAGATTCAAATGAAGTTTGCAATTAACGGAAAATATTATACTTACGTCACAATAATCGAACGTTAATCGTTAAAAGCGTAGCTGTGGCGTAGCGCGGAAAAGCGAAAAGAAGAAAAAGAAAAAAAGCAGAGCGCAAAAGTTTGGAGCTTTTGGCGTCAGGATGTCCCGAGCGTCAGGATGTCCCTAGCGTCAGGATGTCCCTGGCGTCAGGATTCCCGGGGTGAGTTGTCTCGCGTCAGGTCGGTCGCGTCAGAATGTCGCGGACCGAGTAAGTAAACATTTTAATTTTGCGACCAAAAATTGCACCATTAAAATTTTTTCTGCTTTAAAAATGATAAATTCATTGTTTAATTGATTTTGTACGGCTTTGAACATCAAAAGATATGGCGTTTGGTATACGGTAGTTTTTTAATTTCTCACCTTAAGTTTTATTTGTATTGTCGCAGAAAAGATGAAGCTCAACGACATGTGAAGCTTATTAAAATAAATCACGGCAAGCCAGGAAGCAAACGGAGACGATCGTATGAAATCAAAGATCAGCAGCTCCGAAATGCAGCAAGCTGTTGGTCCTCATGCCCTACCTTAGAATACTTGCTAGCAATTGCTCGTATTATTTAGTCAAATGCAAATCCTGTTTAAAATCCCACATTGGACAAAATCTTAAATTTGAAACAATTCCAAAATATGCCAAAGTTCAGAAAAATAGGGCAGCTTGATTGACTTGCACACCAAAGCACCAAATATAGAGTGCAATGTTTCCCTGATGTTAGAAATTGTAACAATTTGTATCAACTTTTCATAAATCTTTTTTTATTTCATCATTGAATTAACTACAAACCAGCCAAGTTCTTTTTGACAAAATTGAACATGTACAGACTCTCTGAAACTTAAAGTTTGTTTGCAGTCTCTGTTCCCTCTAAGCTGCGATGCCGCGCAGATAGCCTTGAACCCCTGTGCAGTACTTCAGTTCTGCCGCGCACTGCATAAGTGTTAATGAGACAAGGGTAATACATGCTTTCAATCGGAAGCAAGACCATAATTTAGATATCATAAAATTATTTTACAAATGCAAGATTTAAATAACAAATTCGAAATTCCGGACTAAAATGGAATCAGAATGCGGCGAAGACCTTTTTCTTATTTTTTTTCAGTCTTCACTTAAATTTGAGGGACAAAATTCCGAAATTCCAGACTGAAAGAGAATCAGGTTGTGGCGAAGACCTTTTTTTGGAGCTCACACGGCATTTTATTTCATGCCCACCAAGCAAGCTCTGAGAGGGAACGTTGTTTGCAACAAATCCAATAATGAAAGAAAACTAAAGTTTCTTGGTTTGCAATAAATCCAATAAAGAATATTGTGACTAAAGAAATTTGTTTGGAAGAATTGAAACTGCCAAAGCGCAATAAACTTGAGAAAACTGCATTTTAAAATTTTCAATGGAGCATTGTGATCAAATTTTTTAAATTATTTATTGTAAGAAATAGAAAGAAAAATTTTTTATTGTAAGAGCTAAAAAATCAAATAAAGAGAGTTCAATATCAGCGCGGAAATTTTTTTTGAGAAACTTGTAAAAATGCGAACCTAAGGTAACTTACACTTTATGCTGAACATTCTGCTCTTTCTTTCATTTTAACAAAGATTAATAGATAATTTTGAAATCACCAACTTACATAAAAACAATCTACGGTGCAAAAGCGTAAACAAAAGGACAAAGAGAGACGTTATCCTTTGATCTTTGCTAACATTTTTGTGCTTCGAAAAATCATGCTGCCACTTAATTACATTATCAGGAATTATTACTTTATCTTGCCACAAGCATAAAATATGACATAGTCATAAAACAATTTTTTTAAACTATATTTTGTATGTTTTGCAGTATCTTACGAGGTGTGGCTAAAAAGAAACGGGACTTTTGAATTTAGAAGTTTATTTAGATGCATATCATGCAATGTCCACATTGTCTAACACATACAAGTCTTAAGCCATCTCTACTTGTCCCCTTCGAAATATTCCCCATTGGCTTTGATGCACTTTTCCATTCTTTTTGACCACGCTTTGTAGCACTGTGAAAATTGTTCTTTTGTGATGGTTTTGAGGTGTCTCGTCACGCTAGTCTTGATATCCTCGACTCCTTGGAAGCGTGTCCCCTTGAGAATCCCTTTCAGCTTTGGAAAAAGAAAGAAATCGCAAGGGGCTAAGTCCGGCGAATAAGGTGGATGATGTAACGTGGTGATTTCTTTCGAGACCAAGAACTGTTTGACGCTGAGGGCTGTGTGGGCAGGAGCATTGTCGTGATGCAAGATCCAAGTTTTTCCTGCCCAGGAAGCTCTTCGTTTTTGACGAATTTTGTTGACAAGACGAGTCAGAACTTCCTTGTAAAAGTGTTGGTTAACTGTTTGCCCTTTAGGAACAAACTCATGATGCACCATTCCCTGATGGTCAAAGAAGGTGATCAGCATCACTTTCACTTGTGAACGTTGCATGCGGGCTTTTTTTGGTCTGGGTGAGGACGCACTTTTCCACTGACGACTCTGTCGTTTTGTTTCCGGATCATATTGAAAGACCCATGACTCGTCTCCTGTGATGACGTTTTCTAAGAGTTTTTCGTCTGCTTCCATCTGCTGAAGGATGTCTCGGCATGCATTCAATCGTTGAGCTTTCTGCTCCTCAGTCAAGAGCCTTGGCACCATTTTGGCACACACCTTTCGCATGCCCAACGTGTCAACCAAAATGGTGCGGACCGTTTCTTTGTCCATCCCAACTTCATTGGCAATGACGCGAATTGTTAAGCGACGGTCACTGCGAACCAACTGCCGAACCTTTTCGATGTTGGTATCAGTTGTGGAAGTGCAAGGCCTCCCTGACTTCGGATCATCCTCCACATCCTCCCTGCCTTCCACAAATCGCTTGTGCCATTCAAAAACTCTTGTTCTGGACATGGAAGAATCTCCATAAACATCACGCAACATCTTCAAAGTCTCAGTCGTCGTTTTTCCAAGTTTGACACAAAATTTAATGTTAATTCTTTGCTCAATCGTCTTTCTGCAATTGAACTCCATATGGCCTAAAAATTCGATCAGATCTCGCACAGCAATTTTTTTCAACAAGTAATCAATCACATTCACCTATGGCTCCTAAAAAGCAAAAATAATTGCGATATTGTGTCAAAACAGCTGTTAAACAAAGAACACATGTTACGCCACACTGTAAAAGTGTTGATTACTGATGGTTAATCGTGTTGCGCAATCTGTGACCTCAGTCCCGTTTCTTTTTAGCCTTACCTCGTATATGCAAATAAGGTAGTGCAGAAAATTAAGATCAACGAAAAAAGTAATTTTGCAATCAAAACATAGTGTGTATTGAAAACATTGAAGAAATAGGAGACTAATCCATGAATGAGGGATATGAAGTTTACTGCGTTTTCATAAAAATTTTTTGACTTTTTCAGTTCAAGTTGACGAAATTATTGGTATTTTTTAAATTACTGTTATTCGAGGTTTGTTGAAAAGCAAGTTCTTCACCAAAAATTAAACGTAAAAATTAATCCTAAAACGAATGAATTTTTACTTTTTTATGTAAAATAAGTATGAATGATGTAAAATCTTCTGCCATACAATGAAAAAAAACAAAATGCAAATATTTTTTCTTCTTGCGGTTTTAAAACTCATTTATTAGCGAAAACGTTTGAAGCTATTGTGATAAATTGTCTCTGATAAAACTTTAGATCAGTTGAATTTTTCAAATTGGAACAAGTAAAAACTTTCAAATACTCTATTTTAAAACAATAATGGGTGGTTTAAAACTCTGAAAAATGATTGTAATTTTAATTTATGTGATGAATAAACCCTTTTGCATCAACAGCATGACAAAAAGCTAATAGTTATTGTTTGATTAACTGATCAAGAACAAATCGCCTAATGATGATTGCGAGTAAAAATAATGTAGCCTACGTGATGGGTGGTTTTTCCTCAAAATGCATCCACAACGTCGTCGCAAGTACAGCGTTATAATAACGCTGTGAGAGTGTGAGTCATTGTTTTAGCATACGCACGGCTATTTCAAAACTAAGTTGGTGCAAGGATCTGTTTTTTACGTTAATAACAGCAATTTTAAACTTTTATCTCGAACAGACGTCTGATTATATTTCTAGTTTTTTGACTTTTAAGTATCTACTGATATCAAAAAAACGTTATTTTAGCTCAAAATTAAAAATAAAAGATTTGGGAGATCTATTAGGGGTTACCGAGAAGGTAGCACCCCCAAACCACGTCAAAGTATTTTGATAGACCTGCTGGTATTAACAACAATTGGGTTATTCAAAAAATTGACTATGCGGAAGCTTAATTTGGTGGGATGGCATTCCTAAATTATGTCAAAATATTTTTCCACACATTTCTAATATTGAAATTGCAAACGACATTAAAATGTATTTAACAACTTCATAGTGACTGAACTTATAAAAACATCTATCTTGGTTAAGTCATTTAAAAGTCAATTATTGGGGGCACACTTGCCCTAAATAATTAACGTGCCCTAAATAATTATTTCACTTCCACATTGATGATTATTGCACTTAGCAGTTAGTAACAAACCGTGACCTTACTTCAGACGTAGAAAACAGTGATCACCATGTTTAAGTTTTTGGGTTTGTCCAACTTTTGGGAATCAAACCCGAGTCTACCGTTGTAGTGGTAGACACTCTCCAATCACAATAAAACTTTCAATACAAAATAGCAAAATTTTTCCTCACGTCCTTATAGCATGCTTTGCTAGAGGAAATACTGAACTCTGACCCCCGAAACCATCCGAATATTTTGATACGTAGTTGAATTGGTTGGTCAAAAGAAATTGATACTCAGCCGCATCTCCAAACGGATCGCTTTTTTTAGAACTGGTGTAAGTAATGACTCGTATGTTTTATGAGTCATACCTTAGGACTCGTGTTGTTTAGGACTCTTGTATTTTAGGACTCGTGTCCTTTAGGATTCTTGTCCTTTAGGGCTCATGTCTTTTTGGACTCGTGTTTTTTAGGGCTTGTGTCTTTTAGGGATCGTGTATTTTAGGACTCGTGTCTTTTAGGGCTTGTGTCCTTTAGGAATCGTGTCCTTTAGGGCTTGTGTCATTTAGGGGTCATGTCTTTTAGGGCTTGTATTCTTTAGGACTCGTGTCCTTTAGGACTTGTGTACATTAGTACTCCTGTCTGTTAGAACTGGTGTTTTTAGGACTCGTGTTTTTTAGGGCGTGTGTACTTCAGGGCTCGTGTTCTTTAGGACTGGTGTTCATTAGGACTCGTGTATGTTAGGACTCATGTCCAATAAGACTCAAGTATTTAGGACTCGTGTCTTTTAGGACTCGTGTCTTTTAGGACTCGTGTCCATTAGGACTTGTGTCTTTTAGTACTCGTGTCCTTTAGGACTTGTGTCTTTTAGGGGTCGTGTCTTTAGGACTCATGTTTTTAGGGCTTGTGTACGGGATCCCTATTTGGCTGAGCTTGGTTGGTTGGGATTGGTGGGTTTGCTGCTCCTGAATAGGAGTAGTTTTTTATTGAAAGTCATATTCAAAAACAGTAGTTGTTTTATTCTTGGAAAGAGAAAATTTAATCATGAACAGAATAGGAGTATAACGTGATCCTTACATTAGACACGCTTGAATGTAGCGCACATGCACAGTTTTCTTGCAATTTTGATAAGGCATTCAGGTCAGAGTTGTTTTTGTTCGCTTTTCTTTCAAAAAATTTTGGTAAATCTGAAGACTATCTTTACCAAATTTGAGCTTTATATAACCTTCCATTACTGAGATATGACAGCTTTGATTTTTCCTTAGAGATTTTGCCAGGGCTGCCAATTAGAAGCAATATTTCAAATGGTTTGAATTTGATGAGAATATATCCCGCTATTTTAGGCTTTTCCTAGCTTTTTGTCAACATTTAGAAAAACTTGACTTACTGCTCCTTTAATTACAACTTTGAAATTTTAAAATTTTAGTGCACTTTTAAAATTGTGAATTATGGTAGAGCAGACAAGGTCTTCTGGATTTTTATTATACCAGTAACCATTTGATTGTGTTTACAGTGAACAGTATTGCTTTGGTGAAGCCAGACAAAGCAAGAAAAGTTGAAGAAATTTTAATAGCAATGGCACAACGTGGACAAATAAGTGAAAAGGTATGCTGCAATTAGTAACGATTTGCTTGTTCAATTTTTTTGTCACATTTTGTTTTTTTTTGTCCTAAATTTGATTGTTAGTGACTGGTTTCAAGACCTACCTAAGAAGTGTTTGGATTTGGGTCAAGTTGGAAAACTTTATGTCTTCACTCTTCATGTAGATGATTATAGCACTCAAGTTTGATACCTATTACGTTTGAAAAAATCTAATTAGTCGACAGGCGATTAATGTAAAAAATTAGTTTTGGCATTTATAAATTTGTTTAGCTTGTTTAATAAAATTTCAACAAAACTATAATAAAGATTTTGGTCAGTCTTACAAAAAAATGTATTATTGTTGGTTGAGCCTGACGCAGTTCAGTTCATATGTTTTATTGTCTTATTTCTTTTCTGGTATATAAGAAGATAAAAAAACAAAAACCATACAACGACAAGGAAATGAGAAAGGATATTGTTGCAACCATGAGGGTTGCATGTTTGCCGATACTGCATGTCCTCTGCAAGAAAAAATGCAAAAACACAAAGCAAAACAAAAGAGCAACAATACTTGCATGACACACTTTTAAAAGGTTGCATTATTGGATTAAAATATTGAAGTTATCATAAACGTCGATTTTAAGGGCGGTGCTCCCTCGGGTCTGACACTGAAGAGGGCAAAATATGTTTGGCCCCCTCGGTTTTTTGGTAAGTATTACCAACTAGCCAAGAAAAAATTCGAAAATCCGGACTGAGATAAAACCAGAATGCGGCAAAGGCTTTTTTTTTTCTTCACCTGAATTTGGTGGCAAAATTCTAGTCTGATTAGGATTATTCAGTTTAACCAAGCTTTACTAAAACATTTCCCCCCTCGGAATTTGCTTAATCAACAATAAATCCACGCTGATGGAAGTTAGTATGCTACGAAGAAGGGAAGCAGAGCTAGCCCACTTAGTTACTTTTCCTGCTTTTGCCACTTTGAGAATAAAAATAAAACGTAGGTTAAAAATAGTGATTTTCTGTCGCTGTGTTGTGTTTAATTAGCTGGTGCCAATTATGCTGCAAAAATTTTTATTTGTGGGTACCGCGGTAGTGGACTTGCTGATAGCGTTGTGGTAAAGTGTCAAACTTTGGCTCAATTATAAGTTGAAAGTTCGATTTTGTGCTGCTGCTTAATTTTGCATGCAGGCAGGTGGGCGAAGACAAAAATTCTGTACTTTTGTTGTAACATGGCCTGTTCTGGTGTCAACATTCTTTTTCTTCTAGTAAAACAAATGCTTTTTTCTCAGAACAATTTTGTGAGAACACGCGGCTTGTTTTGCTAAAATTTAAGAAAATCCAGTCTTTTGTACAATATGATACTTTTGTATGTAATCAGTAATTTTTTGGCTTTTCTCTATTGCTGTTGTTGATTTGTCTAACACTAATCATGATCTATTGTTACAAAAGACAACTTTTAACAAAGCAAGAATATATTAACCAAGCAAGAATAAATAAGTTATTCTCCAATCAAGTTACTGACTGGTTGAGAACAAAAGAGGCTGAAACTCAGTGGAACTTTATGAACAGCCAGCTTATGTTCATAAAGTTCATAACTTTTTGGTTATGAACGTTCATAAAGTTCATCTAAACTGATGTGCTTTGGTGTAACATTGGATCGATTTTTCACCTTCTGACACCAAGAGTATCTGTGTGACAAACTCATCACAAGATTTTCACTAATCAGTTTTTGGATGGTACAAGCTGGGGTACTAATGCCACTCAGGAACCCTTTTCACTTGTCACTCCATTGCTGAGTGCTGTGTGTCTGCTTGATTCCTCACTCTTCAGTGTCCATTTTTTGTCTGATTGATCCAGTTATCAACAACGCACTACGCATTTTGATCAGATACCTGCATCCTCCACCAATTGAATACCTACTTGGTTTTGTGGGCATCCAGCCAGCTGAGCTTGGTTGCAGACAAGCAATGCTTTCTGTCACGAATAATAATTTTGAATGCCTGATATATGATTATTTGCTGTATTTTACTGCATACGTGACTGATTTACTACTTTTGCCGCTTTTTTTTGATTTAGAATATTCGGGATATTCTGGATAATTCCCCTCTAGTATTTTCTATTGTCTTCTATTAGTCACCGGAATAATTAGTTGTTTACATGTCTTAATTGCTATATTTAGACTTGAAGTTTGTGACGTCACAATTATGCTACCATTGTGTTTTCATAATCACGTATATTTTTTTCTATTGTGACGTATCATGGATTGTTCTGGGATATTTGATAGCTTTTACCTTAGTATAAATTGGCAGGTCGTTTTTCATTTGATCATTCTAATATTCTGAAAGTGGATGATTTTTACTGTAGGTATTAGTTTCGTAGGCAGTTAAGTCGAGTTTGTGTTACTGGGGTTGGCTCGTATAGCCGTTTAGTAAGAGGTGTGAGTAGAGCGATTTTGCTCAGTTAGTTGGCTTGTGTTTCAATCTTAAATAGAAGTTTTAATTTAAGATTGTGTGCTGCTTTCTGAGATTCAAGAAGCTAAAGAAACTGTCAACTGCCATGTTCGATTCGTCAATTAACATCTCAGTCGTTCTCTAGTTTCAGCCGACGTGGGCAATTCTAGGGATTAAAGGTTGTACTCTAGCCATTTATCAACGATCGCGACACTTTCTTTTGCCTACCGAGGCTGGGAGACAAGACACCTGCTTCGCAACAAGATCACTGGCCACAAACAATGACAAGACACCTGCTTCGCAACAAGATCACTGGCCACAAACAATGACATACTTGGCACTTGAAATTAAGACACTCTTTTGTGCCATCTTGACCAAGTAGACACCAAAGTACCATGCTGGATGAAACACTGAATTGAGCAATCAAAACACTTCTCGAAGGTTGAACAAGCTTTTATTATCGCAGTTCTGGTGTCGAATCTTGGGTTTGGCTCCCTAGTGCTTTGGACAGTTCGAGTTAAGGAGGTCCAAGTTCAGTTTTTCTCTGCTAGTTGGGTGTACTTTATGCTGCCCAGGAGCTAGCTGAATATGGCCTGGTACCAGAACGGAGAACTACAGTTTAAATTTTAAATTTCAGATTTAAAATTTTAAATTTTGAATTTTTGATTTTAAACTTTTGCTAATTTTGACAGAACCCCTGATGATCCCCATTACAGGTGAAATAAACTGTTGTGTTTTAATTTTTGATGTGTGGTGTGTTAAGGTATGTATGTAGGGCAATTTTTTTTTGTTCTAAAGATTAAAAACAATCGACTTTAAAATTTAACAAAATTTACTATATTGACCTAGCAAAATTTGTTCATAATAAAGGATATTTCTTGAGAATTTTTTGGATTTTTTATTGAAACAAACATTTAATCAGTAAAAGCACACAAATTCTTAACAAAATTTTCAAAACAAGTGTTAGTGTTACATCTGTAGCCACCTTGTATTTTGAAGCATGAGACAATACAAGACAGAGTATCTGCTGGTGCCAAGAGTTCTATCAACATTATCAACTGCTTAAGCCATGCTGTTGCTGGTAGCGTAGCCAAGGGAGCCAGGAAGGAGGGCTATAACCCCTCTCAACATTAGCCTGTGAACCAAAATGCACAATAAGGAAATATCACGTTTTTTGCACTTCTGAAACATTGTTTTGAATTGATATTGACTATAAAATGGTTTAAAGTCACTTTTAAAACATTTATTTAAAACATCAAACATGATTGCTTGATACAAAATGCTTAATGTAGGCTTCCTAAAAAAATTGTGAGAATTGGGTTATTCAGTAGTCTATTAAATTTGGTTTATTACCAATCACTTCTGAATCTCGTTCCATTAAGAGATACTGTTTAAAAACTGGTATAAGGTTGTATGCTATGTTCAATGAAGGAATCACAAACGAGAAATACATGGAATCAATGGATTAATAAGTTGACAGACCATAATAGCTCATAGGCTGTGCAGTCGAGCCCTGTCAAGCGCATTGGGGCACATCCCACAAGCCCTCAAATGCAAAACCAAATTAACAGCTACCAAACCATCCAACAACTCACCTACTCATGCTACGCAGTCGAGGACGGTGGTTTTTACAATTGACCTGCTCGACTGCACTGCATGAGTATCGTAAGTGATTTGTTGGATGGTTTGGTGGCTGTTGATTTGGTTGTGCAGTTTAGGGTTTGTGAAATATGCCCCAATGCAGTCGACTGGATTCGACTGAGCGATAGGCTGGATTGCTTCATTAAGCTATGCTGTTGAAGTTGCGTCTTGTTTGCTGTTATTTCATTGTGCTTGTATATGACATCATTGGTTAGAGCAGTTACGTGACTGCAACGTAGTTTTATTGAATAAATGAGAACTACTTGAGATAATAAGGAGGTGTCCCAAACCTCTATTCACAATTCCACTTTCGAGAAAATACAATTTAATCTGTTTGGCTCAGTACCATTGGCAAGCCTGCATTTTGCAGTTTTGTGACATCACAAAATGCTGATTTTGCAAAGTTTCTTGCAGACTTTCGGCTATTGTCTACTATAGCCCTAACACATCACTAGTTTGACCTAAGGGTAAAGGCGTCATTTTTACGATGACCTTGATTGCATGATCTGGGTTCAAACCGCACCCTGATCACATTGTTGCATTCTTGGATAAGGCGCTTTATGATGATTATCTCTGCTTGGTGGCTTCAAGCAAGAAGCAAGTTTACATGGAAAGATGTCAAACGTCAACCGGAAAACTTGGAAAATGGTCAACATTTCAGCAGGTAAGGATTTGTCCAAAATAAAAGCGCCACCTTCGCTTTTTCGTGAGTGGCTAATCTTAGATCTGTAAGCAGAAACTAGTGCAAGATAGTTCTGTACTGTAGGCTTAATCTATTATAATGCCCATAACTTACCAGCTGGTGGCAGTGAGTAGCCAAACCAAATCTGAAAACTTGGCTTGTGCTACTGGTACCTGTAGAACTAGGCTACCATTAGATCTAGGGTACCAGTGCTTATCTATTAGGCTTTTTGTGATGTCACAAAATTGAGAAATGCACAGTTGTCGAAAGTACGCAGTCAAACATATTAAATTGCATTTTTGTGAATAATGGGAGTTGTGGTAAAAGGTTTGGGGGCACCTCTTTATTACCTCAAGTAGTTTTCATTTCTTCAATAAAACCGATTTTGTGCAGTATCTCTTTGGCCTCTCACCCCAAGTCATCTTTCTCTATGAAATGCATAGGAATTATGTTAACGGTAGTGAGTTTTTTCTTTAATAAGACTTAATGATTTCCTGCTTGTAATAAACACAATGAAATTTTACTATTAAGTTATCCACTGCCCACATAGCCTGTTCACGCAGCCAAATTAATCATATTTTTGTTGGCAGTGCTATACTGTATGCCACATTTTAAAAAGATTAGTTTTATCAAAATAGGCCAAAAAGTTGTTATTTTCGCAAAAAATTTCCAAACTCTCTAGAGTGCTGTGGGTTTCGCCCCCAGATCCCCCTGGCAGCACCCCTCATTGCAGATTTCTGGCTATGCACCTGGCTGTTGCTATTTATGGGGGATAAACTGATGAGTGATAATTACTAAAAACTTACTTTATTGCCCTATAGAAAAAACATAGACCTAACAGTAAAAGATTGACTTTTTATTAACCTATCAAATTAGAATACTCTTGTCTGTTCATAGTTCTTGCAAAAAATCACCTCATTTAAACTTACTACTAAAAAATTAACTTTATTAACCCATTTGTGCCTGGCGTCCTATATGTAGAACACCTGCTTAATTTAGGACTGCTCTTTGTATATTATATTTTTTAATATAGCTGAAGTTGGACTATGTTTATGAGTAAATTTGACACATATGGCAGTAGTTTTTTTAAAAATTGCTTTATCAGGTGAAACGTGACGCCATTTTGAAATTCGCCTGATTTCGCTTTTTTGAAAATCTTGAGAGTGCATATAGAGTTAAGCCAATAACTACGCATTTCTGCAAAAGTACTGGAAAAATTGTCAAGTGTATTTATTTATTAATAATTTTTCTGTTCCGTGATAAATGTTAAAATTTGCTGAACTTAGGGTTTTTGAGAAATTTTGTTTAAGATATTGGCATCTTACATACAGGTAGCTAGGCACACGTGATAGCAAAATGTGCGTCGCTGCAACGCAGTGTGTGTTCAAGTAGAGTTTGCTAGTTGCGATTCTCACGTGCTTTAGACCATAATCTCCAGCAGCGATCTCACGCTATTGTATTTCCTTAAAAAATCTCATAGATAATTAAATTTTTACATAGATAAATAATACTTGCAAGTACGTGCTTGCAAGTCTTCTAATCAAACTCTTTCATCTTATTCTGCTATTGAAGTCCTTTTTTTTAATCTCACCTGCGCTCAGCATCAACAAGTTGATCAGTCTTGCCAAAGATAGCACTGCTTTTCATCTTTCCGCCGTAGAAGCCGTCAATCTAACCCTGATCATTAACGCCTACTCATCTAATTAGCTCTCCCATATAATATAAATCTCTTTGTATCACATCCGGTCATCTTGCTTTCATTTATAGTTTACAATTTTTCGCAATGAGTGTTAGAAAATATGAGACAAAAACGTTTGATCAGAAAAATATTAGTCAGAAAAGCCTTAGATGAAGGCAGAATTTTATTTATAAAAAGTAAGTTATGGTGTGTGATTGTTGCTGTAGAATTCTTAACAAACTGACTTTTTTTTGTTGTGATCGAACCCAGCGCTTTAATATGATGTTCTTCGCATGCTGTTCAATTAGCAAAATGTCGAATATTCAGCACACTTGATCTTAAAAGTGCTTATTACGAGATACCTTTGCACCCAGATGACCGAGTATTCACTGCATTTGAAGCTGCAGGACATCCATATCAGTACCAACGTCTTCCTTTCGGAGATACCAACGGCATTGCTGCTTTTCAGAGAATCATCAATAAAATAGTTGCCAGCAACAAGTTGAAACACACATACGCTTACATCGATAACATAACCATTGGAGGACCGAACCAAGATGCTCATGATGAAAACCTGTGTTTGTTTCTGAAGGCTGCATAAGAAGTTAACTTGACCTTTAACGAAAGCAAGTCGGTTGTGTCCACGTCCCAAATCAAGATTCTTGGGTATGAGGTTTCACACGGGCTCATAAGACCAGATCCCGAGCGTCTGCGCCCTCTTGTGGAGCTGCCGTTACCAACAAACAACAAAGAGTTAAAGCGGTACCTCGGCATGTTCGCCTACTATGCCAGATGGGTCAAGGATTACTCAGCGAAAATCAAGCCACTCACAGAAGCATGAGTATCTTTTCCCTTGACCCCAAAAGCTGAGTCGTCTTTTGAAAGCTTATGAGGGAAATTGCTGCAAGCGAGTTTAGGCTGCATCAACGCTCACAAACCTTTTACTGTGGAATGCGATGCTTTGGACTTTGCCATAGCTGCAGTTTTGAATCAAAATGGAAAGCCTGTAGCATTCATGTCTCACACTCTTACACCTTGTGAGAGCAGATATCCCATCATCGAAAAAGAAGCTGCCTCAATCATCGAAGCAGTATGCAAGTGGAGTCGCTGCTTGTATGGACGTCCATTTACACTGATTACCGATCAACGATCACTGGCATTTATGTTCGATCAAGCTAATCGCGGAAAAATTAAAAATCCCGAAATCCAAGCGTGGCGCATTGAACTTGGCATGTTTAGCTACAAGGTAATTCATCGGCTAGGCAGCGAGAACGTCGCTCCTGACACTTTATCCCGAGTATGTTCCGTTATTGGACAACCTGGAAACTTACGTGGCTTGCATGAATCCCTAGACCACCCTGGCGTTTCTCGTCTATGGCACTTCGTCCGAAGTAAGAACCTGCCATTCTCAATTGATGAAGTCCAAAATGTTTATCTCAACTGTCGAACATGCTCCGAATTGAAGCCACGTTATCAACAATCAAACACAGGACAACTGATTAAAGCAACTCAGACGTGGGAGCATATAATTGTTGATTTTAAAGGCCCACAACCGAGAACAGTTAAAGGAAACAAGTACTTGCTGGTGGTTGTAGATGAATTTAGCAGGTTCCCGTTTGCTTTCCCCTGTAAAGATACCACCACTGCATCAACTGTGAACACTCTTTTCCTTGTTATTCAGCTTAATGGGTTTTCCATCATACGTCCACAGCGACAGGGAAACTTCATTTATCAGCAAAGAATTCAAAGATTACATGCACAGTAGAGGAATTGCCACAAGCAATTCTACGCACCACCCCTCTGGCAACTCGCAATGCAAGTGTTTCAACCAAACAATATGGAAAACGGTGTCTCTGATGTTGAAAGGGCGCCATCTTTCTCCAATGCAATGGGAAGAAGTTTTGCCGGAGGCTCTTCATTCAGTGAGAACCTTGCTGTGTACAACAACAAGTTCGACGCCACAC
Organism: Trididemnum nubilum; assembly: GCA_963965965.1. NCBI lineage: Eukaryota > Metazoa > Chordata > Ascidiacea > Aplousobranchia > Didemnidae > Trididemnum > Trididemnum nubilum. The sequence goes on from OZ014476.1 coordinate 24,476,894, forward strand.
GAGTGATTTTTTCACTTCCCACGACGATCTATGCTGAAAAGGCCGCTTCCATAATGGCTTGTGTTCATCGGTTCTACCCAAGAAGTTTGTCCGAAATAAATGAAGAAGTGGAACTAATCGAAGCAAACCCGAATTCAGCATTAATACGTTTTTGTGATGGCAGAGAGACGACAGTCTCTACCTCTGACCTTGCTCCAACACCTTGAGCAGCGCAAGATGATTTGCCACAAACAGACTCTGTTTCTGACGACATTATAAACAATGCAAATGATTCTACTAATGTTGATAAAATCCCAAACCAAAGTAACAATGAACAGACTGATGTTGAATTGAGAACTGACTCTTCATCATCCAAGCAATTACGTCGGTCCATTAGACCTCGCCGCCAACCAGATCGATATGGTGATTGGCTGTGTGATTGATCATAGAACAACAGTAATGTTTGGCCTGCGCAGCATAACATTGATAAAATCGATGTACTATTTATGTTGCCTATTGTTGTGTTTTTTAAGCTTAGTTTGTATTCTTTAGCTGGGGAAAATGCTGTAAAATTCTTAACAAACTGACTTCTTTTCGTTGTGATCGAACCCAGCACTTTAATTTGATGTTCTTCGCATGCTGTACTTTGACTCGGCTTCAAGAGTTTAAAGGCAAGCTTTTAATCACAAGCTTTAATCGGAACCGGCTTGCACGAGTGAGCGCTTTGTTTTTGTTCAAAATACTGTTATGTGAGATTGTTGCTGAGAATCATCGATTGGTAAATGTTGAAGTCTGTAGACCCTAGTTTGAGAATGACTTAATTTTAACTCAGTATGCACCTTAATTAGAAAGCTAATTGCAGAGTACTGTATAGTAACTGTAGCTAAGTTTTTGTGGATTAAAGCCTGATTTCCGTTCTAAAAATTAATGTATTCAAGACTGCAGGTCACGACAATTATTTTCAATAGTTCGAGTACGAATATAGGTGACCAAAATGTAACTCTGTACCTTTTTTTTTTTTAGATGAAATCTTCACACGTTTCAGTAATTGTAGAAATAAAACCCCTACATCTTTGAGTAGAATATTAGATTTAGCAGAGGGAAATGCTTTGCCCTACCGCAGTGAAGATGACCAATTTTCAATAACTGTACTTCCACCAACAAATGCCACAGGTTATATTACAGACGAAGACTCAGGAGATGAGGATGGAGCAGGAACGATTCACAATTTACCACGAAGCATGCTTTTAGCCCCAGCTCTAATTGATGATAGCAGTTGTAAAAATGTCGAAAATATTGAAGAGCCAGAGGGGCCACCAAACAAATGAAAGAAGCAAACTGACAAGCCAAACCGAGACTGGGTCAAAACAGGTCTGAAAAGTGAGTTGCCAGAGTGGACATCAGATAATGACAAAATTGAAGAATTACAAACAAAAACTTGACCCCCAAAGGATATTTTGAACTATTTTTTGATGATGAAGTTTTGAATTTGATTGTAGATGAAACCAATCGCTATGCTTCGCAAAAACATCGAAACTTGGCTGTTGATAAGCATGAAATAAAATGTTTTATTGGCATATTATTTTTATCTGGGTACCTTGCTCCAGCAAGACGAAGACTTTACTGGGAAAATGCTAGCGACACGCATCACGACTTTGTTACTAATTCTATGAGAAGAAACAAGTTGAGGCAATTTTTACCAACTTTCGTTTAGCTGATAGCAACTGCTTAGATGAAGAGAATAAATTTGCAAAACTCAGACCTCTAATAAAACTTTTGAATCAAAAGTTCCAATGTCGCTCACCAAACGAAAAATTTTACAGTTTTGACGAATCAATGTGTAAATATTGCAGGCGCCATGGATGTAAGCAGTTTTTGAGATGTAAATCGATATGTTATGGTTTTAAAATTTGGTGTGGAACTACGCCGCTCGGATACTTGATTTGGTTTGATCTGTATCAAGGAAAATCAACATCATCTCGACTGCAAGATAACGGATTAGGGCTTGGAGGAAATCTTGTCAGCCTTTTTGCAGATGTTCTATCCGGATGTGGTAGAAAGTTTTTCCACCTATGCTATGATAACTTCTTCAGTAGTGTGAAACTCGTTACTGTAACTGGTACAATTCGTGAAAATAGGACTGAAAAATGACCACTGATCTCAAACAATGCTTTGGAATAAGCAAGGATGTGGAAAGTTCGATTTTAAAACTGACACCAAAAACAACGTCCTTGACACCAAAAATGATGCAATTCCTTGCCCTCTCCCCCCAGTCGTAGCCAAAGTCTGTTATTCTCAGAACCACAATCGGAGATGTCACATCTCCCCCGCCTATATGAACCACCAAGCCCCCAAAGTCTCTTTGGAAGAACTTCTCCTTTCTCGCCCTATTTGCTATAAGCTTTTCCGTCTCCACTGCCATGGCCGCAGTCTTTTACCTTCATATCTTCACAGGATCAGTTGGAAGGAGAATTCTGCTTGTAGTGCCCGTGGACACCATCTACAGAACCTTAATCATCTCCTCCTCGACTGTCCTGTCTCTGAACTCCTTCGTAAATCTATCTTGGCCCTTTCTCTCTATTCTTGATCTACTGTTCAGACCTTGGGGTGTGGCTCGATTGTTGGGTCTCCGCGAAGTTCATCGCGCCCCCATCCCTCAGAAGGGGTCGAGTAGTCCTCATTTGCTAATGGAATGACAATAGTGTGGTGAATTGATGCGCAAATGCTGCTGGGGTCCATCCCATATCTAAAGCCTCTTGATATTCTTCTGAAAAGAAGCGGGTGCAAATTGACCAACCTTTTTTGATCAAGCTCTACAATGAACATATGGGGGGTGTCAATAGAATGGATCAATATGTTTCAAAATATCGAATTGCTATGAGTGGTAAAAAATGGTACTGATGTCTGATTTCATATGTGCTCAATGTTTCCATCAACAACGCCTGGCAGGTACAGAAATTTTGCAATAATCAAAATCCTATGAATATGCTTCAATTGCTTCAATTTCGACAATATATTGTTAGAACGTCTTTGTCTCAATATGGCTAGCCGCATGAAAAAGGAATGCGGGGAAAACGTCAAAATGTTTTATCGGACATTTGGTATGATGGATATAAGCGTTGGGTAATACTGCTAAGTGGACAAACGAAATGCTGCCACTGTCACATGAAAATACAACGAAATGTGAAAAATGCGATGTTGGCCTGCATGTAAAATGCTTCAAAGGTTATCATAGTCTGTAATGTCTTTTCTGTGATTTTCGTACGTAGAGAACTGTTTTGAGAACTCTAAAATGCTCTTATCAATTTTATGTTTTGTAAAAACTTTGTTATGCTTATTTGGTTACTCATCGAAATCAGACTTCAATAAAATACGCTGATGGTTGTAACATTATTGCTTCAAGCAAACCAGACAAAGCAAACAATAAAACCTGATTACACAACACGTACGCATTACGCTCACGCATCTTCAAACTTTGCTAATGGATTTGCCTAGCGTCCTACATGTAGGACGGTTTTTATCTCAAAAAGTATGCAATAAATTAAAAACTATCAGAAAAAATTTTAAAAGCAATCTTCAAGCTGTTATAAAAATATTTTAAGTATTTTAACCTTCGGCACAAATGGGTTAAAAAAAAATTACCCTACTTATGATGTAATGGTTGTTACATATTTAATGAAATTTTTTATTCATGTACAGCAATAGTAAAGCAATTGCTTTTACAAACACAAAAACGATAATTTTCTGTTTGGAATTTGTTCAAGAACTTTTTGCAAAGTTTTTTTGAAGCTACAACTGTGTTTCAAAAACGTAAGGAATGAAAATCTGAATACGCAAAAGTTTTAGTTGTTACATTTTTTTCATCAAAATGTCGATCTTGAATAAAATCATGATTTTACGACAAAAAAATATTTTAAGGTTTCAAAAAAGGTTAAGCCTATTTCAAATAAAAATTAGAAATGCGAATGACATTTAAAACACAAAATTTGTGTTTTTTTAAAAACCATAATATGTGGTCCATGATGTGTTCTGCGTACGAGATTAAACCAATTGGTGTTCAGCAAAACATCTCAGTTTAGTGGCCTAATTGCATTGTTTTAGGATAGAGCTGCAAATGGCGTTGCCAAAGTTGCTCTGCAGTCTGGAAAGCAGTGCTTGTGTTCAAGAATTAGAAGTGCCGAAACGATATTCTCGTGCAAGAAAAGTTTTCAATAGATATGGATCAGTGATCTATTTGTAATTTTGTGCTTGACCAACACTATGTGCGCTCTTCCTTTTTAGTGGTAAAGAATATTGTAGAAACCAGAAACACTGGAGCCCTGTCAGACGCTCAGGTTGTTAATTAGGTCATCTAGGCACTTCACTCGGTAGGGTTAAATATTGATATACTTTCATTTGTCAAAATCACCCAGGCTGCTGGTCTATTATCAACTTTAGTTGTTAGGATTGCTAATTAAAATCAGGGGCTTCTATGTTATGTTTGAAATCAAATATGTCTGAAACGATTGGGTCAACAGAGATGGAGTCAAAGTAAATCAAATGCAATTGCCTTATAACAACTCCATTGATTTTGCTAGCATCCCTCTTTTAAGCTGCAAGTGATTCTAACTTCATAGCTGTTTTATATCTTACAATATTTCAATTCAAATAATTTGTGGTATGATTCACTTTCACCATTTCAAAGCAAAAAATTTTCACACTAATGCATGATAGCTAAACAACAAAATTTTAAACTTTTTTTTTTATGAAGTTAGTTTTTGGGTCCGATGCAAAGAATGAATTGTATTGAGTTTTCCAACATTACCCAAATCTGAACAACCCTAATTTTATGCCATTTCAGCAGGCCGACAATCAACTCTCTTGGATTTTTTTACTTGTTTGAAAGTTTGTTTCTACAATCTTTTCTGAGCTTAAGAACATAAAATGTGTGGTATTTTGTTTGGTTTCGTCACAATGCCGATTTTAAAATTGGTGCTACAGGCAAAAAAGGGTTGATAAAAAAAAAAAAGTTGATTGCAAAAATTGTTGAATATTGTAAATTTGGTTTATACCACATGTCTGAATTTTTACCAAAAGAAGTTTTTTTTTGATGAAATTCTGGATGCTAAACTTAAATATGGCCTTGACTTGTACACTGTCTTCTCAGTTTCCAGGATGCTCAATGCACATGGGCCAGAGCCAACTATATTTCAATAATGGTCTTATGTTTTCCTTAAATTTTTTATTTTTTCAGATGTCCTACGATTTTAATCAAAAACTTATTTTAATATGGTACCCATACTTTGTAATCGATTTTAGCAACTTTGACAATTTTGGTAGAAAATTGAAAATTGGTAAGCTTGTAGTGCACATATATTCATTTAAAACGATACTGCTTGAAATCGGTTTTATTGAAGAAATGAGAAGTACTTGAGGTAGAACAGAAGAGCCTCAAACTTATTTCCACAATTCCCCTTATTTGCACAATATGTTTTAATCTGTTGGAATTCATACTATGGCAACTCTACAGCTTGCAATTTTGTGACATTACAAAAGCCTACATTAGATCAGTACTGGTGGTCTAGTTTTACAAGTACCGGTAGCATAATATGAATTTCTCGAGCAATAGCACATGCATCTGCAAAATATACGAATAATTCCATGCTTATTAGTCACCCAGACCAGCTAACTCTACTCACAGTACACACCAGAGGTGGAGTCCTCGAGGACACATTTTCAACATCTTGGCCTCAGCCTCGAAGCTTAAGTCCTTGGCCTCGAGCCCTACAAGTCCTCAAAAATTTCCTGACCTCAGCTCGAGGACAGTGTTGTTTTGGACAGCATTATTTTTTGATTGGTTGAAAAGGAAAATAACCAAACATAAAAATTTCTTGAATTCCAGTATAGGCGTAGCCAGGATTTTTTGTTGCGGGGTAACCAATCTGCAAATAACATGAAATATGACGCCATCATAAATTTTCAAAAGGAGGGACTTTTTATCGGACAAAAATACCTTAGAGTGGAAAGTCAGAAGTCTGGGGATTGGGTTAGTTTATAAACAGGATGTTGCTGTAGGGGGAGGACTTGAAACAAAAGTCAATGTTTTTAAAATGTGTGTTAAACTGTGGAGGCACTGTAAAGAAACTAGTATAACTCAAACATATCACAGACGAAGTTGATGAGCGGTATGGCTGTGGGTTGGGTAATTGTTTGAAAATTTTTGTAATTTTTTAGAAAAAATAGCTATTTTAATGCCATTTGGATCACATTTTGCACGTTTTTAGAGCCATTTGAAAGAACTAAATTTTTAGAAATAATTGAAAAAATTAAATTGCTCAGTCTTTTCTTTGCTTACAATTTACATTTAAAACTTAGCATTTTTTGGATAAATTTTGTAATTGACTTTGTCCAGGTGGAGGGAAGCAAGGTACATAGCCTTCCTCACTATTTTTAGCAGTAAGTAGTACTTCACTTAAAGATTTGCCTCGGAGAACTTCGTCTTCTCACAAAAATAACCGATTTTAGGATTACACGTATGACCAGGAGGCCTGGGCCCCTCTATTCAAATTCAATAATTTGTTTAATAAGCATTTCTCCTCGCCATTTTTTTTATATTACGTCTCGTATAAACTCGCAAGGTGGAGGAATATTTTTATTTAAAGTTAGTATAATGGATTGTTACTGATCATGTTACTGCATTAAGTTTATAAAAATATTAGATAAAGGCCAGAGGTTGCAAGTTTTTGAACAAAAACCTTAAATTTCTCCCCGGTGGTACATTTAAATTGATTGATAAAATTTTAAATTAAAAGGGACCGGGCTCCCTAATCGTCAACATTAACATTATTGTTAATTACTGTTGTACGCGAAAAACCTAAAAGAAAATGAAATTGGATAAACAATGACTTTGTTGCCTGTTTTGTTTTTATCATTGGTAGCATTTCAATGGGGGTTGAGGGCGGGCTCCCTGCTCGCCCCCCGCTTCACTACGCCTATGACTTCTGGCCTGTAAATAAGTTTTCTTTCCTTATTTGAAAAATAATATAATGTGGCGGTCAAGTCATAGTAAACCTTGCTTTCACTGGCATTTATGAAAGCTCTAATCGGTAAATGAGGGGTAAAACGCAGTGTAGATAATTCTTTTTTATTTTTGTTTATACTTCCGGTGAGGATGGTACAAACAGCAAAACACTGAAACCATTTAGGGCCATAGCAAGGGGTCCAAGTGTGCAGACACAAAGATTTTAGAGTTGCGAATACTAAGACATGACCGTGCCTACGTGGATGTGGAATCAGATGAAAGTATGTGCTTGATGACAATGAAATGAAATACAGTTAGTTACCAGGGATAGCTTACAATATACTAAATATGTTAAATGTAGTATAGCACTGATACAACTAACAAAACGGTACTTAAGAACGACAGCTATTGTTCAAAAAATATGCGAGCGATTATTGCGAAGAAATTGTTTTGAGATAAGAAAGAACAACTCTAATTTTTACTCTTCTAAAATTTGTGGGCTTTTGAAGAAAGGCCCCGGGACAAATATCTCTATGCTTTTCTTCTTAATACGGACCTCCTGGGATTCTTAGGCTACTTTTTGCAGATCAATAACTTATGTTAAATTTTACAAGTATCTTTTGGCAGCCGAAATGTATGCGCTCATTTATTGATAGGCGTTAGAAGTGAGATTATGGAGAGACATCACATGCACTGTAAACGTAAACAAAGATCAGCTTAAAATTAGGATTGGGAAACTGAGGAAAATCTAAACATTTTTTACTTAACTTTTGAGGTATCTCTTATTTTCAAATTGCTTTGAAAATCTAATTTTGTAATATCACAAAACTTGCTATTTCTTTGAAAAAAAATTTACATAAATCACAAAATGTCAACGCCTTGAACAAACATGCTCCATTAAGAAAAAAATCAAGAAAAGAGGTTAAACTCGGCAAAAAGCCATGGATCACGAAAGGCATACTAAATTCGTGCAAGACCAAAAACAAACTGTACCAAGTAAGTCTCACTGGAAAATGGGAGGACGTTAAGCTGTACAAAACCTATCGCAACAAGTTGTCTCACATTAAAGAATTGTCAAAAAGAGAATATTATTCTCAACTTGTTCATGATTCGAAACACAACATGAGAACACTATCGAAAACCATTAATAACATCACTAAATTCAAAAAACGATCGAATTTGCAAATTACTGAATTACTTGATGAAGCAGGCATAAAAGCCATCGACCACATTCAAATGGCAAATCTGTTAAATGATTACTTTTTTGAAATTGGACAAAAAATGGCAGCTAAGATTGACAAACCATCAGCAATTAACACAAATCCATCAATTGCAAACAGAAGTAATTCTTTCTTTTTCAAACCAGTTACTACAACAACTAAACTAAATGTCAATAAAAATCAAACGATATCTTAACCTACATACAACAACTAAATGTCAATAAAAGTGTTGACCCAGAAGATATTCCCATTAAAATCATCAAAATGTCTGCATCTGTCATAGCTCCTGTCTTAGAACATCTATTTAACAAATGTTTAATTAATGGAATATTTCCTGATTCTTTAAAAATCGGTAAAATAGTCCCAATACACAAAAAAGGTCCAAATAATGAACGTTGCAAGTACAGACCCATATCACTTCTTAGTCCACTTTTAAAACTTTTTGAAAAATGCATTTATGAACAAATGTATACATATCTTGAAAAATTTAGATTACTTACCCCAAACTAATTCGGATTGAGACAAAACTGTGCAACATCGTAAGCAGTATGTCAACTTTATGATGATTTTTTGGAAAATCTGGACAAGAAAAAAATCACTTGCTCTGTGTTTATAGACCTAAGCAAAGCATTTGATACTGTTGACCATGAAACCCTATTAAAGACACTAGAAAATTATGGCTTTCGAGGAATTCCATTACAGCTTATCCAAAGCTACCTCACTGATAGGCGTCAATATACAATGGTGAATGGTACTAAGTCTGACTTAAATAAAGTCAAATGTGGAGTACCTCAGAGCTCTACTTTAGGCCTTTTACTGTTCCTGATCTATGTAAATGATTTGCCTTATATATCTAATTTCACGACAAAATTATTTGCCTATGATACAGTCTTAACAATGACTAACTCTTGCATAACGACCTTATAATATGATGTGAATAAGGAATTGACAAAGATTGACGAATGGAGGAGATCGAACAAACTATCACTGAACTATAACAAATCTAAATACATGTTGATAACAAAAAAAAACAATTTCAGAAGATTTGATTAATTTTAAAATTACCCTAGGCAAGCATAAAATTGAACAAGTATCTCAAATCAAGTATTTAGGAATCACATTTGATGACAAATTAATTTGGAAACCGCATATTCAACAGATTTGTTCTAAACTTTTTTCCGAATCATGGGCAATATTAATCAAGACAATATGTAGACCTTCTAAAACTTAAAACTGTTTATTTCTCCTTAATATATTCGCATTTGCAATACTGCATTTCCTCGTGGGGACTGGCCCACGCAAACGCACTCAATCCTCTTGAAAAATTACACAAACGTATTATCAGAAATATAACTAGTAGCCCATATCTTGAACACACTACTCCTCTCTTTTTCGAACTAAATTTATTAAAAATACATGACATTTGTAATTTAGAAATTGCAAAAAATATGTTTCAAATAAAGAACAAAATGACATTGCACGATAACCAAATCTTTTGCCTTGCAACACAGATGCACAAACATCACACACGACTCTCATCAAAGAATAACTACTTCATTCCTTGGAAACGGACAGATTTTGGTAAAAAATCGTTTTCTTTTGTGGAATCAAAAGTATGGCAAATTGTACCTAACGAACTCAAATTTTTACCTTTCAGTCAATTCAAACGGAAACTAAAATTCCATTTCATAAGCAAATATACTCTTGATTAGGTTAAAATAAACGTGACATTATCAGAGGCATGTAATGTAAATATTTGAACTATGGTTTGTTTTTATTTTTTGCTGTTGTTTACTCATTGATTTTTTATTTTTTTTTGTTTTTGTTTATTTGTGTAAATGTACTTTCTCAAAACATACTTTCACGCTCATGACTTGTGACAGATGGTGGTTGACTTGAAGACCGGATGGTCATTTTTGCCATTTCCTGGTGCTTTATTTTTCTGTGCTGTATTTTGAAATCTGATTATTTTGATTTGAGCACAAATAAATGTGATTGATTGATTGATTGATTTACTAAAACTGTTCAGCGGAAGCATGGGAACTTTGCCATTGCCTTAGAACCCAGTATTTTCCAAGGACTTGAGCATGAAAGTAGGTACCTCATTTTATTTAAAAAATAAAAATTTACGTTATTTTGCTCTACTTTTAAATAACATTATAATAGTCGCTCTGCACTATTTAAAAACTATAATAACATTTAAAAATTTCTGTGAAAAGAAAACATTTAACCAAACAATAAGATTTGTGTTTGAGGAACTATCAAAAATTGAGGATCCATATAATCAGTGGACGCTTACACCCGGCCTTAATTGATTCAATTAAGGCATTAAAATTGACCATGCCACGTTAAGAATTGATAGTTATTAGTTATTCTCATTTCCAATTCACGAGTTATGACCTTGATTGTTTTATCATTATGATACCACTACGGAACATAATCAACATTGCTGCTAACATATGAAACTTCAAAATGACATTCATTATTTTAAAAACTACTATTTTTGAATTATCATCAAAAGCTTAACAAAATGCTTTATCTTAAAGACTTTCACGCTGAAAAATAATGGAAAATTTGCCGACCACAATTTAGAAAATTTGTGTCCTTTTCCTCAAGAGGGATTGTCCTTTAAAAGTCGGTCCTTGGCCTTGGATTTTTTTCTAGTCCTTGGCCTCGAAGGTTGTGTCCTCGACTCCACCTCTGGTACACACTTACTGAAAATGCAATCCTGAGAAGAATAAAAAATGATTCAATGTTATATGACTTGTGGTTGAAAAGTTATCGCCAATTCAAGAATTATGACTAGAGGGCACTAAATTGTATGCACTGATGATTTCGTTACATTCAGCACCTTTTAAAACCCTCCAAAGGCATTCTTTTGAAAATGGACCTGGGAAAGGATCTCAAATCACTTACATTGAATAAAGTTTAGTCTCCTCTAATGGTGATATTTAAATTGGCGGCAACATTTTAACCACATGCCGTAAAAAGTTAGATTTTTTACTCAGAATCGCATTTTCAGTCAGTGTGCACTAGGGTGTCCCAGAAAAATAAAAGTTTTGAAAGTTGATACTCCATCAGCAAGTTTGGAATCACATCACCAAAAAAAACTTTCCCAAAAAAATTTCGACCCTATTAGGTGACGTTTAGGGGCGGCACCACCCCCTTTTTATTAGCGCTTACCCTAAAATTTCATAATCGGTTATTTTGGTCAATTTTTGAGATAAATATGTATTGTCACAATTCATTTTCAGTGATTTTTGATCATGAATTTGATGATATTGTCAAATAAGCTCTAATGTCAAATTTTATTTTACCCGATTTTCTTAGATGGAGCAGAAAGGTTCTACGATAGAGCAAAAATGTCCTATTTTGACATATTTTTGCTGCGTAACTAAAACTGCCGCCAAATTCATTGAAAGAAGTACATTGTGCAGTGGTAGCACGTGCTAATTTCCAGAAAAATAGTTGAGCCAGAGTTAACAATAAAAAACGAAATCATGCACCATCAGTAGTGCATTTCAAACACATCACAAATAATCCAGTTAGCCCAGCAAAGTACAATAATATCCTCAGTATTAAATTCACAAAAATTCAAGTACTCAGGATATTAATATTATGAGCAGTTGAGTATTATGATCAGTGTACACTTAATTGCAGTGAGTGCTTCTGTTTGAACGCGAAAGTCGCTGCAATGCGGTGTTTACAGCTGCTTTGAAATACCATCAACCAGATACCGGATACAACAGAATCAAGACAAAAAAATTCAGAACAAGCTACTTTCAGAATGAATGTGCCTATGGTTCGCGATTGATTGGTTACTTTTGACTGCAAGCTGAGTTAATAAAATCACGTTTGCAAGCAAGTTGCTAACAATCCACTCAATTGCAGCTTTCCCTACACTGCTTCTATCACAAGCCCGTATCCATAGGACAGGGCCAAGGAGGAAAACTTGAACTCTGCCTGGAAATGTTTCACATGATGGTGGTGCTGTTTAGTGGCATGCCATTGTCACTTTTGATAATTTTGAATGCCTGAGATATAACTATTTGCTGAGTTTTAACGTGTACGTGACTGTGTCTGTAGTTTTGCCACTTTTTTGATTTGGAATATTCCAGATGATTCCTTTCTAGTATATTCTACTGTCTTCGATTAGTCGTCAAAATATTTTGGTTGTTTACCATGCTTGATTGCTATATTTAGACTTGAAGTTTGTGACGTCATAATTATGTCAAAATTTGTTTAACGTAAGCTCATGTATTTTTTTTCTATTGTGACGTATCAAGGATTTTTGTGGGATATTCGACGGCTTTTGCCAAAGTAAAAATAGGCGGGTCGTTTTTCCTTTTAATATTCTTAGAGTGGGTGATTTTAGATATTAGTTTCGTAGGCAGTTAAGTCGAGTTTGTGTATCTGGGGTTGGCTTGTATAGCTGTTTAGTGAGAAGTGTTAGTGGAGCGGTTTTGCTCAGTGAGAGGGGTTTGGTGTTTTAATCTTAAATAGAAGTTTTAATTAAGATTGGTGTGCTGCTTTCTGAGATTCAAGAAGCTAAAAGAACTTTTAACTGCCATTTTCGATTCGTCAATTGACATCTTAGTCGTTCTCTAGTTTCAGTCGATGTGGACGATTCTAGAGATTAAAGGTTGTACTCTAGCCAAGTATAAACGATCACGACAGCCATATTAGCTGTAAATAATGTCTCCGATTATTTTAGAACCAAAATACTGCATATCCTACTTTGGCCTAGGATTAGCTTTTTTATTCTCTATCTCATGTTTGAAAATTGGCCCAAATTTTTGCCGAGGACTGTTTTATTTTTTATTTTTTTGTCTTCTTAATTATGTTCGAAATATGTTAAGCCCTGTTCGAATATTTTAAAATCTCGCTTGAACAATTAAAGCATCTTGCCACGAACTTACGGTCCTATCGTATGGCCTGTCCAATCCAAGACCAAAACTGCAATCATTTTGTAAGTTTGATTTTAGTGGATTTAAAAAATAAATGAATGAAATGGCTTGTCAAATTCATTAACTATTGATTAGGCTGTGTTAGTGTTGAACCATGTTGAACTGCAAATCTATCTCATTTAATCTTGCTGTGCTAAGTGAACATTTGAAGGGCTTGGCGCATGACTATGTTAACTCAGTTTTTTACGATTTTGAGTTAAATACACATGGGTGAGTTTTTACTTAAGATCTATTTTTTGTGCTTGGTTTTATTTAGCTAGCACGCACAGTTTTTGAGATAGGCAATGCATTACTATGTTAACTCACGCAAAAATTCCTTTTTTGCATGCAAGACAATGCTAACTCAATGAGTTAACATAGTCTTGCAGGAAAAGGTGGAGTTAACACAGTTTTGCACACAATTATTTGCAACTTTGCAAAATAAATGCCAGTTAACATTTTAATTTACCGGCACAGTAACAGTTTAATCTTGTTCTGAATGGTCTTGAAAATCAGAGTGGGCATTGCACAATTTTAAACAAAAAGTATCGACTGAGATGCATTAGTAAGTAGTACTGCAACAGCAATAATGATGCAATATTTACCTTACTTTTTGTTGGCAGAGCCCCCACAGCACTCTAAAGCCAATTCATTGCCAGCAACGACTTGATTGTCAGCTGCAGCACATAATGCTTTGAAAATAGGACCCAGCAGCGTCTATCTTAACTTCCAGCAGTATGAATCACTTATTCAATATAAGTATTGTCAGCTGCCGCATACAATGCTTTCAAATTTAGTACCAACTTTCGACTAATTTGACCAGCGAAATTAATTACTTACTTCAAAAAGAAAACGGTCTCATCAACAAACCTTTTTCCACGGCCCATTCATGCAAAAAGAGTGCAGGATATTAAAAAACAAACTGAATTTATTCCAAGACCTCATCGCCATTTTTATGAAACTTTATTGGAAAAAAGTGAAGCAGATTCCGAGCTGGAAAATTATTGATTCAAACTGTTGTGTTTGGCAGTATTTGTTATCATAAATAAACCGAAAATAACAAGTTAATGATACTTAACATGTTAATGCAGAGAGAATATCACTTTCATTAAAAAAATTGTGTGCATAAGTATGTTAACTACTGGTTCCACCTGTTTGATGAACCAAAACAATGCGTTCTAATTAAATAACTATGTTGGTTGTTTGCTTTAAAAAATTCCGTGATCACATGTTTGATTATTTCACCATCAAAATTTAAAATCATTCTGATTTAATACTGCAAAAAAATTGAAAACTTTAAAGCCCAATATCTCAAAACTTCAAAAAATGAGTTAACATAGTTATGCACTAAGCCCTTCATTTTATCTGAGACCGATGTAGCTGCATAGGCCTACAGTAACATACTAACAGTAACAAAATGCAGTGATGGTATTTAGAAATTTGGTCATATATCAACATTTAAGAATTTAAAATACACTCTCTGCCTGGGATACAGTAATTAGCAAAATTAAGCAACAGGTTGAACAATTACAGTATGAGTGCTTATAGATATGAAGTCGATAGATTCTCTTCTTGAATGCTTTCTCTCCATAAACTTAGCCTTTTAGCTGTCATGTTCACAGTCAAACATAAGCTGGGAGGTAATATTCAGAAATCAGAACATAGTTTTATTAAATGATATACAGCATTATTTTGTGTTCGTGTTAAAATAAAAGAAAATGAAACGCAACAAATCAATTTTTGAATTTTAAAAATATCAGAAAGTAGGTATAATTGTTCATATGAAAAAAAAACAGGTTGTTTAAGGCATTTATTGAATGCTTAATAACATGTCGGTTGATTATTATTTCTGCTATATGTTTTCGTAATACTGGCATATGCTCTGCTCTTTGCAAAAGTTCTAGTGCTGATTTTAATCTTTACATATGTCACTCTCAAATCTCCAGCTTTTAAGTTATGTATAATTGGCAGCTCTGTGACGTTGTACAGTACAGCTAATCAATTACCAAAAGACTTACAATAATTATGTAAACGAAAAAAAAATCAGCAATTCGTTGAAGATAATTTTCCTACAGGTTAAGGCTACCTAATCAGGACCTATCTAGCCTAGCAAACATTGCTATCGAGTGAGTTTAGCAACTTGCTTGCAAACGTGATTTTATTAACTCAGCTTGCAGTCAAAAGTAACCAATCAATCGCGAACCATAGGCACATTCATTCTGAAAGTAGCTTGTTCTGAATTTTTTTGTCTTGATTCTGTTGTATCCGGTATCTGGTTGATGGTATTTCAAAGCAGCTGTAAACACCGCATTGCAGCGACCTTCGCGTTCAAACAGAAGCGCTCACTTCAGTTAAGTGTACACTGATCATAATGCTCAATTGCTCATAATATTAATATCCTGAGTACTTGAATTTTTGTGAATTTAATACTGAGGATATTATTGTACTTTGCTGGGCTAACTGGATTATTTGTGATGTGTTTGAAATGCACTACTGATGGTGCATGATTTCGTTTTTTATTGTTAACTCTGGCTCAACTATTTTTCTGGAAATTAGCACGTGCTACCACTGCACAATGTACTTCTTTCAATGAATTTGGCGGCAGTTTTAGTTACGCAGCAAAAATATGTCAAAATAGGACATTTTTGCTCTATCGCAGAACCTTTCTGCTCCATCTAAGAAAATCGGGTAAAATAAAATTTGACATTAGAGCTTATTTGACAATATCATCAAATTCATGATCAAAAATCACTGAAAATGAATGGTGACAATACATATTTATCTCAAAAATTGACCAAAATAACCGATTATGAAATTTTAGGGTAAGCGCTAATAAAAAGGGGGTGGTGCTGTCCCTAAACGTCATCCGATTAGGTTGAGATTTTTTGGGGGAAGTTTTTTAGTGATGTGATCCCAAAATCGCAGATGGAGCACCAACTTTCAAAACTTTTATTTTCTGGGACGCCCTAGTGTGCACTGTGTGTAGGGTGAACTGGTTGTCAAGTATGCATGAAATCACCCATACTCTTTTGCAGTTGCATGTTCTATTTTTCGAAAAATTTAAATCATGATAATTTTTTTTAGAAAATATCAAATTGTTTGATTTTGATTGTGTGAAAAAATAAATGTATTTATGCTACAGGCATACCAAGTTTCAACTGTTTCTGAAATTGCGAAAGTTGCTAAAATCACTTCAAAGTAAAGGTAGTTCGTTTGAATAATTTTTTATTATAAATCATAGCATATCTCAATTCTCAAAAAGTAAATATGTTACAGGAAAAAGCTAGGTTGTATTTTAGTTCATAATCCAGAATATCATTAAAAAACATATTTTTTGGAAAATTCAAACATGCAGTATAGCCCAAATTTACGAAAATCGACAAATTTTTGAAACTGAGTTTGGCCTTTTTACCACTCCTTTTTTGCCCATAGTAGGTCTATCAATTTTGAAATTGGCATTGTGACCTAACCAAACATAATACTGCAATAAAATGCGTATTTTTAATTGTTTACATGCTTTTGGGCCTAAAGGATACCAACTATATCTAGCTAGAAAGCATGTATACGATTTAACAGTAAAACTATGGCCTACAAACGTAAAAAGCATCACAGTTAAATTATTATCAAAATTTATATTGTTATTCTCAGGAAAGACTCTAGAAACAAGCCTAGAAATAAGAAAAAAAAGGTGAAAGAGTTGATTGTCTGCCTGGTGAAATGGCATGGAATGACCTTGAACCTACCTGTTAAATTGCTAATTAGCAGTTTGCACATTTTGATAATGTTGCCTAAAATAAAATTTTCTTCAAATTGTTACTTTAAGAGTAAGATTGCAGAGGTTGTACTGCAGACATCCCCAAAAGTGGTTGAGCAAATTATTCGTTTTCAATTTGATCTAATGATTATCTCCTTTCCCAATAGTCCAATAGTTTGTTTTATGACTTGCTAGATGGATGGCTTCTATGTTCTATATCAATCTTGGCCAAATACAGGCTCAATGTCGAAATGTAGCTGGAGAAGCTAAGTTGTATTCGTTTTTGACAACCCTAAGATTATAACCTGGACCTTTTTTACCAAAATAGTGCAGGTTTTTGCTTTCATATCCTAGCACATTTATGTTCAATTTTTCAAAAACATATATAAAGTTTTGTATTTTAGATAGGTACCTACCAACTCTTCTTTTAATAATTATATTTCTTTGTTTCAGATGTCCGAATCTCAGTTAGTGAGCTTATTAGAACAAGTTAGCGGCAAAGTCCAGAAAACTACTGTCAAGGTTAGATTTATATAGAGTATTATATGGGGAAGTACAGTTACGCAGTTGAATTGCTTAAAAGTTTATAATTAAGATTAACTAAATATTCTTCTTTCGACGGATGCGCCATAGGCTTGATCTAACCTTGCATTAACCAACAGGGATAAAACAAATAATTTTTGAAAGGATATCATTTGGAACAGCTTTCAGAACTTGTTGAATTTTTGTCTCGAAATCTTCCAATGTGTGAGGATCTGTCTTGTACACTTTTTATTTATCTAATTCTGCAGTGACTCGTGAGCTTTTAAGAGCTGCTTGACGGGTTGATTTTTGGTGGCTCTGATCAAACATTTCCTGCCTTTTTGCCACCTTATCTGACTTTCGTCTGGTGGATGAACACAGATCCTGTGGTCATCAATTTTGCATGACAACTTCTTAATGTCTCTGAATATAGTGTTGCATTCCTACCCTTCAACAAACGCCTGCCATCACTGCACCTCAACATTGGAATTCACACTTTATAGCGTGCTGCAAGTTTGACTCACCCCAGAATGGTCAAGCGAGAGGTCATTTTCAAAAATGCCATGTCACAAACCATAAACAATACCAGTGTTCCCAACTGGGTCCATTTTTTTTCAGCCAATCAGCGATTTGTTGGAGCAAGGGCAAATAATTTTTGGCAAATAATTCCTGAGAATAACAATGTGGAAAACATAGCTTTAAAAAACTTATGTGGTAAACAAATTTGTGGAAATATGACATCTGGTATACTTTAATTCTCCATTGGTACGAAAATTAGGGCACATAAACGTCTTTTTAGAGCTTTGGGCACAATTGCTTCAAGAAAATTTGGGCACTGGCTGATTAGCAAAAGTTAAAGGGAACACTGATTACAGAAAACTGAAAAACATGTGATTTCAATTGTTGTTTCACCTGGTACGACTGTTTTTGACTGGAATTTAGAGATAAGAATAATCACACGCAATTTTTATGGCCTTGTTACTTTTCAACCACACTATATATGGTGGAAGCAAACATTCGGCTGTTATTATTGAGATGTAGGGCTAGGGTGTACGGCTTTTGTTTTTGTACAGGGTGGGCCGTAAATAACGCACCAAAGCATATAAAACAATTCTGATAATTATAACAAAAGGGTGGGCCGTAAGTTACGCACCCAAGAATTAAAAGTAAATTGTGATGTGAAATAATGTAAATATCTTTTCTTTGGGTATCTGTTAAATTTAATTTCAATTATCAATATTGTTTAATATGCTTTGGTGCGTTATTTACGGCCCACCCTGTATATAGCGACTTTTGGTGCATGAGGATTGGTTTGTTAATTACTAGGAAACGGTTAAACCTAGAACGTTAAAAGTTGGATTCAACATAAGAATTAATGAAAGTATCATGTGTGCCAATTTCAGGGATCGTAGGTCACGTGATAGTGATCGTAAGACACACAAAAAAATCAGAAAAAACGACAGTTTTGGGTCAAAAATTTATTAATTTGTTTATTACTCAAAAACCACTTACGTGCAAAACTATGTTTTGGACACAACATGGGTGCTTATAAAGGCTTTGTGCAAACCGAGTTTAGGGGCACCCGGTCACGTGACCAGAATTTTACAGGCTAAAAATCAGAAAAAGTGGACGAATTTGAACTGATGTATCTCGGTAAGTAATGATATAGATGAAAAATGGTTTGTAATTTTTGAACACATTATCAACCACCTTTCTTTTGGTTATGTTCATTTATTTACCCCAATTTGAATACTATTTTCCTTTTTTTTTTCTTTCCAAGCTATCTACATGTTAAACCGGTAAATGCACAGTATTTAAACTTTGAGCAATTGCAGATATCAGGGAGGACAAGGGTCTGTCTGATATCGAGGGTTCTACATTGGGTGGATCTCCCTCAACCTAGTCCTCCAAAATTTTGAAATTTTAAACCATTAGAGCTAGATGGATTAAACTTTGAGAATAGGCAAGCATTAAAAATAAACTAAACCCAACAAATATTGGGGGTGTCACAATGGGGATCTGCCTCAAACGATCCCTTCAAAATTCAAACTTTTAAAGTTTGACACATTAAATTATTTTGAACTTTTTAACCAAGTTTTTAGCCACTCAAGCTAGGCAAATAAAATTTTCAGGGTAGGAAATATGAAAAAACGATAAAATTTGACAAAATTTGGTGGTACCAAAATGAGAGGTCCTCCTGAAACAAAGCTGTCAAAATTCAAACTTTTTAACCACTTACACTAGATGAAGGAAAATTTCAAAATAGATAAACGTAAGTGAAAGATGATTATGAAGAAAACAATAATAGATAACAAGTTAAATTATTCCTGAAGTGAAATAGGCAGAACTAATTTAATAGTTCACAGAGACATCACGTCTTACAATCCTACTTCATTTGACAACACCTTAATGCTTTCTCCGCGTCGAAATGGGTAATCATTTCATCCCCTAGTGACGCAGGTGAGGCGGAGCCCCCTATCGCGGGAGCATTTTCGTGTTTCGAAGTCCACTGACTTCATCATCAGTGTGAAGAGGAGTCGACACAATGCAAAGAATTTTGATCCCTGAATTAGGCTAACTCAATCAATAAATTTGAATAACCAAGCTATCGGTATAGGCTAACGTCTTCATCTCGTAACTTAAGCTGCTAAAAAGGCAGACCCAATTTTTTTTCCCCCACGTACTGCTCTGGACTCGAGTTTTGCGTAATACCAACGCTCATCGGCAGAGCTGACGTTCAAATCGAAATTCAAAAACTAAACTAAGCTTGCCTGTAAACCGAAATTCAAAATCTGAGTAAACTAGCCCATATAGTTAAAATCAAAATAGGATTGTGAAACATAATCGCAATTGTGACCATGGTAACCCGGAAAAAAATTAACTCTGGACAGGGGACCAAGTGGGCTAATAGACAAGGATGAAAAATTAAGTACATAAAATTGGCAAGAGGACCAAGTGGATAAGGGGGTCGGAGAGTTAAAGGACAAAGATCAACAATTCACCCAGTGTGAATACAATATTTTTTGTAGGCAGAACTAATTCAATAGTTCACAAGACATCACGTCACATATCCTAAACAATATTGCACCCGTGCTGTTTCTGCAGTGGACAATCTCTCAACCACAAACAACGATAATTTAACAAGTTAAATTATTCATGAAGTGAAATAGGCAGAACTAATTTAATAGTTCACAGAGACATCACGTCTTACAATCCTACTTCATTTGACAACACCTTGATGCTGTCTCAGTGTCGAAATGGGTAATCATTTCATCCCCTAGTGACGCAGGTGAGGCGGAGCCCCCTATCGCGGGAGCATTTTCGTGTTTCGAAGTCCACTGACTTCATCATCAGTGTGAAGAGGAGTCGGCACAATGCAAAGAATTTTGATCCCTGAATTAGGCTAACTCAATCGGTAAATTTGAATAACCAAGCTATCGGTATAGGCTAACGTCTTCATCTCGTAACTTAAGCTGCTAAAAAGGCAGACCCAATTTTTTTTCCCCCACGTACTGCTCTGGACTCGAGTTTTGCGTAATACCAACGCTCATCGGCAGAGCTGACGTTCAAATCGAAATTCAAAAACTAAACTAAGCTTGTCTGCAAACCGAAATTTAAAAACTAAACTAAGCTTGCCTGTAAACCGAAATTCAAAATCTGAGTAAACTAGCCCATATAGTTAAAATCAAAATAGGATTGTGAAACATAATCGCAATTGTGACTATGGTAACCCAAAAAAAAATTAACTCTGGACAGGGGACCAAGTGGGCTAATAGACAGGGATGAAAAATTAAGTACATAAAATGGGCAAGGGGACTAAGTGGATAATTATAGATAAATTTGACAAAATTTGGTGGCACCAAAATGAGGGGTCCCCCTAAAACGATACCACAGAAATTCAAACTTTTTGACCACTTGTCGGTAGACAGATGAAATTTTCAGCATAGTCAAATTCAAAAAAAAGCTAAAATTTGTTAAGACTGATCAAATTTTCGGAATAAATAATATATTAGTCTAGTCAAAACACGTGTTTACAGGCCCCAGAAAGATTTTTTTAATTAACACAGCGATGCTCTGTAGTCTTAAAGTTTCCAACTAGGTTGGTCCCCACCCCACTTTTTCTGCTCATTTACTTCATAATGACGTCATTTCCGCAAAAGTTAGCTAAATTTTTTAGCTCTGTTGACTTTTACTTTATGCATTCTCGCCTCTCTTATGGTTGGACCTGAATTTTCAAACTTAGGTCACTCAACAAGTGGGACATGGGTAACCTTCAGATGCATTTATGGCATTACGCAATTATGATATTACAATGCAGGAACAAAAAATGGTACCAAAATTTTAAAAAATAACCGTTTTTAGTGGTTGTCAACTCTTATAACTTTTGTTATATTTGATGTAGACCCTTGATATTACTATTGAAGAAATACATGCATATTAGAAGATACCATAAGCATTTGGTTTACTTTGATCAACATTTTCATACAATAAATTACTTCGAAAGTATGACACTGCTTGTGCTAAATTTGTCATACTGTATTTCAGCGTTTTGTTTGTCATCCAAAACTGAGTTTATTTCAACAACAATATTTGCTTCCATAATTCACTTTTTTTCAAAATTAGAAAATTTTCAAGGTGTTACGAAGGTGAAAAAGTTGTAACATCATATTGATGATGTCATATGCTTGTAAATAATCACAAAAACGTCCTTAAGTTTGTGCTGGTGTTGTGGATAAGATGATACCAAGTTTTTCACGGATCGTACAAATGAGAGCCAAAAATTAATGACGTCGTATTTTCAAACATATTTCTATTTGCAATTATTGCAGTAATTGATAAAGGAAAATTTTTACACAAATTCAAGCAATGTAGTGTACAATTTATTTAATTTTATAGAATTTCGATGTTGCAAGTGATGATGTTGCATTTAAATAAAACATTTTATAAGTTTTCTAAGTTATAAATAGGTTAACTTTAATAATTTAATTTTTTTATCACGAAGGCAAGTAGCTTGATCATCAGACCATTGAAAAATCAGCATCCTCCTTAATACAACCATCGACATCACCTCATTCAATGAACTTCCCCTGCTCGCATTCTTGTTCTACACTATCTACAATGTCTACCAGAGGTGAAGTCCTCGAGAATGTAGTTGGTCTTGAGGACACATTTTGAAGTCCTTGGCCTTAAAGCCTGCAAGTCCTCAAAAATGCTTTGGCCTCAGTTCGAGGACAGCATTATTTCTTGATTGGTAAAAAATAAAATAACCAAACAAAAGACAACATAAACTTCTGGTCTTCCAGTTCGTTTCCGTTTTTTATTTGAAAAATAATACAAAGTGATGCCAACTAAGCCAAGTCATACTAAAACTTATTTTAAATGGCATTGTGTGAAAGCTCTTATCGGAGAATGAGGGGCAAAAAGCTTCGTAGAATATTGTTGTTTTTATTTCTGCTAATACTTCTAATGCAAGCGGTACAAACTGAAAGTACTAAAGCCATCCAGAGCCATAACAAGAATCAGGGGGTTTAAACAAACAATTTTGAGTTGCTAATGCAAAAAAAATGACCGAGCCTATTTTGCGTGTAAATTTAGAAGAAAGTATGTGTGTGGTAATCAATTGTAATGCAGTATTACCGGGGATTACATATTGATGTTATACTACAGCAATGACAACTTGTTCTGAAAATATGCGAGCGTGAAGAATTTTTGAGATAAGAACAATTCTAATCAATGGCAAATGGTTGGGACAAAAACACATCCACTGAACAATTGGTGTGTTGGAAATCGCCGCAAGGATCCCAAATAACAAACTATTGGATCACAAAGAATGTTGCATGAAGATATGCTAAGCAATTGAGCGTGAAGTTAAACATAACTACCATACAATAATTGTTCAAATGCCTGCAGAGTAACGCGCGCTGCACTTAATTAATTTTTTTACACCATGTCAATATAAGATAAAGAGGCAAAGCTCCCGCAAAAAATATGCACTATTTTAGAAAAAATTAAAGGTTTATTATTTTTCCATTCTGATGATTCTGAATCTGTTGAAGGGGGCCTAGGGCAAATGTCTTCAATGCTTTCTACTTAACATGACCCTTTTGGATCCTCGGTTATTTTTTAAATTAAATACCTTGTGTTAAATTTAACTAAATGTCTTTTGGGGGGTCTAAATGTTCGTGAGCATTTATTGATAGATTTTAGGTATGAGAAAGACATCACATATAATGACATCACGTATAATGAAGACATCACATGTAATTAAAGATAAAGAAAAGATTGGCTTAAAATTAAAGTTGGGAAATTGCAGGAAAACTAAAGTGTTTCTACGTTAGCATTTATGGTATTTTCTTTCTAAAATTGCTTTGAAAATCTAAGTGTGTATTTTCTTTAACGTAACATAATTGCTATTTTCTCCAACCAAAAAAAAATCACTAACATTATTCAACTTTAGGCAAGAGAACTTTGTCCTTGCCCCAGAGCCCTGTTTTTGTTTTTTTTTTTAAGTCAAAACCTTGAGCTTGCAAGTATACCTGGTACGGTACCACAGTTCAATTAAAAACATAAATTTAGTGCATTTGCAATACTAGGTTTTGGAAAATGTTTAAGAATATCTGCGAATTGTTTAATCAAACAATATGGTTTGGGTTTAGAAAACTACTAAAAAAGCGGGTATTCATAATCAGTGGATGTTTGCACAGTGCCCTAACTGATGAAATTAAGGCAATAAATTGACCATTTGTATGTTTATTCTAGCTATATTCTCATTCACAGGTTATGGTCTTGCTTCATTGCCACAATACTGCTACAGTACATAAGCAACATCAGCTGCTAATGTGTAAAACTTCAAAATAGCATTCTTCACTTCACTAAGAATGAAAAAGCCAAAGCTATCCAAAACAATTTATTTTATAAAATATTTTTATTTTATAAAATATTACAAAACATTTTATTTTGTGAAATAAAATGTCTATGATAGCTTTGGCTTTTTTATTCTTAGTGAAACTGTTTCTTAACACCAATTTTCATGCATTCATTATTAGTTTTACTCTTTTCATGTTATCATCAAAACCTTATCGAAATGCAATACCTTAAACAATCTTGTATTTGAAAAATATGGAAATTTTCCAACCATAATTCAGAAAAATTGTGTCCTTGGCCTCAAAGATTCTTGTTCTTGGCCTCTAGAGGGTCTGTCATTGAACAGTCGGACCTTGGCCTTGGTCTTAAACGTTGTGTCCTTGACACCAATTCTGCTATCAATGATGTCTACCAAAGCGCTTGGAAGAAACGATCTTACTTGCCGAATCAGTTCCAAAAGGTTATTTTGGTTTTTGAGTCAACCTTGCTTGTTGTCATAAGGATTTGGTGCTCCTATAAATGGTTCATCAGCTGGTTTACAAAAGGCAAGGCGATAATTAACTCTGCACATGTGAGAAGCAAATTATTAAAGCATGGTTAAAGTCTAGCCAAATCAATTTCAGAATTTGATGTAAGCGTTAAATCAGTGCTCTTCAACCTTTTTTGTAATGATGCACCCTAAAAACTCTTGTGACCAGCTTTTGTACCCTGCGCTTAAAATTTGGAATGAGGCAAATAGCCACATTAAAATTAACATGCTAAAAGACAATTGCACTACAGTCTGCACAAAGAATAACACAAGACAGAGTACACAACAACATCACGAAATTATCTTTAATGACTTTTTGCTGTTGCATATTATCAAACAACATTCAACATGCATCTAAAAATTGCTTCCATGTTCTGTCATGAAGTCAGGCAAAAGGGGAAGCTCTGAAAAACGTTTGACGCCACTCGGTTCTGCCGAAGAGGTAACTTTTTAGCCCCAGAAGTAACTTTTTTCAGAGGTACATTTTTGGAAAGTTTTGCCGCGGAGTTGTCTGCATAATAGGTAGATTTCAGTTTTACACACATACGTACACACAATTGCATCAGACATTACGTCCCAATACCTTAAATGCGGATTACTTAAAAGAGATTGCACTTGAGACCACATGAAACCATCTTGAGGGCCGCCATAAAAGGCTACACTAGCTGGATGTTTTGCAGGCCTGGTGTAATCCCATTTTGTGGTTTAATTTAGTAAGCTGCCGTAACCATAAACCTACAGATGGCTTCAAACAAGTCTACTGGCGATTGGGGTCTAATTATAAATCGCAAGTACCATGGCCTACTAAAAGAAGACAGCCGCACATGTCACCTAACAGCGAGAAAATTAGGAGAGCAACTTTTGCGTGAAAAGTAAACAAAGTGACGTGCAAAAGTTGTCCTTCTAATCTTCTGGCTGTTAGGTGACATGTGCCGCCGTCTTCTTTTAGTAGGTCGTGCAAGTGCATGAATCACAAATAACCAACTACCAAAACAATTAGTAGGAAAGAGTCTGATGCTTAATAATTGACCTATTGCTGCAAAATGTGTTTATCAAATTTCAACCTTATAGTTACTGTCAGTTTGTCTCATCATGGTTCATTTTTATTTATAATTCTTTTAAAAGGTTCCTCATATTAGTCGATAAGCTTGTGGTGCACTGTTGTGTACCCTTTCCTAGTGTTGCACCCCTTACATTTTTTGGTGTACACTGGTTAAAGAGCACTGCGTTAAATCATCTCCGACCATTTTTTTATCATTTTCCTTCACCAAAGAATTAGTAATTGAGTTTTATTGTCTCAATACATTAAGCAAGGAAATAATTCCAGGTCTTAACATACTTGGTCAGAAACTTTCCACTCATCACCAAATTTTCGACTAAACAATATTTCGCATGTTAAGGAATTTGTCTACTTATTTTCACCCTCATTTTACTAGTGTTGTCATGTGGCAACAGGGTTTAGAAAATTAAAAAAATATCTTTTTGACCATGTTTCTTGGATTTCAAAAACTTTTAAGTATTCTATGTTTAATTGTAGTGCATGTCCATTTACAGTATAAAATAATCGTTCCTTTCATTTTAAATTTGGCTCCAGCAGAAAAAGAAATTTGAAGAAATTTTCAAAAAAACGGCTCAATCATTCATATTAATTTTGGTATATCTAGTTCTTTTTTCGAAAATCAGGCTTGGTTGGTTTGTTTTGTTGTAAGATCATAAGGATAAATGGAATGGGTGAGCAATAAATTGGAGCGTGTCTATATTGAACACTAGTAAGATATGGGCACTTTATTTTTGTTAGTTATAGATTGTTGTCATAAGTTATTTAACCTGTGTTATGGCATGTTTGATCAAGAATCCCTCAAGTTTACATTATCCAGGGTTCACTACAAATTTTTTCTTTGAGCTAGAGGCATAGGCGTAGTTGGGATTTTTGATTGGGGGGGGGCAAACCACAAATCACATGCAATGACTTCATCAGAAATTTTTGAAAGAGGAACTTTTTGTGGGACAGAGACATCCTAAAATGGAAGATTCGAAGCCGTGGCCTGGTTTGACACTTAACCAAAATTTTGCTAAAGGGAGAGAGGGCTTAAACCAATAGTTAAAGAGAGAAAACATCTACATTGGGAAACGAGTTGAGTGAAGTAGTGTAAGTCAAATGGATCACAAACGAAGGCCTGGGGGTGGATTCACAAGTCACTGCTCAATTTTTAGTATTTTGGGGAAAGAAAGCTATTTCAATGCCATTAGATCACATTTTGCACGTGTTCAGAACCATATGAAAAAAACTAGATTTTTACGTTTGAAAGCCAATTGAAAAAATTAAATTGTTCAATCCTTCTTTTATTCATAATATAAGTTCAAAACACGTCAAAATCTTGCATTGTAGGGTAAAATTTTGTAAGTGATTTGGCCCAGGTAGGAGGAGGAAGTAAGGTACATTGCTTCCTGCAATATTTTAGCAGTAAATAATGATCCACTCGAAGATTTTCCTTAAATATTTTTGTTTTGTCATGAAAATAACCAGTTCTAAAAATTTCAGGATAGGCAAATATGAAGAAAAAATAAAATTTGACAAAATTTTGGGGTACCACAAGTGCTCCAAAAAAAAAAAACGTACAAAAAAGGCTTATACATTATTTGTTTGCTGTGAAATTCTTAGCGATTGTTATTTGTTTTGTGTTATTTTGCTTGCTATCGAATGACAGGGATTGTGAAATGACAGCCACGTGATTTGGTTTTGAATCAGTAATTGTCTTTGCAGAACATCAGTCACATCACACGCTGCATTGTTTTTCATCTCTAATTGGTGGCTGTTTTAGTTTTTAATGGCATTGGCAATTGGCAAGTTCATTTGCACTCTGAAACAGTTAATTTTGGCTTGGAAAGTTATGCTTTTGTTGCATAATCTGCTGAATTGAATAGAATGCCATTCAAATCTGTTCAATTTAGCGGATTATGCAATAAGCTGCTACACGATTAACCGAATTATTTTCTTAACAAACAATTGATTGTGGTTTGGGATTTGTTATCTTTATGTGATAAAGCTGAGTATGCAATTATTCGTGTGCAATTGACAGGATTTAACT
This sequence comes from Trididemnum nubilum, assembly GCA_963965965.1. NCBI lineage: Eukaryota > Metazoa > Chordata > Ascidiacea > Aplousobranchia > Didemnidae > Trididemnum > Trididemnum nubilum. The sequence continues at coordinate 24,504,797 of OZ014476.1, forward strand.
CTATAAGGGAAAAGATAAGACATGCCAAACTTAGGATGCAATGTTGGACATTTAGCGCTTAAAAGGACCTTCAAAACTATAAAATGAATTCTCACAATGAATTGGTATCACAGAGAAATACAACAGTCTAATTTTACTTGGCAGCGTAGTGCAATTTTAACAATTTTGTTTTGTTCCGCGACAGTTTCAACAATTGCGCTGTGAAACATGAAATTCGAAAGCGATATATTCAGATACCATAAGCACACTTCACTATTGGAATGCTGGTTTTGAGTAGACTGAAGTTCTTTAGTTCAGTAACGTTATATACTTTTGCAAAGTCTCCGTTCATTGCTTGCAATGTCACATTCTAGTTTCCTCAACTTGGTAGGTTGAAAAATACTTAGCTCTATACCATTGGTTAGTTTGTATGTATTTCAAGGGATTCATGCTATCCTAGTATCTACTATTTGGTCATTCGATAATTTTGGTGTTTTTCTAATGCTGAATTTTTGTCTATTAAGAAGCCCTCGGCCACTGAACTTCTTTCTATCTATACCTCATCAGCATCCATAAAATGATTTTTTAACGGTTTTCGAACTTTGCAGTCAATTGGCAAAAAAACTGTAATATACTTTGTAGAAAACAGATTGAAATATTTATTTACCATGTTTCAAAATGGAATTATTCATTATACATGCAATTATACTTTGTGGTATTGGATGATGATTAAATGAAATTCTCGAGTTAGCCATTGCTGTGTATACACAAGATGTTAATGTTAAGATACGCAACCTTTTTACTACTCAACCTTTTTACATAAGATTTTACAATGGTGTTGGATGAAAAAAGTGAACACCATTTAGCTGTAAAAATTATCACAGTTGCTGCAAAAACCTACTAAGTAGTAGTATTTGTGATGCAATTGTTTATGACCCACTTATTTATGGTGAAATATTGTTAAAATATTTTTCATTAACATCAATGCATGAATTAATAACTTGTTTATGGAGTCGATAGGAAATTTGCAAAATACCTTATGGTCTTCAAGTCAAGGAACCACCCTCTTTGTTAGATTTATGCCAGTAAAATTACCAACCTAGCAATGTAAAAAGGTGGACTGTTACCCTAGTTTATTGAGTTGGAATTTTTGAGTCAAGTTTCAGCAGTTAAAGGACAATCATCTTTGCTGCGCAGTTAAATGAAGAATCCACTTGTCTAGTGAGTAATAAGAAGGGGCCAATTGGTACTAGTGCTCGTCAACATTGATTATCTGCCAAAAGATGGGGTGCCCACTGTTTGTGGTGTGAAAGCCACTATTAATTCCCATGCTCTTGAGCACATCCATGGGGGTAATACAGCATTCCATTGCAATAATACTTATTTACAAAAAGAAAGCTTGTGGTACCAACCAAAGCACAATGCAAGACAAATTTATTTCATCATTCAGTAACAGCACAAAATAGAAATTAATTAGTATTTGTTTAAGAGCGCAATGGGGAAATTGTAAAATATCTTATGTTCATCGAGTCAAGCTAGCACCCTTTTTGTCAGATTCATGCCAGTAGGATGCAATTCATAACAGTAAAATCACTGATCTACCTATAAAATTCAATAAAATCATAACCTCTCCTACAAAACCACCAATCTATTAACAAGTGCTTGATGTGATTGTAGTTATACCTTTATTCACCAAGTTACCATGACCAAAAGGCAGGTAAGAGACTTTTGCGGCTTTCAAGTCAAGTTGCTTGCCCTCTTGTTTACCACACTCGATGCAGGCTTTGCACTATTTTTTTTTACTGCTAAACATCCAGCGGGGAAGTTGCAAATACTAATTTTTATGTTCTTTCGTTTGACACGATTCGCTTGGAAATGGAACTAAGTGTGCCTTTTTAGTAGCCGACGTTTAGTTTGAGATTAGAGTTGCAACATGGGGGAGGCCTTCCTCTTGGTACTTTTTGAATATTTGATGTTGAAGATTAAATAGAACATTCATCATTCATTTCTTTATGCTGTGTAATTATACCGCAAATTCGGTACATGCTTTGACATAATACAGCAAGTATAATGAAAGCTTTGATTTGATTTATTCATTTTATTATTGATAGATAACAACACGTGTGAGATAGTAGATTGCATGTTGAGTCAGATAAAGGAAGTAGCGATGCAACAAAACTTGCAGAAGATACTGAAGACAAAACATGCAAATTTTATTTACACGGTTGCTCTTGCTACTACAGTGAAATATGCACACTGTGCTATGTAGGCCTAATCACACTCATCAACATACACGTGTATGGCTGTAGGCATACGAGATGTATATTAATCTAACAGCTGAAGTAGTTGTTTGAATATTTGATAGAGGAAGAAAAAAAAAGCAGAAGTAATTAGTGGAAGGCCGAGCGCTGTTACGTAGGTGGTCAATAGGTAACCGTACCTGTCCGCCACTGGTCCCTTCCCCATTTTTTTTCTTCCTCTATCAATTATTTTAACTAGTGCAGTAATACTCCAGCCGTTAGATTCATATTATTGTTTTAAACTGAACTGGGCAACCACTGCTTGAAAAGTAGTGCTGCTGCTGTTGTTTGACTTGAAAAATAGTAGTGCTGCTGCTAGATGCTTTCGCTATTTATTAGGGAAAAAAACAACGTAGTCTTAATTTTATTGTTGCTGCAAACTTTAGTTGCAACACAAATACAAAAACCAACAATACTAAAAATGAAACCAACAAAAAATATTTTGCTACTCAGGGACGTAGCAAAGACTGAGGGCTTAAATTGGCGCGTTTGTAGTTAATTCGTTTAAAAGTTTTTTATGTTAACGTCTTAACGGACTAAATTAACTTCCATTAAAATGTGCGTTAACTTTGCGAACGGTAAATTTTATTGCCATAAGGTTTTTACAGTTAATTTTTGTACCAATTCACTCATACCAGTACAAATCGTTTGCACTAGTAACATGTTGCTGAGTATTAGCACGAGGTTCGTGAAAGAAAAGGCAAAGAAAGGAGAATGATCCCGCAAATTTAATCACGCAAGTACAAAGTGGGTTGAATTAGTTGAATTGCGTTGCTGCAGTAGGACCATGCTGGCGTTGCTGCAGCCATGAATGCTGTGTAACTGGTCGGAAGATGAAACTGACCAGCTTATGGCAGTGTTAGTATTTAGCATGAAAAAATGAACTAGAATAGAATTTGCTTAGCCTTTGGGCCTATACGAGTACTTAACCTATTGCAAGGACAGAGTGTAGGAACTGAAATGTTGCTGTAAAAATCATATTTATTTTTAGTTAAATGAGGACTGAAGGCAGAATCAATGGGGGTATTCCACGTTGGGTCAATCTTATTGGATTAGATAGACGCTGACTTCATCTTTCTTGACCATGCCGTTTCCAGAGATATTCTTCTTCAAACATGACGTAGGGGCCTGCCGAAAGTTAATTTATATTGGCAACCGTGACGGATAACCTTTGCAATGTCATACCAGTTCTATTCTAAGGCAATGCCACAATTGCGCTGCTGCATTGAGACGTTTCGCTACACATTAGCCAGTTTAATCTTATCAGCAGAACAGAAACGCGTTAGAGAAAGGAGTTGACTGTACACTTTTACAGTAGTTTAGCGGCCACTGTAAAAATCAAGATGTCAAATTGTAAAGCTAACCTCAAAGAAGTAAGAACAAAGACTAATAGGTTATTAATGGAAAAGTTTAGGTTGGGTCGTTGGAAAATGCCAGTACTGAAAATGACGACATAGAAAATTGCCGGTACTGAAAATGCAGGTACTGAAAATTTCGGTACTGGAATATGCCGCTACTGGAAAATGCAGGTATTGAAAAATGACAGTACTAGAAAATGCCGGTACTGGAAAATGCCAGAACTGGAGTGTTGTCATTCGATTTTTTGATTGGCTATGAATTGGTCTATATTAGAAATAAGCTATAAAATCAGCCTGTATTGGAAATACACTGAGAAAAAATTGGAAGTTAGATGTAGGTTAAAAAGGTACACATACTGCAAAAGTGTCAAACAAAATTGGGGCAATTTTTTCAAAATTTTAGATCGAGTAGGAGACCTAAATATAGCAGGTTAATAATGGTAAGCAAAGTTGCTGTAGTTACAATATGCACGGTTGCCTACAAGTGTGGTTAGGGTCAGCAAGGACTCGCAACTATACAACATACATTTTTGCTAGGTTGTGTTACATGCGGTCAGGCAGTCTCAGCTGTTTTTACTGTTTTGCTTTTTCAATTACATAGGCCTTTTTTCTAATAGTGCACTGGTACAGACAGACAGACACTTTGTATTACTAACTGCAACAATACACCCACACACAGAAAAAAGGAATGGTAAAAATAATTTGCAAATAATATGAAGTCAACAAAGGAGCTGTAAAGTGACCTTTGAGGGGTCTTTGAGTTGAACAGCTCCACAAAATTAATCAGAATTTTAGATTTAATTGAGAAATTAAGAAAACATTTTAGATTTGAGCAAAATAACTAATTGAGCTTTTAAACTCAATAGCTTTGAAGCTTTGAATCTGATTAATTTTTGTACTTTTTCCAGAATTTTTTTAGAGAAAGTGTTTTTAAATCTTGTTCTATACTATTCTAAATTTTTATGCCCCTATATTTAAACGATTTTTGAAACCCAACCAGAAGGAATTTTGAGACATAGAATGTTAGTTGAAGCTTACTTTTAGTGGAGTAAGGATGTACATTACTTGGAGTAGTAAAGTAATTTTGAAATGTATCAGGAAGTTTATAGTTTTTAAATTTGTGCATATTTGAAGCAATTTCAATTTCAAACAAATCATGAATTTTAATAAATATGTTCAAACCTCCTAATCCCAGTTATAGCTCGTACAGCATTGTTTTGCGACAGTTGTAAAGGTTGCTTTGCAGTACGTGGATCAGTAGATCCCCATATTACAAGACCATATAGGAGATGTGGCTTTGTAAGTGCAATATATAAATTTAGTAATGTTTTAGTTGGCAAAAATTTTCTTTATTTTCAAAGAATTCTGGTTGCTCTAGCAACTTTTTTGCAATGCTTTCAAAATGTGATTTATAGTTGAGATCAGTGGCGCATCCAGGGGGGGTTTCAAGGGTCGAATCCCCCCCCTTTTGAAACTCAAAAAAACAATGTAATTTTGTTGATATAAACGCAGTTTTTTACACTTTGCTATAGTTACTTTTCACTAAATAATCAGTTAAGTTGTGATTAATCACTTGAGCTGTTGTTTTAAGGTCATAATTTGATTCTGCACATATTTCCAAGCAATTGAAATTTTTGCATTTGTCTCACTTTCGATATTGCTGACAGAAACATTGTGTAACTGATGTGTATTTGATATATCCATGGATATTGAATAATGAGTATATTGTACTCGATCAAAACTTCTCAACAGAACAGAGCTTGACACTACTTATAAAAAGAGACAGATGGCCATTTAGTGAAAACCGTCGCCTTTTAAAAAAAAACTACTAAGCCAAATGTACTTTTGCAAAAAAAAAAATCAAACAAATCCCTTGTTTGAAGATGAAAGCCGCAACGAAATTACATTCAAACGTCAAGATTTCAATTGTTCAGTCGTATTCAAGAATTTAAAAAGAGCTTTTAGTAGAATTAGAGCTATCATTTCCAAATACTGTAATTTTTTCTATATTTTTGCCTTAACTTTGTAGTATTTTAGGTGGTTTTTGCAGCATCATACGTCATAATAACAACCCATTGTCTATTTCAATGTCATCAACCTCTATATCATGAAGCTGTTTTGTGTGACCCGCAAGGTCTTTTTGCGTGGTTGATTTCCTCATGGAAAGGCTTACCATTTTGTGGCAAATAAAACGTCGGCCTAAACCAAAACCTTCTTCTGTTTGGAGCATAAAAATTGGTCTTGAGAAACAGTTTCACTAAGAATAAAAGAGCCAAAGCTGTCGTAAACATTTTATTTAAAAAGAGACGTTTCGACTAATTACTTAAGTCATTGTCAATCTGTAAATAATGCGCAAGAAAAATTAGAGCAATAGGTAACCTGCAAAGGTAAAATGAACAAAACTGGCAAAAAATACCAGAATTAACGCTATGTAGTTCTACAGTGTGAAGACATCATTGCTTTCAAGAATGTGCCCAAACCAAGGTAGTAAGTATTCAATTTATAAGAACAATGAATCTAACCAAGCCACACTCATCTGCTCAACCGCCAAAGCACATCCAGAAACCAACCCACACAGCCCAATTCCACTGAAGACAGTATAAAGCCAAACGAAAATTACAGAACCCGAGCAGTCACCCACAAATTGAAAGATACCAGTCAGCAGTTTTCTTCAAATCATCACTATATACCTAGCAACTGACTATATGTGGTAATGCTTGTAATTAGCCAGTGCACCCTCACTTTCAGACACACTATTCTATCTACATAAATCCCCGTAGTAATGCAGGCATATCCAACATTTACGTTATCAAGCAAACCAGTGACTGAAATTGTAAAAGTAAATTTTTAACAAATTCTAAATCACCAAAAATTGCCAAAAGTCCTAAACGGCTGGAATATTGAACACCAACTAAAAGTCCCAATAAATTAAGAAAAAATTCTACCTTGATCTGTCGTTTCTTGAAAGCAATGTCGACGGCTGACAACCAAGACCAGTTAAGTTAATAATTGATGTAAAAGAATTTGAAATGTTACGCCAAAATATTTTAGCACCTTTCACTGTTCAATTAAATGCAAAATGCGATATTAAAAATTATTTCAGCAAATAGGTAATTATGAAAAATGTCAAAACCCATGTGATGTCATAAACAGAAAATATAAGAAAATTTACGTAATGTAGTCAATGAGAACACCGAGATACCAAAAATGAGGGTGCACTGGCTAATTACAAGCATTACCACATATAGTCAGTTGCTAGGTATATAGTGATGATTTGAAGAAAACTGCTGACTGGTATCTTTCAATTTGTGGGTGACTGCTCGGGTTCTGTAATTTTTGTTTGGCTTTATACTGTCTTCAGTGGAATTGGGCTGTGTGGGTTGGTTTCTGGATGTGCTTTGGCGGTTGAGCGGATGAGTGTGGCTTGGTTAGATTCATTGCCCTTATAAATTGAATACTTACTACCTTGGTTTGGGCACATTCTTGAAAGCAATGATGTCTTCACACTGTAGAACTACATAGCGTTAATTCTGGTATTTTTTGCCAGTTTTGTTCATTTTACCTTTGCAGGTTACCTATTGCTCTAATTTTTCTTGCGCATTATTTACAGATCGACAATGACTTAAGTAATTAGTCGAAACGTCTCTTTTTAAATAAAATGTTTACGACAGCTTTGGCTCTTTTATTCTTAGTGAAACTTCTTCTGTTTGGTTTTCCCAAAATCAGTTCCGATTTGTGGCGAAGATCTTTTTCTTTTTTTTTCTTTTTTTTTTTTGGTTTTCACCCACTTTTAGGGACAGATTCCCATAAAACTGGCTGAATCAGCACCGATTTGCAATGTAGACCTTTTTTTGGTCTTCACCTACTTTTGGAAAAAGAGCCCCAAAATACAAGCCGAAGTGAGCACCAATTTTGTGCAACAAACTAGCAATTATTTGGAGTTTAATCGTGGTAAAAATGCCTATGGCTCGCATTAACTTTTCTAGTGTAAATGTGGCCTGTACCAGTAAAAAGGTTGGGCAGGCCTGCTCTGTATATACCACCGCATTTTAATTTTTCTTCATTCCAACGTAGATTTATGAAGATAGCTGGATGAAAACGTACAATTTAAAACAGCCTTTTTCAAGGCTACCCATTTCTCAAAGAGTATAAATGATCACTCCTACGCTACCAAGAGCTATTTTGAAGTTCTGTACCACTAACGAGCTTTTTCAATTTAAAAACGCATTTACTTATTAAACATATTTGATCAGTAAGTCTGCGAGGCCTGATTTAATTGAGCAAAAAAAATATCCAAATGGCTTTAAAATGGCTATTTTCCAAAAAAATTGCTTAGCGGCTGGGGCTAAGCCCCCAGGCCCCCATAATGGTTATGTGTTCTCTTGTGCACAATTTTTCACCAACAACAACTTTCAAAATCGTTAATACCTGGTTTCTGAAGAAACAAATGTTGTAACAAAATGCAACTTTTACCGCAAAACCCTGTTTGGCTGTAATAGTGTGCATTTTCATTGATGGTTAAAATAAATTAACCACAATTGGGTACTGCTTGGTTTTTGAAAAATTGAAACCCCCCCTTTAAAAATTTCTGATGGGCCCCTGGTTGAGATGTTGGTCCGAATTCATGTCCAGATATTTTACATTATCCGAAGATTTCATGCACACTTTATCAAGTTAAGTTTATTTTACCATACGTTGAAAAGTACGCAGGCAAGAAGCAGCGAAAGACCATGCAGTCATCAATGTCAACTGCACCAAATAGCAATACTTAAACAGTATCAGACGTAAACTTAAGCTAGGCGAAAAATTAACGCAATTCTACAAAGCATAGTAAAAAGCAGCACTGTTATTAAGCAAACAATATTTACAATGTATTTCGGTTTTCGCGTTAGTGAGTACCGTGCATCAAGTTTGTCAAATTTTTGTTTAGCTATTTTTCATCAACAACAATGTGCAATAGGTTAATTGAATAATTACATTATGTGGTCCTAATAACAATACAAGTCTAATTTAGCAAACACGTTTTCTAGTAAAATACAAGTTCAATTTTAGCTAACACGTTACTTTACATCAATGTAAGCCTAAAGATTAACGGTCACATTTACTACACATTTTTCTCCACATGAAAAACAAAAAACAAGCAGTTAAGCAAAATGATGTAAATAACCATTGTCTTTGGAGTAACGTTCCATAGTAACTGATTTATAGTTATTTTTTAATTATTTTTTATTTATTTTAAATTATTTTTTATTTGATTTATAGTTTAATTTAAATTATCAATATTTAGCTGAAATTCTATAGGGATACCTCGTAAAGTGGGTTGTTTTACCAAGATCGTAGATTTTTTTGGATTAATTGTTAATTGGGCTAAGATCATCCGATTTGAAAGTTTATGTAATTCAGTGTTAAGTAAATTTTGTAATTCTTTTTCAGTTTTTCCTTCAACTAGTATACAAGTGTAATCAGCAGGGCAAGTTTTTGCAACTTTTTCTTACAACTTCCAACTGCTTCCTAAATACTAAGAATGCATGAAGTGCAGTGTTTATGCTGTTTTTAGGAATTTTGTGTTGCCACTTTTTGCAACTTATTTTGTTTTTACATGCAACGTTTTACTGCAATTTTTATTTAGTATGGCACAAATTGTTAGTGCGATTTAAACAGCATGCTATTAAACTATATCAGTACAGTTCTATTGTCTTTGATTTGCATTACAAAGAGCTATGTGGCAGATTACCTGCATCTCATTGTTATCTAGGACGCAACAGTTGGTTTACAACTTCATGCGCTCTGGAGCAAAGTTTTAGCATGCTCGGCAAACTTTTGGAAAAAGATCGTCATTTTTCCCCAAATAATGTTTGCAAATGTTTGGCATTATATGTAAATAAATCACTTGAGTAAATCACGGTCATTTAAAGTGTTTGTGCATAAATGCAACTTTTTGCAACTTTCGTTTGAAATAAATGCATTTTTTTCAATTTTTTAGTGTGACAAAAACTTGCCCTAGTCATCGGCATATAATCTTGGAGTACAATTTCCAGCATAATAAAGATCATTTACATAAATTATGTAAAATAATGGACCTACAATTGATTCTTGAGGTACTCCCTTACTAATGGGTTTCAGACTGGAAATTGATTCATTTGTATTTACGTATTGTTTTCTGTCCATAAGATAACTCTTAAGTAAGTGAAGCACAACACCGCTAGTCCTCTAACGCCATAGTGTTCTAATTTTAGAAGTCGTTCCTGTGAGACGGTTTCAAAGCTTTTTTTAGATCAATCATTACCAGGCATGATAAAATTTTGTTATTTAAGTTGTCATATAAGGTTGTTGTTATGTCAAATAAGGCATGGATAGTAGAATGATTTAATCGAAAACCGTATTGGTGGGAATATAAAACATGATTTTTTTCAAAACACGAAATTAATCTTGCTTTAATTAATTTTTCTAAAATTTTGGATAAACGTGGTAATACAGAAATTGGACGATAATTTGTTACGTTAGATTTTTTATCAGATTTATATGCAGTAGTCATTGCAGCAATTTTTAGAAATTGGACGATAATTTGTTACTTTAGATTTTTCATCAGATTTATATGTAGTAGTCACTGCAGCAATTTTTAGAGCATCTGGAAATATACCTCAGTTGAAAGCCAAAGCGAAAATATGAGTTAAATATGATGTCAGAACATGCCCAGCTACTTTGATAAATGAATGAAGTTATAGCATTTTTCTCTGCAGATTTTTGTGATTTTAGAAAATTTATAATATTTAAAATTTTATACTAAAAATTTTGTTCGGTCTCTGTGGCTCAAAAAAATCTAGAATACAATTTTTTAAGTAAATTTTACATTGTAATGGATGAGTTTGAAGAATTTTATCAACTAAATCTTTTCCTATATTAACAAAATAAGTATTAAAAGACTGCGCAATATCCTTAGAATTTTCTAATAATGTATTGTTTGAAAAATTGCATAATTTTGTTGGAGGATCGCAAAATCTAGTTTGCTTCGTGTTGGTCGTTAAAGTTTGTTTTAAAGTTTGCCGCATTTTCTAAGGATTAGATTTATTTTTTATTTCATCATGAAAATACTTCCTTTTGCTTATTTCAAATGATTTTTTTTGCGTATATCTTACATTTAGCAATTTTATGTGGATTTCCGCTTTTGAAATGGGTCTTGCACATTTTTTTGTTTTCAGCGAATAGAGTCAAATATGTCTTTTGTTATCCATGGTTTTTGTAACAATCGTTTCTGTTTTCTACTTGCAAATTTAAGAGGTGCATGTTTATTTACCACTTTTAAAATGACCTTGTTAAATATATTAACTTCTTTATTAAAATTAGCTGGTGTAATTTCGGGTATTTGATTGAAATGATTTTCTAATTCTAATTCCAAATCTTCAACAACCTTTGCAGTATCATAATTACTGAAACAACGAAATTTTTGTTTTTCCACAGTTTTAGAATATTTGCGTTTTGGAAGGAGCATTGTGTATTCTTTAACATAACAAAAGTAAGTGAGTGGTCAGAGGACTCATTAGTGATTATGTGATCCAGCTAGGTTTTTTAAACAAGTCATTATTCGGGTTGCGGTAGTTATTATTTGAAAGTAGTTAATGTTTTGAAAATTTGGAATTTTTAGGCCATTTTGCAAAATTTGTGTGAATTTATTTTCTGACTCCCATTTTGTCTCCCATGCAGATACAGTATCTTCTTCTATACCATGAATCAGTAGATTAAATCTTTTCTCATAAATATCTTTTTCTAGGAGTTCTTGCACAGTACGCTTTTGAAATTTAATCAATCTACAATTTAATGTTTTCATATTTTTTGAGACATTATTGATTTGTTTATTTTTGCTTTTCAAAGCGGCTTCCAATTGCTCAATCCTTTTTTTTAGAGCTTCAAATTTTGTTAACGTCACTATATTTTGCATGAGCTTTTTGATTTCCTTACAATCAATGGCCTTTATCTTTTTAGTATTTTTTGCCAAATTTTTTTCAAACAATTCAAGGCGATTTTCTATTTTTTGCAACTGGTTTAGGACCATGTCAAGCTTTTTGTTCATTGCTTCCGTAGTTGCTATAATTCTGCAGCTTACAAAACTTTGAATTTTCAACGTAAAATTTGTGCAGTAGGAGGATTTTTCTCTGCAAACTACGCACGTTCGCTCACTAACATGCTTTTTGCCTGAATGTATAACATGCTTTTGCTTGAATGACTAACATGCTTTTTGCTCGAATGAATGGAAAATGCCAGTACTGGAAATTGACAGTACTGGAAAAGGTCGGTACTGAAAAATGATGGTACTGGAAAATCTCTGTACTGGAAAATAATGGTACGGTATTGGAAAATGCCAGTACTGAAATTGCCAGCACTGGAAAATGCTAGTACTGTAGTATTGTGAATACCAAAAAATTTCATTGTTCAGATTGTAGTATTAGGTAGAAGGCTAATATAAGACATCTACTTACTGAAAATTTTTAAAAAATTGAACATTAATGAATAATGAGCCTTACACTCAGATGTGCTTTATGTATGAATAAGGTTTTTATGGCTTACTCTCTTTTTTATCATTTAATTTAGAGTTATTACAGATTAAGAAATTCGTTAGAGTTTTATTTGTCCAGTAAATGTGTCTTATGTAGCCTATTAAAATAAGCATGATTTTTGATTTTAAGCCATTATTGATAGCCTACTGCAAATATTCCAGTGCGGCATATTGTCAATTACAACTTGATGTTGTCAACATGGCAGACTACCATATGCTGTCTACAGCAGTTGTAATACCTTACTATTTTTCCGACTACAAGGCAAACCTAAACTGTAAATAACTTTAAAGTTTTCTGAAAAATCGAATTTCCTCCATATATAGATCAGTTATTTGATAGTCTGCTGTATATGTAGATCGAATATACTGCATGTAGACTGCTTAGAATGAAATTGGCTACGTGAATGGCTTATACTGTAATCTTGTATGGTTGGTTACTTGTCAGTAGTACATTAGACATAAGTTCATGTTGTTGGTGGTGGTGCCGGTATATGATTGCCATGTCCATGCGTTTGTTATGACAAAGAGACTAAGACACCAACTAACAAAATTTTGATCCACATCAACATACCCTATTCTGTAGTATGATGCTAAAAAGTTCAATGAAAAAAATGTTAATAAATTATTTTTGCAAATTAAAATCGGCCTATACCAAACATAAACAATACCAATAGTAGCAGTAAATTTTTTTAATTAAATATGGTGCATCATGAATACAGTTAATGTTTAAAAAGACATGATAGCATTTCGAGAAAGAGCAGAAGACCAAAAAATAGTCTACAAACATACATGCAATACATAGTTATTAGCCTACACACATAAAAAAAATGTCCGAACATGGTGTTGACAGGTTGAGTTAAGTAGATATGATAATGTACTGTAGCTAGTTAAAAAGTAGGCCTATGTAATTAAATAAACAAAACGGTAAAAGCAGAAACTGTGTGCATCTGGCATGTTACTCATATTGGCAAAATTTATGTTGTCTGGTCACGTGTCCATGCTGAGTAGCTGACCCTAACCTCCACTTGTAGGCAATTGTGTATATTGTGGATCTAACTTCTACCTTGCTTCATACCCGTAGTAACTTTGCTTACTATTAGCCTACTCAATCTAGGCCTCCTACTCAGTAAAAATGGCCTCAAGTTTGTTAAACCCTTTTGTAGTTCTTTTAGCCTTTAGCCGACCTCTAAATTTCAAATTTCTCTTAGTGTATTCCCAACACAGGCTGATTTTTTCACTGCAAGAACTTTTATAGCTTATTTTCAATATAGACTAATTCGCTGCCAATCAAAAAATCGAGTGGCTGCACTCCAGTACTGGCATTTTCCAATGACCTCTTTTTAACTAGCTACTGTACGTTATTAGCGGTATAACGGTGTAACTCAACACCATGTTCTGATATTTTTTTTGTTATGTGTGTAGGCTAGTATTCTGATATTGTATTGCATTTATGAATGTATCTAGGCTATTTTTTGGTCTTCTGCACCTTCTCAGCATGCTATTATGTCTTTTTAATTGTGAACTGTATTTATGGTGTATGGTACCGTATTTAATTTAGTAAACTTTTACTGCTACTATTGGTATTGTTTCATGTTTGGGATGTTTAAATTTGCAAATTTAATGTATTGACATTTTTTTCATTGAAGTTTTCATCATCATAAATAATACTGTATAGGGTATGTAGATTGTTGATTTGGATAAAAAGCTTGTTAGTTGATGTCTTAGGGCATGGCAATCATATACCCAATCGATACCAGCACTACTTCAAGCAACATGAACTTATGTTTGATATACTACTGACAAGTAACCGACCATACAAGATTATAAGCCATCCTCATAGCCAATTTTATTTTAAACAGTAGATATGCAGCATATTTGATCTACATATATGGAAAACTATCAAAAAACTTGATCCATGTAAGGAGGAATTTCTATTTTTTTGGAAAAATTTAAAGTAATTTACAGTTCTGAGGTTAGGTTTGCCTATGGTTCGGAAAATAGTAGGCTATTAGAACCGCTGTGGACAACATTTATAGTAGTCTGCCATGCTGACAACAGAAAGTTGAAGTTGACATTATGATGCACTGAAATATTTGCAATAGTTTATTTAACATAAGTTGCCTGAAAGTTGAAAAGCTTAAGCAAGACACACAAATGGGCACAGATTCAAAAACACAATCAGGCCAGGAATCACCGATGAACCCGGAGGTTTTCTAGTCTAGATGCTCCTGACAAGGCTGCTCTGCGCAAAAAAAGCTTCAAAGCTGCAGTACAGTATCGAAGGCCATTGGCTCCATTTGCGCCATCGTCGGCGTTGCGTTGCTTTGTCCTCAGATAAGACACTTTTGACAACTATCACTGCTTGTTAGGTCCTAACTAAGCAGCAATAGAATTTAAATCAACTGAAACTCGAAGAAATTGCTACTTTTAGTTAGGTGACGTTTGCCCGTCCACTAGCAAGGAAATATAAGCTCAGTATGAAAAAACAATAATGATAAACAAAGCAGAAGAGCAGCAAATTTCAAAGCACAGTTCTTGTTAGGGTTTCCCATTTTCCCGGCTTTTCAAGTTCCCGGGAAACGGGAAAATTTTTGAAAATTTCCCGGGATCCCGGATATTCTTCGGGATCCCGGAAAATCGGGAAATTTCCCGGGAATCGGGAAGAAATTTCCCGAAAGTAAATTTTTTCAACTTTTTCTTTTTCAAGAAGAATGGTTTTTGTATCTTTGATAATAATCTAGACGTGGCCTAAGCGTTTTGTTGAATGGTATGATGTGCTTGTTGCTTGTAACATATTTTGCAATTAACAATGCTGGTACTTATATGTTTATTGATTAGCCATTAGGAAACGCCTAACGGAAGACAGTGAGCTCACAGTCATGCATGAAAAGCAAGGCGTTTGATTTTCGACTTGCATTAATAGGCCAATCAAGCACAGCATACTTGTTTTTCGGTTCTATTTAATTCTCCAAGTAAATAGCTCAACTGCGTTCGAAGAATACTGTACAAGTAGCCTACAGAATTTCCCCAAACTACGCAACGCCAAAATATGTCCAAGGGTCAGCACTTGAAGTAATTTTCTGGCGAATCACTAGCAGCTGATGGAAACTCCCAAGACCTCCGACTCTGCCTCAGATCCCCAATTTTGGCCCCCCAAAGAAACCTTTCTTAATACGCCAGTAGCTATAGTGGCACTGATTCATTGACTGTAAGTCTGTTACAGACCGTTTCGAGGCGCAGTGGCAAGGCATTAAGACGGTAACTCTGAAATTCAAGTTCAATTCCCTCTGCCGCAATCAATTCTACCTGTGGGTGTGTAAATTGCACAAACCTGATGTTTGTTAGAAAAATTATATTATCTTAGATTTTAAATCCCCATATAGCACCTACTAACCTAATTCTATGTCTTGCAATGTCTTGTAATGAACTTTTAAAAACGAAGTAGAAATAACAGTATAACGAGAATAATGAAACCATTCATTCTTCTATTAACTTGGCAGCAATAATACTTTTTGCGAGTAGCCTACGTAGGCTTAGGCCGAATTTTTTTTTTAGCTAACAGATAACAATGAACAAAAGCCTACATGAACAAAAGCCTTCTATTATTCACTGCATGATACTGCAGTACAGTAAGTAGAGAGTTTGAATGCTCATTTTTGAATAAAAATATTTCTGCATGCATTGGAGGTCATCTTGTAAAGATTTCTTGCTTTACAGATTACGATATATGTATGAAAGTTTAAGTTTACTTTTTACTCCAACAACCGAAAGACACAATTTCACTGAGATTAAGCAAGCGAAAAGTCGAGGGGTATTACAGAATTTACATTATTACACTATCATTAGTAATTGAGTACTACACACACTATTGACATTGTTATGCTCTGCCAATTACCGTGTTGACCACTACAACAAGCAGCAGTTTTCAGTTGCAGTTGCCACGACACTACACCAGTTATAGTCTACCATAAAAATAGTATCAGGGTATGTTTAAATATCATAATGACACTTTTTTCGGCCAGTATCAATCCCCGGCCTCTCACATGACAATATTTTGACGTTATAGCTTATTCCTTTCACTATGATCTAACGTTATGTCCACCCTCTCCTCAGAGTTGTCATATTATGATATTTAAACATCCTCAAACCGCTCTGTTTCCGTAAAGTCACTGACCAACTGATAATTTGTGTTAAATTAATTGCAATTGCATAGTAGCCTACATTCCAACTGTGGTCGACAAGCAATTCACAATTTCGTTATTACAAGAGTTTTAGCAGTAAGTTATGGCAGTGCTGTTTTTTGTTGCTGTATAACAGTGTTGGAATAAAAATAAATTGATTTAAGAATGTGCATCGAAATTGGGTCGGCACTGCTACAAATAGGCTACATGGCAATCTGGCATGTAGCAAATTGTCGGATATTTTACTTTGCTAAATGTTGATACATTACAAAACAATGAGCGAAGAACATAGAAATTTTTCACTCTACAGAGAATAGCTGAAGAACATATTTGTACTTCTTTTACTATAACTTATAACTTGCTTCTCTAACCAAATTAAAAGAAAAGACGTAAACCACCGATTTTTGAACCAACATCAATTTTGATAGAAACTGTATACTTTACTCCCCAAAAATGGTAGAATGTCCATTGTTCAGTTTTATGTTACATGTTTTCCCATAATATGGTTTACAACACTGCGTTCGCTTAACAGTGCTGGCATGCTGCTGGTAATTTAATGCAAAACAACTTTGCAGACGCGTATTAGCGACCAATCATAAAAACAGTTAAATGAACACTGTACCAATATCGCCATCAAACCAAATGTTCAGCAAGAGTCAAAAATATTTTGGTTAAGTCTTATTAACGTTCACACCAAGCAACTACTTGCAATTAGCAAGAAAGTATGATTTCAAAAAGCATAATTCATCAATCGTTTTGTCCAGCAAGCGATTTCGTAGTTTGTTTATAAACAGCCCAGTTAAAGAAAATACTCTCTCAGATTCAATGCTAGTTGGTGGGAGGGCCAGTAGAGTTTGATACAGCTTTTCCAACCTGGATGTTCTCATTCTGGTGTTTTCAAACAATGTCAGTTCCATGGCAAAAGAATGTTGCATCTGTTCTTTTTCAGCAAAAACTTTTTTAGGTTGAGCAGAGGCATCGTATTTTTGCAAGTGATCTTGGAGCAATTTGCATTCTAGTTGAGTGTCTTCATCTTCTTGCTCAACAATTGTAATGTCGTCTCCATGAAAAAAGAGACGATCCTTAATATTCCACGCTGCTCTAGATAATTCCTCTGGCATAGGGAATTTAAAAAAATCTGTTTCAAAAGGATCATTCATAGACGAAGGATCACGCACATATTTCAGCAAGCCAACCAAAGTTTCATTTCGTCGTTCTCTTACGCGCTTCTTTACTGCAGAAGCTAATGTTTTGCTTATTTCGGAATCTAGCAATTCCAGTTCCGTAAAAATATATCTAATCGCTCCATCAGCTGTCAACAAATTTGCATCCCGACGGCACATAGATGTTTGGGCGCATTTAATAACTTTTAAGGCGTCAGCCAGTGCATTAAGTAGGCTCAATTCTTGTGATGTAAATGAATATGAAAGATTAAAGTCAATCATAGTTTTGGCAACTGCTTGTCGAATTAATAAGAAACGTTCTAACATATCGCATAAGCTATGCCACCTTGTTTTGACATCAATTTTAAGAACCAGCTCATGCCCAAATTGCTCTTTCACATAGGTTTGCAGTTTATCGTTTTTCAATGGAAACTTGCAAAATATTTTCACAATGGCTCTGACTTTATTAACAAGATCTCCATATTCTATTTTCATAGTTGGCTGAAGGCAACTAAAAATTTCCCTCTGTGGGAAAGAATCTTGAGATGGTATTATTGGCTCATCATCGTCCTCATGTTCAACATCATCAATGGGGTCATTATACAGTTCACCTTCAGCAGGAATTTGGTCAGCACGATCAATATTAAGAGCCTCCTGATTTTGAAACAGGTCGGATGAATGACCCGCTACGTCCATTAGCGATGCGATATTTAGTGATCGACTTTGATAGAGCACGTCACTTACAGCTAAATGTAGTGCATGGGAGTAGCAAAGATGGTAGTCGGCTGGAGAGAGGCGCCCAAATTTTTTATTATTTGCGCCCCATCAGTGACGCTGGCGAATATGTCTGTCTGAAAATCCAAACTCCGCTAGTCTAGCAGAAACTAAGCAAAGCAAAAGTTCTGCTGGCATGCTGTGCCTTATTCGAAGTAAACCAAGGTTCCACACTTTTGAATTTGCTCCGTGAATATTCACGTTAAGATATCTCTTATTTGCAATAGAAGTATATTCATCAAGAGATAAACAAAATTTTTCCTCGATTTCTTTCCGTGCAGCTAGCTCGGCTTTCATGGTCGATTTGGCTTCCATAAAGAAAAGGCTAGTTTGCTCTTGAGCACTGCCATGTCGCTGGGATAATTTGTAACCTTGAGCAGCTAATGACTTTCGAATAAAGTCACTATTTTCGATCACGTGAAACGGAATCCCATCTATTGCCGCCATTTTTGCTACTAATTCCTGTAATGGTGGCGATTTTTGTAGTCGCTAATAGTCGTTTGCTTTTTGGCTTCAAGTACCGGTATGTTGTTGAATGGCCTCTTTATGGAAATTGTAATATTGTGCTTGGAACGCAAATGTCTAAGTAACCCTGACGTACTTGAGCCTTTGCATTTTAGGGATACGTTGCTGCAAAGCTTGCAGTTAGCGCTTTCCTTAGTTTTGTTTTTTGCAAAATACTTCCACACGGACTCACTTTCACAATCTGTAGTAGTACCGGTAGCTGAAGAAGTACTGCAAGAAGCATAGCCAACCTCGTCACATATTGTAATTATATTGTTGTCTTCGTTGCTCACGGCCATTGGGCTAAAAAGTATTACAAAACGGATTCTAATGTAGTTTTAAATGTCTTACTTTGTCTTTAACAAATCTAGTAGCAAATAATAACAATATTCAAGACGACTGTCGAATTTATGCATTTGTTGTTTGTTTAAAAGAGGTGTTCGACCTGGCTGTATATATATTTAACAAATTTTGGAGAAAATATTGATATCCGCTTTGCCAAGTTAAGATTTAAACGCAATTTGTTTCGGAGATAATGGGGCTCAAACTTCAAACTGAACCCCCGAGTGGAAATAATGAGTCATCTGGCTTTGAGTCAGCGAACTAGTTATTCATTTTCTCAGTAAACATTTTTTGTTTCTCTTGAAGAATGCTTAGTTAAAGAGCTAAAAGAGGTCCACTGCCTGCTCTGGCTCCAGACCCACAGTTGGCTTTCTCTTCTCGGTACTCCTGAAACTGAAAGTGCAGACACTCAGTTTAAGTTATTATGTAGACATTGAGTGTCTGTTACCAACCACATAGACCCTAAGTAACTAACCACATATAACCCCTCAGTTACGAACCACATATTTTCTATATAGCTCCTAACTGTAATAATTATTTTATCCCATTGAGCAAGAACTCTGCTAAAGATTTTACAAAAATTTATGTGAAAAAAAAACTCTAAATGGCCCAGTTTTTTAATGTACCGTATAGCTCTATGGCAATACTAATTAACCACCTATCGCAGTGGTTCTTAAACTGGGTTCGATCTAACCCCAGGGGTTTGGTGAGTCAGAATCAGGGGTTCGGTGGAGGTTAGGTAAGTATACACACGCTATGTGCAGTGGCGTAGCCAGGGGGCCACAGGGACCATGGCTAGAGATGTAAATGTTTTTTTTAATCTTGGTTTTTATTGAAAAACTCGAAGCCTCAACTTAAAAACACGTTTTTTATTATTGTAAAACAAAATTTTTTTTTAATTTAAAATGTTTTTTATTCAAAAAAAAACAACACCGAAATAAAAAACATGTTTTTTTTGAAAAATCTTTTTAAGCATTTGCTTTCATTACCTACCTTCGAAAAAAACTATCACAAGGTCCATATAGGTTTACACAGGGGGGTGGGGTTAAGCCTCCATTTAGTGCATTTAAATAGTCTTTCGGGCTACAATATGCAATTTTTTGAGTATCCTAGAAAAGTGCTCCTTTAAAGTAGAATTTCGTGCACCTTTAAAGCACAAAACCGCATTTTTAACCGTACAGCTTCAACACCGTGCCTGCATTGGTTTACATTTAAAACAAGAAAATTATAAAGACTGGAAACAAAGACATATAAAAAACAAAAAAAAACGAGGGTAAAAAAAACAATCGAAAAAAAAACTGTTTTTTTACATCTCTAACCATGGCCCCCTAAAAGTTTCAACACTAAGACTGAACGAGCTATAAAAGTAGTTTTTTTCTTGTTTGATTCATTGCATTTTTCATCTACGACGTAAGAAATGCCATGTTTGGGGCTAGAAAAGTATTAAAAGGCTCATGCTTCTGGGGCCCTGCCCCGCTGGGGGAGCACACAGCGCTCCCCCAGACCCCCTAGCTGAATATTTCTTCAATTCTTGCAATGATTTGTGGTGTAAAAGTTTAACAGTAAACGTAAACTTTTGCCAAGCAGAAACGTTGCTGATAATTATACTCAAGAAAAACTTTTGGACCCCCTTCACAGCTAAAACCTTTATCTGGCTACGCCCCTGGCTATATGCCATTGCATGGCAATCACAATGCTCTCTAACACTAAAATGACCTTAGCATTAAAGCATAGTTCACTTTAGGCTCAAGTTTATTAACAGCTATACTTTGAATTTCAACAAAGGGTTCGGTGAATGCCAGCATAAAACTTGCGGGGTTCGGTACCTCTAACAAGTTTTAAGAACCACTGACCTATCGTAAAATTAACTTAAAATCTAAACTTTTTGTTTTTCTTTATTGATATCTTATTCCAAGAACAGCCTAAGCTTTACTGCTGCCTTTGATTTGAAAATTACCATACGTATTTCGCTTTTCTGAAACTCGCATTCTCCTTTCGAGCAAATTGCAATATTCGCCCGAGTTCTCTCGCCTGTAGGACGATTGCAGACCGCAGCAGTGCAAGTGCAGCAACTATAAAGACGCGTGTGTTGTGCCACACGCGCCATGCACGTTCCAGCGTGAGGCACAAAACAAAATAAACTTTCTTTGAAGTTCAAAGTTACTGCGCTGTTTTTGAAAAATAAAACGAAGTCCGAAAAACAAGTATTTGCTGCTGCTCTTGCTAAACGCTCGGGATTTATGAGTGCGGTGCAGAGGATGAAATCATTAGAGTGAAACAAAATAAAAAAAAAACAACTAAAAATACGTCCACGAATTTACCTCAAAGTCCGCTCTGGCGCTATAAGACCACTGCAGATAGAAAGCGACAGTTTAAAAACCGTTTTAATTTCATATCAACGATACGTTTATTCACAAACTTCGCAAGCTTTGTGCAATACTAATGCTGTCGTTTCTACTGCGGAAGCCAATTTTTGCAGCAATACCAAGAGTCCCCAATACTTAACATACCAGTAGGCCTACTGTCGGATCGAACCACTGCAAATGTTCTATTTATGGAATTCTCATATTGCTTTGCGCTCTTTCTCGCTGACAATAAGTCTTCAGTCATCACAAACGATGTAGGCTACTAATCTGGTACAGTATATGAAAATTTCCCGGGATCCCGACACAAATTTCCCGGGAAACGGGAAATCCCAAAACCCCGAATTTCCCGGAAAATTTCCTGTCCCGCCATCCCGGGAGGAAGCCCTAGTTCTTGTCAAATTATTTCAATTTATAGTTGGGGATAGTGTTGGTGGGATTAAACAATTACAGGTTCACAAGCAATTGACCAATGAGCAACCAAAATATTATACTGATGACAGCAATATAGTCACAGTTGGAAGAACACAATATATCATAGCACAAGTAAATTTTAGAAGCACAAGAGTTAAATTGTAAAGAGTAGTTATCAAGGCAAATGCATTAGTTCAGTTTCGATCAACCTATTTTGTTAAAACATTTTATTGCAATGGCACTGTCAGCATTTAATCAATCATGCAGAGGCACCATCTCTATCTCTGCCACATGAATGATAATTCCTCTGCATGGATTAATCAAATTCTGCATGGATTAATTAAATCCACATGACTGGTGAAATTGGCCAGTCATGCTCAGTTCTTTCCTTAGTCATTAGACTTATAAGTGCCAACTAAAAATTTTTTGTACCGTTTTTTAAAGGCATACCAACTTAAGTTTTTGTCAATGTCGTTAATTTCTTCCCATAATTTTGATCCTCTATAATTTAGCAAGTTTTTGGCTATTGATTTTTTGACTTGCGGCTTGAAGTATACTTGTTTACGCAGTTGTCTTGTATTATGAGTATGAATCGTATCTAATTTAACTAGAGAGTCGTACAGAGTCTTTGGCAATTTGTTATGATGAAGCTGATACATAAATTTGCCTAATTCAAGTTTGTAAACATCGGAGAGTTTAAGAAAATTTAGTTTTTTATATAGAACAGTAATTGAACAATATTTTCTGGAATAGGTTATGGTACGAATAACATTATTTAACCGAATTGTCAATTCATGAAGTTGCATTTTGGCAGCAGTACCCCATATGAGTATACCATACTGTATTCTGGAGTATATCAGGCTATTATACAACATGCAGAGAGTTTTCTGGGGAACAAAATCTCTAATCTTGTAAAGTATACCAGCATACCGAGCCAATTGGAGAGACAAGTGATTTACATGAGAGGACCATTTCAAGCAATCATCGATATATAACCCCAGATATCTTACAGTTCTCTCTCTTTTCAGTGAAAAGGAGCGGAGTGATAAATTAAGATCAAACTTGCAAGGAGTATAGGGCTGCTTGTTGATTATCATGTAGCATGATTTGGAAAAGTTTAGTGATAGTTTGTTTCTTCTCAGCCAAACATCAATCTTGCTTAGTTCATTAGTTGCTTTGCGTTGCAACTCGATGGGATTTTTATCAGCAAGCATAAGATAGGTATCATCAGCAAATAAAGTAGTATCAAACAAACTAGCATGAGGCAAGTCATTAATGTATAAAAGAAACAATAACGGGTTAAGGGAGGAGCCTTGTGGAACTCTACAAGTAATATTTGTTAAATCAGATCTGCAGTTGCCTATTTTTGTGTACTGATGCCTGTTAGTTAAGTAACTTTTAAGTAGTTGAAGAGATATGCCACGAATTCCAAAATTACATTTCATTTTTTCTAGTAATACAGTATGGTCCACCGTATCAAACGCTTTTGTTAAGTCTAAAAACACGCAACATGTGTACAAATTATTATCAATGTTACTTAACAATTTGTCATTTTATTAAGAACAATGTACTAAGAAAATTAATAATAAGCTATAGACAGTATACAGAGTCTTATAGGCACAATCAAACCTGTCTAAGGCATGCTATAGGAAATTATTTTGCATTGAACTATTAGAATTATCTCTTGTAGTATTGTGGTTACTTTATATTTCTTGGAAAAAAAAAATGTGTCATGATCTGGTTAATTTGCAATTTTTTGCCTTTCTATGCTCATGTTCATACCTGTAGTCCTAGCTATACTGACGAGGAATAAAAGACGAATGTCGATTCCGAAACAGTATGTCTTAGGCTGTTAATCAAAGGTTTGATTGTGCCTATAAGACTCTGTATACTGTCTATAGCTTATTATTAATTTTCTTAGTACATTGTTCTTAATAAATTGTCATCGTTGAGTCACTGTACATACTACTGCGAGTCACTGGTTCTAGTTTAGATCCGTCTCGGCCCTGTTGGAGACGTAGCCATTTTAGGCGAGCTACGAGGAGAGCAGAGGGTATTGATAGCGTTTCATTTCTAAAGATTGTTAGCCTAGTTTAGCTCTACTTAGTCTGAATTTTGGCACTAGTTTTGAGCCTTTCAGCCTACTGGAGACGTAGCCATTTAAGGCGAGCTATGAGGAGAGTAGAGAGTTAGCTAGCCTATCGTTCTTCTGAGAGATGTAAGGTAAGATTTGTACTTTAGTCGGTAAAGATCTAATTTATAGCAATAGCTTCATTCGGTAATAGTTTAATTAATAGCTTTAGTTTCTTTGGGTAAAATTTTTTCGGTCAAGGTTCATTTATTTTGTTAGCTAGGCTATCGCTCTTCTGCGATAGATTTGTACTTTGATCGGTAACGATAAAGATTTATTGATTGATTGGTAAATTGGTAAAGATGCTTGTTTTGAAGATTTTTATCACTGGTGATATTTGTCCTTTTTGGCCTTGCTAGCCTTACTGATGAGCCCTGAGATTGGGCGAAACAGCTGTCTAAGGCATGCTATAGGAAATTATTTTGCATTGAACTATTAGAATTATCTCTTGTAGTATTGTGGTTACTTTATATTTCTTGGAAAAAAAAAAAATTGTGTCATGATCTGGTTAATTTGCAATTTTTTGCCTTTCTACGCTCATGTTCATACCTGTAGTCCTAGCTATACTGACGAGGAATAAAAGACGAATGTCGATTCCGAAACAGTATGTCTTAGGCTGTTAATCAAAGGTTTGATTGTGCCTATAAGACTCTGTATACTGTCTATAGCTTATTATTAATTTGTCATATATTTTGCCTATGGTATGAATGGTTGATGTGCCTTTCCTGAAACCAAATTGGTGTTTAGTTAGTAAATCGTATTTCTCTAAATAAGAATAGATGCGAATGTAAATAAGTTTCTCTAAAATTTTATTGAAGGGAGATAGGAGTGATATTGGTCGGTAATTGGTACATTGATTCGGGTCCCCTTTTTTATGTATAGGCACAACTTCAGCAATTTTAAGCACATTAGGAAATTCTCCTTGTTCAACACATAAATTGAAAAGTTCGCTAATGTAGGGAGAAATGACCTGAGTGCTGTGTTTCAAGAATTTTGTGTCAATATCATTCTCTCTAACTGCTTTTTTTAGTTTCATGGAGTGTATAATTGAAGTTATCTCTTCAGGCGTGGATGGGGAAAAGAAAAAAGAATTCCCGATATTTGTTACAGACTCTGTAATTTGTGATTTGTTTACAGGAGGGATCGATTCATCTAATTTTTCCCCAATTCCAGCAAAATAGCTATTCATCTTGTTGCAAATAGCAATTGGGTTTTGAAGTTTTCCCTCCTCACATTCGAGGTCGGTGGGAAAGGTTTTGCTTTTAGTTTTTAGTTGTGCCAGTTCGTTAATTATTTTCCACAAATTTTCTTGATTGTCTCCATTGGCGCCAATTTTTTCCTTATAGTAGTTTTGTTTTGCTGATTTAATTGTTCTATTCAGTGTATTGCGAAAGAGTTTATAGATTTTGAGATTTTCTTCATTACGATGTTTATGCAGATTAACAAAAAGTTCTTTTTTCCGTTTAATAGATTTTGGTAGCCCTTTCGATAACCATGGCTTTCTATGCAATTTCTTTTCTTTCCTTGATGCTTTCCTTAGTGGAGCATTGCTATTAACACATCTGCAAAAAATATCCAAAAATTTTTCGAACTGAACGTGAACGCTTTCATTTGTGTTAATATTAGCCTCAATTAAATTATTTTTCAAGTTTTGCAGAAACCCTTCAAGTTCAAACCTGGACATGTCTCAGAGA
This sequence comes from Trididemnum nubilum, assembly GCA_963965965.1. Classification (NCBI taxonomy): domain Eukaryota; kingdom Metazoa; phylum Chordata; class Ascidiacea; order Aplousobranchia; family Didemnidae; genus Trididemnum; species Trididemnum nubilum. Next base: position 24,530,551 of record OZ014476.1, read on the forward strand.
TGCAAATATTTGGGCACCTCTTTCATGTTCTTTTTCACAAGAGTAGCAATAAAGGTTCCGTAATGATCACTCAAGTCAGATAAAACTACGCCACTAATGTAAGAATGCTTATTATCATTAACATAAATGTGATCAAGAAGGGTTTTCGAATGGTCTGTAATGCGAGTAGGTAAATCGATTGCACACTTGCATGGAGAACTTATCATGTTGTTCACGTATTTTCTAACATTATTGTTACTCTGAACAGCCGTTAAATCAATGTTATAGTCGCCGACCGCATAAAAGGGGCAGTGCTTAGAGTTCAATCTGGAAAAAATGTCATAAAGCCGTGCAGAAAATTCCTCATAATCACTCGTTACATTAGTTGGATGCCTGTACACAACTCCTACAACAGCCGGACCTTTTTCAGTTTGAACTTCGATCCACATATCTTCTACAGAAGGCAACGCAATACTAATATCTAGTTTCTGTTTGAAGATAAGCGTTTCTTTAATGTAGAGTCCCACACCTCCTGCTTTCGTTGAGCTATCGCAATGCAAAAATGCATATCCAGTCAAATGAATATTTGAGTTGATTATGCCGTTGGTCAATTTTGTTTCTGTGATAGCAATAATGTCCGGTAAGACTGATAATCCCGACAGATACGATGCTAAATGGTCAGAATTTTTTTGGAGACTGCGAATATTAAAATGCATAATGAAGAGTGTTTCTGTTTGTGCACTCAGAAAGTTATTTAGCGATTGTTGATCGTAGTAATTGCAATTATCAAAAAAGTCAGTATAGCATGGATTAACTACAGGCGTTTGCAAAGTCAATGAATTGCGATTATTAAGCTCTGAAGTTTCATTAGTGGTCGACCTAGATTTGCAGTGTAGACAAAGAGCGTAATTTTGTTTGGAGGAAGGATTAACCGCAGGGAGTAGTTGTGGAGAGAGGCAGTTTTGTGAAAAATTCGTAAACAGATTTCACAACTGTAACAACTATTATCGCTTTCGCATGGTTTCGCACACATAGTGCAAATAGTTTTAGAAGTCATTATGCTGTTGAATAGGGTGACACTAAGAAAATTACGTGCAGCACAAAAATAGTAACAAGCACATTAGACTAGTTATCCTTCTTACTTTTAACGCCATCTTGACTGTCAATGTTTTCGTTGATTAACAGGGGTTTGTAGTCTAGCAATCGAAAGTTCACATCAATGTCGAGTTTGAAGAGATCATCAATAATTGCTTCATATCGGAAGTCATGCATATTTCAATAGGCTAGCTACATAAGGCATATTGATATACATAAGACTACCAAACATATAAAATAAAACTTCAACAAAGCTCTTTATCAGTAATAATTCTTAATTAAATGATAAAAAAAGAGAATAGGCCATTGCCTTATCCATATATAAGGCACATCTTAGTGTAAGACTTATATATGTTCAATGTTTTAGAAATTTTCAATAAGTAGCCTAGATGTCCAATTTTGTCCTACTACATGGTACCACAATCTAAACAGTAAAAATTTTTGGCATTGGCAACACTGCAGTACTTGCATTTTCCAGTTTCCATTTTTCAGTATTTTCCATTACTTGCATTTTGCATTTTTCCATTTTCAGTACGGGCATTTTTCAGTATCGTCATTTTCCAGTACTAGCATTTACAAGACACCTTTTAGGTTTACAATATAAGCAAATACGATAGGCCTACTCAGGTGCTGGTAGTTTTATTGGAACGGCCATCGCTCACATCGCATGTTTCCTTGTTTTCACTCTGCCATTTTCAAGCTAATGAGTGCAAAGCTTCACACTTTTGCTCATAACTGGAGGACGGTTTGATCTAGCTACAGGAAATTTTGACCGCAGTTTAAGATTAATGAGTTGTATGTTTGTGCCAAATTTTGATGCAATAGATCATGTGACTTTAGTTTTAGGACCCAAAAACCGACCTGAAAGTTTGACGTAAAAAGCGTTCTCATTAAAAAATTGCTCATCATCATCATTTTGCTGCAGAAATGTGCTTCCTTCTATTTCTGGAGCCCAGCAGAGGTTTCCCGCATGCAGGCCTACAGGGGCGAGTTGGTTTTTGCAGCCTAGTCGCCATCTTTCATGATCTTGTGCATCCAACCCTTGCAAACCTCTGGCAGTCATGTCACGTTTTAGTACTAGCTCAAGTTTGGCAAAAAATATTTCACATGGTTATATGTCTTAGATACCCTTTCATCCCTACCAACCCAGTTTTGGTTGCAAGAGCTTTTTTTTCCTTTTTCTTTTGTTCCCAAATCTTGTATGCTTTTGTTCTCCTAAACCACGAAACATAGAAATTTGATTTTTGTGCATGGCTGCCACTTAAAAAATCATAAAATTTCATGAAAAAATTCAAAAATCTCAAAAAATCATAACATCATAAAATGCAATGCTGTCATAAAAAATTATTGTTTTAAGTTGCATTTTGCGTTTATTCACCTAATAATTTAACCTGGTTAACTTATTACATTTTTGTGGCAACTTTTTGTGTCATTGCCCTTTACTCTTAAGCCTGTTATGGCATATTCCATTACTTCACTCTGATTTTAAGTCAGTACCAGAACCGATACTTTTTACAAAAAGTAGGCTACTGAGGTAGCCTACAGTACTTGATATGGTACTGGAAAAAATTGGTTGAACTCAACTTTCATCTAAAAGTTATAATTTCTTGTTTGCTGAAAAGGTTATGGTAGGTTTTTCGAGTTAGCTGAAAAAGATAAGAGTTATGTGAGTTCGAGTTCGTAAAAGTAGCCACTGACACAAGTGGTTGAAAGGACTTGGGGAGTTTCTTGGTTCAAACTACGTCATCGCACTATCCAACTTTATACGGAGTTATGCATTGTTGTTTTTTTTCTGGAACTGAAAGTACACACAAAAGTGCCGAATTAGCTGAAAAAAGTACTGCGTTAGTAGTACTTCAGTATAATTTAAAAAAAGTAATGACGGAACTGGTACTAAATGTACCACAGTACAATAGTACCATGCACTGCTCTTGTTTATGCAAGCTGTAAGTATCGTAAGACAAATATGTCTGTGCAAGCAGTAAATAGCCCAACATAAATGCAGTAAACTTTGGTTATTTGCTGCATATCTTTTAGAGCACTTTTCGTTTGAGCTATTGCATTTGTAGTGAAATATAGTTTGCTGTCTTGGTGATACTGACAGTGAACTTGATGGGAAGGTCTTCATATGGAATTTCGTGGAAAAAAATAATGACTGGCTTGCTCCAGTTAGAACTTATCAGTACAAAGCTTCCCTGTTACTGTCAAATGTGTATGAAAACATTTCAAATTGATGGTAGTGTCTAGCACAAGTCAAGCCTCAATGCTAAATGTCATGAAGAAGATCCAAAACAGCCAAAGTTCGGAGTTGAAAATCAAGCACCCGTGCTGCAGAAAAAAACAAGTAGGTTTTTCAGCCGAAAATCAAGTAACAAAAGCTGAGATCCTTCTAACGCTCATTTTGCTGAAAACAATTCTTCCAGTTATTCATTTTCTGTTGTTTGGAACAATACTGTAGTCTAGAACATGTTATAGTTGTAACAGTGATCTGGTAAGCAAACAAGGTCCGTTTAAAGTTTACTGCAAATATGATCAAAATATTCTGTAATGTTAGTTCGGATTGCCATAATGCTGATAAGAAATGCCATTTGTTATTTACTGTTGCCTACTACACTACCGAGCCTGAAAATTTTATTTGACATCAAAGTAGACCTGCTTGTTCTTGTGGTTGTTTCGTTGCAATCAGGCTAGCCTATTAGTCTTGTGATTTGCTTTTAACTATATATATTTGGTTTAGAGATGCACATTGCTCAGGGTAGTGAGGAGTTTTCATGATTTTCAGGAAGTGATGAAAGTAGTCGTTAAGTTGGATTATTATTATTAAGTTACTCATAGAATTAATCTACTTTAACAACTGCTGACAACTAATATCGTCAGAGAAACTGGAATCACTACAATAAGAGTAGTGGTGGTGGGCTACCCGACCCTGTCCCGAGGATGGTAGCGTGGAGGAACTCCATGAAGACCCAGCATACGGGCGATGCCCCACGGTCATAACCAGATGTCAAAAAGGGATAGAGAAGAGTCAAAAGATGTCTCTTCAGATAGAACTATAAGCTGGACACTTGACAGGTAATCATAGTGTGTCAAACAGTCTGTGTGTGGTGTCCACGGGCTATATCAGAAACTTGGAAGAGAAGGAGGTCTTTGTCTAGCTTGATAGAGCGCCTCCATGACGAGTAGAGAGAGTTAAGGGTACGCGCTGACGAGCAAACCCAGGATCAAGGAGGAGGAGGGGATGCCGTCATTGGTCTTGGCTAGCAGCTCTGCGATCTCTTTAAGAGAGAGAAAGAGAGTTTATTTTATTTTGAACTAAAACACAAATCAGAATTTACGGAAATAGATTAAACAAAAAACTGTAGGAAATTACAAACCGATTTCTACATTTAGTTCATAGAGGAGTCGCGAAAGACCATATGGCAAGCGTAGCTTGCCGGTCGCCGAGTCTGCAATTCCTCTACTTCCAAGTCCAAAGTGACAAAACGTATTTCACATATCATTTCAATTTAACCATAGAAAAAAGTAGACTTATTACAAAAATTTCTAACAACAATTAGGCTTGACAATTTTCAAGAAATAAATTTCACAACGGTATAAAGTATAATCAAATAATGTAAAACAGCAGTAACGGTAAAGCTAACTTTAGTTTAATCTAGGTAAAACTAACAAACAAAAGACTTATCAGAGTAAAGATTTGGCAGAATTGGAATGCTTTATTTTTAACGTTTTTGTAATAAATGTTCTTTGAGCTGTTTAGACATCAGTCTATAACTGACACTCCCAACCTTATCTTTTAATTCACTTGGGAGTTCATTCCATATTTTTGCACCCGTTATTCGTATTGATTGGTTTGTTTTGAAGTAAAAAGATCTAGGTACATAATAATCATTGGAACTAGAACTTCGCGTAAAATGCGAGTGTACAGAGGCTACCTTAGCAAAATTTTTTGTGAATATATCAGGCAGTTTGTTAGTATTGAGTTTCATCATGAATTTGGCAATTTCTAGTTTAAATACACCTTCAACATTCAGAAATTTAAATTTTTCATACAACGGTTTTAATTTGGTTTTTCTTTTCAATTTACTGGAAAGAATTCTGACAATATGATTTTGCTTTACTTGCAACTTGTGTAAAAGAGTTTTAGTCGTATTTCCCCAACAAATCACGGAGTATTGCAAATAAGAATATACTAAACTATAGTACACCGAAATCAGAACGGTTTGTGTAACGTATTTGCGTAAGTTATATAAAGCACCAGTTGCTGCTGATAATTTAGATTCGATGTAGTCAATATGTTTATGCCATTTAAGCTTATCATCCAGATATACACCTTAGTATTTTATGCAATCAGTTTGGTTAATTTTGGAACTTTGAATATTTATCTCAAGTTTTTGCTTAGACTTACCAAAATACAAAAACTTAGTTTTGCTAATGTTCAGTGATAATTGGTTTGCTATCAGCCACAAATTTATTTTTGGAATTTCTATATTTAGATTAGATTGTAAGGTGCTGATGTTTTTGTGAGCCAGAGTTAACACGCTATCATCAGCATACAGGGTAACATTGAAATTTGAACAATCAACAATATCATTGATGTAAATAAGGAATAAGATCGGTCCTAGCACACTATCCTGTGGTACGCCAATACTAATGTTTTCTAGCATAGAAGAAACACCATTAACATGTACATATTGCTTACGATTAGTTAAATAATCTCGAATAACTTTGTTTGCTAAACCTCTTATTCCATACTGTTCTAATTTAGAGAGAAGAATTTCGTGATTTACGGTGTCGAATGCTTTCGCTAAATCCATAAAAATAGCACATACATTATTGCTTTGGTCTGTTTCGTTTCTGATATACTCACAAAACTGGGTAACCGCAAGAGTAGTTGAATAATTTTCTCTAAATCCAAATTGGGTTGCGGTAAATACGTTATACTTATTCCAAAACTTCAATAGGCGTTTTTTTATTATTGTTTCAAAAATCTTATTAAACGAAGTCAGTACTGATATTGGACGATAGTTTTGCAAGTCAAATTTGGAGCCTCCTTTGTGAAGTGGCGTAACACGAACGATTTTGAGTTCGTCAAAATAACATCCATTTTTTAAACAATAATTTATCAACTTCGAAAGATAAGGGCTTAGTACATACTTAGCTGCTTTTATTAGTTTAGTTGGAATGTCATCAATGCCCGGAGATTTATGTGGATTTAAAGTACTAATAATATCCGTCACCTCGTACACGTCAGTAGGCTCCAGATACAATGAATTTAATACACGTTTGCCAAAAAAACGTTTGGGTTGAGTATTAGCACATCTTGTATTTATACAGTTTGCCATTTTATGTCCAATTTTACAAAAATGTTGATTTAATGCGTTACAAATTTTGCAGGTTTGCTAAAGACTTTGTTATTTAACTTAATACTGGTCGGAAGTGAAGATGATGCGTTTTTTCTGTCTTTTCTAAGAATTTGGTTAATGGCTTTCCAAGTCATTGAAACATCACTACCATTTCCCACTAGGTATTGATAGTGTTTTGCTTTGGATGATTCTTTCATACGTGTTACTTCATTTCTAAATGTTCTGTAAGTTTGATAATCAGATTCCTTTTTTGATTTTAGATACTTAGAGTATAATTTGTTTTGACGCTTGAGTGCTTTTAGGATGTCTTTTGTAATCCATGGTTTTTTTGCAATTTTGAATTGCTTTCTTGACACTCTAGTTTTAGGAAAGATATTATCTGTAACGATTTTTACGCAGCTAATCAACACATTAATATTTTTATGCATTAAGTCATCTCTAAAATGTTTTTGAAGATTTTTGTCTAGTTCTTCTACAAATTTTTCGATTTTATTTGTTTGAATTTTTCTCACCAGAGGTCTAGCAATATCTTTTCGCTGAGTTTTAGTTTTTAATGTTATGATAGTAGGATGATGGTCAGAAATGTCGAATTTGATTACTCCAACACTAATAATTTCGTTAAGCATAGAGTTTTCAATATAAATATGATCTAAGATTGATAGCCGATTAGGTGAAATTCTGGTAGGCAAGACAATCATTTGTTCGCATCCTAAACAAGTAATTTCATCTGCATACTTTTTGACAATCGCATTGGTGTCATAACAGTTGTAATCTATGTTGAAATCGCCCATAATAACATACTTTTTATAGGTTTTAGAAAGTTTTAAATTTCTTTTTAAAGCAGTTTCAAAATTTTGAAAATTTTGTTGTGGGTGCCGATAAACAGTTCCAATGACAAATTTTGTTTTGGGGTTTGTAGTGGCCTCAATCCAAACATCTTCACAAGCAGGCACATTCATGCGAAAGCTTAATAGTTCACGACACGTAAGTGAGTCGATGATATAGATACCAGCTCCACCAGCTCTGGTAGACGAGTTATTAAAAAAAAAATTGTAACCTGGAATATTAATATTTTTTACATTTACTTCATTGGTTCTGGTTTCGCTTACACATATGATATCCGGCAAATGGGAGAATTTATTTAGAAATTCTTCAAGTTTATCAATGTTTTTGTTCAAACTCACTATGTTTACATGACATATACTTAAATTGGGAAGCGGGTTGGACGTTTTATCGATATCATCGACTCCATCATATGTACAACAAATTGAATAATCTTGAATGCCCCAGGGGCATTTTTTTCGACTATTTGCAAAGAAATTTTCAATAATTTTCAATAAACCATAATATCAGAGTCACTAATATTCATAGATTTCGTAATTCACTTTCATTATTAATCAACAGAGAATCGGAATTCTCATTTTTTCGTACGTAAATTTTTCCATTCTGAGTCCAAATATATGAATAGTCTCTTGTTCTTGCTGCTTGTTTCGTCTGCCATAGTAAATAGAGCAGTCGCCAATAGAGTTCACGAGCACCCAAAAGGTGTATTTTTTTTACCTATATTTTCGGAATCCTGAATAAATGTACTTTTGGAATCGCCAATGTTTCCACCCAATTTCCGGTTGTTTTGGCGGAAATCGGGGATTCCCCATAAAAGTGGCGTAGAATTTTTTCATTGAGGTATGGTTGTTTTTGACTTCAAAAATCATATTTTTATTCGTGATAAACAATTAATTTTGAGTTTAAACGAAAGTATAAGACCTTTGCATACTTTTCGTGGGGAAAAATTTTGGTTTGTTTTTTTATGACGTCACGATATGGCTGATTAAACACAAATTTTGGCGAAAATTTTTGATTCAGGGTGCATATCGTTTGCTCTTACAGCTAAAGTTGGAAGAATAAGTTAATGAAAGTTGACAGAATGATAGACCAGTTCATAACCGACAAAATAAAACTAATTTGGTATTTCTATGACGTCATTACGCGAAGCTAAGCAGTAAAACGTAAAAGCCGCCCATACGCGCGTGTCGCAAAAAATGCACGATTAAGCAAATATTTTGGTTCCAGAGCGCGCGGTTTGCTGAAATATGCGAATAGATTTTGCAAGTCATTACTCACAAAGTGGCATTGGTGTCAAACTATTTATGTAAGGAACAATATTTTGTAAAAAAATGCCTAACTTTTTGTCAAAGTGTGAACAACTTTATAAATTTTGATACCTTAGCAGGAAGTGAGTAATAATTAATTACAAACTACTGCATGCGTACTTATTTTGCAGATTTTTATCTACATTGTTTATTAGTAGTGAGTGTTTTTGAGTACTTCTAACTGCTGCTATGCAGGCCTAACCTGCTGCATTCTAAGTAAGTGCAATCTGAAAAGAAATTCTGTGCGGCTCATAAATGCATAAAATATAGGTTTGTTTTAAAAAAAAAGGAGCAGTAGCAGATTGCTCTTCAATTAAGCAAATAAAAATAAACACGTTGCCGATATGAAGTAGGTTAGAGATAATCGTTTTCATCCTCGTTGAATTCAATAATATCGGCTTGAGAATTAGTTAAGTCTTCTTCAGCATGTTGGAGGAAATCTGCCAGTGAAGGGGGAAGAACTGGTCCACAGCACCATATTGGCTCTAAAACGTTTGCACTATTTTTCTCCCATCCTTGCTCCTCATCGTAAGGCTGGATGTGTTCGAAAATGGGCAAGTTCGCTCGCTTATATAAAACAAGTCGGTGATTAACTCTCCATAGGTGAGGTAGTAGGCTGTTTGGGCATGGTGGAAGGCGTGATAGATCAACTTTTGATTTCGTCGTTAAAGTGGCATCATCTCCCACCATTTTCTTTATCATCAAATACCTCGTTTCATTGATCGATGTTGTCCTGCTGTACCCATACATTAGGCAAGTAAATTCTTCAACTTTTTTTACCATTTCGACCGAGACTTTCCATTGATTTCCAAGTTGACTAAAACAAAAACATACAAACTTTGATCAAAGATCGAACGTGTTAAACAGTAAGTTGCAAAAATGCATTTAAGTACAAGCAAAAAAATTATTTGAATTTGATAAATCTGGCATTTAATGTGATGTTCGCTAGACTCAAACATAGAAGTATCAATTGTCGACTATACCTGAAAACCGATTGAAATTTAGGATTTCTCTCTAGCTTTTTTAAAGGAGCAACTTTTCCCATTCCTTTAAACGCGCTGGTGGCATCTTCTCCAGTGAAAACATACAAACCAAGTACGGCGGTGCAATATTCAGGACCTTTGCTTTCTGCTATCTCTGTTACGTTTATTAATCTGCGATTTTTGCCTACTCCAACATCCATATATATTGTCATCGAAATATTTAGAGCGTGGTGCAGCAAAATAAAAAATATATCTGAGTCTGGCGTTCTGACAATTGCTGCCGGAAATCCAATAGAAGCTGCATATTGCAGGTAAAGCACAACACGCGTGTCAGTTTCTTCTTGATTGGAAAGTAACTGCTGAATCTCAGTTGCTGTCACCTGTAAGCGAAAAATGCCAAGTTAATAGTGCTCATTGTCGTCGACTGACTTGTTGGGAAGTTACAACTAACTTCCTAGGGGCAGTTAGAAGGCAACACTGCCTGGGATTAGTTAGTCGCGTGTTTTTTTGTTTAGTTTAAATTCTAATGTTGTCTATTGCAAATCGATATCTTTGATATGATATAGTGCTTCAAATTCTAATATTGTCTATTGCAAATCGATATCTTCGATATAGTGCTGCGTTAAAAGGTCTTATTTATATGCGAGTTTAAACTAAGTAAAATTTAAATTGCGTTGAACTTTCACCTTTTCATTAGACGACAGTAATTGAAACGCTTTTCCTTCCACAACAACAATGGCTGTACCGCATTGAGCAAGACAAGATGCAGATGCAGTGCTACTCCAAACTTACAGAATTTTTTGACAAAGTTGTTTTTTATTTTCGTCGTTGTTCAGAAAAGCTTTAAAATCGGCTGGTCTCCTTGTTGATGGGCCTCCAATAAGATGTGGTTGCGACCAACCTCGACACAATCTTTCTTGCGATTTTATGGAATGCGGAAAATAGGAATCGGTAGAAAAGACGAAATTGGTTTTGGCAATCATAGTGTCCAAAAGCTGCAGACAAATACCTTCAATAGTGTCGGCAAGATTGGTCAAAGAATGAAACAGTGCGTTACCATCTTGAATGTAGAATGCGTTTCGAGGATACTGCACGTCTTCAGATACATCCTCCAAAAAATACCTTAACATTGTTGCTTTGTTGGTTTTGTTAAAAAATCCATCGGGTGTGCCAAGGCTGAGAGGAACAGGAGTCAGAGCATACTGCATTAATTCGTTCAGGTCTAGTGGCTTGTCTACAGATTGGGATTTTACTAACTGCATGAATGCCAAATCGCTTTGTTGACTGTATTGAATGACCTGCAAAATAAATAAAAAGAGGTTTGTTTATATCAAAATAATTATTGAATATTGGCACTTAACCTATACTTACTTTTCCACGCGAACCCAATAGTGAAACTTTTTTATTGCAAGCCTCCATCGTCTTTAGCTTTAATTTCTTTATCGGTTGAAAAAAATCTGTGCGAGAAGGATTGTTAACAAAGCGATCTTGAATGAATTTTTCTTTGTACCTCTTGCCAATTTCATCTGCTTGAAGTATATCATGCTCAATATCTGTAGGGATAGGTGCACCGGAGGCAATATTGTAGAGATGATCTTTGTCGGAAACGTCAAAAGGATTCATAAAATTTTGAATCGAAGTGATTGCCAGTTCAACTGCTCTCTCAGATTTTTTGATTTCGCTTTTTTCCAGTTCTCGATGTTTTCCAACTCGCGGACATTCAGGATCATTTATTAAAGAGCACATTTCCAGCATCTTCTCCAGATATTGCGCCCGCGTTGAAGTCGTTCGACACCAACGTTGATAAGCACCAAACATTGAAAATATTCCCGTAAATCCTCCTGCACAATTAACAACATTGAAAATGTACTCAAAGTGGACTAAAAGGCTCTTCACACACAAAATTTGTTAGATAAAACTTGACAGGTTCCGTTATCCGTTATCAATATATTGGCTCCTTTTAAACTATAAAATGCCTGCTTGAAATGAAAAGCTACTGCAGAAAGACATTGCAATTTGCACCGGATGACTTAGCAAATTTCATAAAAGTCTCTTCCATGGTTTTGTCAACAGCGCTTAAAGCCCCAGGAACTAGATAGCGGGCAACAGCTATTCCACCGTTTTCCAAGAGAGTTTTAGCGCCTGGATTGGTAATATCAATAATAGTCAAAAAAGCTTTGTACCAAGCAAGATATCTGTAAATAAAATAAATTTAAGCACCATCATCAAAAAAGCAAATTGTTAACTCTCAACCTTAAACAACTTTTTAGTGTCCAGCTAATCTTAGCAGAAATTTAGCAGATAAACAATACGCTTAGTTTTTATACCTTGAATAGTTGTGTCCATCATAGGCAAAAAACAATTCGGCCATATTTCCCATGCACTTGTGAAATAATGCCAGGTGGTTTGTTTTCACAGAATATAATAGCATCAGCAGCAAATGGGTATGGTCGATAAGCCCCATCCAGAATGTTGCTGTTTTCCCAAGATGTCCACCACGCACTTTTTCCAAGTATGCCACGTATTTTTGAAGGATATCCATCAGCGGGGTGTCGCATAATGCAACCTCAAGCATTTTACGACTGCAAGATGTAATAAGTTGGAACAATGGCAATTGATCAGACAGATTGATTTGCACTTCCTCAGTAAATTTTTCAACCAATAACCGCTCCATAGCTTCACAAACAGTTTGGAGACAAAAAAGTGCTTTTGCGTAGGCTTTGCCTTTTAAAATGTTGGACAAACAACCAGAAGTGGCCAGCTCAGCTTCAATCAAAATTTCCGCATATCCGGAACCAGCGAATTTATGCGCTGTAATCATTCCAATATAATTCATGGCCGTATGAAAGGGTCCCGGTGTGATTACATGTTTGCGATATCTCTCGGATGATTTCCAGATAATGGGCATGACCTTCATTACGCCGCCCAGATCAAAAGTGTTAAGCACATATTCTTGACCAACCTCTTTTGTTGCTTCTTCTGACTTCCGTAGCAACTCCACTATTGCAGCATAATCAGTGAAGGGCTGATTGATTGGAGGGAAGTAATCAATTGTCGACTTTCTTCCAGGTGTTACTCCAGTGGCTGAAACAAATTCACCAAACGCAGGGACATGCTGAATTGAATTGCTGCTAAGTACGCGCGTAAACAGCCACATATTATAAATGCGGCGGCTCTTTACGAAAGGTTGATTAGAGGGAGGAGTAAAAAACGCCGCTTCGGGAAAAGTTGGCCCGACACGATTGAAGATACAGACTGGCGGTAGGCTAGCAGGAGCATCAACTTTTAAAGAACGCTTCTTTTGACGTTCATAAAGAGGTAGAAGACGGGAAGTTGCCAACGAATTCGTGCGATCAGGATAGATTTCTTGGATCATGATGCCAGCCGTGCTGTTTACAAGGTTGTTACCATGGATATTCGTCATAATTTGGTTAAGGTTGTCCCACTCCATGTGGAAAACTTTGTTTGCTTCTCCAGTGACAATTTGCGAAGTGATGCTCTGCGATACTTCATCGATAGCTTTTGCCATGGCGGTTTCTAATTCCAGCCCAAAATCATAGGATTCTGAGTGTCCAAGACGATTCAATATGTTAATTAATTTTTTGCTTTTGTATAAATGCCTGATCGAAGCACAGAGAAGAATATGCTTGGGTAACTTCCATTCTCCGTTGGTTACTGCGCGACATAGATCCTGCATCAACAATATTAGACTAAAAAACAAAGAAAAATTTCGTTCCCCTAATAAGTTGTTTTTTGAAAAATAAAGCATTAAAATCTACGGGGTTAACTGTAGCTATGCTGTGTCTACAAGTAGGTCAAATTAACTGCTTAATAGATGTATATCTTATGGCAATGACTAAATTCAAGTCTTTGTATACCTATTAACAAAATAACGTAGTTGCATAATCTTGCAAAATATATCAATGTTTACAAATGTAGATGCAAATTGTATCGTCATGTTGGGTTCTCAATGCTATAATTATGATTATTGTTACTTTTTGTTCATTTACATTACAAGTAAATTTTAGAGGTATGCTACTACTTACAGTTGCGTTTAATAGACAATAGAAATCAAACAATTAATAGGCCAAGATATTAAAATAAATTATAATGATCACGATTATACCTGAGCAATTGAAAAGGTAATCCTCCTTAGTTTATCATTCAAATTCGCTTCCAAGTTAGTTTTTCCTGAAATCATGATGAAAAGACCTTTTACTAATTGATTGGGGAGAGTTGCATCCAAAGCTATCGCTTCCAGATCATTCGGTGTTGGAGGCCAAGGTAGAGGGTCAGCTTGCCGAAAAGAGTCTTGAATATCTCTGTGAAGCTGGAGAAACAAATCGCCAAATTTTTCTTTGCATCCCAACTTGTAAGCATAACCAATTGCTTCGCCTACAGAAATCGAAGAATTGTACACCAACTTCGTAGAAATACATCCTCTTTCTGCCGCTGTGGTGAAATCAATTTGCTCAAAAACTTCGTGTTTTTCAAGTTTTGATGATAGTTTAGTGCTTCTGTATTCATTGTTGGGAAAGCCGTTATCACGCAACTCTCTAATGTAAATGTCCAAGAGTGACCGAAGCCTAATTACTTCATTGTTTCGTATACCTGCTTCTCTCGCTTTATTTACTACAGAATCAAGAGCTTTTGCATGGGCCATTTCGTGTCGCAGATTTTGATCGGTGCTGGGTTGCATCGAGACGCTTGTATTTTCGCGAGATCGTTTTGTTAGCAGTGTAGCATGCTGCAAAGTGAAAGCTTTGCGGCATGATCGATGAAATTTTGCTTCTTTAGCAAATAAATCCTCTCCTTGCACCTTCCGATGTAAGCGAAACAATCCAAGTTCCAAAGCTTGCTGCTCTATTTTTTTCCATGAGGGCTCTTTGATTCCTCCGGTGCTTGTTTTATATACTGCAAATTTGACACACGTTTCATGTTTTTGCTTAAACTTCTTTACCTTTTTATCACAAAAAATACATTCATCAGAAAATAATTCTTTACTTGAAGCTATTCTCTTCCGCGGCGATCTTGATGTAGATTGCTGGCCAGCGTCACTGAACTTTAATCTGTCTAGATGGTTTGTAAACTTTTGATAGCAGTGACGATGATAACCTATTATGCCAGAATTAGCTTCATTTGTACTCTCCGGGATTTGCATACATACATCTTCCATTCTGTGCGGTGATCCGAGCGGTTGTTGCAATCGCTTATCACGAATCTCATGCAGATACTTCAACTTATTGCTAGCACCTCCTTTCACGTTACTTAACACCATGAAATCGGATAAATCACGGGTGGCGAACTGATGTAAAATGCAAGTATTAATCACTGCATCTGCGCTTTCAAATTTGGACATTATTTTCAATTTAAATAAATTGCGCTTTGTTACTGCTACTGGTATTATTTTTCCCTAGTACCTCAACTGGCTTCATTTAAATATGACTTATGTTTAAACAACAGCGAATTATTCACAGTAGCAAGAAATAAATTATGATTGAAAGGAGAGAAGTGACGCTTTTTGAAGATCACGAGAACTTCTTACCATTCTGTTGCAAAATGCTGAAAACGTGGTTGGATTCCAAACTTTCACTAATCATAAATATAAATGTTTTCAAGTCAGGCAGGCCCCACTTGGCTATAATGAAGATAATTGGAAGCGTTCAGCAGTTGCCTAACGAACCAAGATGTTTATTAAATAAAAAGTGCAGAACTTCTTCTAACATTAGAGAATCGCGCGCTCTGCAATTGAAATATTTGCTTAATCGTGCATTTTTTGCGACACGCGCGTATGGGCGGCTTTTACGTTTTACTGCTTAGCTTCGCGTAATGACGTCATAGAAATACCAAATTAGTTTTATTTTGTCGGTTATGAACTGGTCTATCATTCTGTCAACTTTCATTAACTTATTCTTCCAACTTTAGCTGTAAGAGCAAACGATATGCACCCTGAATCAAAAATTTTCGCCAAAATTTGTGTTTAATCAGCCATATCGTGACGTCATAAAAAAACAAACCAAAATTTTTCCCCACGAAAAGTATGCAAAGGTCTTATACTTTCGTTTAAACTCAAAATTAATTGTTTATCACGAATAAAAATATGATTTTTGAAGTCAAAAACAACCATACCTCAACGAAAAAATTCTACGCCACTTTTATGGGGAATCCCCGATTTCCGCCAAAACAACCGGAAATTGGGTGGAAACATTGGCGATTCCAAAAGTACATTTATTCAGGATTCCGAAAATATAGGTAAAAAAAATACACCTTTTGGGTGCTCGTGAACTCTACTGGCGACTGCTCTAAAACGCTTACGTGATTGAATCAGATTTTCGTTTACATACAGCCTCTGCATGCCAGCTACCGGAAAGTCCTCACTTGCAATATCTTTTGCTACTGCGCGTTTGCTGTAAATAAAATTTCGAAGGTCTCGATTAATAAAACGTGCGATGATTCCTGGGGGTGGTGGTGGTTCGTCTGATTCACTACGCCGATTCGAATGAGGTTTTTGTGGAAGTCTATGTGCTGTTGAGATATCATTTTGGTTGATGTCCACACCAAGCACTTTACCAATTTTAACAACAATATTGATTACGTTTTCATTGCTTGTTTGCGGTACGCCGTGGAATTCTAAATTTTGTCTTTGACTATACTGGTCGATGCCATCAAGTTTAATTGCCTCTGTTTCCGCTTTTTTCTCTATTTTGGTAGAATTTGTCTTAAGAGTCCGAAGTTCATTGCCTTGTGTTGCATTTTCTCTCTTTAGTTTATCGTTTTCGATTTTTAAAATATCATATTGCGAGCAGATAAATTCTTGACTGTTGCTTAACTGTGAAATTTCTGCCTTCAATGTTGCTATTTCATCTTCATAGCCTTGTTTAAACTTTTGCACCGCTGCCTTGCACCTTTCGTCAATTTGAGTTTGTAGAATTTCAGCTACCTTAATTGAACAGCTTTGTAGAAATTCTTCGTCCAACTTTTTAGCAGGCATTTTGTCACCTTTTTTCTGAAGCTGTGAGAGCTTACCAAAACACGTCTTGTCAGCTCGACTGATCGAACAGAATGATAAATTAAGATATATATCGCAGTGGCCAGGGATCCAGTGGAAGGACAGTTGGGCCAAATCAGATAGGCAACAATAGAGGACCAGATTGTCCACGCAGCATTTGGGGCAAAGAGGTTAGAGGCATAGTTCAGAAGAGAAAGGGAGGACTGGGAGTTTGTAAAAGTCAGGGAGATGAATGGTCAAGTGGAGTGATGTTGGAGGCACCATCCATCGGCATGATGAAGGGCTGTGATCTCTGCAGTGAAGCTGGATGAAATTGGACTGTTGGGGAAGGAAAGTGATGTTGAATCCTTGCAGATGTCTCATAGAATAAGACTCCTGCGCCACCGGGTCCGAAATTTGTCGAGACGGTACCATCAGTCCAGACACAGAGATTTACAGAAGGGTAGATCAGAGAGGTAGTCCTCCACTGTGGCCTTTCTATCTGTATGTGGGTTGTGTCTGGAGCAATCACTATAGTCTCAATATAAGTCTGATATCTAATGAAATAATTAACAATAAACGTCGATGTATTGTTTTGTAGTTACATAGTTGTTAATTTTGAACATTTCTATATTTTAGATTTTGCATAAGTGTCATAAAATTTCATCAAAAACTGTCATAAAATTTCATAAAAAAAGCAGTGTATATTTTCGTATTAAATCATAATTTTTTTCCGTTTTTGTCATAAAATCATAAATAAAATGGGTATTTTTTCAGTGGCAGCCCTGTTTGTGTAAAGTTGTTGAGCTGCAAACGCAATTTTGTCTCTCAAAATTTTTTGCCTTTTCCCTGGAAGACCCAAAATAAGGCCTCAAATAATTACTATTTTGAACGGCTCGAGCTAGGGCATCAGTTTTTTTTGATATCAGTAGATATTTAAGAGACAAGTATTTTGACATAGTTGGTCGGTACCCCTCCCCTCCCCCCCTTGTACCCCCAAAATTCAAACTTTTGAACGGCTGAAGCTTAGAGTGCCAGTTTGTTTTGATACTGGCAGATATTTGGGAGACAAATATTTCGACATAGTTTGGGGGACCCCCCAAAATTTTTTTGTTTAACGGCATAACCTAGGTTGCCTTTTTTTTTATATCTGTATAGTATAAATAGACAATTATTTTGACATAGTTTGGAGGTACCACTCCCCTAAATGGACCCCCAAAAATGAAGTTTTTAAACAACTTAGCGTAGTGTGCCAGTTAATTTTGATATCAGTTGATATTTAACACACAAATAAAAAACGATTTTTTTTAACGGCTTAACTTAGGGAGCCGATTTTTTTTTGTATCAGTAGATATTTGGCATACAAATATTTTGACATAGTTTGGGGGTACTACACCCCTAGGGACCCCAAATAAACTCTCCAAAAAAACAATCTTTTGAATGGTTTAAGCTAGGGTGCTAGTTTATTTTGACATCACTAGATGTTCAAGAAACAAATATTTTGACATAGTTTGGGGGTACCATCATCCTAAATAATCATCATCCTAAACGGAAACTTCCTAAATGGTCCTCCAAAGTCAGTTTTTTGAGTGGTTTAAGCTGGGGTCCTAGTTTTTTTGAAATCTGTGGATGTTTGCGTCGATTGTTCAAAGGGTTGCTCCTCAGCAAGCTCCCATCGAGTTATCGGATGTTAGCTGGTGGCCTTTTAATAAAGAACCTTACTGCTAGGCTATGATTTTTACTAAAACAATCTGAAAGCTTGATTTTTACTGAGATCGCTAGGCCACTGTACACAGTCTACTCGATTTCCAACTCAGATTTGTTATGCTGACAAAATTAAACTTAATACTGCACTGCAAAATGGCTCTAATGCAGTAGCCTAAATGCTGCATTGCTTTAGGTTTAAACTGAAATGGCGTCGCCAATGTTATCAATGTCAGGTTGCCAATCACAATTATGATTCGAGAAGGCCCTAATTGTGTTTGAAATAAAATATCTCCTGAACGACTGGGTCAAGAAGAATATCTAATACGATTGCCCTAAGTTTAGATACCCTCATTGATTTTGCCTTCAGTCCTCCTCTGATTTAGATAAAGATCAGCTAATGCAATTTTCAACTTAAAAAGCGCGCTTGCACATTGCCACTTTATTTTCGTATTTCTTTTTGAAAGATACACCTACGCAATAATTGCCAATTGAGATAAGAAGCCGCAGAGATAATGCTAGAATGGAGTTTTTGATACTACGGATTCCAACGAAGCACTGACTGTCAATCAGAATTAGCTTTTTTTACTTAAGCAATTAAGGATTTTATTGATACAATATTGTTTAAACGATATAACTTGTTTATTCGCTTCAAACAAATGTATAAAGAATAGTTATTTATTGTTTAACTTGTAGCAGCCTCAGCTGCAAATTAATTGTTTTCAAAACAATGGTTTTGCTGCTGCTACTCAAAAAAAGAGCAGCTCTGTTCCCACGTCTGATTCATTCATTTTTTCTTTTTTTTATTCTTAACCACAACAACAATAGCAAATGCATGGTAACACAATAATAGCACATAGAGTCAGGAAAAGGAAGTAGCGACACAACATCAGACGTTTATACATGCATAGGATATTGAAGATTAAAAAACGCAATTTTTATTTGCATGGTTGCTACACCTGTCACACCAGTTTTATGTACAATGTAGGCCTAATCAATCACACTCATCAACATGCACAAGCAGGCACACTAGAAGCTAGTAAAACTAACGGCTGGAGTAGTTGCTTGAATAATTGATAAAGAGGAAAGAGAGGAGAGTGACCAGTGCAAAGCCAGGCACGGTTACGTAGGTGGTCAATGGGTGGCGCAACCGGCCCAAAAACTATGTTTATTTCAAAGGAGCAAGGCAAGGAAAAAAAACACCCAGAAAATGAAACCTCACTGGGTCCAGAAACCTTTTTAAGTAGCAGCTGGTCTTATTATTAAGATAATAACAATTTTGTAATCGATACATAAGCATCAAAATAATTATATACAACAAATAGCAATACAAGTCACACCATCCACGTTGCTTCTAAATAAATAGCTGGTACAAAGTATCATAACTTATGATCGCTCCGATATCTCACTCAGAGCAAAGGTATACCCACGAGAGGAACTAAATTTGTGTCCATGCAATGTTGATGATGTGTATCTCAGATCAGTGGGGCAGAGTTTGGTGATACTCAACTTAAAAGGTAATGGCTTTTATTCTCTTGCTGTACAAACTACTGGAATTCACCAGCAGCAGTTAAATTCCTACATTTACTGTGAAAGTGATTTTAAGTTCTAGCAAATCATTACTGAGTCGTCAGGTTTTAAACTAAACTTTAGCTCCCCAGGACTCTGCCAAAGTGTTCAACTCTTAGTCAGAAATAGTAATATAATAACAAGACAAAAAACAGTAAATTAAAACAAAAAACATATAATGAAAACAAATAAGGACGATAGAAACTATTTTTATAGGGGGAGTAATAAAGCTATAGTAAGAAATACAGTAGATCAGTGACAATCGTTTCATATAGTATAATTAAACATACCCTCGCAAAATTTTATATGTCTAATGGTATTCTGACTGGATGTCAAGTAGATATGAACAAAGAATTGATGGACATAATATCTAGCTATCAAGATCAATAACCAATATGAAAGAGTAGTACGTAATTATAGCTTGAATCGGTAATGAACTACACAACTTCAGTTTCTGTTTTTTTATGCCAGTTGAACGTATACTGCACATAGCCACCATCATCCAAACCTGCTTTCTGCTCGGTTTGTAGAGTCGAAGAAATACCTGAAACAAAAAGAACAAAGCAGGAGAAAAAACAAATAAAATAATAAATTCAGATTTTGAGGGATAAAGGAATGGGATAGTAAGATTCGAGACGACAACACAATATAATCCTTCAATATACTCTGACCAATATATACCGACCCAAAAGCCAAGAAAAACTTTCCTAGTTTTTTAGGTTTCATAATAACCACCAAGCAGAGATACTTTTTGGGACTAACCCTGTCCAAGAGTGCAACAACTTGAGCAAAACAGCACCATAACTTTAGGCATAAACTGCAAACAATGCCGTAGAATTCAGACTTTTATTAAGTCTTTAGTCTAAATTTTTTGCATTTTTAAACTAAATGATGCTATCATGAGATCCTGGGACTTGAAAGAAGTTAATACTTTACTCCAGAGGGCTGGGTCACGGTGAGAGATTGATTGTTGGCACATTTTGGTTGAACAAAACTTTGAAATTATTTTAAGAGTTGTTTTCTAGTATTATATTGCAAACAGTTAGTAACAAAGATTTTACTGAATACTGAAGGATTTTTATTTTTGGTTTGTTTATACATAATACAGCAATGTCTCTAAATAAAAGTTGATCAGTTGTTTGTAATTCATATTTTTGTGTGATGTCTGTGATGTCACTGTTATGGTTTCGACCACATGCTAGCCTAATGAATTTGTCGTACATTTTCTCTAACTTGTTTGTAATTGTTGTGTTGCCATAGTACCAACTGGAGATGCAGTACTGCAAGTGACTGCCCTTCAATGAATGATATAAGGTAATTAGTGTTCCTCGTTCCAAAAAAGTTTTTTTTACTCTTACAGCTGTCAAACCAGATCTCAGTTTGTTGAGCACATGCTTAGGATGAACTGACCAAGTTAGATGTTTTCATCAATATAAACACCAAAAAATTTCAAAGTGCTAACTTGTTCAATATCAAGTTTTCGTAATGAGATAGATTGACCAGAAGTAGGAGTTTTTGATTTAGTTGACCTAAACAGCATACATTTTGTTTTGGAAACATTAATCGATAAATTCATTACCAATCATCCACCGATCAGTGTTATGGAAATCTTCCTGAGCATTGGCATAAAGTGAGTGATAGCTTTTGTTTTGAAAGAATACACGTGTGTCATCAGCAAATATGATCTAGTCGCCATATTTTCAACAATTTTGAAAGTCAATAAAATAAAGAAGAAAAAGAAATGAGCCTAAATTTGACCCTAGTGGCACGCCTTGTTTGACGAGATTTACCGTGTTTGATAGGCTCCCAGAACACTCCACTTGTTGTGTTTTTCGGGGTTAGGTAGCTCTTAAGTAGGGTATAACACTCCAACCAACTTACCTAGTGGCTAGTTATCATGGTTTGTGAAATGACCCAACTTGAAGAAAGGAATCAAATTTTTTGAAAAAAAGATTTGTTTAAGTGGCCCACACTTCCCTTTTTTGTTTTGGCCCCCCGCAACCCCTCGATTTTTAATATCTCCACTTCTAGTGATCATAGAGCTCTAATTTTGGTGTCGAAAGTTGCAGAACACCATAGTTTATATCTAACTTCTTAACATACCATAGCCTTAAAACTTTTAGTTTTACTGTAAAACAAGAAAAAAGGTTTTTGAGGGCAAATTTTGCCATTTTGTACCATTGTTTGTATAAGTTAATGTTTTCAACTGAGTAACTTACAGTTGCTATAAAATCTCACATGCAAATGAATCTTGTGCAAGATGCATTCTTTGTTATTTCAGCTTATTAATACCCCTTATGAATAGTTTAGAAGTAGAATTACAACACCTGCAGAAACATAATTAACTCTGTATGGAGATATTTTGAAAAAATAAAAAAAAAACTGGCTGTTTTAACATGAGCTTTCCTATGTGATCAAAATCAAACTAAAAACTACCAAGATAATCAAACCTGGAGAAGAGGAGAGGTGGGACTATAAAAGATTTTTACAAAGAAAAAAGGAGTAACTGATATGCATAAGTGTTTGATGAGCTGTTGTTGTTAGCCTATTAATATGAAGTAATAGTAGCTCCAATTTTTATAGAGCAGTAATGGTCTACCAATGCAGGTGTAAGGGAGCATTATTTTCAAAAAAAATTTCATTTACGCAAAAAAAAAAGTTTAAACTTACGTGTTTTGCAGAGATTTTAGCAAGTTAGTTTTGAAAATTTTTAACTAGAAATTTCAAGATTTGATTGTCAACTGCGATGTCATGTCAGAATATTCTAAATAAAGTTAGCGTGATGGAAAAGCTGACCAAACTATGTTCCCTACCAACGCTGCAAAATGTTATACAAGGATATCACTGGAGGCAGAATGAGCTTAAAGCTGGAAAGGGACCCAATTATAATCCAACTGTGGAAAGTGACATACATCAAACTTGGATTTTTGCTAATTTGGAAAACACTTTGCTGTCATCACGAAGAATTCGAGAAAAAATTTAAACCAGTATACAGCTTCTTTCCAACCTATAGGCACAGCCCAAGGCAAGAATGTCATCTCCTAGTTATTAGAAAAAACTTGCTGATTTTGAAAAGCAATGTCATGAGCTTTTTGACATTTGTGCATGCAAATGTAAATTTTTATTTGATGCTACTGTGGAAGAGGAAAGCATTCCTTGCATGGTTCATTGGAGAACTAAAGTAATTTGCTCCTGCCCAATATCTGCCCAAATTCATTCAAGGGAATTAAAGTTTTTACTTGATCAACGTTCAGAACGTCGCATGAGAATTGGAGGTGTTGATGTAGCTGTAAGTCAAGACAACATGAAAAGATTTCTCTGCAGCAGTAGCCAAAAACGAGCTCACGTAGAAGTGGCTCCGATAGAAAATATAGGCAACCTGATTACTTCATCTGAAAATGAATCTTCAAGTCAAGCACCAAGCAACTTTGAACAATCAAGCGAAACAGAGGAAGAATGTACTGGGCCATCTCATCTTGTAAGCTCTGATGTCTGTAAAATTACAGATAAAAAAATTCTTAGCTTACAGTCAACAAGTAGCATCTTGCAATATCTTGTGTTCATCTAGCAAAGTGTTTTCCAAATTAGCAAAAATCCAAGTTTGATGTATGTCACTTTCCAACAAGCTTGCTACTTCAGATATAGTTGGATTATAATTGGGTCCCTTTCCAGCTTTAAGCTCATTCTGCCTCCAGTGATATCCTTGTATAACATTTTGCAGCGTTGGTAGGGAACATAGTTTGGTCAGCTTTTCCATCACGCTAACTTTATTTAGAATATTCTGACATGACATCGCAGTTGACAATCAAATCTTGAAATTTCTAGTTAAAAATTTTCAAAACTAACTTGCTAAAATCTCTGCAAAACACGTAAGTTTAAACTTTTTTTTTTGCGTAAATGAAATTTTTTTTGAAAATAATGCTCCCTTACACCTGCATTGGTAGACCATTACTGTTCTATAAAAATTGGAGCTACTATTACTTCATATTAATAGGCTAACAACTACAACTCATCAAACACTTATGCATATCAGTTACTCCTTTTTTCTTTGTAAAAATCTTTTATAGTCCCACCTCTCCTCTTCTCCAGGTTTGATTATCTTGGTAGTTTTTAGTTTGATTTTGATCACATAGGAAAGCTCATGTTAAAACAGCCAGTTTTTTTTTTTTTTTTCAAAATATCTCCATACAGAGTTAATTATGTTTCTGTAGGTGTTGTAATTCTACTTCTAAACTATTCATAAGGGGTATTAATAAGCTGAAATAACAAAGAATGCATATTGCACAAGATTCATTTGCATGTGAGATTTTATAGCAACTGTAAGTTACTCAGTTGAAAACATTAACTTATACAAACAATGGTACAAAATGGCAAAATTTGCCCTCAAAAACCTTTTTTCTTGTTTTACAGTAAAACTAAAAGTTTTAAGGCTATGGTATGTTAAGAAGTTAGATATAAACTATGGTGTTCTGCAACTTTCGACACCAAAATTAGAGCTCTATGATCACTAGAAGTGGAGATATTAAAAATCGAGGGGTTGCGGGGGGCCAAAACAAAAAAGGGAAGTGTGGGCCACTTAAACAAATCTTTTTTTCAAAAAATTTGATTCCTTTCTTCAAGTTGGGTCATTTCACAAACCACAATTGCTAACCAAAACCAATTTTAAAAAATGAGGTTCAAAATGTTACACCCTACTCTTACACCCTACTCTTAAGCCAGTCAAGAGCTATGCGTTTGATTCCACTATGTTCAAGTTTGGATAACAATGTGCTGTGATTGATGGTGTCAAAAGCTAAAAAACCCTAATAGTGTGTGTTTTGTTTGCGAGAGATTTAGTTATCTTTTAGGTTAAGAAGGGCAAAGCATGACATGTGCTATGTTTTTTTTTCTGAAACCGAATTGTTAATGGAAGAAGATATGGTTTTGGTCCACAAAGGAATATAACCTGTACATAATTTATATATTGGACAAGAAGCTGATTGGTCTGTAGTTGTTGATATCTTTTGCTTTTCCCTTCTTAACGACAGAACGTACTTTGGCAATTTTGAAGTAATTTATGAATTCGCCTTTACTTAAGGATAAGTGAAATACATGGCTAAGAGCAAGTAAAATATTGTCTGGAGAGGATTTTAATATCTTAGTTGGAACTAAATCTATACCAGCAAGTAATTTGTTTTTCATTTTTAGTAAAATGTTGGAGATTTCTGAGGGACAGGTAGGCCAAACATACATTCAGGGCAAAGAAGGAGCTCTTAAATATTCAGAGAAAGTAGTGTTGCTAGAGGGGAGAGAGTCAACTAGTTTTTCAGCAACAGTAGAAAAATGATTGTTGAAATGATTTGCAACTGGTTGTGGCATATTTACCTCAATACCATCAATTAATAAAGTAATGCCATTACGTTTGCATTGTTTTCCAAGTAAGGAGTTGATGAGGCGTCACATACCTTTGATATCGCACTTATAATTTTGAAACTTGGCTTTATAGAAAGCCTGTTTTTCTTTCTCTCCTTCGTAATAGAGATTTCTAGCTTGGGCAAATAAAGCTTTTGATCTAGATGTTTTGTTTATCATGTAGTGTTTGAAGAGTTTTTCTTTACACTGTAGTAAATTTTCAAACTCTTGGTTAATGCTTCTCAAATTTGTGACTGTAATCTTGGTAAAATGTGTTGTATGCAGTATTTGGATCTGTTTCGTCTAAGACAGGAGTAATATCAAGCTCAGAGGGAGATTTGGAGAAGGATTCTATTTTTGAATCACTAAACTGGCGATGGTACTCACTACCAATTTTAGAGCTTTTTGTGTATTTACTGCAATGCACATCATTGTAGCTAGGTGGTCTGAAATTGAGAAAGTTACGATATAGCTTTTTACTTTTTGTGGTGTGTTACTGTGTTCATATTTGGTCAAGTAGTGTAGAAATAGTATTCGTTATTCTCGTTGGCCTATTGGTTAGGGAACTGAATCCATGATCATACATAGCATCAATGAATTTTGTCACATTAGGTTCATCACAATCTAAAATGTTGTGATTGAAGTCACCCAATAAGAAGCTTTTCCTTTAATTTAATTTTCTCAGAATACCTTCTAGATTAGTAAGGAACATTTTCTGTGCATTTCCAGTATTACAAGGAGAGCGATATATGTTACCGCAAGTAATAACTTTATCTTAAAATTTGATATCTATGAAAATGGATTCAAATATTTTTTCATTTATTATATCTAAATCTGCATGGTGAGTGAGCTCAACATCGTCTCTGATGTAAAATGCAGCATCACCTCCACGGTATTTTGATTAAAGGTTTAAGGGGCATTCCAGGTCAGATCACCAAGGCTAGGAACCTTGAAATCTCAGATTTTGATAAAACTTGATGGAATGGTAGCCCCCAAGAAGTTATCCAAATGTGCAAAATTTTTTGGTCTGTGACCACTAGGTGTCAGTGGAGAAGGGGCCAAAGTTTTGGCAAGCGGACAAAGTGCATACCCTTCGAGAGACCATATCTCAGCCTATTGTTGTTCAATAATCGCAATTTTGGTATCATTGGACTCAGGAGACTCTGAGCTTTCAAATGAACCCAAACAAGATGGGGTAAAAATTAAAAAAATTTTTTCCAATAATTTTTCAGTTTGTCTTTTATATTTTCACCGCATGCGAGGGTGAAATTCAAAAAAAAATTTTTTGCAAAATATTCTCAAAGCAAGGTAGTTGAAGTATATACAATAACATTTTTGTATATGCAGCAGTAAAAAGGTGTATTAATTAACTGAAAATGCAGCAATTGGTGATTTTTCATCCAGAGACTGATTTTCTAGTCAGATACAGCAATGCAATCAGGTACAATTTTTGTGTAATTAACAGCAACAAAGTAATTGACTGTTTTTACCCTCATATTGAAGCTCAGTATGCCTATACAATAAGATCATATGATAAAACAGTAATGAATAGATACCCTAGAACGGCATATGACTGTGATTGTTCTTCTTGTATGTTTTATTGTTCAACAAGTTCATGTCGTGATTGTATTAAAATTTTTTTGCTTGCCTTGTTTTTGATGTCATTAAATGTGAATTATTTAATATGCACTGTGTGCTTTTTTAGTCACAGTGCAATGTTACCCTAAGGCTTTGAGATGCTGTGAGCTAAAAACATAGCGTATTCTTGATCCACCAGTTAGTCGTGGTTGAGAAAGAACTCCAAGTATTTGCTCATGTGATTTGAAACATTGCTCAAGTTCATCATCAGGAAACCAATAGGCTTGCCTTAGTCCTGGAGGATGTAGAAATTGAATCAAGTAATCTTGAAACTATTTGTCAAAGCACACCACATGAGCAATCCACTTCTTCCTCCTTCTTCCACACAAACATATGAATTATTTGGAATTGTGGGTGCAGTGCTCTGAAGTGATGATGTCATTGTAGTATTGCTAGTGATCTTGACCACTGCTGAGTTGTGATTTGAACTGCTTTCAGATACTTGATATATTTTTAATTCTGTGCTGCTAATTGGCTGGAAGCGATGATGTCTTTGTGTTCCCACAATAGTTGTAGCTAATTCAAAACGTGGTGCAAGGAGCTTCTGTACTTCTTCCACTTCTTCTGTCCTTGTATAATATGTTGTTGTTGTAGATATAGATTCTTGGCAGTAATGGTAAAAGTCCATGGGTGTTAAAATTTGATCATTTAGAGGTCTTTGCAAACTAGCTCTTGCGGTGGATCGTTTCAGTGTGCCTCCAATTCCATCACAAGCGTTTTTTCCATGTGAAGTGGCAAAAAAGTTCCATTCCGCTTTCAAACCAAAGTCTTCATAATGATGTATAAGATTGATAAAAGAATATCGATTCTTGTACTGAGCTGCACAACCATCCGAAAAATAAATGATTTTTCGGATTTAATCATGGGCTTGTTTGAGATGCGGTATTAGTTTCTTTAAAAGGGTATAGACCATTGCTGTTGAATGCTTGGTGGAATCTGAAATGAAGCAAAAACTTTCATGACCAATGATTGAGTCTTGCATTCTGAAATAAAAAACAAATGGATGAAGTGTACACTGAGAATTTTCCCAGTGGTAACCTTGTGCTACATCTTGTACAATAAAGGAATGATTGTCACTGAAGTCCATTGCAAGAAGCCCTTCATCCAGTTCCAAGTTGTTCTTTGTTTTTTTATAAAATATTGCTTGCTTTTTAGAAACAAAGTGATGCCTTAGAAGTTTAACAACTGCAGTAGAGAAAGAATCCAAAAATTCTTCTACTGTTTCAAGTTTGTCCTCTAAGTTGCACCTGTCAACTGTCACCCATGTTTAAAACGAATTTCAACTTTTCCTTCCAATGCTGGCAAGTTTCTTAGATAGTTAACAACTCCTTCTCTTCCTGGACAGCTCTTACACTGCCTCATCATGCGTTCCTCTTCATCCAAGTTACAAACTGCTTTTGCCATAACGTCTTGAAGGCACAGACCTTTTTCACATGATGAGGCGGTGTAAGAGCTGTCCAGGAAGAGAAGGAGTTGTTAACTATCTAAGAAACTTGCCAGCATTGGAAGGAAAAGTTGAAATTCGTTTTAAACATGGGTGACAGTTGACAGGTGCAACTTAGAGGACAAACTTGAAACAGTAGAAGAATTTTTGGATTCTTTCTCTACTGCAGTTGTTAAACTTCTAAGGCATCACTTTGTTTCTAAAAAGCAAGCAATATTTTATAAAAAAACAAAGAACAACTTGGAACTGAATGAAGGGCTTCTTGCAATGGACTTCAGTGACAATTATTCCTTTATTGTACAAGATGTAGCACAAGGTTACCACTGGGAAAATTCTCAGTGTACACTTCATCCATTTGTTTTTTATTTCAGAATGCAAGACTCAATCATTGGTCATGAAAGTTTTTGCTTCATTTCAGATTCCACCAAGCATTCAACAGCAATGGTCTATACCCTTTTAAAGAAACTAATACCGCATCTCAAACAAGCCCATGATTAAATCCGAAAAATCATTTATTTTTCGGATGGTTGTGCAGCTCAGTACAAGAATCGATATTCTTTTATCAATCTTATACATCATTATGAAGACTTTGGTTTGAAAGCGGAATGGAACTTTTTTGCCACTTCACATGGAAAAAACGCTTGTGATGGAATTGGAGGCACACTGAAACGATCCACCGCAAGAGCTAGTTTGCAAAGACCTCTAAATGATCAAATTTTAACACCCATGGACTTTTACCATTACTGCCAAGAATCTATATCTACAACAACAACATATTATACAAGGACAGAAGAAGTGGAAGAAGTACAGAAGCTCCTTGCACCACGTTTTGAATTAGCTACAACTATTGTGGGAACACAAAGACATCATCGCTTCCAGCCAATTAGCAGCACAGAATTAAAAATATATCAAGTATCTGAAAGCAGTTCAAATCACAACTCAGCAGTGGTCAAGATCACTAGCAATACTACAATGACATCATCACTTCAGAGCACTGCACCCACAATTCCAAATAATTCATATGTTTGTGTGGAAGAAGGAGGAAGAAGTGGATTGCTCATGTGGTGTGCTTTGACAAATAGTTTCAAGATTACTTGATTCAATTTCTACATCCTCCAGGACTAAGGCAAGCCTATTGGTTTCCTGATGATGAACTTGAGCAATGTTTCAAATCACATGAGCAAATACTTGGAGTTCTTTCTCAACCACGACTAACTGGTGGATCAAGAATACGCTATGTTTTTAGCTCACAGCATCTCAAAGCCTTAGGGTAACATTGCACTGTGACTAAAAAAGCACACAGTGCATATTAAATAATTCACATTTAACGACATCAAAAACAAGGCAAGCAAAAAAATTTTAATACAATCACGACATGAACTTGTTGAACGATAAAACATACAAGAAGAACAATCACAGTCATATGCCGTTCTAGGGTATCTATTCATTACTGTTTTATCATATGATCTTATTGTATAGGCATACTGAGCTTCAATATGAGGGTAAAAACAGTCAATTACTTTGTTGCTGTTAATTACACAAAAATTGTACCTGATTGCATTGCTGTATCTGACTAGAAAATCAGTCTCTGGATGAAAAATCACCAATTGCTGCATTTTCAGTTAATTAATACACCTTTTTACTGCTGCATATACAAAAATGTTATTGCATATACTTCAACTACCTTGCTTTGAGAATATTTTGCAAAAAATTTTTTTTTGAATTTCACCCTCGCATGCGGTGAAAATATAAAAGACAAACTGAAAAATTATTGGAAAAAATTTTTTTAATTTTTACCCCATCTTGTTTGGGTTCATTTGAAAGCTCAGAGTCTCCTGAGTCCAATGATACCAAAATTGCGATTATTGAACAACAATAGGCTGAGATATGGTCTCTCAAAGGGTATGCACTTTGTCCGCTTGTCAAAACTTTGGCCCCTTCTCCACTGACACCTAGTGGTCACAGACCAAAAAATTTTGCACATTTGGATAACTTCTTGGGGGCTACCATTCCATCAAGTTTTATCAAAATCTGAGATTTCAAGGTTCCTAGCCTTGGTGACCTGACCTGGAATGCCCCTTAAGTGAAAAGTATAATTGGAGAGTTTGGTATGGGGTCTAAGTTGGTCAGGTTTGAGGCAGGTTTCAGTAACTGCAATAATGCGGGGTTCAAAGGTAAGTTGATAAGAGTCTTTCAAGTGTTGCAAAATTTTTATAATTGTTTAAACATCTGATGTTGACCTTAATGGCTGTGAAGTTACAATGGGAACTAGCATCACGTACCAATGTTTTTTTGACTAGATTAGTTGTCACATATTGCGTGTTTAAATTAATAGTAATTGGGTCATCTTCTTCGGAGATGTTATCTGGATCAATGTCAATTTTTCCTGTTTTGTCACTATTTATAATGTTGTTAAACAATAAATTTAAATCATGGGCACTGTGAGTTTTGTCATGTTTGCCCTAGCAAGGGACAAATGGGCTGAATATGTCAGCAAATTCAACTTCAGGGCAAGAAGCAAAAGGAAATGGGAAATCACAGTTGCTAGATCTCCAGTCAGTAGTTGTTGAAGAATTAGTTTCAGGGTTATTTTAGTCTTTTCTGCCAGGGCATTTGATGTGCTTAAATTGTAAGCATTGTGAGCAATTTAGTAGTTTTTGATTTTTTCTAATTATTTTACCGCGGTCAAGACATGTGTTTGAAATTTGCTTTGGCATAAGTGAAATCAAATAAAAAGTAATACTAAGTGAAATACAAGAGCGAAAATATAAATAAATAAAAACAGCGACAAAGTAATGAGCAAATGTAGACTTAAGAATGCAACAAGTAGAAGTCGACAAGTAGAGAAGCTATGCATAGGCAGGAGTAAGGCTTGATGTTTCTGTTAAAGGTTCACATTAATAAGTTTAAGAGAAAAATAACAGCTTGTTATTTTATTGTATTACATTAATCAAACAGTACACACCATAATAGATCAAAAGCAATAGAGGCTATTTGCGGATACTGCGCCTTATAGACCAATACGATTTACACTATACCAGATACCGAAATTACATAATCATCAATAACTTAGGGATGCAGCAATCTATTAATATCTGCAAAATCACTAATGACTTGCCTTTTGTTTTTGAACAAACAATATACATTACCATAAAAACTATAGATTACCATACCATAAAAAGTCCAGACGTTCCGAAACCCAAAAACATTTCTGGCCTTCTCCACTAATGCCAACCATCGTTTTGTTAAAGACTCTGTGATGGACAACTTTTCCACTTTTTCTCCTTCAGATTTTAGATTTTTCTTGGAGCTGTAGATGGAGTCCTGCACGGATCGCCTCACAAACTTGATGATAATAGGAGATGTGTCTTTTTCCTAGAAGGAAGAATATGGCAAGTACGTATCAATGTCAAAGATCGTGATCCGGTAACTTAGTCCTAGCGTAGAGTTCTTATTCACTACGTAAGTTTCAAACTCAGCGTAAGTACTCTCCTTTTTTGGAATGTTTCGACGTCCATGTAGGATTAGACAGTTGTGCGGACTGTAATGTTTCAGGTCATTGATGGTTTTTTCGTTCTCTTTAGCTAGTCAAGCAATCTTCTCCATGGTGGTTTCTAGTTGATTAATTGTTTCTTCCATCTTCTGAAGATGCTGACCCTGAATTTCGAGATTCGCACTGCCTGCAGTTGTTTCGTTGTTATCTGAAACAAATGAGATTTTATCAGCAGTACTAGTGGCCTTGGCATCCAAATACTGCTTTGCATGCCTTTTTTGAGTAGCCTTGAATTCTAGGATCTCACCCATGACCTTCTCAAGGCTATACTTACCACTACCAGCAAAAGTTCCAGCCATTTTCTTTGTGAGCTTAAATAATCCGCAATTTACTTCAGTATTTAAGCAAAATCAGAAATGAGATAGTTAGCATAGGTTTGTAGCCTACTGTTAATACTTATAGCTAGTTCTACCAATCAACTTATTTCACCCTTAATCAGACATCTGAAACTTATTCAAATAGACATAGAATGTTTACAGTATATGTCATGTAGGTACAAGTTGATGTGTAATATGTCCAAAAATGGTCACTGTTTGTATTTGAAAAAGTACTGCATGCTAAATCAGTGGAGATGTTAAGGTTAGGGCAATAATATTAGTTCAGCGTTCCACGTCTTGACCCAGTCATTGTATAGATGTTAAATTTCAAACACGACATGTTAAATTTCAAACACGACAACCTGCTGCAGGTTCGATTCCTGCAGGAAGACAAGTTTTTCGCATTGCTTGCTTTTAAGAAGTCGCTGTTCTGGTGACTCTTCCTTAGGCTTCCGCGTTGGTAGCCTTTAGGCCAGATAGCACGCAAAACGATTAATTATAAAAGCTCTGGCCAGCAAACGTCAAAACGTCACAACTAAATTATTATTAGCTTAATTTTTACTGAGATTGCTTGGCTACTTGTACACTGTGTACTGTATGCTATTTTTTTCCTGGTCAAATTTGTACTACGGACAAGATCAATAGACTGATCAGTGCGCAAAGAAACGGCATAAAGCCGTTGCCTAACTATTGAGTACCCGACGTCGAGTTTGAAGTAGAACTACTAGAATGGCTGGGTTAAAAGGAATAAATTCAACACCACTCTAGTATAATAACGATTACTCTGATTTTAGAAACACCGCTGATGCTGCCTACATCCTTTCTTAATTGTTCAAAATTATGGTATTGATAAGGGTTTTTGCCTTGTAGTCAATTGTTAGCTTTTTTTGCATGTAAAATGTTTCATACAACTTTATACATTTATGTCTAAGCTTACATGTAAACGATCGTAACAGCAAACAGTAACCCGCCTTGGTCTTTGTTTAACCTTTGGTGTGTTGGCTGCATTAAGTCGATATACTGGATTAGTCATTTTAGATCTCTGGTCCTTCGCCAATATAAACAAACCGCAACGTTTTTGGTCAAAAACTGTTGTCTTTATCTTGGTTTGAAGCTTGACCGAGCGTCAGTAAATTGGATGTGTTGCAAAAACTCTTTTTTGCATTATTTTACCGAATGCAGGGGTCAGGCCAAATGATCTGACACATTTGTAGGTTAAATAAAAAGCAAATAAAACAGAAACAAAAAAGTCCTTTTATTTTCCAAAACTACACGTAATGCAGTTTTTTCATTAAATGCCATTTTGCTTTGCTTCTTTGTTAAGCCATTGTTTTTCGTTTCTTTTGCTGTCATGAATTGGACTTTTTTCGTTTGCTCCCATAAATTGCCCGGTGAGCATCGCGCTTTCATTGTGGAAACGTTTATTAAAACAAACGAATCTGTAACTGCAACACAACCAGCGTTCCGTTTGCACTTCTATCTTGGTAGACATGATCCTGTACCAGCTCGAAACATGATCTTGTTATGGGTTACCAACTTCAAAGCTACTGGATCTGCAATGAAACGAAAATCAACCGGCCGACCTCGCATCACCAGAACTTCACAAAATGTGGCAGACTTTTTGTGAACGCCTTCGACAATGCGTGGATAGTAATGATCACATTTGACGGATATAATTTTCAAAACGTAATGAAACAGAGTGGCATTTTGTGTGCTTTTTAAAAATAAAAACACTTTTGTTTTTTTACTTCATTTGCATTGTATTAAACCTACAGATGTGTCAGATCATTTTGCCTAAGCCTCTAGAAATACTGCAAAACCTAAAGCTTAAGACCCCTAGCTAGTTCTATTTAAGTAGCAGCGCAATTTATTTAGTGTTACATACGCATCTGCGATTACATATATTGCATTTGGCAAAAAAATAATGCTCCCCCAAGTTTTTCGCTTGTCCCCCGAAATTTCGGTCCTGCTACGTGCCTATATTATGTAATGTTGTTGTTTCATCATTTTAATGTTTTTGGGTATAATAGTAAAAGTATTGTGATGTTCGTATGTTTTTACTGTTACCTAGCTTCTGTTATTTTTTCTCAATTTTCGGCAGTGCAAAAGCAGCACTTCCGAAAATTGTGCTGAAGCCTTCCGGTTTGGGAGGTGAAACGTCAAATCAATAAAAATAAACTTATTGGTAGTACGAAGTGGTTATAATTAACTATCCCGCTGAGCTAAACGCGTCCATTATTTTTATTATACTTTTTGTTACAGTTTGAACGAAGAAGAGTTATGGATTCTGATTCAGACTGAAATTATTCATTTTCTCAGCTGGTATTGTCTGTAGTTCTGAGTCTTCAAATTTAAGAGAATGGCATTGCGCATGTGTGTTTCGTGTAGTTTCTATTTCACTTTTGTGATATAGTGCATCATTTCTTTGTCATTGTTCCTTTTGTGCTTTTTTTCGAATGAAGGCTTATTTTGATAAAGCGTTTACAAAAATTGCGGATGCTAGAAATTCCACGAAATTATAACGAGTCTTGTTCTTCATTAAAGATCAAATGCAAAATACAGGAACTGCAAATTGAACAATTTTGAGGTGGTGCAGAATTTGAAAATGACTTTCAATAAAGTCGATTTCATTTTGCTTTCGCAATAAGCTTTTCGGACAGAACTCTTCAGTTGCGATCTCTGTCTGGTTTGGTATGTGGTGAGCAGGATCTTTTAAAGATCTTTTAAAGGTCTTTAAAAGATCCTGCTCACCACATACCAAACCAGACAGAGATCGCAACTGAAGAGTTCTGTCCGAAAAGCTTATTGCGAAAGCAAAATGAAATCGACTTTATTGAAAGTCATTTTCAAGAACTGCAAATTGCGACAAATTTTCGCTGAGGCGGTAAAAGTACCGCTTCCAGCCTTTCGCTAGCGTCATTTATTTAGAATTTTGAAACTTGAGTATGTTGCAATTTTTTGTAAAAGCACGACGGAAAGTTGTGATTTGATAGACCAGCATTTGCGAAGAAACCTTTTTAAACCCTTGTGGTTCACGTAGATTCGTGGCCAGCTTCCACCCCCAGCAATTCAAAGTGGAATCATGCAGCCTACCAACTTATTTTTTAATCTAATGGTTTTTAAAATTTGTTATTTTAGTTCTAAAAGTGTACATTTTAAAAAAATTAGGGACCTCGCTCATTTTTTCAAAAATTTAGATGCTAATACACAGCATTCACTAACGTAAATAAGGTTTCCAGTTCTAGCATTTTAATTTTTCTTGTCGTGATAATATTCTTCTGAAAGCAAACAGGAAAGAACATCACAACGTCTCTCGAACTAATTATAGATATTGTGTGACTTTTAAACAAGAACTTAAAGTGTATGTCTTATTGAAACAATGCGCACGTGCGTCGAGATTTCCAATGTTTACTTGGCCATTTTACAACTAATACTGCAGGGGTTAAATCAATTTTTGAGCACATTTAGTTTATATGTGGACTTTACAAGAGCACGTGCAGTAATATTGTGCACTAGGCTGATGATGTGCGCGTGCACCAATGATGTGCACGTCATAAGTGGTCATTAGCACTTGGGACTTGCACGTTTTTAAAGTACAGATTGCCTAAGCACAAGTCAGAAGTGTAATGAAGTGCTGGTAATCTGCCAAGGAGAAATAAACAAGCTGGTAGTTAACAAGAAAACTCTGCTGGTAGGCTTCAAAATAAGCACTTGTGCTGTTAATTGCTGTTTACTTGTGAAACGTCCACGTTTGAATTTGGGAGTGCACATATGCACTTTTTAAATGCACGTGTGACATGTGCACTTGAGAAGTGCACCATGGGTGGTACTAAAGATAGTGTGCTTTACTGTAAGTGTGCTTACTGCATTAAAGAAGTGTGCTTTACTGTACATGTGCACTTTTCAGGCACCTGAAAAGTGCACTGCCCCGAAAGTTTGGCTTAAAAACCGGTCTCGATCAAAAACGGCCTAATTACGACAAAAAATATCTCATATGGTTATACAAGGTGTTCATTAAGTCTCTTTACAATTAAAAAAAATTACTACAACGTCAAATGATGAGATAACGCCGTGAGAGTTGTTTTATGTTAATCAGTATTTCATAAAGTTTTTCTTGACACTAATATTTATTGTTTGAGATAAAATTTCAACGTGTTTAATGATTCAGTTTAATGAACCCCCATGAAATGACTACTCCTAAAGAAAAACCCCATCAAAATAACCTGTTGAACCAGCTTGTGATGCGAACTACAACAGCGACGAGAAGTCGCGTGATTAGCATCAGAAGCTGGTTGAACAGAATTAGCATCACAACCTTGTTCTTTTTAACCAGCTTGTGATGCTGATCAAGCAACTTCACCTTGCTGTTGGCGTTTGCATCACAAGCTGGTAAACTGAAAAAAAAGGCTTCGATTTTTAGTGAGGTGACAGCCGTCACGTCTCCGTCTCCACAAATTTCTTGTTCCATAAACGAATTGAAGGCTGTGATGGTGGGTCTCTTTCATACTTAGTTCTATAGTCTCGATGGGTTTAAACACCTGATTTTCTCAATAAACCAGGATACACATTGCATTTTTTCTTGAGGAGTAGTCAGTTCAAATTTTGAGGGGGTTCATGTATTTCAATCATTACACCTGTAGAAATTTTATCTGATACACACAAAAATTTTATCGAAAACAATAAATTTTAGTGTCAATGAAAACTTTATGCAATACTGATTAACATAAAACAACCTTCATTGTGTTATCTCATCATTTGGCGTAGTAGTAATTTATTTAAATTGTAAAGAGACTTTATGGATACCCTGAATGTCTCAAGATACACCCTTTTCATTCTTACCAGTTGACCCACTTTTGGCCGCAATAAAGTTTTCTTTTCTGTTGTTTTTTGTCCTTGTTTTTCCAAATCTTATAAGCTTTTTTTAAACCGCAAAACACTGAAATCTATTTTTTGTGTGAAGTCTTTGAGGTACCAACGCAGTTTTGTCTCCTGAAATTTTTTTGCCACATCCCCCTAAAATGGGGCCCAAAAAAATCAACTTTTAAACGGTTTAAACTAGAGTGTTTTTTTTTGCTCATGCTCTCATTTGATATAAAGGAGATATAATTCGGGGGTGCCACTTTCTGGGAAACCTCCAATTGGATCCCCCAAAATCAATTTTTTTCTCTCAGTTGATAATCAGGAGAAAATTTTTTCGCATTTTTTACAAACAACTTATGTGGTAGCATCATTATGAAAAACATGGAACGAAATTGCATAATAATTAACTTAGTTCCTTGCTGCTGAAATTATAGCATAGGCGTAACTAGGAATTCGGATGGGGATTGGGGATAGAGGACCCAAAAATCTAGTGTTTATTCACAAGCAAAGCCACAATCATGTTTATGCTGCTGCATGGTACTAATTTTTTTAGATGTTCAGCCACAAATTTGCAATAAAGGCTGTTACTATAGGGTCTGGGGTGGATCCAATCGCTCAGAGGTCCTATTATGCAACTTTCGTAAGAATTAGGACATCATAAGTTTAGTTTGCTTAAAAGCTTACAACGTGGTAATCCTTGCGAGGTGTTGCGTAGTAACTTTCCCGGATAATAACTTACCAGTAGGGTGGCCCTTATTTAAGGGTAAAAATAAAACTTGTATTGTTTTTGCTCTCCGGTTACGAATTGGATCCGTTTTACCAAAAAACAATCCTGATGAAGTTTAGTGCATTTTGATTATTGTTTAGGGGTGGTATAGAGGGGTAATTTTTCGCAAAAGTTTTAAAATTTTTAATGAATTCCAAAATTTGCTTATATGCTATCAACTGGCATGGATAGTGGTGTAAAGGTATACAGTAAAATGAGCAATGAGTGCTAAATATACAATAATTTTACATTTAGGTTCGTGTTACAATTGTTTTAATTTGCTTTCATGAGCAGCTTATGGGGTAAAATCTGCTGTAATTCAGAAGAATGCGTAACTCTTTAAGTTTTTGACAATCGATTTTGCAGATCAAAACCATTCATAATTGACCAGAATCTAGGATCTTGATCGAGAAAATTGGAATCAAGTCGAAGTATTTCAAAAATTTCTTTGTCTTGCGAGTCAAGAAATCTTGAAGATGTTTTTACCTTTTGGAAAACCAAGTGGATGTTGTGGCCTTTTCAGGATTTTTTTTTTATGATCTTCAAAGCTTGGTAATCATGTGCTGCTTTGTTTCAAACAAAACAGCATTAAAAAGCTAAAAGCAACTAGCTCTTCAGACAAAGAATGCAGATGTTGGGATGTGGTATAGGAAACTGCTTTGCTGGAAAGTTGAAGAAGGGATTTTACCATAGGTGGGCACAAGTCCGTTAATCCGTTTATAACGAAGCTAACTTTTTCATTAACTCGTTAATCCGTTAAAAAGTTTTTTTATGTTAACAGACTAAATTAAGTTCTGTTAACTTCCGTTAACGTTTTTATCGTTAATATCTTGCACCATTCATTCATAGCACTGGTACAAACCAGTTTGCAATGGGAACACTTGTTGCGTATTAGCACGAGTTTTATAGAAGAAAGCGAAGAAGGGAGCTCTTTTTTGTGTCAAATAATGAGCCGCAGCCTCACAGGTCTATTAATTATCGCTGTTCACAATTTCCAAAGATTTTCCGATTGCAGCTTCTTTGGTGTATTTGAACGTATTTTATCTTGAAATTAGATTAGACTGTAAAATGTAACTTCCAAAACATAAAAAGTAAAAAAGACAAGCCAGCAATAAATATTTCCTTACAAATAAGTCAACAGCGTGAATACATGTCCTAGAAGCGAGTGAATAAAAAGAAATGTAAATTACACGCAAAATGTTAACGGACTTTATTAACTTCCGTTTATCAAAGCTGAAAATAACGGATTAACGTTAACGGAGGTGTGAAGTTTGTTAACGGACTAGTGGTCAACGAAGCTAACGTTTTGCATTAACTTGCCCATCTATGGATTTTACTAAGGTTAAATTACAACGAGATGCTTCAAATGCGTGAGGAGCAGTAAACCAAGCTTCAATACAGACTTGTATTGCAAAAACACACAGCTCTTTTATACCTTCTTCCTCTTGAGTGATGACTAATGAGACTCGATTGCTTTCGAAACATACATATTTTTGAAGCATGAAGAAGATTGCTCATCCAGCATGAGTGGTACACAGGCCCATGCACAAAACTTTGCACCGCGAAGTGGAATTCCTCCTACAAACGAAATTGTAAGCTCCAAACGTTTGTAGGTAATCATTTTGTTGTTGTTGTTTTTTTTTAAGTGGTTAGTGGCAAGCTGCATCCAGGGCCTGCAAGAGCAGGGTTCAGGGGGGGCCCAGAAGAGTTCAGGTTTCCGCATTAAGTTTTGGTATTGCACCATAACACCGTAATCAAACTTGTCTATAGTAAAAACATCAGTCAGCCTATTCAGTACTGGTAATTGGTCGCTATTTTTGCTGCACAGCCTTTAAAGCATCCAATAGTGGCCGATTTGATTAAAAAAAGAGAAAAATCTATCAAAAGCCATACACTTGGACCGAAATTAACGTTTTGTTACATTTCTGTGACTTGAAAGCCCTAATTCTTCGGTAGGCCTATAACAATGTACGAGGGCCCTAGGCGCGGCGCCAGCGGGGGGGCAGAGTTTAAATTTGTGATTTCGGCCAGAAAAAGCCTTCGGATTTCGGTGAAGATCTTTTTTTTTTTGAGATCACCTGATTTTCACTGAAACTTCGCCTCAATCCAATTCAGGAATAATAAAAATTTGGGTCAAGTTCAACGCTGGTTTTCAGCTTTGCCCCCCTGATTTTAATTTTGCCCCCCCCCCCCCCCCGACCTCGCGAAGCTAGCGATGCCCCTGGAGGGCCCACATTTCCAGAGATCTAAAAGCATTTCAACCTCACAGAGCGGAGTCAAAGTTGACATACTCTACTACTATCATTAAGTAACTCACTCTATGAGTTTAATAGGGTTTGTGAAGTCTATGATTGCGGATGACTTCTTAAAACTTTTGCCAGTAAAATATTTGGATTTACAGCATTAAAGTCATTATATTGTATAATGTTGCGTCAATGTCATCATCCCCCACTTCACATACTTTCTTTCATGTATATCACGTTTTCTGCTTGTCAATTTAAAGCAAATTTAATGCTGGGATGTTGATCGAATGCCGTATTTTACCCTCGAGAAACATAAAAAGTGCTAAAGCTTCCGTGGCTCCCTCCCGGACCTCGCTGGGGGAACTCACAGCGCTCCCCCAAACCCCCTAGCTTTATTTAAACCAATTTTATATCTAGTTGTGTTTTTCATAGGTCCTAACTGTAGTACTCGCTCACTCTTGTTATCGTGTCTAGCACATCAGATCTAGCTGTTACATAGTCTATTCGAAGAATGAATAAAAAATAAAAGCCTGCACGTAAATATAAAGCAAGAGAAAAAGGCAATTCGTTAACGGGTACAGTTATTAGTATATACAACGACACTACATTCCCTCCTTTTCTTAAACAATTACTTGCACTAGCAATTAACACATTAGCGTTCATAAAGCATAAGTAAAATTTCACCCATAATCAGCAAATTGTTTAGGCACTTGCGTTTTACGCTTTTCTTGAACCTTGGGTAAAACATCATTTGACTTACGAGCAAAATCACTTTGATTTGCAATGTTGTCATTACTTTCTACATAATGAAAGTTTTTTACATGCGTGATATTTCGTTTAAAACGATCCTTTTCATTTTCAATCACTACACTTTTACCATTTCTCGAAATTACAACAAAAGGATCTTTTGCAAAAGTTGTTGACCCTTTATCATTTTTCACTTGTTTCAAAAGCTCTTAATTGTAAAATAACAATCAATGCCCTTAGCTGATTTACGTTATTTTAATGATCTTATTCAAATAGAATAGAATGCAGGTTAGTTGTCCATTTAACTTACTAGCGAAAAGCACAATATCTTAAACACTAAAACAGCACTGTCAACTCCAAGTTCATACGAAACGTGTCTTAGCCATTAAGCGTGCACTAGGTAAAGCCATTCATGCACGCATCATTAAGCACGTGATACAAAGGAATGTTACATCACAACGTATCATCATATAGCATCTCCCTTTCTTAGGTTTACAAATTTAGTCTATCAGGGGGCCGGCGTGTTCTTGCACTTCTACGCAATGGAGCATTTACAATAGAAGCATCTTGGTCATTCACAACAGGAACAATATCGCAAACATTATTACTAGGCCTAAACACTTCAGGTTCTGGTGTGGTGACATTAGGGGAAACTTCTACTTCAGAGTGATGAATAGTGAAGTTTGTAGGTGGCAAGTTGACAGGCTCGGGAGGAGCAACGACACCAACATGGGATTCCTGTGCTTCCTGAATCGGTCGTCTAAAAGGACGGAGATATCTCCTGTTCCTCTCAAGCACCATACCACTAGGCAAACGCACTAAATATCGACGATTTTCACAACACTCTTTAATAACACCACAACGATCAAATCGTTTAGATTTAGTATTCTGTATCACCACTTCATCCCCCACAGCAAAGGACGGCAACTCCTTGGACGTGGGAGTGTCGTAATACTTTGAACCTTGGTCTTAAACATGGTACGGTCATAACTCCCAACTTCGTCATACCAACGACGCTCAAAATTTTTTCGATGAGCAGGCAATTGGTCCTGTACCGGATGACCATACAACAAAATGGCAGGACTTAAGCCAGTGGCTTTGTGGGGGGTGTTGCGGATTTGCAATAGACCCTTGGTCCAAGCATTTTGATCAATAACATGACCGCTCATGCATTTTCGAGCTAAACTTTTAGCGTTTTTAACGGCTAATTCCGCGTATGCATTTGATTGTGGGTACTCGGGACTGCTGGGCACCCATTTGATTGACCAGTAATCATAAAATGATTTCATTTCAACTGAACCAAATGGAGGACCTTGGTCGCTCCATATCTGGTCTGGTACCGCAGTGTCAACAAACACTTCACGTAAAAATTCTTGAAGAAATTTAGAATCAGCGTTCACAGCTTTACCGGTGGTGAACCACCCGGTATACCAATCAGTGTAGCAAATGAATTTGAGTCCATTAATATCAAACCAGTCACATGACACAATTTCAAAAGCTGTGGTTGGAATCGGCAAGTGTTTCATGGGTTCTTTGGGATTTGAGGGTCTATCGTTTTGACAACCCATTTGACAACTTTGACATTCTTGGGCGATATGGCGATCAATCGATGGCCAGTATACAATCAGTCTTGCTCTTGCCTGAGTGCCTTCGATTCCTCTGTGAGAAGAGTGCAGGTCTTCCAAAACTTGCTTTCGTAGAGCTCTCGGGATGAATAGTCTAGTCCCAAATAAAATAAAACCATCGTCGCTTACGGACAGTTCATGGCGAACTTGTAAAAATGCATGTAGCAAATCACTAAGCTTGTTCTTTGAAACCGGAAATCCCGACAGAATTTGTTGTTTGAGTAGCTGATATTCAATGTCAGCGTCAGCAACTTCTTTCACCTTTTCTAGTCTGAATGAACATTGGGCCTCTTGAGCACACGCATTAATCAAAGATGAGATTTGACGTGAGATTTCGCCGTAATCTTGCTCGTCAGTCTTGTCTGGCTTAACTGCTGGATTGCGACTCAAAGCATCAGCAATTTTATTTTCCACGCCTGGGATCCACTCCATCTGGAAATCATAATCCATCAGTTTCATTAAGCATTTTAAAATTCGGCTATTTACCATCTCATCTAGCCGTTTCTTGTTCCAAATATTGATTAGTGGCTGGTGATCTGTGTAACACACAAATCGATTTCCTAGTAAAAAAGTGCGACACTTTCTTGTAGCCCAAGCCACGCACTGAAGTTCCAGTTCTATAGGATGATAGCGCGTTTCAGCGTCCAGTAAAGAGCTCGAGGCAACTTGAATTGGTCTCCATGTACCATTACTTTGCATTTGTTGCAAAACACATCCCAGCCCGTGTATGTTTGAAGCGTCCGTAAATAACCTCAAAGGTCTACCTTGGCAGTAAAAGGCAAGTGTCTTGTCTGAGCTCATGATCTCCTTGGCATTTTCAAATGCTTTTTTTCGTTCATCATCCAAAAAGAAGACAGCATCTTTCTTCAAAAGTGGTCGGAGAGGAGATAGAGCTTTAGACAAATGTTCATTGAACGGTGCTAATTGGTTAGCCATTCCATAAAACGTTCGCATTTCTGTCAAATTGGTAGGAAACGGAAATTTTTCAATTGCTTCATACACTTTTGGCTGCATTTTATATCCTTTCTTGGACAAGATTGCACCAGCAAATTCAATTTCTGGCTGAGCAAACACAAACTTTTCCTCAGACAAGTGAATGCCTTTCTCCCTACATCGTTGCAAAAAGGCTCGAACGTGTCGAACATGCGCGTCAAGAGTTTGAGAGTAGATACAATTATCATCTACTACTTTGACCACGTTAGAGAGATTTTCAAGGCTCTCGTTCATTTGTCGCTCATAATGTTCAGATATGCTGCAAATGTTAAACGGCGCTCTTTCATATCTATACCTCCCAAAAGGAGTAATAAAAGTCGTCAAGTCTTTGCTCTCTTCATCTAATGGAATTTGATGATATCCTTTCACAGCGTCAAATTTGGAAAAAATTTCGGCTTCGTCTCTTTCAATGTTTTGACAAGCTTCCAACACTGACTTAGTGGGATACAGTTCTCGAGCGACCGATCGATTCAGTTGCCGAAAGTCAACACACAGGCGAACTTTCTCCGAGTTTTTCTTGTTGGTTACAACAATGGGACTGCACCAACTCGTAGGCTTAGAGACGGGTGCAATTATGCCATTTTCCACTAACTCGTCAAGTTCGGCCTTTAATTTCGCTTTGTAAGCCATAGGAATGTGCCTAGCATAACTGACCTTGCAAGGTTTAGCATTAGATTCAAGTTCAATTTTGAACTTCTCACCAGGCATCGGTGTAGATCGTGCTTGAAAGACATCTTTAAATTCATGAATTAAAGACTCTTTTGTGACTCCAGCTGTACTTTGGATAGGCTTTGTTCCACCGATGTTCATTACCACTTTACCTTGATCATATGGCAGTAGGATACGACTTTCTTTTTGAGTAGGGATTACTTCTTTAGGCAACGCTTCCGGATATTTGTTGATGACCACAATTCCTAAGCTCTGCAAAGTTTTCTTAGACAAGATCATCTTGTCAAGTTCTCTGAATACCACTAGCTTGGTATTGACAGATTTTGGACCAAACTGAATATCAACTGGGTAGTATCCAAGTGCAGTCAACTTTCGCCCATCAGCAACACTAGTATTTTGCATCTCCCAATCAGAAGTACACAAAGATTTAGTAGTTCTTCCAAGCGATGCCAGTTGATTTATGCCTAAGCAGTCCCAATCTGACCCTGTATCAATCATGGCTCTGTGGCAAAAAACCTGATCTTGATCTTGTATCTGAACTTCGACAGTATCAGTCTCAGTGGCAATACTATTTAAAACTGCATCCGAATGCTTCTTTTCCACTGCTTCCCTTTTAGCCATAGTTTTACCTCTGCAGACTCGAGTCCCAGAGAAATGCCCCTTTTTGCCACAATCATGGCAAGTTTTGCCTTTAGCCGGGCAAGTTTTTAAATGCTGGGGCTTCCAAGCCA
This sequence comes from Trididemnum nubilum, assembly GCA_963965965.1. NCBI lineage: Eukaryota > Metazoa > Chordata > Ascidiacea > Aplousobranchia > Didemnidae > Trididemnum > Trididemnum nubilum. The sequence goes on from OZ014476.1 coordinate 24,575,359, forward strand.
GACCACAATAAAAACAAAGTGACTTACGGTCCGCATCTTTTGACGAAAATTGATCTTTCTTTTTCAGATTTCGCTTCTGAACAGCTTGAACGTTTCGGTTGGAAAAATCTCTTTCCGTGTCTCTAACAGCTTCAGCAGCTTCTATGATCTCTACTGCTTTCGCTAGTTTCAGATCTTTTTCTTCAAACAGCTTTTGCCTTGCAGCTGGGTTGTTAGTGCCAAATACAATCCTGTTGAGGATTCTTTCATCACGCGCCGTTTGGTGACAGTCATCGCAGAAGCGTTTGTGAAACTCACATTTATTGGCTGCGGCAACTACATCAGTGTAGTACTTTCTAAACGACTGACCTTTTTTTTGGACACATAGTTCAAAATTTTTACGATGAATCCAAACGTTGGTCACACATCCAGCCATGTCACCAATTTTATTCAGAAATTTAGCTTCTGTTGGTCATCGGCGGGCAATTGGTCGTGGATTGACCTAATTTTGTCATAGGTCTAGGCAGTTACAGATGCCTCAATCGCAGCTAAGTTATTGTCCCAACTAACAGTGTCCTCATTCAGGTTGGCGTTATTAGCAAAATTTGAAAATTGTCTCTTCCAATTTTCAAAATCTTTATCTGCATGCTGGGCAAGATCGAGTTTATTTTTAACAAAAGTGTTCAATAAAGTCCACTTTATTTCTCTTTGCGTCGCCCCAGCCAACGCCACTCGAGCTGCTCTTCTCTGTTCCTCATTTTCAATTGTCGCTAAGTAAGTTTCTAAAGCTGCGCTCATTTCTAGAGCTTTTCTCTATGCAGTCAAAATGGCTACAGCGCTTAGCTTCAAATAGCCAAATTTTTTTAATCCTGCTTGCAGCGCCATGTAAAATAACAATCAATGCCCTTAGCTGATTTACGTTATTTTAATGATCTTAATCAAATAGAATAGAATGCAGGTTAGTTGTCCATTCAACTTACTAGCAAAAAGCACAATATCTTAAACACTAAAACAGCACTGTCAACTCCAAGTTCATACGAAACGTGTCTTAGCCATTAAGCGTGCACTAGGTAAAGCCATTCATGCACGCATCATTAAGCACGTGATACAAAGGAATGTTACATCACAACGTATCATCATATAGCATTAATCACCAACACAAATATCACAATAAGTGGCACTACGTTTTTCGTCACCGTATCTCCTCCCCTTATCCTTCATAACAGTATCACGATCTCGAACACTTCCGTCATTTACAGCATTAAAATTGGAATTAAGTTCAGGCAGTTTAGTACGAATTTTTCGATTGAACAACAACTCTGCTGGACTAACACTAGTTGTGGAATGTGGTGTTGAACGGTACATCAGCAAATAGGCGTTCAGCTCGTCTCTCCAGTTTTTATTCTCTGCACGAGCAATTTGAATACGTTTCATTAAACCACGATTTTGGATCTCAATTTCCCCATTAGCTTGAAGCCATAAAAGTGTAACACGTTTATCCCTGATACCATGAGCAGACAGAAAAGATTTAAATTCGTCACTAATTAGCTGAGGTACATTGTCACTCGTAACACTTAAAGGCAATCCATGTGTAATAAACAAAGGAGTCAAACTAGCAATAATTTTCTGTGACGTAATAGTCTTCATAACATCAATTTCAAAATAACGACTGTAGTAACCAATGACAACAAAAACATAATCACCAGATGGAGCTATGGGACCAAGAATATCCATAGCTAAGTCTTGCCAGGGACCTTTCGGCATATCAGTGCGTTGCATAGGTTCAGGTTTACACGGATTTGAAACTAACTGACATCATAGGCGTAGCCAGGATTTTTGATTGGGGGGGGCCCAAACCACAAATCACACGCAATGACGTCATTAGAAACTTTCGAAAAAGTAATTTTTTGTGGGGCAAAGATATCGTAGTATGGAAGATCTGAAGCCGTAGCCTGATGGCACTTTGCCAGGATCACGGAGAGGGCGAAAAGTGTAAAAGTATAACTTGGAAGACGTATTGAGTAAGCTAGTGTACTCAAACGTATCAGAGACGGGGTCTGGGGGCAGAGCTCCCAGCCGCCGATGACTATGGGGGTCTGGAGGCAAAGCCCCCAGCCGCTGGGCGATTTTTGTAAGTTTTTGGAAAAAAAAAAGCTATTTAAATCCCATTGGATCACATTTCGCACGAGTTCAGAGCCATTTGAAAGAACTAGATTTTTAACATTTCAAAGCCAATCGAAAAAATTTAGTTGTTCAATCCTCCTTTTGCAATTAAATCCCAAAACACGCTTAGAATCTTGCATTATGGTGTAAAATTTTAATTGTAAGTGATTTGGTCTATAGGGGGAAGTAACGAACATTGCCTCCTGCAATACTTTAGCAGTAAATAATTAAGTTTATAATAACGTTAAACGAGGGCCTGGGGTGGCAACTTTTAGGTCAAAACTCTTAGATTTCTCACAGGTTTTGCACATAAATTGTTAAAAATTTGCATTAAGGGACCCCCTGGCCCGGAAATCTTGGTCGTCAGTCAAGGGCCCTTGGGCTCCCTGGTTGCCAGTTAGAGGCCCCGTAGCCCCTTGCTTGTCGGTTAGGAGCCCAAGCCCCCTGGTTGTTAATTAGGGGCCCTGGGGGTCCCGGACCCCCTGGTTGTCGGTTAAGGATTCCAGGGCCCCCTGGTTGTTAGTTGGGGGCCCCGGGACTCACTTGTTGTCATTAGTATTATTGTTAATTACTGTTATGTGCGTAATTACTGAAAAAAAACTGCAACTAAACATCGCCAGGCTATGTTGTCATAACTTTTTGTCGTTAGTGGTATTTTGATTGGGGGGGGGCCTGGGCCCCCCCCCCCCTGGCTACGCCTATGACTGACATCCATAGCAAGATTTGCAAAAACGTTCAGTATCTTGGTCTATACTTGGCCACCATACTTTAGAGCGTAAACGACGTTTTATAACAACAATACCGGGATGTCCTTCATGAGCAAGGGCAAGAACTTGATTACGTAATGTGTGTGGTATCACAATTCTGGTACCACGTAAAATTATACAGCCAATAGAAGTTAGCTCATGGCGTATTGGTAAATACTGTTTACACAACAAATCAGACCAATTTGCGTTCGAAATACACTGACGTAAATTAACAGTTCATTGTCCAAATCTGATGCACGTTCGATTTCACGAGCAGTTAAAGACACAGGAGTAGCAGAGGTGGAGTCGAGGACACAAGGCTCGAGGCCAAGGCCAAGGACACAAAAAAAATCCAAGGCCAAGGACAGCCTTTCCGAGGACAGACACTCTCGAGGCCAAGGACAGGAATGCTCAAGGCCAAGGACACAAAGCGCAAGTGCTCTCCAAAAAAAAAAAAAAAAAAAGGTCTTCACAAAAATTTTTCAAGCGATCTCCACGAAAAAACGCTTTCCAAAAATTTTTCAACCGCTCCACAAAATTTTAACTTTCCAAAAAATAGTGCTGTCCTCGAGCCGAGGACAGGCCAATTTTCGAGGACTTGAGGCCTCGAGGCCAAGGACTTGACCTTCGAGGCCAAGGCCAAGGACTTCAAAATCTGTCCTCGAGGACGTCCTCGAGGCCAAGGACGTCCTCGAGGACTCCACCTCTGAGGAGTAGCTATTTGCGCAACATGCATAATATAATCGTGCAATTCATTGGTTACAGCATTTTCACACTTCTGCGGCTCTAGTAAACGAGACAACGAATCAGCAATGTTTTTGTGACCTGGGACATGAGTAACACGGTATCGATATGGTTGCAGTCTTAAAACCTAACGTTCAATTCTCGCACTAGGTTTAGAACGAAAAAATAAATTCAAGCGGTTTGCAGTCAGATACAAGTTCAAAATCAGCTCCATACAAATAAACATAAAATCCTTCACACGCCCAAACTAGCGCTAAAGCTTCTTTTTCAGTTTGCGAATAACGGCGTTCAACTTGAGACAATGTTCGACTAGCATAGCAAATAACACGTTTTTCACCATTTTGCACTTGTAAAAGAATTCCAGCAAGTCCGTGAGGGCTTGCGTCAGCAATTACTTGCGTTTTAGCATTTTTGTCATAATATCCAAGCACATCAGCATTACACAAACGCTTCTTTAATTCCGTAAAAGCATTTTTCTGGTCTGGTCCCCTTTGAAATGGAGTACCTTTCCGAGTCTATTTTCTAAGAAGCTTTGAGACTGTTGCCAAATCAGGCAGAAAACGTGCGTGAAAATTTAATAATTCCAGAAAACTCCGCACTTCCGCAGCAGTTCTCGGTTCTCTAGCCTCATTAACTGCTTTGACCTTGTCTTGTGTTGGTCTTATACTTTTGGCGGACAAAACATGACCCATAAGTTCAAGTTGAAACATATGAAAAACACACCTGTCATGATTCAAAACTAAACCACATTCTCAGATTTTGTCCAATACACATTTAAGCCTAGCATCGTGCTCATCTTTAGAGGCACCATGAATAATAATATCATCCATAATGTGATGCACACCCCCGCAATTTTGGAGTACTTGATGCATTACTTATTGGTACATTTCGGGCGCACAATTAATACCAAACATCAATCGTTTATAACGATACAAGCCATTATGAGTCACAAAAGCTGTAATATCTCGCGAATCCGATGCAAGTACGATTTGGTGGTAAGCCAACTTAACATCTAACTTAGAAAACACTTTAGTTTAATTAAGATCTTGCAAAATTTCATCAATCATAGGTATCTGGTACCTTACACGTGTAATAGCGTTATTGGCGCGTCGCATGTCAACACAAAGTCGTATATCATTATTAGCCTTGGGTACAATAATAACAGGCGAAATCCAATTAGTTGGACCATTTACTTTTTCTATTATGTCAAGTGATTCGAGTTCGTTTAACTTTTTAGTAAGTTTATCGCGCAAATTGAAAGGAATACGTCTTAATGGTTGGCAAACAGGTGAAATGGTATCGTCTACAGGAAGTTTTAGTTCGAAATCTTTCAATTTTCTGAAACCTTCAAAACACGCGCTGTAGTCAGTCAAAATATCATTTGTCATTTCGACCGCGTTGACCTCAGAGTCATTTAAAATCTTTAGAACTCCCAGCTGTGTTGCCGTCAGGTTTGCGAGAAGCGAAGTGCTATTTCCGTCGTAAACAACAAATTCAACATTTTTCAAACATGTTTCTCCCCAACTGACATCCGACTTGAAAGCACCAATTATCTTCAAAGGATTTTCAGATTCATACGCAGGACCTCAGAGAGAAAATTTTCCAGGGGGTGCGAAGGTTGATACCGGGCCCCCAAATCTTATTGGGCCGCCCAAGATTTATCAGGCCCCATGCCATTAAATCATTTTTTGTCCGATGGGTGTAGATCTTCATTTAAAAGCGAGGGGATAACGATATTTGCATACAGTTAGGACCTATGAAAAACACAACTAGACATAAAATTGGTTTAAATAAAGCTAGGGGGTTTGCAGAGCTCCCCCAGCGGGGTTCGGGCAGACATTTAGCACTTTTTGTGTTTCTCGAGGGTAAAATGCAGCATTTGATCAACATCCCAGCACCAAACTTGTATAAATTGACAAGCAGAAAACGTGATATACATGAAAGAAGGTATGTGAAGTGGGGGATGATGACATTGACACAATATTATACAGTATAATGACTTTAATACTGCAAATCTAAATATTTCACTGATAAAAGTTTTGAGAAGTCATCTGCAATCATAGACTTCACAAACCCAAATATCTATTAAACTTATCCAGATAGAGTGAGTTACTTAATGTTAATGGTATTGTATGTCAACTTTGATTCCGCTCTGTGAGGTTGAAATGCTTTTGGATCTCTGGAAATGTGGGCCCTCGTACATTGTTATACCGTAAAATTAGGGCTCTCAAGTCTTAGAAATGTAACAAAACGTTGATTTCGGTGCAAGTGTATGGCTTTTGATAATTTTCCTCTTTTTTTAATCAAATCGGTCACTATTGGATGCCCTAAAGGCTGTGTAGCAAAAATAGCGACCAATTATTAGAACTGAACAGGTTGAGCGATATTTTTGCTGTAGGCAAGTTTGATTACGGTGTTGTGGTGCGATGCCAAAACTTAACGCGGAAACTAGAACTCTTCCGGGCCCCTCTAGGCCCGGATACGATGTACCCCCTGAACCCCCCTCTCGCAGGCCCTGTCCATACGCATAAATATTTCGATCGACATCGTAAAGTCGCACGGGTTCACTGCAAGTGTTTTTCAATTTCGACCACAAAATTTTATCAATAACGTTGCACAAAGAACCGGACTCGACCATCATGGGAATTTTAGTATCTCCAAAGAAAACGTTGATTTGGTTGTTTAAATCGCGACATTTAAGGCCAAAAATATAGTCATCAGACTCACGTGAATCGGGAACTTCGTTGTTTGATTCCATCATGTTGACTTGATATCCGCGCTGTGGTACCTTCCGTGGTGTTGGTTTCGACTGGTTTGCCGTCTTGGTTTTACAGCATGCAGCAAAATGACCCACATTGTTGCATTTTCGGCACCGTTGACCTTTTGCCAAACAACCCATATCCGCGGCTATATGACCCACCTTGCCACATCGATAGCATATACGAGAAGTCACTGTAGAACGTTGATTTTTGTCGCCGGAATGAGACGAAAAATGGGAAAGTTTATTCACAGTCTGGCGGTCTTCTTGGTGATTTGGTATCGCAGACGCTTGTATCTGAGCAGCTTCGTCTATTCTGGCCATTTCTTGCAGCGTTTGAAGACTCAAGGTCTTGCCTGCTTTTAAAAACTTAGGTCGCAATCTTTCAGAAGCACACTGTTCAATAACCTGCTCTACGATTCGTTCTTCCAAATTATCAAAGGAACAGGTTTCTGCCTTTTGCAGTAATTGTGTGACAAACTGATCTACGGTTTCATCTCTCTTTTGACAGGTGACTCTGAAAAGATGTCTTTCATAAGGTAAATTAATAATTGGTGAAAAATGTTCGGTGAGGACATTGACTGCGGCTGGGTACGTGTCTTCTATTTTTAAAGTAAAAAATATATCCTGCACTGCATTTCCTGCGCAATGCACCATCAAAGAACGCTTTTGCTTGTCTTTCGTTATGTTCCGACCTTCCGCATATACAGTAGTTCAAACGATCTCACCCATCTTTTACTCACGCCTGGCTTATCACAATTGAACGTGGTCAAATCACACTAATCCATTTAAGGTATACTTGAGTCACCCGATTTAACGTAATTTAATTTAACCTCGTCGCCATTGTAGTACTTACTCACTCTTGTTATCGTGTCTAGCACATCAGATCTAACTGCTACATAGTCTATTCGAAGAAGAATAAAAAATAAAAGCCTTCACGTAAATATAAAGCAAGAGAAAAAGGCAATTCGTTAATGGGTACAGTTACTAGTATATACAACGACACTACACTAACTGTATGCGAATATCGTTATCTCCTCACTTTTAAATGAAGATCTACACCCACCCGACAAAAAATGATTGAACGGCATGGGCCCCGATAAAGCTTGGGCGGCCCAATTAGATTTGGGGGCCCGGTATCTACTTTCGTACCCCCTGGAAAGTTTTCTCTGAGGCCCTGGCTGCATCATGCGATGACTATTTTCCAAAATCATTAAGCATAAACTTTTATCAGCGATTCCTGGTTCATAAGACGTTGTGTAAATGCTCTCTCACTAAACTTTGAATGCTTTAAAAAGGGAAACTTCAGATTTTGAACTTGCATCCATATGCTTGCATAGCATGATGGCCACAAAGTAGGTAAACTAATTAAGTCTTTACCAAGTTCTAGTAAAACGCAAGTCCCATTTCGACGCCCATAGCAGTGCTAGTTGCTGTTGTATCAAATGACGGTGCTGCCACTTCCTCAAAAATGCCCCATTCTTCTAATGCATCGACAACAGCTTAAGCCTGAGTTTCACTAGTTCCAGAAGCTAATGCCGATTAACACGCAACCCATAGACAAGAATCGAAAGACGATCCACAGATTTTTCTGGTTGTCAAGTCTTCCAAAAGCTTACCATCTCAGTTGTTCGTTAACGTGAAACTTATTTTGAATGTTTTGGAGTTGGTCGCTTTGGTGGAACATCTTCCATCATAGTTAGCTGAGTTTCAGCAGGATTGCTCTTTGGATCCTTCGCGACCCATATTTTGAGAGCAACTTATATTAGTGCTGATATACGAGGAAAAGTATGAGCAATTACACGTTTACTGGTACAAAAGAGGATGTTGGAAAATAAGTTCGGCCACCTCTAAACATTAATCAAATAGCCTAAAATTTTACATGGTGTGTTTTTTCAATAATGGATCCATTATAGAGGCGGAGATCACAACTTTTCAGACTTTTGAAAATAAGGACCATCCTACTTACCAGCGCTTGTTATTTAAAATGAAAATCTGGACTCAGTTATAATAAAATGGTCCAGCAGTCCAGGGGGATATAGCCCCCAGCAACCGCAAAAATTTCTTTATAAATGATCATTTAAAACTTTTAAGTACCGGTATGGTTTTGCTTCAAATTGGTTCTTGAGCAACTCTGTTTTTAGCATACGTAGCAAAATAACAAACGATGCGAAAATTTTCTGGTGTTAAAGACCCTATTATATCAGAACAATTCTAGAAACGGTACGTTACAGCAACAAGACCAGTCATACAAACTGGCGGGTAGCCAGAAATTCGCAATGGTGTGGGCTGTTTTGGGGGTCTGGGGCGGAGCCCCCAGCGCTCGAAAATTTTTCTTTTTTTTGCAAAAATAACTTAATTTTAGAGCTATTTTAATAAAAATAATGCTTTCAAAACGTGGCATAGAAACTGGTTGCATTAATGGGCTATATGAAAAGTGGCTCATGATAACATTGCAGTTGTCTTGTTTACTTGCTGGTAAATCATAAAATCCTATTATTCAATAAAACTAACATGGAGTGATCTATTTCGTCTATGTTTTATAAAGAAAAATAATTGGGGGGGCTAATGGAAAGATATTTGAGTGAAGTGATTGGTAATTAAGTAACACTGAATTGCCCCCCCCCCCCCCCCCTTATTCCTGAATTTATAATATATTTGTTGATAAAATTTATGTTTGGCGTTTTTACATTAGCGATCAAATTTGATTGTTTATTTTCGGGTATTTTTTCAATTTGCATTGATTTGTGACTTTAAGTTTTGATAAAATAGCTCCCCGAATATTTGTTTCAAAAAATGCTTTAAATCACTTTTAGTCAATTACAGCGCAAAAAAAAACTCAAAAGAGCTAAAAACGTGGTATTTTTCTTATTCTGCATTTTGGTGACAGGCCAATGGGGGGGGGGCTATAGCCCCCCACCCCCGCTGGCTACGCTACTGCATACAAAAGTTGATATGTTTGAAAGGCGGTATGATGCTCCCCTCTGTTTCCTTATTTAAAAGTATATTTATTGTGTGTCAGTTCCTTGTTAAAGAGCTAGCCTACTGGTCAAGATCGTTTTTTGTTGTTTTTTTTTGAAGAATCGACAACCATTTGAGATAATAAAGACGTGTCCCAAACATAAGCGTGCGCAGGATTTTCGAAAGAGGGGGGGGGGCAAGAAATTTGAGAATATTGAAGAATAAAGAAAAGTTCCTCTACTCAGATTTTGTCCGGTTTTTGGCCTAAAATTAGGTGAAGATCTAAAAAAAAGGTCTTAACTCGGATTTGGTCCGGTTTTTGGCCCAAAATAAGGTAAAGACCAAACACAAAAAAAGTCTTCAGTCAGGTTCTGTCCGTTTGTGTGCTCAAACTTACTAAGGGGGGGGCATGCCGCACTTTTGCATACCATTCTATGCTAATTATACCATCCGGAGACCCAAAGGGGGCCATGGCACCATGCCCCCCCTAAATACGCCCCTTGTCCCTAACCTTGTTCTACTATTCCTCTCATCTGCGAAAATATATTTAATCTGTTTGACTCCGTACCGTTGGCAACCCTGCGTTTCGAACATCCGTGACATCAGAAAAAAATGACATTGCAAAATTCCTTACGGAATATCTAACATTGCGCTGCTTATACTGCAAGAAATTTTCAAAGTTATTCGATTCTGATGTCACGATCATAGGTGGACACGGTACTTTGCAAAAGTACCGCGGTGCCGGTACTCGGTACTTTGCTAAAATTAGTACCGCGGTACCGGTACTTTCAAATTAAAAGTACCGCAGTACTTTTTTTAAAGATTAAAAGAAAAAAATTGGACTGATTGACCCCGTTTACGGGATTGTAAATCATCACTTTTAGCAATTAGGTTCGTTTCCGCGACTAGAGCGCACTGCGTAGACCTACTGTTCGTTTTACGGAAAGTTTGCAGTAGACTAGTAAGCAGTTACAGTATTAGTATTACTATAGTGAGTACAAAGTACTAACTAGTGATGGAGTTGACTCGATAAAGTACCGGTATCCAACTTATACGGTCAACGGGCTACGTATTCTACTACAGTATCTAGCAGAGGTGGAGTCCTCGAGGACACATTTTGAAGTCCTTGGCCTCGAAGCCTCCAGTCCTCAAAAATTGCCCTGTCCTCGGCTCGAGGACAGCACTATTTTTCGAACAGTTGGATTTTTCACAGAGCTGGACAGCGCTGTTTTGAGCTTTTAGCTCTCATCGGCAGCCCTCAGCTTCAGTAGCGTACGCAGAATTTTGAAAAGGGGGGGGCTATTTTGAAAGTGTGCAAACGACCTTGACTCGAATTTTCATTGATCTTGAATGTCTCGGAAAGCTGGGAAATTCAAAGCATTTTTCCGCCCAAAATTAGGTGTTCTCCAAAAAAAAAAAAAAAAAGGTCTTCGCCAAAATTCAGAGTGATTTTTCGGCCGAAATCTGAAATTCAAAGCTTTTTTCTGCCCAAAATCAGGTGATCTCCAAAAAAAAGAAAAAGGTCTTTACTCAAGGTCCGTCCCATTTTTCACCCGAACTCACTCAAATTTCCAGCCGAAAGCCTGATGCCCAACTTACAAAGGGGGAGGCCATGCCTCGCAATTTTGCTCACTTTACTATGCAATTTTGCAATCCTAGCTACCCAAAGGGGGGGGCCATGGCACAATGGCCCCCCCCCTAAATACGCCCCTGCTCAGCTTCTCTAACAAAGTTATTCCCCAGCTGGACAAGACTCTTGGCGGAACTGGACAAACCTTAAGGGCTTGCACAGCGGCAGAGTGTTTGTAGGGAATAAACGATTTTTTACTTGTGGTACTTAAAAAAAAAAAACAAGTGAAAAAATCGCTGAACCCTTGTAGTAAGGACAGCCATAGGCTATCCCTACTACAAGGGTTCCCCTTGTGTGACCACGGAAATCATAACCAACAAGTTTGACGTCCTACATATAGGACGTCAAACTTGTCAGTTGGAATTTTGTTGGAAAACGCCAGAAACCTCGCGGAAAATTTGCAAACACCTTTTTTAGTTTTCTTCACTTGGAGCATAGGCGTAGCCAAGGGGGGAGGGGCAAGGGGCCCGGGTCCCTCTCAATTGAAATTTCACCAATGGCAAAAATGTGACAAAAAAACTATTGTTTCTTCAGTTTGTTTTTAGCATTTTTCGCTTACAACAGTAACTTACACGTTTTTCGCTTGCACGTTGTTATCTTCATTAATATGATATAGAATTAGTCTTTCCAACCATTTCAGTTGGAAAGAAGTTAGTGATCATATGGAAGGATTTAGCTTCAAAATAGCTTTCCTTTCCGGGTTTGAGGAGAAATATACCTCTGGGCGCTGTGCCTACTTTCTGTGCCAATGGCACAGAGCTATGTCTCAGGCATGCTTGAAAAATGACATGGTAATATCCTTTCAGTTGATTCCAACCTTTCTGTAACAGCACAGGATAGAGTCCGTCTGGCCCTGGAGCTTTGAATAGTTGAAATTCGTTAATAGCTGCTTCCATACACTTGAATGAAGATATGTTTGCAATTGCAATCATTTCAGTGTCTTCAGGTCTCATGAATAGATTGTCCACTAAGTCGTACCCGGTTGCATGATTTTCGGTCTGCTGGCTACCCGGGGATAAGATATCGAGCTGATTGCTAATAGTTTATAGTGGAGACTTCGTGAATTCTGCGTTGTGTTTAATTACGCTGCTAACACGCACCGTTTTATTCCTACGAATAATCTTAACCAGCCGAGCCGTTGGTTTTTGACTATTCACGCTCTCTACAACGCTATGCCATCAGTAGCGTAGCCAGGGGGGCTCGAGCCCTTCCCATTGGCTTGTGAAGTATGCAAAATCGCACGTTTTTGGTGCTTTTGAGGCTGATTTTTGAAAACAGCCCCCCCTCAAAGAAAATTGGGTGCCGAAGTTGTGAAGTACATGTCGTGATTCGGCCTGAAAAAGCGTTAGAATTTCCGATTCCAACCGGAAAATCAGTCTCAATTTCGTTGAAGACCATTTTTTTTGGAGACCACCTGTTTTTGGGCTGAAAAAACGTTAGAATTTCCGATTCCGGCCGGAAAATCAGTCTCAATTTCGGTGAAGACCTTATTTTTTTGAGACCACCTGTTTTGGGGCTGAAAAAACGTTGGAATTTCCGAGCTTCCGAGAAATTCCGTCTCAATTTTCGGACAAACCGTGTGATTCTGATTCAAGAGCAAGAAAATTCGGGTTAAGGTCGTTTGCACTTTTCTTACTCTTTCAAAAAAGCCCCCCCCCCCCCCTTTTCCAAATCCTGGCTACGCGCCTGTCAGTAGCCTATGCCATGAATCGCGTTTTGCTCTTCTGACAGCTTTTTTGAAATAGGCTAGGCTAAGCTTCCCAATCTTCTTGTTTTGTTTTAATGGCTTTTCTCCAAACACGGCGAGCCTCTTTTTCGAAGGCTGCTTGCTAGCTCAGAATTCCACCAAATGTCTTTCTTCCAAAGCGACTTTCGCATAAGGGCAAGCAGCTTCATATGATTTAGTTATTACCAGAAGTGGGCAAAGCGCAATCAGAAGCGCAAAGCGCAACCTCCGCAATTGCGGAAGTTGCGTTGCGCTTTAATTTTTTATTTTGAAACATTGCGGAAGTTGCGTTGCGAAATAAAGCTTTTAAAATTTGTTGCGCTTTAATTGCGCTGCGCTTTCAATTTTTTTTTCGGTTAATAGCGCAATTCTATACATTGACCGTAATTTTGTTCCATTTCGATCGAAATATTGATAAATGTCGGCCTTCTTTAGCAGATTATTTACTCTTTTCGGTCAAAAAGTGCGGTATTTGCCCTGTGTTGTGAAACTTCAATTGCGGAAGTTAGGTTGCGCTTTAACTTGGTACGAAAATGCCGTTCCGCAATTGCGGAATTGCGTTGCGCATCAACTGAATCAAAAAGCTCATTGCGAAAGTTGCGCTGCGCTTCAGAAATTAAAAAAAATAAATTGCGCAATTTGCGCTGCGCTTTTACTGGTTGAAAAGATCGTTGCGCTTTGTTGTGTTGCGCTTTTGATATAATGTTACTTGTGCCCACCTCTGGTTATTTATTACTGAATGAACCTCGTTTTCCAGCTCATCAATGTCTTCTTTTGAGGAAGGTACTGGTACTGGTGGTAAAATTTGTTCATGTAATTTTTGTTTGAGTTCGTCCACATATTTGCTCCCGCACGTGCGACGAAAAAATTTTGCCTGGTTTTAGATTCTGCTTTTAACCTGGAACCTAATATACATGTGATCCTAATACAATAATATAATGTACATGTGATTCGAGAATGATAGCACGTTGCTAACATGCCAGCATAGGTGGGCAGTACCGCGGTACTTTTTTGGTACTGGTACCGGTACCGTCGATACTTTTGTGGTACCGGTACCGCCAAAAAATAGCAAAGTACCGTGGTATCGTACCGGTACTTTAGTTTTTTTTATTTTTTAGTACGGATTTTAAGAACGTACCATTAAAAACTTGAAACGTTGTAAAAATGCTTGCAAATAAATTGGATAAACAACCAATCTTTTTTCTTAATTTAGTGTTTAACTGTTGGTCTTACTCGCTACTACCACCGCAGGGACTTAGCGTTTGCAGTTTGCTGGCCGATTTGAAAAATTGACGTTTTCTTGCAATGGCAAAATAATGCATTACCAGTATTCATGCACCGGCGAAACAAAAGCAAAATCGCTAAAAAAAAATTGTAAGAGACGACTTACGCAATGAATACTCATCACATCAGGCGTGAATACAATAGCGTAGCCAGGGGGCGCGGGGTGAAAACATTGGCCTGCCGACCAAAATGCAGAATAAGAAAAATACTACGTTGTTAGCACTTCTGATACTGTCTTTTGCTCTAGAATAGATTAAAACAATTATTTAAAGCATATTTTGAAATGTTTATTGAAAGGGGGAGGGAGCTAATTTGTCAAAAATAAAACTTATAAATCAGAAAAAAGACTATAAAGAATAGCCGAAAATTGGTAATCAAATTTGATCGCTTTTTGAAAAATACTTAACAACTTTTCTCGACCTTCCTCGATTGGCCCCCATATATGCATACATCTTTCACTATAAAATTTAGCTGAAATAGATTACTTCTTGCGAGGTTTACTAAACTACCGAAATAAGATTTTATGATTTACCAACTTGTAAATAAGAGAACTGAAATTCTAGCAATAGCTACCTCCCACATAAACCATTTATGCAACTAGTGCGGTATAATGATTTTTTGCACCGCTAATTTTATGCCACGTATTAATAGCATTGATTTTTATCAAAATAGGCCTAAAATTAAGTTATTTTTGCCAAAAAATAAAAATTTTTCGAGAGCTGGGGGATCCGCCCCTACACCCTGTCCCTCCGGTGGCTGGGGGCCTTGCCCCGACCCCAATTGCCTCCGGTGGTTGGGGGATCCGCCCCCAGACCCCCGCAACGTCCCCCCATTGCAAATTTTTGGTTACGGGCATGCTTGAAGAAAAATTTACTGCCGGCATCCATTTATATTAGCTTTTGACTTTAAATATGCCTGGAGCGTTTGGCGAAGAAGATGTTCTCATTCACAAACGGTGTATAATACGGCCAAAAGTATTTCACCCGGTAATACTTATACAGAAAAATTATCTCAAGAATCCTTTCATCCGCACCAATCCCACTTTGGCTTTGGCCGCGATGAGGTTTTTTTCTTCCTAAACATTGTAGGCTCTTCTAATAAGTTCTACAGGGCAAAACAACGCAATCTAATTTTTGTGCAAAATTGTCGAGTAAAAATAACGGTTTTGTCTCTGGAAATTTTCGGGTGCCACCTCCCCTAAAACCGCACAAATTAATCCCCAAGAAATCAATTTTTACGATTGCACCTCTTTTAGAACACCCGAAATTGAACATAACTAAAAATAAATACAGGGTAAGCCAAAAGTAGGTGGACGACATATGGAATAGATTTATGCCTCAGTTACTTTAATTGAATTGTTCATTTTAACTTTGTTACAACTATGTTATTTGTGATATATAATTACAATTTTAGTACTAAACTTTGTTTTAATTTTACCTGTTTTCTATTACTATGTTACACTTAATTTTTTTTTACTGTCCACCTACTTTTGGCTCACTTTGTATTTTAACGGCTTCAACCAAAAAGCTAATTTTTTTTATAATCAGAAGAGACAAAGAATCTTCTTGAGAGTCCCCCAAAAGCATGGCCAAAAGTGCTAAAGCTTTTTTTGCGACAACTCTAATTGCATTATCTGTGTTCAGCCCACACACTGGTTACGTTGTTGCGTCCTTGGATTGAGCGCTTTACGATGATTATCTCTGCTTGAGGCTTCGAACTAGCCAGAAATTCAGTGGTAAGAAATTGAAATTCACGGGACATTGGAAAACTAGAAACTCTTAAAGCACGTGCAAATTCCTCAGGCACGAAGTAAATATCACAATGAAAGTGTGCAGATTGTGCAATAATTAGCGTCTAACGCTGTGTTGTGACAAGAGAATAAATATGCTACAACAGTAACAAAAAATGCTGTAATTTTGAAATTGTTTTCATTACGGGGAAACAAAAGAATTTTTAGAAGTCACCATTAACATGCGTCGTTCGTTTTAGGCTGGCAACTGGTAAGCTTCCATCTAGCTTTAAATAAGAAATGCAAAAAGTAACTGCAGCAACGAATCGACTAAAAACAAATCAAAACAGCTCACTTTGCCAAAAGTGCAATTTATCCCCCAATTTCTAAGTTTTGTGTAAATGTCACTTGTGCAATAATTGGGAGCTGATGATCGTCAGAGTATCCTTCAGTGTCAACTTATGTACGTGATGCTTTAGAGATGACTGCTGTTGGGTTATTATTATTGGGCACAAGATACTCTAAGTCTAGAACAATAAGTAGCCCGGTGACCGTAGTTCGTATAAGTTAGATACTTTATCGAGTCAATTTTATCACTAGCTAGTACTGTACTCACTATTGTAGTAATGCTACTACTGCAACTGCTTACTATTCTACGGCAAACTTTCTGTAAAACGAACTGTAGGTCTACGGAGTTCGCACTAGTCGTTTAATTTTTTAAAAAAGTACCGCAACAGTACCGCGGTACTTTTGATTTGAAAGTACCAGTACCGCGGTACTAATTTTAGCAAAGTACCGAGTACCGGTACCGCGGTACTTTTGCAAAGTACCGTGCCCACCTATGCATGCCAGCCAACTATTCGGTCCCACGCACACCGGTTCACAAACGTTAAGTCTAGAACCTCTTCACGCGTTTTAGTTCTGAATGTTGGTTTATTTCCTACATTACAGAAATTTAGGTCTGCACAAACACAATACGCTAGGAGATTCTCTCCTCGAGATTTTATATCGGAGGATTCCCATATAGTGCAATTCGCATTTGCATCGGTTCCTACAATAGTAGGGATGTGTTCGTTTTTAAAATTATGTAGGAAAACGCCAGAAACCTTGCGGAAAATTTTTGAAGACCTTTTTTGGAGATTGCCCGAAAAATTTTTTGAAGACCTTTTCTTTGGAGAACACTTGCGCCTGTGGCCTTGGTCTCGAGAAGGTCTGTCCTCGGAAGGACTGTCCTTGGCCTCGGATTTTTTTTGTGTCCTTGGCTTTGGCCTCGAGCCTTGTGTCCTCGACTCCACCTCTGATAGACGGGATGGGTCGGAGTGGCATATCTTTCTTGTGTGTTTTGGGAAGCCGTACATGCGCGGTCGTTGGGAGCCAGTAGATCGAATGAGATTGTATAAATTTGTAGGGAGCAAATCGTCTTCGTGCAAGCAGGTGGCATTGTATCCGGAATTCGATTTTTGAAGCGTTGTCCTTTTCGCTTGATGGGCCGAGTGTCAAAAATGTAGTTTCGTCTTCAACAACATAGTTCTTTTTTTTGATGTACTCAGTTTTCAAAATAACCACGCCGTATCCTTTGTCTGCAGTGGCGTCGCTAAGTAGGTGCGGAGGGTGGGCGACGCCCCCCGGGTGTTACCATTTTGGGGTGATTACATTTTATGATACCAATTGAACAAAAAAGAAAGCAACAATATGTTTAACAATAATTAAGCTGGAAATGTTTTAGCAACGAGAAGCTAGTCATGCAAAACTCACGCAGAGAGCCGCATTCAAGCGTAACGGTACGTCGCTTACGCGATGTTGGCGGTAAGTTGAATTTCTTTGGGAAGTAGTTCAAGGCAATTCTTAGAACAGAACTAGAGTACTGCATTGAGCACTGTAGGCCTACTACTGTTGTCTGGTACTGTAGTAGCTAGCATTAGAAAAAGCTACGGTATGCAATGCAGTAGGCCTACAGAGCAGACTGATTGACAGATATAGGTAGAGTTGATTTAGGTTAAAAAAGTTATGCAATGCACTATGCAGTAGGCCTACAGAGCAGACTGAGTGACTGATATAGGTAGAGTTGATTTAGGTTAAAAAAGTTATGCAAAGAGTTGGTTTAAGTGTATTACATACTAAATTATTACGCATACCAGTAGGTAAGAACAGTAGCCTAGCCTTACTCATTAGGCTAGTACTGTAAATCTGTAAATGTATAACTGAAAACTGCAAGCTATGTTACAACAGTGCTGTAGCACTCAGTGTCAGAAGTGAGCCAGGCAGGCTACGGTATTTAACTTTAACAGTTTAAACGATACTGACAGACCTTTTGTAGAAAAGTTTATTACAGCTTAGTTAAAGGGCAAGATAAAACCTTTGGCCATCTGATTTGGTCAAGTTGAATAGTTTCAGTTTAGTGATTAAGCTATAAAAGTTACTTTTCAACAGCTTGAGTTTCATGTTCTAGATTTACTTATCCAGCATTAGAGTAGCCTACTGTCGTTTGGTAGAATTAAAATAATCAAAATAAATGTATTGCCAATTCTTCATTTGTATGGCCTTTTTACATTAGTTGAGATTGTAAAAAGTTGTTTTGATGGAGAATCTGCTAAACAATAATGTAAAACCAATTTTTTTTTGAAAATAATTTGATTTAAAATCAATATTGGCTGGGTAGCCATCTTGTTTATATAACTAAACTAAGTAAACATAATACGGTAAGTGTTATCTCAGATCTTGTTCAAATACTGTTTGACAAAGATAGTGGTCGAAGGAATAAAGCGTCTGCTACCAAAGCGATACGCTTGGGTTTGATTTCCGGTCGGGTCAAACCAAAGACTATAGAAATTGGTATTCACAGCTTCCATGCTTGGCGTTCAGCAATTTAGGGGACAGTGTGAAGCCTCTGCTGTGTGTGGTAGACAGATGGGCAGATGGCAGCTTGACTCGAAGACTGAACGGTCCCTTCGCTGTCTCCTGGCCAAGGCATCTTGGTGAATGAAATTTAATACAATTGCAATAGTTATTTTTTAGTTTAGCTAACGTACTGAACATGGCTACTCAGGCGAAATCAATTTTACATACACAAATTATTTTCCAAAAGGATTTGGTTTGACTGATTGGCAGACTCTCCATCAAAACAACATATTACAATTTGTATTCATTGCATTCTTTTCATTTTTGTGTTACTGGTAATATTAGTGGTAGGATTTATGTGGTGGATGAAAGCAACATTTACTGTATAATGAATGCGGACTTTGTGTTGACAAATTACTCGACTAATACTAATCAACAATTCAGCAGTGTTATCAAGCTACTAATTGATCTAACAACAGGCATGGAGATACTAGTGCATTTTTCTTCATTATATATTTATCATTTTTAATAGCATACGAAATACAAGTTGAGTTTGTTGAAAAGGCTCGGCTTCTTATTATTTTGTCACCCAAACAAGGATATTCCAAAAGCATTTACAGTATTATTATGACAAAGAATTGATTCATTTCACCAAAAAATTTGATGTATTGTTTTATTACTTTTGATTCAATTCAGATGCTTACTCAAAATAACTTTAAATCTAACCTAAAACGTACTGTAATCTTAATCTTTAAAACAGCAAATAAAAAAGAGTGCAGAATATTTCTTTTTTTTTTTTTACTTTCTTTGATTTTCCATTAAATTAGTCACTCTCAGTCTGATATGGCTCTGCTAAGCTTTTAACCAATCGTGGCATTTCAGTAGTAAATATGCTTCATTGGCATATTTTAATTTGAAATGAGCAAATTCATCATAAATAACCAATACTTTTTGTAGATTTCGTCTTGCAGTATGTTGTTTTGCTGAAATCATTAATGTGATGTCATGATTGGAGTTTGAAGTCCTGTTATGCGTCGAGAAGAATATTGGTCAACGACCTGTTTCTATAGTCCTGGCATATATGTTTTTCTTTTTGTTTTACATCAAATTTGTATATTCTTTTGAGTTAGTATTGTTCTGTTGTGTATGGCAAAATTTAGTCCACTAAATTTGTTCTGTGTAGTCAATGTGGAGTTTAAGACATAGTAATTAGTAGAGACATGGTACAAATCCAGAGTTACCCTACTTTGTACACAACTACCAGTATTGATGTATCAGAGTTTCCATAAACTATTGTACTTATGTATATATGATTTTACAACATCCCACTACTTTTTATTGAGTGCAATAGCTATCACACTCTACTTGCGTTGATTTGTTGCTAAACATATATTAAGTTGCTTGCTACTGGGGTGTAGATGTTCATTTGAGAATACCAAATCCTACAAAACCGTTTCCTATTTGGAACCGGTGCCGTTTTTAGAATTCGGTTTAGTTGTGAAGAAAAACTGCAAGTAATAAATTTGTTTAACCAAGCCGGTCGATCGCATTAAAAAGTGTCCTTTTGACGTGGATGTTACAATGGCATGATTTTCTCCAGCAGGGCTAAGCCCCACCTGGTTGCGGGCCTGTTTCCTTTTCCTGAAAACAACTAGAAATGACTGCTAAAATGAAAACGAAAAATTCAGAGAAACTGATGAAACCATTGCAGAATGAGAATATCCAATCAATAATCATGTGATTTATAGTGCTGTAATTCTTGTACTGGCTATGATTCATTCATTGAAAATGAAACTAAATGTTGGACTTTTTTTTTGTTTTGCAGTAGTCGAGTAGTTAAGTGCTGAATCGATATCAAAACAGCACTGACGGCCACTTTTTAGATTTAGGATTCGATTAAGGATTCGAAATTCTGGATTCTGTAAAAAAGATTCAAAACTATTCTTCTTCTTTCTTCATTGCCCGCTTTTCTGTGAGGGTTGCGGGGGCAGAGCTCAAGATTAAGCCGCCACACCTCACGATCTTCCATCACCTCCATCATTTCGCTTGGGCGAAGTCCCAAGTAATTCCATCCAAGATCCTCAATGTAATCGGTCCATCTAGTTCTAGGTCGTCCGACTGAGAATTCTAGAATACATAATTATTCTAGAATACATAATTATTCTGAAATGAACATTCCTATACTGGGGTTGAAAAAGAATAAAAAATCATGTTGTTTTTTCAAAAAAGTTAATGACAAGGTGAATGTAATTTTTATGTTTTAAAATATTTTTGTAATTTTGAAAGTTGTTGATTTTTTTTTTTTGGGGGGGGGGGAATAAATCAATTACACTTTATTTTCTATGAACAATTTTATAAAAACACGAGGCTCATTTTTGGTTTAAGAACAATGCCGGCCTGAGCAACATAAAATAATATTAAGAACCAGAAGTGTCGCTAAGAATGATGGCACCCGAGGCGGGATTTCGTGGTGGCACTCTTTATCGGCCAAACTATAGATGAAAGCCAAAAAAAAAGTTTTTGCCTACCAATCAGTGGGTTTTCGATCTCAAAACAAAAAAAAAACGACCAAATGGTGTCACCCCAAAATGGTGACACTCAGGGCGGGCCGCTCCCCCCTAGCGACGCCACTGTTTTGAACAACCAAACAAGAGTAAATTTCATATCAAAAACAAAACTAAACTCTGTATTGATTCAAAATGATAAAGTTTGAGTGATTTTCTGGCATTTACAAGCAAAATTGCACCAATTTCGAAAGTATATAGTGATGTTGCGCACTGCACAGGCAACTAGAATGTTTTTGGTGCTCATTCAAATAAAAATGCTTGCTTCTTTGCTTTTGCAATTTTTTGATGCTGGGAAAACAGCAAAAAAAGCGTTTGTTCAAGCATACAGAGCATTGGAAGTACAACAGTTTTATGTAATTGGTATCGATGCTCTCAAAATTTAAGAACAAATGAGGGTAAAAATTGGCAAAAAATTAAAGAACAGCCAGCCTAAACTCAAATTTACTGGTTCTTATAACACAAGTGCATTGAAAAATGTTTTTGAAATAAATATTTAATTGGGATATGTTGGGCAAAGTTTTAAGTCAACTCTGTGCTGCACTGTTAGGGTTGATAATAGCATTGTGAATCAAAAGAAACTAGTATGTTTCATAAAGTTTAGATTAACAATTAATTGTTTAAGATAGGTTAAACACTCATTGAATTGCTTTCAATAATTTCGAATCCTGTTCAAGTAAATAGTTTAGAGTTCACCTATCGGGAGGTCGAATTTAAATACTGTCAAAAAAATAACTGTATCGAGTTGTCGTTGGGAATTAAATCTGATCAAGAAGACGGCTCCATCCTAAACTCGAGTTTTGAAGAAGATGCCAACACACTAAAGTTTAGAGTTTCTAAAGTTTTCAAAGATAATTAAAACTTTTTTCGTAACTTTAGTGCATTTCTTAACGCTTACAATGATAGTAATTGACTGAACCCTAAAAATAGTTTACTAAATCTTGTTACCAACTAAATAGCTCTGTTTCTTTTCATGGATTGCATAAAAGTAATGAGAAATGTGAAACGCTTTCTACCTAGTGACGGCAGGCTCTGATCTTATCGAAACAGTTGAAGGGTAAATACGAAATGCTTTTGCCTGCACAAATCTATTTTTTTCCATGAAATATAAACCGCTTCCAACAGGCTCAAATAAAATTGAGAACGAGGTGTGGTTAGGATTTTAAACCGCGAATCAGAATAGTTGCGTGCGCACTGATTGGATTTCAACAAACATTAGCCAATGGCTGAATTGCTCTTTGGTTCGAATTGAGTCTTACTTTTTGCTTTGCATTTTCTATTTGGCTGTGTTCTTGTTGGTCGGGATCGTTGAATTCTCTGCTCCTGAGTAGGAGTGGTTCTTTGCCGTATTGCTTTTGAAACATGCTGCTTAATGCGTTTCTGAAGCCTTTGGGTTGTGCGACCTACGTACGGACTAATGGAAGCGGTTTATATTTCGCGAAAAAAAAAAAACAGATTTGTGCAGGCAAAAGCAGTTCGTATTTACCCTTCAATTGTTTCGATAAGATCACTGCCTCTGTCACAAGATAGATTGCATTTCTCTTTACCATTGATTGTGCAATCTTCTTAAAATAAGAAATATGTAATTGTGTGTATTACGTTTTTAGCGAAATGCATTTTTTGTTTCAGAGCTAAGATAACACAGAGCAGCAATATTCTTCCTCTCAATGCTCGTCGATGACCATCGTAAAGTTTGGTTAGTCTCCACAATGAAATGACTGTGCCGTGCGGCCATATCACAGCAAAAGTAGCTCGAAAAGGAATTTTCAACAGAATTATCATATTGTAAGTTATTTTACTTCTTTGGTGTTCGTTGCTGTACGTAATTGTCATTGGATGAGTGCCAAACTGAGAGAGCGGTAACGCGTTTGTCCCTGGAGCGGGAGAAATAAAAATATCATGCATACAGTGTTGTCTTTTTAATTAATAGATTTAGAATTTTTTTAGACGTTTTAAATTTATTAGAATTTTTTCATAGAAATGTTAAACCATTTTCGGGTTGAGTGTTTACAGCATATAAGTGCAACTACAAAATCCAGTGCAACTGTGGAAATGCATTCTATTTTTGCGTTACTGAGGGTTATTTCTTTTAATGTTTCCGTTTACAGAATCATCAAAACATGCAATCACAGTGGGAAGATTTTCCATTAATGATCAATCAATGGCAACTCTTTGAAGATGGCAAATGTTTGGATGATGTGGTATGTTGAGAATGGCGTGTTTTTGTTTAAGAAACTCTATCTGATGAAAAAGCCTGTCCACAGCATAATGTAAAATTTATCGTTTTCTGAGTTGAAGAAAATAATAACCATTTCTCGATGGAGCAGTTTTTTAAATCAGTTGAATTCTAGCTTTTGTGTAGTACTCTTTACCGGTAATACAAACTTTTGATCGTGCTTTTGAATTTAATTCTGTTATGAAGTTGAAAACTTCTACATTTGAATAAGATCACGAAGGTATATGATGTACAATGCGAATTTGTACTTGCTGTTAGCTGTTGGCAATGATTTTTATTATATACTCCGTATTAGTAAATATCGCAGTAAATATGGCGTGGAATATTTGTGTTTAGATCATTGATGCGATAACCTGGAAGATAAGCTCCGACGTAAGTGTGTTGTGAGATAGCTGTAAAGTAACTGCTCTACGCCTCCAGCGTTTGGAGGCATTTAAGAGGAGCAGTGGCGCAACTATGGTACTCTAACGGGCACTTAAATTTAACCAAAATAAGCATGCTTTTAAACAGTTTTTAAAATTTACCAGTGTGAAGGGACTGAAAGAGTTGAGAAATTTATATTTTTCAAAAGGCTTCCTGCTTTTTTAAACCTGCACAATATCAAAAACACTCGTTCTCAATTTGCCAAACCATTTAGCCTAGGTATGGAGTTACTGTAGAGGTCGCTATTGCTATGAACAAACATTTTTATCATTGCAACGATTTATTACATCATAGAAGCAGCACGATGTCTGCCACCAGGCGTAGGTACTCTTTATCCTCTGATTTTCTCGTGTTTCATCCAGCCTCGTAGTTATAGTAAGTTGTAGATTTTAGCAAGTTTGTCACCTTTCATGCCCTCCTTTAAAACTTTTTTCTTACCCCAAGGAAGACGCGCCCCCCAGTTTAAGGACCGATGAGCTATACAGATGGTTATGTTTGACAGATAAAAGAAGACAGCATGGTCTTTCTATATGATTCTATGGGAAACGAGGGTGCTATTGCCGGTACCATTTTGTCTAATTTGCGGTAAGTCAATGAACTTAAAGCATTAGTTAATTAGCGTAAATAAATTTCAAAAAAAAAAAAAAACATCAAAATTGCTGCCTAGCACTGCCTAAAAAACGCCATACGTATGAGTTGCAGTTGCTCTGTCCATAAGCGAAAAGTAACAAATCCAGGCTGTATTCAAAGGAAAATATTCCCCTTGGCCCGGAAAGACGGGAACCCCATTAAAATAACCCTTTTCGAAAAATAGGTAACATAATTTAAAAGGGTGATTTTTTTGAAATGCAAAGATTTTTACGTAATCCCCCCAAACCTTTAGCGTATGTGGAATAGCAAAGCAGTTTGATAGCATGCTTTGAGGTGCAACGGCAATTGCGGCTAATAATTAAAAGTGCTGCATATTTGTGCAGCATAATTGTAATTGTAATTACATTTTATTCACCAAGTTGCCTTGGCCAGGAGACAGCGAAGGGACCTTTCGGTCTTCGAGTCAAGCTGCCACCTGCCCACCTGTCTACCACACACGGCGGAGGCTTCACACAGTCCCTTTGATTGCTGAACGTCAAGCAGGGAAGCTGTGAATACCAATTTTTCTAGTCTTTGGTTTGACCCGACCGGGAATCGAACCCAAGTCTACCGCTTCAGTAGCAGACGCTCTATCCACTCGACCACTGATCGGTTATACTCAACTTATTAAATTTTATACTCAACTCACTAATTCTGATGTGCGCCTTGAGATAGCACCAAACTCTATGGCCTCCGACAGTTATCGCTCCGCCTGTGTGGACGTTGAGTCTCTTGCTTCTTCTTGCACGTAAATGTGCGATTTATTAATTTAATCGCTTTGTTTTGTACCAATGTGTGAGGTTTGTCAATACAAGTCAGGCAGCATATATTTAAATGCTGCATGATGCATTGCAAAGTATTAGTGCGGTGCGTGTGGTGATAATCAAGATATAAAGCCCCGCACGAAAACAAAATGGATTGACGCTGGGCAGTCTTGTTAAATTTCCATCGGGCACCCATTGTAAACTTGATTGAACACTGTTTAAACAGAAGTTTTTTTGTAGTCATTGAAAATTTAAATTAATGTGTTTGCTATGTTTTATACTTGTACCTACTGTATATGACAATGACAGAGTCCGATTTTCATCACAATACAAATTGTTTAGAATGATCTACTACCAACTAAAAATTTTTCAATAAGATTTGAGAAGCACCCGCGACAACAAGAAGTAACCAACTGTGGTGTTTTGGCACTAAAAGCGGTGGAGCTGTATCTAAAGTTGAAAAACGTCAAGTCGTTGCGTTACAGCTCAGATGCATGCTTAGATTATAGAGATTAGTTCAAAAATATTATTTTGGAAAGTGGTTAGAGAATGAGGTATTTCGCAATATTCTTTCACTAGCCCTTTTGCTGCCGGGCTAGTAAAATCGCCGATATCGTAAAGTGCGGAATGTCAGGAAAAATGACGTTTATAAAAATGTTTCTGAAATCATTTCATTTGCTATAAAAGTAATAGAAACTGCCAAATCCTAACTTTTTGGTGAACATAAGTTTCAGGGGCCGTTCTAAGAGGGGGTATGCTGGGTGGAGGACTTTTTCGAAACTGATCTAAAATAATTAACAGTCATAAAAATAATTAACAGTCATCGTCAACCTTTCCAAACACTGCAATATGTTGTTTTATACTACTTTGCAGGAAGGTGCTGTTATACTGCGATTAGCGAAACCTGAAAAAATAATTTCAGAACGTGGCTGTTCTGTTGGAAGGAAAACCAAAGCAATGAAGGGTCGCTCTATGTCTCTCTCGGCCATGGTACTTGTGAAGTCAATTGTACTGTTCAATAAGTTGCTGTAGGCTTTTGCCCAGCACTGCTGACTATACTGCATTTTGTTTCACTTCTTTTGTTTTAATGAGTCTGTTTTATTTTTTAAATACATTTTGTTTTTTGTAGTATTTTTTACATTTTTTTCCGTTTAAAACATTTTGTTTTCTAAGTTGGAGAATTTTAGCCATTTTGCATTTTGGTTTGTTACCGCAACACCGCGGTACCGTAATGTTTTTACGCAACGTTTGCAGTGTGGAATTAAAATACCAATGTACAATTATTAGAGTAGATGTTAAAGATAAACCTGAAAAATACCGTGAGCTTTATTAGTTGGAGGTCTCGATGCAAACGTTGATTGTGGCAGAGCGTAGACAGGGGGGGCATCGGGCCATGGTCTTTTTTGGGTCCAGACTCCTGAGGCGTACTGTTATTGCATTTTGTAACCCAGAGAATTCACTTCATAAATTCTTCTCATCTGAAGTCAGGCGGAGACCAAAAAAAGATTTTCATACTTATTTCGTAGTTATTTGGTTCGCATTTAGTTTAGGCGAAGTCCGAAAAAACAGGTCTTCTCCCTATTCTCGTAGTTGCTGTAATTCGAATTTAGGCGATGACCAAAAATAAAAAAGGTCTTCACTGCATCCAGTAGATTTTCATTCTTTGCTCCCACGTTTCGAAAATCCTGCCTACGCTGCTAATTATTGCCCGTCTATTTTGTACTTTGTCTGGCTCAAAAATGTGAGTGATTGTTTTTTACACGATTTTGCATGCTGGCCGAAAATCTCTTTAAGTGATCCAGCACTATGAAAAATGATTTAATCACCGCCATGTTTTGAGTAATTTGTATCTTAAGCAGATCACAGGTCGGAGTATGGAAGAGGGAAGCGACCCAGCATGTAAGCAATACGAGTATGTGATACGTGTAAATTTGAGTTGAAGCAGAATGTTCTAATGTTCTGTTCTTTAATGTTCACGAATTTCAGCATCATTAATTGTTAAACTTTTTTGAAGAATAAAAAGACAAATTTATTCATGCTTGATTAAATATTGTGTTTTAGTATAGATGATGATTCTTGAAATGTACCTAGTCTAGTATTCAGATACATCAACAATGGCATTATAGTAAAGGGTGAGAAATCTTGATTGATTGCTTACAAATGCATTGTATACTGGCCCGTGTTCTAAAATATTTTTTATGCTGGGGTTGGCGTTGCTCAAAATTTTCATTTTCAGCAGAAATGAGCTTTGTGTCTTACAAAATTCTCAAAAACTTTAAAATAATAAATGTAACATCAATTTAAGAAAATTTTAAAATGCTTATTGTTCCATTTTTTTACTTGTTCAAATTTAAGCGGTTGCAAGAAATTAAAATTTTAACTGTAAAAATACGCTACAGCGTACAACTACAAAAGAGTGTTGAAAATAAATCAGCAAGATGCTCGGACGCTTACGATTTCCCTCATTGTTTACGCTGTCCTTGGGTATCTGTTGTACGAATCCAGTCAATTATAAGACAACAGGCTGTAATTTTATTCATACCCGTCGTTTTGTTTTTTTTTCCTTATCGCATAGCATCAGGCTGAGCGATTTTTGAACGAAAATTTTAATCGTTTTTTACGATTTTCGACTCTTAAAAAATGATATTCATAGCTTTCCTGCTTGACGTCCACCAATAAAAGCGTATGATGCTTCCACCATACGTGATACTGTGATAGGCAGGTGGTACCTTGACTTTAAATCGCCGTCTCCTGACCAAAACAGTACTTAATTACAATCTTAAGGTACGCTGTAAAATATCATGAGCACTTAACCTTAATGACATGGAGTTAAGTAGACTGAAAATTACTGAGTTGCTGATCGTAATTTTCGGTTATTATTTTCTGCTTGTGTGAAATATCAAAAAATCCGGAGCTTTTGACGCGCGTTCAGAATATTGATTTTTTTGCGAAGCAAGTCTTCTCGGCTGGTTTTGAAGTAATTAGAATAAACAATAAAACTAATTTCCTGTATTTTTACGATAGCAATTTTATTCAGTGCAAGAATTAGGGAACGATGCCAACGTACATTAACTCCAGTCGAACCCTGTGTGCAAACCTTAGGGTCATTTCATTACATGACAGTCAAAATTTTGTAACTCTCTCTCAGATATTCTTTATATTTGGATATGAGAAAACCATTCAAATTTGATGCAGATTGAAAAAAATCAGAATTCATCGAGCAGTTTATAAGTTGTCGTCGTTATAATTTTGCCACATGAGGGCGCTGTTCGGAGCTTAATTGATTCAAAAAATTTTGAGTTTCCGATTTAATTTTCGATTATCTCGAAAGGGCAAAAAAATTTTATTCTCCAACCAATGTTAAAATGTCCAGGATAAGAAGTTGATTAATGTGTGTGAATTTGGTAAATGTTTTTTGTTGCATATTTCTGTAATTTCCTTGAAAACATCATGCACATTTTTTTGCAATCATTTTTTCATGCAACGCATTTATCGTAATTATTGATTTAGCATGTTACTGTAAAACTATTGATGGATTGCAGCTACGTCATAGCTTTTTCCCGCCAAAACGCCATTACAAAGCATTGGACGTTACCGTAAATCAACATGTAATTCCTTCCGTGGGCATATTTAAAGAATTTGATTGTTAAGTAACACTTTTGTAGATACCTTGGCTTTAATTGGTAATTACCAGGAGCGATTTAAGCAGCTTACATAGCTCAGCGGATCTGAAAAGTTACGCTTTTCGTAAATTCTCATCGTCCATTGCCCGCTATTGTCCACTTTGACCGGTTTTTAGCTTTGGTTCAAATCGTAAATTCATCCATATCCTAAAATACGTAAAATTCTATGTCACAGCAGTAACACATAGCCGATTAATGTTTAGTTTAAGCATTATTTATTAATAATATTTAACATCACCAGCTCAAGTCGAAATAAATGCAAATTAAGACTCGATCAAAGTTACACCGTTACACTGAGGCCAGTTAAATCATTAGTTTAAAGTTTAAATGACATATCTACGAAATAATTCAACGAAAACAACTGCTAATGCATTTTAACTCCTAGCAACTAATAATCATAACGATAAGCCGCTAATGACTACACGAAATACAAAAAATCACCAAGATCCTGCAAAATAGACTTCTAAAATTACAAAAGTTTAAAAATGCGCTAAACTGTTCAATTATAGCGCCATCAATAGTAAGCCACGAATTTGATTACCAAAACTAGCTACCACCATCCATACTAACATGATTCTGATGGGGTACTCAACAGCAAGCCGGATTTACGTCAGTGAAAAAAAGCAAACAAAACCGAATTTTTACTAATCAAAATCTTTTTCAGTTTTTACAGGCATTTGCCTAGCATTTAACTTTAACGTTACAAAGAATCAACTCTTTTATAGCCTGAAAATACGCTCCATATCTTCGCTGTCAGTATCTTTTTTTTTGCTTCACCTAATACATTGGTCTGCTTGCATTATGAAAATGGTACCGGTGGTTTTAAATGTTAGTATGGTTTAAAAATATTCAACATCATTGAGTACTTCTAAGCAAGAGCGATAAAGAACGTTTTTTAAATTAATGTTGCAATTGCAAAGTTGATTAAGCTTTTATAGAAACACAATATGAAAGTTAAAAATAAAAAAGATACTAGCCACAAATAGATTAAAGAGGCATTCTGCCATTAATGGTAGTATTAGCGCAACAACTTGCACATTATGTTATTATAATAATGCCTGTCTCGTGGATGCCGGTAAGCTTCTTGGCTGTTCATATACTTTTGCTGTTTACGTTGATTTCTTTTTACGTTTAACCTAATCTATATTTTGAATTAGACTCTTAAACACTGTCATCACCCAGTTAAAACGGTATGTTATTTACCAGCACAAACAAATTGTCTGCCACATTATCAGGCTTGAAGGACAGTCAGCAAGAACTACGTATTTTCGAGCAATAGTGGTTTAATAAACACTTTGTAAGACCCATTTAAGCAACCACACAAATGCATTATCTGTGCATAAACCTTCTAGTCCACAATCTAGACTAAGGGTTGCATTGTAAGTGCAAACTTAAAGCAAAACCATCTGACTTGAGCGAATACCGTAAATGCTAATGAAGAGTTATTTTATTAAAAACTGAAAGTTTTTAAAGCAGGATTTAAGGAACTCTCGTCCCACGTTTACAACTTTCTAATCTTGCTTTCCAAGTTTTTATTACCGGTACGCTTTCAAATTTTCGCTCAGGTCGGAGTTTCGTTAAAGTCTGCTTTTGTAATACGATAAATCATTAGTTTCTAGATGGCAGATCCAAGTTTTTGACATTTAAAAACGTCCAACTGCAAAATACTTTCTACTACATATCCAGAATTGTTTGCACAAGCAATACAATGTAATGAAATATACTACAGCACTCCCTATACGCAGCATTATAAACGCTAGGTCTGGTGAATGGTACTATTCAAAAATCTTCACAAAACTCCCAAATATGCAGGGTATAGAATATGCGCATGTGGACATGTTTGGCATTCTTCACTCGGCCGCACGCCACAGTCATTTCATTGTGGAGACTAACCAAACTTTACGATGGTCATCGACGAGCATTGAGAGGAAGAATATTGCTGCTCTGTGTTATCTTAGCTCTGAAACAAAAAATGCATTTCGCTAAAAACGTAATACACACAATTACATATTTCTTATTTTAAGAAGATTGCACAATCAATGGTAAAGAGAAATGCAATCTATCTTGTGACAGAGGCAGTGATCTTATCGAAACAATTGAAGGGTAAATACGAACTGCTTTTGCCTGCACAAATCTGTTTTTTTTTTCGCGAAATATAAACCGCTTCCATTAGTCCGTACGTAGGCCGCACAACCCAAAGGCTTCAGAAACGCATTTAGCAGCATGTTTCAAAAGCAATACGGCAAAGAACCACTCCTACTCAGGAGCAGAGAATTCAACGATCCCGACCAACAAGAACACAGCCAAATAGAAAATGCAAAGCAAAAAGTAAGACTCAATTCGAACCAAAGAGCAATTCAGCCATTGGCTAATGTTTGTTGAAATCCAATCAGTGCGCACGCAACTATTCTGATTCGCGGTTTAAAATCCTAACCACACCTCGTTCTCAATTTTATTTGAGCCTGTTGGAAGCGGTTTATATTTCATGGAAAAAAATAGATTTGTGCAGGCAAAAGCATTTCGTATTTACCCTTCAACTGTTTCGATAAGATCAGAGCCTGCCGTCACTAGGTAGAAAGCGTTTCACATTTCTCATTACTTTTATGCAATCCATGAAAAGAAACAGAGCTATTTAGTTGGTAACAAGATTTAGTAAACTATTTTTAGGGTTCAGTCAATTACTATCATTGTAAGCGTAAGAAATGCACTAAAGTTACGAAAAAAGTTTTAATTATCTTTGAAAACTTTAGAAACTCTAAACTTAAGTGTGTTGAACTCTGAACTATTTACTTGAACAGGATTCGAAATTATTGAAAGCCATTCAATGAGTGTTTAACCTATCTTAAACAATTAATTGTTAATCTAAACAACCCTAACAGTGCAGCACATAGTTGACTTAAAACTTTGCCCAACATATCCCAATTAAATATTTATTTCAAAAACATTTTTCAATGCACTTGTGTTATAAGAACCAGTAAATTTGAGTTGAGGCTGGCTGTTCTTTAATTTTTTGCCAATTTTTACCCTCATTTGTTCTTAAATTTTGAGAGCATCGATACCAATTACATAAAACTGTTGTACTTCCAATGCTCTGCATGCTTGAACAAACGCTTTTTTTGCTGTTTTCCCAGCATCGTAAAATTGCAAAAGCAAAGAAGCAAGCATTTTTATTTGAATGAGCACCAAAAACATTCTAGTTGCCTGAGCAGTGCGCAACATCACTATATACTTTCGAAATTGGTGCAATTTTGCTTGTAAATGCCAGAAAATCACTCAAACTTTATCATTTCGAATCAATACAGAGTTTAGTTTTGTTTTTGATATGAAATTTACTCTTGTTTGGTTGTTCAAAACAGTGGTGTCGCTAGGGGGAGCGGCCTGCCATGGTTGTCACCATTTGTTTGTTTTTTTGTTTTGAGATCGAAAACCCACTAATTGGTAGGCAAAAACTTTTTTTTTTTGGTCTTCACCTATAGTTTGGCTGATAAAGGGTGCCACCACGAAATCCCGCCTCGGGTGCCATCATTCTTAGCGACGCTTCTGGTTCTTAATATTATTTTATGTTGCTCAGGCCGGCATTGTTCTTAAACCAAAAATGAGCCTCGTGTTTTTATAAAATTGTTCATAGAAAATAAAGTGTAATTGATTTATTCCCCCCCCCCAAAAAAAAAAAAAAATCAACAACTTTCAAAATTACAAAAATATTTTAAAACATAAAAATTACATTCACCTTGTCATTAACTTTTTTGAAAAAACAACATGATTTTTTATTCTTTTTCAACCCCAGTATAGGAATGTTCATTTCAGAATAATTATGTATTCTAGAATAATTATGTATTCTAGAATTCTCAGTCGGACGACCTAGAACTAGATGGACCGATTACATTGAGGATCTTGGATGGAATTACTTGGGACTTCGCCCAAGCGAAATGATGGAGGTGATGGAAGATCGTGAGGTGTGGCGGCTTAATCTTGAGCTCTGCCCCCGCAACCCTCACAGAAAAGCGGGCAATGAAGAAAGAAGAAGAATAGTTTTGAATCTTTTTTACAGAATCCAGAATTTCGAATCCTTAATCGAATCCTAAATCTAAAAAGTGGCCGTCAGTGCTGTTTTGATATCGATTCAGCACTTAACTACTCGACTACTGCAAAACAAAAAAAAAGTCCAACATTTAGTTTCATTTTCAATGAATGAATCATAGCCAGTACAAGAATTACAGCACTATAAATCACATGATTATTGATTGGATATTCTCATTCTGCAATGGTTTCATCAGTTTCTCTGAATTTTTCGTTTTCATTTTAGCAGTCATTTCTAGTTGTTTTCAGGAAAAGGAAACAGGCCCGCAACCAGGTGGGGCTTAGCCCTGCTGGAGAAAATCATGCCCTTGTAACATCCACGTCAAAAGGACACTTTTTAATGCGATCGACCGGCTTGGTTAAACAAATTTATTACTTGCAGTTTTTCTTCACAACTAAACCGAATTCTAAAAACGGCACCGGTTCCAAATAGGAAACGGTTTTGTAGGATTTGGTATTCTCAAATGAACATCTATACCCCAGTAGCAAGCAACTTAATATATGTTTAGCAACAAATCAACGCAAGTAGAGTGTGATAGCTATTGCACTCAATAAAAAGTAGTGGGATGTTGTAAAATCATATATACATAAGTACAATAGTTTATGGAAACTCTGATACATCAATACTGGTAGTTGTGTACAAAGTAGGGTAACTCTGGATTTGTACCATGTCTCTACTAATTACTATGTCTTAAACTCCACATTGACTACACAGAACAAATTTAGTGGACTAAATTTTGCCATACACAACAGAACAATACTAACTCAAAAGAATATACAAATTTGATGTAAAACAAAAAGAAAAACATATATGCCAGGACTATAGAAACAGGTCGTTGACCAATATTCTTCTCGACGCATAACAGGACTTCAAACTCCAATCATGACATCAGATTAATGATTTCAGCAAAACAACATACTGCAAGACGAAATCTACAAAAAGTATTGGTTATTTATGATGAATTTGCTCATTTCAAATTAAAATATGCCAATGAAGCATATTTACTACTGAAATGCCACGATTGGTTAAAAGCTTAGCAGAGCCATATCAGACTGAGAGTGACTAATTTAATGGAAAATCAAAGAAAGTAAAAAAAAAAAAAGAAATATTCTGCACTCTTTTTTATTTGCTGTTTTAAAGATTAAGATTACAGTACGTTTTAGGTTAGATTTAAAGTTATTTTGAGTAAGCATCTGAATTGAATCAAAAGTAATAAAACAATACATCAAATTTTTTGGTGAAATGAATCAATTCTTTGTCATAATAATACTGTAAATGCTTTTGGAATATCCTTGTTTGGGTGACAAAATAATAAGAAGCCGAGCCTTTTCAACAAACTCAACTTGTATTTCGTATGCTATTAAAAATGATAAATATATAATGAAGGAAAATGCACTAGTATCTCCATGCCTGTTGTTAGATCAATTAGTAGCTTGATAACACTGCTGAATTGTTGATTAGTATTAGTTGAGTAATTTGTCAACACAAAGTCCGCATTCATTATACAGCAAATGTTGTTATCATCCATCACATAAATCCTACCACTAATATCACCAATAAGACAAAAATGAAAAGAATGCAATGAATACAGATTGTAATCAGTGTTCCTACTAAGCCTATTTTTTTTTTCAGCGAATCGGCGATTTGTTGGAGCAAGGGCAAATAATTTTTGGCAGCATAGTAAACATAGCTTTAGAAATTAGACAAATTTGTGGAAATATGACATTTGGTATTTAACAGTTTAATACTGGATTGGTACGGTACAAAATTTAGGGCACATAATTGTCTTTTTAGAGCTTTGGGCACAATTGTTTAAAGATAATTTAGGCACTCGCTGATTAGTCATAAAGTTAGAGGTTACACAGATTGTAATATGTTGTTTTGATGGAGAATGGTCTACTACACTTGGCAGAGGCTTCACACTGTCCCCTAAATTGCTGAACGCCAAGCACGGAAGCTGTGAATACCAATTTCTATAGTCTTTGGTTTGACTCGACCGGGAATCGAATCTGAGCATACCGCTTTGGTAGCAGACGCTTTATTCCTTTGACCACTATCTTTGTCAAACAGTATTTGAACAAGATCTGAGATAACACTTACCGTATTATGTTTACTTAGTTTAGTTATATAAACAAGATGGCTACCCAGCCAATATTGATTTTAAATCAAATTATTTTCAAAAAAGATTTGGTTTTACATTATTGTTTGGCAGATTCTCCATCAAAACAACTTTTTAACAATCTCAACTAATGTAAAAAGGCCATACAAATGAAGAATTGGCAATACATTTATTTTGATTATTTTAATTCTACCAAACGACAGTAGGCTACTCTAATGCTGGATAAGTAAATCTGGAACATGAAACTCAAGCTGTTGAAAAGTAACGTTTATAGCTTAATCACTAAACTGAAACTATTCAACTTGACCAAATCAGATGGCCAAAGGTTTTATCTTGCCCTTTAACTAAGCTGTAATAAACTTTTCTACAAAAGGTCTGTCAGTATCGTTTAAACTGTTAAAGTTAAATACCGTAGCCTGCCTGGCTCACTTCTGACACTGAGTGCTACAGCACTGTTGTAACATAGCTTGCAGTTTTCAGTTATACATTTACAGATTTACAGTACTAGCCTAATGAGTAAGGCTAGGCTACTGTTCTTACCTACTGGTATGTGTAATAATTTAGTATGTAATACACCTAAACCAACTCTTTGCATAACTTTTTTAACCTAAATCAACTCTACCTATATCAGTCACTCAGTCTGCTCTGTAGGCCTACTGCATAGTGCATTGCATAACTTTTTTAACCTAAATCAACTCTACCTATATCTGTCAATCAGTCTGCTCTGTAGGCCTACTGCATTGCATACCGTAG
Organism: Trididemnum nubilum; assembly: GCA_963965965.1. NCBI lineage: Eukaryota > Metazoa > Chordata > Ascidiacea > Aplousobranchia > Didemnidae > Trididemnum > Trididemnum nubilum. Next base: position 24,611,170 of record OZ014476.1, read on the forward strand.
CTTTTTCTAATGCTAGCTGCTACAGTACCAGACAACAGTAGTAGGCCTACAGTGCTCAATGCAGTACTCTAGTTTTGTTCTAAGAATTGCCTTGAACTACTTCCCAAAGAAATTCAACTTACCGCCAACATCGCGTAAGCGACGTACCGTTACGCTTGAATGCGGCTCCCTGCGTGAGTTTTGCATGACTAGCTTCTCGTGTTTTAGCACACTGGAATGGACTAAAAATGATTTAGAGCATTTTTTGAAACCTTTTTTAAAGGCGGTGAATCATCCAGCCAATTTCAGTGGTTTACAATAGCTAAAATTCAACTATAATTTTTGATATTTTTTGTTTTAATTTTGGGGCTGCGGTTGCAAAGATATTCAACAAATACAAAAAGATGTCCCCCCGAAAAAAGTTTTTGGAAACTCTTAAGTTTTTTTCTTCCCGCCAAAACCACAGTAGGCCTAATGGTTTAGAGAACTGTGGTAGGCCTAATAGTTTAGAGATAGTTTATTTCTAAATAGTTTATTTCTAAATAGTTTAGGCCTAACTATCTCTAAACTATTAGGCCTAATAATTTAGAGATAGTTAGGCGTAATAGTTTAGAGAACTGTGGTTTAGGCGGGAAGATCAAAACTCAGAGTTTCCAAAAACCTTTTTCGGGGGGACATCTTTTTGTATTTGTTGAATATCTTTGCAAACGCAGCCCCGAAATCAAAACAAAAAATATCAAAAATTATAGTTCAATTTTAGCTATTGTAAACCACCGGAATTGGCTGGACGATTCACCGCCTTTAATAGGAGGCGCTAATTCGCCAAAAATATAAATTATAAATGAGAAAAACTTTGCAAAATCGCCAACGCTCTTGCTAAACATACTGAATATAAGCAGTGGTGGGCAGTAACTAGTTACAATTGTAACTAGTTACTTTTACTGTAACTGTAACTTTGTTGCTGTTTTTCAGATGTAACGATATTTGTAACTAGTTACCAGTTTAGAGCCCTAAAAAAAGTTACAGTTACTTTTTGAACTACATGCTTTGAAGAAAATTACAGATTTTTTATGAATTCCATTCAAAATAATTGTATTACACTGGCAACACAGGACGCACAGTCGCATGTCTGGTCAACCATAACTTTTTATCCATATGTTTTTCACTTTGTTCATTGGACTATACATGTGGTTGCTGGTTAAAGTGAAGGCAGTGATAGTTTTCCAACTTCGCTTTCTGGTGATTGAAACCGTTTGGGGATTCAGTTTCGAGTAGCCCTACTGCACAGCTGTATGTGTACTAGCAATCAGTGTTACTTTACAATTTCAGTGAAATGCATTTCTAATCAGTGCAACCTAGTTCAAGAGGCTGGAGCAAGAATAATCGGAGGGGTTAGGGATTATCTCATCTGTTATGGTAAAATTGTCGTTGAGGTTCTGGATCAAGTTTATGGGTCAACTTTAAGATTAACGTTTAAGTTTCCAGGTTTCGTATTTGGAGTTTGCAGTTAAAGTTCGGGTTTGGTTTTATGGATTGTGGGTTACAGTTTTGCAGTTTAAAATAAAAGGTTGGGATTTTGGGTTAGGGTTTAGTCTTTGAGTTTTAGGAAGGGTGTCAGGCAACCTTCCAGTTGCTCTGTATTGATTTGCACCGTCCTCTTGCCTCCACTTAAACTGGTAGATTCTGGTATCGATAACACGTTTTCAAACCAGCTTTCAGGCTTCAGAGTTGAAATCACATTAAATAATCCCCATATGTTACCCAATTTGTATACCAGAAGCACATTGATTACCGGTATCGCATGAGATACTTTTTGTGTTCAGGAGTCTATGTTACCTAGCTGCCTCGTACCGGTACTGATACGATGCTACATTACAGTGTAATGGTGGACGGTGGTACTATTGGCCTTGTTTACCACAAATTACCGGCAGCCGGTAGCTTACTGGTTTATACTATAGCCTACTAGTGAAGCATGTACAAGGTAAGTTAGGCCTACCTTAAGTTAATACATCAAAAGCTGAAGGAAGTGTCTAGGAAGCTAAAAAGCAGCCACAACATTGGTGTTTGCCTGCCGTTAATAGATACTCTTTGTGAAGCCCTTACTAAGCGATTTGGTCATTATTTTGAAAATGAATCTTGCCTACTAGCATCAAGTTTTCATCCACAATTTAAATTATCGTGGCTGCCTTGGTTTTTTGATGAACCTTTGGAAGTTGAAAATCGCTTGAAAAGAAAAATGTCCGATATTCTTGCGGCTACAGGCAGTGCTACTGACACGTCAAGCAGTGATACCGACCATGACCGTGATGAAGGCACGAGTGACACTTTCTTCGGTTACTTATTCACGCAACAAAAGCGCCGAAAATCCAGTAATGCTGACCGAGTGGAAACTTTTCTATCTGCAGTTCCTCCAAAATCCATTGATGCGAATTCGTTTGATGATGAGGGATTGAAGATACTTTTCATTCAATATAATACTATTACTACCCTACCATCTAGTGCAACAGTGGAGAGACTATTTAGTTTGGTTAAAGATATCTGTTATATATTGAATCGTTGTGAGCTTTATGCTTTTGGGGATTTCCCTTGCTCTGCTTTGATTCTAAAAATAATATTCGTTAGCCTTCTGTGTACTGGTAATTTAATGACTGTTCATCGCCCTTTAACATCTATTTTCCATCCAAGTAAAGGTGTTCCGAGCATGACGGTTGCGCGATTACAAAGATATGCTTTGTTTCTAGCTGGCCTCGATTATGATATAAGGTACAAAACTAGTGCCAGCCATTGTAATGCAGACAGTTTACCTCGTCTTCCACTCACTGACACAGAAATTGATAATGATGGTAAATCGGTGAATATATTTCACAATTCTCATGTCCCAACTTGAACAATTACCTGTAACCAGTCAGCAAGTGCGACGAGCCACAATGAGAGACCCCATTTTGTCACATGTTGTAGATTTTGTAGCTAATGGCTGGAATTTTGTTCCAGAAAAGAACACAAGTTACCAAGACTATTATAACCGCCGCAATGAATTGACTACATGTAGTAACTGTCTTTTATGGGGAAACCGAGTTGTTATTCCCTTAAGTCTGCGAACCCAAGTTCTTGCTGAATTACATGAAGGACATTAGGAATAGTAAAAATGAAAGCCATGTCTCGCAGCTATTTTTGGTGGCCAGGACTGGACAAAGACATTGAACGCTTGGCTAAGCAATGCTCATTTTGCCAAGAAACTCGCAATTTTCCAGACAAAGCGGCTTGTCATTAGTGCCAATGGCCCAACTCACCGTGGCATCGTGTACATATTGATTTTGCTGGACCGTTTTTAGGGACATATTTTCTTGTTGCAGTAGATGTTTTTTCAAAATGGCCAGAGGTCATTCAAATGACTTCCATCACAGCAGAGCGCACTATCTCCGAGCTCCGTAAAATGTTTGCTCGATACGGCATTCCTCATCAAATTGTTTCAGATAATGGTCTTCATTTTTCATGAGATGTTTTTTAGCAGTTTATTACCCATAATGGCATCAAACACATTACTTCTGCGCCGTACCATCCTGCTACAAATGGGCTTGCTGAACGATTTGTCCAAACATTTAAACAGGCATTACGTTCAATGCGGGGTGAAAAGGGAACGGTGGAACAAAAGTTAAATAGGTTCCTTTTACGTTATCGTAATGCACCCCATTGCACAACGAATGAACCTCGCTCATTATTGTTTTTGAATAGACGCCTCCGTAATTGTTTAGATCTTATTAAGCCAAACCTGCAAGATCGCATTGACAGTCGTCAGCAACTCGGAGATTCAAGTAAATGCCGTTCTTTTGTTATTGGTCAACCTGTGCTTGTGCGTGATTATCGTGCTAGTAATTAGAAATGGTGCAAGGCAAAAGTTATTAAGCAGACTGAACCTTTGTCATACCATGTCATGGTTTTGCCTCACCTAATATGGCGAAGACACATAGATCAGATGCTAACTGTTCTTTTTTGTATCTCCAACTGAAGAGAGCTCAATAATCAAAGATCAGAGCAAATTATAATTTTATTAACAGTCAAATTTACAAACCCTTAACAGTCTGTTTCACCCTTAACGGGATCATCAGAAGAGAACTTCTAAACAACATACACAAAAACAAATTGATTGGTTACACTTGAAACATAGATCTGTAAGTGGTTATTAACAAAGTAATGCGTCTGCCTGGCCTCGAAACTTTTGTCAACTGGGCCACAGAACAGCTGTGATAGGACTTTTAAGTTGAAAGGCGGGCAACATTGTGTTTACTGAATAATACGCATGCTGGGTTTGCCGTCGGTTACGTTTCAAATTCGAGTGACTCATAATTGGGTAACTTTCATTAGATTAAATTTGAAAGGTAGGAGTTAAAATCATTTCAACGACTAATACGAAAACTTAAAATAGCCCCGCCAGTAGGTTTATAATTTATCCGGAGAAGGGGAGTTGCGGTAAGCGCATAAGTCTTAATCAACATTTTTTAGCAAAAATTTGTTTTTGTGCCTACATTTTGAAATTAGCTCGGAGCGTTTATTCAGCAGTCCTTCTGGTTTCGCTTTGATGATTTGCAGCTTTTCTGCCAAACAAAGGCTGCATATTCTTGCACCACAGCGATATGGAGCAGCTTCTTTAATGACGCTCCATTGGATTTGGTAATCGCGGCCTTTATTTTTGTGCTCCCAAACTCGTTTTGATAGTTCGGTACTTTTCTCTAGGCGCTTGTGTCGAAACGAAGAGCTGTGGTTGTTGAAGCGTTTTTTGAAAGCAGTTGAGCACGATCCGTAATAGAGGTCCCGTTGGTTTCCAGATGAGAAAACATACCAATTCCGAGCAAAACAACGTATATGAAAAGTTTCATTAACAAACTCGAAAATTTTATCAGAAGATTAAGGTGGAGAGCGCACTTTTTTGACACGGAGGAAAACAGCAGACCAGCGTCAGATACCTTTGGATTTAAAACCGAATTAGCACCGCCGCAACACCAAGCTCTCAATGCATTTGAAAACGACTTGTACAAAATGGCCCGCAACATTGAGTTTCGGAATAAACCAAACGAATTCCAGCAAAAATTAGCTGAAGATATCAATTCGATCAGATCTTCACCAAATTTGCTAATCCCTGCAGACAAAACCACCAACCTCTTCGAAATGAGCGCCAAAGATTACAATAAGCTACTGCATGATAACATTACAAAAAGCTACAAAAAAGCCCCCGACTCCTTCGAAACTGAAATTAACCGAGAGGCGAAAGCAATCGCCACAAGCTTACATTTAGACAACAGAACACAAAAATTTCCCAAGCGTAACGCTTTTGTAACCTTCAAAGACCACAAGGACAATTTCCACCGCAATACCCCATGCAGGCTAATTAACCCCGCAAAAAGCGAAATTGGGAAAATCAGCAAACAATACTTGGACAATATCAATTACTCCATCCGACAAAAAAAGCGATTAAACCAGTGGACAAACACAGCTAGTGTCATCTCGTGGTTCAAAAAATCGACTTCTAACAAAAAGAACTGCAAATTCTTAAAATTTGACATTGAAAATTTTTATCCATCAATTTCTGAAAACCTGCTAGAAAATACCCTTGGTTTTGCCGCTCACCATACCGAAATTTCTGAAGAAATTATGCTCACCATTCGACACTGCCGAAAATCCTTGCTATTCTGCACGGACAAGATATGGGTAAAAAAGAGCAACCCCAAATTCGACGTGACAATGGGCTCATTTGATGGCGCAGAAATATGCGAACTAGTAGGTCTTTACCTACTCGACCAACTATCAAACTTACTACCAGTTGAATCATTCGGCCTCTACCGCGATGACGGTCTAGCAATCTTATCCGGCATTTCAGGACCAGACACCGAACGAATTATTAAGAACATCAGAAACTTATTTAAAACCAACAATCTTAAAATAACTATCGAAGCCGGCATGCAGCAAACTGACTTTCTGGATGTCACGTTCAACGCGGATAACGGCAAATACTGGCCCTACAAGAAACCAAACTCACAACTGCAATACATTCACACCCAGTCTAACCACCCTCCCAACATCAAAAAGCAACTTCCCAAGATGATAGAGAAAAGATTATCTGGCATATCATATAATCAAGAAGAGTTTGACAGAGCGAAACCTGCATACGCACAAGCTCTAGAAAAAAGTGGATACAAACAAAAATTAGAATTTCAAACAGAAAACAGCAGCAAAAGAAGACAGAGAAAACGGAACATTACTTGGTTTAATCCTCCTTTTAGCGATAACGTATCCACAAATATCGGCAGAAAATTTTTAAATCTATTGGACAAGCACTTCCCCCCCGACCACAAACTGCACCCCATTTGCAATCGTAGCTGCGTAAAAGTCAGTTATAGCTGCATGCCAAACATGGCAGCTATAATCAAACAACACAATTCCAACGTGGCAAGCCCACGGAAAACCGACGAAACCAAATTGGCAGAAAATTGCAACTGCCGAAACAAATCCAACTGCCCACTAAATGGAAATTGCCTGAAAAGCTGCCTAATTTACAAGGCCACCATCTCATCTGGAAACCAACGGGACCTCTATTACGGATCGTGCTCAACTGCTTTCAAAAAACGCTTCAACAACCACAGCTCTTCGTTTCGACACAAGCGCCTAGAGAAAAGTACCGAACTATCAAAACGAGTTTGGGAGCACAAAAATAAAGGCCGCGATTACCAAATCCAATGGAGCGTCATTAAAGAAGCTGCTCCATATCGCTGTGGTGCAAGAATATGCAGCCTTTGTTTGGCAGAAAAGCTGCAAATCATCAAAGCGAAACCAGAAGGACTGCTGAATAAACGCTCCGAGCTAATTTCAAAATGTAGGCACAAAAACAAATTTTTGCTAAAAAATGTTGATTAAGACTTATGCGCTTACCGCAACTCCCCTTCTCCGGATAAATTATAAACCTACTGGCGGGGCTATTTTAAGTTTTCGTATTAGTCGTTGAAATGATTTTAACTCCTACCTTTCAAATTTAATCTAATGGAAGTTACCCAATTATGAGTCACTCGAATTTGAAACGTAACCGACGGCAAACCCAGCATGCGTATTATTCAGTAAACACAATGTTGCCCGCCTTTCAACTTAAAAGTCCTATCACAGCTGTTCTGTGGCCCAGTTGACAAAAGTTTCGAGGCCAGTCAGACGCATTACTTTGTTAATAACCACTTACAGATCTATGTTTCAAGTGTAACCAATCAATTTGTTTTTGTGTATGTTGTTTAGAAGTTCTCTTCTGACGATCCCGTTAAGGGTGAAACAGACTGTTAAGGGTTTGTAAATTTGACTGTTAATAAAATTAGATCAGATGCTAGATGTTTGTGATGGTAAAACTATTTCTGTGAACAAGCCGGCTACTGAGATAATGACGCCCGCCTTGCCAAGTATGAGTAAGACATGTTTTGCTTTTCCTATTCTAGCTAATCACACTGTAGGCCGCGACAGCCTTTATCCTGATGACGCTTCTACTAGACGTTATCCTGCACGTATTCGCAAACCGCGGATTCCTTACAGTCCCTGATTGTGTATTTTATTGGTGCTTTGATGTTTTGTGGTGACGTTTAATTTGGCTGGAGGATATGTTATATATTGAATCGTTGTGAGCTTTATGCTTTTGGGGATTTCCCATGCCTTTGGCGTAGCCAGGATTTTTGATTGGGGGGGGCCCAAACCACAAATCACATGCAATGACGTCATCAGAAATTTTCGAAAAAGGAAGTTTTTGTGGGGCAAAGATATCATAGAATGGAAGATCTGAAGCTGTAGTCGTTGGCACTTAACCAGGATTTTGATAAAGGGAGAGGGCGAAAACTAATCGTTAGAAAATGCAAATGTCTTACTTAGGAGAAGTGTTGAGTATGCTAGTGTACTCAAACGTACCACAGACGGAGGTCTGGGGGCGGAGCCCCCAGCCGCCGGTGGCTATGGGAGTCTGGGGGCAAAACCCCAGCCGCTGGGCGATTTTTGTAAGTTTTTGGAAAAAAAAGCTATTTTAATCCCATTGGATCGCATTTCACACGTGTTCACAGCCATTTGAAAGAACTAGATTTTTAACATTAGAAAGCCAATCGAAAAATTTTAATTGTTCAATCCTCCTTTTACTTGCAATTAAATTCCAAAACACGTTTAAAATCATGCATTACCGTGTAAAATTTTAATTGTGGGTGATTTGGTCCATGTAGAGGGAAGTAAGGCACATTGCCACCTGCTGTATTTTAGTAGTAAATAATAATCCACTCGAAGATTTTCCTTAGAGATTTTTGTTTTGTCATGAAGTGAACCAGTTACAGGATTACATGTACGGCCAGGGGGCCCAGGACTCCTCAATTCAATTTCAATAATTTGTTCAATGAGCATTTTCCCTAGCTATTTTTTTTAAAGTATTTTGTTCGTAAAAACTGGCGAGGTGAATCGTTGGTACAGTAGATAGTTATGCTTACTAAACATGTTATTTCCGGGCCGGATTTACATTACGCAGGGCCCCTGGCACTTAGGGAATTTTTGCAACATCTTCCTGGCAAATATAAGTGAAGACCAAAAAAAGTCTTATCATCTGAGGGCCAGGCCCTGGCACTGTGCCATATCACAAATACGGCGCTGGTAATTGCATTACGTTCATAAAAAGTTAAGATGAGCGCCTGAGATAGCAACTTTTGGACAAAAATCCTAGATTTCACCCCGGTTATACGTTTAAATTGGTTGGAAAAGATTAAATTTAGGAGGTACGCCGGGCCCCCTGGTCGTCAGTATTATTTATTGTTAATTGCTGTTGTACGCGTGTACTATTGTACGCAACGATGCTAAAAGAAACTGAAAAGGAAGAAACAAGGTTTTTTTTTGTCAAGTTTGTGTCATTGGTGGCATTTCAATTGAGGGGTCCCGAGCCCCACTGGGCCACTCCCCTGGCTACGATTTTGAGCTAAGATCGCGCCCTTAAGTTCTTTCATATGATTTTGAGATAAGATCGCGCCCTGAAGTTCTTTCATAAAAAAAAACATTTAAAACAAACTTGAAATAACTTTTTTTCCAAAACATGGAGGAATCGAATCAAGTCACTTGACAGTTTTTTGAAACCTCCAGGAATTGCATGACATTATAATGACGTGGACAGGTGGTCGTCATTATTAATACTTGCTTTTGCACGCGTAAATCCTAAATTAAAGAAATTGCAACACCGGACAAGGACAACATACTGGCTATGCTCTCATTATATGTATCATTGGTAGTATTTCAGTTGGGGGTTTGCATTACCGCCTATGTCATAGCATTAAGTTCATAATAACGTTAAACGAGGGCTTGGGGTTGCAACTTTTAGCACAAAATTTTTCGATTTTTCACAGGTTTTGCGCATGAGTTGTTAAAAATTTGAATTGCGGGGCCCCTGGCCCGGGACCCTTGGTCATCAGTTAGGGGCTCCTGGGCTCTCTGGTTGTCAGTTAGGGGCCCAGGGCCCCCCTGGTTGTCGGTTAGGGGCTCTGGGGTCCTCTGGTCGTTAGTTAGGCCCCCTGGGGCCCCGCGGTTGTTAGTTAGGGGCCCCAGGGCCCCCTGATTGTCGTTTAGGGGCTCGGGGCCCCCCGGTTAATAGTTATAGGCCCTGGGCCTACTGGTCGTTAGTTAGGTCCCCCGGGGCTCCCTGGTTGTTAGTTATGGGCCCTGGGCCCCCTGGTCGTTAGTTAGGGGCCCCGGGCCCCCTAGCTGTTGGTTAGGGGACCCCTGGTCCTCAGTCAGGGGCCCTGGAGCCCCCTGGTTGTTAGTTAGGGACCCTGGGGGCCCCGTTTTTTACTTTGGGGCCCTGGGACTCCCTGGTTGTCGGTTAGGGGCCTTCTGGTTGTTAGTTAGGGGCCCCAGGGCCCCCTGGTTGTCGGTTAAGGGCCCCCTGGTTATTACTTAGGAGGCCCCTGGATGTTTGTCAGGGCCCCGGGCCCCCCCCCCCCCCCCCCTGGCTACGCCTATGTCCCATGCTTTGCTTTCATTCTAAAAATTATATTCGTTAGCCTACTGTGTACTGATAATTTGGATAGTTTATTGGCTAAGTTTAGGATGAAACAATATCTTAAAACCAAAACTCTGTGGGCTCAATGACGAACACTTTGAAATGTTAGCCTTTTCGAAAGGCAATTAACTGATTTCTGTTTTTAAAATTTTTGTAACTATCAGTGCATATTTGAAGCATGTTTTGGCAAAAGTTTATAAGTCGCATTTCGCTGTTTTGAGTAAATCGTGTTTAAAGTTTTAAATTTCCATTTGGCTCTGTTGTCAAGTGTGACATATATTAAGCTGTTTATTACCGAAAATTGATCGAAATTTAAAACAATTTTTGTTTCAGGAAAATTAGTTTTAGTAAACAAATTAAAATCTATGAACAACTCATTTTTTGAAAAATGTCATGTATTAACTTTTGCATCAACGTGCTTCATTTTTAGATCTAGCTTATCCTTTTTTCTTTGCATTCTTACACAAATGCGAATTTGAAAGTTGATGCATGAAATTTAACGCTTTGACAAAACTAAATTTTGTGACAAAGAGACACCCTTGGTTTGGTCTTAATATACTTTTGAGACAAACAGACATAGGTAGGCAAGTTAATGCAAAACGTTAGCTTCGTTAACCACTAGTCCGTTAACAAACTTCACACTTCCGTTAACGTTAATCCGTTATTTTCAGCTTTAATTAACGGAAGTTAATACAGTCCGTTAATTCGTTAATATTTTGCGTGTAATGTACGTTTCTTTTTATTCACTCGCTTCTAGAACACGTATTGACGCTGTTGAGCTGATTGTAAGGAAAAATTTATCGCTGTGGTGGTCTTTTTGTGTTTTGGAAGTTACATTTTACAGTCTAATCTAATTTCAAGATAAAAATAAGCTCAAATGCACTAACAAAGCTGCAATCGGAAAATCTTTGGAGATTGTGAACAGCGATAATCAGACTTATGAGACTGCAGCTTATTATTTGCCACAAACGCTCCTTTCTTCGCTTTCTTCCATAAAACCTGTGTTAATACGCAACAAGTGTTACCAGTGCAAACTGGTTTGTATCGGTACGATAAATAAATGGTGCAAGATATTAACGATAAAAACCTTAACGGAAGTTAACAGAACTTAACGGAAGTTAACAGAACTTAACGGAAGTTACTTTATTCCGTTAACAGCACTTAACGGAAGTTAATTTAGTCCGTTAACATGAAAAAACTTTTTAACGGATTAACGAGTTAATGAAAAAGTTAGCTTCGTTATTAACGGATTAACGATTAACAGACTTGTGCCCACCTATGCAAACAGACGTAATCTGGCAAGTGCCGACAGGCCTGTTTTTAGTCCAAATTTTTAATCACTAAATGTAACTGTAACTTGTAACTGTAACTAGTTCATAGGTGGGCAGTACCGCGGTACTTTCTTGGTACCGGTACCGTCGGTACTTTTGTGGTACCGGTACCGCGGTACTTTGCTATTTTTTGGCGGTACCGGTACTTTAGTTTTGTTATATTATTTAGTAGGGATTTTACGAACGTAATTAAAAACTTGAAACGTCGTAAAAATACTTGCGAATAAACCAAATAAACAACGAATCTTTTTTCTTAATTTAGTGTTTAACTGTTGGTCTTACTCGCTACTACTACCGCAGGGACTTAGCGTAAGCAGTTTGGTGGTCCATTTGAAAAATTGACGTTTTCTTGCAATGGCAAAATGATGCATTACCAGTATTCATGCACCAGCGAAACAAAAGTAGAACCGCTAAGAAAAAATTGCAAGAGACGACTTACGTAATGAATATTCATCACATCAGGCGTGAATACAGTAGCGAAGCCATGGGGTGCGCGGGGGGACTATAAAAAATTGTTTAAAGCACATTTTGAAACGTTTATTGAAGGGGGGAGGGGGCTAATTTGTCAAAAATAAAACCTATAAATTAGAAAAGACTTTAAAGAATAGTCGAAAATTGGTAATCAAATTTGATCGCTTATTAAAAAATGTTAACATAGGTTTCATCAAAAAAAAATGTATATAAGCTCAGAAATACGGGGGGGGAGGGCTATTCAGTATAAGCTAATTACCAACCACTTCTCTCGACCTTCCTTCGATTAGCCCCCCTTTATATATATATCTTTCACTATAAAATATAGCTGTAATAGATAACTCCTTGAGAGGTTTACCAACCCACCGAAATAGAATTTTATGATTTACCAACTTGTAAATAAGAGAACTGAAATGCTAGCGATAGCTACCTCCTACATGGCCTATTTATGCAACTAGTACGGTATAATCGTTTTTTGCGCTGTGCCACGTGTTAATAGCCAGTACTTAAATTGTAGGGGTGACGCGGGGGACGCTTCCCCCCTTCGAGAGTTAGCGTCCCCCCATCGAGATTTGAGCGCTGGATGGTCAGACGAAAAAGACTTAATTTTTTACCTAATTTTGGCAAAAAGCCTCTTCAATTTCCGGCGAAGACCTTTTTTTGGTGTTCATTTAATTTCGGCGACGGAATTACGTAATCTTCTCTAAAGTACTTTCGCATGCCAAATGCGTTCGGTCGAGGCTGCAAAAGCGTCCCCCCATGCAAAATTTTATAATTTAAGTACTGTTATAGCAATAATTTTTATCAAAATAGGCCTAAAATTAAGTTATTTTTGCCAAAAAAAAAGTTTTTTTTCGAGTGCTGGGGGATCCGACCCCCACACCCTGTACCTCCGGTGGCTGGAGGTCTTGCCCCAGACCCCAATTGCCTCCGATGGTTGGAGGATCCGCCCCCAGACCCCGCAACGCCTCCCCCATCGCAGATTTTTGGCTACGCGCCAGCACGAAGAAAAATTTACTGCACGTTACTGCCAGCCTCCATTTGTATTAGCTATTGGTTTTAAATATGCCTGGAACGTTTGGCGAAGAAGATGTTCTCATTCACAAACGGTGTATAATACGGCCAAAAGTATTTCACTCGGTAATATTTATAGAGAAGCATTATCCCAAAAAATCCTTTTATCTGCACCAATCCCTCTTTGGCTTTGGCCGCGATGAGTTTTTTTTTCTGTACATTGTACGCTCTTTTAATAAGTTCTAAAGGGAAAAACAACGCAATCTATTTTTTGTACAAAATTTTCGAGTTAAAAACACGGTTTTGTCTCTTGAAATTTTTGGGTGCCACCTCCACGGAAATCCCACAAATTAAACCTCAGAAATCAATTTTTATGAAATTATACCTCTTTTAGAACCCCCAAAATTTTTAAATAAATATTTTAACGGCTTTAGCTAAAAAGCTAATTTTTTTTATAATCAGAAGAGACTATAAGAATCTTCTTGAGAGTCCCCCAAAAGCATGGCCAAAAGTGCCAAAGCTTTTTTTGCGACAACCTTAATTGCATAATCTGCGTTCAATCCACACTCTGGTTACGTAGTTGCGTCCTTGAATAGGGCGCTTTATGATGACTATCTCTGCTTGTGGCTTCGAACAAGCAACAAATTTAGTGGCAAGAAATCGAAATTAACGGAACATTGGAAAACTAGAAACTCTTGAGCAGGTGCAAATTCCTCCAAGCACAAAGAATGAAAGCATGCGGAATGTCCAATAATTAGCGTCTAACGCTGTGCTGTGACAAGAGAATAAATATGCTATACAACAGCAATAAAAAACGCTGTAATTTTGAAATTGTTCTCATTACGGGGAAACAAAAGGATTTAAAAAAAGTCACCATTAACATGCGTCGTTCGTTTATAGGCTGGCAACTTGTAAGCTTCCATCTAGCTTTAAATGAGAAATCCAAAAAGTAACTGCAGCAACGAATCAACTAAAAACAAATCAAAACAGCTCACTTTGCCAAAAGTGCAATTTATCCCCCAGTTTCTAAGTTTTGTGTGAATGTCACTTGTGCAATGATTGGGAACTGATGTATCGTCAGAGTAGCCTTCAGTGCCAGCTTACGCACGTGATGCTGTAGAGATGACTGCTGTTTGATTATTACTGGTGACAAGGTACCAGAGGTGGAGTCGAGGACACAAGGCTCGAGGCCAAGGGCACAAACAAAAAATCCGAGGCCAAGGACAGCCTTTCCTAGGACAGACCTTCTTGAGGCCAAGGACCAAGGACACAGCCGCAAGTGTTCTCCAAAAAAAAGGTCTTAAGAAAAGTTTTTTAGGTGATCTCCATTGGGGTACCCAAAATTTTTGATTGAGGTACCCAAAATTTTTGATACCCAAAATTTATTGGGGTACCCAAAATTTTTGATTGAGGGAGGCCTAAACCACAAATCACATGCAATGACGTCTTCAAAAATTTTCCCAACGGGAAGTTTTTGTGGGACAAAGATATCGTAGGTTGGAAGATCTGAAATCGTTGCTTGTCGGCAGGTAACCAGGATTTTGAAAAAAAAGAGGGATTAAACGAATACTTGAAAAGCGCAAATATCTAACTTTGGAAACGTGTTGAGTAAGTTAGTGTAACTCAAAGGTATCGCAGACGGGGGCATGGGGGCGGGGCCCCCAGCCGCCGTAGGCTTTGGGGGTCTGGGGGCGAAGTTTCCAGCCGTTGGGCGATTTTTTGTAACTTTTTGGAAAAAAAAGCTATTTTAATGCCATTGAATCACATTTTGCAGGTGTTCAGAGCCCTTTGAAAGCCAATCAAAAAAATTAAATTGTTTAATCCCTCTTTGTTTTACAACTTAAGTCCAAAATACGTTTAACATCTGGCATTTTGGAGTTAGATTTTAGTTGTAAGTGATTTGGTCCAGGTAGGGAGAAGTAAGGCGAAATGTCTCTTGCTACATTTTAGCAGTATATAATAATCCACTCGAGGATTTTCCTGAAGAGATTTTTGTTTTGTCATAAAAATAATCAGTAATAGGAGTACATGTTTGGTCAGGGGGCCCAGGTCCCCTCAATTAAAGTTCAATGATTTGTTCAATCAGCATTTTCCATGTCTAATTTTTTTAAAAGTATTTCGTGCGAAAAAACCGGCGAGGTTGGAGTTGAATTACTGAATTGTTATTGAAAAATAGTACATTAGATGGTTACGCCTACTAACCGTGTTATTGCCGGGCCGGATTTACATCGCGCTGGGCCCCTGGCACTGTAGAGATTTTTGGAACATCTTTCTGCCAAATATAGGTGAAGGCCAAAAAAGTCTTACGATTTCAGCGTGGGGCCCCTAGCTAGTACTGCGCCATATTATGGTAAATCCGACCCTGGTTAATACATTACGTTCATAAAAAAGCTAGATGTGGACCTGAGATAGCAACTTTTATGACAAAAACTCTCCATTTCTTACGAGTTGTACGTTTAAATTGGCTGGCAAAAATTGATTTGAGGGGAGCCCGGGGCCCGTGGTCTTCAATATTGTTGTTAGTTACTGTTGTAAGCGAAAAATGCTAAAAACAAACTGAAGAAACAAGTTTTTTTTGTCACATTTTTGTCATTGGTAAAATTTCAATTGAGAGGGACCCGGGCCCCTTGCCCCTCCCCCCTTGGCTACGCCTATGCTCCAAGTGAGGAAAACAAAAAAAGTGTTTGCAATTTTTCCGCGAGGTTTCTGGCGTTTTCCAACGAAATTCCTACTGTTCGAAAAATAGTGCTGTCCTCGAGCCGGGGACAGGGCAATTTTCGAGGACTTGAGGCTTCGAGGCCAAGGACTTGACCTTCGAGGCCAAGGCCAAGGACTTCAAAATGTGTCCTCGAGGCCAAGGACGTACTCGAGGACTCCACCTCTGCAAGATACTGTAGTAAAATACGTAGCCCGATGACCGTAGTCCGTATAAGTTGGATACCGGTACTTTATCGAGTCAACTCCATCACTAGTTAGTACTTTGTACTCACTGTAGTAATAGCCTACTAATACTGTAACTGCTTACTAGTCTACTGCAAACTTTCCGTAAAACGAACAATAGGTCTACGCAGTGCGCTCTAGTCGCGGCAACGAACCTAATTGCTAAAAGTGATGATTTACAATCCCGTAAACGAGGTCAATCAGTCCAATTTTTTTCTTTTAATCTTTTAAAAAAAGTACTGCGGTACTTTTAATTTGGAAGTACCGGTACCGCGGTACTAATTTTAGCAAAGTACCGAGTACCGGTACCGCGGTACTTTTGCAAAGTACCTTGCCCACCTATGATTATAGTATGGGGATCAACCTGTAGATCATACTTGCAAAAACTTGTATCCCTACAAAATAAAGACTTAAGATTAATTACTAATAATTTCACATTCCATCAACCCTTCGTAAGTGTGTCTTTGTTATACAAGCAAAATAAAATACTTAAATTATCAGATATCTACACTTATGAAGTCGCAATGCATAAATTTTGCAATAAGAAACTTCCAATTACTTTTTCGAAGTACTTCTGTAAAACGGATACAGTACACAAATTAAGGACTAGGCAAAATTTAGCTTGTAAGTTTGCTATTCTGCGATACAACCATAGGTGGGCAGTACCGCGGTACTTTCTTGGTACCGGTACCGTCAGTACTTTTGTGATACCGGTACCAGTACCGCGGTACTTTGCTATTTTTTGGCCGTACCGGTACTTTAGTCTTGGTTTATTTTTTAGTAGGGATTGAAAAAAGTTAACTAAAAACTTGAAACGTTGTTGAAAATGCTTGCAAATAAACCGAATAAACAACGAATCTTTTTTCTTAATTTAGTGTTTAACTATTGATCGTACTCGCTACTACCATCGCAGGAACTAAGCGTTAGCAGTTTGCTGGCCCATTTGAAAAATTGACGCTTTCTTGCAATGGCAAAATGATGCATTATCAGTATTCATGCACCCCCGAAACAAAAGTAAAACCACAAAGAAAAAATTGTAAGAGACAACTTACGTAACAAATACTCATCACATCAGGCGTGAATACAGTAGCGTAGCCAGGGGGGCGTGGGGGGACTATAGCCCCCCTTGGCTGCCGACCAAAATGCAGAATAAGAAAAATACCACGTTATTAGCACTTCTAAGACTGTCTTTTGCACTAGAATAGATTCAAAAAATTATTTAGAGCATCTTTTGAACGGTTTATTGAAGGGGGAGGGGGCTAATTTGTCAAAAATAAAACCTATAAATTAGAAAAAAGACTTTAAAAAATAGCCGAAAATTGGTAATCAAATTTGATCGCTTATTGAAAAATGCTTAAAATAGGTTTCATCAAAAAAAAAAATGTACATAAGCTCAGAAATACGGGGGGAAGGAGGGCTATTTAGTATAAGCTAATTACCAACCACTTCTCTCGACCTTCCTTCGATTAACCCCTATATATCTTTCACTATAAAATATAGCAGAAAAAGATTACTCCTTGAGAGGTTTACTAAACTACCGAAATAGGATTTTATGATTTACCAACTTGTGAATAAGAGAACTGAAATTCTAGCAATAGCTACCTCCCACATAGCCCATTTATGCAACTAGCACGGTATAATCATTTTTTGCACAGCTAATTTTCAGAGGTGGAGTCCTCGCGGACACATTTTGAAGTCCTTGGCCTTGGCTTCGAAGGTCAAGTCTTTGGCCTTGGCCTCGAGGCCTCAAGTCCTCAAAAATTGGCCTGTCCTCGGCTCGAGAACAGCACTATTTTTTGAATTGTTAAAATGTTGTGGAGCGCCTGAAAAATTTTTTGGAAAACGTTTTTTTGTGGAGATCGCTTGAAAAATAATTGTGAAGACCTTTTTTTTTGGAGAGCACTTGCGCTTGTGTCCTTGGTCCTTGGCCTCGAGCATTCCTGTCCTTGGCCTCGAGAGTGTCTGTCCTCGGAAAGGCTGTCCTTGGCCTTGGCCTCGGATTTTTTTTGTGTCCTTGGCCTTGGCCTCGAGCCTTGTGTCCTCGACTCCACCTCTGCTAATTTTTATGCCACGTATTAATAGCATTAATTTTTATCAAAATAGGCCTAAAATCAAGTTAATTTTGCCAAAAAAATAAAAAATTTTCGAGCGCTGGGGTATCCGCCCCCCACACCCTATGCTTACGGTGGCTGGGGGCCTTGTCCCCAGACCCCAATTTCCTCCGGTGGTTGGGGAATCCGCCCCCAGACCCCCACAACGCCCCTCCCCCATTGCAGGTTTTTGGTTACGGGCCTGCGTGAAGAAAAATTTATTGCACGTTACTGCTGGCCTTCATTTATATTAGCTTTTGGCTTTAAATATACCTGGAACGTTTGGCGAAGATGTTCTCATTCACAAACGGTGTATAATACGGCCAAAAGTATTTCACCCGGTGATACTTATACAGAAAAATTATCTCAAAAAAACTTTTATCTGCACCAACCACACTTTGGCTTTGGCCGCAATGAGGTTTTTTCATAGGTAGGCAAGTTAATGCAAAACGTTAGCTTCGTTAGCCACTAGTCCGTTAACAAACTTCACACCTCCGTTAACGTTAATCCGTTATTTTCAGCCTTAATTAACGGAAGTTAATAAAGTCCGTTAATTCGTTAACATTTTGCGTGTAATCTAGATTTCTTTTTATTCACTTGCTTCTGGAACACGTATTGACGCTGTTGAGGTAATTGTAAAGTAAATTTATTGTTATGGTAGTCTTTTTGTGTTTTGGAAGTTGTTACACTTTACAGTCTTATATTATTTCAAGATAAAAATAAGTTCAAATGCACTAACGAAGCTGCGATCGGAAAATGTTTGAAAATTATGAACAGCGATAATTAACAGACCTATGGACTGCAGCTTAATAATTATTTTTAAAAAAGAGCTCCTTTCTTCGCTTTCTTCTATAAAACTCGTGTTAATACGCAACAAGTGTTACCAGAGCAAACTGGTTTGTAGGCTACCGATACGATGAATGAATGGTGCAAGATGAATAGCTCAACTTGGGTGCCAGTCTGTTTTGATATCAGCAGATATTTAACAAACAAATATTTTGACATAGTTTGAGGGTGCCACCCCCCCAAGGACGCCCCAAATAGACCCCCAAAAATCAATTTTTGAACAGCTCAAGCTAGGGTGCCAGTATTTTATGATATCAGGAGATATTTAACTGACAAATATTTTGACTCTACTTTTTTGGAGGTTCCGTAATCAGATATTTTTGTATAATTGCTGATTTTACGGTAGACAAAAAGTACTTTTGAGCGTCACAGCATTAGCTATGCGTCGGTCGTTCACTGGGTTTGCTGGCAAACTCCCATCTAGTTAATTTTTCTTCCGTTGCTAATTCATAGTAGCATGTAGATTTCTAATAAAACAATATATTGAAATCATTAGATTGCTTGCCAAGTTGCTTCTTTTTGTTAAATTAAACTAATTGATGTAAATACTTACGTTAAAAACTTTCCTATGTTTCTTTCTCCTGCTTTCGTTATCGAAAATAACATGTCAATTAAAAAATAATAATAATAATTGCAATAGCAATCACAAACAACTTTAGAATCAACTAACTCTTCAATTACAGTAAAAAAAATCTCTTGGCAAGCAGGGCAAGTAGGAAAAATGACCAGTTTGCTCTAACTTCAGCACAAAAGTTCGGAGCAAAAAATATGGATTTACACTTACTTTGATCAGAAACATTAGAGCCAAAAATACATGAAACATATTTGAACCAGAAACGTTTCGATTATTTGTAAACCATTATTAATCTTATTCAAATTAATAAAACAAAAGTTTCTAGTTACCGGTACTTAATCAATTTTGCACCGGCGCTAAACATATTTGTCAGCTTCTCAGCGAAACCTTATCGGTACGGCACCTGCTGACTACGATTAGCCTGTAGATTTCAGCATTTAAGAAAACTATTCTAAATTTAGAAAGATTTTAAAATATGTTTTATATGTTGATTTTTTTTTTTCTGTAGTTTTATGCCGGACTTGTCAAATCAGTTTTATTTTTTCCATTTATTCGCCTTTCTGATTTTTCAAATGTATAAGTTGCTTCACTCGGTAATTATTGTATACCTTCTTTAGTTGATATTTTGGATAAATTTTCAAAAAAATCGGCCTCAATAAGTAGTTTGAAATTTTGTGGAGCCCTGCGTTCGCTAACAAATACCGCTCGATGCTTGCTCATTCGTTTATCATCATTTGTTTGCTGACTTGCATTATGTTTTTGTTGATTACTGCTTAATAAACCACGATTTCATTACACACTGTGGTGGTGGTGGTGGTGGTGGTGGTACTACCCGACCCCTTCCGAGGGATGGGGGTGCGGAGGAACTCCGCGGAGACCCAACAGTCGGGCCACACCCCAAGGTCTGGACCATAGATCGAGAATAGAAAGAGAGGAGCCAAAGATAGATTTGCGAAGGGGTTCAGAAGCAGGACAATCGAGGAGGAGATGACTGAGGTCCTGTAGAGGGTGTCCACAGGCACTACAATCAGAATTCTCTTTCCGACTGATCCTGTGAAGATAAGAAGATAAAAGAAGACTGTGACCATGGCAGCGAAGACGAGAGAGCTCACTGCGTATGGAGCGAGAAAGAAGAAGTTCCTCCGAAGAGACTTCGGGGACTTGGAAGTTCAGGTGGGAGTGAGAGATGTGACGTCTCCAATTGCGGTATTGGGAATAACGGACTTTGGCAATAACTGGGAGGAGAGGGCTAGGGATCGCATCAGTGGGCAGGGAGGCACCAGTTTTGGCAAGTAAATCAGCTTTTTCATTTCCGGGGAGACCTGCGTGTCCGGGGACCCATTGGAAGCTCAAACTGGTATTGTTGGAGAGGGAGGAGGCAAGGGACCAAACATTCCATAGGGACTCAGGCAGGAGATAAGTGGGGGATGAAGAAAGGATACAGAGGGCTGATTGAGAGTCGGTTAGGAAAAGAACTGACTGAAATTTGCAGGTCATCAAATGGCTGGTACACCAAGCAAGACCTTGCTTGAGGGCAAAGATTTCGGCTGTGAAGCTGGAGGTAATTGGACCAGAGGAAAAGGATAAGGAATGGGATGTGTTGCATTTGGAGCATGTAGCATAGACTCCAGCGCCACCAGGACCGAAAAAGGGAGGGGACAGAAGCGTCAGTCCATACTTGGATATCAGAGGGGGGGAGGGAGGATAGTCTGCTTGAAGCAATTTGGAGTCGGGCTGTACTGCTGCCTGTGCAGTCGGGAATGAAGGGGGGAACAGTGAAGTGGGTTGTGGACCATGG
This sequence comes from Trididemnum nubilum, assembly GCA_963965965.1. Classification (NCBI taxonomy): domain Eukaryota; kingdom Metazoa; phylum Chordata; class Ascidiacea; order Aplousobranchia; family Didemnidae; genus Trididemnum; species Trididemnum nubilum. Next base: position 24,632,252 of record OZ014476.1, read on the forward strand.
TGGAAAAGGGGGGCAAGTGATCAGAGACTCGCGTGGGGATGGGAGTGGTAGTGTGGCTGAAGAACAGGATGATCTACAGGAGGGTTTCTTCTTTAGTCGACAGGGAACGTTTTTAATTGCCAAGGCATAAAGGCTGGAGAAGTCGGGGGGGAAGGCGCAGAGCACGTTCAAAGGAGTAGAGGGTCTGATGCTCTAGAGTCAGCTTTAGAGGAGGGAGTTGGGCCTCGAGAAGGAGTAGTGAGGAGGGGGTGGAAAAGAGGCAACCAGTAATGACCCTGCATGCAGCTCTGTGTAGAACTTCCAGATGATTGGTTGCAGTGTTGCAGAGGAACGGGAACCATCCAGGAGAGGCATATGTGAGCACCGGACGGACAAAAGCTTTGTAGAGTAGGGAGAGAGATTCTTTTGTGGGACCCCAAGAGGCAGTGGCAATTGAGCGAAGGGCTTTGTGGCGTGGGTAGAATTTGGAACACAGGGATTGGACATGGGCCCCAAAGGATAGAGTCCGATCAAAGATTACTCCAAGGAATTTAGGGGTGGGATTGAACAAAAGAGGGAAGCCCAAGAGGTTCAGTCGGGGTTGGAAAGTGGCTTGATGGGGAACTGTAGAGAAAAAGAAGGACTCACACTTCTTTGGATTGAGTGGAAGTCTCCATAAGTTGGACCATGTTTCAAGGACGGCGAGGGAGGATTGGACAACAGAGGAGGCTTTGAGCGGGTCTGGGGAAGAGGACCAGATGGCCAGATCGTCAGCATACAGGGAGGCATGGGCATCCCGAGATAAATCCTTAGTGATGTCATCAACAAAGAGAATGAAAAGGACTGGACCAAGAACCGAGCCCTGTGGGACCCCACGTCTGATGCGGAAGGAGTGGCTGTGGGAACCACCAACCTGGACTTTAGCTCTACGATCAGAAAGGAAGGAGCGCACCCAGAGAACGAAGCAAGGGGGAAGTTTGAGCGAGAGGAGTTTGTGAAAAAGAGCAGAGTGCCAGACCGAGTCGAAAGCCTTGGAGAAGTCAACAGAAGCCAAAATGGTTTGGTCTGGAGGTTTTTTCTTTTGGAAGCCATCCCAGATTGATTGAGACAGAGTTAGAATTTGGTCAAGGGATGACCTACCAGGACGAAAGCCGGCTTGGCAAGTGGAGAGGAGATGATTAGACTCAAGGTGAAAAGTTAGGCGAGAAAGAATCAAGCGCTCAAAAAGCTTGGAGATGCAAGAGGTGAGGGAAATGGGGCGGAAAGAGGACGGAGAGGAAGTGGGTTTTCCAGGTTTGTGAATGGGAATGATAGTGGAAGGTTTCCAACAAGAGGGGAAGGTGTGAGAGTGCCAGGACCTGTTAAAAAGAGAAAGAAGGAGGAGCTGTGCAGGTTCGGGCAGGTGCTTTAGTAAAAGGTAGGCAATCTGGTCAGGGCCAGACGCAGTGGAAGCGGAGAGATTACTGATGGCAGTGGAGAGTTCATTCAAGGAGAAGGGGGAGCAGAAAGAATTGTGGAGGGAAGAAGCATCCTCACAGCTAGCTTTCCGGAGTTCATTCATGAACTGTCTTTCAGCTCTGCGCGAGGAACGGGGTGTCGCTTGAGATAGATGTGAGCGAAGATAAGAGGCGTAGTGGTTGGCAGTATCAAGAGGGGAAGTGCAATCAGGAAAAGAGGGGTCATGGGAGGTGTTTTTTTTTGCCAGAGATGGCATTGAGAAGCCTGAAGACAGCACGAGGATCAGAACGGGGAGACAGATTAGAACAGGTGGCTTGCCAGGTTGCAGATTTGGCTCTAGAAATGACTGAGGACGCCCTACGAGAAGCGTCTATGTATCTGAGTCGGTGCGACTCAGATCAGTGTGCTACGGAGCGGGCCCTCCGTCGTTCCCGCACAGCAGATTCCGCTTCCTGGGACAACCAGGCTTTGGGGGAACGACCAAGGCGGCCAAAGGGGATAGAGGCCTTGGCAGCTTCGACTAAGAAGAGGGAAAAGAGTGGGCAGCCTGGTGGATGTTGAGTGCATCGAAATCAAGAGAGGGAAGGTGCTGAGCAATATAAGATTGGTAAATATCCCAACTGGCCTTTTTGTAGTTGAATTTGGGAGGACGAGTGTTTGGGTGACGAACTGGAGAGAGGGGGAGGACAATTTCAATGGGGAGATGGTCCGAGCCAAGGCCAGGGAGAGTGCGCCATTCACAGTGGGGAGCGAGAGACGCAGGAGCTAACGAGATATCAGGGAAAGAACGGCTCCCAGTGGAATGGTGAAGGAGCGTGGGAGAGGCGGGGTCGTTCAGAATTTCCAGACCGGAGGAAGTGATCCAGCGAAACAGGTCATTTCCGAGCGGGTTAAGAGGAATGAGTCTGTCCCATGTTGGGTGGTGAGCATTGAAGTCTCCGAGGATAAAAGTGTCAGGGGAGTTAGGAAGGATGTCAGGACAGAAGGTCCTGGTGCGGTAGTCAGAAGGACTGTTTCTGATGGGAGGGGAGTAGAGGTTAAGAAATTGAAGAGGAGAGTGGTTGGAGAGAAGGACTTTAACACAGGTGTAGTCTGAGTAGGGGTCCTGGGAAGACAGAGAGGAGACAGAAACAGGAGAGAAAGCCAGGTCAGAGTGGATGAGAGTGAGGACACCACCACCAGTGTTATGAGTAGCGGAGGAAACAGGGCCTTGTCTACCGAATGTCCGGTCCGTGCGGAAGGTATAATAACCAGGGATTTGGAACTTTTTGGTTGAGGAAAGATGAGTTTCCTGGAGGAAAATGAGGTCATAGTGGTTGCCAGAGAGAAAAGCGATCAGTTCGGCACGGCGGGAGGAAGGAAGACCGCCGGCATTCCATTGAAGAATACGAAGATTTTGTGAGGGGCGTGGATTTCCTTGAGAGTGGGGTGGCAAGATATGGACCGACTGTGAACCTGTGGGTGGTGGTGATGAGGCAGGAAGGGTGAAGGCGGAAGGAGGGTAGGTGTTAAGGAGGGGAGGATGTGAGGGGAGAGGCAGAGATGAATCCCTGAGATCTGAGCAAGCAAGTGGAGGGGGTGTAAGTGGGGGCGGAGCTGGAGAGAAGGGGCGGGGGGACGCTGGACGGTGGGTGGGAGAGGCAAGGTCCCCATTAAGACAAGCAGGGCAATTCCAACCCATGGGGGAGACAGCCGCGCAGATTTTGCAGAAGTCAGCCCGGGTCAGAGAGGAGCAGGAGAAGTGCACCCACTTGGAGCAGGTGGAGCACTTTAAAGAATCCTTACCAACATCGAGAAAGCAAATGGAGCAAGGGTAACGTGGGGGGCCCCGAGGTGGACGTGATTGTCAAAAACCAGGCGGTAGTGGGGGGAACCCTGGGGGAGGGGGTGGAGGGGACGCAGGCGGCGTAACAAGGAGACTGGTTTGAGTGGGGGAGTCAGTTGTGTTTTGGGGATGGCACGCAGGGCATCGCCAGCCGACTGCAGTGCCAGTTGCACAGATTGTGCGAAAGTCAGCACGGGTGAGGAAGGAGCAAAGAAAATGCACCCACTTAAGGCAAGCAGAGCATTGAAGAGAATCTCTGCCCACATCTAGATGACAGATGGAACAGGGGTACCTGGGGTGAGGATGGTTGCTGATGGGGCCTGGGTTAGGGTGGACATTGCCACTAATAAGGAGCAATGCCAGGATAAGGAGACGCCAAAAGGGGGTCCGGTCAATAAGAAGTAGAGGAGCCGCCCAGTTGTGACCGGTCAACGGGCGGCCCAGCGAAAAAACAGTCCGAGACAATGGGGGCGACCTTTCGGTCGAGCCCCTCGGGAGATCTGTCCTGCCATTTCGACCCATCCCCATTGGGGAGGGGACTGCACCACCACGTTGAGGTGGCAGGACGTTGGTGCAGCATTACACACTGTCGCAAACAAAGTAGAATTGGATAGCTTTATCGAGAATCGAACCCTTACGTGTCACGAAAACCCAACTTGTGATCAGAGATGAGGAAGCGCCAATTTGCCAGTCGTTTCCACTTCTACTATGTAGTTCAACAACTTCGTGAGAAAGTTTTGAAGGAGAATTTTTTTCTGAAAATTGTTTTGGCAAGTATGTTTTGTTCAGTTTGATGGAATCGTCGAAATGGGTTACATTATCAGATATAAAAGAATCGCATTGCGTTATTCAATTTGTCATCGCAGAGATGTAAAGTTTTAGCGTAGACAGAACTAGGAATGTGGATTGGAATGATTCAAACTTTTAATCGCATGATAACTTATACGTTATAATCACAAGGAGTAATCACTTCGGGCGCTGGGTCAAGGGCAGAACACCCAGGTGACCAGCACTCGGAGAGTTTTGAAAAGAGTTGCAACGAGAAGGTATTGCATGGCCGTTAACAATCTAAGTAAACTAAATAAAGCCGTTACAAAGACTTTGGAAATGCTGATCTGACAAACAATGCACTGTAGTTGTTGTTCAACAGGAAGCGGTTCCCTTTTGAAACCATAGTAAAAAGGTTACCAACACCATGTGCTTCGCCCCTACTGGCAGTTCTGCTAATGAGTGCATAGTTACAGAAAAGCAATCATAGTTTACTCAGAGCGTAACATCCTTCTGCAGTATCTGTGGACAGAGCGAAGATACTGCAGTAGAGTATTTTTGTTGATTTAGCTTATTTTTAATTGGTTTCGCAATCGCAACTTTCTAGCAGCACACGAAGGTTATTTAATACATAAGATTCGTACGAAATAAAAACACCAATCAACCAATCGTAAATTAAAAAGTGCTCAACGACTTGAAAAAAATTCAGATATGCAAGAAAAAAACAAACTAACTACTATAGATCTCATTAAAAAACATTTGAATACAATCAAAATGCATCGCTATAAATACGGGGGTCCAGTTGTCTATGTTAAAGATCATTGCTTGGTTGATCTTCAAATTCGGCAATCTCTTATCAACCAATGCACCACCACAAACATGTTGGAGGCTAGCTGAACAAAACATCGTAACTCTGCAGATGCTACAAGCTATACACTGATACGATATAAATTAATCTTTAACTCTCCTTCAATATATAGTACTCCAATTTCAGATTTGTGTAATGGGTTGGCAGAAGCTCGAGCTGAAACTGTTTTTGTTTAGAAGTGTGAACTTTAGTTTTTTCGATAGAAAATTCATAAACAAAATCAGATCCAGCACACTCGCATTCTTTTTGAAACGTTTTAATACTTAAACGTTCATCTGTTACCAGCGATTCAACACTAGCCATTAAGCTCATACAATTGTGGAATAATTATGGAGTGAATTTTCGTACCTAAGTGCTTTTGCACCAGACTAAATTGCCAGACAAACAAGTTTGTTTGAAGAGTTACTACTTGAAATTGGTTTTATTGAGAACTGAGAACTACTGGAGGTAATAAAGAGGTGCCCCAAACCTTGCTTCACTATTTCTTTTTTATCCTCAAAAATAAATTTAATCCATTTGACTCCGTACCTTTAGCAACCCTGTGTTTCGAAATTTCGTGGCATCATAAAAGGATAACTTAAAAAATTCTTCTAAGAACGCAATGTTTACAATAATAATCGAACATCGCGTTGCCTATTCTGCAAGAAATTTTCCTAAGTCATCCTTCTCTGATGTCACGAAATTTCGAAATGCAGAGTTGTCAATGGTGCGTAGTTAAACGGATTAAATCTACTGTTGCAGATAAAGGAAATAGTTGAAAAAGCTTGCAGCATCTCTTTATTATCTCTAGCGATTTTCATTTCCTCAATGAAACCGATCTCGAGCAGTATCTTTTTAAACGAATTTAGATTAAAAGCGAGTCAATATTGTCAACAGCAAATGCGTTAATTAAGCTCGAAAACACAAACTGGCGTTCGTTTGGCAGTCAGATCATAGACTCTTTATTTAGTAGACTAGAAATAAATGCACGAAGAAAAAAAAAAGAGGATTGACCAAAAAAAAGGTTGCTCTTGTTGCGAAAATTTTTTATAGTCACGTGTATTCGACTGATTTGATTCTTACATATTCGAAGAACAAAAAAATTGCGAAGAAAAAAAGAACAACAAAACTGTCAGTTTCCAACTACTACTAAAGAGTCCTATGGCCACACGTATCACAGACGAACTCGCTAATCGAAAAAGTACTACCGGTAACTAAAATAAAAAAATGCCAGCTGTCAAGCGGCCAAGTAACAAAAAAATGATGGCGCTTTTGAAAACCGAAAAAGAACTTTGTAACAAATACGAATGAAAAAAATGAGTGACAAGTTAAGATATTCTAACAAAAACAAGAGTCATTTTGTAGTATTTTTTTCAAAAATCATCATCTAGGCAATGATGAATTACATACACAAAAGTTGCTTACAATTTTGATAGCACAACTCAATTTAAATGAATTAAGAACCGCACGTACATACGGGTCATTCCATCTCAGATCACCCAATGCACTTTAACTCAAAATCTCCGATTTGCATGAAATTTGGTTTGCTTGTAGAGTTTATGTAAAAAAGCCAATATTTTCAATTTTAGTGAAATCGGAGCTGTAGTTTTGGAGATACGCCCCTTCAAAAATTGGAGTTTTTGCAAAAAAAGGGGGTACCCGCCATATTTCAAATCGCAATATCTCCGCAACCACTTGAGGATTTAAACAAATTTGGTGTCATTTTGAAGGAAATTGCCCAAGGATTCCATTTCTGTCAAAAAATTTCCAAAATATGCATGTTTAGGGGCAATAAACTTTTGACCCCGAATTTGATCTTGTGGATCACGTGACCCATTATTTTTTAAAAGTGGAAAAAATCTCTGTCATCCTCCTAATAACATATAAAAATTTCAGGGAGGTAATATTTGTAGTAAAGTCATGGTTGAAGTTTCATTTTGGGTAATTTGCCGAATTTTAGCAAATTGATTATACGCACTGTGGTAAAGTTTAAAGTCCAGTCACCTTGCAACAGTACATGTGTTTAAAAGTTTTCATTGTTCAAGAAATGTAGTATTTATAGCATAAAGAAGATTTGAAATTAACGCTTGCATGAGGCAAGCTGAAATCGCCTTGGGTAATGTATTTGCCGGCTAATGATACACAGCATATGAAGTGAACAATATCAAACAAGATTATTTAGAAACGCACATTACCGCTTTTGCGAAAATAAAACAAAATGCAAGTAAAGAAGTGTTTGCTTGCTTTATTTTAGCACAATTACAGCAATTAGCATTTAGCATAATCGCAGGCACATCATTACTTACAATAAACAATTTTTAATTAGCAATTGCATGGAGATTTGTTCCATACTCACGCGTGCCGTAATTAGCAATAATAAAATGTTACAGTCTTTTCCTGCAAAAATTTTTTCCGCGCATGCCGCATTAACCACTCTTTCAGATATCACAAATAATAGTAGACTTATGGCATTTAAAAAGTGAAAAAAAAGGTAAGATTTGTTCAATACTCAGGCGCGCTTAGCAAATTTTTTGGCACGAAATGTTACATTCTTTTCCAGCAAAATTTTTCCCGCGCTTGCCGCATAAACTTTTCTTTCAAATATCACAAGTAACAGCAAGCTCGCGTCAGTTTTTAGAAAAGTGACAGATTTGTTCAATACTCAGGCTAGCTTAGCAATTTTTTTGGCACGAAATGTCATGTTATTTTTCTCCCAAGATTTTTTCCCGCGCTTGCCACATTAACGTTTCCTTCAGATATCACAAGTAATAGCATGCTTACGGCATTTTTTAGAAAACGAAAAATTGAGGTTTAAACAAACAAGGCAAAAGTTCAGAAAATTAAACATGCTAAAGTTTATTCTTAGCGTTAGTAACCCCACTAAGGGTTTTAATTTTTTTCAATGTTTGACGTATTGTGCAAACTCAATGTTTTGCTATTACTTAAGTATTTTTGCACATTTTTTGTTTCAAAAATTTAAACATACTTAAAATTCACTGTTCTTATCTGCTTTGGGCAAGTTGAGATTTCCTTGATCAAGTAGCATATGATTTCACTTGGCTGTTGAGTGACTTTTTCTTTATAGCTTCTAACAACTTTCCAAATATCAAAATTTATGTATATGTAGTGCTATGTTTTAATCTCTATGAACGCATTTTATATTGGAAGTGACAATTTTCAAGAAAATTTCGGATGAAGGAGAATAAAACAAAAATGTAGAATAGTCATCTTTGCATTTTTCATTTTATTTCTTTAGGGGTTAAAATAAAAACTTGTCATAGTCATCATAGCAACACTTATTTGTGAACTGTACAGGTTAATGTAATGGTTCCAAAACTGCGGGTCACAACTCCAGGTGATGTTGAAAAAAGTTATTTGAGGTCGCTTACATTTCAATAAAAAATTTGATTATTATTTATTTTCACAGAGTTTTTGTAGGTTTCATGTAAATGTCGCTACACATTAAATATCCTAAACAAATTACTTTCATAAGGACACACAATCAGCATTGTTGCATTACTAATGAAGTGAGATTTCGTATCTCACTGTATAGTGATATAAAGCTGGGTTTAGCGAGCCAGAAACTTGTTTCTTGAGATCAGTGGTTTCTGATCTATTTCAGACTCCAGCCTAATACTACTAACCGATGCAAATTCGATATTTCTGGATATGTGCATATTGTTGTGCAAGTCAATTTTTTAGTGGTCACAGGTGGATGAAATTTAGTTTTTAAGAAAACGGAGACAAAGTTAACGAACCAATGGCGTAAGTGGTTTGTTAACTTCAGCTCTGAACTAATTACTGATATTATCTTTATTTTAATGCACATTGCACACGTGTTTCCATGTTAATAAAACTGTAGCCAATACAAATCATAGTATGATCAATTTCATTGCGATAAAGTAATAATTTTTTTTTTGCAAATTACCCAAATTTTGCAAACTAGCCCAAACTTGAATGCAGACTGTTTTAAAACTACAAATATTATCTCCCTGAAATTTTTATATGTTATTAGGAGGATGACAGAGATTTTTTTTCACTTTTAAAAAATAATGGGTCACGTGATCCACAAGGTCAAATTCGGGGTCAAAGTAAAGGTCAAAAGTTTATTGCCCCTAAACATGCATATTTTGGAAATTTTTTGACAGAAATGGAATCCTTGGGCAATTTCCTTCAAAATGACACCAAATTTGTTTAAATCCTCAAGTGGTTGCGGAGATATTGCGATTTGAAATATGGCGGGTACCCCCTTTTTTCGCAAAACTTCAATTTTTGAAGGAGCGTATCTCCAAAACTACAGCTCCGATTTCACTAAAATTGAATATATTGGCTTTTTTACATAAACTCTACAAGCAAACCAAATTTCATGCAAATCGGAGATTTTTGGTAAAAAAATTTCAAAAATTTTGGGTGATCTATGGTGGAATGACCCATTCATAAAATGCTCAAAACAAATAAATGTAATAGCAGTAAAACTAAAATGTTGCTAAATCAGGGTGGTACAAGAGTCATTCTTCACTCTTTTTGTTTAAGACTCGGAACCAGTTTATACATCGCCTTTGGCAGTATTTCTACTGTAGTTCTGTTGTTGCACATTTTTTGGAAGTCCACGATTTATTCATAATATTCCTTAACATAAGTACATTTCAAGATTTTGGTGATTATTTGTGAAGATCAAAATGCTGCATACACACTTGCACAGTCGAAGATATTGGTAATGCAGACACATGAAAACAGTTGATTCGACGTTGGAAAGTAGAAGCATTCTCTGGATAAAATCCATGGTCCAAGACTTCAAAAAAGATAAGATCTGTGAAACTCTATTCTTTGATTTTGTATTTTTAATTTTTAAATGCAAATGCACGCAGTGACACAAATAGACTAATAGAATATAAAAGACTGAAAAATGAACAAATCTGCAGTTTAACTGGGATGACTATAAACTAATAAACATCACCAGATAAACTACAACATAACTCACAAACCAAATTTTGTCACAAAGTATCTCTCTTTAAAAAAACAAAACACAACTAGGATTAACTGGCTTGTGTGCATGACCCATAATTAGTTAAATAAATGATCACGAAAGAACAAAATTTTACAAAACCGTGAAACTTAAAAGTGCATACAGATTGGATACAGAGCAATGTAAAACAACTTTGCGTGTTGCCTTACATCAATAGCAAAGATCAGCATAATGCTGCAATGCTGCATTGCTTCTGGTCTCAACCATATCAGTATAAAACACATTCTACATTTTAAATTGTACCTTTCTGAGTACTGTTGCCGATAGTTAATGAAATTCCACCATTCAAAAAGCAATCGGTGAAATTCCACTTTCATAGTTTGCGATATTCTGGTAGTGGCCTGAGTGGTCGCAGCAGAGCAGGTGATCTTTCTAAGGCAGTGAATTATAATCCTTGAACAACCAGCAAATTTTTCCTGAAAGAATGAAAGCAATTAGCAGCAAAGGCTAATAAAATATTTTCTTGCCCTAGCAATATGTCCCACTTGCAATAATCAGACTCACGACATGGCTTGACAACATTATAAGTTTTGCTAAATGCAAAAAATAATCAGCAAAATAAAGAGCTTCTGTTGCCAAGTTATATGTTGTGAGGTTCTGACTACATCAAATCTTTCACGATACTCGTTGTATTATGCCGAAGCGAGTAACACAGAGGCAATATCCTCACATTTGTGAAGGGCAACACAGCTCTTTTTGAAGAAATGTTGCAGTGGTGCAAGCTGTTGGCAACGCTGTGTCTAATTTGACTGGCCAAAAATATGAACCTCCCAATCCAGGACAAATGTGTTACTGCTCAACCAACTGGCCAGTTTTAATTTGGTTAAATCTTGCTGCAAGTGAGACTGCAGTCAGCACCAAAACTTGTATCTCATATAAATACTGTAACAAGTTTGAAATATCATTGCAAACAAAACTAAGCTACAAACCATTATTCGAAGAACATACCCAAACACTTGGTGAATCTTGCTACAGTATATTTTTTCATCCAAAAAATCTTTTAAAACTTCTCGCATTGTTGCCAGATGATTGTGGATTGCCTATCAATCTTCCTGGGTAACACAATGTCTTAAAACTTGGCATCAATCAGTCAATGCTGCATAGTTTATACAATTAATCACCACATCAGAAACCATTTGTTTACTCAAACATATCTAAATACTAGATTTCTTTCAAACTAGCTTTAGCAGGCTATTTTTTCTGCCTGAAATGCAATTTTGTATTTTAAACAGTTATAGAATATGTAGCTATAATTTGCAAACATCAGTTAGGTCTACACAAATACTCTACATGTTTGCGTAGTACATGTGTGAAAGTACATGTAGTGTAAATAGATCTGTTAAATATTTGGGTGTCCTGATTGATCGTTCACTAAATTGGAAACCCTACATACAGAAAGTTAGTTCAAAATTAGCCAGTGGTTGTTGGGCATTGTATCATTTACCGAAGTAAGGTGATTGTAAAACTTTAATGTTGATTTATTACAGCTTTATCCATTCTCATCCAAATTACGGTACTAGCAGCTGGGGTGGTGCTTCAGCATCTGCCCTTTCACCTTTAATTAAGTTCCAAAAAAAGCAGTAAGAATAATAATAACTCACAACAACATCAGGACACATACCTGATACTAAGCTGTTATTCTCAAGCTTACATCTATTACAGTTAAAGTTAAATGACTTGTAAAAAATGGAAACGACAAAATTGATGTATTGTACAGAATAAGCAATGTCATCTCACACTTCCAGGTCTAACTTAGGGCTTTTTATAATACTGGATGAAATACCTACAATCTTACAACACTCGAAAAAAAAGCAAAACCAACTACTTTCTGCCCAGAGTTAACACAGCACTAACTCAAAAATTGCTGATCTACAATGGAACTAAAATATGGAATCAAATTCTAAAGGAAATCAGAGAGATGAAATTCTTGAAGTTTAATAAAGAACTACAGAATTTATACATATATCACAGTACTCAATTTAAATTACACAAAATATTGAATAAGGGGGTTCAGGGAATCAAGTTTTTGAGCATATGCCATACATTAATACAAAGCATAATTGTTAAGTTTGATGTTGTGAGTTTTTGTTATGAGTTGTGACAGTAGTAGATTTTAGCTTACTACTGTTCTGTCTCTTACTGATACATGTTACTGTACCAAGTTTCTTTTTTTTTTGTGACAGCAGACGTTGATTAATACTGTTCCAAGTAAACTTTGACCTAATTCCATCCACTATGACAGTACTGGGTGAGGAGTATGAGCAGATGAGTGACTGAGTGATGAAGTCAGTAGGCTAAGTGAATCTGTCTAGTTAATTCTGACTCTAAATTTGAAAGCAATCACAACTGACAACATTGGTGAAATTACAGGAATGAAATCATTTTGACATTTTACTTTTCCAGATTCAGGGCCTACACAATTTAGGCTAGTCATTTACGGTACCTAGCCAACTGCATTATCTAACTAGGCAATTCATAATCTCGGTACTGATATCTCAGATCTGCTGTTTATTTTAGCAATACACATACAGTAACTTTAATTATGCATTAATAAATAAAATATATTTTAGGCTTCCCTCTGATATTCTGTCTATAATGCAATAATCGCTTCAGACTCAGCAGCCCAAACCTTTAAAAGCTTAAAAAAGATTACTAGGCAAGGCTATTTGGACTTGCTTGTATCACAAATTTTGTCTTACCGGTAATATTTTAACTTGATTATAAAACGTAAGTCTAGGCTTATTGACTAACTGCTATAATTGCTTATTGCTATTCTTTCAAGCCTATTCTACCACTGCCTGCGGCAGGACTTTATTACAAACAAAAGTCTAGCCTAACAGCCCAGTACCCTCGTACCAAATAGCCTGTGAATATAGCGGATCAAGCGAAAAGCGAGAGCGGAGTATGAATCAGAAGGTTGGGACACAGGATGTGACGTAATAAATGTGCAAAACCACGGTAGAAAAAAAATTTCGCATCCGGTAGCTGGTTGATGGTATTTCAAAGTAGCTGTAAACACCGCATTGCAGCAAGCTTCGCCTTCAAACAGAAGCGTTCACTGCAATTAAGTGTGCACTGATCATAATGCTCAATTGCTCATAATACTAGTATTCTGAGTACTTTAATGTTTGTGAATTTGGTACTGGGGATATTACTGTAACCGGCCAGTTGGTCGAGCAGTAACGTGTTTGTTTCTGGAGCGGGAGGTCTGAGGTTCAAATCTCGGGCCGGTCAAATCGGACACAGTGTTGCCAACGACTCGCCACCGCTGCGACATTTCTTCGAAAGGAGCTATGTTGCCTGGGCGCAATGACGCGGAGATGGGCCCTGCCAACTCGTTACACGCTTCGGCGTATTACAGCGAGTATAATGAAAGATTTGATTTGATTTGGATATTACTATACTTCGCTGCGCTTACTGGGTTATTTGTGATGTGTTTGAAATGTCCTACTGATAGGGTATGATTTCCTTTTCTATTGTTAATTCTAGCACAACTATTTTTCTGGAAATTAGCATGTGCGCATAATGGGCTTCTTTCAATAAATTTGGCTGCAGTTTCAGCATGGTTTCAGTTCAGCAGCAAAAATATGTCAAAATAGGACATTTTTGCTCTTTCATAGGACCTTTCTGCTCTATCTAAGAAAATCGGGTAAAATAAAATTTAACATTAGAGCTTATTTATCAATATAGTCAAATTTCCGATCAAAACTCATTGAAAATGAATGGTGACATCACATGTTCATCTCAAATATTGGCTAAAATAACTGATTATCAAATTTTGGGGTAAGCGCTATTAAAAAGGGGGGTTGGTGCCGCCCCTAAACGTCATCCGATTAGTTTGAATTTTTTTTTTGGGAAAGTTTTTTAAGTTATGTGATCCCAAAATCACTGACAGAACACAAACTTTCAAAACTTTTGTTTTTTTGGGACACCCTAGCCTGATAATGATACTGGTATCGTACGTGATCCCGGTAGGCCTAATGAAATACCGGTATCCTACTGCTGACTCAAGGACTAGTAGTCTCGTAAGGTAGGCCTACTTCATACTTCAGGGTTTTGACGTGAAGTTAAGTCGAGGCTTTAGTTGAGTTACTTGTGTATTCTGTATCACAGATCCTAGGTTAGTGGCTATTTCTAAAAACTGAAGGATCTATTACAATGAAAATTGAAGTTTATCATTGAAGCATTACTGGTACTGAGAGCATGACAAAATTTTATTGACTGTTTGAGTCTGCAGTAGCCTACCAGAGTACTGTAGTCTAAGCAGTGAGTTAAGAATTTCAGATTCATAGTTTGAAAACCTCTCTTATGTGATAGCAGATTGTAGTTAGTACCGGTATCACAACCAGTCACCCAAACCTACACGCCAACCTATTCCTGCGCTGTACAGTGTAAAGTAGCCTCAGAGTTCTACTGTTTCAAGAGGAACCATATTTCAGATTTCGATGTCAGTGTATCGTTTTCTCTCCATTCCAAATCAACAATAGACATAGAATAGATACAGTACCATAGTTAGCATTTTAGTACCATAGTACCAATAAATACAGTACCAAGTTCGCATTATTTTCGTGACAAAATGGGTCGCAAAAAAGGTATTGATAAACCTTGCAGAAGCAATGCGGTTGAATTTGGCAGTCCAATCGAATCTAGCATTTCTGAATTAGCTGGATTTAGTCTAGAAGATCGAGAACAACTAACTGCTATCTTTGAAAAAAAAGCCTAGAAATTCAAGTGCTAAAGATTAAACAAGAAACTTGAAACCAACACGAAAGAAATCAGCTAGTTAAAAGATGAGAATGTCTAGTTAGAGCAGGCCCTTTCGTTAGCGGTGTATAACGTTGACAGACTCGAACAATATGGGCGTCGAAAAAACATTCGTATTCACGGAGTTGCCGAGAAAATCAACAGCAATAAAGATGATGGAGAAGAAGTCGTGGCTAACATTGCAGCTGAACTAGCGATTGGCATCAACGAATGCGCTATACAAAGGGCCCACAGATTGGGTAAAAAGAAAAAACCACCAAAGTCGAGACAAATTATTGCACGCTTCATTTCATATAAAAAGCGAAACGAATTACTGCATGCAAAAAAAAAATTGAAAGGAAGTAAAAACTACCCGAAAACCTTTCTTGCAAAAGGACCTGACCCCCCTACGTTCAAAATTATTAAACTACGTAAAATACGAATGCAATGACAAATTCGTATTGTGCCATTCTATGAATGGTCGTATTCGCATGAAAAAGGCATCTGGTCGTGTCGACAAAGAAGGGAAAGATCACGGTGTAGGAGACTGTATCAGCACAGTCTTTATATTAGTAGTCTGGAAGGCTTGTAGGAAAGGCAGTGTCAATGGTTTTAAAATTGCGCCACCTAGTAGCGGAGGTGGTAAGGCTGATTTTCTTTGTGCATTGCAGGTAGTTCAGCATAGGGAGTGCAAGGAGATGAGAAGGAAAAAAGAGATTTATGTACTCTGAAAGGTATTTTAGGCAGAAATAAATCTTACTATCACCATTAGTTTATGGAACTTAGCGTATATGTTGCTCAGTTTATGGTACTTAGCCTAATACCCTTGGTTATTGCAGAGCAGCCTCCTGGCTAGTATGCTGTACCAATATGGTTGTCACAATAATATAGTTGCATGCCTTTAGCAGCAATTAAGCACACATACATATAAAACAACAAAAAATTATACTATGTAGTCCAACTCATCAGTTATTTTATTATGAATAACCAATAACCTGGTGTAAGAAACTGTTCCAATGCTATCATTAATACCACTTCAGTAGGCCTACTAGTGGCTTAACACTATTTTTTTACATTTTGTTAAAATTAAATTTTGTTATTTTAGCATCACCAGAGTATCCTTACTTGGGGTTCCATTGCATCGTGGCCTGGACAGGGGTTAGGGCATACACTGATATATCGGTACCAGTTACTAGTATCAACTGGCAGATATCAGTTGAAAGCTGTCAACTTGTTATTAGATATATTGATTAAATGCTGTTTTGCATTTTATGTAGTCTAGCTATGCTGCCATTACCGTATTTGATTAAACAGTTATTGGTACGGTTTGAGCTAAAGACTGCTAACTATAGGCCTACCATATATCTTATGGTAACCTGTATGTGTACAACAACATTAAATTTGTACCTGTTAAAACGAGTTTATATTAATTCGATGAGTTGTTCTTAAGATTCACAATTATCACATCTTAAATCATTTTAGAAAATTGATTTTTGTAACTGGGTAGTTAATCACTAACTGGTACCAGTAAACATTTTGTCTAGAAAATACAGTTTTGAATTTTCTCGATAATCATTTACTCCGAAGCTGAAAAGATTTATTACCGGTAACAGCATATGAAAAACTAAATGTAGTGGTACATGCTGCACATTTCAATAAATTTTAGATTTATCTGAATTTGAGATGCTGATCTCACCGCGTGTTAATTTATAGCTAGAGTTAAATAAAGACAGTAAATAAAAGAACATTCATTCACGAAAAGTATGTAGTCGGAACACAAACAAACAACAATAAAACAATACCGGTAACTCACTTAAAAAACCTTTTGTTAAGAAAATTTAAAATTTAGGACATATTAATATGTCCTTCCTCAGTTGGCAAAAAATGTGAAGACATGTTAATACATCCTAACGCAGGGAAGGTGTTGATGCATTTTTTCAGCCTCAGCTTATTTGGCAATAATATGGAAAAACCCTTATTTTTATAGCTAAAAATTGGTCTCGGCTTATTTGACTAAGTGGTTTATTAGCGGGAAACTACGGTATATACAGTGATGGGATTAAAAATTTTAAGAACAGGTTCTCTTTTGTATTGTACTTAGTAACAACCCAGGTAGCAAACGTTGGCGGACCACCGTCGTCATCAAAGCGACAGTCACCAAAATCAGCGGCAGCGGTCGCAGCCGGCGGCACAACAGCAACTATCCAGTGAATACCATCAGTAGTTTTTGCTTTTTTATATCTGTTTGCCGCTTGGCGGCCCGATAACTATAATCGTGCGAATATTTTCGAAGATTTTCTGCTCTTCTTCATCGGTTTGCCACTGGTCAGCCGCCGGCGACCCGACGAATAAAGATATCACGTGGTCACGTGTATAGAATAACGTTTTAATCAGCCGCGAGCTTGCATTACGGATAGTTTGCTGGTTTACGGTTGCTGAACTCTGTGTCCAGCGTGTGTGTGGTAAGGCAGTAAGCTGGCAGAGCTGCGCTTAATTAAAGTTAGTGATTGGTTAAAGTTAGTAATTAGTAACTGGCTACGCTGCGCTTAATTAAAGTTAGTAATTGATTAAACTGTGGGACAAAAAGTTTAAATTGTTTAGCTTAATTATTGAGCTTGAGCATAAGAATATATCTTGCAGTCTCAACTTACAAGTCTAAGTTTAGCTTAGGGGATAGTGCGTGACTATAACAAAATTATTGATGAAAAGACACTGAGAATCAAACCCAGACCAAAAAAGTACCAGATGACGATTTTGTGAATAAATTTCATAAACGGTAGAAACAATCTGAGCTAACACAAAATATTGTTTCTACTGCCTGACTATAAGCACTTCAGAATAGTTGACTATTCTAGAATTATTTTGAATAGTTCAAACCAAATCCAGAATATCGAATCCTATTTTGGTTTCAAATAAAACAACTACCGGTTACTGGTAGTAGCTTTGTTGTAACATAGAAAACTTTGTTATGCAAACGGATTAAATCGCGAAAAACACACAAGCACTTCAACTCTGTTTGCGCAAACGATTATTATTCCAAAAGCACAAACAGTTTAAACAAAAGTGTTGAGCAACCGCTTTAAGTCGCAAAACAAATCTTGATCTAGTAAGTTGATACCACAAAGTTGAAACCGAATCTTTTTAACTATTCCGGATAATTTAGGATTCAAATCTTAAAGATTCGGTATTCTATATTGCCCATCACCAGTAGCGTAGCCAGGGGGGGGGGGGCGGGGGGGCTATAGCCCCCCCCATTGGCCTGTCAACCAAAATGCAGAATAAGGAAAATAACACGTTTTTAGCACTTCTGAGACTGTTTTTTTGCACTGGAATGGACTACAAAGTGAATTAAAGCACTTTTTGAAACATATTTAGGGGGGGCTAATTTGTCACAAATAAAACTCACAAATCAATAAAAACTTTGAAAAGTGGCCAAAAATGAGCAATCAAATGTGATCGCTAGCGTAAAAATGCTGACCTAAATATATTATTATAAACTCACGAATATGGGGGGGGGGCTATTTAGTATTACTGTAGTTAATTACCAGTCACATCTCTCAAATCTCTTTTCATTAGCCCTCACCCCCAACTTTTTCGTCTATAAAATACAGATGAAATAGATGACTACGTGTGAGTTTTATTGAACTATAGGATAGAGTATTATGATTTACCAGCATGTAATTTAGAGAACTGAAATTTTACCATTAGCCATCTTTCACATAGCTAATTTATGCAACCAGTTTAATCATGCTTGCAGTGCCAACTTCTATGCCACGTTTCAAACGCATTATTTTTTATCAAAATCGACCTAAAATTAAGTTAATTTTGCAAAAAAACGCAAAATTTTCGAGCGCTGGGGGCTCCGCCCCCAGACCCCGAAATAGCCCCCCCCCCCATTGCAAAATCCTGGCTACGCGCCTACCCATCACTACCTGACTATAATTAGTACAGAAGAGCAGATAGGATGTCTTACATTCTTAGCTTTCTCTAAGATTTAAGTTCTCTAACAGACAGACAGAGGTTTATTGTTAACTACTATAAACACAAAAAACACTAAACAAATGCAAAGCGGCATAATTGGAAAATTAGAAAATGGAAAATAAAGCGCAATATGTTAAATGCGAATTTTATAATAATAGTTAACAAAGGAGCTGGAAGTGACCGCAAAGGTCTTCAAGTCAAACTGCTTCTTATTAATTGTTTAGCTTACTTATGGAGATTAAGAATTAAGGCAAAAGATTTATTTTGTTTAGCTTACTTGTGCCTGAGTAGGCCTATAGCTATAAGAATAGATCTATGTCTTGCAGTCTCAACTAACAAGTCTAATATTTAAGTTTTGCTTAGTTATGGGATGGTGCCTGAGTATAATTAATAAGTCTTACATTATCAGCTTTCTTTAAGCCAATTTCAAGTAGGCCTACTGGAAACTATTAATATTATTAACTAAATTGTTGTTGTTGCTATTATTGTTGTAGCGCATTTATCCTCCTGTCTCCGGACACAGGGCCGCCGGAAGCCAAATGTAGGCCCGGGGACGGAGAAAGAGCCACAAACAACTCAGGGAAAGACCAATGACAAACGATCTTCACTTCCGGGGAATTCCGGGAAAGGTCTATTTTCACCCAAAAATTAGGTGAAGACCAAAAAAAAAGGTCTTCACTTTCGGGAAGTCTGAGTTTGTCCCAAAACTCAGATGTAAGGGAGAGAAACAGGTCTTTACTGACTCAAAACTAGGCCCCCTGACGCCCATGGACCCCTGCAGGGGGGCTCCTGAAGTCCATAAGCCCCGGGTCATTGTCCCTCCCTCGGCGGCCCTGACCGGACAGTGTCAGACGCAAAATATTGGACGACCCGTGCACTTTTCGTGGTTGGAGGAATCCGCACGTGCTTAAGAGTTTCCAGTGATCCGATGTTCCTGTGAAGTTCATCGAATTCTTGTCCACTGAATTTGCTGCTTGTTCGAAGCCACCAAGCAAAGATAATCATCATAAAGCGTTTTATCCAAGGACGCAACAACGTGACCAGGGTGCGGGTTGAACCCAGATCATACCATCAGAGTCGTCATAAAAACGACGCCTTTACCCTTTCAGCCACGCTGCCGACAAGGTAACAATGTCTTCATAGTTACCTTGTATTAATAATAACTAATAGGCCTATGTATTGTGTATTGATGATTCTTAATTTGATTTTAAAAATGTAAGCTACTGATAATTTTGCGATAATGCTAATCTGCTGAATGAAAGACAGAATATCTGCCAAATGTCACCCTATAGCACTGCATTATTTTATCAATAATATTAAATTATTAGCTGAGAAGGGCAGTCATAAAAATATTCTACTATTCCCTAAGCAATCTTGCCCGAACCTTTACTTTGTGACAAAATCACTGTGACGGGATCACTGACAACCTGACAACGTATTGGCATAGATATTCTGGCAGAGTAGATTACATCACTTTTTGGCAGAGGTATTAGAAAGAAAATTAATGTTTTTGATGTGGGCAGAGATGGGCAAGATCACCACCTTTTGGTGATCTTGAAGATCAAGATCAGATCATTCAAAAAAGGTGATCTTGAAGATCAAAGATCAGATCACTCATACACTGTGATCTTGTAGATCAGATCAAGATCGTGATCTTGAAGATCAAGATCACTTTACTTTTAGTACTCAAAGAGAGGTTGTGGTGATGATGGGGGGGGGGGGGGGTAAGCTATAAATGTTTAGTGCTGTATCAGTATTGACTATCAATGGGCAATGGCAGAGCTGATTTCGCTAATAACATAGGCATAACCAAGGGGGGGGGGGGGGGCAGGGGGCCGAGCCCCCTCCAATTGAACTGTCACCAATGACAAAAATGTGACAACAAGCCTATTGCTTCTTCAGTTTCAGTTTCTTATAGCATTTTTGCGTACAACAGATTTTAAGAATAATATTAGTGACCAGAGGGCCCGGGCCCCCTCAATTTAATTTTTGCCTACCAATTTATATGTGTAACCTGGGTGAAAGTAAGGGTTTTTGCCCGAAAAGCTGCTATCTCAGGCCCTCATCTAACCTTTTTATGAACGTAATGCAATAACCAGGGCCGAATTTATCGTATGGCACAGTGCCAGGGACTCCGCGCTCAGCTGATACGAGTTTTTTTTGGTCTTCACCTTTTTTGGCTATAAAAGATTTTGCCAAAATCTCCAAAGTGCCAGGGGCCCCACGCAATGTAAATCCTGCCCGGTCAATAACATGGTTAGTAAGCACGTAACCATCTATTGTGCAATTTTTCAATAACAATTCACCTCCACCTTGCCAGTTTTTACGCGATAATACACTTTGGAAAAAAGTAACTACTGGGGAAATACTCATTGAACAAATTAATGAATTTGAACTGAGGGGACCTGGGCCCACTGGCGGTACATGTACTCTACAGCTGGTTATTTTCATGACCAAACAAAAATCTCTAAGGAAGATCTTAAGAGTGGATTATTTTATTATTTGCTGCTAAAATATTGCAGGCGGCAATGTACCTTACTTCCCTCTATCTGGGCCAAGTCGCTCACAAAATTTAACCCTAAAATATAAGATTTCAAACGTGTATTACTTTGGGACTTAAATTGTAAGTAAAACGGGGATTGAGTAATCTAATTTTTTTAATTGGCTTTCAAATGTTGAAAATCTAGTTCGTTCAAATGGCTCTGAACACATGAGGAATGTGATCCAATGGCATTAAAATAGCTTGTTTTTCCAAACAATCGCCCAGGCGACTGGGGGCTTTGTCTTCAGACCCCAAAAGCCTCCAGCTTCTGGGGGCTCCGCCCCCAGACCCCCGTCTGTGATATGTTTGAGTTACACTACTTTACTCAACACGTCTCCCAAAAGTTTGACATTTTCACTTTTTACTTTTGGAAAACCAGACCACGGCTTCTGGTTTTCCATTCTGCGATATCTTTGACCCACAAAAAGTTCCTCTTTCGAAAATTTACAATGACGTCATTGCATGTGATTTGCGGCCCCCCCCCCCCCCCAATCAAAAATCCTAGCTGCGCCCATGGTTAATAACGTAAGGCATTTAACACTCACAAACTTTTTGTAGCTATTTTACTAGTTTAAATAATCACGAAAACCCTTTTAGTTTACTTTTGCTAGTTTTATATAACAATAACAAAATTCAAGAACAAAATCAAATCAAAAATTTCAAATCTTCATTATACTCGCTTAATACCCTTTATGGGTGTCGCAAGCTTGCGGGACCCATCTCCGCTTCAAAGCGCCTTGGGCACACAATTTGACGTCGCAACAGTGGCAGGCCATTGGCAACTTGTGTTAGATTTGATGGACGCATGAATTTAACCCGGTTACCCACACAAAATTTGGCATAGTAGCCAGATGCGTCTGCCACTGGGCCATCCCGTCGGTCATGAACAAATTCCTTTTTGACGACATAGTATATGTTGTGACATTCATGTCGTTGTATATTTTATGAGTCTATAGACATCGTAGATCATAGACTGTAAACTAAAAGTTTTTTTTCAAGAACAAAATCCTTTTAGTTCACTGTCTATGATACGATGTCAATGTCGTAAAATATGCAATGTCATGATTACTGTAATAGCCTAACCGAGCATCTTATCCTGACTGACACCTGTTGTTGTCAGCAACCTAGCTTTTTGGCTCCCAACTGCTTGGTCATTAACAAAGAAAGAGACCTAGACTACAAACGGTACTAGCATTGCTAGCCAATACCACTACCAGGACTTGTTTTTTCAGTATTATTTTTTGGAGATTTTTCTAACCACCGGTAATCTGCTAATGGTGAGCAAAAAAAGAGTGCTATTGTCGATAGGATGCCCCAAGCCTTCAAACATTCCGTTGTTAACGAAGCTGATTTGTGACTAATTTTCACCACTTAGCAGATTAGGTACTGGTACTGCCGTACTGGTTCGTACCTGTCCTGTCTGTACCACGGCAAATACGGATTACTTTTTCCAGTTTAGACTCCATTCTGTGTCGCAACCATGAAATAGCTACAGAATACCACATAACCCGTCTTCGGCTGTGCTTACCCCAGGCGACATTGAAAAATGAAAGTGATCTTGATCTGCAAGATCACGATCTGATTTTGAAGATCAAGATCGTGCCCATCTCTGGATGTGGGTGTGTCATTTTCTTTTTGTGTTTGCAGCTTTGAGGTAGAGTATAAAACTACTTGTGTACTATACTGATGCGCCCATTAGATTGCAAGGAAAATGGGTTTAGTTGTTGAATTTACAAAAGAACTGGCTTTGGCCATCGTTCATGAAAGTTAGCTGGTCGAGTCTGAAGGAATGGCTTGGTGGCCACCTTTTAACCAATCAATGGCGGCAAAGAACTGCGTTCAACCTGTCCTGAACAAGTGGAAAAAGTATCCTATCAGGATAGTAGCAACAGGTGGTGAGTTATTGTCACAACTTAATATTTGATCAAATTGATGTTGTATACCGGTAGTTAAATAAGTTTTGGTAGTTAAATAAGTTAAATAGTACTTATACAAATGTTTAGAAGAGAACAAAGGTTATTTGAAAAACTGAAACCAACCTCAGCCCAAAATTTACTGGTTCTTATAAAAAAGTGTTCCTGAGTATATAAACGTAGTGTGTCTGTGCGGGGGGGGAGGGGGGGGAAGGGACCCGGGCCCCTCCCAATCGCAATGCCACCAATGATAAAAATATAACAAAAAAGCCTTGTTTTTTGAGTTTTTTTTTAGTTTCTTCGCGTAGAATAAATAGTACACGCGTACAACAGTAATTAACAATAATATTGACAACCAGGGGGCCCGGGCCCCCCTCAATTCAATTTTTGCCAACGGATTTAAATGTATAACTCCAGTGAAATTATGAGTGTTTGTCTTAAAAGTTGCTAACTCAGGCGTTCATCTAACCTTTTTATGAACGTAATGCAATAACCAGGGCCGGATTTACCAAACGGTACACTGCCAAGGGCCCCGCGCTCAGAATGTAAGACTTTTTTTGATCTTCACCTATATTTGGCAGGAAGATGTTACGATTATCCCCAAAATACCAGGGTTCCTGCGCAAGGTAAATCCGGCTGGGCAATAGCATAGTTAGTAGGCGTTACCATCTTTTCTATTCTACCATTTTTCAATAACAATTCACCTCCATCTTGCCAGTTTTTGCGCGAAGATTTCTTTCATTATTCTCGCTGTAATACGCCGAAGCGTGTAACGAGTTGGCGGGGCCCATCTTCGCTTCATTGCACCCGGGCAACACAGCTCCTTGCGAATAATGTCGCAACGGTGGTGAGCCGTTGACAACACTGTGTCCGATTTGACCGGCCAGAGATTTGAACCTCAGACCTCCTGCTCCAGAGACGAACGCGTTATCGCTCAACCAACTGGCCGGTAAAAAAAAAGGCTCGGAGAACTGCTCATTAAACAAATTATTGCATTTGAATTGATGGGGCCTTGGCCCTCTGGCCATATATGTACTCCTATAACTGGTTAATTACATGACAAATCTTAAAATCTCTAAGGAAAATCTTCAAGTGAATTAGTATTTACTGCTAAAATATTGCAGGAGGCAGTGCATCTTACTTCCCCTTACCTGGACCAAATCACTTACAAAATTTAACACCAAAATGCAAGATTTTAAGCGTGTTCTGGACTTAAATTGCTAGTGAAAGGGGATTAAACAATTTAATTTTTTCCAATTGACTTTTAAATGTTAAAATTCTAGTTCTTTCAAATAGCTCTGAACACATGCGAAATGTGATCGAATGACATTAAAATAGCTTTCACTTTCCAAAAAGTTACAAAAAATTGTCTAGCGGTATTTTGTAACTTTTTGCAAAATGAAAGCTATTTTAATGATAGTCGTGGGTTGTGGTCTGACGACTAGACCACTTTCTCAATTCTCAATAAGAGCTTGTAATCAGCTATGATTGTTTAATATCTTCGCTCTAGTTCAGTCCTTGGGGTACCGCTCGTCTGTTGTATCTTCATGGAGTTTCTCCTCGCCTTCACCCTCGCTGACGAGCATTTCATTAGGTATGCGGTTTCTCTGCTTCGTTCAGATACAGCTTGTTGCTGTCACGTTGTCCTTCCAAGAGCGTTGTCTACAAGAGCGGCAGGAGAAGACGTACGTGCTCAATAAGCATTCAGGCCAGAACATTTTCAACCCGCTTGATTAATCGGAGGCCGTCAGAACCCAATATTACTAACACTCTCATGTTCTTTGACTTACCGTTTACTTCTAATAAATTCATTTTTATGATTGCAGAAGTTATAAGAAAAGAGCAAAAGTCTTCCAATTCCGATGCGGAGCGAGCGATAAAGCGTTGGTTCAAAGAAGCTACCGAAGAAAAGGAGGTCGTAAACTCAGAGCAGAAAAAAAATAGACTAAAACCAGCTTTTGTTTGACATCATTATTTTTGCTTGTTTTGTGTTTGTGTTATAATGGTGTTCTAGGTTTTGTATTGTTATTTCTGTACAGTTAAATACACATTGAACATTCCTGACTCATGGCCTGATACGTGCGCAACTATAAGTATTAATTACGGAAGAATACTTTTCTGTGAGTTGACTTCAGTCAATTACGTCATGCTGATGACGTAATTAAGGTAGGCCTACGTGGGATTAGCGTAAACTATCAAAGAAAGGATTAGCGGGCCTGCCGCTGCCAGCCGCCCACTGTTTCGTCGGCCTGCTGCCTTCGACCCGCTGTCCAGTCGCCGACTCATTTTTCCGCTACCGCTGTTCAGCCGCTAGCGGGCCGATGAGCAAATCGTTGGCGGTTCGCGAACGGTTGCTGCTGACGGACCGTCGAAGATGCCGCCCGCTGTCGGCCCTCCAACGTTTGCTACTTGGGAACAGGTTCCCTCATTTCAAATATATATCTAATACAGTCTATAACAAAAGCAAGAACGAGTTTGCACCAACCCGTGCGAACCCCCTAAATCCCAAGAAGGTCGTTTCATCTGATCACCCAGGTAAGCAATTTATTTCAAATTCTTTATGCTGCTCTACAACCTGTTCTCTCCAATGATTGGTTTGGTGAGAATATTTTAATTACGCATACACGTATATTAACAGTATATAGCGCGTATATTTGCAGTATATAGCGCATATATATATACACACGTATATTTACGGTATATAACTACAACAGTGCTAACTCGATTATAAGCAGGTATCTGTCAAAGGACGCTGTGGTGGCGAACAGATTAGCACTTTACATGCCCATGTACTACTGTGCTCAAGTCAACACTTGAAAATCATGGTGGAATGGTTAACGCCTTTCTATCATTAAATAATGCCACCGTTATAACAATACGTCTGTTGTTACGTGCAGTTCGCCTTTAACTGGATTATTGTGTTGTTTAAGTAGTATCGAAAAAATGGTTTGAACCGAACGAAGCAAATGCTACTAAGTAAGCAGGCCTGAACGTTTAACCTACTTATTGCAGAAACTTTTCCCATTGCGAGTTGCATTCCTTTACCAATATAAAGGCAAAGATGGAAGTAACAGGAATGGATATAACGTGTTATTTAACAGCAGTGGTAGCACTGACCTCATCAACAAGCACAATTATTTCTTGTAGGTCCATATCCACAGTTTCAAGATTGTTTAATCAAAATTTATCTTCCGTTCCAGAGTTTGGTTATGAAATCAGTACAATGTCGGCAGCGTGGCCGACGCCTTTACCTAGTCGGCAGCGTGGCCGAAGAGGTAAAGGCGTCGTTTTTACGACGACCCTGATCGAATGATCTGGGTTCAACCCGCACCCTAGTCACGCTGTTGCGTCCTTGGATAAGACGCTTTACGATGATTATCTCTGCTTGGTGGCTTCGAACAAGCAGCAAATTTAGTTGACAAGAATTCGAAGAAATCCACAGGAACATTGTATCATTGGAAACTCCTAAGCAGGTGCGGATTCCTGCAATCACGAAGTAGTCCTGGTAATGAAAAGTGTGCGGATCGTCCAACAAGTTAGCGTCTGACGCTGTCCGGTGCCAGGAGGATAAATATGCGCCACAACAACAACAAACCACAACAACAATGTAAAGTAACGAAATAATCTATTGAAAAGCGTAATTATATCTGAAAATATACTGCAAGATTTAATGTGAATTGAAATCGTAACCTATTAATGTTGCTCGTTGTCTTGTCCTGTCCCTTAATTTAGTTTCTTTAAGTTTATACAGTATTTACTTTTCAGCATAATATTGTTTGTGCTGTTTGTCCCAGTGGCACGCTCAGCGCAGCGGTCACATTATGATCTTCTAATCGTAAGTTAGTATTACAGTAGATATAAACCAGTCATACCAAAGACTCGAAAATTGGTATTCACAGCTTCCCTGCTTGACGTTCAGCATTAAATGGACAGTGTGGAGAACAAGCCGGCAAGTTCGTTAGTTATGCCGTTGGCAAAGGTGCTTAACGGGATTCCTCCATCTTTATGTGGTAGACAGATGGCAGCTCGACTCGAAGACTGAAAGGTCACTTTGCTGTCTCCTGGCCAAAGAAATTCGGCAAATAAAAATAAATAAATAAACTAAAACTATGTAATGTATACTGCAATGTTGCGTTTTTGTTGCAGCTGGATGCACTCCTGGTCAATGTTACTGAACAGCAAAAGAAGAAGGCCGATGACTGCACTTTAATTGTAAGATGAGGGCGTCTAAGACGACACACAAGTTTTAGTCTCTCAAGAGCTTGGACTTGCAGTCAATTTTGCATTGTGGTCACCAGCGCCGGCGAGAGACTGTAACGAACTCAAGTGGGCCTATTTGAATCAGTCACCAGAAGGTTGCGTTCATTATTTATTTTCAATTAATACGTTGACAGATCAAACGCATTAACAGGCAAACAACTTAATAGATTAACAATTTAGTTGACTAACATTTTGGGTTTTTTGCTTCTGTGTTGACTGAAACCTTCCGAATGAGATACTGCGATATTAGTCAGTATATTTTGTATCGTAGCTGAGTGTATGTGAAACTATTTTCGTGCATTATTATTTGCAAATATAAACTTAAATCTGTGTAAACAATGTTTGTGAGATTATAGTATGTTTCAGTACTTACAATATATAACTATTCGTTGTAGAAGACAGGCCTACTTATTGCCCTTTTGTCGAATCAGCTTTGCCTACAAGGCTATTCGTGGGAAAGTGCTCTTTACGTTGTGGCCCAGTATGATACTATGACTAAAATCTGGTAAATCAAATAGCTATAGACTTTCCGCGACCCATAGTTTGAGGAACGCTGGCCTACGTCGTAGACTTGTGGTAGTATAAGGCGGCAGTGAGTTGGAGCATCGTTTTTACGACGACCATGATTGTAAGGTTGTGCGTTCAACTCTCACCCAAGCCTCGCTATTGCGTCCTTGGATAAGATGCTTCATGATGATTATCTCTGCTTGGTGGTTTCTTAACAAGGCAGCAAATTAAAAAAGCAAGAAGCACAGTTCAAGCGGAAAACTCGGAAACAATGGCAACTCCTAAGCGAGTCTGGATTCGACCTATGTATAACGCTCTGTCGCTTTCTCGTGATAGGAAGATAAATATGAAGAAATCAACAACAAAAATCAATCACTTAATTTCCTGTGATCAGCAGCCACCAGCAAATTGTAAAGCTAGTAGTAGTGTAGTGTGTCTCTTTATTTCCGTACCGTCAATACAAGAATAAGCAAAATAAAAGTTACAATATAATGGTCATGGTTGCGTTCCATTGGCACCCAAGAGGTTGCAACCTACCATCGTTAGCTTTTTTTGGAGCAGGAAAAGCTTCACCAGCTATCTGCTAGTCCTATAAAACCTGCTTTAAAATAGAGAAAACTGGCAAGTGGAAGAACGTATGCCTCTCAAGGGATTCAGGAGTGATTCTAAGTCGGGTCAAAGTAGACATAGAAATAAGTATTCACAGCTCATCTCTCCTTGCCGTTCAGCATTAAAGGTACAGTGTCGAAAATCCTCAACTTGAAGGCTTCCGCAAAGTTAAACTCCAGGATGGGGTTGGGTTGTTGCGCTGCTGCTACAACATGAACTACAAACTTAAACGTTGGATTATATCAAACAAACTTTTCCACATTTGAACCGGCTACAACATTGCAACGCAAGACATCAAAATTTCTGGCGTTACTTGAAAATGTTCGTATCGTAGGAGCTTCACCGCGTCCGCCTCTACGCCGCTGGTAACCAAAAAACGCTTCAAGCGGATCTTGGTTGATTCTACGTGCCAGCACATAGCTTGCACCAGACTGCAAAGATTCTTTAACAAGTGCCACCATTGAAAGAGTGGATACTGTCAACCCTTTTTCTGTGCTTTGGCTCAACAACATGCAGTTCACATCAAATCCACTCTCCTGGCATCGAGCAGTTGCGTTTGAACGCCATTCCCGTAGGTAGTTAAGAAATTGTGTTTCCAACCATAGCAATCTTTCATCACTGTCCTCGCTGTATGGCTTCCTGGTTGCTTTGAAGTTGGAATTTTGAAACCCTAGGGAAAAAACCTTTAAACCAGCAAGTGAGGCATCCCAACTTGGTTGAATAGGACGTCACAAATTTTTGAATATATTTTTAACTTAAAAGTTATATTTTAACTGAGCGGTCGTGTTGACTTCAAGAGCTTTCATCGTGGATGAGTTGCAACAATCGAAAGCTAGCATCAAATAAATAAGGTAAAAATTATATGAAATAAATATTGCAAAAATTGAGCAACATACCTGCATTCATGCAATCAAACCATTTATCTATGGCGAGAATGAATTTCGCCAAACTGAGATGTCCTTTGTCTTGCATTGCAAATCCTGTGAAAGTTATTGACTAAATGCTTAAAACAATAGATCAAATGCATAGCCGCAAGAGAGATAAATGATTTGCGATGGGAGGGGGAAACGAATATCTGAAAGCCAGCAACAAAATCACAAGCCCTAATATTGGTGTGAGTGGTCTTCCTCTTGTATAAGCCCCGATCCTCCAAGAGGAGGTGCAATTGCAGTCTCTGCAATAATGATCGAACTCTAAAAGAAGGCCTTCATTTATTTAACCCGAGTGATATTACTGCCGGAGCAATTTTTTATGTCGATCTGTTATGCCCGAATATAGGATTATTTTCCCCAAATTTTAGACGTTTTGACCCAAATAAGGGATCGCCGGCGCCCTAGCCCAGCTGCCCCAAGTATCCCACGGTAGTGATCAAATCGTAATAAAAAGTGCATACCTACAGTCTCTGAAAGCAGTTGCGCGGCTAATTTGACGTTCATTTTTTCCCAGGGTGTTGGCATTACATGGCTCTCAGTCAACTTGTGGAACAATCGTAACTCGTCTCGCTTAAAATCTTCCTGGGTAAGAATAAAAAAGATTTTTCAGAATTTTTTCAATCAATAACTCTATATTCTGTACTAACAAAGGTACAAAAAATCTAAACCAATAAATTGAATGTTTGATCCAATCAACGCTAAAATAATACCGGTAACATAAAAATAAGCAGAAAGGTTTCTTCTTACTCGAATTAGATGTTTGATGGGCTCAACCGATATAATACCATTATTCCATAAGTGCTTCTTCTTGTTGATGAGGTTGTTTCTGCAAGTTTTGATCAAGTGAGGTGGATCGGGAATGAAGTAGATGTATCTTCAAAATATAGGCTGTTTATTAAGAAATCAGTGTTACAACACAAATTGAACGCAGCAATACCAGTGGCTTCTTTCACATGAGCCAAAAACCAGCCACAGTAGCCGATTTGAAATTGTCTTCCAGCTCAATGTCAATTACGTTTTGTTTTGATTCTGTTTTGGGTAGTCAAAGGGCCACCACAGCGGCTTGGTTCCCAAGCTAGTTACAACGTGAACGAGACTGAAAAACGGGCGTTGTTAGTTTTTTTCCGAGGGAAAACGTCATAATTCTATCTTGGGTATGAAACAAATTTTTCAAAGTTTTAGGAATTCAAACCTTCCGCTTCTAATAGTAGCCAACGCTATGGTTTAACCAACTAACTCACGCTAAGAATCTACTGTATGCACCACTCAAATATAGTAATAGCTCCTTACCTTGACGAATCCGCTGGGTTACGCATTCGATATGGAACAGCATCATCGCAGGCAGATGCAAGCAATTTCATAACTGTTCGATTTGCTGCAAGTCCATCAACTGAAAGATTAGAAATAGTTTTAACCTTTTGAAACAACAAGTTCAGCAGCATTTACTGTATTAAAGCAGCGTTCCCAAACTATGGGTCGCAAAGTTACGCATTAGCTTTGATTAACCAGTAGCCACTGTCTATTGAATTGAGATCAGTGGCGACTTCAGCATAGGTATTTCAAAGTTAAGTGGGCCGCCATAAGCTGTCGTCATAAACAATGGGTCGCAATTTTTTTAAAGTTTGGAAACCACTGGTTTTAAAGTACTGTCACATGGTCCTACAAAAGTACAGTATGCACATGTAAAATAAGGTTAACATTGTGTGCAAGACAAACCGCAAACATTATTACACTGGCCTTGACTGTACGGAATGATTTAGAATTAGGTTACTTACATACAAGTCCACATATAGTGATTGATGTTTGAAAAGGAATTTCGACAAGTAAGTCGGTAATGACAGGCATCAATTCTTGGTAGTTTATTCCTTTTGTGCAGTAGTAAGAAATCACTCCATCAAGCTGTTTGTTGGTAATTCCTAATCAAAAAACAAAGACTGCCAAATAATAGTTTCGACGAATTTTTAGTTTTACACTGAATCTCCATTCAATCAAACTCATAGCCAGGAATAAATGATCATTTACAAGGTGATGCCGAAGCGTTTACGTCTAAACAGAAAAACATTTGGATGTGGAAAAGTCATGTATAGTAGTACACATGTTATCCCCATGCACAAATAGGATCAGCAAGGCACAGTCTACTGCAATAATAGCACAACAGTCAATGTCACCTCTTACGAATACTGCAAGCATGTGGGTCACCATCTCTTCTTTTGACTTCGAACAGCTGGTTAAACTTTCTTCACCAAAATCCACATACCCAACAATGTCACCTGTTGCCGAGCAATAGGCTATTTCCTCTACAAAAAGACGAGTTCACAATATTTTTATGGTTGCACTTTCAAGCTAGGTGCACATTTTATAGCACCTTTGAAAATAATACTTTCATTGATTAATCGTGATTCAACACTTCACTTCATGATCACGTAATATTGCTAAGCAGTTAAAGCCCAAGAGGCGCAAAAGGTTTTGACCTGAGGTCAGCTTTGAGTAAATGTAATAAGTTAATATCGGTTTTCAACTCAGGTCATTTTATTTCTTATGGTATGCCATGTGACCCAGGCACATCTACACGGATGTTCACTCGTTCAACACGTGGTGTGCCTTTGGGCAACACCTGTTGCAGCCTATGGCTGTTACGGTACCACCTCGACAGCTTGGTCCTCAGAGCTCAATTAAACAAGCCAGGGAAATGTGCATTAACTGTCTTTCTCAAGGACACAACATCGTTTTTGCCCAGTCCAGGTATAACATCAGGAGCCAACAACACTTTGATTACTTGCATGATGCTCTAACCGACTGAGCTATAGACGCTGCATTCACCTAGGTTCAATTTACCTATCAGGTACCACCACTTCACATACGTATCTAGAATATTATACAACCTTTGATAGTCATTTCATCAAAAGCTAACACTGCCATGATGTCACATCTTTTTCCACTACTTGCAGCGATAGCATCTTTTATTCGTTGCAAAACTTCTTTCTGCATGCCAATTTGCAAATATCCACTTTTATTTCGTTCAGTACGTAAAAGCCTGGGTGTTGGCAAAACCAATATTTCCTGAAGGAATTCATAGGCAGAAGGAGATTTTGCGTAAAGTTTCAAGCAAAACCTGCAAATATACAGACGCTGCGCATCAAGTTCAATATTTCAAGTTGAAATAGTTAAACTAGACTAGGTTTCGTTTACAAAATTTATGTCATGTGCACTAGTTTTGTGGATAACAAAAAAATTCAGCGCTATACCGTATGATGGAAGGACTGTAACGCCTTGCATAGTCGGTTTTAGATTGCTGTAACTCTGTCTGTCTTGACCACCATTCTCTCAAGAACACATTGTTCTGCTTTCTTTTGCTGACACTCTCCAAAATCTCTGCACATTGCTCACTAACCGTTACTCCTTTTGAAATAAATTCCTTTTCTAGTTCTTTTAACCTGCAAAATCAAAAAATAGATTTCATTGGCATAAACATGTGAAAAATGAAGATTTATGATGTTTTAGATGCAATATATTCATCAAAATATATCTAACTGAAGTGCTGCATTGCAGCTTGCTAATGTATGTTATCCAATTACCGCTTTTGCTGCATCTGCCAACTTGCTCTTAGTCTTTCTTTGCTAGCCTTTGAAATAGCAGAAAATTTTGATAGAGGCTTAGCTCGAAGTCTAGCAATTCGCTTTTGTTGTCGATCTTGCTGGGATTTTTGCATTTTCCACAAGTTACTGCACTTACTGCAAACCTGAGATTTATCGTTGAGAACAATGGCCTCACAAGATTTGCTGATATATCTGAAAAACAATAGCTTTGATTCAAGTCTTCAAAATGAGCAGCACTACTTACTTATTCTTTTATTAAAAATTGATCAGACATGCTGAAAGCTGGTGAAATCAGTGGCTACCAGTTCAAAGAAAACTGACCTTTAAATCACACCTACAAAAGCTATGCATATCCCAGCCAGAGTTAGGCTTGGTAAATTATACATTTGAATAAAAAAGCTAAGTTGCTTAGACTGCTACACTTGATTCCTGCAAATAAGATACCAAATTCAGCATACATACGATATCTAAGCCACAACATATGCCTGCTTTGAACATACCATGCAGAAGATCCTTCCACCAACCTTAGCGGCACATGTAACCAGCCATCCTTCCTTAATACAGCATCATATCCTGAACAACTACGAAATCTCATCAAAAGATTTAACGTTTTTTCCAAATTCCAGTGCTCCATTGAAACTTGATTACTCAATTCTTCACAATATAGACCATTTTTAGCAATGCTAAACGACATTTCTCCATTGCCAAGTTCAGAAATTAAAAAACTTAGTGAAGCAATTCCATGTAAGTCAAGGTTTTCATAATATGTCAGATGCACAAATTTACTTTCCACATAAACTCTCCAATTTGTAAGATTTAAGCTTTTGAACTCAGCTAAAATATCAAGAAGACTCAAAATTGATGAAGATTCTGGTGCCATTTTGTCTATATCATCCGTTGTGCATGTATTAACTGCAGCATTCTGATATGCATGTGTAACTCGCTCCCGTCGTTTTTTAATTATTGACTGATGCGACTTTACAGGCATATTTGCAGAAGGAAGACAACCGATTTTGATCCAAGATTTTGTCACAGTTCTTTGAATGTCATCATCACTAAAGTGTTTTTCACAAATAAATGCTTTTCCCAACTTCACCCTTTGCTTGAACCTTATATCATATCGATATTTGAATATCACCTAAAATTTAGCAAATTTTAAATTGAGTTTTCATTAGCATTTTCACTTTTTGGGCATTAACAATAACATATTGCTTGGATTGTAATCTCAATTACATTAATATTGATGCACATAGCTTTATGTAGAATAAGTTACAGGTAAGGTAAATGCAGTAGTTGAAATGGTGGAAGCAGCCTGACATTGGCACCTTATGGGCAGGCTTATGAAATAGCATACATTTAATCATTTAACCTGCCAAGTTTTGCCATGCAGGCTAAATGTGGATTAACTTCTTTTACGACTAAAATTTGTTTAGACAATTCAAATTAAAATAAAGTTTGGCATTTTCTTGAAATTTTATCGAAGTCCAAAGCTCTTAGGCTAAAATTTTCGCAGACCATGGGCATTAGGTACACTGTTAAGTGTTGTTACTGGATTTTTTTTGTTGTTACTGGATTCAAGTAATATCTAAAAATTAGGTAGTAACAAATTAGTGGAATAAGATTCTCTGTAGTTGATTTTTATGTTGAATCTCGGTTTTTATCTGTGCACATTCTTAGGCACGCACCTTTTTGTGACATTATATGTGTATATAGGCTAACATCTGACATTGAAACCAGGCTTAGGTACTAACACCTTAGGCTATTTGTGCTATGCACAGAAAATTGAACTTTAATTTGAAAATAAAATTTAGGCTCTACTAACCTGATGAAACTTGTTAGTCCATTCTTCTGTTGACATTCCAAATCGCTTTTTTCCATTAGGAACTTAATAAAGCTTAATTTTGTTGCTTAAAGCACTATTGCAACCAGGCAAACAACAATATTTTCCAGTATATGTATGCCTTTTTGAATTTGACATGTTGTCCCGTACTGTACAGTTAAAACTTGAATGACTTACTCAACTCTTTAATCTAAAAACAACTCAAAAAGCTAGACAACTGCTAAGGATAGGCCTATAGGCTAGCTGCTAGGCTAGCCTGAGTCGATTACATTACCAATCTAACTCCGTTACATTAAAATTGATTGGGTGCCTTAACCAATATAATTTCACCAGCCTATTGGTTTGGCTAACTATCTAAGCTAATTGGTAACCAGCCTGAAGCATTCAGTTAGCCCACTGTTTTTGCCAAGTTTTTAGGTAGGCCTAAGTTAACCTGCTACCAGTACCAGGGTTATGAGTACGTAAAATCCTCTAGAAATAAAATCAGACCTCTATCATATATAGCTTTTTTATTTGAATTTCTCTACCTGTAAACTTTTTGATACTACTTTCGCTCACTTCTATTACACTTCTTAGCTTAAACTCATATCGATTACACTATTCTCGAGCGTTTGCAAGACGCTTTACCACCTCCGCTGCTAGGTGGCGCAATTTTAAAACCGTTGACACTGCCTCGCAAAAACTTACCATTGAGTTTCCAGACTACTAATATAGAGACTGTGGTATCAGCACATCTTCACCTGATGACCTTTTCAAGCTCAGAGTAAATGATATTGACTTTGGTGAATTAAACTACTATCCATTGTTGTTAAATGACGAAAACGATAGCAATGAGGAGTGATTGCGAAGTGCTATTTTTTGTGTTGTAATTCGTTTAGTTTTCTACTCTAAAAAATGGCTATCTCTAGTTCGCAATTGGGTTGCAATGACATTCAAGCAAATTATGCACCCGATTCGACTTTTTTCGCTGCATTTAGATGCGCTGTAGTCCAGTCGTTTTCCCGCATCTTAATGCAGCTGTAGTGCGCTCTACAGCACTATGTAGTGCAACGGTCCTGCATTTGATGCAGAGTGGTGCACTACGAGCGGATAGATCAATACCGCGGAAACGGGCATTGATATCGGCCTAGATCAAAACTGCGGAAACGAAATGGCAGCTAATTGTCAGGTCGTAGCGTCGAAGCCAAGCTGTTTGATAAATTGTAATGGAATAGGCCTACCGCATCAGAATGCAAGAACGGACAGTAGGCCTAATCATTCCGCATTCGAATGGGTGGTTAGGTCAATTGAATAGGCCTAGTGCTATGCAGCTATGATATTAAAGTACAGAGTAGATACGCAGTTAGTTGTTAGAGGCCTAAATTAGGCTAGGAATGGCAAAATAGGTTGCCTTGCCTAAACAATTAGCAAGATAGGCTACTACGTTCTGTAACAGGCGCATAGCCAGGAATCGGCAATGACAAAATGGGAGGGGCTGCTTCGGGGTCTGGGGCATGACTTCAGTGTTCAGTGGTGTTGGATCGGGGGGGCAGCTGCCCTTTTTACCAGCAGGGGCAAGGGGGGGCAGTACTGCCCTTTGCATTATAGTAGCCTACGATAGTAAGTACGTAGTAACGAAGCAAACACCTGCTAGTCTCAAAGCTGGCTTATCCAACGCAGAATAAATTTAATTATTTATGAACAACAGACCTAACAGATGATTGTTTATGAACAATACAGTAGATCTGACAAATGACCCAATGGTGCACGATAGCAATTAGCAAAGTAAAAACTTAGTACCGGTAACAACGTGCTATAGGCTACACTTCACTGAGCGTATTTTTAGCTAGCTCGTGAAAGCTGATCAATTGGATGATACTTAACTCATATCCTCCGTGTGCAGTTTAAACCAATGGCATGCTTAAGAGTACTGGCGCTACAAACAGCATTCAAGTGGTTATGTTTTAGTGTTTTGTGAACCAACAGTTCCCTAAATTGTACAGCACTCTAAATTGTCCTAAAAAGCCCTAAAAAGCACTCTAAATTGTCATGAACGTACTAAAATGTTTAGTTCCAGCTGCAAGAAACTTTGACATCTTTGAAACATATAGGCTCTGTAATCACCAATATCAATCAAATCATGTTTGCTGCCCCTAGTGGCAAAATTCTGTAAAACTAACCATTGTATTCAATTCGTCAGTATCGAAAATGTAGGATTAGACGCTAATTTTACACAAATCACGCAAAATTAAGCATTTTGAATTTCTGCCACTAGAGGGAGTATTGTGCAACTACCGTACTTAAATGCTTATATCTTTTAACCCCATTGGTCGATTTCGACCAAATTTGTTTAAAAGTCTGTGTAAGAGTAAGGGTCATCCTCCAAAAAGGGTATTAAGCATGTTGTTTAAGCCAGTAAAGCACTGCAAACAAAAAAGCACAAAATTGGGGGTAGGTGGGGACCGAAAATCACGATTGTGGGAAAACTTTTTTCAAAATTTTTAAAAATCATATTTTCATTCTTGCTACATAATAAAAAGTTCATCCACTGGCACTTTTTCTGAATTCTAAAAAAAATTTAAGGAATACCCTTAGTGAACAGCATCGCATCGAAAATCTGACAGAAAGCCAGACTTAATACGAATAAAAAAGCAAAATAGCTGCGAAGAGGCACAACACAGTTATGTGTGAAATAGTGAATTCTGCGTAACTGTCCATGTTCTATGACGTTGGAATAAGGGAATAGACGCAACGCACGTTGGATAGCTTGGGTATTAAGGAAAACAAACGTTCTCACGACGTAGGGAATTACATCACACCTCCCTCCTCCCAAGTAAAATGCGTTGGTCAAATAATCCGTGTGAAAAGGATTAAAAGGTGCGCATTTAGTTTGACAAGTCACTTTAGTTTTCGAGTCAAATTGCTATGCTTGGTGCAACTGCTGTCTAGCCTCTTCCACCTGCAGTGGAGGCAATACAGTGTCCCCTTTACTGCTAAAAGTCATAGATAGAAGTTTCAAACAATTTTTGAGTGTTTGGCTAAACCGAGCTAGAAGCAGGGCTGTGAATTCGATCGATTTTTCTTCGCGTTCAAATTCGAGTTCTTCAATTTAATTTTTTCGAGTTCAGGCTGACGAAAAAAATTAAGTTAACTTTTTGACTCAATTGCTATCTTTTTGGATACTCGTACGCCTGCATGCTGTTTTTTTTTAAGTTGCCACGATATAAGCAAAAGTGAACGCAATTTTGATTTCACGGCTTGATCAATAAAAAAAATTTTGTTTCCGACAATTTAATTTAATCTTTAAATTTCTTCTTAATAAACTCGAACAATTTTTTCGAGCTCGAAGCCCTGGCT
Source organism: Trididemnum nubilum (assembly GCA_963965965.1). Classification (NCBI taxonomy): domain Eukaryota; kingdom Metazoa; phylum Chordata; class Ascidiacea; order Aplousobranchia; family Didemnidae; genus Trididemnum; species Trididemnum nubilum. The sequence goes on from OZ014476.1 coordinate 24,670,414, forward strand.
AGAAACGAACCCGAATCTACCATACCATCAAATGTAATCAATCATGCGCGCAGTATTCTACGATAAAAGTCATTTGCGCTCATCAACTTCTAAGGCGGCACCAGCAGTTCGTCCGTCGTGATGTTTTAACATAGCGAACAGAATCCCAAAGAGTTAATAGGCGTGGTTAAACAATAAACGTAACGTGAGAGCTGAATAAATCTAACTACAAAATTTCTCCTATTTGAATGCACTACCCTAGCATAACAAACAGACAGTTCACAAAATCATTGTATCGAGAATTTATTGCAGATTTTACGAACTGAAATAAACATTATGCAGTGCAAAAAGTGGTCAGGAAAAAATCATTTTCAATTCCAGTTTGAACTTCTCGGGGCTAGTTCGCAATGGCATTAAACGTCCAAAATAAATTACGCTCGTTTGGGAACAGCTACAAAGATAATTGTTGCAGTACATATTTATCCTCCTGCCACCGGACAGCGTCAGACGCTAACTACCGAATGGTGTGCACACTTTTCACTGCAGTAACTACTTCACAATTGGGGGAATCTGCACCTGCTTCATCCAGCCCATTCCGGTTGTTGACAATGGCTAAAATCGAAATAGAGGAAAGTACTGAAATTTTTTTGTTCAAATTTTGAGACTGCGGTTGCAAAGAATACATTTAACAATTACAAAGAGATATTTTCCCTAAAAAGTTTTTGGAAATCCAGAATCGGTTCTCTTGGGCTGAACTTCCAAGGAAAAAGAGAGACCGAATAATATTTACCCGTCCAGTAATATCACGTGACCAATTCAAATTTTGTAATCCGGCCCCTTTCTCTTAAAACTCAGGCTGGGAGAATAAACTCAGGATTTGAAAAAAAACTTTCTAGGAAGCTATCTTTTTGTATTTGATGATTATCTTTGCAATGGCTGCCCAGCAATGAGAAAATTACTCTTATTACTGCATATTTAGAACTACCGAAACTGGCTGGATGATTCACTCCTTTAAAGAGTCTCCAGCGGTCCGCTGTTCCTGTGGATTCCTTCTAATTTTAGTCCAATGAATTTGCAGCTTGTTCGAAGCCGCCAAGCAGAGATAATCATCGTAAAGCGCCTTATCCAAGGACGCAACAACGTGACCAGGGTGCGGGTTGAACGCAGATATCATGCGATCAGGGTCGTCGTAAAAACGACGCCTTTACCTTTTTGGCCACGCTGCCGACAAAAATTGCAGTACTGTAACACTCTCAAAAACTAAATCACATCATGCGACACTCAACTCTATATTAATCTAGTGTTAATGTATTATTTTGTTGTATCAAAACAGGCAATAAAATTTTTGATTATTCATGAAATTTCTCTTATCAAAGGTTAGAGGCACCTTACCTTATACAAAAGCTACATGAGAAGTGCTCTGACTTATATTACGACTTTGCATTCCGATTGAGATTAGAAGATGAAGACTACAGAAATGAGAATGCTACAAATGATAGGTGGAAAAACCTTAACGGCCAAAATAAACAAGAATATTTCTTAGAGCAAAGGTTGCGATGGCTGGGGCATGTCGAGAGAGACGAAGAAAGAGGCCCAGTACAGGCACTACAGTTAAAAGTTGGTGGGTAAGAAAAAAGTCGAAAAAGAGAAGGAAAGAAGTGCTGTAACGTAACATAATTGCCAATAGGTTTGCAAAGGTTGGGTGTGCAAGATCGTGAAAGATAGCGACTTGGCTGCAAATGCGTGCAGGAAAACCACTGGGCTCCAGGAATAAGATACACACTCCTAGAGCAAAATAACGATGATGATAAAATTTCTCTAATTTAAATCTGAAACGATTCTTCATCAAAGTTTCGCACACTACTCGACCAATACGTATTACGTATCTTAGTTTGATACTATGATCCGTTTTCATGCAGTGCTGTTAGTTAAAATTAATCTTTCAAAGGAAAAAAAACAATATATCAAGCTAAATATTTCAACTGACTAAGTAAGTAATAAGTTCAGTAAACGTTAGTCAGGTGTTTCGGCAGAACAATGTTTTCTGATGTTAACAACCAATAATTGTTTCTTTGTGAAAAATGTTTATAGTTGAGGCTGTTTTCTGACGCCTTGCTTGGTCAGTGTGGTAGTGAAATCTCTACCAAGATTACTCTTGCTCAAGGTGCTTTTTCATATTCTGAAAAACATTTGAAAAATAATGTATGAAACCACAACAATTTTAATTTCAGCAATTTGCAAGAAACGATTGTTGACAACAATGAGTTATACTCTTAAATGCATCCATAGTTGAAGAGTTCAGCAAATTAATACAAAAAAAATTCCAGCTTTGTAGCTACTTCCAGTGCAACTTTATGAACTAGCATTTGTATGTTTAATTGGAGCGACCGACGCTCGCGTCGCGTGTTTCTGTTTTCACTCGGCCATTTTCCAACTAACGAGTGCGAAGTTCAGACTTCTCCTTATGACTCGAGAACGGTTTGATCTAGCTACACGAAATTTTGACCGCAATTTGAGACTAATAAATTGTATGTTCATACCAAATTTTGAGGCAATTAGTCACATGACTTTGGTTTTAGGAACCGAAAACTGCCCCAAAAATTTGGCGAAAAAAGCGGTATCATTCAAAAACGGCTTAAAGGCGGTGAATCATCCAGCCAATTCCAGTGGTTTACAATAGCTAAAAATGAACTGTAATTTTTGATATTTTTTGCTTTGATTTTGGGGCTGCGTTTGCAAAGACATTCAACAAATACAAAAAGATGTCCCCCCGAAAAAAGTTTTTGGAAACTCTGAGTTTTGATCTTCCCGCCAAAACCACAGTTCTCTATACTATTAGGCCTACTGTAATCTTATTAAACTATTAGGCCTAACTATCTCTAAACTATTAGGCCTAATAGTTTAGAGATAGTTAGGCCTAATTAGGCCTAAACTATTTAGAAATAAACTATTTAGAAATAAACCATCTCTAAACTATTAGGCCTATCACAGTTCTTGTAAACCACTGGAATTGGCTGGATGATTCACCGCCTTTAAGTACGGCAAAAAATATTTCACATGGTTATATGTCTTAAGATACCCTTTCATCCCAACCAACCCACTTTCGGACACCACGAGATTTTTTTCTTTTTCTTCCTAAATCTTGAGCGCTCTTCTTCTAAACCACAAAACATCGAAGTCTAATTTTCATGTAAAGTTGTTGAGCTACAAACGCAATTTTGTTTCCCGAAAATTTTTGGGGCCACTCCCCGGAAACCTCCCAAAAAATTGCTTTTTTGAACGGCTCATGCTAGAGTGCCAGTGTTTTTTGACATCAGTATAGATATTTAACACAAAATATCTTGACATAGTTTAGGGGTACCACCCTCCCGAGAACTCCACAAATGGAACCCCCCAAATATTGATTTTTTGAACGGCTTAACTTAAGGAGCCAATTTTGTTATATCAGTAGGTACTTAACAGTCAATATTTTGACATAGTTTGGAGTACGGGATCCCGAATTCGACAACCCAAAAATCAACTTTTTGAACCTCTTATTCTAGCAGGGTGCCAGTTTTTTTATTACTATCGGTTAGCATTTAAGATGCAAATATTTTGTGATAGTATTGGGTTACCACGATCCTCCACGAAACCCCCCCAAAAGAACCCCAAAAATCAACTTTTGTGAAATGTTTAAGCTAGCATGTTAGTTTTTTTGATATTGGTAGGTGTTTAAGAAACAAATATTTTGACATAATTTGGGGGTACCATTTCGCTGGAAACCTACTAAACGGACCCTCCAAAGTCAATTTTTTGAACGGCTTAAGCTAGGGCGCTAGTTCTTTATGAAATCCGTAAATATTTGCGTCGGTTGTTCAAAGCGGTCGCTCCTCAGCAAGCTCCCATCCACTTCCCTTTAAAAATCATTTCTTTACACAAAACTTTTTTTTACCACTTTTCATGCTTCAAGCGTGTTCACTGTTTAGGTCATCAATACCATTTTCAAAGTTTTCACTTAATACCTAAATGGTAACAGTTACCCTCAGTTAGTTATTAAAAATAATAGCATATTGTGCATGTGTTCACAATGATTTCTAGCTATCAATTAAAGCTGAAAATAACGGATTAACGTTAACTGAGGTGTGAAGTTTGTTAACGGACTAGCGGTTAACGAAGCTAACGTTTTGCATTAACTTGCCCACCTATGGGTATAGGATTTTATGACTCAACAGCTGATAAATACAAGAAGACTGAAATTTTGTCATAGCCACCTCCTTCACTGCTGCATTGCCTTTTTATGCAACTAGTTTGGAGTTTAAATATGATGTTTTTGTACTGCTAATTTCTATGCCGTCTTCTACCGTAATTACTGATAAAAAGCATCTATTTTTAACAGAATACTGTTCGCCTAAAATTAGTTTTTTGGCGAATTAAAAAAAAACTACGAAGTGTTCTGACAGGGGTGCCTGAACGCCAGAAGAGCAAGGGGAGGAGGGGGCAGCTTTTTCAAAGGGCACTTCCGATACTGTACTGTACGTACTGTCATTACCACCTACATTGCAGACATACTGTCAAACAATTAAACACTTCAACAAAGCCAAAGTACTTAGTACGTCGCATAAACACTAAAAAAGAACAACAAACAAGCTATTAATTAAATAAGGGCAGATTCAGCTGCAGGAAGCCATTGGAGATTTGGATGCAAGGAGGTCTGGGGGCAGAGCCACCAGCGCTCAATTTTTTTGCAAAACTAACTTAATTTTAGCCTACTTTAGCAAAAATCAATGCTTTTAACATGTAGCACAATAAGATTGCAAATAATTAGCAGTGCAAAATAAGATTAAATCAGTGGTTAGTGGATAAAGCGTCTGCAATTGAAGCGGTAGGCTCAGATTCGATTCCCGGTCAGGTCAAACCAAAGACCATAAAAATTGGTAATATTCACAGCTTTCCTGCTTGACGTTTTGCAAATAAAGAGAGAGTGTGAAGCCTGCACCGTGTGTCGTAGACAGATGGGAAGGTGGCAGCTTGACTTGAAAACGAAAGGTCTCTTCGCTGTCTCCTGGCCAAAGCAACCTGGTGAATAAAATGTAATTACAATAACAATTACAATTTATAAAAAAAAAAGAAATTTTTAAACTGGATGCGTAAATGAGCAGATTGGCTTTGGAGCGGTGGCTAATGGTAAAATTTCAGCCTTTTTAGAACCAGATTACAATTTGTTACATCATAAACCAAAAAAATGACAAAGTTTTAATCTAATTCGTCTGCATTTACAAAAAAGATATTTTTGGAGAAGACGCTCATTTCTACCACATCCCAGCATTCACACCAAGTATTTTACAGTTACTTTACTAGTTAGTTCTGGACCAGAAGTGGATCTTGCTCCGGTTATTGCAATGAATTTTATGTGTTACAAGTTTTTCTTATATTTCTCCGATTTAAGTGGGGGGTCCGCACCTTCCTAGATCCATCACTGGTAACGCCAGCGTCGATCGTTCCAACTTGGGCTACAAAACAAAGTTAGGAACTTGAATGTCTTGCAATAGAGTACTGCTTGGCCAACAGACATAGGATTCTTGAGTTCCTAATTTAAAATTTTGTAGCACCCTATCTTCGTTCATTACCGATAGTTTAAACTAACAAAACTAAATCGGGTGTCACAGGCTAACCAAATGCATTTCGCAAGGTTGATCATTTACATCTTACGTCATTTTGAAATCATTTAACACACGTAATTTGTTATTATTGATTTGAATGAACTTTTTAAAGCCAATTAGTGGAGAGTATTTGTTTATAATAAAGACATTTTTCTATAAAATGAAAATTGTAATGTGTTCTTGTATCGCCAAAATTTTTTTATGTATCAGGGCACTGTTGGTTCACAAAACACTAAAACATAACCACTTGAATGCTGTTTGTAGCGCCAGTACTCTTAAGCATGCCATTGGTTTAAACTGCACACGGAGGATATGAGTTAAGTATCATCCAATTGATCAGCTTTCACGAGCTAGCTAAAAATACGCTCAGTGAAGTGTAGCCTATAGCACGTTGTTACCGGTACTAAGTTTTTACTTTGCTAATTGCTATCGTGCACCATTGGGTCATTTGTCAGATCTACTGTATTGTTCATAAACAATCATCTGTTAGGTCTGTTGTTCATAAATAATTAAATTTATTCTGCGTTGGATAAGCCAGCTTTGAGACTAGCAGGTGTTTGCTTCGTTACTACGTACTTACTATCGTAGGCTACTATAATGCAAAGGGCAGTACTGCCCCCCCTTGCCCCTGCTGGTAAAAAGGGCAGCTGCCCCCCCGATCCAACACCACTGAACACTGAAGTCATGCCCCAGACCCCGAAGCAGCCCCTCCCATTTTGTCATTGCCGATTCCTGGCTATGCGCCTGTTACAGAACGTAGTAGCCTATCTTGCTAATTGTTTAGGCAAGGCAACCTATTTTGCCATTCCTAGCCTAATTTAGGCCTCTAACAACTAACTGCGTATCTACTCTGTACTTTAATATCATAGCTGCATAGCACTAGGCCTATTCAATTGACCTAACCACCCATTCGAATGCGGAATGATTAGGCCTACTGTCCGTTCTTGCATTCTGATGCGGTAGGCCTATTCCATTACAATTTATCAAACAGCTTGGCTTCGACGCTACGACCTGACAATTAGCTGCCATTTCGTTTCCGCAGTTTTGATCTAGGCCGATATCAATGCCCGTTTCCGCGGTATTGATCTATCCGCTCGTAGTGCACCACTCTGCATCAAATGCAGGACCGTTGCACTACATAGTGCTGTAGAGCGCACTACAGCTGCATTAAGATGCGGGAAAACGACTGGACTACAGCGCATCTAAATGCAGAGAAAAAAGTCGAATTGGGTGAATTATGAATTAGAAAATGACTACCCTAAATTTTTTGAGAAATGCGATTACGCGACATCGGATAATCAAACTATTATTAACAAAGAAAGACAAGATGATTTATTTCTGATGTACTTCAATATTCGAAGCCTTCAAAAACATCTTAACGAACTTAACAATATAATAGCGGGTTTTGATGATAAGCCAAAAATTATAGCTTTATCGGAAACTATACTACAAGAAAGGAAAAAGTTATCGAAATATCGAACTGGATGGCTATCAATTTATTCACAGAGACAGTATCACCAGTGATGGTGGAGTGGAGCTCTGTATAAACAATTCGCTAGTGGGCAGTGTTAACCCATGCTCAAATCTCAGATTATCTGATGCTGAACACATAGGCGTAGCCAGGGGGGGGGCAGGGGGCCCGGGCCCCCCCCCAATCAAAATACCACTAACGACAAAAAGTTATGACAACATAGCCTGGCGATGTTTAGTTGCAGTTTTTTTCAGTAATTACGCACATAACAGTAATTAACAATAATATTAATGACAACAAGTGAGTCCCGGGGCCCCCAACTAACAACCAGGGGGCTCTTACTAACAACTAGGGGGCCCCGGAATCCTTAACCGACAACCAGGGGTCCGGGACCCCTACCTGAAAACCAGGGGGCCCATAACTGACGACCAGGGGGCCCCAGGGCCCCTAACTAACAACCAAGGGACCCTTAACCAACAACCAGGGGGCCCCTTAACTGACAACTAGGGGGCCCCTAAACGACAACCAGGGGGCCCCTAAACGACAACCAGGGGGCCCCAGGGCCCCTAACCAACAACCAGGGGGCCCCAGAGTGCCTAACTGACGACCAAAGGGTCCGGGGTCCCTAACTCACGACCAGGGAGCCCCAGGGCCCCTAACTAACAACCAGGGGGCCCCTAACCAACAACCAGGGGGCCCCCTAACCGACAACGAGGGGCCCCGGGGCCCTCCTAACTGACGACCCGGGGGCCCCAGGGCCTCTAACCAACAACCACGGGGTCCTGGAGTGCCGAACTGACGACCAGGGAGCCCCGGGCCCCTAACTCACGACCAGGGAGCCCCAGGGCCCCTAATTAACAACCAGGGGGCCAAGGGCTCCTTACCGACAAGCAAGGGGCAACGGGGCCTCTAACTGGCAACCAGGGAGCCCAAGGGCCCTTGACTGACGACCAAGGTTCCCGGGCCAGGGGCCCCTTAATGCAAATTTTTAACAATTTATATGCAAAACCTGCAAGAAATCTAAGAGTTTTGACCTAAAAGTTGCCACCCCAGGTCCTCGTTTAACGTTGTTATGAACTTAATTATTTAGCCTACTGCCAAAGTATTGCAGGAGGCAATGTTCGTTACTTCCCCCTATAGACCAAATCACTTACAATTAAAATTTTACTCCATAATGCAAGATTCTAAGCGTGTTTTGGGATTTAATTGCAAAAGGAGGATTGAACAACTAAATTTTTTTCGATTGGCTTTGAAATGTTAAAAATTTAGTTCTTTCAAATAGCTCTGAACTCGTGCAAAATGTGATCCAATGGGATTTAAATAGCTTTTTTTTTCCAAAAACTTACAAAAATCGCCCAGCGGCGGCTTGGGGCTCTGCCCCCAGACCCCGTCTGTGATACGTTTGAGTACACTAGCTTACTCAACACGTCTTCCAAGTTATACTTTTACACTTTTTAACGATTAGTTTTCGCCCTCTCCCTTTACCAAAATCCTGGCTAAGTGCCATCAGGCTACGGCTTCAGATCTTCCATTCTACGATATCTTTGCCCCACAAAAAATTACTTTTTCGAAAGTTTCTGATGACGTCATTGCATGTGATTTGTGGTTTGGGCCCCCCCCAATCAAAAATCCTGGCTACGCCTATGGCTGAACACTTGTGGGTTAATTTGAAAACAAACCAAAGTATTGTAGTACTGTAGTAGGGGTCGTTTACCGGCACCCGGAAAACTCTACACATGTCATTGATGAATTCAATGCAAATTTAAATATGCTGATTCTCTCCTTGGAAAAACCGTTTTATTGTCTCGGAGATTTTAGTATCAATTTACTAAACATTTATGCTCGAGATGAAATTCGTAGGTATGCAAATATGCGTTTAGGCTGCAACTGTCGGTGTTTGATTGATGTGCCAACTAGAGTAACAGAAACACCAAAAACCTTGATTGATAAAGTAATCACGAATGATAAGCAAAGAGCAGTAACCACAGTAGTGTTAATATCAGATCTTAGTGATCATTATGGAGTATTTGCGATAATATCGCACAATGATATTAAAAATAAATTTGTAATCAAGTATTCATTAGGGATATGATCCAATTTATTTTAGATGATTTTTTGCTAGCCTTAAACTATGAGCTTTATTGTTTATTTAAAGACAAACAAAAAAATGTAAATGAGCTTTATGAAAGTTTTGTAGAAGCCTTTACAAATTAGTAGACCAATTTGCACCTTTGAGAGCAGCAACAAGAAAGGAGAAGAAGTTGGGTCTTAAACCCTGGATTACAAGCGATTTATTAAAATTAATTCAAATCAAAAACAAAATGTTCGATCGACTTCATAAAAACAAAGGCGATCTCGTGTTGACTAAACAATACAAAACATTTCGCAATGCATTACGCCAAAAGTTGAAGCAAGCAAAGCTTGATTACTACCACCATTTGTTAAATGAAAAGAAAGGGAACGCTAAAAAAACTTGGGATGTGATTAACGAATTGACCAATATTAAACGTCGCAACAACGTACAACCATCAAAACTAACATTGAATAACTATGATACTGTCTTTGAACTTCAAATTATAGCCGAAAAATTTAATAGCTTTTTTGTTTATATTGAGAAGGAAATGGCAGCTTCTATTCAACCCAATAATTCTAATAGCGCAGAATGCTCAGTTGGGGAATGAAAAAAATAACCAATTCTATTTTTCTCTTACCTACCTGTCAACAAGAAGTGTTCAACTTAATTGAAGAACTCAAAAATAGGAAAGCTACAAGGACTTTAGATATTGAGACCAAATTCATAAAACTCGCTAATCCTATTGTTCAGAAGTGGAGTCCTCGAGGACGTCCTTGGCCTCGAGGACACATTTTGAAGTCCTTGGCCTTGGCCTCGAAGCCTAAAGTCCTTGGCCTCGAAGCCTCAAGTCCTGGAAAATAGCCCTGTCCTCGGCTCGAGGACAGGACTATTTTTTGATCAGTTGAAATTCCGTTGGAAAACGCCACAAACCTCGCAGAAAATTTGCGAACACCTTTTTTGTTTTCCTCAATTGGAGCATAGGCGTAGGCAAGGGGAAGGTGGCAGGCTCCCCCCTAATTGTAATTTCACCAATGACAAAAATGTGACAAAAACGCTTATTGTTTCTTCAGTTTCAGTTTCTTTCTAGCATTTTTCGCTGACGACAGTATAACTAATTTACAATATTGAAGACCAGGGACGCCGGGTCCCACTCAATTCAATTTTTGCCAGCCAATTTAAACGTATAACCTGGAGAAAATGGAGAGTTTATGTTCTAAAAGTTGTGATCTCAGGCCCACACCTAGCCTTTTTGTAAACGTAATGCTTTAATCAGGGCCGGATTTATCATAATATGACGCAGTACCAGCTAGGTGCCCCGAGCTGAAATCGTAAGATTTTTTTGGTCTTCATCTATGTTTCCGAGAAAGATGCTGCGAAAATCTCCAAAGTGCCAGGGGCCTAGCGTGATGTAAATCCGGCCCGGCAATAACATGGTTAGTAGACGTAACCATCTATTGTACCATTTTTCAAAAACAATTAAGTATTTCACCTTCAACCTCGCCGGTTTTTACGTACAAAATAGTTTAAAAAAAAATTAGCCCTGGAAAATGCTGATTGAACGAATCATTGAACTTCAGTTGAGGGTCCCGGGCCCCCTGGCGAACATGTACTCCGACAACTGGTTATTTTCATGACAAAACAAAAATCTTTAAGGAAAATCTTCGAGTGGATTATTATTTACTGCTAAAATGCAGCCAGAGGCAATGCATCTTACTTCCCCCTACATGGACCAAATCACTTACAATTAAAATTTAACTACAAAATGCAAGATGTTAAACGTATTTTGGACTTAAATTGCAAGTGAAAGGAGGATTAAACAATTTGATTTTTTCAATTGGCTTTCAAATGTCAAAAATCTGGTGCTTTTAAATGGCTCTGAACACTTGCGAAATGTGATCCAATGGCATTAAAATAGCTTTTTTTTTCAAAAAATTACAAAAAATCGCCCAGCGGCTGGAACCTTCGCCCCCAGACCCCCAAAGCCTCCGGCGGCTGGGATCCCCTCCCCCAAACCCCCGTCTGGGATCCCCTCCCCCAAACCATTTGAGTTACACTAGCTTTCTCAACACGTTCCCAAAGTTAGATATTTGCATTATTCAACTATTAGTTTAAGCCCTCTTTCTTTGCAAAATCCTGGTTACGTGCAAACAGGCAACAACGATTTCAGATCTTTCATCCTACGATATCTTTGTCCCGCAAAAACTTCCTCATTGGAAAAATTTTGATGACGTCATTTCATGTGAATTGTGGTTTAGGCCTCCCCAATCAAAATTCTGGGTACGCCGATGAATTGGAGATCGCCTGAAAAAAATTTTGAAGACCTTTTTTTTAGGAGAAGGCTTGCGCCTGTGTCCTTGGTCCTTGGCTTTGGCCTCGAGCATTCCTGTCCTTGGCTCGAGAGGTTCTGTCCTCGGAAAGGCTGTCCTTGGCCTTGGCCTCGGATTTTTTTTGTGTCCTTGGCCTTGGCCTCGAGCCTTGTGTCCTCGACTCCATCTCTGCTATTGCTTCCTTTTTCCGAAGTGAATTGTTCAGCTTATGCTTAAAGGCGGTGAATCATCCAGCCAGTTACGGTGGTTTATAACAGCTAAAATTAAACTATAATTTTTGATATTTTTTGTTTTAATTTTGAGGCTGCGGTTGCGAAGATATTCAACAAATCCAAAAAGATATCCCCTGTCAAAAAGTTTTTGGAAACTCTGAGTTTTTTTCTTCCCGCCAAAACCTCAGTTCTCTAAACTATTAGGCCTACTGTGGTTTGGCGGGAAGAAAAAAACTCAGGGTTTCCAAAACTTTTTGTTGGGGGATATCTTTTTGTATTTGTTGAGCATCTTTGCAACTGCAGCCCCAAAATCAAAAGAAAAAATATCAAAAATTATAGTTCAATTTTAACTATTGTAAACCACTGGAATTGGCTGGATGATTCACCGCCTTTAAGTACTGGTACATATCCAGATTTGATGGAAGTAGCTGAAGTCAACGATGGCGGAACCATTTTGAAAGTGGGCGGGCCCAAAGTCTATTCAGTTTTTTCACCTACAGCGCGTAACGCGTAGTTATAACCTTACAGTGATTTTCGTTGTTTTAGCACTAGCTACTGCAAATACAGCATGTCGCTAAAGGTTACCGGAACAACGCAGTTCGTCTTAAAAAGTGCGCCCATAAATGTTATTCCAAGCCGTAATTAATCATCAAAAACCATAGCAATAATATTAGGCCTATCCAATATCCATAATAAAACAATCGCAATTTTAGTCACAGCAAAAATGCTACATAGTTATTAGTTAGTAAACACACTGCAAATGTACACATTAAACTCGGCATATAGCCCGATAAAAAGGAGGATACCTGATAAGCTAGGGCCTTGCTTCAATTTTTTTCTTGAAATGTATAGGATATACTGACCAATTTTTTCCCTTGGTTTACATATTACATTGCAGGCTTTTAAACTCCCGATATTTTTTAAACTTCCGACTCCTGCACTTCATGAGTCCACAGTCTTGCTTAAATCTATGAGAACTTATTTTTTTGTAGTAACGTATAGCTTAACAAAGATTTGCCAAAATCTCCAGTAATTGATCACTGTTAATTTTGCGACTGCGATTCCACTAGCTTGTGCGCTGGACTTAAAAATAAACTCAGCTTATCATACTATGGTCTATTTCCAGGGGGTGCAAAGGTCAATACCGAGCCCCCAAATCTTATTTGGCCCCCCTAACCTTATCGGGGCCCATACCGTTAAATCATTTTTTGTCCGATGTGTGTAGAACTGTAGATCTTCATTTAAAAGTGAGGAGATAACTATATTCGCATACAGTTAAGACCTATGAAAAACACAACTAAACATTAAATTGATTTAAATCCAGCTAGGGGGTCTGGGGGAGCGCTATGAGCTCCCCCAGCGGGGTCCGGAGCGGAGCTTCGGAAGCTTTAGCACTTTTTATGTTTTTCTCGAGAGTAAAATACAGCATTTGATCAACATCCCAGCACCAAACTTGCTTAAATTGACAAGCATAAACGTGATATACATGAAAGAAAGTATGTAAGCGTGATATACATGAAAGAAAAAACGTGATATACATGAAAGAAAGTACTTAAAGTGGGGGATGATGACATTGACACTATATTATGCAATATAATGACTTTAATACTGCAAATCCAAATATTTTACTGATAAAAGCTTTAAGAACTCATCTGCAATCATAGACTTCAAAAACCCAAATACCTATTAAATTCATACCGACAGAGTGAGTTACTTAATGATAGTAGTATAATATGTCCACTTTGACTCCGCTCTCTGAGATTGAAATGCTTTTGGATCTCTGGAAGTGTGGGCCCTCGCACATTGTTGTACCGTAGAATTAAGGCTCTTAAGTCAGAGAAATGTACCAAAACGTTAATTTCGGTGCAAGTGTATGGCTTTTGGTACATTTTCCTCTTTTTTTAATCAAATCGGCCACTATTGGATGCCCTAAAGGCTGTGTAGCAAAAACAGCGACCAATTAGAAGTAGTGAATAGGCTGGCTGATATTTTTGCTGTAGGCAAGTTTGATTACGGTGTTCTGGTGCGATAACAAAACTTAACGCAGAAACCTGAACTCTTCCGGGCCCCTTTAGGCCCAGGCCAGGGTACGATCACAATTGGGAATGGAATCGATCCCATGTTAAGCTCAAGAGGAAAAATTAGGCTACAAAAATTATTTTGAGTCGCCTTCAAAGTCAATGCATATAGTCCAATGCCTTCCCACCCGGTTAGGAAGTGTGAGTCTGCATTCTCCGCCTTCTGGTTTCGACATCTATGATATTAAGTTGCAAAAACATTTTTCAGCAATTTTATTTTAGAAAAAAAACACGTAAATTAGGGCCCCCCCAGGGCCCCCCTGAAAAAAAAGTGGGGGGGCTGGGGCCCCCTCGGCCCCCCCCCCCCCCGGTTCCGCCACCTATGGCTGAAGTAATTCCAATTTTTATAAAAGGGCAAAAAGACAAACTGACAAACTGTAGACCAATATCACTTCTTTCTCAGTTTAACAAAACATTTAAAAAATTGCTACATAGTCGTATACATTCCTACCTATCAAAATTTAACTTATTTATCGAACGACATTTTGGGTTTAGAAAAATTATTCTACTTCTTTGGCAATATGCAACATTTATGACGAATTATTAACTAATGTTGATGAAGGTAAATATAGATGCTGTGTTTTTTTAGATTTAAAGGCGGTGAATCATCCAGCCAATTCCAGTGGTTTACAATAGCTAAAATTGAACTATAATTTTTGATATTTTTTGTTTCAATTTTGGGACTGCGGTTGCAAAGATATTCAACAAATACAAAAAGATGTCCCCCCGAAAAAAGTTTTTGGAAACGCTGAGTTTTCTTCTTCCCGCCAAAACCACAGTAGGCCTAATGGTTTGGAGAACTGTGGTAGGCCTAATAGTTTAGAGATAGTTTATTTCTAAATAGTTTAGGCCTAATTAGGCCTAACTATCTCTAAACTGTTAGGCCTAATAGTTTAGAGATAGTTAGGCCTAATAGTTAAATAAGATTGCAGTAGGCCTAATAGTATAGAGAACTGTGGTTTTGGCGGGAAGATCAAAACTCAGAGTTTCCAAAAACTTTTTTCGGGGGGACATCTTTTTGTATTTGCTGAATGTCTTTGCAAACGCTGCCCCAAAATCAAAACAAAAAATATCAAAAATTATAGTTCAATTTTAGCTATTGTAAACCACCGGAATTGGCTGGATGATTCACCGCCTTTAAGTAAAGCGTTTGATTCTGTCCAACACGACATATTATTATGCAAGCTAGAAAAACTTTATGGATTTCGAGGAAATGCTCTAGAAATAATGAAAAGTTACCGAACTAATAGAGTACAATATACCGAAATTGGTAACAGTAAATCTAAGCAGCTAAAAATAGACTGCCCTGTTCCACAGGGATCATTGCTTGGTCCTCTACTTTTTATGCTATAAGTAAATGACCTTCCTCAAGTTTCAGAATTTTCCAACACGCTATTCGCTGACGATACTTATTTGGTCCTATCAGATAAAAGTTTGGTGAGTCTTGAAACCAAGGTAAATACACAGCTTCAAAATATCGCGATATTTGGCTCAGAAGAAATAAATTATTCTTAAATTATTCAAAAACGGCGTATTTGTTATGCAATAAACATTTTTACCAATCACTTAAAACCAAATTCACGGTAGTCATGATTGAAAAAGTACTTAGACGTAATGACTTTGTTTAGTACCTGGGTGTTTACATTGATGAAATACTGACCTGGTCTGTTCATATTAATAAACTTTCTTTATAATTGGCTAAGTACAATGCAATGTTGTATCAAATTCGCGACTATGTAACCGAACATACTTTGAACATGCTGTATTATAATTTTGTGTACAGTATTCTAAATCATGGTATCATTGTCTGGGGCACAGCAACTCAAAACCAATTGCATGAAATAAACGTGAGAATGAACAACATTATGCGTACTATAACTTGGAACAAAAAGTTTTCTCATGTTTCTCATTTGTACAAAAAATTAAATTATCTGAAATTGAATGACATTTACCGTTTGGAACTTGCTAAGTTTATGCACAAAATTTGTAAAAATAAATTGCCAATTTTTTTTCAACAACGATTCAATAAAATTGAATTAGTACACTCTCATCAAACAAGAAAACGTTTCCAAAATATCAAAAAAAAATTAGAATTTCGAGGCGCCAAACTTTGTAATAAAATCGATGACGACATTAACTTAAAGCGTTTAATTCCTTCAAAAATGTTTTAAGGAAAAAATTGTATCATTTTATTGACTTGGTTTTGATTCTTCTGGTAGTGTAATCAAATTAATTGAATCCTCTTCAACTATGAGAATTTTGATGTGTGTGCATTCTTTTTTTTAAGTCTTAACGTGTACTTCAAATACGTTTTTGATTATTTCATGATGGTTTTTTAATTTGTTTTCCTTTTCTGTTTTTATTTTTATATACATAATTTTTTTGCTCAATCATTAATGCCTTTAAGTTGCAGTAGAAAAGACGAGAACAAGGAGCGCCTTGACTAGTATACCTCAGGGTTGTTCGGCGCTCCTTGGACTCAGTAATTGTATACAATACGTTTATTTATATGATTTTTGATAGTATTATTTGTACTCTCTTATTTTATTTATTTTGATCGTATGTAACTAAGTCCAAAAATAAAATTTACTTACTTACTTAGCAATAATTGCTTGTAATGTTGGTTCAAATTCAATATGTTAATGCTCATTGACTGACTTTGCAAAAGCACAAAGTGCTTAACCTTAAACCACCTTTTTAATTTATAATTATTATTAGGCCTATTATCAAACGCATTTTGGGAAGATTCCGAATTCAATACCGGTTTCGAATTCAGAATCGACTGTTTTACGAATACGTAACCATTTACGAATCAATAATATCAAGGGGTGAGAAAAATGAATGGGATTTTAGCCTATCCCTATCTCGCTCTTCCATGTGTTGCAAAAATACTAGACAGTTGGGCATGTTTTGACTATTATGTTCCGCTTGGGTGGTAAAATCCGTTTCGATCAAAAAAACAAAAATTTTATCTTGGACTT
The DNA here is from genome assembly GCA_963965965.1 of Trididemnum nubilum. Taxonomy (NCBI): domain Eukaryota; kingdom Metazoa; phylum Chordata; class Ascidiacea; order Aplousobranchia; family Didemnidae; genus Trididemnum; species Trididemnum nubilum. The sequence continues at coordinate 24,687,175 of OZ014476.1, forward strand.
TTCGAGATTTTTCCGTTTGAAAATTGGCGATTTTTGCGTTTTGGGGAGATTTTGGGTATTCTTCTTTCAATCAATCCAGCTAACAAAGTTCATACAAGAAAATATTTTGATTATAATTTTCCGATTCTGCAAGAAATTCTGCTTCCATCAACACCAAAGCTGTAAAGTTTTACCCACAACTTTTTGAGATATCGTTGTTTGAACATCGTCAATTTTTTACAATTTGTTCTTTTTCACACGCAAAACATCGCGGAACTTAAAATTTTCGTATTCGAATAAATTTTATGACTAAACTAGGCAATGAGGCACGATTTGATAATGATTTTGTCATTCTGTAAAAAATTCCGCTTCGATCAATACCAAAACTGTAAAATTTTACCATAAACTTTTCGAGATATCATCGTTTGAAAAAAGACAAATTTTTATAATTTGCAATTACCGGTACAAAAAAAATCATCGTTTTCTTGTTTTCAGATTTGACGAGCGAAAACTGTACTGTTTGGAGGCTTAGCTTTTCACGAGTAAAGCAGCATCGAGCTTCAGATCTACTACCTAAGATGTGGATGCTGCGGAAAGCTGGAAGCAGGAGTATTTGCATTGAAGCAGAAGCGCAATGATTGTTAATAAAATGTCGTAGAATTTGTTTAAAAGTATAAAGTCCATTAGATACAATCATATGCTATTGATCAAAAGTCGCTATTCTCGCTTGAGGCTTTCTCATCTAGTGATCAAAAGGTTTCAGACCCCTGGTTCGATTCTTGAACTGGAAATGCGTCGTTGTGACCTTGGGAGAGACATTTTATGCTAATTTACCATTGGGGCCGAGCAGTTTACCCTATCTGGTAGCCCAGCCTGACGAAAGACTTGCAACAAGAACCCAAAAAAGAGTGCTCTGCGTTGGTGTGGTTAGACTGATACAGAGTGCCTGATTCATGCGAACAAATCAAATCATAAATGCACTGTGGTGGTCTCACTCCTTTGGTGGTTTGCCCCCCACACACCAGGTTGCCTCGACATTGCCTGATTCCTCACCTAGCCAATGTCACCAACTCTTTTCCTGGAACCCACCAACTTCAATGACAGCAATTGGATAAACTGGAAACACTGAACCGAACTATATATATAATCCCTGCGAGCAACAGCAACACCGAAATGTATTTCAGCAACAAGCAACACCGAAATGTATTTCAAGACGCATGTTTCCATTTTTTAACAATTCAAAACTTGCATCACTCGAGTCAAGTTGGGGGGTTAAATCGAAAGCAAACAAAGCACAACCGTTTTTGAACTCAAACCTAGATATTGCGTTCCCAGTATCTTTGTAATACTGAGAAGTTAGAGTAAATAAACGTAAATAACAACGAATAAATTGATCATTTTCAAAGTCAGGTTGCAAAGGTTTGCAAGGGATTTTAACCCCATCACGATAAATAGCTATAAAATTAATATTGCTGTGTTGAAAATTGAAAGGTGATTTAGCAATAGTGCCATTGTAACTGTCATTATCCACCAAACCAACAATCAGACGTGTAGGTAGTTGCCCCAAAAATAAATTCTCCATTGAAATTGATAAGTTTCCTTCAGGAACGGTAAAGGTTTTAACTTCTATACGTCTTAGAGGGTACTTTGCAGTTCCATGCTGAAGAGCTTTGCTATGCGCAAGTTAAATAGAAGGTTTTGGCTTGACTTTGCGACAAAGGAGTGCGACTTCTTTTAATGAAACTTTATTAGTAGCTTGATCAGCGTTTCCGTGTAGGCAAAACGTGTTTTTTGATCTTATTAATCGAATTCTAATTTCCACACCATTAAGGAAAAGCCTATTCTAAAACACTAGATCTAGATGTAATCGTCCCATCATATCAATTTGCCTGCTTTCTGCAGCCATTTCTTTGCTTTTTGTGTATCCCGCATTTGCATTTGCTTTTTCATCAAAATGTCCAGCTGTATTTTGATGCCATAACACAGAAGATAATTGCGAGTCTTTAGCTTCTTTTCCAAATGATAACAAAATTTCAATGTAAGAACGATAAGGATAATTGTTGTTGGATTGTGTAATTAAAGTTCCATTCAAATATAAATCACATTGTGCCCAAAGAGTATGTAAAAAATTGCAATCCGGTGCGATGGCAGTGTCTTCAGCAAAATTAGCTCCAGCCTCTGTGGTTACAGATGCTCTGATATAGAGAAGAGTGTTGGCAAGATCAATGTAATTTGAGTTTTCCGCAGCATAACAAAATTCAACAGGTCCTTCTGAGGTAAGAATGCAAATCGGACGGTATTCAGTGTAAAACCCATCTTCAAGACTAGTTTGAGTTGGCGGCACAGAAAATAAATCTAATTGTGAGGTTTCAGATTCAGCCGAACTGGGGTGTACTAACGAGGCCATGACTAATCAAAAATGTCCAGATTTTTTCTGCGTCGCTTCTTTTGTACTCTCGGTGTCTTGCATTTTCATTTTGATGCAACCGTTTGATGCAAAAGACTTGTACCAGCTGCTTTTGCTCGATCAATGACAGCTTGTTTAACGTTGTTTTCCTTTTATAACATCAGAAGCAAATCCTACACCAGATTTTAAAGCCTGCTTGCCAATTGCTTTAGCTCCAATTTTGATTAACGGCATAACGGTTTTTGAAATCACACTAAAAATATTTCCTAATCCATAAACCTTGCTGATAGTGACCTCCAGAAAAATACGGGCCTCCATGCCCAACTTGATTCAAGTAATAATTTTCATAAGCTTTGACGTCACAACAGTATGTAGACCTCATCTTGCTGTTTTATCAAATAAAGATTAAATTTTTTTTCCACTGATTATATAGGTTCAAAGTTTTTGTCTTCTTAGATGTAAGGTAATGTTTGATTTTCCTTTCCGAAATCTGATTGAGTTTCCTTGATCGTCACGTAAGAAAATGTGGATATTAGAAAAGTTTTTCTTTAAGACAGGACGATAGTGTGGTTTGTCAAATCGACGCGATATATTTTCACCAGATCTTCCTTTCACTGGTATCACGTCTTGAAGCTGTGTTAAGACATCACCTACAATCTGTGGTTCTACGATATCACAATAAACATAGATTGCGTTAATGCTGCTCAAGTTCACAATTCTTGAACCTTGAAACAGACCCGTTTTCTCATAATCAGTTTATGAAAGCCCTAGCACACGAGCTAAACCGTTGGAAAGGGTAAGACAAAAATTTGCTGGTTTGTTGTCTTCATGATCAATTAGCAGTGTAGCCACTTGTGAATACGAGTTATACTGCAAATCCATTCGAAACTTGATTGGATCTGTTACTTGCGACTCAGGGTCATTTAATGCTTTCCTCAATTCTTTGTGGAAGTTTCGCTTAAGATCTTTAATAAGTTGTTCCACAACATGACGCCGGTTTTGGTAAAATCCGATCGGAATACTTGCTGTTGCAGAAACAAGATTATGTCGATAATAGACCCAGTGATCTTCAGCGTCGTCAATATTATACCAACTGTTTGAATATTGTATTTCTGCAACACCTACTTCCCAGGGTTCCTAAAGATCTATGGATTTTGGAAGTTGAACTGTAAACTCAGACGTCTTATTTTGTGGGTAAATATTCATCGATGAATTACTCGGAAGAACTAGGAACGTTTTTGTTTGACAGTATAGGTGAAGGTAATAAATAACCAACACAACTTGATAGCAAACTAATCCACAACTCTTTATTTGAGTCACCTTTTGTCAAGTTGTACAAACTTATTGAAATGACAATGTATGCAGCAAAAACGTGAGCAAAAAACAAAATCAGGTCACTTGCAGTTGGTGAAATATTAGGCATATTGTACAATGTTGAACCCAACTTTTAAAAAGACTCTGGGTACCCCAACCATTTCACAAAAAATTCTTTTTGTTTATTGCGTTTACGCTTTTTCAGAATACTTTCAATTTTGAATATGTTGTCATTTTTATACACTTTTTGAAGTTCGTTACCGTAAAAAGTTTCCTCAAGTATCTCATTGTTTAAATCCTTGATTTTGTAATATGGAGGATCGCCTGATATTACTTTTGCTACTACAAAGAGTTCTTCAGTCCAACCAGGTAAATACCCTTTGCTGAACGATCTTCTCATTTTTGACAAACGGTCCTTATCCCCTACTTTTAATTTTGGTTTTTTAGGTTTTAGATCCCCATACAAAGTTAACCACACTTCCTCTTGGTTTTCTGAATTCACAGAGGCTGGAGTGCGTTTAATAGAAGTGTGATACGAATTATTATACGAATCAACCACTGATTGAATGACGTCAATATACCGACTAGTGTTTTTGTGAGTGAAATACCTTCATAGTTTTTCCTTCCGAGTTCTATTAAATCTTTCTACAATTGCTGCTTTTGTGTCATAATTGTGAGTATGAAAAAGCTCAATCTTCTGTTTTTTTTTACCAAGAGCGAAATGGTTTATTCAAAAACTCACTACCTCTGTCTGTTTGCAATTTTTGAAAATAACCTGATTTTTTTAACAAAGCACAAAAAGCCGAAATCATACTGTTGCTCGTTTTGTTTTTAATACACTCCGCATAAACGACTTTAGAAAAAAATCAATTAACACAACAATATATTTGAAACCTACATTAAACTTTTTCATAGCAGAAACATCAATCAAATCGGCTTGCATTTGAAATTTCATACCAGGAACAATAGTTTTTCGCCGTTTAAATCGCTTTCTAACTGGAGAGTGAAGAGTGTAAGTTTCCTGTGTTTTCTGCCATCTCTTAGGATGATTTGCTACTTTTGCAAAGGAATGTGCACCGGTAAAAGAACCTAATTTTTCAACATCATAATAGTCTACAAAGTCTTCCATTTAAGAACAGAATTAAACTTTTCCAACCAGGTATTTCGAAATTTCGTTCGTGTAATGCTGAATTCAACAAGTCTGTGATGTTGCTCGAAGAAATAAGTTCTTTGTCTGGCACAAAACGTCCTTTTGAATCCCAGTCAACATTTTTTTGTTCTTTTATATGTTCCAAAATACGGTTGGCACGCGCTAATCTTTTCTTCACTTTTTTAACTATGTCTTTTTCCGGTAGTGGTGGGGGTTTTTCTTTTACAATCACTTCTTTGGGTCAACGTTTCTTTTTTTCATACAATTGCAATTTCTGCAAAACTTGATTGTAAAATTTAACTTTTTCATGATCAGGATGAGGAGATTTTAAAATTTTATCTATTTGACGGTCAAGATCCGATAATATTCTTGTTTTTATATTTCCTTTTGGTTCTTTTAGTTTTTTGTAAACTTCAGGTACTTAGGCAACTAATTTTCTCATTTTGACGCCAATCCACTAATAAGTGATGCTACTGTAGGAATAACTGCTGATAGTAAAGCTCCAAGAAATCCACCGTTTTGAATAACTTTTCTTTTATGCTTCAAGGATAATTATCGATCAACTAATTTACGGAGACACTTTTTGTGTCTAGAAAGTTGGTTTTGATGCTTTTGGGAAATAGGGGCGTGACTGTGCAAAATATTCAAAGCACATTTGCAGATACATCGTATTATTTCGTCGTGTCCTTTACTTATAATGGCTTTGCGTAAACTGGGTTTTGCTTTATGAAGCAGCTTGAGTGTCGAAGCATGTTTCTTTAAGCGATTCATTGGTATATACTGGGTGAGCCAAAAGTAGGTGGACGGCATATGGAATAGATTTATGCCTCAGTTACTTTAATCCAATTGTTCATTTTAACTTTGTTACAAGTATGTTATTTGTGGTATATAGTTACAATTTTTTTTAATTTAACTTGTTTTCTATTACTATGTTACACCTAATTTTTTTTACTGTCCACCTACTTTTGGCTCACCCTGTATAGTTGACTTCGTCAGGAAAAATTTGAGTGCAAATTCTCTTTTTGTCGTCTGTATCACAGCGAAAATCTAACAACAAATAACCTCTTCCCCCAGAAGTTGCATTTATATAGGCTTCCAACACTGCTTTGTGTTTATCAGGAAATGGTTGTCGTAAAAAACAAGAGATTTGATTTACATCTCTACAATTCTTAAATAAGACAACAAATTGCGCATTCAAAGAAATTTCGCGCTGAGACTTGTGAAATAAATTCTGCACAGTTTCGATCACAGTAAAGTTATAATGATGACTATAGATTGCAAATATTTTTGACAAAAGCATCGAATCTCTATGCATGAGGTCATCCAGAATCACTAATTTTTTTTCTGGGGTTCGTAGTGTCTCAAGATCTGGCATCCCTTGAATAACTTGAACTTTGTGCATGTTATCTTGGAATTTCGGCTGCCATATTTCATAAAAGTATAATATTTTTTCAATTTTGGGTGAAATAATTTCATCTATGTGATCGATGAAACGAAATATCCAGTAAGTTTATCCAACTCCTGAATAGCCAGCTAACACAAACGAAGAGGGCTTGTTGACTTTTAACGACATTATGCAATTTTTTAAATGAATGTTATGTTTAAGTACACGTCTTTTTATTGGATGTCATAGAAATAGCTTTAATTGAATTTGTTTGAGAAAAAAAAACCTTAAAACAACAACAAATCTATCATGAAGTGCGACTACAGAGAAATTCTTAAGACTTGTGTTTTAGCTTAACAAGAGCTTTTTTACCATAACCGGGAATTTCCCTTGAAACCTGTTCAAACCAGTTTTAGATTGCACAATAATCACATTATGCAACATTCCAAAGGTCGTATAAGCAAAGCTGGGCAAGTCCGCAAGTTAGTCCGCAAGTCCGCAAATCCGCAATTGCGGACTAACAACAAAAGTTGCGGACATGCGGACTTGCGGACTTTGGCAGTTTAAATTGCGGACTTGCGGTTGCGGACTATTTTTAATTTTAGTCCGCAATTCTGCAAGTTTTATACAAATATTAAAATTTCTTACTATTTTCGTAAAATATTCATGTTTTTACCCAGTCAAACATGAGACATCAATTTAATTTTTCGAGTTCAAGTTCGGCAAAAATATCAAGTTTTTCGAGTTCAGGCTGACAGAAATACTAGGTCTGCTTTTCGACTTAATCGCTTTCTTTTTGTTGACATGCTGTTTGGTAACGTGAGAAACGAATACATGCCGCGTTCTCATCTTTTATGCAAATAGTTGGTTGATTTTTTAGAACATTTTAGAAGCCCCTTTTGTGCTTGTTTTAAGAATCTTCTAGAACTGTCATTGTGATAATTTCAATTGCATTGTCTTTAGACCTTTCATCTCATAATCTTTAAGTCTGCAACTAGTGCTCAAATTAGATAGTCTTCGATAGTACGAGTGATGTGGTGTCTCAAATTTTCGTAGTTTAGTGTATCAAGTAAGATGTGTAGTAAGTTGGTTGCTGATGTTTCTATTTCTATAGTGCGACCTCGAAGCAGTTTTTTTAATAGTATAGTCAAGAAAAGTGTAGCGTAGTGTTAGTATAATCAATAGCGTAAATTTTGGTCAAGTAAATTTTAGTCAACTGATATTGATTTGGCTTGCTGATAATTGACTTCATGTTTTGCCGTGTTACTTTGGATGAATCAAATTTTTGGTATTCTGTGAGGAATAACATTGTTAAATTTATATCCAAAGTGTGGTATGACTGCAGAAATATGAAAGATACGGCGTGCGGCGAGACCAGCTATCACAAGCGGGTTTAACCTGATTCAAATTGGAGTCAACACTGTTTTCTCGAGTTCGGCAAAACAACCGACTTTTTTTAGGTTTAAGTTCGAATTTGCAGCCCTGGTTCAAAGTATGGCTTTGTTGTTTTAACCGTGAGTTAAAACAACAATCCCTAGCTTCATTGTATCACCTAAGTTCAATTCACAAGTGAGTAAACCTAAGTTCAATTCACAAGTGACTTGGTTTTGAATCTCAAGATACTTGGTTCGAATCTTAAAGATGCTATGGGGCTTAGAGGGTTTGAATATACTTGACTTCGAATCTCAAGATTTCCCATTCTTTGAAAAGAAAAGACCTGAGTTCGAATCTTGAACATGCTAGGGTTTGAGTCTTAAGATATAGGGGTTAGGGGGGGCTAGGAGCTAAAGAGAAGGGGGTATGGGGATTTTTGGAGTAAGATAGGGGTAAGGGGGTTTTGGAAGGTTAGGGGGCATAAGGGGGTAAGGAGGCTAAGGGGTTAAGGGGGTTAAAGTGTTAGAGAGTGAAGGGGTGAGAGGGTTTTGGGGGGTTAGGTGGTTTTGGGAGTAAGTGCCTGTCTAGAAATGTGGAGAAAACCACCATTATATACTACTAGCGAGTATAATGAAAGATTTGATTTGAAACACGTCGTTGAACTTCAGCAGCGGTTTCAGTCTTCATGTCGGTGTCTGCACTCAATGGCATATCTAAACATACTAAATTTGTAATACTAATAACTTTACTGCAGATAAAACAAACTTGGAAGAAAACAGAGGGCTACGTCACAAGATTTGGAAAGGAAAAAAGAAAATTCTTGGAGCTAAAATTTTTCAAGTCGAATAACGCTGTCCAGCTATGTGACCTGCGACCAATATGCTGGTTGCCTGCAGTGCCGTTTGGTCGCAGCGTTGGACTTTCACTGCTATTCTACAATGTACATTTGTGGGAATATCTCAGAAGCAGAGATGGAGTCAAGGACACAAGGCTGGAGGCCAAAACACAAAAAAATCCGAGCCCAAGGCCAAGGACAGCCCTAACGAGGACAGACTCTCTTGAGGCTGAGAACAGGAGTGCTCGACGCCAAGGACACAAGCGCAAGTGCTCTCCAAAGAAAAAAGGTCTACCGAAAAAATTTTCAGGCGATCTCCAAAAAAAAAAACGTTTTCCAAAAAATTTTTCAGGCGCTCCACAAACTTATAACAACTCAAAAAATAGTGCTGTCTTCGAGCTGAGGACAGGGCAATTTTCGAGGACTTGAGGCTTCGAGGCCAAGGACGTCCTCGAGAACTCCACCTCGGCTCAGAAGTTCGAAGAAAAGTGTGCAGTTTTCAACCTTGATTGAAGTTAATTAATCATTCGTTCAAAACATTCTACAAACCTATCCGAACTTTGAATGGGTAAAGTCACAAAGATGCGGAAACGGTTGAACTTTGACCACTTCTAGATGCATTCTACTTGCTTGCACTTCCAAGTTTGTACCAATTTTACCTAAGGCGGTTATGATACGCGCAATAAAGCTAAACACAAACTGCAGAAAATAAGAAGGGTAAAGAAATATTTCTGAAGAAACGATCTGATTGCGTGAAAATCAACAAAATTTTTCTAACTTTCTCTTAATACAACTTTTCATAAAACGAAAGCTGATACGGTCATTAGATTAAGACTAACTCTGATTGGCTTCAAACTTTATAAATGTTGCAACATCTTGACGTCCTGATAGATAGCTGAGGGCTGCCGATGAGAGCTAAAAGCTCGAAACAGCGCTGTCCAGCTCTGTGCTTTATAAATGTTGATGAAGAGAAGCAAAGTTTGCTTTGCATAATTTGGAATGCCAGTTGTGGAAAGTTTGCAAGCCCAATTTAATGAAAGTCGAAGCGGTAGGTAGATTTGCAGTCATTGCACTACTGCGTCCATGCAAATACTCCTGCTTCCAGCCTTCCACAGCATCCACATCTTAGGTAGTAGATCTGAAGCTCGACGCCGCTTTACTCGTGAAAAGCTAAGCCTCCAAACAGTACAGTTTTCGCAAATTGTTACAGACGCCCTCTGTAACTATAGCGTAAAGATAGGTCTTTTCTAGGTTGCCCTAGCGATTCGAGACTGGGGCCGTCACCTAGAAAAAACCTATCTTTATGCTATAGTTACAGAGGGCGTCTGTAACATAGAAAGATAAAATATTTGAAAATTAACCCAGGGAACAAAATAAAAGTAACGATGCCGTGTGACTAAGCTTACAAAAAATAAAACGTCCGTTTGCTTCAAATCCCAAAATAAAAAAAAAGACTAACACTAGAACTCGGCAAAAAAGCAAAAGAGCTGCGCGTTGTGCCGGAAATTAGGCGTTGAACGAAACGTGCGAAACTTAAAAAACACAATGACGCGCAGACTAACACAGCAAAAAATAAGAACCAAATAAAAGAGCCGAGTTCGAAAATTTAGTGGGGCAAATAAAACAGATCGGTGCTGTAACACACATCAAATCTGAAAACAAGAAAACGATGATTTTTTTCGTACCGGTAATTGCAAATTATAAAAATTTGTCTTTTTTCAAACGATGATATCTCGAAAAGTTTATGGTAAAATTTTACAGTTTTGGTATTGATCGAAGCGGAATTTTTTACAGAATGACAAAATCATTATCAAATCGTGCCTCATTGCCTAGTTTAGTTATAAAATTTATTCGAATACGAAAATTTTAAGTTCCGCGATGTTTTGCGTGTGAAAAAGAACAAATTGTAAAAAATTGACGATGTTCAAACAACGATATCTCAAAAAGTTGTGGGTAAAACTTTACAGTTTTTGTGTTGATGGAAGCAGAATTTCTTGCAGAATCGGAAAATTATAATCAAAATATTTTCTTGTATGAACTTTGTTAGCTGGATTGATTGGAAGAAGAATACCCAAAATCTCCCCAAAACGCAAAAATCGCCAATTTTCAAACGGAAAAATCTCGAAAAGTCCAAGATAAAATTTTTGTTTTTTTGATCGAAACGGAGTTTACCATAATAGTCTTACCATAATAGTTTACCATAATCGAAACGTAGTTTACCATAAGCGGAACATAATAGTCAAAACATGCCCAAATGTTTAGTATTTTTGCAACACATGGAAGAGCGAGATAGGGATAGGCTAAAATCCCATTCATTTTTCTCACCCCTTGATATCATTGATTCGTAAATGGTTACGTATTCGTAAAACAGTTGATTCTGAATTCGTAACCGATATTGAATTTGGAATCTTTCCGAAGTGTATGTGCTGCGTGATACTGTACCAGCAACAAAAAATAAGATATAATGATAAAAATACTTTTGCATAACAATTGTAACGTCGCTTATGTTTTCTTGTTTATACCTGGTTTCGAATACTCGCTCTACTGCATTTAGCTTTCGTGTATATTTGGCTGCTAAGGATTTCCAATGATGTAATGCTACACAACGCACATGATGTCACCGATTAAGCGTTTTATCGCGCCTTTTCTACTGTATGCAAATTATCTATTGCACAACTTTTTGAAACTGTTTTCTTGAATTTTCGCGCTATAACTCCTTTGTTCTGGGTCAGTCAAATTTGGTTGTAGTCGAGGAAGGACGTTAAATTTTTACACTCAGAATTACCAAGAATCTTTAAATTTGAAATTATTAAGTATCAGATTGTTTCAGAAATTTAGCAAGCTTTGGAGTTTCAGAATTGCAGTCCTTCCTCGAGGTCTTAAACTTGTCCTGGGTGGGTCCCATCTTATTTATATTTGGATCTTTTGTCCCCTGAGCTGTTGCTCAAGTTTGAGAATAATTATTTTACTGGACTATTGTCCTCTCTATCAAGTGTTTCCGTACCGTTTCTCGGGGGCCCACTTCAGAGACTGCGTTCTTTGAAGACTTCGATTGGAGTTAAAGCTTACTGTCTGCCTGAAGACGAAACCATCGGTGAGTTTGGTTTTTTATTGCAATTATTCTGATCAGTATTCTCAGTCTGATTCTTAAATCGTAATTATACCGTAGTTGTTGCTTTCTGTTTGGATGTTTGGCGTACTGTATGTGTTCAAATTGTGGGAGTTGTTTGGTGCTGCGCAGTAATATTTACGTTCGTTTTTGATTCCGAAATTGCTAATTACTGTATTTTCTACAGAAACCGTTGACAATATAAGAAGATAAGTTAACGCGTGTAGAGGCGTCAGACACGGTAGACAGAAGAGATTTCGCGTCGTCTACAAAGTTTCGATGTCTCTTCTCTTGGTGGCTACAAAGTTTGATGTTACTAATTTCAACTTCGACAACAGTCTTTCAAGAGATTTCTTCGTTCACATCTTCAAATTCATCACATGAACATTTTCAACAACATATACGGTATTTCGGTTCATTAAATTGTACTGATATTATTCCGAACAGCGCTGTTGCAATCGACCCGCTGATCGTATTTAACTGCCGGTTATTAGTGGTTACCATATCCAAATTTGAACCGATAGACTAAGACTGCTAATTGCAACAATAAGTACGGAGTTTGTTGAATCCATTCCTGGATTATACTATCTTGTGCTATTTTGTGCTTATATACTTTACATTAGAGCGTGTGTTAGTGTAGTGTTTTTATACGTTTATTATGGCATCCGAAACCAATCTTACGGATGTAGAGCGTGCCATTAATCAATTGCAAGGCGTTCTGAATGAAAAATATTTAGCAGCTGAAAAAATTATGGCATTACGTACCCCTAATACTAGCAAACTTAAGGCTATTTTGGCTAAAATTGACAAATCTTATGACGAATTAGTTGGGGCTATGGCATCCGCACGTAAAGATACTGAGGCCATTGTAGCAGTAACGCAAAATCAACACGAATTTAATCTACGAAAGAAAGAATGGTTTTTAACTTTGGATAACCCATCATCTTCCACTGCTGCTGTTCCCGAACCATCTACCATTGCTCCCAGGCCGTCAAGTTTTGTGTCTCCCAGCTCTTCCCGGCATTCTTCTTCCAGGAGTTCTTCTAAGTTGTCTAGTAGCTCCTCTTCACGAATAAGTGCAAAACACTTAGAGGCGACAGCTAAGTTAAAGATTGCTCAGTTGAAGCTTGTGCATATTGAAGAGCGAGCTAATGAAGAAGCGCAACGGCTTCGTCTTAAAAAGGAAATTGAACAAAGAGAGGCTGATCGTGAAATCGCCTTGGCAAGGGCGGAGTATGAGATCTACAATGAATTTGCTGCAGAAACCACACGACTGAGTGATGACGTCACCACAATCTTGAGTAGTGACAACGAAAACACTGTTGAAACTGTCGTTCCAAAAACCTATTCTGAACTAACCTTTGCTCGATCATCTTCGCTCTTTTCCAACAGTCTTTCTGGAAGTAACACCTTGTCTTTGGGGGGTCTTCCGCCTGCTAAGTCTACCATGGCTACTGGTCCAGTCCTTGGTTTTCCGCTTGTCCAGTCTACCATGTCTGCTGGTCCAGTTCTGGGTGTCCCACCTGTCCAGTCTTCTATGTCCACTGGTCCGGTCCTGGATCTTTTGCCTGTCCAGTCTTCCATGTCTACTGGTCCGGTCCTGGGTCTTTCGCCTGTCCAGTCTTCTATGTCTGCTGGTCCAGTCCTGGGTTTTCCACCTGTCCGGTCTTCCATGTCCACTGGTCCGGTCCTGGATCTTTTGCCCGTTCAGTCTTCTATGTCTGCTGGTCCAGTCCTGGGTCTTCCGCCCGTCCAGTCTTCCATGTCTACTGGTCCAGTCCTGGGTGTCCCACCCATCCAGTCTTCCATGTCTGCTGGTCCGGTCCTGGGTCTTCCGCCTGTCCAGTCTTCCATGTCTACTGGTCCGATCCTGGGTCTTTCGCCTGTCCAGTCTTCCATGTCTACTGGTCCAGTCCTGGGTGTCCCACCCATCCAGTCTTCTATGTCTGCTGGTCCAGTCCTGGGTCTTCCGCCTGTCCAGTCTTCTATGTCTACTGGTCTGGTCCTGGGTCTTCCACCCGTCCAGTCTTCCATGTCCACTGGTCCGGTCCTGGATCCTTTGCCTGTCCAGTCTTCCATGTCTACTGGTCCGGTCCTGGGTCTTCCGCCTGTCCAGTCTTCCATGTCTACTGGTCCGGTCCTGGATCTTTTGCCCATTCAGTCTTCCATGTCTGCTGGTCCAGTCCTGGGTGTCCCATCCATCCAGTCTTCTATGTCTGCTGGTCCAGTCCTGGGTCTTCCGCCTGTCCAGTCTACCATGTCTGCTGGTCCAGTCCTGGGTCCTTTACCCATCCAATCATCCTCTTCCACCTGTCAAGTCTGGAGCTCCTCATATGTTCACGGTCCCCTGCCTACACATTCTGATTTTTCCACTGGATCATCTCATATGCAAGTGGCTCCTTCAATTGCTCACTCTTATAACTTCAACAGACTTCCTGCTTCTAACCCTTTGGGTCCGCCGCCCAGTAGAGCAGATTCACCAATCTATAGCCACGTTTCACCACTACTTTATCCTGGTGTGTACAATCAAAACTCCGTGAATTACAACAGCTTATTTCTTCCTCGTCCGGAATTTCCAAAGTTTTCTGGCGATCCTCTGGAATACAAAGCCTTTATGAACAATTTTGAAATGCACATTGAACCGAGAGTGCGCGACGAGAAGACTTTGATTTGCCTGCTCTTGCAACATTGCTCAAAGGATGTTAAGGATCGTATAGAACACTTTGCTACTAGTGAAGTTCAATCTTAGACTGTGGCTAAGCAAAGGCTAAACAAAGAATACGGTTCACCATGGGTTATATCTGATGCGTGCGAGCAGCGATTGAAAAAATTTCCTTCAGTAAGATCTGGCGATGGAAAGCAATTAAGACGTTTTGCAGAACTTCTCGAAAAAACTGGCGTAATTGTAAAGGACATACGACAATATACCAGTCTAGACTCTTTAGATATGCTGACAGAATTGGTGAACAAATTGCCTTACGATCTTAAAAAACGTTGGGTCAGCAAGTCTGTTCAAATCCAGAACTACCTTGGACATCTTGCCAATTTTTTACATTTTGTGGATTTTGTTTGCAAGGAATCAGACGAAGTAAACTCTCTCTTTGGTCTTCGCTCTCTCCATCCTAAGACTACATCCACGAAAACAAAGGCTTCTTCATTCGGATCGGTCATGTCCAAGACATCTGCGAATGTCAACTCCAAGTCTTCTATCTCTGGTTCCAGATATGTTACTCAGCTTGGTTCTTGTTGGTATTGTAAGAACACTTCCCACATACTCTTTGACTGCAAGGACTTTAAGCAAATACCTGTTGAGGATCGTATCTCCTTTGTCAAGGAATCCAAGTTGTGTCATAAATGTTTAAGCTCGAAGCACAAAACACGAGAGTGCAAGAGGAGTAAGCTTTGCTCAGTGACTGGATGCAAAGGGTTATATCATCACACTCTGTTACATAAATTTGCTACGACAAAGGAGCACCCTCCAAAGACGTCTTTAGAGGATAAGGCGGTTGTGCCAGTGACTTGCGGATTTACCAAGTCAGAGTCTTGCAGTATTTCGAACAATTCCCACGTTTACCTTTGTATCGTTCCTGTTAGAGTGTCCTTCGGTGAAAATGTTGTTTCTACCTACGCCTTTTTGGATCAGGGATCAACTCACTCATTCTGCAAACGATCTTTATTGCAAGAGTTAAAGGCTTCTGGTACTCGGGAAAGGTTACAACTCAAAACTATTACTGGAACTACTAATGACATGGATTCTGTTTCTTGCAATCTGGTTGTATCTGACTTGGATAGCGACAGTTCTTTTTCATTATCCAATGTACATTCCGTCGAAAACATACCTGTCCAGCCTAACAACGTTTCGGTTGATGTGGAAGTATGTAAGTTACCGCACTTACAGGATATAAATTTGAAGTCACTCCCTCACGCTTCTGTCAATCTCTTAATTGGAGCTGATGTCCCAGAGCTCTTTTGCATTTACAGCGCTAGGAGAGGACCTCGAGGCACACCTTGTGCAATTGAGACTCCACTTGGATGGTCGCTTCTAGGGCCGTCTTTATCGCCTTCCCAAGGAAGTAATTGCACTGTAAATTTCATCGTCAAGAAAGACGCAACAGAGATGGTAGCAAGAATGTGGAAAACTGAATTTGAACCAGGAACTTCGATATTTGACGATTCCTTTTCTAAAGAAGATCGTTTAGCACACACCTTGATGCAATCAGAAATCTGTACTATTGATGGCCACTACCAACTCCCTCTGCTATGGAAGGAACCTTATAAGAATCAGCTTCCCAATAATCTACCCTTAGCTCAACGTAGACTCACTAGCTTGAAAAGACGACTTCAACGTGATGATAATTTGAGAGTGAGGTATGCCGAAGTTGTCGAGTCTTATCTTTCTAAAGCCTACGCTCGCGAGGTGCAGCAAGCTTACCTGACTGAATCAAATGACCCGATTTGGTATCTACCTCATCATCCGGTAACTAATGTTCACAAGCCAGAAAAGGTGAGAGTTGTATTTGACTGTGCAGCTAAATACCACGGATTGTCTTTAAATGATACGTTGATGAAGGGCCCAACCTTTATGAACAATCTAGTTGGAGTACTGATTCGTTTTCGAAAGAACAAGATTGCCCTAGTTGCTGACGTGGAAGCTATGTTTCACCAAGTCAGAGTGGAGCCTTCACACACGAATGCCTTGCGATTTCTTTGGTGGAAAGATGGAGATTTGAACAATGAACCCATTGTATGTCAGATGCTGGTCCATCTCTTTGGAGCGATATCGTCTCCAAGTTGTGCCAACTTTAGTTTGCGTCAAACTGCTATTGAGTTTGGACATTTGTACAAGCCTGTTATTTCCTCTATAATCAACAACAACTTTTACGTTGATGATTGCCTCGTCTCTCTTCCTTCTGTTGAAGATGCAATCTACGTTTACAATAGCTTGACAAGTATCCTGGCTCGTAGAGGTTTTCACTTAACCAAATGGATTGCAAATCATGAAGAGGTGTTGAATGAAATTTCGGAGTGTGAAAGATCGAAAAGGGCTCAGCAATATCTTGTCGGAGGTCCAACTGATGACAGAGTTTTGGGCATTCAATGGAATGTGAATGACGATCAATTCACATTCGATGTAAAACTTACGCACAAGCCATCTACGAGAAGAGGAATCCTCTCTACAGTTGCAAGTCTTTATGACCCACTTGGCTTTGTTGCTCCCGTACTTTTAAAGGCCAAACGACTTTTACAAGTACTCTGCAAGCAAAATTTAGGTTGGGATGATCCCATTGGTGAACTCAAACTCGAACAATGGAAAGATTAAATCGAAGCTCTTCATGACTTGAACGCAGTTAAGGTTCCAAGGTGTTTCAAACCCTCAGAATTCGGAAAGGTTGTGTCTGTGCAAATACACCACTTCGCCGATGCATTTTCTTACGGCTACGGAATTTGCTCTTACTTGAGGTTGGAGGACGAATTTGGCTCAGTTTGTTTGTCGTTCATCATTGCCAAGTCAAGACTAGCGCCAATAAAATCTGTATCAATACCACGCCTGGAATTGACCGCTGCTTTGTTGGCTGTTAGGCTCGATGTACTAGTTAGGAAGGAAATTGATCTACCGGTGGGTTCTTCTTGTTTTTGGATTGATTCTACTGCGGTTCTATACTGTATAAAGAACAGCACCAAAAGATTTCCTGTGTTTGTAGCCAATCGCTTGGCTATTATCGAAAATCACACCAGTGTTGAACAATGGCATCACGTGCCATCAAAGCAGAATCCAGCTGACATTGCTTCTAGAGGGGTGGAAGCGAGCAAACTGATTTTGGAGAACTGGTTAAAGGGACCGTCTTTTTTGTCACAACCCCATTCTGAGTGGCCCAATTCTGAGCAAACTGTAGATGAGCCACCTTCCGAGTTTCTTGGTGCTAAAACGCAAATCATACAAGCGACCATCAAAGTAGATCGAGAGCTGGATGCCATCGACAAACTTACAAGTCATTGCTCAAGTTTGTACAAGCTTAAAAGAAAAACTGCTTGGCTATTGCGATTCATTACATTCTTACAACAACGAAGATTTGGAAACCCACTTAACTGTTTTTGGAACGACAAAAATGGAACGACAAAAACCTCTTTCCGTTTTTGGAACGACAAAAATGGTTTGAAGTGAAACCGAATTTTCAAGTCAATGATGTTGTACTTCTTGTGGAAGATACTCAGCGGCGTTCCAAATGGGTTTTGGGTAGAATCCTTAAAAATTATCCTGATAAACATGGCTTAGTTAGGACTGTTCTGATCAAAACTCAAACAAGTGTTGTTAAACGGCCTATAGCTAAGTTATGCCCTGTTGTTACACACGACTGATTTTGAATAACCTGCTTATTGTTGTGCTACATGTTATACGTTAGATTTGCTCTGTTTAAATTTTGTCTTTGTGTGTTCTTTGAATATGACTTTCCCGACTTAGTGTTATAAAAATATCTAGAGTACCTATTTTTAGGGGGAGTGTAACGTCGCTTATGTTTTCTTGTTTATACCTGGTTTCGAATACTCGCTCTACTGCATTTAGCTTTCGTGTATATTTGGCTGCTAAGGATTTCCAATGATGTAATGCTACACAACGCACATGATGTCACCGATTAAGCGTTTTATCGCGCCTTTTCTACTGTATGCAAATTATCTATTGCGCAACTTTTTGAAACTGTTTTCTTGAATTTTCGCGCTATAACTCCTTTGTTCTGGGTCAGTCAAATTTGGTTGTAGTCGAGGAAGGACGTTAAATTTTTACACTCAGAATTACCAAGAATCTTTAAATTTGAAATTATTAAGTATCAGATTGTTTCAGAAATTTAGCAAGCTTTGGAGTTTCAGAATTGCAGTCCTTCCTCGAGGTCTTAAACTTGTCCTGGGTGGGTCCCATCTTATTTATATTTGGACCTTTTGTCCCCTGAGCTGTTGCTCAAGTTTGAGAATAATTATTTTACTGGACTATTGTCCTCTCTATCAAGTGTTTCCGTACCGTTTCTCGGGGGCCCACTTCAGAGACTGCGTTCTTTGAAGACTTCGATTGGAGTTAAAGCTTACTGTCTGCCTGAAGACGAAACCATCGGTGAGTTTGGTTTTTTATTGCAATTATTCTGATCAGTATTCTCAGTCTGATTCTTAAATCGTAATTATACCGTAGTTGTTGCTTTCTGTTTGGATGTTTGGCGTACTGTATGTGTTCAAATTGTGGGAGTTGTTTGGTGCTGCGCAGTAATATTTACGTTCGTTTTTGATTCCGAAATTGCTAATTACCGTATTTTCTACAGAAACCGTTGACAATATAAGAAGATAAGTTAACGCGTGTAGAGGCGTCAGACACGGCAGACAGAAGAGATTTCACGTCGTCTACAACAATTCTTCAACTTTAGCACAAACTTTGGGCTAATGTTGTTTATGCAAGGCCAGTCATAGAATTTTAGAGCTAAATTTACATGAAACTTAAAATGTATATACTTGTCAGTTATGTGGTATAAAATTACAATTAAAAGACAGATTTATGTGCACTGCAACTAATCAAGCATGACCAAGACTTACTAAGGCAAGCCTAGTTATGATGTCAGATGTGACTGTGCTTTAGATACTACTGTTTGCATGAATGCAGCTAACAAACTTTTTCAGTTGGAACTTCTAAAGTGGAAGTGCTGATATATTCAATATTCCAAACATAATGTCCATGGTTTGAATAATGATTGGAATAATTTTTTATTAAAAATTGAACTGAGATCTATTATCAAGAGTTGTGTTAATGGGCTTGTGTAGTTAAGCAACAATTTAAACCAAGTCATTTCTAAAGCTATTGTTTGACTTTCATCAGGTGGACCATGGGGTGCCAATCTGTTTGGTTTGTTAACAGAATTTGCATGCAGTAAGATACAGTAAGCCTATGGGTGCTAAGCAGTATTGTTAACCATTGTATATATTTTAACTTGCAGTAGTATTTGCGGTGCGGTGTAACAAGTTACAAACTTTTTGCGATGCAGTGCGGTACGCGGATAGAGTTAAGCAGTGCGGTGCAGTTTGCAAACAAAAGTTTTGTGGACCTTACCATCTCTACTGTGCAGTACAGTCACAGTCAGCAGATCAGCGCGAGCGAAGACAGAGCAAAAATTCGCATAATAAAGAAACAAAGAGGAGAAAAAGTGGAAAATAGAGTTGCGTATCTTCTAGTTTTATGTCATTGGCTCAGCTTAGATTGCCAGTGTCTTTTGATGTTAGTAGATATTTAACAGACAAATATTTTTGACATAGTTTGGGGTTACCACCCTCCCGGGGACCCGCCAAAATAAATTTTTTGAACGACTTAATCTAAGGTGCCAGTTTTTTATGATATCAGCAGATACTTAGCAGATAAATATTTTGACATAGTTTCAACGGCTTAGATTTGGATGGAATGGTTTTTTTAATCTGATCAGTCACTATGTTCTCAATTGAATATATATATTGACAATGTTTGAAATTCCAAACCCTCTTTCCCAGAAGATATTTCTCAATAATTTCCTAATGGGAAAGTAAAAGTCTTTTGAGAATCTCATTGTTCAACATGCGTTGGTCGTTCACTTGAGATTGCTTCTCAGCAAGCTCCCATCTAGTGCTGGATTAGTTTTTTTGCCAATTTGTAACCTGACTGAGGTAAAAATTACAAAAACACCATATTATTTGACACAGCACGTCGTAGTAATCAAACATGTTGTTTAAGTTTGTAGCTCACCACAAATTCTTTAAACGCAGTTGCTGCTTCAAGCCAGTACGTTTATTTGGCATTAGAGAACGGAAGTATAAAAGTCTGAAGTGGAGTCCTCGAGGACGTCCTTGACCTCGAGGACGTCCTCGAGGACACATTTTAAAGTCCTTCGCCGTGGCCTCGAAGGTCAAGTCCTTGGCCTTGGCCTCGAAGCCTCAAGTCCTCGAAAATTGCCCAGTCATCGGTCGAGGACAGCACTATTTTTTGAACCGTTAAAATTATGTATTTCTATTATTATTACAGGGCAGCGGTGCAAGCGGATCTGTTACCGTTAGGTAAAGTCCATCTACACATTGCGTAAGCCTCGTTTGGGCCCATTGCAACTGTAGCTGCTACGTTGCTGTAGTTTTGTTTGGTAACTGGTCGAACTCAAAAAGTCTTCCAACTACCTTTAAGTACGGGCCAGTTTGTTAATGTTACATTTCGTTACCATATCGTTTACAGTGGTTTTGGATATTTCAAAATATTTAACACTAATATCTTAGTAAAGCTTGAATTGCCTAAATGATGATTTGGTGTTTCATCCGCTAGCCTACATTTTGGACACAGAGAAGACTCAGCCCGACCTGTAGTTTTCTTGCGCCGCTGTAGAATGCAGTGCCCAGTTAAAACTTGCACTGCTCTATTTAATTAAGGTCTCTTAAGGTTAAAGAGACGCATTGTTAGTCGTGAGGACGTCCAACCTACAGACTACTTCATTTTCATGCAGTCTTTCCGTTTATTCCACAAAAATTTCCATCTACCTGTGGACCAGACCTTAACTGTGCTAACTCAACTGGCATACGGGACTGTAATAAAAGGTTCAGGACCATGCATCTGATTTGGCTAGATAGTCTGCCCACTTCGTTACCATGCACTCCTGCATAAGCAGGAATCCAGGCAATGCTGACGTGGTTTTGTTTACCCAACTGATTTAGGTTTCGAATGCAGTTAAGCACTGTAATTGATGTTACTGTGCACTTTATGAGTGCTTTGATAGCTGCCTGACTATCCAACAGTACAACAATACTTTGATTGTGCATTTTTTCCAAAAGCAGGTTCTTTGCCCCTTACGAAATAGCAAAGACTTCTGCCTGGAACACAGTGCCGTGTATTCCAAGGTGAAAAAATGCTTGTTTTGGGGAGTTGTTTGGGTTTTCTGCGTAAAAACCCGCCCGTACTCTCCCATGTAGTTTCGAGCAATCAGTGTAAACCTTGACAGTGTTCTAATTTGGAACGCTTTTTTATCCTTAATTTGACATTCGAAATTTCTCTCAAATACCTTAGTTTTCTTTATTTGGTCAGCTGGCATTTGCAGCAGAGTCGGCTTTTTTCTAAAAAGTCAATGCTTTGCACGGTGCACAAATTCATGCAAAGTAGTTTCCGTAGAAACACCTGCGCGAAATCCGTACTGCGATGTAGAAAACTTTGCCTGCACGTTATTATCTTCATTAATATGATACAGAATTAGTCTTTCCAACCATTTCAGTTGGAAAGAAGTTAGTGATCATACGGAAGGATTTAGCTTCAAAATAGCTTTCCTTTACGGGTTTGAGGAGAAATATACCTGTGCCTACTTTCCATACCGATGGCACAGAGCTATGTCTCAGGCATGCTTGAAAAATGACATGGTAATATCCTTTCAGTTGATTCCAACCTTTCTGTAACAGCACAGGATAGAGTCCGTCTGGCCCTGGAGCTTTGAATAGTTGAAATTCGTTAATAGCTGCTTCCATACACTCGAATGAACATATGTTTGCAATCATTTCAGTGTCTTCAGGTCTCATGAATGGATTGTCCACTAAGTCGGACCCAGTTGCATGATTTTCAGTCTGCTGGCTACCCGGTTTAGAGCTGATAGTTTAGATATCGAGCTGATAGTTTAGAGTTTCCAGTGGAGAATTTGTGAATTCTCCGTTGTGTTTAATTACGCTGCTAACACGCACCGTTTCATTCCTTCAAATAATCTTAAACAGCCGAGCAATTGGTGTTTGACTTTTCACGCTCTCTACAACGCTATGCCATGAATCGCACTTTGCTATTCTGACCAAGGATGGCAGTACGGTACGGTACGTTCAGAAGTTGCGTACTACGTACCTCGCATCTTGAACCGTACCGTACCAGCGTACCGCACTTCTTAGCAAAAATTGAGGCGTACCGTACTAACGTAACGTACCTTACTGCCATTCTTGCTTTAAATTACTCACAACTTTAACTGACTTTGAAATCACTAGCCTATAAATCAACGATCTCAGTTGACACATTTAGCGTCGACTTCAGCAGTCTTACAAAAAGCCGTTGCAATGTGCGAAAAGTCTCGGATTTTTAAACTACTGTGTATCAGTGCCGTCGCCAGAGCAAACGAAGTGAGGGGGCACTGGCCGAAAATGAGGTGGCACTTAAATAAACTGAACTTCTGCACATAAAAACTGATATTTTACGGCTACAATTTTGTATTCATCCTTGAAAAAAGAGAGGTATAAGGCCGGCAACGTTTGTTAGCTCGTTTCGAACGCGACCGGTATAATCGCTTGAAAAATCTGTCTGCAGGAGTGAATGTGACCAGAAGCGCAACAAGGGTTTTGCTAGGAGGGAGGGGCTTGAACCATAAGTAGATGCTTCTTGCAAAAAAATTGTCTGGCTTAGGTCCCATGCTGAACAAACCGATGCAACTCAAGGGTATCACTGAGGGAGCTTGGTGGCAGAGTCCCCAGCCGCTGGATGATTTTTGCGGCAAAAATAGCAATTCTAACGCCATTTCAATCACATTTTGCATGTTTTTACATTATGAGAATAATTACAGTAAATTGCCAAAATTCAGAAGTCATTGAAAGAATTAGATTGCCTAGCCTCTTGAGCTCCCCGTATACTTTAGGTCAAGTCTCAAACACGTTTAAATGATTGTTTTTTTGGTTATATTTTCTAAATCACTTAGCTAAAGGGGGCTGATGGCCCCTTAGCCATTTCTCCCTGGTTGCGCGACCGACTGCAACCTAAAATAAATCTTGATTGTACTCTAAAAAAAAAACGGCTGGTCTTTTAAAAAATGTTTTCACGAATTGTTTCAGGTCATAATCACTAACAAAGTACAGGTGATGATTTTATAGGCATACATCTCTATTCCGCAACACATCCGTAAAGGCGTGTTTATAAGACGGATTATTGGTCACATTTATGTACAGCAGTTGATGGCCAGCAATTTTGCAAAAAATTGAGAAAACTTCAAACGAGCTTTATCTTTGAACATTATTATTCATTTTTCCATTATTGCTTGTTGTTTTGTCGTTATGTGATGCTCCAAAAACGTTTTCTGAGTAAACCGAAACGGGGGGCACAAGCAGTCGTTAGGGGGGGAACGGTCCCTCTGGCCCCCCGTAGCGACGGCACTGCTACGTATTCAGCTAAAATGTCACAGTTGTTTCCGTTGAACTTTTTCTCCAATATATGATATGCCACGATAGTCCTTGGCTCCTAGCATCTATAGGCAATAGTTATGACATCAAAATTAGTCATACTTGTGATTGTGACTTGTGACATTATCATACAATTGTAGCGATAAATTAAGAGGCTATAATGATTACTTTAGAATAACCTAGACTATGTGCACACCGGATACGGTCGCACAAATCCTCATTGTCGGCCGCACGTTGCACATAAAACGTTTAGTGGGCAAACTCAAACAGCGTACCAACGTACCGTACCCGTACCATTTCAAGAAAGGCGTACCATACCAACGTAGCGTACCCATACCTTTACAAAAAAGGCGTACCGTACCAGCGTACCGTACTTCCTAGCAAAAATGAGGCGTACCGTACCGTACCAAAGTACCGTACCGTACTGCCATCCTTGCTTCTGACAGCTTTTTTGGAATAGGCTAGAGTAAGCTTCCCAAACTTCTGCTTGTTTTGTTTTAATGACTTTTCTTCAAGCACGACAAGCCTGTTTTCGAAGGCTGCTTGCTAGCTCAGAATTACACCAAATATCTTTCTTACGAAGCGACTTTCGCATAGGGCAAGCAGCTTCATATGATTTAGTTATTACTGAATGAACCTTGTTTGCCAGCTCATCAATGTCTTCTTTCGAGGAAGGTACTGGTGGTAAAATTTGTTCATTTAATTTTTGTTCCAGTTCGTCCGCATATTTGTTCAAGCACGTGCGACAAACATTTCGAAAAATTTAGCCTGGCTTTGGATTCTGCTTTTAACCTAGAACCTAATATACATGTGATCCTAAAACAATAATATAATGTACATGTGATTCGAAAATGATAGCACGTTGCTAACATGCCAGCCAACTATTTGGTCCCACGCACACCGGTTCACTAAGGATAAGTCTAGAACCTCTTCACGCGTTTCATTATTTATTATTACTGGGCAGCGGTGCAATTCACGCGTTTTAGTTCTGAATGTTGGTTTATTACCTACATTACAGAAATTTAGGTCTGCACTAACACAATACGCTAGGAGATCCTCTCCTCGAGATTTTATATTGGAGAATCCCCATATAGTGCAATTTGCATCTGCATCGGTTCCTACAATAGTAGGGATTTGTTTATTTTTAAAATTATGTAGGAAAACGCCAGAAACCTTGCGGAAAATTTGCGAAGGCCTTATTTGTTTTCCTTTTTTGGAGATCGGCAAAAAAATTTTTGAAGACCTTTTTTTTGAGAACACTTGCGCCTGTGTCCTTGGTCCTTGGCCTTGGCCTCGAGCATTCCTGTCCTTGGCAACGAGAGAGGGCTGTCCTCGGAAGGGCTGTCCTTGGCCTTGGTCTCGGGTTTTTTTGTGTCCTTGGCCTTGGCCTCGAACCTTGTGAGTAGTTATGTATATGGCGTGTTCGGTGCACAGAGGTCACGTGACTGCACTGTAACCGTCCTTGTGTCTCAAATTAAGAGAGGTCACGTGACTGCACTGTAGTCGGCCCATTCTAATAAAAATCATTCAGTGCAAAGCAGGTCACCTGACTCTTAAAAAATGCAGTGGAAACAAAATGACTTAAAATGCACTGAAACCGTCCTTGTGTTTCAAATTTTTTTTTAAATCGTGGTTCTCAGTCCCCCTCCCGATGTTAGTAGGAGGTATTAAACTCGCAATTGAGCGCTTGTCACATGTAACCAACTTGTGCTCATAATTAAGCTTCAGTCGCGTTTAATTCTTTTCAATAATTAGTTTGATTTTGTCATTTTCTATAGGTTTCACTTTAATTGTAAAGCCATTGCTATCAAATATTTTCACTTTGGGTTTACCGTACGCCTTTTGTATTCTTTCAATGTCTTCTTTTGATAGAACATCACTTGATACTTTTGACCACTCGTGTTTATAAGTAGGATACATGATAGAATCTGTACTTTGTGAATGGGTTAAACCTAAACAATGACCTATTTCATGAACAGCTACTACAAATAAGTTGTGTTTGGGAGGTGTTTCTTGGTCTGTCCAATCTTCATCAGCATCGAAATGTAAATCACCCCCAATTCCTGAACCTGGATAAAATCCATGAGCTAAAACACCGCCTTTACCTTTAAAAGGGAATCCATCGCCATGTTCCTTGGCACAAAAACTAATTTTTATGTCACAGGGCTCATTTCGTTGTACTTTCTTAAATTTAAGTGCTGTAGGTTTATCTTAAACTTTAAAAGCAGAATCAATTTGTTTGTGTATCGATTCTTCTGTAAGTTTTGGTGGTTCGTAATACAGTAAGTTAAAACACGTTTATTCCACTTTTGTTTTATATCTTCTATATTTTCTGGAACCGATAAATTTGAAGGTTGAAATCCACAAAACATCTTTTATTTATATGTAGATTTAAGTTGCTCTAATTCTTCAATCGGAGTCCAGCTATTAAAATCATTGCTGTATCCAGACCACTTAACTAATGCCGATTTCTTTTTATTATCTGTGCGAACAACTTTTTCTATTCTGAATTTAGTTTGATTCGTTTTCAAAAGTTCTTGTTCATAGAAAGTTTCAGAAATTAAATCACCACGAAGATCAGTGATTTCGTAAGTGTGTGGATTGGTATTTAAAACTTTAGAAATTAAAAACAGTTCCTCTGTCCAGTTTGGAGTAAAACCCTTGTCAAAAAGTTTTCGCTTGTATTTTGAAAGTCTAACTGTGTCACCAACTTTAAATTTTGCTTTTGTTTTTATTGGTTTAATTTTAGCGTACAAATTATAGTAAACAATTCCTTGATTTTCTTTTTCACTAGCTTGAACAGGCGTCATATTCACGGATGAATGATAGCTGTTATTGTACTCATCAACTATCTCAGGTAACATGTCTAAGTACTGAGTTGAACTTTGTTTTGCAAATTGCTTCCACATTTTATTTTTGATAGTGCGATTCCAGCGTTCAACAACAAAACTTTTTTCTTCATTTTCAGTTGAATATAATTTAATGTTGTGTTGGTCCAACAGGCTTTTCGTATTTTTGTTGTAAAATTCTTTTCCCTTATCAGTCCGTAAGAATTTTGGGATTCTTTTTTCTTTGAAGATTTTCTTGAAAGCATTAGCAACAGTTTTACCCGTTTTGTCTTTCAAAGGGACTATCCATCCGAATTTAGAAAATACGTCAATCACCATAAGTAAATATCGGTAACCTTTATTCCATTTGCTAAACTTTTGCATTTCCACTAAATCAGCCGCCCATATTTCATCAATTGATTTGCTTATAACTCGGCGTCGCAGAAACTTTTTCTTTACTGGTTTGTGTAGTTCATCAGCTAGTTCTGTTTGCCACGACGCCTTTTCCCGTTTTTTGCACCTTATCCTAGTTTATATTTTGTTCCAATTGCTGCTTGAACTAACTTTTTATCAAAAGATTCTCGAATACCTTTGGTTTTTGTTTGCGATAAACTGTCTAACATATCTTTATCACATTTTAGTTTACCTTTTTTATTGTCATTATCACGGTAATAAATATCATGTTTCATAGCAATAGCATCTATTTGATTGTAAGGTTCTTGTCCAGGAAAAGGCTGATCATTTTCATCAAGCTGCTTATCTAGTGGATTATATGGTCCTGTATATTTATGACTTGGAAGAGTAAATCCACCTTTTGGTTTTGGTAATTTTCCTATCGCAGCATGAAGGTCTAACAAGCCTCCCTTTTTGTTGGTTTTAATCAAACTATGCTTTGTAATACCACAACTAGCACAAATGCAACGTAACATCAGGCGACCATTTCCTTTTGCTTTTATAATTTCATCAGAACCTGGAACACATTTAGTTTTTTTCTTTTCTCTAACACAATAAGTTTCCATCTTTAATATATGATACATAAAACTTCATAAACATTTCATTAAAAGATGTAGGTTTTTCATGAAAATCTAACAATAGTTCGTTTGCTGTTCTCCCCTTATTTCGCTCTGTTATATAATACACACAGTAGTAACCACAAAGAATTGAGTTAATATTTTGAATTTGTGCATCATTGTAAATAATGTTTTTGTTTGTAGTGCTTATATATTTAACAACTTCATTTGGGGGTACAAGTCCAAAGCTGTCGAAGTATTCTACTTTATCTGATTTTTCTTCGTTGTAAACACAAACCCAATGAGTTCCACTACCCGCAAAATAATCTTGCAAGTTTACGACAGCTGACTCCTTTTTATTCATTGCTTTTGGTAACATATCTTTGCTAAATGTTCCTCGATAATTGTCACACTTAATCATGATTTTATCAATGTCTAAGTTTGTTAATGGTTTCATTTATTTACTGCTTTATTAGTTGCTCCTTGGATGGCCCCGGAAGCAGCTGCTAATCCCAAAGTTGGCAAAACCTTTTTAGCTAAAAACCGTAACACTAGTTTTCCTAAATTAAGTAAGCTGCTTAAGAAACCACCTTGTTTTTGCAATTGTGTTTTACTAAAGTTTATTTGAATACCGTGTCCAGACGCTTTTGATTTGTTAATTCTATTTATCTGTCGACTCGTCAGTTGCAAACTAACGTTGCCTTTAGTCTGTAAACTTGCATTTGTTAGTCTAACACTTACACTAGTTTTGCTTTTATATGCATTTGCAATTTTTTTCTTTTGAGTTTGTGTCAAGTTCAATGAGTAATTGTGGTACATTTTATATTAGACTTTATAAAATCAAACCCAAGATCGGAACATTTTTGAAAGGAGAATTTTTTCCTAGTATTAAACCTTTTCCGAGAATCTGAGGTTCGTCGAAGTGATAAGACCTACCTTGTCTTTTTGTTCCAGGCAACATAAGCCCTTTACCCTTTGATCCAGGTAACACAAGTCCTTTTCCTCCTAACAAACTGGGCAGCAAGCTACCTGCTAAACCTGCTAAAAGAGTTCCAATAAAACCACCCTGTTTTGAAATTTGTAGTTTTGATAGCTTCAAAGTAACACCTGAACCTTTTGCTTTAGCATCATTTATTTTGTCAACTTGCGTCTTTGTTAAACCAAGAAAGTCTGATCCTTGTAACTGGTGGTTATTAAATGTAAGTGTAAGCCCAGTTTTGTTTTGAAAAGCTTGTTTTATTTTTTCTTTTTGAAATTGTGATAAATTTAATCCGATTTTAACATACATTTTTATTTATACTCAGATAATTATATTCATTCGACCTGAAAGTCCTTCTAACTGAAGGTATCTATCAGAAAGTACGACTGCATAAACATAGAAAGCTTGGTCAGCGTTATTTGCAATATTTCTAAAGTTACCACCTAGACTAAACCTTATTTCAATATCTGCCGAGCTGTTTTTAAGTCGTTCATTGTGTTTACTAACATCAAAATGATGAATTGGATACAAACTAGCCCAGTCTTCAGCTGATAATTGACAGCCCGTGTCGGCATCTTGGTATTTGTTTACAGCCTCTAGAAAACTCATGTATAAGCGCGAATAATTTCTATTTTGTGGAGTAAAACTACATTCAAATTCTCGTTCAGGATATTGAATGCTGTTTATTCTGCAACTAATACGTCTTAAGTTTGCATTGTCAAAAATCATATTATTTAGCTGCTGGTTGTTATCTCGTTCGCTCGATTGAAACGCAACAAACACATGCCTAGGAAGTTCTGTTCCCGGCTGGGTTGTTATTCTCCAAGTCATGCTTGTTTCTGTTGACTGAAACATTGTTCGATACACTCTCATTTGTTCAAAGTATAGCTGTTTTATATGTCCTTTTACTAACATAGCATCTATTTCCGATTCAACTCTTAAACTTGGTTTCACTTTAGGCATCCACAAAGAGATATGACTTATGTTAAACTTACCAGCAGCTACACCATTAGCACGTAAAATATAGTTATTAGATGTTTCTCTATCCACGACTATACTGTGTTTAACACCCCTAAAAACCTTATCGATATCATGACAAAATCCAAATATTTGGGAAAGAGGAAGCATTAAAGTAATTTGCTTATTTCCCGTAGCAATGTTCTGTCTTGCGGTGAAACCAATATTTGCTTGTAGATTGTTGTTGTATATTTCTACAATTGCTCTAATACCATCACGTACAGCATTTGCATTTGCATCATCAGCTACACCACCAAAATTTTGTTTAAGAGATAAGGAACCAGTTCCAGTGTCTTTAAACCACAGCATGTTAGAGGCGGTTGATCTTGAATAATCATCACTAAAGCTAACTAAATTGAGTATTGTTGATGCTTGAGGTAGATAAAGGTTTATGTTTTCTATAGTTTGGTTATTTAATTGATATTGCGCAGTTTGAAATAAAGACCAACCGTTATTTACCAATGAAATTACGTCATTGTTATTGTAATTAGCATTCGCATTAGTTTGAAGTTTTCCTTTGATTTCTAGGTATGCTTTATGCGGTAGAAGAAAAACATCTTCATCTTTTGTTTCAATAATGTGCTGACCATCTTTGTTCATGTTATTGGAGTCTCTCGGAAGGTATTCGACATATTCGAACTCAGTAATCGAATTGTCGACTAAGTTTGTTTCTTTAATTTGCAAATATGGATTCGTTAGTTCTGTCATTTTATAAGTAAGACATATAATTTTTAAATTCTGATCCAGCAATTAAATTACTTAAGATAGCTCTCGATCTGTCGTTGAGATTTTCTAATTCTCTGTCATTGATAATACGCTTGTTTATTGGTATATTTTCTAAGACTGGTTCTAATGTCTTTTTTGTGGGTTCTAAGGCTTTTTTCAGTAAAGGTGCAGCTAGTTTTTTAATCTCAGTCTTCACTCCAGTAGGAATTCTGTTAAGAATCTTAGAATCAGTGCTGATTACGTTTCTTACCTTGTCGTAAACATTTTTAAGCAAACTTCCACCTATGATTTTCTTTTTATGAAATCTAGTTTCTCTTTGTGATAACATTTATAGTTAAACTACATAATCTCTCTCAGGTGAACATAGTAAGTCACTCGTTCATTATTCATATTTACAAAATTGTTATCTTGATCTTTTATAGAGAATCGGATACTATCAATTTGACTTAAATTTTTGATTGGAACGTAAATGTTTTGCTTAGGTTCAACTTGAATCAAATATCCCGGTGGTACGTTTGGACTAAGAGTATAAAGTAAGTCACTAGACGCTCCGTTTATGTAACTTCCATCAATTAAGCTGCAATGAATCTGAAGGCTGTTGATATTTGTAATATTTACAGGATTTTGACTATTATGAATTCCATTTACACCCAAAAATGCCGAACCAAATCCTAAAACGTCACCTATTGAATTTGGAATTCGAAAATCAACTATGTAATCATTTTTAAGTTCAATTCTTGATTTTAATGTATTAAAATTTGGTGTTATAGTTATATTATTTTTGTCATCACGTCTCTGTTCCATCAAGTACTTGATTTCATTATTGAGATCTTCAATATTATAGCTACCTGGAGGAATTGATAATAATCGTGCAGCTACTCCATCTGGTGAATAAAAAAATTTATTATTGCTGCTCGTTATGTTATGCCAAGAGTACCATATTTGAGCATTGATTAAGGACATCTCGTAACTTTTTTTAATGTCTAGTTGCAACGGTGGATTAAAGCTAGTTATAAAATCTTCTGATTTTCCTTGTCCTTTCCTAGAGTCAAAGAAAAGTGGTATTGATGTCATTTTAATATATTGTCAAATAATTTTTGGTGGTCGCAGTGTGAAATGCATTTGCTCAATTTTAGTTTTTTCAAAATGTTTGCAATTTCTTGATCCAAACGCTTGTTATTATTGCCGGCTTGTTTGGCTGCTACTAGTAAATTAAGTCTTTCACAAAGTTTGTTGGGATCTTTAAGCCCTTTTCCAAAGGTAAGTTCCATTCCTCCTAATAATTTATTTAATTTTTCTCTGTACTTTTTAAAAGTTTTTATTTGCTCATCAATCACTTCTGTATCAACATCGCGTCTTCTTCGTAAACCACCTAATCTTTGATTGATTAATCTAGCTCTGTCTTTCAATGCGTTTATGTAATCTGGCCCGCGTTCTACAAGCTCAACAATATCAGTCTCAAAATTGTTTTGTGTAAGCAATTCTTTTTCTTCGTTATCGAAAGCACTCTCAAAGTGCACAGTATAAATTGATCGAGGTTTATCTTCAATGGCAAGCTGTTGCTGTATGTGTTGAATTAGTTGGTCTTGCCTTTTATCAGTTTTTTTCTGAGTTTCTTCAAACGTTTTAGTAATGGGACGAAATATTTCAGAGGCAGACTTTTGCAGTTGTTGTTTGGCAACAATTTCTTTTTGCAGCTTTTGTTTCAAACGCTTTCGGTTATTAATATAATCCTTTACAAGTTTATTTCTGTTTTTCAACTCTTCTTCATTTACAAATGGCATGTTTACTATATAGCATATAAAGCTTAAGCCCAAAAATGGTCAAAGCATTTTCCGTAACGAAGGGGTAGGTGTTTGGCTGTTTTGTCCAGCACCATAAAATTGTAAGGATCTTTGGTTGCTTCACGGTAAATCGACTCCATTTCTTCTTTTGTTATACCTTTAGCATGATCGTCAGTAATGTGTCTGATATCTTTGTTGTCTAAGTTCCCGAAAAAAACAAAACAGTTAGTGTTTCTTCTTATGTACTTCGGAGTGTTGAAGTATGACTGGGTGAGGTAAATACAGTTGCAATTTCTGTTTCTAGATAAAGAAAAGTATTCCATCAGTTTTTTCATGTTGTCTAGCTTAATGTTGTCAAAAACTATTACTTTCTGTTGAGGGTCAAGCTCTTCTACTGGAGGCAAGTCTTCAGGGCTTAGCACTTCAATACCTTGCTCTTTTAAAAATCGATACTTATCTTGCTCAGGATTAACAGTATAAACACAACAAAGGTCGTAATTCATCCACTTGAGAACCATGTTTAAAAGCAAATTTGTTTTTCCTGATCCTGTCGATCCTACTATCATGTAATGGCAATCTGGTAGAAGATAATGATGTTTGATTTGCTTGTAGTCCCCACTTAAATATTTATCAAAGTTTATTATATTCATTTATAATAAAGAAGGACAAAATGAATATTTCAAAATTTGGAACAAGTGGAAGTCAATCTTCAAGTACTGCTAAGGTTGTAGGTATTGAACACAAAATTTCCAAGTCAGGAGATATAATGTATGGTGATTTAAACTTAAACAACCACAAAATTACAAACTTAACCAATCCTGTAACAGAATCAGATAGTGTAAATAAAGGATTCTTGGATAATGCAATTAGCAACATTGTCCACTTTGCCGAAAGCTCTGAGTTTGGTTCGAGGTTGGCTACTTTAGGTATAAACAACGATGATCAATATGTTGTATCGCCCTCTCAAATTCAAATTCAGAGGTCTCAAATATATGGTGTGGAAGTACTTGGTCGTTTACCAAACAGGGTCTTTCGTATAGAAAATATTCCACCTAACGACGCATCAATTGAATTAGGTGAATCATTGATTCTAAGAGGACTTGTTGATCCCAGTCTACCTTCTGATGCGGCAACTAAACAATTTGTTGAAAATTTAGTTACAAATGTGAGAGA
Source organism: Trididemnum nubilum (assembly GCA_963965965.1). Classification (NCBI taxonomy): domain Eukaryota; kingdom Metazoa; phylum Chordata; class Ascidiacea; order Aplousobranchia; family Didemnidae; genus Trididemnum; species Trididemnum nubilum. The sequence goes on from OZ014476.1 coordinate 24,720,415, forward strand.
TAATATTAACTTTCAAGGATTACACACTATCATAAATTTACGAGATCCCACAGCACCGGGTGAAGCAGCAAACAAAAATTATGTTGACCAAATAACGCAACACATTCAAACCGAAGACGATAATGTAACCATTTCACGAAACTTAGATATGAAAAATCATACCATTTTCAACGTAGGTAGACCTTCCGAACCTACCAGTGCAATAAATAAACGTTATTTTAAACGAAATATATATCGTCCAAAATTTCAAATATTTTTGGGTGTTAGTATTACTCCGTCTTCAACACCTGGTTCGAGGCCAATTCCATCAAGTGCTATTCATTCAGTTCGTACTAATACAGATCACAATTTGCATTTCGTGAGTGCACCTCTTGTCACCGGGAACGATTTTCTGTCTTTGCAATCCGATAGTATTCATTTGAGAGATGAGGTAACCAGCAGTTACATCGAAATAAGCGTAAGCGGACTTGTGAAAGTTACCAGTTATGACGATGAAGACAAATTACATATTGATATAATTCGTGTTAGTCAAGGAGAAACAGATAAAATATGTAAAACAACAGTAACACCCCCATTCGATTGCTTTAATTTAAACTGCATTGTTTTTCCTAATCCTTCTCGAGATGTGTTTTGCATACAATACAACTATGTTTCTTCAAATTCTTCGGTATCAATGAATATGAGCAGCGTCGTAATTAAAGTTAAACAGCTTGAATTGGGTGATCAACCAGAAACGTAATTGTATATCGTAAAATAAACAATGGACTTTAACCACATTAGTGGAAAATTGACTCAAGAACAAGTGAATGAATTGACAAAACTGTATCACACTTATCACAAACAGTATTGGTGTTATAAGAAAATGTTTAAAAAATTTAAAAAAATGAACTTAGCTCTAAAGCTGTCATCTGTTGTTTTTACTACAACTGGGGCCGTGGTTGGTTCTGTTACATTAAATCCGATTTTCTTGGCGTGTGTTAGCGGTACAGGTGTTCTTTTACAGACAATAACGACGCAGAAAAATTTTTCCAAAAACACTGAGTCTTGTAGATATGCTTATCAATCGTATCAGAAATTACTCAACAAGTTAAAATTGTTTTTAAGATCTGGTGATATTGACAAGTTTTTTGAAAGAGAACTTGCTATGGTTGATGACCAAGTTGCTGATATATGTCCACCAATTTCTGAAAGCTATGAAAAATTACATGCTAAACGATTTTCTTCCACATAATCTCATATTTCTTCCGTAATGCATCACTAATTTTGTATGAAGGTTGTTTGGAAATGTCTAAATATTCTAAGATTTTATTTATAAAAAAATCTATCTTAGGAAACCTTTTACCAGTGAAGCTTTGTAGTTGGTTTTCCACGGTTGTCCAAATGTTCATAAATGCTTGTATTTCATCAGCAGACAATTCAAGGCGTTGTAATTTATTTTTAACGTAAGCAGTTCTGCAGTAAACTGATTTACGTAAAACAACATTACGTGGGTTATAATCAATCCAGTCATTTACAAAATATGGGTGATGAACTACACCACAGTTAATACAAGTTCTATTTCCATTTATAATTTTTATGTCAAGATTTTCACAACAATTTTCATCCATCTTTTTTTTATAATAGCATATATTTTTTTAATTAATAATGACCATATGCAAAACTATCAATTCCATTAGAAAGAATATATCGTTTATCATCAAAACATGAAAGAGACTTCTTGTTGATTTCAACGGAATAAATTTTGTGGTTTTCACTTCTAATTGATTTCATTTTATGAAACATTTGACGATTATTGAAGAGCGTGTTTTTGTAATCTTTGTGCTTTAACAGATTCCTCACTACATTTTTTTTAATTCCTTTTGCAGTTTTGCAACCTTTTTCATCATTTGTGACGTAGCTGTACATTTTAGATCTAAGTCCTACAAATTCTACTATTGGCACACCTGCGGTTTCATCTTTCATCTTTCCAATTACTTTCTTATTTTTTAGGTCATAAAAGTCTGAGGTTTCTTTGTAACCACTGAAGTCGAATTTGTCTTTGTCAGCCCAAAAATCTTTGTATACGTCTTCTGTTTTTATATCATATGTTACTGAATCTGTATCTGTAAATAAGAGTTTTGCATTCTTGCCATATTTCTTTTTAATGTAGTTGTAATGAAAATCATACATCAACGTTTTTGAAATATCGAGAATACACATTCCTACATACGCGGGGCGGTTTAGGGTTAAAGATTCTTTGATTTTATGAACTGCAACAAGATTTTTATTAAATATTTTGCTGCTAACGTCATAGTCCTTACATTAGAAGTCTGGAAACTCCTTTAAGAAATGTTGTTGTTTACACCGCCATCTAGTGTTGGTGTCCTACTGTGACTAAAATTACTATTGATAGGTATAGGGTTTCCTGGCTTACGAAGGGAATTTTCTAGTTTGGAAGAGGTTATGCGCTGTCATGTTGCATTTTTTCCAGAATGCTGTGAAATATGGATTATATTGTAAATTAAGGCAAGTTAGGTTCTTGTTGAGGCTAACCTTAGTAGCTAGGCACCAGCCTAGTGATGAGCGCCTAATAGTAGTCAGCCAGTTAGCTGTTAGTGTTTGCCAGGTTAGACACAAATCATGCAGCGACACTGCTAGTACCGGTAGGTAATTGCTAAGCTAGTGCAGTACTGGCATTGCACAGGTCTAACCTAGGCTATACTGGTACCGATACCACACCAGTCTGCACAGCTAGGCAGCCTACCAGTACCACTACCAGGCTTGCACTGCAGGCCATAACTGGTACTGGTAGGCTACCTACGGTACCTGTACAGCCTGGTGTGGTATCGGTACCAGTATAGCCTAGGTTAAACCTGTGCAATGCTGGCAGAGCAACCCAAACAATAGCAGCCAGTGAAATTTACCCGTACTGCAAGCATAGTGACCATTGGCCACACAAGACTGACAGAGAACCGGAATATGTCATAGTCATTAGTCGGTGATACCAGTAGCTTCAGCCCTGGTTTGTTTATGGTTTAAATAATGGTATGGGTAACTTACAGCTTTGAGGCAAAATAATTAAAGTAAGGTAAAGAGGTATAATAAAACCACTAAACAATAAAATAGTTATACCAATACCATATCAATTGCAAGTGTAAACACGCATACCGGTATAAATTGTGAAAGTATTATCGGTATGTATAGGCCATTTGGTCAACAGACAACAGGTTGATAAGATATCGATGAATATTGAAAATTTATGAATAAATGTTGTAGGTAGGTAAAAATTATAAACTTAGTAAGCAGTTAATGAAAAATTACCAATACCATTCCCAATAATAAATCAATTTCGATCAAGATTGTCAGCAGGTTGAAATAAGAGTAAGATCCAGTCCAATTAAAATTCAAAATTGTTGGTTGAAATGTCAATAAAAAAAACACTCCGAATTATATAAATTATCAAGTACCAAGTTTTAATATCCAGACATTATTAATGGTTAATATAAACATGAAAAACAAAACTTCATGTTAGAATATATTTGCTGAACAATATTGAAAAGTAAGATACAACATTTAGTTGGATTAATAACAGCAAACTATACACATTAACCCAGGCTAATTTACACAAAAATGTATCGGAAAAGTGAAGAGCAATAAACAAGCGCATGGCACATCTAAAGAGCACACAAATAATACCATTTCCTTTAAATTTACAAGTTAATAAATGACAATCATCCTTCTGGTACAGGGAATGCAAAAAACAAGTTACTCTATATCAAATAACATTAAAATAGGAAAATGTTGTTGAGTGTGATTTTAGACCACAAATAATAAGCCAAGCTAATTTAAATAAACAAATTGGAAAAAACTGAAGAGCATTACAGAAAGAGATTACTTTAAGGCACTATCTGCTATAACCAATGGTACAAATTTACGTTACATATGGTATCGGTATTACAGTAGGCTATTAGTTGGTAATAGTTAGCTGATAACTTTTGTTTATTTTTTGTTGGTGAGCTGGTGAGTGGAACTAAGAACTCAGTAGCTCAGCTAGACTATAGCGTACTGGTACAGTGTGACAAGCCACTGAATCGGAATGTGAGGTTTCCTAATAGCCTGTGCTGTTGTTAAAGTGCTACAATTACTAGTCCCATAATTTCAGCTCAGCCTCTGATACTGGATATAAATATCATACTGGTACTGCATACCGGTATCTCCTTATGGCAGAGATTAACATACCGGCACCTGACAAAAGACCTAAAGCAGGTGGGAAAATTTGCTGCTTGCCGCGGTGTACCTGCAGGAGCTCGTATGGAGTTTCCTTGTATGTTGTTCCTATTGGATTGCAAAAACGTCATGGACAAAGTACTCAACTGTGGGCAAAGAATTTTCAACAGGTTTGTTAAGTTAGGTAACAGGTGTTACGTAGGTGATGCAGCTTACTTGTATTATCAACAGTACTTCAGAGAGATACCTATTTTTGATGTAGTTTGTGAACGCAAGTGGTGCTGGTATATCATTATAATCTTATGCAGTACAATTAAATTTTTTTGACATCTAAACATAATTGCAGAGTTCGTAGTCTTGAAGAACAATTTCACATGAAAGGTATCGACATCAGTGATAGCATAAAATCTATCACAGAGGATCAAAAAAAATCCAAAGAATGATGGCAATGCTTTTTTACAAGAATGGTGGTCTATTCAACAAAAACTGCAATCATAAGACAGAAAATACAGCCATCGGTATTCTCCATTTGTTGTGAAGTAAGCTACTGTATAGAGTTACTTAAAAGTGGCAGCGGTTTAAACAAATATATATACAACAACTTAACATAAATGTGCTTCAGCTCTGCAAAAAAGTGCTTGATAACAGGAGTTAGAGCAACAGAGCTGGAGTCGAGGACACAAGGCTCGAGGCCGAGGTCAAGGCCAAAGACACAAAAAAAAATCGAGGCCAAGAACAGCCTTTCCGAGGACAGACACTCTCGAGGCCAAGGACAGGAATGCTCGAGGCCAAGGACCAAGGACACAAGCGCAAGTGCTCTCCAAAATCACAAAAATTTTTTAGGCGATCTCCAAAATAAAAAAAAAAAAAAAAAAGGTCTTCACAAAAATTTTCTAGCGATCTCCACAAAAAAACGTTTTCCAAAAAATTTTTCAAGCGCTTCACAAAATTTTAGCAATTCAAAAAATACTGCTGTCCTCGGGCCGAGGACAGGTCAATTTTTGAGGACTTGAGGCCTCGAGGCCAAGGCCAAGGACTTGACCTTCGAGGCCAAGGCCAAGGACTTCAAAATGTGTCCTCAAGGACTCCACCTCTGTAGAGCAATATACAATAATGACACAGCACAAAAATACAATCTAAAACACTACAAACTGTTTCACCCGAACAACGGCTCCTCGGGGGTAACTTATTCCAAATAGAAACTTATTGAGCCCATAAAGTATATTTTTACTTTTAAAGTGTATGCATTACTTAAATTGAATTTCAGGTTTTGTCTAAAGTTGCATGCTAAGTCTTCTGCTGCCTATAAAATGCTGTAGCAGGTGTCGATAATTTCATCTGAAAAAACGTTGAGACGCGAACAAAGCAAGTTGCAATGTAATGAAATTGAAATGCAAAAATTGGTGGTTGAACGAATTAAGAATGCTCTATTTAGTACATGCACACAAGTAATGTGACCGAATCACCATTCTTGCATTTGATTAAATGACTATAAAAGGTATAAGCTATTTTTGTGTATACAAGAGATGGGTATGAATCATCGTTAACTGTGTTTGATGCAGAAATGTTTTTCGAGATTTTGTAACTACTAACTTGCACTACAAACTTATCGCTAACAATATTGTGACCGCATTTTTGGAGGCCTTGTTTTTGAATTGAGAGGATTGCAGTATATATCAAATTGAAAACTGTTGTAGTTTTTGTTTACGGGGCTCAAGTAAGTGTATTATCATGTTCATAGCTTTATTTACAACCACACAACAATATGCATTTCATTGCCTATGCCTATGCAATTCCACATGTTTCTTTCATCTAACGTGTTTTTTCCGGAAACAGTACTGTTTTATTTACAATCATGAAATGTTATTTTTACTGTAATTAGAAGACATCGCATTTTCTGCTACAACAGGCGATATTATTGGATATGTTGACTTCGATGATGAGACGTTAACGGCTATGGCACATTCTTCAGATGACGTTGCAACTCATATGTTGGCTTTTTTTTTACGAGGTGAAATGAGCTTCTTCAATAACTACAGTACATTTTCTTTGTTCGTAATGCAGCTAGAATGATTTTCAGACAATAGCACTGATTGTGAGTTATCCCTGATGTTAAGTGTAAATTTATTATGTTGAGATTCGTTTCGGAGTTATGTGGATATAGTAGCGTGTACTGCGACGTTATCCGTTAACGGTTGCTATTTTTTGACAGGAATTACAAATAGCTCTGCATATGGCGTAGTCGCTTTTTACCCAACCGCAAGACTACATTATAAGGAAATGTTTTATGTTGTTACGGAATTGTTGATTGAAATTCAAGCACAGACTTCATGCATTATGGCAGGGATAGTGTGTAAGTACTATTTGTATTGTTTTGTAGTGCCGTTGCAAAGGAGAATGCAACCAAAAACATCAATTGTTGGCGTGGTTTAATTGGTCCGAGCGCCACTCAAGTAATCGAAAGCATGGTATGGCTCCCAATTCGACCCCTGAACTGGCATTGCGTCGTTGTGTTCTTGGGAAAGACCATTGACATCTACTTCTATTGGACTCAAGCAGTCTTTCCTTCATGATGACCCATAATTTCACTAAAAACACGCAAATCAAACCTAACAAGTGGTGTAGAATCTGCAGAGATTACAATTAACGTATGTGTAAAATTTGTCGCTCCATTTTCGTGCAGTCTATGAACATCATCAGTTGGTTAAATAATTTTAAGTTCTAGCAACAGAAGCGTATTATAATTGTTGCTTGTTCTATTTTTTATGATGTCGAGATGGGAGCTTGTTGAATCGATTCTGAACTAATGCACCAAATAGGCAAGGCACTGCACCTTCCAGAATATTTCTTGTTTACTGAGCATGTAGTAATCAGTATGTTTTTGCAGACGATGGTCTCGCGGCGAACAGGACAGTTATGAAACTTTTCTGTGATACATCAGATGACGTCCCGTACAAAATGAAAAATCCATTGAACCCAACAAGGTATTGCTTTTTCTTAAACAGCTTTTTTCTGTGGAAGTGTTAGTGATTTTTTCTGATTGTCATTTACTAGGCATTTAGCATGTACCGGTACCAGTACTAAAATTGTAAGGGGGACGTGGGGGAACGCAACCCCCATCGAAAATTAGCGTCCTCCCATCAAAATTTTGCGTCCCCCCATCGAGATTTAGGCGTCCTCCCATCAAGAGTTGAGCGCTGAATGACAAGAGAAAAAATAGCCTGTCAGTACTAAAAGATCCCACAAATTTCCTGCCGAAAATGGTCGCCCAAGACCTTTTTTTTTTTGGTCGCCACCTGATTTCGGGAAAAAATGACTTCAGTTTCCGGCGAAGACCTTTTTCTTTTGGTCTTCATTTGATTTCGGGAAAAATGACTTTAATTTCCCGCGAAGACCTTTTTCTTGTTTTTGGTGTTCATTCAATTTCGACGACTAAATACGTCATTTCCACTAAACTTTTTGTAAAGTTGGTCAAGGCTGCAAAAGCGTCCCCCTTTCAAAATTTTACAATTTAAGTACTGCGGTACAAAATAATAGTATTAAACATAGAATTTCACTAAACGTGAACATGGTCATTTGCTTTCAATTATTGAAACTTTATTGCAATTTAATTTAGATACGTTTACTTTTTACTGGATCCGCCACACACACTCAAAACGTGTCGCAATATCCTTTCAAATGTCAACAAAAATTTGTGGAACAATGGTGAAATTTTCATGGAACCTATCAAGAATTTGTTCCGGGTGAGTATCACATTTTCATCTTACAAGCGTCACGAGCGTACACTGCACAGTCCGCAATGTGTAAAAACTCTGCAACACATTCGGCTTTAATTTATTGATTGGTTCCGTAAATACCTTCTCATTGGAAAGCGATAGTGATGCATGGCGCCTCTGTATTGGAAGAATCTGCCTCGCTTAGGAGTTTGCGGTGCTTTCATTGTCCGCTGGACTTATTCGATTTTTGTCGAGTGATCTATTGCTGCTTGTCGCATGTTTCCGGCGTTTCCCTTTTTCGCTGGACTTGTTAAATTTTTTGTCGAATGATCTATAGTTGCTTGTCAGATTCAACCAAGCAGAGATGAAGTGTCGTAGATCATCTTAGCTAAGGACGAAACAATTCGACGAGGGTGCGAGTTAGAGCACAAAGTTTTCTATTATGGCCTCCGTAATAGAAAAAGCGACTTTCCAAACCACTCGGCCATAGTGCCGACAATAATAGAAAAGGGTCGTTAAGCGTCTTATCCAAGCACGCAACATTGCGACGAGGTTGCGAGTTGAACCGAAAACTTATCGAGCATGGATGGTCATTGTGAAAATGACTTTCTGTCAGTCTGAACTGCCCGGCTATGCTGCCCACAAAAACATGTAATTTCATGCACAGGTTAGCACTTGTTCACACTAATGTTTGCTTGTGTACGTCGATTTTTATTTTACTTGCTTGTGCTTTTTATGGGCAGTTTTCCGCGGTTGAACTTGAACTGCACGAATCAGTGCGGTCTTTTACTATTCTATAACTGGAATAAATTGCATTAGTCTATTAGATTCACTTTTATATTCTGCTTTAACATTCTAAAACAGCACAAATTAATATTCTACTTTTGCAGTCTGCCCGCACTTTATGGCGACTATAAATCGAATTCGTTTCTTTGACTTCTTACAGATGTAAGAATACATCGGCAGCTGCAGTATTTTGCGTTATTTTAAAAAGCACGATCGTAAATTTTTGTTTTTACCTTAGGAAGATTTAGCCAGAGGTGAATTACGACAGTTTCACAAACTGACAGAAAAGCATATCAATCGCAATCCTTGGGAAAAGATGAGTGTTGCTGTTGCTGCACAAACGCTGTCTAAAACTGTGGGTATGTACTGTATTTTAATATTCAGTAAAGTATCATCTTAGCATACTTTTACTGTGGAACAGGGAGAAGCTGAACTAACTACTTCGATACCTTGTCATTAGGGCAAAGAACTAATGTACCATAGCTACTTTCGATACTGTATAGTGTAAATTAGTAGCTCTTGAATCATCCTAGTTGAGCTTTGGTGTAGGTTCAATTTTTTTTAAACTTTATGGTTTTTCAGGAGAGTAGCTAAGCAATCTAGTACTTGTCACATGTGATTGGGTTATGGGCTACCTCTTTAGATCAAATTACGAACCGTTCTTTTGGAACAAATCGACCGGTGTTTAAAAAAATATTGTGTTACAGGTGTGGCTTTAAAAGAAAAAGGTTTTCAAGCACTTACTGATTATATTCTACATATTGACAAATGGTTTGACCGCATGAACGCAGGTTAGTAGCAGCTGTAGTGTATACCCTGGTGGTGTTATTCCGTAACTGAAAATGCTGCCTATTGGTCAGGGATTTCTAACCACATGTATTTGATTAAAACCACCACCCGACAATGCAATGATGCGGCGTCACAGGCGAAAACCTTGATATTCAGCTGCGTAAAGATTTGGTTTGACTAGTTTGAACTTTTACAACATCACTATTGTCGAGAAAGGTTTGGGAGTTTCATTTGCAAGCAAAAGTCGCAAAGGTCACTTCGGTGACTGTGCTTGACTTTTGCAGTAAATGTACTGCTTATTCTCGTCCACAAAAGCGCTGAAATAGAGATAGTATTGATAAAAAAAGTATTATTTAACGCACAAGAACGGGACATTAGAGGTGAACTAAACAGAACATATATATTTCCGTATTTCAGGTTTTCAACGAACACATTTTAAAGCTTCTCGCAAGCCTTACAGCAATATTGAAGACCCTCGTTTGCAATGGCTAAGTACTGATTTTCCTGCGTACATGGCAACGTGGAAAGAAAGCGTCGAAGCACGTGGAGCAGCGCTGAATGTTCCTACCAAACAGGTGGTGCTGAGTGATGTTGCGGAGGAGGGCCTTCTCATATCTTGTCGGTCAATGCATGCGATTGTAACTGGCACACTTGCTGCTGGGGCCGAATATGTACTTGCGAGGCGCATCAACCAAGATCCGCTGGAAGGTTATTTTGGGCAACAACGCCAAAGAGGTCGACGTTACGATGCTCCGACAGTCTCTGCTTTTGCCAGTAATGCAAAGACCTTGGACACTGTGAAATTTGCGGATATTAAAGGCGGTGAATCATCCAGCCAATTCCGGTGGTTTACAATAGCTAAAATTGAACTATAATTTTTGATATTTTTTGTTTTGATTTTGGGGCTGCGTTTGCAAAGATATTCAACAAATACAAAAAGATGTCCCCCGAAAAAAGTTTTTGGAAACTCTGAGTTTTGATCTTCCCGCCAAAACCACAGTTCTCTAAACTATTAGGCCTACTGTAATCTTGTTAAACTATTAGGCCTAACTATCTCTAAACTATTAGGCCTAATAGTTTAGAGATAGTTCTATCTCTAAACCATTAGGCCTGCTGTGGTTTTGGCGGTAAGAACAAAACTCAGAGTTTCCAAAAACTTTTTTTGGGGGGACATCTTTTTGTATTTGTTAAATATCTTTGCAACCGCAGTCCCAAAATTAAAACAAAAAATATCAAAAATTATAGTTCAATTTTAGCTATTGTAAACCACCGGAATTGGCTGGATGACTCACCGCCTTTAAGGGCTCCAACGTAAAACTTAATTCATGAAAATCTGCTGCAATGTGCATGTTCAGAGTGGGAATTGAGAAAGATGCGCAATTTTGATCTACAGCTTCGTTACTCTGGACTTACAGAATAATTATTTGAAATAAAAACGAATCCAGTACATCTCTACCGTTTTTTGTTTTTTTTTGCGTTTAACCTAAAATAAAGCCAAACATAGGCTACAGTAAACCATTCGAGAGTCTAATAGATGGTAGTAGCGCATTACAAAACACTGATCGGGTTGGGATAGATTCGAAGATCGCCACGTAGTAAATAGGTTTTTGTTAAACCCGACTTTGAGGTCGCGGTAACGTAATACCGTAGCACCGGTGTCAAACCAATCCGCCAACGTGACACAGTGTTCATGCGAGCACCACGGCCAGATTAGCCCATGAGCGAATTGCCAAGAGCTCCACGGTTTGGGACCCCACGCCGGTCAGCGGTGTTTCGACGCTTTTAGGAATTGATACCGGTGACTGAGAGCTAGCTTTTGTCAAAAATTTGCCAGTTTTCAAAAAGAGAAAGAGCTTGAAATATTCTTCAAGTAGCGACAAATTGATAGATTACATCTGGAATGTAACCTTCAAATTTTTTTAAAAACGCATTCCTTATTGGGCTAATTCTTTGAAAAAAAACAAAAAGACGAAAAGACGATTTACATTGCTAGTGAGATATTTTGTCACCACATCACAAGTGCAAGCGTCCGAAATGAGGTTTTTACGGAGAATCGATGGAGTTACACTGTTTAACAAGGTGCGTAGCTCTGAAATTCGAAAATCTCTTAACATCGAGCCGTTACTTCTCCGAATTGAAAGATCTCAGCTTAGATGGTTTGGCCATGTAAGCAGAATGCCTCAGGAAAGACTTCCCAAACAAGCTTTACATGCTAAAGCAAATGGGAGAAGACCAGTCGGACGACCTAGAACTAGATGGACCGATTACATTGAGGATCTTGGATGGAATCGCTAGGGACTTCGCCCAAGTGAAATGATGGAGGTGATGGAAGATCGTGAGGTGTGGCGGCTCAATCTTGAGCTACTGCCCCCGCAACCCTCACGGAAAAGCGGGCAATGAAGAAAGAAGAAGAAGAAAGAAGAAGCAAAGCCACTCGTAGCATTTCAGTGTATTAAAAAATACAAGTTAGAAACAACGAACAAATCTGCATAAAACACAAAGAGCACATGAGCTATGCATAAAAAAGAAACTTGTGATCATCGACCTTACTTTTAGCAGCCAGGTCATTTACCACGTATTTTATTAGTGAAGTCGGAAATAATCACTACCCTAATGGACATAATAATACTGACACACAAATATTGTTGTAGAGTATGACAATAAAGTGACTTGGCAGTCGTTAGCAATTGGCACGCCTGTTGCACAGTGTGGCCGTGATTGTGTAGTACTTGTATAGCAGCACTTTTCAGGTCGGGGCCTCTTGACCACGTTAATTGGCAAAATGGTCACCGGGTCTTCTAGTTTTACGCTGTAATCTATTTAACTCATTGCGGTTGGACCTCCACACTGTTCAGTTAATGTTGAACGTCGAGCAGGATGCTGGGACTGATAATTTTAAACCCATTAGTATGACCCGACAGAAATTTAAAACGAGTGACTGGAGACGCTAACGCTTTACCAACTAGGCTATCAGAGCAGTTGCTTTTTTTGAATCGGTAATACATATTCGGTAAGGAGCTGCTCAAAAATCATGTGAATTTTTTTTTTGATAAATGTCAACCTTTTCCCACTAATAATACGACCAGGCGCGTATCCAGGAATTTGCAAAGGAGGGGGGGCTTTTTTGGAAGCTGGAAACAACAGTAAACAAACTTGACCAAATTTTCATCAGTCTTGAATCAGATTGAGGCGGTTTTTCAGTCAAATTCAGGTGGTCTCAAAAAAAAAAAAGTCTTCACCTGACTTGCAACGGTTTTTCCGGCCGAAATTTCGTGATCTCAAAACAAAAGGTCTTCACCAAAACCTGACCAACTTTGGGTCAGATCCAGAAACAAAAATTGCACTTTTCTGGTCCAAATAACAGCAAGTCCTTCACAACTTCTGCTCCCCATCCCATTGGGAGGCTGTTTTCATTTTTGGAGCAAAAATCGGTCTCAAAAGCACTAAAAACGTGGTATTTTGCATACTTTTCAGGCGAATGGGGGGAGGGAGCTGTAGCCCCCCCCCCCGCCACTGAATATTACTAAATTATGATGTCTTCGCCTATCCTGTTGCATCGGATGTTTTAGACGCTTTGCCCTCCCCAACCACCGTTAAAAGCATCGTACGATTTTTGAGCAGCTTGCAATGGCACAGTAAGCACAGTATCGCAATGACTAACACTTGCTGAGTTTACAAATAGACACAGTACGAAATACAAATGCAATAAAATAAATAAACATTATGCAATAAAGAACTATTAAATATATCAAAACGAAAAACATTCAATCAAAAATCAACCTTTAACGTTAGAATTGTTGCTTTTTAAAATTTTTCGTATCACATTATTTGGCTTTTCACGTTTCCTTTTTGTAGCAGCAGTGTGTTTGCGCAATGCATGAGTGCAAGAAATATGACTACGCATTCTTATGTAACGCGTTAGCAACTGGTGTAAAACATGGCTTCGGAAATCGTCAATTTCTGGATAAATTTTAGTAATTGGCAAGCTCTCAAGAATGAAAGTAATGACTATTTTTCTTCGTGATCTTTGTTTTCTAAACTCTGTTTCACAATGTATGATTAGCCGAACAAATTTGTCGACTGGACAAATCAAGTCTCTATTAGCTGTGCGAAATCGAGAATTTTCAAAATCTTGATGGTAAGAAATTTGTGTTTGACACCATTCCTTTTTTGATCCAGAAAATTTTTTAACTCCCCATTTTATAATTGCTCCTGACAAGTATTGGATAATATGTTTGTCATCGCTAGATAATAATGTATTCACATTTTCATCCTGAGATGGTTCGGCATCCATTTAGATTTTTGGCACCAAATATTTAATAAAGCGTTTTATCACAAGTTCTGAAAATTCTGAATTTGTTGAGTATTCATTTTGCAACAATTCTGCATATTTTTTCAAAGCAACTTTTCCAGAGTACTGTGCAAGATTCATGACATCTGAAATCACCTTTTTTGAAAGAAAGATATAAAATTCATCAGATGAATCCACTTGCAGTTCATAAATTGCTTTTTTGACAAGCTCATCTACGTCAGAATTAAACACACTTTCAAGCGGAGTATCATCTTCAAAACACTAAAAAATAAAGCAATTAACTTTAGTGGAATTAAAATAAAGCAACTACCTCGTACATCGATCAGTAGTCGAGTGGATAGAGCATCTGCTACTAAAGCAGTAAACTCAGGTCGATTCCTGGTTGGGTCAAACCAAAGACTATTAAAAACTGATACTCACTGCTTCCCTGCTTGACGTTAAGCAATTCAAGGAACCGAGTGAAGCCTCTGCCATGTGTGGTAGACAAGTGGTCTCTTCACTGTCTCCTGGTTAAGGAAACTTGGTGAATAAAATGTAATTGCAATTACAAAACCATGAAAAAGGTAAAGAACATGATAAATACATAGTGAGCATTTGCACCTTCCCATTAAGTTTAGAAATGTCAATTTACATCATTTTGCTACCTTCAGAAATGTGTAATAAGCAAAAATCAATCACGTGTAAAGCAACAAACTGCCTCCAATGGTTTATTTGAAATGCAAATAACTACTAAACGACGAGGCGTAGAAAGCTGTTTTTTTTTAAACTGCTCAGTGTGAAGTTTCGACTATCATGGTCAGTGTTAAAGAAATCTGATATTATGGGTGAACTAGATGGTGAATTAAACGTCAAATTGCCTTTAATGTATCATTGATTTTTCCTTTTTTTGCCATATGTCTACTGTGTGATTAATTACTCACGGACTACAATCAAGCAGAAGTTACTTGAAAGTTATTAATAGTCAATTTCTATATCTGTTTTGATTAAATAAATCAAAACTATGCAAAAGCATACTTTTTTTGGAATATTTTAAATTATACAAGGTTTTGAATAAATGCCTATTAGCAAATTAATGAAGAGATCTCTGGTACAATGCTTAAAAATGTCTCAAAAATGCATTTTTCAAAGTTAATCTTTACAAGTACAAAGTGGAGATGCGGAACTGCAATTGTAGAACTACCTTTTAATGGTGCCAAGATGTAGAACTGGATTTAGTGGAGCGATGCCCACCTCTAATTAAGTTACATATTATAATATAGTACCAGCATTTATTCAAAATCTTGTAATTAAACATGTGCTTTGATATTTACCATTAATGAATCACATAGTATGACTACTTCCTTGATGTCTTCTTCAGAAAGATGATTCAATGCACAGGTTTCATGATAGTAGCCTACTGGTATGCTCTTCGATGCAGTCGACATCAATGGTTGAAAAGACTAGTATCCACACCAACATATCACAATAGCCTTAGCCCATTTCTCCTTGGTTAAACAGCATTACTCATATAGTAAAGCATTCACCAATGGTGTATGCGTATAGCCTTTACAGTCTACAATAACAAAAATCATTTATGCAACCACAATTGAAGTAGACTGTTAAATCCATGGTTGTCAAATCCCTGCCACTTCTTAAATGCACAATGCTTTGACCATTTCTGTACAGCCAATGCCTGGTTTAAAATTACTGGACAGGTTGCTATCTGCTAAAGGTATCAAAACACCTACATGCAGTAGCCGGGTATTGTTAAGTATGGGAAGTGGCTTTTTTTTGGAAGCTCTGAGACTCGTGTATGAGCTATATACTCAGTTATTAGCTGAGTTGCCTCAGTCAGCAGACAGCAAAATGACCAAACGATCTTCTGAGTTGTTGCCACCTGCGCCCATTTACTATGCCTAGGTTAAGCTTTACATTCTGACATTACCGGTACCGGTATCTTTTCAGTGTTGATCGAGCGCCAAGCATGGAACCATTTTTAAAACTCTTTTGGTATGACTAGCCAGGGTTTAAACCAAGGTCTACCGACTGCAAAACAAATGATTTAACCACTTTATCATCATGCAAGCAAATCTAACCTATCAGCTATAGGAAACATTCTTTATATTTTGGCAGTGGCTATTTTGCGTTTAGAGGAAAATAGCCCCATGTTATTTTGTCATTTTGGAGGCAAAATAGTCCTAACGGCTATTTTGCCGCAAGCGCCAAAATAGCCCTAAGCCTAATCCTAACCCAAACTCTAACCCTAAGCCTTATCCCAACCCTAACTCTAACCCAAACCCTAACTCAAACAGAGGAAAAACACTATTTTGCCTCCAGAAGCAAAATAGCCACTTTCTTTTATTTTAACCCATACAGGTAGCCTACTTCTTACCAGTACCATATTTTTAAACTAGGGGCACAAAAATGCTGCTTAAATGTCTCACGCACCACTGACAATGTAGATCATCTTCAAACTGTTATCTGTTTGTTTTTGTGCCCAAAGTTTGTAGCCCAGTTTGTACATGTAAAAAATTTAGTAGCCACGCTGGCCACTCGGCTGCCCGGCATGTCCACCAGGCTTGCAGTTACAGACTGCACTTCTAAGTCACTAGGATTTGCTAATATTGCACACAATTAACAAAAGTACCCGCCAAACCAAGCCTCAACACCTGACAGACCTAACATCACTCTTGAATAGGAGAAAATGACATGGATAATTTACCTTCTGCATGCTTTCTAATGGCAAGGCCTGTTGCTATAGGACTCCAACACTAGATGGCGGTGCAAACAACAACATTCACGTGATTATGCGTTTAGCTGCCAGACTACTAATGTAAGGACTATGCTAACGTAGGTTGGTTTTGCACAATGCTTTAATAGTTTTTCTGGTTCGTTGATCAGAGTAACATTGACACGTTTACGAAGATTTTCAATTGTTTTTCCAAACACTGAGTTGTTCAAAAGTTTAAAAAAATCTTTCTCAAAGTCAGACTTGGCGGTTTTTCGCTTTTCTGTATTGAAATCAATATACTTTTTTAACCAAGGTGATTCGTTAAATTCTAATACCCGATGTACTTTTGTAACTTTTAAGCCTAATTCAATATACTGCTTTAAGTTTTTGTAATAAAGAACATAACTCTTTTTTGGTTTTAAATTAGGTATTAATTTTTTAACTCCTTCAACTTTTATATTAAACTGAGTTTGTAATTGTTTACAGTAGTCTGAAAGGAGGTGATGTTTAATTTCCATTTTTTCTGGAGCTAATGGATAGTCATTATGACTATCATGAAGGTGTTCAGGATAGTCCAGGTCAACTTCTAGTATTAGTCCTTTTCCTTTAGGTAAATTTGCTAAATCAATTTCTTTTTCTGATAGCCATTTAAAACCACCCGTTGGTAAATTTTGGCTCATTGCCCATCCATATAAATTGTTTGCATCAAGATATGTAATATAATTTGATGGCTGCTTTGAATCGTAATTATTCATGTATTTGTTGTTAGCTTTAGCATATCTTTTAGAAATGTATGAAACTCCCCCTCTCACACCTTTTTCAATGAAAAGAAATTTGTCAATATCTGTCATTAATTCCAGTTTTATTTCAGTCATTTTAAGCATTGCATCCCATGATAAACCAGGAGAAGTAAAATAATGGCAAGGGTCTAATTCGTAATATTGAAGACAAGTCTTTCGAAATTTCTCAAATACATCTGCTAACAGCAAAACATCAGACTTAAGGTACAAGTCGTGGTATTGTCCCATGGATTCCTACTTGAAAGTAGTCCACACATTCTGCGCATGCTTGTAATCCTCATCGCTTATATCTTCATCGGTTAAAAGACTATAGAATTCCTTTTTTGATGGGAGGTTTCTGTCGTCAAACTTATCAAAGCTGTTCATATAATCGTAGGGATAAACTCCTTTTCTTTTCATTAGTTCTAGTTTTTCATCCTGAAATTCTTGTGATGTGTATTTTAAGTCAGAAAGTGGAACGTTCTTAACCAGAGTTTCTAATGAGCTACTCATGAATTGGAAGCTATCGATAAATTTTAAATGTTTGCCTAAGAAAAAAGCCATGTATTTTTCTAGATTGTTTGGAATTACTTTGATATCCTTTTCAAACTTTCCTATTTCTTGCATAATAAAATGTGAATCATAACCCCTTAAATTATGAAAGATTACTGGTAGCTTATGAGTAAGTCTGAAGTTTCTATTACATTCATTATGTGCCGCCCCTCTGTATTTTCCTGTAACGTGACAATGATCTCTAACCCTTTTGTCTTCCTCAGAAAAGTCTTTTTTACAAATGTGACATTTTGTAGCTGCTTGAAAGTTTTCTACATCTTTGTTCGTTAAATCCATAGGTTGATTGAAAAGTTCATTTTTCGTTTTTTCACAATAGTCAACTTCTTCCAACATAGCTTCCAAAAATTTATAAACAGCGTTTTTACCTCTATACAGTTGAATTGGTCTACTGAATTTATCGTCATAGCAACAAACTACCTTGAAGGAATAGCCGCAATCAATATGTTTTTGGTATCTTTCTGTGTAGGACCTTGCATCATTTGGCTGACAGCTGTCAATCTTTTGAGTTATTGCTTCAAAATCAGCATATATAACAAAGGGAACTGGTAGCTGTTTATGAAAGTTATTAAACTTCACCGAGCTACCTTTTTTGGGCATTTGTATTGCTTGCTTTCCATTTATAATTACGCAGTTTGGTGTGTGTTTGTGTAGAATTTCCTCGCTGCTAAAACATTGAAGACAATATCTGCAGAAATGTTTTCTGTGTTGGTGCTTGCTTTGATTATACATAAATCTATTAAAGTCTTTTATCCAAACATAATGTTGCTTTTCGTCTTCCATTATCAATAATAAATCGAGAGTTGTTTCAAACACCTTTTTAGACACAAATAAAGGAAAGCGTTGCTTGTTTTCATAACCAATAACATTAATGCTGATGTTATTTTTTTCTTCAATTTTTGGTATTTGCTTGATAGAAACTGGAAACTCTATACCGTCATAATTTAGTGTGTCTACATATTTTTTGTAATGACTTATTCTTTCACGATTGCTTTTTACTTTCTCACTGTATACTTTAGCTAAATGACACCACCTAAAGCATTCGTTGTCTTTGTTTTTGATGTTAATTAGTCCTTTCTTAGCATTTCTAAGTTCTTCCGGTAATGCAATATAACTTGATCCATGAAGAGGGGTATATTGAACTAAGTTAACATAGTGCCCATCAACAGAAAATATAGACCATCCAGAACCTTCACTAAGCCAATTTCCAATTTTATTTATTATTTGATTGGATGCATTTTGTTGCATTTCACTCACATCATCTTTATTTAAGATGACATTTGTTTTGCTGTTAAAAAATGCTGTCTTGGTTATCACTTCACCTTCTTTTTGTTTTTCAAAGGTTATTTTAAGAGTGACTGTTGCTTTCAATCCTTTCATTTTAACCAGGTCTAACCGCAATTTATCTTGCACTACTTTCTCTGTTTCATTCAATTGTTTCAATGGGCTAAAATCAACAATATCTACATCATAAAATTTAGTATAGTTTTTCAGAGCAGTTTTGAGTAACTGCACTTTAATTACCCGTTTAGGAAAAAGATTTAAAATTTTTTGAAATGCTGCTGAAGCACTTGCTTTAATAGTTGGTGGTACGTAAGCCATCAGCCAATCGGCAAAATCATTTATACGCTTTTGAACTTTACCAGCTGCATTAAGAGCTATTTTCTTTAAGGTTGGGGGAAATTTTCTAAAGGGTGACGGTTTTAAAGTAGAAACTCCAATATCTGGAACCGCCTGATCTAAAATATTTGATTGGTTTATTTTATTATATAAGAGAAATTATCTTTAAATACTTTTTATACTTAAGAAAATTTTGTCTGTGGTTAAATAAAAATGAGTACTAAATTAGTGATTGAAAATCGTGAGTTTTATTTTCATCCAACACATCAAGCATATGCTGGGAGCATTGATGGATGCGTTGTTCATGTTGTTACTAGAGAACCAACATTTGGTAGAATAACTGAGAAAGGATATTTTGAAATGACTGTCCAAGATTACTGGGGTCGTATCTATATTCATAATTTTATGTGGGAGTGTTTTCATGGACTACTTAAAGATGGACAAAAGATTAAGCATATTAATAAAAAATGTGAAGACAACAGATTAATGAATTTAACACTTCGAAGTTCAAATGTAAAAATTAGCTATGTTTAATTAGAATGGAGCGTATCAACAAGATTCGCTCTGATAACAGATCATATAATTTGAAACTACGCAGGAGAAGAAGTCATTCACTTAAACAAAAAAGCTGATGATAATCGATTAAACAATTTAAAACTTCGAAATTCAAATGAAATTATCATAAAAGTGTCTCCAAATGGTAAAGAATGTTATGTTTAATAAGCCTTTACTGAGGTTTGAACTTAAGACTATTGAGCTTATTTGATTGATTGTGACCTTAACTGAGGTTTGAACTTAAGACTATTGATTATGCTTTAATTGACCATGCCTTTACTGAGGCTCGAACTTAAGACTATTGAGCTTATTTGATTGATTGTGACGTATTCTTCTTGGCGGCCCACTTCGACCGCGATATTCTAGAAGCTTCGTTTTGTGACTCAACTGAGGTTTGAACATAAGACTCTTGATTATGAATGTCTAAAAAAAAGCAGCGTCTTTACCAACTGAGCTATTGAAACTCTTCACCACTCACACGAAAAATAACGCTTATAAACCTTACCATTGACTGTCACATGATCCAAGCAACATTGTTAGTCATTAAAGATGGATTGTAAAGAAGGTTACTGCTGGGATGAGACTGATTTGAAAATTATAAATGATCATTTGAAATATCATGAACAAATGGTCCAATATATTAAAAGCTTAAAAGAAGGTGAATTTTCAGAAATAGAACCCAAAAAACCTTCGCGCAAGTTACCTCCCACAATGCGCTCCAGAAATCACAAACTTGAAGGTATAGAACTTCATGATTATTTAAAAAAAGTCTTACAATTTCTGAAGTTTTTGATTTACCAAGATTATGTGTTGAAGAACCAAATTTCGAAGATATCAAGAAATATTTGGAGAATTGTGTCAAGTACGAAAAGACTGGTAACAAATATTTTTTAAAATTCATATGGAATTTGGACAAGCTTTAGAATATTTCTATGGATTGTGGAGAAACGAAAAAATAAAAGGAAACATAAGAGTACCTTGGAATGAATGGTTAAACTATAACCTTAATATAAGATAAACCTACAGCACTTAAATTTAAGAAAGTACAACGAAATGAGCCCTGTGACATAAAAATTAGTTTTTGTGCCAAGGAACATGGCGATGGATTCCCTTTTAAAGGTAAAGGCGGTGTTTTAGCTCATGGATTTTATCCAGGTTCAGGAATTGGGGGTGATTTACATTTCGATGCTGATGAAGATTGGACAGACCAAGAAACACCTTCCAAACACAACTTATTTGTAGTAGCTGTTCATGAAATAGGTCATTGTTTAGGTTTAACCCATTCACAAAGTACAGATTCTATCATGTATCCTACTTATAAACACGAGTGGTCAAAAGTATCAAGTGATGTTCTATCAAAAGAAGACATTAAAAGAATACAAAAGGCGTACGGTAAACCCAAAGTGAAAATATTTGATAGCAATGGCTTTACAATTAAAGTGAAACCTATAGAAAATGACAAAATCAAACTAATTATTGAAAAGAATTAAACGCGACTGAAGCTTAATTATGAGCACAAGTTGGTTACATGTGACAAGCGCTCAATTGCGAGTTTAATACCTCCTACTAACATCGGGAGGGGGGACTGAGAACCACGATTTAAAAAAAAATTTGAAACACAAGGACGGTTTCAGTGCATTTTAAGTCATTTTGTTTCCACTGCATTTTTTAAGAGTCAGGTGACCTGCTTTGCACTGAATGATTTTTATTAGAATGGGCCGACTACAGTGCAGTCACGTGACCTCTCTTAATTTGAGACACAAGGACGGTTACAGTGCAGTCACGTGACCTCTGTGCACCGAACACGCCATATACATAACTACTCTTGTGTCCTCGACTCCACCTTTAATAGAAGTATCTGCAAGTGCAATTGACGATTTCTTCAAATTGTTTTGATTTTCGCAGAGGTGGGCATAACGCAATTAAAAGTGCAAAAGCGCAACCTCCGCAATTGTGGAAGTTGCTTTGCGCTTTAATTTTTTACTTTGAAACTGCGAAAGTTGCGTTGCGGACTAAGGTGTTTAGAATTTGTTGCGCTTTAATTGCACTGCGCTTTCAGTTTTTTTTTTCGGTTACAAGCGCAATTCAACACATTGAACTTAATTTTGCTCCATTTAGATCGTAATTTTGATAAATGTCGGCCTTCTTTGGCAAATTATTTACTCTTTTTCAGTCTAAAATCGCAAAAAATGCGGTATTTCATTCAGGGTTGAATCCATCCATTGTTGTTTTTTAATTTTTAAATTCAAATTCATTGACTTTAAAAAAACTAAATTTAAATTCACTGACTTTGAAAAAATCGAATTTAAATTCATCAATCGCTCGAGATCGGATTCAAATTCAAAATTCAACTTCAATCCAACCCCACTTTTCACACCAAAGATCCAAAGAGGATTTTGTAGTTTGCACCTAGCAAGTCGCAGTCTCGCAGTTGCAGATGTGTATTAGCGCGTAACAGGTGCGTAATAAATCGACAACTCAAGTCGCTTGAATCCAGAATTAGATACAGTGCCTTCGCCAGAACAAACGAAGTGAGGGGGCACCAGCCAAAAATGGGGAGGGAGCACTAAAATTTGCTTATAAAAAGTGATCTTCAGATCTTGTACGGCTACAATTATGCGCAATTTTAAAATAAGGCCGGCAACGTTTCTCAGCTTGTTTCAACTGTGGCCAATAATTGCTTGAAAAATCTATCTGCAGCAGTGAATGCTACCTGACGTGCAAACAGGATTTTGTAAAGCGAGGTGAACCAAAAGTAAATTTTTTTACGCAAAGACTGTTTGATTTAGCCCCCTTGCTGAACAAACTGATGCAGTTCAAGCGTATCACAGACGCACATAGACACTAAATATTTTAAAGTTATTGTGGATGGGGCCTGAGGGCGGATCCCCCAGCCGCTGGGTGATTTTGAAGCAAAAAAAACACAGCAATTTTAACGCCATTTTTATCTTACTTTGCACTTTTAGAACCCATATGAATAACTAAATACCTAAAATTCAAAACTCATTTCAAAGA
Source organism: Trididemnum nubilum (assembly GCA_963965965.1). Classification (NCBI taxonomy): domain Eukaryota; kingdom Metazoa; phylum Chordata; class Ascidiacea; order Aplousobranchia; family Didemnidae; genus Trididemnum; species Trididemnum nubilum. Next base: position 24,743,473 of record OZ014476.1, read on the forward strand.
ATTGAATTGCTTTGCACCCTCAGCCCCCCCCTACTTTAGGTCAAGTATTAAATACGTTTAAACGCTCGTATTTTGAGATTAAATTTTTGAAGTGACTTTGCAAATGGGACTTAAGCCCCTTCACCCTAGTTGCGCTGCTGAATGTGAGCTCAAAATCTTGGGTGTGCTTTAAAAACAAAACAGCTGGTCTCTGAAAAAAAAGTTTTCACGCATTGCTTCATGTCATAATCACTAACGAAGTACCGGTAACGATTGTGCAGGCTAACATGTCTCTTCCGCCACACATCCCTAAAGGCGTGTCAATAAGACGGAATCTTGCGTCACATTTATTTACACCAGTTGGTTGCCAGCAATTTCGCAAAAAATCAAAAAAACATCTGTTATGAAACAATCGCGTGGCCCAGAGGAGCTCTAAGGCCTTCACCGGTTTGGTCTGCTTTGCTAAAATAACCAGAAAACTTTTCAACTAAAATATGATATTGTATTTAACAGAAATAAAAACAGACTTCCACACGGCAAAAAAAATAACTGAAGTTTTGGTACGTTGAATTAAATTAGAAAACTAAAATTGCCATGTGTTGACAGTACGCTTGAAAATTAGGAATGAAATTAAAAACCAGGTGTCGGGTCAGTCGTTTCTTTCTTTTCAGATTGCCATCAGCAAAAAACTAAAATTCGCAGTAACGTAAACAACGAATGATCAAATTATATGCAAATAAGGTGTAATTTTGCGACGCAGCAAGCTGAAATTTCCTGCTGCTCGCAACAACGCATGAAGGTGAAATTACGAGTCTTGGTGAAAAAATAACCCTGTAACGAAACACAACACAAAGATATAGGTTCGATTCCAGGTAACTACAAGCAAAAAAGGACTGTGCTGAAACTTCGCGACCCCTTGGAACCGACAATAATCATGAGGTTACAATAAACAATTAGTAAAAGCACTGTCTACAACATAACGGTGTCTGTCAAATCAGGTGACAAAAAATCTAAGACAAAAATATATGTATATATAGAAAGTGCAATACACAGTTCTGTAATTTAATTAACGATTAAATGCTAACGACAATCAAAGATTCCTGACCCAACATAGATAAAAGATTTGGCGAATTCTTATAACAGCGACCAGTATCAGTATATTTAGCACAGGATCCAGCGGAGGACAGGCAGAAATACAAAAGCACGAGATCACAAAACAGGATTATGGTAAACATATTTACGCATACATTACACCTTTTTAATATTCGAGCAAACGAAAAACTACAACACAAACAAAGTCAAACAGGAGCTATCTTTGATATATCCCGCAAGATATATTCAATCGAACAAGAGTCTGCTGCTGCTGTGCCCTTGCCAATTACTGCCACCGTTACACGGCGAACAATTTCGGACCCTTTGCGGATCTGAGGGTGTAAACAATGTATTCGGCCCAGCCGGTAAGCCCCTTTATGACGGAGGTCCTCACTATCGCCCACCAGAACAAGTTGCCCAGGGACAAGATTAGTTTTTAAAGTTCTCCATTTATTACGACCTTGAAGGGAAGGAATGTATGATCTCATCCAGCTAAGCCAAAAACGATGAGCCAGAGAAGAGTTGTACAAAAAATCTTTTCGAAGGTCTCCTTTGTCATGGTACTCGCAAAGGGGAGTGTTGGGCGACAAATGTTGGCCCAAAAAGGACGACGGTGTAATAGGGGACAAGTCATTAGGATGGTCGCTCACTGTGGTGAGAGGTCTATCGTTAACAATGCGCACAGCGTCCGCAACAAACGTTTGTAATTCGATTAAAGAAGGTAAGCGGCGAGTATTTCCAATCGTTTTGTTAAGTGCGCCTTTAAACAACTTGACCATTATTTCCCAACTTCCACCTTGGCTCGGGGCATAAGGTGGAATGCGAACCCAATTAATGTTACATTTACGTAACGAATTACGAAATTCTGTAGATTTAAGCAAGTCCGGTAAACGATCGGCCGCAGCGCAAAAGGTGGAGCCATTATCCGAGTATATGGTATCCACTGCTCCGCGCAAGTTTGTAAAACGCGAAAAAGCAAGGAGGAAGCTATTCAAATCGAGACTAGTGACTACCTCCACATGCAGGCAGCGGGTGCATAAGCATGTAAAGAGTAGGCCCCAAGCCTTGCAAGAGCTACGTCCAACTCGAAAGTGAAAAGGTCCTAGATAATCCAAGCCGCAAAACTTAAATGGTTTATTGCACAAGGCAACTCGACACTCTGGAAGATCCGCCATGAGCTGTCGAATCGGCTTGGCTTACGTAAGCAGCAAGGTCTGCGATCAGCGATAAAATGTTTCACATTTACTATGCCATGAATTATCCAGTAACGCTGGCGCGTCTTCATTAACGTGTAAGAACGGCCAGCATGTCCGCAATTTACATGTTCAAAAAGAATTATTAAACGTGTCAAAGGGTGCCTTCCCGGTAAAATGAGAGGGTGTTTGGTGTTGGTAGGGAGCTCTGCATTCTCTAGCCGACCATCGACACGCAATAGCATATCATTTCCGACGCAGGGGCGCAGGTTTCTCAAAGTTTTTAATTCATTTACTTGCCTTTTTTCATCGGGACTGTTTACGTTATTTACTCTCCGTTTCAGGAAAGTTTCAAAATCGTCCGGCGAACCTTTGCTTAAGACGTCAATGGCGGCCCCGAAGTACTGTGACTGAACGTATTTTACCGCTTTAATGAGGGCGCGATCCAAAAAATCAGCATTAAGGTCCGGTTTTTTAAACGTTGTTCCTCGAAATTTGGCAGTGACATATTCTGCAAAGGCTACGAGATAAGCCAAGCGCTTTTTTAAGGTGTACAGGTCACTAGCAGTAATAATGATTTGATCTAGGCCATTTTCGCTCTCATCACGTGATTTCTTTTCGAGTAGGGCCATGCAAACAACAGGCACACACTTCGACCCAGCAACACTCACCGGCTCGTGCCGAAGGAAGACAGGCCCCCCCAACCACAAATCAATACACTCAGGGTTCTTACCAATAACATCACGGGTACCGAAGTCAGCAGGATTCTGTGACGTATCAACGTACTTCCAAACATTACCAGGAGCAACTTGAAGTATTCTCTCTACTCGACGCTTAACAAAGCGAGAGAGGTTCAAGTCCGGGTTTGTCAGCCACCCAAGAACAACTTGGGAGTCTGCCCAACAATGCAAACTACAATTCAGATCTTTTAAAGAGTTTTTAGCCTGTAACAACAACTCGCTACACAATTTGGCGGCCTCAAGTTCTTTACGTGAAATGATCCAGTTAGTCTGATGCGATAAAACTAATTTAGATTTACCAAGAATAAATTTTACCTCCGGTTTACAATCAGCCAAACTCCGCAAATAGACGACACAACAAAGAGCCGAATTCGACGCATCACAGAAACCATGCAGTTGATATTTGACTTCAGCATTATCACACGAATATTCAGGCAAAATATTACGAGAGATAAAGAACTTTCGAAGCAAAGTTGAACTGTCTAACCACCTTTTCCAACTATGCTGAATGTCGATAGGAACCAAATCATCCCAGCCAGCGCTCACAGCGGTAGCTTTTTGCAAAATTAACTTACCCCCGAGAATGTAAGGTCCAATCATGCCTAAGGGATCAAATTGACTAGCCAGCTGGCTGGTCATCTCGCGCCTCGTAGTAGCATGAGAAAACTCTTTAACATTAATCCGAAAATTATCATTTTGAGGGTCCCACGTTAATCCGAGGGTTTTCGAATTAGGAAGGGGATCTGAACAAAGGTCAACCTCTTTAAAACAGGTAGCAAGATCAGAAGGAGAAACAAGGTTCAAAATTTCCTTGGCATGACAATTCGCTACCCACTTACTCAACTTAAAACCCCGGCTATTAAATAGGGCAATTCCTTCCTCAGCAACAACTTGGAGATCCTTAAGCGAGCAAGCAGCCAACAACAAGTCATCCATATAACGATTATTAGTCACAGCATTTAAAGTCAATTGACAAGCATTGGTAGGATTTTCCTCAGCTAAACGCTTCATAGCTAAAAGAGCTATAAAGGGACTAGAATTTACCCCCCAAACATAGCGGGTAAAGCGATAAATTTGAGTATCAGTATTATCAAGATCATTATCTTTAAACCACACCAAGCGAAATAAATCCCGCTGATCGGTGGGGATTTTAATCTGGAAAAAGCATCTACTCAAGTCTGTAACACAAGCATATTTACCCATGCGAAACCGAGTCAACACTTCCACTAATCCATTCAACAAGTTTTCACCAGCCAACACCAATTGGTTCAAACACACACCATTAACAGTAGCTGCGCCGTCATACACCACACGGGGTTTAACCGATTTGGTCACAAAAAAAGGTAAGTGCCAAGTAGGTTTTTTGTTAACTGAACACTCAACGGGTTCGATCCATTTTTGAGATATCAATTCATCAAAAGTATTAGTGAGAGTTTGCCTCATTTGAGGATTACGCAAGGCGGTCTTACGCAATGACAGCGTGCGATTTAGTGCAATATCATAGTTGTCGGGCAAGATTTCAAGTTTTTTTGATTTGAGAGGGACGGGGATTTCGTACCTGCCCTCATCTACCACTTTGATATGGGGTACAGTCAGTTCATGAGCAAGTTCTTCATTTCTTGATGGTTGAACCATCTCGTCCTGAAGTTCCAGTTCAGACAAAGCCTTTTTTAGGGCAGCGTTTTCCTCTTTTAACTTCGTGCAGTCACAAGGGGCTGCGTTTACAGGGGCTTTAGATTGAATGTTAACCCTTAAAGTAGATAATGAATTTGAAGAGCTCGTATTAGCATTTATTTTTCCTCCACTTGCAATGGGCCCCAGACGCGTGAGCACATAATTCGGCTCCTCCGGATCCGCGCCCTCGCGCTCCTCAAGGACGGCCAACAACGACTTGTCAGCCTGACCAATCAAAACGTCGACGTGCGCCCTGCCCGGAGCGACAGGAACATGAACTCCTTGAAAATGTTTCAGCGTCGTGGTGTCCATCGCATGCGGAAGAGTGTTGACATCATCAGAAAATTTGGGGACCACAAGGGCATCCCTAACCATGAATTCTTCGCCACTGTGAAGAGATTCCAATTTAAAGTTAGTGTGGCCCCCGCTCGCGACGGGGAGATCTGCAAGAGTCCGAAGACTTACCGCAGGGTCAGGCGTTACTTTTAGACCAAGCTCAGATTTTAAATCGTCCGAAATAAGTGTCGCTTGAGATGCCGTGTCATGTTGAGCATACGCGAAGGTTGATTTTCCCGTCAAGGGATTTGCAATTTTTACGGCACTAGTGCGAAGCAAGATTATGCTATTTTCATGAGCGCTAATTTTGTGCACATTTAAGCTCTGTTTGTCATTCTTTTCATTTTCAACGGGAGTAGAATAGGGACCGGTCTTTACGCTTTCTCCGGCCTTCGATCCTTCCACGTAGTAGTCGTGTAGCGCGCCTGAATGTTTATTTTGACAATTAGGACTGCATTTGCGACACTTAGAAGGGTGAGGACAGTCGCGAACAAAGTGTTCCAATGACAAACAATTTAAGCAACGTTTGGCGTCTATCACAGTTTGCCTTTTAAGTTTATCAGAGTAGGATTTGAAAACTTCGCAATCCGCCAAAAAATGTTTTAATTCAGGTCGCATGCACACAAAGCATGTCGGTGCAGGTTTATCTTTACCACGTTTATAGTCAGAGGTCTTAACATTAGCCGCGTTGTTTTCATGCTTAGCAGGACGAACAGAATTAGGAGATGTTGACGAACTATCACTTTTAGTACGCTTTTCCGGTCCGACGGTCGTTTGCCGAACTCTATAGGTCTTAGAACCAGAAGACTGTGCATGTTCTTTATCGTCAGATTTAAAAAATGCCTGCGCATATTCAGATGTCATCATGTCAATTTCATGCGCTACAAAGTCTCGCAGAGAATCGAAGCCAGGACGACTCATATTTAACCCTTTTTTATCGAGATAATCAAGGTAGCGCCGCTTTAACAAATTAGGCAAACGACTTGCGGTATCAATAAGTAATTGTCCGGAAAGTTTATCCACCTCGTCATGAGCAAACGCATAGACCTCAAGCGTATTGAGATCCTCATTGTACATTTTCATTGAGCTAGCATTAAAAGCCACTTTAGAGCCATTACGTATAGCAATTATTTTTGGTTCTGAGGTCAAGCCCCCCGAAACGCCATATCTTTGCCTCAGGCGTCCGAGCGCTTTTTCGATACGTTGGGAGGTAGTTATACTTTTCATGGGGGCACAGAAAAGGTTCACCATCTCGCGCGGTTGACCAATGCAGGACGCCCTCAGAACTTCGAGCCTCCGTTCATCATAAGGGCTCTCGTTCATGAGCCGGCGAATCTGGTTTTCATAGAAGATAAACGCGATATTCTGGCCATCATAACCGATTTGAGACGCAAGATTAATGTACTCATTGCGTCCTTGTCTCTGAAGGTATTCATGCAAAGCCGTTTCATTATTTGAAGGTGCGCTAGAACGTCGTTGATCAAAACGCATTTTAATTTTGTCATCAGGTGCTGAGTTAATTCCCGCTCTCGTGTCACGATCACGAGGACGAGCATCAGTACAGGTATCAAAATTCATATTACAAGTGAAATGCGGTTTAGTTTCGACGCTTTCATTTTGCCAATTTAAAGAGGGATTCTCAAAATCTTTTAACATCTGTTCCTTGTAGGATGCAACTTTTGCAGTAACGAAAGGATTCTGCTGTACAGTGTCAGTTAAATTAATCGCTGGTTTTGCGATTTTAATTTTGGGCTCAAGTTTACCGCGTTTTTTTTGGACTTTAGAACTACTTTCGCCAGGCCAACGTGAACGCGTAAATGATTTTGATACGCTTCCGATTTTAGAGCCTCGCTCAGAGCAAGCAAGCATTTTTTCCTCGGCTTCAAGATTCGCAGTTTCTAAACGTAACTTTATCGAAGCTTCTTCGGCCTCAAGCTGGGCCTTACGCGCTTTAAGTTTATTAAGTTGTTCAAGACTTTGTAATTCAGCCTTTTTACGTTCTAATTCGATACGTTTAAGAACAGAAGAAGTATTAGAAGTCCCACTAGCATTCGTAGTGGTCTGAGAGATGCTATCCGCAGGATCAACGTCATCCTCATCGGAATCATTAAACAACGATGGGTTCGAGGATTTGTGGCAAAAAAGCAACTCACTGCGTTTATAGATTTTAGCGCATTTATCGAAATAATCTGCCATATTTTCCGACAGTTGATAGAGCACGGTGGCATCATTTATATTTTTTAACCCACCGCAGAAATTATCGTACGCATCTTGAATCAGCGCAAATTGAAGCGCATCAGTAGCAAAATTGCCTCCTGATGTTCGATCAGGGGCTTTCACAAAATCTTTCATTTTAACCATAAGTTTACGTCGCATTGTAAGTAGTTTTCGAGAAGGGTCTCCAGGGCCCACATCCGCATAAGATTTTGATGCTCCCTTGGGGATACACAACTCGTTACTTGCAGTAGGTGGGTCAGGATAATTTTGCCCACTAAAAAATCTATTATCTAAGCATTCGGCAGACTCAGCAGCAGTAGACTCTGCATTCACTGCAGGATTACTGAATAAAGCGTTTGGAGCGTTAGTTAAGCCTTTTCCAAGTGATAGGGCAGTACCTACACAATCATTAGGCGAAGCTTGGTCACCACCAGCATGGTCGGTATTTTCCATAACCAAAGTAAACAGTAAGTCTCAATATTAACGGTACTATAAAAAGCACAAAAAGCAAAATACTGTAAAGCAGTACCTTAACGAGAGATACAGTTCGTCAGCCGACAAATTCCAGATTGCCACAGTCTAGGATGGAAACGGATAACGATGTTCCTTGAATGCAATAGACGTAACGTCGACGAGAAATTTGGAGGACAGAACCAAGAGAGCACAATTTGTACGACGAAGTAGGTTACAGTCTCCAACAGCAGGTGAAGTGCCTGGAATTGGCCACTTCCGAGGAAAGCGATGACGCACGTCCAGTCCAAAGGAAACAATCGTGAAGAGCCGTGCAGCAAACTAGAATCGTCTGACAAACACAAGCAAAGGTGGCGCTTCTCCAACAGCAAATCAAAGACTTTCCGCAAAATTCCCACTTTCCAAGTTCTTGCCAGCTTCCAACAGATATTACCATATGCAGTTATTTTTTTCTTTTATGTTATGAAACGATCGCGTGGCCCAGAGGAGCTCTAAGGCCTTCACCGGTTTGGTCTGCTTTGCTAAAATAACCAGAAAACTTTTCAACTAAAATATGATATTGTATTTAACAGAAATAAAAACAGACTTCCACACGGCAAAAAAAATAACTGAAGTTTTGGTACGTTGAATTAAATTAGAAAACTAAAATTGCCATGTGTTGACAGTACGCTTGAAAATTAGGAATGAAATTAAAAACCAGGTGTCGGGTCAGTCGTTTCTTTCTTTTCAGATTGCCATCAGCAAAAAACTAAAATTCGCAGTAACGTAAACAACGAATGATCAAATTATATGCAAATAAGGTGTAATTTTGCGACGCAGCAAGCTGAAATTTCCTGCTGCTCGCAACAACGCATGAAGGTGAAATTACGAGTCTTGGTGAAAAAATAACCCTGTAACGAAACACAACACAAAGATATAGGTTCGATTCCAGGTAACTACAAGCAAAAAAGGACTGTGCTGAAACAACATCAAACGAAAATTATGTTTAAACGTAATTATTTCTTTTTCCATCATTGTTTGTTGTCTTGTCGTTGCATAATGTTCCAAAAGAAGTATTTTGAGTAAAGCAAAATAGGGGGGGGGGGCACAAGCAGACGTTAGAGGGGCACAAACTGGGGCACAAACCCCCCTGGCCTCCCATAGTGACGGAACAGGTGCATTGTACGTTATAATAAGTGGCCCTGGCGCGATGATGGCTCTCAGGTTACCACATAGGTTGGTCTACCAAGGGCCTCTGCTTTGACCGGACTCTGGAAAATGGCCCTGACGTGACTGCGGCTGTCAGGTCACCACAAAAGCGGTCGTTGCCTCTGGCGGGAATCCGGGAAAGTGAGCGGCAACTGTTGTACAATAGCAGAAGCCAATCAGTATGGCTCTAAACAGGGGAAATGAAGATTGAAGTGATTTCTGCTCCTTACTGCAGACTGTCTTAGTTTCTGACTTCTCTTTTATTGAAAGTCAAACCAAATAAGTGAAAGCTGAACAATGCTACCTCTCGCCCATGGATAACTGAATGAAACGTTACCAATAAAAGCCTGAGATTGCTTTCGGCTTGAACAAAACTTCAGGTCTGAGCTCTGAATTCAAAATGAGCCAAAAGAACCCGACGGGAGTAAAAAAATAGTTGGGGTTATTCCAGGCGCGTAGCCAGAAATTTGCAATGGCGGGGCTGTTTGGGGGGTCTAGGGGTGGAGCCCCCAGCGCTCGAAAATTTTGCATGTTTTTGCAAAAATAACTTCATTTTAGGGCTATTTTGATTAAAAAATAATGATTTTAAAACGTGGCTTAGAAATTGGCAGTGCAAACAAGATTAAACTGGAAGCATAAATGGGCTATTTGGGAGGTGGCTAATGGTAAAATGTAGTTCTCTTATTTAGATGCTGGTAAATTATAAAATCGAATACCTCAATAAAACTCACACGGAGTAATCTATTTCGTATACAGTTTATAGAAAAAAGTAATTGGGGGGGGGGGGGGGGGGGCTACTGAAAAGAGATTTGAGAGAAATGATTGGTAATTAACAAATACTGAATAGCCCCCCCCCCCCTATTCCTCAGTTTATAGTATATTTGTTGATGACACCTATGTTCAGCATGTTTACACTTGCGATCAAATTTGATTGCTTATTTCTTACCATTTATCAAAGGTTTCATTTATTTGTTGGTTTTATTTTTGACAAATTAGCCCCCCCCCTGGACATTTGTTTCAAAAAATGTTTTGTAAATCACTATTTAGTCCACTCCAGTGCATAAAACAGTCTCAAAGTGCTAAAAATGTAGTGTTTTTCCCATTCTGCATGTTGGTCGACATGTCATTGGAGAGAGCTATAGCCCCCCCGCCCCCCCCCATGGCTACACTACTGGCTACACTACTCGCTAAAAATGTGGTATTTTCCTAATTCTGCAATTTAGTCGGCAGTTCATTAGCCCCCCCCCTAAATAAACCTTTCAAATTATGCTTTAAAGCATTTTTTAGTCTAATCCAGTGTAAAAGACAGTCTTAGAAGTGCTAAAAACGTGATATTTTCCTCATTCTGCATTTTGGTCGGCAGGCCAATGGGGGGGGCTATAGCCCCCCCCCTGGCTACGCTACTGGGTTATTCCATGGGTTGGAGGCGGTTGCAAACCACACATCAAAGAATTATTCGTCACACTAATTTGAGGTAGAAACCGTTCAGACTGTAAACAATAGTTGCGCTGGCTATTTCCCTTACTGTGTCAGGTACGTACAATGTGTTTCTAAGAGAATTTGCGACACATTACACAAGTTTTGACACTTCAAAAGAAAATAGATTGCTTTAGGTACGTCCTCGGTTGACCTAAAAAAATTGCGATAAAAACCTCAAAAGCTGCGAAAGTATAACATGTTGCTCACAAAATATAATGATTGGCAGTAAATTTATAGAGATATTAGTGGCGTTCGGACAATAGGCGGCCCTCGTTGTGTGGTTTGTCTTTAGCGGCCATATAACGTAAAGGAAATTGTGGGGGAGAACGACACTTGCATTAAAATAGAAAACACATTCGAAACAAATATCAGTTGCAAAGCGACATGTATTCAGCGCAGTCTAAGCACAATGATACAATAGCCACAAAAATAACGTTTCTAGTAAAAGTTGCGCAAGCACTACACTACGCACACTTATGGGTAGCATGAGTTAATATCCCATTTCTAAGGGTGCCAGTTTAGAGAGATCACGTTCAACGTAAGTTATTTCAGCCTGGCCATTATCTGTCAAGTTCGACACTGCTATCCTTGCCCGTCGTACGCAGGCGCATAGCCAGAAATCCGCAATGGGGGGGGGGGCTACTTTGGGGGTCTGGGAGCGGATTCCCCATCCGCCGAAGGCCAATGGGTGTCTGGGGGCGAAGCTCCCAGCCGCCAGAGGCTGGGGTACTGGGGGCAGAGCCCCCATTCGCCGGAGGCACAGGGGTGTGGGGGCAGAGCCCCCAGCGCTCAAAATTTTTGCATTTTTTTGAAAAAATAAGTTAATTTTAGGGCTATTTTAGTAAAAAATAATGCTTTCAAAACGTGGCATAGAAATTGCCAGCGCAACATGACTCAACTGGTTGTATTAATGGGTTATGTGGGAGGTGGCTAATGATAACACTGTAGTTCTCTTGTTTACATGCTGGTAAATCATAAAATCCTATTATTCAATAAAACTCACTCAGAGTAGTCTATTTCGTCTATATTTTATAATAAGAAAAATAAGTGGGGGGCGGCTAATGGAAAGATATTTGAGAGAAGTGATTGGTAATTAACTAACACTGAATAGCCCCCCCCCCTATTCTTGAGATTATAATATATTTGTTGATAAAATTTATGTTTGGCATTTTTACCGTAGCGATCAAATTTCATTGTTTATTTTTGGGGATTTTTTAAAGTTTTTATTGATTTGTGACTTTAATTTTTGACAAATTAACCCCCCCTGCATATATGTTTCAAAAATTGCTTTAAATCACTTTTTAGTTCATTCCAGTGCAAAAAAACAGTCTTGGTAGAGCTAAAATGTGGTATTTTCCTTATTCTGCGTTTTGGTTGACAGGCCGATTGGAAGCGCTATAGCCCCCCCGCCCTCCCCTGGCTACGCTACTGATCTTGGGTAATGACCAAAAGAGTGCGATCACAAGTGCAAGCGTCCGAAATAAGGTTTTTACAAAAAATCGAAAGAGTTACACTCTTCAACAAGGTGCGTAGCTCTGAGATTCGAAAATCTCTCAACATCAAGCCGTTGCTTCTCCGAAGTGAAAGATCTCAGCTTAGATGGTTTGGCCATGTAAGCAGAATGCCTCAGGAAAAACTCCCCAAACAAGCTCTACTTGCTAAAGCAAATAAGAGAAGACCAGTTGGACGACCTAGAACTATGTGGATCGATTACATTAAGGATTTTGGATGGAACCGCTGGGGACTTCACCCCAACGAAATGATGGAGGTGATAGAAGACCGTGCGGTGTGGCGGCTTAATCTCGAGCTGCTACCCTCGCAACCCTCACGGAAAAGCGGGCAATGAAGAAAGAAGAAGAAGAATATTTTGACATCGTTTGGGAACATCATTTCTCCTGGGACTTCCCCAAAATGGACTCCTCAATAACTAATTTTTTGATTGGCTCAAACTAGGGTGCAATTTTTTTATCAACAGATACTTAATAGCGCAACAGCGCAGCGTATGCGGCCGCGCGCTCTTGTCGCTGCACCGCGTCGCGCAGCGTGGCAACCTAAATCTGCATTATGTAACAGCGTCAGCGCTGCTCCGCGAACTATAATTTTTTTTAATTTTTTTTACAATTATTGCTGGTGAATCATTTCTTTATGTACAACAATGGTTAGTCATGATATAACTATAATATGAATCAAAGATAATAACATTACCATATTGCGATAATACCTAAGGTTAGGCTACTAAAACAGTAAAAGGTGCCTTCGGTTCAAGTATATTTTTTCAGAATTCGGAGCATCCTACTTAGTTTTTATTGGCTGAGCATGTTACTTGACACCAACAAAAAGATTTTGGTTTTGGTCGGCTTGGCTAGGAAAAGTTTAGGACGTTTGGTGAGAAGATGAAACAAAGGCAGACAAAAAAAAATGTAGATGAAACAGGTTTGTGGGAAACAATCATCAGAGCAGAGGTACACAGCCTAGCCACATCCCCACCTTGTATGCAATAGGCCTGTGATAGTATTGGCACAAGCCCAAAGCTAGAAAGCAGTTTCTACTACAAATGCGCTAGCATTCCAGAGTGACAGAGTTAGTTCAGTGTAGCATAATTGTCAACAGGTCATGGCATCCAAACATTAGGCTTTCTGCCCTATATGTCTGTAGCCTATCTGGTATGTGGTAGAGTACGAAGACTACGCTACTCAAAGTTACAATGACAGAATAGCCTACGTAGTAGCAGATGTTTAGAGCATAGTCACTAAATATTACATAGTCTGAAAGCGTAATGCGTGAAATTGCGTTTAAACTTATCACTTACTCCTCCTTGTGGGGAGTGGAAAGTTTGCTTGAAAAACAATTGGAGGCAATGTAAAATAGTCTGTCAGGTGCAGAAAAAATTGTAAATTGAGCGCATATGAAAAAAGTTTTCAGCAATTTTGTTATTTTTGCACTTTTTAAAGCTTATACCTACTAGACTCGAAACAAACAATTTCTTCGAAGTGAGTATTTGATGTTAGGCTGGTTCTAAAGCATCTCCATAGGCTAGATGCATTAGGTTACAGTAAATTGGAAAAACAGGCCTCTACTTGAAAGTATAAGTGTAGGCTATAGTTATGTAAGCATAAAGCAGTAAACTATGAGTCTTTGTGGAGAACTCTAATCGCAATGCAGAATCAGAGATTGAATCATATTACTGTAATAACGCGTACAGTACTGCTGTATCCTGGTTCCGGTTCCTCCAAGTACAAAGTTAGCTGTTCACTCGATTGCAATGCATGCTTCTGGTTAATAGCGAAGCACAGGGTAGTTGAGGCTGTCAGCTACTTTTGAATATCATCGGGCCGGTACCGGTAACCTACACGCAACGATTCGACGCCAATCAGTTTACAACTAATATTGAGTTAGGTACTGGTACCTGTCTAAGTCTAACGATTCGATGTGGATCTCTGCTGCTCAACAATTTTTGTGATTTTTTTAAAAACAACTTTTCAGTTTTTTGAATAGCAATTAGCAGGTTTTAAAAATTGTTCCGAAGGACAAATTAGCTAAAATTTGGAAGCCACATAACAGCGCTCAATTACTCAGCCGATTATCCTCCTCCAATGGTCCAAAAGATATTTTTTCAAACATTTTTCTGATTTAATAATTCTGTGTTCTAAATGTGGCATTTCACTTTTGAGTTTTGATAAGGTTTAACAAAAGTTTGGTAAAATTTTGGTGTATACAAAAACTTACCCTTATCAGCAAAAATCTTGAAAACTTTGTTGGAGGAAAAAATCTGTTTTCACTTGTAGTTGATAAAGCAAAATTAATTTGAAAACTTTCTAAATTAAAAAGTTAACTCTTTTTTTTTTAATTCGAATTCCTAAAACAAAAATAGCCATTGTGCCAAGAAACTAAACATGTTGAAACACTCTTAAAACTTAATAATAGTTTGTTTTGTATTACTGGTGTGTGGCATTTCACTTTTGATTTTTAACAAAGTTCAACAAAAGTTGATAAATTGTACTGGAAAATGCTGTTCTTTAGCCATTGCACAAACTTTAGCCGAAATTTTAATGGGACATCCAAAAGCTGCATGCACCAACTGCTGTGTCTATTAAGTTCATATTGCATGCACACTCTGCTGTAGTATACAGGTATATATGGGTGTTTTAAACATGTTTGATGAGTTGCACAACTATTTTAAGTGACTAGGCCTACTCATCAGCAACTTACAACACCCAGTAAAACCCTGAAAAATGAGATCCAGAAAACTGACTTTGGTACGTATCAGAGGTGGAGCCGAGGACACAAGGCTCGAGGCCAAGGCCAAGGACACAAAAAAAATCCGAGGCCAAGGCCAAGGACAGCCTTTCCGAGGACAGAACCTCTCGAGCCAAGGACAGGAATGCTCGAGGCCAAAGCCAAGGACCAAGGACACAGGCGCAAGCCTTCTCCTAAAAAAAAGGTCTTCAAAATTTTTTTCAGGCGATCTCCAATTCATCGGCGTACCCAGAATTTTGATTGGGGAGGCCTAAACCACAATTCACATGAAATGACGTCATCAAAATTTTTCCAAAGAAGTTTTTGTGGGACAAAGATATCGTAGAATGGAAAAGATCTGAAATCGTTGTTGCCTGTTTGCATGTAAGTAGGATTTTGCAAAGAAAGAGGGCTTAAACTAATAGTTGAATAATGCAAATATCTAACTTTGGGAACGTGTTGAGAAAGCTAGTGTAACTCAAATGTATCACAGACGGGGGTTTGGGGAGGGGATCCCAGCCGCCGGAGGCGTTGGGGGTCTGGGGGCGAAGGTTCCAGCCGCTGGGCGATTTTTTGTAATTTTTTGGAAAAAAAGCTATTTTAATGCCATTGGATCACATTTCGCAAGTGTTCAGAGCCATTTAAAAGCACCAGATTTTTGACATTTGAAAGCCAATTGAAAAAATCAAATTGTTTAATCCTCCTTTCACTTGCAATTTAAGTCCAAAACACGTTTAACATCTTGCATTTTGTAGTTAAATTTTAATTGTAAGTGATTTGGTTCAGGTAGGGGGAAGTAAGGTGCATTGTCTCTTGCAACATTTTAGCAGTAAATAATAATCCACTCGAAAATTTTCCTAAAAGATTTTTGTTTTGTCATGAAAATAACCAGTTGTCGAAGTACATGTTCGCCAGGGGGCCTGGGACCCTCAATTAAAGTTCAATGATTCGTTCAATCAGCATTTTCCAAGGCCAATTTTTTTCAAAGTATATTGTGCCTAAAAACCGGCGAGGTTGAAGGTGAAATACTTAATTGTTTTTGAAAAATGGTACAATAGATGGTTACGTCTACTAACCATGTTATTGCCGGGCCGGATTTACATCGCGCTAGGCACCTGGCACTATAGAGATTTTCGCAGCATCTTTCTCGGAAATATAGATGAAGACCAAAAAGCAACTTTTAGGACAAAAACTCTCCGTTTTCTCCGGGTTATACGTTTTAATTGGCTGGCAAAAATTGAATTGAGTGGGACCCGGCGTCCCTGGTCTTCAATATTGTAAATTAGTTATGCTGTATTGTAAGCGAAAAATGCTAAAAAGAAACTGAAATTGGAGAAACACTAGGCGTTTTTGTCACATTTTTGTCATTGGTGAAATTTCAATTGGGGGGGGACCCTGCCCCCCTCCCCTTGCCTACGCCTATGCTCCAAGTGAGGAAAACAAAAAAGGTGTACGCAAAGTTTCTGCGAGGTTTCTGGCGTTTTCCAACGAAATTTCAACTGTTCAAAAAATAGTGCTGTCCTCGAGCCGAGGACCGGGCAATTTTCGAGGACTTGAGGCTTCGAGGCCAAGGACTTGAGGCTTCGAGGCTTAGGCCAAGGACTTCAAAATGTGTCCTCGAGGACATCCTCGAGGACTCCACCTTTGGTACGTATTCTTATTAAATTAGCAGGAGTATGTTATTGGAACGACCGACGTTTGCGTCGCGTGTTTCTGTGTTTTTACTCGGCCATTTTCCAACCAACGAGTGCAAAATTTCAAACGTTTGCTTATAACTCGAGAACGGTTAAGTCTAGCAACATGAAATTTTGACAGTAGTAGACAGTAGTTTGAGATTAATGAGTGATATGTTTGTACCAAATTTCGAGGCAATAGGTCACGTGACTTTGGTTTTAGAACCCGAAAACCGCCCCGCAAGTTTGGCGTAAAAAGCGGTCTCAGTCAAAAACGGCTTAAGTACGGCAAAAAATATTTCATATGGTTGTATGTCTTAAAATATTCTTTCATCCCAACCAACCCACTTTTGGCCGCAATGAGGTTCATTTCATTTTTTTCCTTTTTTAACCTTGTTTTTCCTTTTTTTTCTTCCTAATTTTTGTACGCTCTTCTTCTCCTAAACCACAAAACATCGAACTTTAATTTTTGTGTAAAGTTGTTGAGCTGCAAACACAACCTTTTCTCCCAAAATTTTTTTGGGCTACTCCACCGGGAACCCATCCAAAATGGGGCCCCCAAAAATCTATTTTTTGAATGACTCAAGCTAGATTGCTACTTTTTTTGATATCAGTAGATGTTTAACAGACAAAGATTTTGACCTAGTTTGAGGGTGCCACCTCCCCCGGGGACCCCCCAAGAATCAATGTTTTGAACGGCTTAACTTGGAGTGCCAGTGTTTTATGATATCAGTAGATATTTAACAGACAAATATTTTGACATAATTTAAGGGTGCCACCCCCCCCCCCCCGATGACCCCCTAAAAAAAACCCCAAAATCAATTTTTTGAACGGCTTAACTTAGGGTGCAAGTCTGTTTTGATATCAGTAGATATTTTACAGATAAATATTTTGACATGGTTTGGGGGTGCCACCCCCCCCCCCCCCCCCCCCCGGGGACCCCCCAAAATCAATTTTTTGAACAACTTAATTTAGAGTGCCAGTTTGTTATGATATCAGCAGATATTTAACAGACAAATATTTTGACATAGTTTGGGGGTGCCACCCCCCCGGGGACCTTCAAAAATCAATTTTTTGAATGGCTCAACTTAGGGTGCCAGTGTTTTATGATATCAGCAGATATTTAACAGACAAACATTTTGACATAGTTTGGGGGTGCCACCCCCTCGGGGACCTCCAAAAATCAATTTGTTGAACGGCTCAACTTAGGGTGCCAGTGTTTTATGATATCAGCAGATATTTAACAGACAAACATTTTGGCGTAGTTTGGGGGTGCCAACCCCCAGGGGACCCCCCAAATGGACCCCCCAAAAATCAATTTTTTGAATGGCCTGAGCTAGGGTGCCAGTGTTTTATGATATCAGGAGATATTTAACTGACAAATATTTTGACTCTACTTTTCCGGTGGTTCCATAATCAGATATTTTTGAATAATTGCTGATTTTACGGTAGACAAAAAGTACTTTTGAGCGTCACAGCGTTAGCTACGTGTCTGTCGTTCACTGGGTTTGCTGGCAAACTCCCATCTAGTTGTTGTAAAAAGTATGGTAATATAGTCCTAAATTACTGGAAAAATTTTATGAGCTATCTCTAAGATTAACTGGGATTTTGGAAAATGACCAAAGTAAAAAGTATGATTTCATGCAAAATGTCCTATCTTTAGCCATCCTAAAAAACATTCATTAATTTCATTGCAAGGAATTTTAGACTTCATTTTCATAATACTATGGCAGTGTACACCTAAAATTCTACCTATGACATCATAATTTCTTGTACCTATCCACGTTATTTTAATCGTTTTGCGTGCTTCTGGCCTAAAGGTTACCTGCTCGGAAGCCTAAGGAAGAGCCACCAGAACGGCGACTACTTAAAACAAGCAATGCGAAAAATTGTCTTCCCACAGGAATCGAACCTGCAGCCTTTGGATTACCGGTCCACTGCTCTACCACTTGAGCTAGAGAAGACGCCTTCTCGCATGCTTAACCTTTAGGCCAGAAGCACGCAAAACCTTTAGGCCAGAAGCACGCAAAACGATTAAAATATTAAAACTCTGGCCTGCAAACGTCAAAAAACATCTTAATTGACTTATTATTACAATCCACGTTATGCTGTTGAAAAGCAGCAATCAAGGTCAAAGCATACGGTTGATGTTTGTCAGAGGATTCAAATCTGCTGATGAATCAGACAACACAGTCATTTCGTAACAGGGCATTGATAATTATGTTACTGGGGTATATGATGTTGCTTTTATACTTTAATTGCAGTGAGCCAAAATCTCAGCATAGCCTATTTTTTATTTGACCGTTTTCAAAACTATTTTCATTTTCAGCAATAGTTGGACATTTTGATCACTAAAAAAAAATTAAATAGTGAAGGGCATTAAAAACTAGTCTCTTGGATATCGCCAGGCGCGTAGCCAGAAATTCGCAATGGGGGGGCTGTTTGGGGGTCTGGGGGCGGAGCCCCCAGCCGCCGGAGGCCAATGGGGGTCTGGGGGCGAAGCCCCCAGCTGCCGGAAGCTGGGGGTTTGGGGGCAAAGCCCCCAGCCGCCGGAGGCACGGGGGTTTGGGGGCAGAGCCCCCAGCGCTCGAAAATTTTGCATGTTTTTGCAAAAATAACTTCATTTTAGGGCTATTTTGATTAAAAAATAATGATTTTAAAACGTGGCTTAGAAATTGGCAGTGCAAACAAGATTAAACTGGAAGCATAAATGGGCTATTTGGGAGGTGGCTAGTGGTAAAATGTAGTTCTCTTATTTAGATGCTGGTAAATTATAAAATCGAATACCTCAATAAAACTCACACGGAGTAATCTATTTCGTATACAGTTTATAGAGAAAAATAATTGGGGGGGGGGGGCTAATGAACAGAGATTTGAGAGAAATGATTGGTAATTAACAAATACTGAATAGCCCCCCCCCCCTTATTCCTTACTTTATAGTATATTTGTTGGTGACACCTATGTTCAGCATTTTTAGACTTGCGATCAAATTTGATTGCTTATTTCTTACCATTTATCAAAGGTTTCATTTATTTGTTGGTTTTATTTTTGACAAATTAGCCCCCCCCTGGACATATGTTTCAAAAGATTTTTAAATCACTATTTAGTCCACTCCAGTGCATAAAACAGTCTCAAAGTGCTAAAAATGTAGTGTTTTTCCCATTCTGCATGTTGGTCGACATGTCAATGGGGGGGGGGGGGGGGGGGGCTATAGCCCAGTCCCCCCCCTGGCTACGCTACTGGCTAAAAACGTGGTATTTTCCTAATTCTGCATTTTGGTCGGCAGTTCATCAGCCCCCCCTAAATAAAAGTTTCATAATAGTCTAATCCAGTGCAAAAGACAGTCTTAGAAATGCTAAAAACGTGGTAATTTCCTTATTCTGCATTTTGGTCGGCAGGCCAATGGGGGGGGCTATAGCCCCCCCCCCCCTGGCTACGCTACTGGATTTTGCACTAAAATTTGTTTTTTTTAACTTGAACTATTGTGCAAATTTTTATAACAACAATTCAAAAAAATGGACAAAGTAAGGGCGTTTTAAGGTAGTTGTTTTATTGTATTGTGGATAAACTAATTAAAACCCTTAATTAAAATAAGAAATCCTAAATTATTAACGATAACTCGTCTTTTCAGAATTAAGAATTTAAATATCTACATAGCTTTCACTTGTGGTTTTATTAGCTTGACTATGCTTTGTACAATGCAACTCTGAATTGACCAGTGGACTTTGGGCATTGCCAATACATAAGATGGTAGCAGTGTGCTAAACTGCTAATGATAAGCACCAAGATAGCAGTTACTTCACCTTAAAACTTGCAATTTTATTGTGCAACTACAGGTCTTCACCAATGCCTTCAAGGCCACCGTGTTTTCTTGCTAATATCCGAAAGTGCATGAACCCTTACAACAAAAAAAGAGACTTATTTTACAATTGTGACTTAATTAGGATGAGTTACTCTTTTGCTGCCAAATGAATATAATCATGACTGAAAAATGTTGTGTTGTGCGGGGATTAACTAGGTTATCAGCAGAGTTCTCTATTAGAGAACTCTGTTATCAGTATCATCCTGACAGTGTTGGCAGCATGCAAACAGAATATAAGCACATATCAACCCATATCAATGCTCAGACAATTTACAAACTATTCACAATAACATAGCCAATAGGCTTCTTTCAAAATAAAAATACCATTAGGATATTGCACGTTTTTGCAGGTTGCTATTATTGCACTTATCACTTAACCAATAATTACCGTATTTTTTGGACTTTAAGACGCAGTATCAATGAATGACCTTTATTGATTACCTTAAATAAAGCGCAATGGAATATATGGTGCACTAAATAAGATGCAATTTGAAAATCTCTAAAAACTGTAAAAAAACTCTTGACGCTAAATTAAATCATGAAGAAAGAAGGAGTAGAAGCTGATCAATACAAAAGGCTCACATTCAGTTTTTTTTTTGAAATTTTGAGTATTTCAAGTGCGCCTTATGGTTCAAAAAATAGGTACCGATATATTATGCAGAAATTTCTTTCTTGGTGTAAAATTTACCTGTAATAATATTGTCCTAGAAAATTTGACATTACTACGTACGGTATTTAACAAATATAGGTCAAAAGTCTATCTGGCTAAGTGCACAGTTACCGGTACCGGTAATTGAAATACCGGAAATAGGTGAATTGAAGTAGACATAGACTTTGCGAATTCATATTCTGTATTTCTCTGATGACCAGAACATAATAATTTACTGCATCTGTAGGCCTACTGGTTGTAGATTCAAGATCATTTTCAGACGTGAACTGACCAGCAACTCTTTATTTGAATGCAACATAGCCTACCGGTGTAGGTACTTAGGCTAGTTGTACTTAGAGAATGCAATAGCATATCTGATTTTACATTGTACGACGTCGAACGCGAGTTATCGATGAACGGTATATCATCCTGAACTAGACATAAACTCTTTGCGTGTTCGATTCCCGGTCTGATGATATTCAGACTAGCTGATACGCTCAACTCACACTGTGCTTCACTATTAACCAGAAGCAAGCATCGCAATTGAGTGAACAGCCAAACTTTGTAGTTAGAAGAACCGGATCAGAATTCGGCAGTACTGTTCGCATCGCTAATATACTAATTCAATCTAGCATTATAATTATATCAAAGTCCTCTTCATTCTACGGTTCTTGTTTGAATGTTGCGTTGAGTTCTAAGTTATATTGTTATCTTAATTTGTACCTTCAAACGCCAATCAGCTTGATGATGACACGCAATTGCAAATGTATTTGATTTCATAGCTATAGCCTACACATATGCCTCACAAATCTGAAAAATAAAAACAAGCTGGGCTCTACAACCGTATGTAGAAGTCTAGTTTTCCAAGTTTCTGTTGCGTAATGTATTTAGCCTATGGAGATGCTTTAGAAACAGCCTATATCATACAATCACTTCAAAGAAGTTGTTAGATTTGAGTCTAAGTGCTAGGTATAAGCTTTAAAAAGTGCAAAATAACAAAATTGCTGAAAACTTTTTCGATATGCCCTCAATTTACAACTTTTTCTGCACCTATCAGGCTATGTTACATTGCCTCCCATTGTTTTTCAAGCAAACTTTTCACTCCCCACAAGGTGGCGTAAGTGACAAGTTTAAATGCATGAGCGCTTTCAGACTACATAATATTTAGTGACTATGATTAGAGGGTTCCAGGTTTACGGATAAGTTAGCTACCAGCCTACCGGTAGTTTATCTAATATTGAATACCTATATATAGGCTTACGTTGAGAGGCAGCAAAGTTGTTCTTATCAAGTTAGACAGTTAAATATGAGTGTAGTAACTTATGACAGCATGCAGAGCATGTGATATAGCAGTATTTGGGCTATTGGTTCAGAATCAGTACAGTAGTTGCATGAATCATCAGGTAGACTGGTAGATTGTTTCTGATTGCGAAAACATGGTGCAGAAACGAGAAAAACTGATAGAGGACACACACAAGGCAGATAAAACTAGTATAACTCGAATGACTGACCTCGTATTGCGTGTTCCTTTGTTTTTACTTGGCCATTTTCAAAGTTAACAAGTGCGAAGTTTCAGACTTTTACTTAGAAGTCGAGAACAGTAAGGTCTAGCTGTATGAAATTTTAACAGCAGTGTGAGATTAATAAGTTATATGTTTGTGCCAAATTTCGAGGCAATTAGTCACTTGACTTCGGTTTTAGGACCCAAAAACCACCTCGAACGTTTGGTGTAAAAAGTGGTCTTATTCAAAAGCGGCTTGAATACGACAAAAAATATTTTACAGGGTTATTATATCTGATGTGTCTTAAGATACCCTTTCATTCCCACCTACCCACTTTTAGCCACGAGGATTGTTTTTTCTTTTTTTTTTACTTTCTAAATCTTGTGCGCTCTTCTCCTAAACCACAACACGTTAAAATCTAATTTTTGTGTAAAGTTGTTAAGCTGCAAACGCAATTTTGTCTCCCAAAATTTTTTGGGGCCACTCCTCCGGAAACCCCCCAATATGAGTCCCAAAAAATTATTTTTTTTGATTGCTCAAGTTAGGGCAAAAGTTTTTTTTTATATCAGTAGATATTTAAGCGACAAATGTTTTGACATAGTTTGAGGGTACCACCCCACCCCCCCCAGGGGCCCCCAAATGGACCCCCAAAATAAATTTTTCCAACGGTTCAAGCTAGGGAATTAGTTTTTTTTATATCAGCAGATGTTTAAAAGACAAATATTTTGACATGGTATGAGAAGGCCACCCCTCTGAAAACCGTCCAAAATGCTACCCCAAAACTCAATTTTTTATGTGTCGCTAGAGAGGTAATTGTTTTCTCTTGTTTGTGGAAATTTGAAGAATAGATAACATGCGATGCGGTGTGGCGTGAAGTCAGTTGTGTTTGGATGCGGTGCGACGCAGCATGCGGACAAGGTTTGCAAATACAGCCTAGCCAGCGGATGCATTTTTTGTTATCTGCGCCATTTCTAATACTTAACAGCAGAGGTGGGCAACGCAAGTCATAAAACTTGCGCCACAAGCGCACGCGCAACTACTCCGAAAATCTTGCGCTGCAAGGGTTTCCGCAAGACCAAAAAATAATTGTGTCACAAGCGTTTCCGCAAACCCAAAAAATAATTGTGTCGCAAGCGCAACCGCTAGCGCAAGTGTGACGTTTTGAAATGTATAATTCTAATTGACTCACTGCTCAAACCTCACTAGGTTACGAGCTAAATCAATATTCAAAACAAATTATGCACGCTACCAAATTTGTAAACAAAAAATTATTGATTTTTTAAAAAAAATACAAGCATTTGAAAATGCGCATCGCTTAACCTCTTTGGGCGAAGAACGTCTTTATACCTAACGAAAAAATACTCTCAACACTCGCACTCCAGGAACCACGGTGTTAAAAAATTCCAATAATAAAGTCTGCATGTGGTGGTAAGCAAACGACTTTGGAATCACTGTTTTTTTCCGAACGGCTGTTCAAGGAAATCCTTTACAAGCTTCGATACATCTATTTTGTGCTTCTGGAGCAATTATAGCATCACTCTCTGACAAATGGAGCTTGTTAAAAACTCATCCTGTTTTGGTTTAAAGAAATTTAACCGTCTAAGTATTACATATAAGAGCTTTACTAATGCTGTCACTCCTGTTTGCAATATCTTTCAAGTTTTCCCAGACTAGCAAAAAGTTGTAATCAATACTTTGTTGTTTTTTGTTTTTGAATTACGGTAAAAAATGACTGTCTCGAATAACGCGGTTAATGCCCAAAGCAGGTCTAAGATTGTTTGAAAACGACTGGCGTATTTCTATAAAGACAATTAAAAAATTTTTTTTCTGTATGAAATTTGATTTTACAGCCATTTTACTCAATTGGAATTTTTTTTTGAAAAATCGGAAAAAATATTTTAGAGCAAAACGTTTCAGCGAAAGATGGCTCCTGCTGTAAATCCAACAGAAATATTGCAAGCAGTAGACGAATAGAATTTCCCACGATAAAGTTTTTTGAATCTATCTTGTCATAGGCGTAGCCGGGGGGGGGGGGGGGGGAGCAAAACTGACCACCCCCAATTGAAATGCCACTAATGATAAATATAATAACAACAAAGCGTTATGCTTTTTTCAGTTTCAGTTTCTTTAAGCATGTTCGCGTCCAACTGTATACGTGTACAACAGACTAATATTAACGCCCAGGTTGGTGTCCTGGGCCCCCTCAAATCAAATTTTTGCCATCCAATTTAAATGCATAGCCCATATTCATAACAAAACAAAAATTTCCCATGGCAAATATTCGATTGATTACTGCTAAAAATATTGCACGAGGCCATATACTTTGCTTCTCCAACCTGGGCCAAGTACTTACAAAATTTAACCCCCAAATTCAAGATTTAAAACGTGTTCTGGACTAGATCTGTAAGTAAACGGAAGACTCATCAATTTGATTGTTTCAATTGGCTTTCAATCCTTAAAAATTTAGTGATTTTAAATGGCTCTAAAAACGTAAAAAAAAATTTAAAAAGTCGCCCAGCGGCAGCCCCTAGACCCCCATCTGTGATACATTTGGACTAAACTAGTTTGCTCACCACGCCTCCGAATTCAGATAATTTTGGAAATCTTTTTAACGTTTGGTTCAAGTTCTTTTTCTTTAACAAAACCCAGGTTACATGCCAACCCATGCTCCGGCTTCTGATCCTCCATTCTACGGTATCTTTGTCCCATAAAAAGTTCCTCTCTTCGAACAATTTTGTTGACGTCATTACGATTTACGAGTGATTTGTGGTTTGGCCTTCCACCCCCACAATTAAAAATTTTGACAACGCCTATGTACCTCGTCAATGTTTTTTTGTTAACTTTAATCTAATTTGATTGAAAAACAATTATTCATAATCGTATTTGACTTGCGCTTGCGCGATTGCGCTCAAAATTGCTAAAATACTTGCGGCGCAAGCGTCAGTGCAACCGTTTAAAAATAATTGCGGCGCAAGCGCTATCGCAAGTGAAATAGTTGCGCCGCAATTATTGCGCCCCCGGGAACCCCCAAACAGACCCCCCAAACATCAATTTTTTGAACGGTTTAAGCTAGAGTTCTAGTTTTTTGTTGATATTACGAAATACTGAAGAGACAAATACTTCGACATACTTTGAGGGTGCCATCCCCCGAAATCCCCAAATGAACTACACAAAAATCAATTTTTGAACGACTTAGATTAAGTTGTTCAAAAACTGATTTTTGTGTGGTTCATTTAGGGATAAGGCTTCAGATTTTTTGATGATAGTAGGTATTTAAGCGACAAAAAATTTGACATAGTTTGGGGGTACCACCCCTTCAAAACCTTTCCAAATGGATTCCAAAATTCAACTATTTTGAACGACTTGAACTAGAACGCTAGGTTTTTTGGATATCAATAGATATTTATGAGACAAACCTTTCTACACAGTCTGAGGGTACCAAATATTTATCCACAAAATCACTTTTTAAAAGCTAAATTTAACAAAAACTATGAAACCACCAAAGCTAGAAACTTGAACTTCGGAGATATGATAAGTCTATATATAAAAATGTGCAACTGCAGTTTTGAAGTTGCTACGTCACGTGGTTTGTGGCAGACGCGCCAAAAACGGAAAAGAAGTTAAATACATGAATTTAATAATTGATTTTCGTCGTGTATACAAATGTCCTGCAGTCTCTAGTGGTTAAAGGCGCCAGCGTATGAAACCATTGTGATTGAATAGACCTGGGTTCAATCATCTAGTTGGTCATCGGTTTTCTAATTCCAAAATCATATTGAATTCAGCATATTTTTTTTTGATTAGGACAAAAACGTTTTTAAATTGTTTATTTTGACATTAAATATGATCAGAGAGTATTTGCTTTCATTCTCTGTAAAAATCCCCTCCTAATCAATTTTTTTAAGGGCTTAAGCTAGGGTGCTGGTTTTTTTGATATGAGTAGATATTTAACAGACAAATACTTGGACATAGTTTGGGGGTATCCTCTCCGAGAAACCCCCATCTGAAGCTCCAGTTTTTATTGATATCTGGGGATACTTGAAATCTATGTGGAATAAATAAAAAGACTGCTTGAGGATGAAGTAATCTGTAGGTTGGAGATCCTAACGTCTAACAACACGTCTCCTTAACCTTAAAGGCGGTGAATCATCCATCCAATTCCGGTGGTTTACAATAGCTAAAACTGAACTATAATTTTTGATTTTCTTTGTTTTAATTTTGGGACTGCAGTTTCAAAGATATTCAACAAATACAAAAAGATGTCCCCCCGAAAAAAGTTTTTGGAAACTCTGAGTTTTGTTCTTCCTGCCAAAACCACAGTAGGCCTAATAGTTTAGAGAACTGTGGTAGGCCTAATAGTTTAGAGATAGTTTATTTCTAAATAGTTTATTTCTAAATAGTTTAGGCCTAACTATCTCTAAACTATTAGGCCTAATAGTTTAGAGATAGTTAGGCCTAATAGTTTAGAGATAGTTAGGCCTAATAGTTTAATAAGATTACAGTAGGCCTAATAGTTTAGAGAACTGTGGTTTTGGCGGGAAGAAAAAAACTAAGAGTTTCCAAATACTTTTTTTCGGGGGACATCTTTTTGTATTTGCTGAATATCTTTGCAACCGCAGCCCCAAAATTAAAACAAAAAATATCAAAAATTAAAGTTCAATTTTAGCTATTGTAAACCACCGGAATTGGCTGGATGATTCACCGCCTTTAAGAGACCTCAATTAAATAGAATAGTGCAAGTTTTAACTGGGCATAGCAATCTACAGCGCCACAAGAAAACTACAGGTTGCACTGAGTCTTCTCTGTGTCCAAAATGTAGCCTAGAGCAGTGGTTCTTAAACTGGGTTCGATTGAACCCCAGGGGTTCGATTAGTCAGTGACAGGGTTCAACGAAGATTAGGACTTTGCAATTACAATGCCTTCTACAACCAAGCGCGACAAGTGATGCAAACAGCTAATGTGCAACACATGAATAATTCACTTTAGGCCAGGACAGTTCATTGTGCGAGCCGCGACTAGTCTCGAGATTTGCGATAAGTTTCTTTCGATTCTTGGAAGTGTTTCTCCAAAAAATTGTGTTTGTCAAATTTGTTGACGAAAGTTTCAAATAATTTTTCGTGAATGCTTTTTGGTTAATAACGCAACCACGAGTTAGAAAGCAGTAAATTTGCGTTACCTTGTTCTCTGCGTTAACTGGAGTGTAGCTATTTTTGTTTCATTATTTGTATCACCGTCCAGTTTGCATTTCTTAACGAACGGTCATAGCAACTGTATCAGTGTAAACCTCATATTTCGTCCAAGATGTGTTCAGTAGTGCATCTGTTGGGGAACAGGCGTTGCAGGGCAGATTAGAAGCTTCCCACTTTAGGCAAGCAATTCAAAAACTTTCAAAATTCAAAAATTCCAAATATGCTATAGCTTTTAAACCTGTTTAAGACCTGACCAATAAGTTGAGGATGAATTGACTTAGCAGTGCGAGTCTTCGTAGGCGTTTTAAAACAGTGAAAATTTTCTTTCGAATAGCATTAGAATGGCAATTTTTTCTATAAATTGCAAAATCGCTTAGTGGGAGAGGGCTTTGCTCCCAGATGTCGTCTATGTCGTTCACCAATCAGTGGTCGAGTGGATAGAGCTTCTGGTACTGAAACGGTAGACACGGGTTCGATTCCCAGTCGCGGTCAAACCATAGAAGAGAAAAATTAGGATTCAGAGCTTCCTTGCTTGACGTTCAGCAATTAAAGGTACAGCTTAAAGACTCCACCGTGTGTGGTAGACAGGTGGCAGCTTGACTCGAAGACCAAAAGATCCCTTCGCTGTCTCCCGACCAAGGTAACTAGGTGAATAAAATGTAACTACAATTATGATGCATTTTGAACGTGCATCAGTTCATACAACACATTGGATGCTGGATACTATTCAACTTCGGCATGGAAAATGTTAAATTTTGGTTCAAGCCTCTCCTCTAGCAAAATCCCGGCTATGGAGCTGTGTAATAATGCACATGGTTATTTTTCTTGTGCAATAAAAAGTTCTTTCTCAAACAATAATTCAACAAACTTTAATTTTTGGTGAACTCAAACCAAAGTTTAACTTTATTAAAGGTTAATTCCGGTTTAAGAATTATTTAATTTGATAGAAAAATGCGAAACTTACGTGAGCAATATTCGGGATAAAAATCATCCCAACGTTTTATGAGCATTGTGAGGCCCGCGAAAGCTAAAAAAGCGTAATGCAGCCAGCCTCTCAAAAGCTTTGCACACCGCTGCTTTAGGTTGCAGATCATTAAAAGACATACTGTATTTTAAAACCGGTCAGTTGGTCGAGCGGTAACGCCTTCGTCTCCGGAACGGGAGGTCTTTTGTTCAAATCTTGGGACGGTCAAATCAAACACAGTGTTGCCAACGACTCGCAACCGCTGCGAGATTTTTTTGAAAGAAGCTGTGTTGCCCGGGCGCAATGACGCGGAGATGGGCCCCGCAAACTCGTTGCACGCTTCGGCGCAATACAGCGAGTAAAATAAAAGATTTGGCTTGACTGTATTTTAATTTTAACCGATGCGTTCGGTGAATGCCAGCATAAAACTTGCGGGGTTCGGTACCTTCAACAAGTTTAAGAACCACTGGCCTAGAGGATGAAACACCAAATCATGTTGGCAATTGCGAGCTTTATCAAGATATTCGTGTTAAATATTTTGGAATCACCAAAATCAATGTTCACGATGTGGTACCAAAATGTAACATTATAAACAAACTGGCCACGTACTTAAAGGAAGCTGGAAGGCTTTCTGAGTTCGACCCGTAACCAAACAAAACTACAGCAACGTAGCAGTTACAGTTGCAATGGGCCCAAATGAGGCCTACGCAATGTGTAGGTGGACTTTACCTAACGGTAGCAGATCCGCTTGCACCGCTGCCCATCAATAATAATAGAAATACATAAATTTAACAAGTCAAAAAATAGTGCTGTCCTCGAGCCGAGGACAGGGCAACTTTCGAGGGCTTGAAGCTTCGAGGCCAAGGCCAAGGACTTGACCTTCGAGGCGAAGGACTTCAAAATGTGTCCTGGAGACCAAGGACGTCTTTGAGGACTCCACCTCTGATATACAGACAATGGTAAAACTAAAACATTGATAAAAATTTAAGATTTCAGATAAGTTTTTTTGTTTCAGAGTGGAAAACAAAAAATTTATTAAAAATTTTAATTTATAATGAAGTAACGTAAGATTTTTAATATTTTTTAGAAAATTATCGCTACGAAAACAAAAAAGTTTGTACTTTTTTGATTAAAAGTAATAGACATTTATGTTTTTTAACTATTAAGTGATTTACTTTAACACAAAAACATTCAAAAAGTTTAAAATATTTTCTACGAAATCTTGGTAAAATATAAAATCTCAAGAAAATCGTTTGGTTAAAAAATATCAAAAATTATACTGTTTTCAAGGAATATATTCTTTTGGAAACAAACCAAGCAAAAGAATTTAAGATAGTTTTACAAAAAGACTTGCATTAAAACATGAAAATTGATAAAAAATTAATATGCTAAACAAGATAATGATATTTAAGGTAAAAACCTCATTTAAGACAAAGGAATCATACCATTTTAAGATAGTTTTGACAAAATCATTCTTAACGAATGTTACTTAAAACTTACGATTTATTAGAATTTTTTTCTTTAAAGTAGAAAAAAATAGCTGCTTTTTACGCTAAAATTGTTGATTAAGTCATAGAAACGTGAATTGGAAAAGCAACAACAAAAATAACTTCTAGATTGGCATATTTGTGTGTCTAACGACCAAAATACCGGTAGTTTGAAACATACAGACAAAGGTGTGCACTTGCGGCGTAACTATGTTACTTGCGATAGCGCTTGCGCCGCAATTATTTTTAAACGATTGCGCTGACGCTTGTGCCGCAAGTACTTTATCATATTTGAGAGCAATCGCAATTCAAGTACATAAATTAGGAATGATTGTTTTTCAATCAAACGTGATTAAAGTTAAGAAAAAAAAAAATTTACAAGGCACATAGGCGTAGCCAGGGTTTTTGATTGGAGGGGAGGGCCAAACCTCAATTCACACGCAATGACGTTATTAAAATTTTTCGTAAAAAGGGACTTTTTATGGAACAAAGATAACCTAAAATGGAGGATCAGAAGTCGGGACCTGGGTTGGCATCAGGAGGTGGAGTCCTCGAGGACACATTTTGAAGTCCTTGGTCATGAAGGTCAAGTCCTAGGCCTCGAAGCCTCAAGTCCTCGAAAATTGCCTTATCCTCGGCTCGAGGACAGCAATATTTTTTGAGGTGTTAAAATTTTGTAGTTCGCCTGAAAAATTGTTTTCAGACCTTTTTTTTGGAGAACACTTCAAAAAAGTGTCCTGGGCCTCGAAAGGGTCTGTCCTCGAAAGGGCTGTTTTTGGCCTTGGCCTCGGATTTTTTTGTGTCCTTGGCCTCGAGCCTTGTGTCCTCGACTCCACCTCTGGTTGGCCAGTGGGCCTAACCTGGATTTTACTAAAGGAAAGGACTTGAACCAAAAGTTAAAAAATTTTCAAAATTGTCTGAGTTGGGAGACGTGGTAAGCAAACTTGTATAATTCAAACGTATCACAGATTGGGGTATGGAGGCCGGCCGCTGGGCAATTTTTCGTCATTTTTTTGAAAAAAATAACTATTTTAAAACCTTTTGGATTATATTTCGCACGTTTTGAGAGCCATTTAAAATAACTAAAGTTTTAGGATTTGAAAGCCCATTGAAAAAATCAAACTGGTGAGTTTTCCTTTACTTGCAAATCAAGTCCAAAACATGTTTAAAATCTTGAATTTGAGGGTTAAATTTTGTAAGTGACTTGGCCAGATGGAAGAAGCAAGGTACATTGTCTTCTGCTATATTTTCAGCAGTAAATAATCACTCGAGT
This sequence comes from Trididemnum nubilum, assembly GCA_963965965.1. Lineage (NCBI taxonomy): Eukaryota > Metazoa > Chordata > Ascidiacea > Aplousobranchia > Didemnidae > Trididemnum > Trididemnum nubilum. The sequence continues at coordinate 24,774,677 of OZ014476.1, forward strand.
ATTTGCTTTTTTGAGATTTTTATTTTGTCATGAAAGTAACCGGGTTTAGGAGTACGTGTTCGACTACGGGGCCCAGGCCTCGTCGACTCAAATTCAATAATTTGTTCAATAAGCATTTTGATTTTGCCCAGCTAATTTTTTTGTCAAAGCAATAGCGTAGCCAGGGGGGGCGGGGGGCTCGAGCCCTCCAGCCCTCCCCGTTGGCCTGAAAAGTACGCAAAATCGCACGTTTTTAGTGCTTTTGAGGCCGATTTTTGCTCAAAAAATGAAAACAGCCCCCCGAAGGGATTTGGTGACGAAGTTGTGAAGGAGTTGCCGTGATTCGGGCTTGAAGCGTTTGAAATCGACCGTAAAATCCGTCTCAATTTTGGTGAAGACCTTTTTTTGTTTTTGGAGAACACTAAAACTAGAACTATTAGTTTTTGGAGAACACTAGAACATTGAAATACTAGAACTATTAGGCCTACTGTGGTTTTGGAGGGAAGAACAAAACTCAGAGTTTCCAAAAACTTTTTTTGGGGGGATATCTTTTTGTATTTGTTGAATATCTTTGCAACTGCAGCCCCAAAATCAAAACCAAAAATATCAAAAATTATAGTTTAGTTATAGCTATTGTAAACCACCGAAATTGGCTGGATGATTCACCGCCTTTAATATTAGTCTGTTGTACTCATAGGTACTGTTGTATACGCGAAAATGCTATCAGAAACTAAAAAAACCCATAAGGCTTAGTTTTGTTATTATTTTTATCATTGGTGGCATTTCAATTGGGAGGGGGCGGGCTTTTTGCCCCTCTCCTTTGGCTACGCCTATCACGATGCAGTAAATTCATGAAAACTTCCTCATGAGAAATTTCATTCGTCTATTGCCTGCAAAACTTTTATTGGATTTACAGCAGGGGTCTTCTTTCGCTCAAACGTTTCTCTCTAAAATAGTTTTTGCCGATTTTTCAAAAAAAATCCAATTGGGTAATTTAAAAAATGATTGTAAAATCAAACTTCAAACAATTATTTTTGTAATTGTCTTTCTAGAAATACGCTACTCGTTTCTAAAACGTCGAATAGCTTACTCGCTTTAGGCATTAACGCGTTACTCGCAATAGTCCGACTTTTTTTACCGTATTCAAAAACAAGTAACAACAAAAACTATTAATTGCAACTTTTTTGCTTGTCCTGGAAAACTCGAAAAATATTGGAAACAGGAGTGACAGCATTGGTATAGCCACAGCAAGCTGTGATACAGCTCTAAGTAAATCTTGGATGCTTCAATTTCTTTAAACAAAAAACAAGACGATTTTTTAGAGTACACCATTCGTTAGAATGTGATGCCAATTGCTCCAGAAGCACAAAATATGTATCGAAGCTTGTAAAGGATTTCCTAGACGAGCCATTAGAAAAAAACAGTGACTCTGAAGTCGTTCGCTTACCACCACACGATGACTTTACTAGTGGAATTTTTAACACCCCGATTTCTTTAAGTGCGGGTGTTGAGAGTGTTTTTTCGTTAGGTATAAAGACGTTCTTCGCCCAAAGAGGTTAAGCGATGTACATTTTCAAATCCTTGTGGTTTTTAAAGGAAATCAATTATCTTTTGGTTGCTAATTTGGTAGCGTGCATAATTTGGTTTGAATTTTGGTTTTGTACTGAAGCTTAGGGCAGTTTGAGGAGTTAAGTAGAATGTTATAGTTTTCAAAACGTCGCACTTGCGCGTGCGGTTGCGGCGCAATTACTTTTTTGGGCTTGCGGAAACGCCTTCGTCACAACTTTTATGACTTGCGCTGCCCACCTCAGCTTACAAAAGGATTTAAATGTTTGGTTTTTAACATCTTTGAAGCTCGGCTTTGTATAAACACATTATTAAGTAAAAATGAAATCGGAACGACTCGTTTTTCTGCGTCTGTCTAAGCAAACCAACGCAGATCACTTTTTTTGGGCTATTTTTGTATGACTTTCGTCAGGCTGTGCCACCACAACAGATAAGCTGCTCGGCCCGAATGAAAAACAAGCGTAAAGGTCTTTCCCAAGGACACAATGCTACTACGAAAATCGAACCATAGGTCAGCAACCTTTCGATCACTAGCCCGACGCTTTACCACTGAGCTATCTCTATCACTTTTTTCAGATCAATACGTATGATTCCCTCTGTTATGACCGTATTTTCTTAAGTTTTAAATGTTTGAGACCAAAGATTTCGCATCGTGTAATTCGTTAGAAAAACTCATTCTCACATTTTTGAGTCGGGTTAAGGCTAGACGGTACTGCTGTCAGACGTTTGATTTTCTGTGTCGCATTCATACTCGCACAATATCCAATTTTCCTAAGTCGAAGCTACGACTGTACCATTCGAGGTTTTTATAAAATTCGAAATCTTTTGCCACTTTAATTTGGAAGTTTTTCTCGGCAGCACTGGTTCCAAGAATAAATAAGGTTTGGTGTATATTTTGTACATATCAGAATCTAAAGGGTTTATAAGATTATAAAAGATTTAACGCCACATGACCAAATATTTAAATCAATTTGTAACGGTTGTGTGATGAAGTTCTCTTTAAGAGTTTAGACCCAACAACCAACCGAAAAGCTTTCAAAACGCCCAAGATTTGCATTTTCAACGCTCGGAGGCTGGACAAAGTTGGTGCAACGCAACGTGACACAACGCGTGTTATTTTGCTAAGAATAGTGTGTTAATAATAGTGATAATTGTTAATAATAGTGGGTTAATTTACAATGTTAAGTGAAACTTCCCAAGTGGTCGCCGACACCTTGCGCAACATTACAAATTAACGCGCAATATGCGTTGCTTCACGTTGCGTTGCACCGAGTTTGTCCCGCCTCTCAGCGTTGAAAAAGCAAATGGTGATCATACTGATCAACTACTCGCAAACTATCAATAGATATACCTTACTTGGCGCATACCCACTTCCCAACTTTTATAAATTAGCGAAATCCTTCAAGGGTCGGTGTTCAGCACTTTTGACTTTAAATCCGCTTACTACCAGATTCCCCTATGTCCTGCCGACTGTTCTTATACAGCCTTTGAAGCCGAAGGGAAATTACATCAGTATACACGTTTGCCCTTTGGCGTCACTGACGGCGTGTCATTGTTTCAGAGAATTGTCGATAATTTAATTGAAAAGTACAAACTAACCGGCACATATGCGTATCTTGACAATATACAGTAACTGCATGTGGTTGTGATATGATTTGCTAGGATACAGAATTTCACACAGTAAAATTAAACCTGACCCTGAGCGTCTCCGACGTTTACTCGACCTTTCTTTGCCCAAAGCCAAATCAGAGTTCGAGAGGGCCCTCGGAGTGTTTTCATACTACGCTAAATAGGTATCAGATTTTTCTGAAAAAGTTCAGCCTTTAGTGCAATCCAAGCTAAATTCGTCCTTTTCCCTTTCCACTACTGCTATAAACAGTTTTGAAACTCTCAAAGATCTTGCGTGACCTACGTTAAAGAAGGGATCCCCTTTGTAGTGGAATGCGATGCATCTGAACACACCCTTGCTGCCACGTTAAATCAAGGACAACCTGTGGTATTTCATTCTCGAATACTTTCTCGCTGTGAAGCTCGTACTAGACAGTAGAAAAGGAGGCAGCAGCAATAATAGACGCAGGCAGAAAATCGAGTCACCTCCTACATAGACACAAATTTGCGCTTTTAACAGACCAAAGAGCTGCGTCATTTATGTTTAACCCCATAGGAACTGGCAAAATTAGAAACACTAAAATACAGCTGTGGCGAACTAAATTAGGAAATTCTGATTACCAGATTATGCATCGACCAGGAAAAAGTATTTTGGCACCAGATGCGTTATCAAGAGTTTACTAGATGTCTTCCAACACCCATAAATTGGCTAAAATTCTCCAAAAGCTAGGACATCCTGGCATTTCAAGCTTATCCCAATTTGTTAGCGCTAAAAACCTTCCTTTTTCCATTGAAGATGTACGATCTACTTGTTTAAATAGCAGAATTTGCTGCGAAATGAAACCCAGATTTTATCGACAATCACTAAAAGAGTTGATTAGATCGACGAGACCCTAGAAGAGATTTAGCATCGACTTTACGAGGACCGCTTGATGGAAAAAACAAAACCTGCTAATCGTAGTCGATGAATATAGTCAATATCCTTTTTCTTGCCGTGATATGATTATTGACTACCTCCACAGTCATTCGTTTCTAAGTCAACTATTCTGCATATTTGGCTATCCTCTCTACATCCATAGCGATGTAGGATCTTCGTTCATTTCCCAAGAGCTAAAGAAATACCTTTCTGATCGTGGGATATCAAGTAGCAAAAGCACCCCCTACCACCCTACAGGTAATTCGCAGAGCAAAACGATTAACCAAACTGTTTGGAAAAGTCATATTACTGTACCGAGCTTATGACCAGCCTGAATGTTGTTGGGAAGCCGTTCTACTAGGAGCACTTAATGCTGTGCGTTCACTGCTTTGTACCACTACCAATGTCACTCCCCCTGAACGCCTTTTTGCATTTAATCGACGGCGTATGACTAAACGATCTCTTCCAAGTTGGCTCGTTTAGCCTGCTTTGATTGTTTTTGTTACCTCGGCTGTGTTACCTAGGCGTTTCATTCGACGCAAAAGTGATCCGTTGTTTGAAGAAGTTGAGCTATTGGATGCTAACCCAGTTACGCTCAAATGCGGTTCCCGAATGGAAGGAAATGTTTCAACAAGCGATCTTGCTCCTTGTACATCGCCCGAAAATTTAGTTGACAATTCAACTGTTTTACCGTCTTTTATGCAAACTGTTCACACACCGCCTAGCTCTGAGGATCATTTTTCTCAATCTGAACTTTCTCAACTTGTACGTCTCTAGGTTCGGAAGCTGTGAGACGTTCGTCTCCAGTACGAAAGCCACCCGAACGTTATGGTCATGATACTTGAAAATAGATTGCCTTTTTAGAACAATGATTATTTCCTCCAAAATTGTGATAAGTGACAACCCTGATGTGTATTTGCTTCGTTTGCTTAACTCAGTTACTGGCTTGATTTTTGAAGCGCTTTTCAGTGACGTATTTATCCATTTAGTTTATCTGCATGTTTAACTGAAAGCAGAAAGCTGCCGTATTATGTAATTATGTTAGTAACTGAAGCTTTTTGAGTGTACGAAAATCTTACGTGTGTTTTCTTTATAGATTAGTAATGCTGTAATTTAAGTAACTAAGAACCTCAGTTTTGGTCTATGCGATAGTTTGGTTTACGACTTACCGCGTTTGTTGGTTGTTCTAATGATAAAAAATTGCTTCTAACGTAAAATAGGCTGATTTGAAAAAACGCTTAGAGGTCTATATAAACTCTACATGCAACTAGATGGGAGTTTGCCAGCAAACCCAGTGAACGACCGACGCATAGCTAATGCTGTGACGCTCAAAAGTACTTTTTGTCTACCGTAAAATCAGCAATTATTCAAAAATATCTGGTTATGGAACCTCCAGAAAAGTGGAGTCAAAATATTTGTCAGTTAAATATCTCCTGATATCATAAAACACTGGCACCCTAGCTTGAGCCGTTCAAAAATTTATTTTTGGGGGTCCCTGGGGGGTTGGCACCCCCAAGCTACGCCAAAATATTGGTTTGTTAATTATCTGCTGATATCAAAACAGACTGACACCCAAGTTGAGCTATTTAAAAAATTTATTTTTGGGGGTCCATTTGGGGGGGAGGCACCCCCAAACTATGTCAAAATATTTGTCTGTTAAATATCTGCTGATATCACAAAACACTGGCACTCTAAGTTAAACCGTTCAAAAAATTGATTTTTGGGGGTCTCCAGGGAGGTGGCACCCCCAAACTATGTCAAAATATTTGTCTGTTAAATATCTGCTGATACCAAGTAAAACTTTAGCTTGAGCCATTCAAAAAATTTATTTTTCGGGGGTCCCCGGGGGGTGGCACCCCAAACTATGTCAAAGTGATTGTCTGTTAAATATCTACTGATATCAAAAAAAAGTAGAACTCAATTTGAGCCGTTCAAAAAATTGATTTTTTGGGGCCCCATTTTGGGAGGGGTTCTCGGTGGAATTGCCCCAAAAAATTTCGGGAGAAAAAATTGCATTTGCAGCTCAACAACTTTACACAAAAATTAGATTTTGATGTATTGTGGTTTAGAAGAAGAGCGTACGGAATTTAGGAAAAAAAAAGAAATAAACCTCATCGCGGCCAAAAGTGGGTTGGTTGGGATGAAAGGGTATTTTGAGACATATAACCCTAAGAAATAGTTTTTGCCGTACTTAAGCGTTTTTGACTGAGACCGCTTTTTACGCCAAACTTGCGGGGCGGTTTTCGGGTTCTAAAACCGAAGTTACGTGACCTATAGCCTCGAAATTGTGTACAAACATACAACTCATTAATCTCAAACTGCTGTCAAAAACTCATTAATCTCAAACTGCTGTCAAAATAGCTAGACCCAACTGTTCTCGAGTTATAAGCAAAAGTTTGAAATTTCGCACTCGTTAGTTGGAAAATGGCCGAGTAAAAACAGAGGAAAACGCGACGCGAGCGTCGGTCGTTCCAATGATGCTCTATAACATTAAATACAAAATTCAGCAAGGTCTCAAGTCATTTTGAGCCAGCTGTATCAAGTAGCATGTACGTAGATAAACTCATACCGCGTAAAGGGACGTCAAAAAAAAAATCAAAACATAAATACAGTAGATAACATTTATTTATGTTTAAACGACTACGATCGGCGCTAGATGCACGGTAAAACATGTTAGGCTTAATACTTACAAGTAGAAAAGATTTTTCAACTGAGAAAGGGATTGTAAAAATACAGCACATTAAACATAAATGAGAACAAGTCAAAATATAAGGAGGGATTAAATATTAGGAAGAAATTGTTCAACTCTTTCCAGTAGTGCCTCCGAATAACCAGGGCTGTAATAGCGTACAATTTCTTCAGGAAAGCAATTGTTGATAGCCGTAATATACTCGTGCAAGACAGACCCTGATTCGGCCTTAATTTCTTGAACTTTCTTGAGTCCGCCACTTGTAACAAAAATTCTTCTCGCTTTGCTATCATGTGGTAACACCTAAATGAATGTTTTTTATTACAAAAACCGGGACTGATTAATGTTCATAACAACACACTCATTATTTTTCTCAGAACACAAGGCTCATTTTTTCCCAAATTAAAAAATGAATTAAGGGCAATGCCAGCCTCATCTGAAAAAAAAAATTGAAAACACAAGCCAGCACAACGCATTTGAAGCAATCAAAAAGGTTTTTGTTTGGCCTTTTTGATATTGTTCATGTGTCTAACAATAATCATGATATACCAAACGACACTTTTAACCGAGCAAGAATGAATTTGCATCACTTTCTTCCATGAAGTTAACTATTTAAAGAGATTCTGCTCGAAATCAGTTTATTGAAAAAATGAGAACTACTTGAGGTAATAAAGAGGTGCCCAAAACCTTTTTCCACAACTCCCTTCATTCGCGAAAATACGATTTAATCCGTTTGACTCCGTATCATTGGCAACCCGTAAGTTCGCCAATAAAAGGAATTACGGAAAAAGATTTGAGGGACCTCTTTATTACCTCAAGTAGTTCTAATTTCTTCAATAAACCGATTTCGAGCAGTATCTCTTTAAGAAAAAATGAGGCTGAAAATTTGTGAAAATATATGAACAGTCAAGTCAGCCTCAATCCAGACTTTATTGGTTCTTATAAAAAAAGTGTATTCGAAGTTTATGTTTGTAATTAGGTCTTATGTGTTTCAACGTTTGAGTTTTGGCAACATTAGTGTTTGAACTAACGTGCTAAAAATTAGTGAATTACAAATTCTTAAACATTCTTAAAATTATTACAGGTCGAAACCATAAGAATGTTCGAAAGTCAAGTCTACAGGTTAAAAAAGTTTTACCAATATCATTGATCCGCAACGATTTATAAAACACAAGGTACAAATTGGTCTGCGTCACGTTCTTTAAGTTGCACTTTTCTCAAATATATCATGAGCACGAAGATCAGTAGCTTCTTCAGGTTGTAAAAAATGAATATCATGATGTACTTTAAAGTAGCTGTATTGACCAAAAAACAATGCTGACACGAATGTACTTCTGGTAGAAAGTAACTTCCCAGGACTGCGGTCAATGCAAAATCAAGTTAAGGCAAGATTGTATTAGACTGGATTGGCGTTTTCTTTCTTGATCCAACCATTCCAGAGATATTCTATTTCAGCCATGACCAAGGGCTACCCTGACTATACATTTTATTGACGTTAATAACATTTGCGACGCTTTTTCAGTTTTATTCTGAGGCAACCACGTAATTAGGCTACACATTGTTCCGTTTCGCTGAGCACTACTCACTTTGATCTAGTCCGCAGACACACATCCGAGTTGAAAAAAGAGCGTACTGTACAGTAGCCATGCGATCTCATTAAAAATGAAGCTGTCGTATACGTATCAGTCCAAATCACAGCCTAGCGGTAAGGCTATGCATTAATAGGCTATCAACTTCATGTTTACTGACATCGCTTGACAACTGTACACAAATAGTCCGCTCTGTTTTCAACTCGAATCTCTTCTGCTAACTAGATCACATTGACTAGTGTGCAGCGAAACGGCTCAATGCAGCAGCCTAATTGCGTGTTTACCAAAAGCTAAACTTGGATGATGTCTGCAATGATATCAACGTCAAGGTTGCAAATTAAAATTAAGAAGGTCCATACGCAATGGTGCTACCCGACTTCTTCAGAGGGATAGGGGCGTAGAGGAACTCCGCGGTAATCCAGCAGTCGCGCCATTCTATAAGGTCTGGACCAAAGGTAGACTAGCGTAGAGGCTAAGAGGCAGGACAGTCAAGATAAAGATGACTGAGTAGAGGGTGTTCACAGGCCCTGCAGGAAGAGTTTTTACGACTGATACTGTGTGGAGTGGATATAACAATAGCAATAAGCTGTGATCATGGTAGCAAAAGCCCATAGCATAGGGGGCATGGGAAGACCAATTTCTCTGAAGAAACTTGACAGTTAAAATGGGAGTGGCAAATGTGACGTCTTTATTTCTCATTCTGGTTGAAACGGGTTTTGGCGATGGCAGCGGAGAAGGCACAACGAACCATCACAATGGGCAGAGAGGCTTAAGCTTTGGCAAAGGAATCAGAATACTCATTTCCTGGGATACTAGCATGACCGGGCTTAAATGGCGCTGTTGGAGAGTAACGAGGCGTAGGACCAGACATTCCAGAGAGATCTTGGCAGGGGATATGAGAGGGCCGTTAAAAGTAAGAAAAAGGCTGATGGAAACTGCGTAAGAACTGAAAGTGGCAAGTCGTCTTGTGCATTTACACTTGACAAGTCCATGCTCCAGGGCTCAGGTTTCCGCTGTGAAACTGAAGACAATTGGTACAGCAGAGAAGGAAAGGGAGTCAAAGGTATTGGAGCTTATGGCATACACTCCAGCCCGTCCAGCGCCATCTGGTCCAAAAAGGGAAGGGACAAATCCATCAGTTCGTATATTTTTGGGGAAGAGAACATAACCCATTCTTGGCGGATGATTCATGGCAGGATGAGCTAAGGCCAGTGGAGTTAGGTATGGACGATGATACCATGAACTTGATTGATATTCAGTATAGGATTGGGGGACACATAATAACTCACGCAAGAATGGAAGGTTCTTAAGGCCCCTACGTCATGTTTGAAGAAAATATCTCGGAAACAGCTTGGTCAAGGATATCAGAGTCAACGCCAATCCAATCTAATACGATTGCCTTAACTTTGGATTATCCCGTTGGGTTTGCCTACTGTTCTCAATCACCTCATGCGAAGTGATAATACAAGAGCCAAATTTAAATTTTACCAAAAATTTAACTGAATTACAAAATTTGATCGCAACTTTAACTCAAAAGATTCAAAAGCGGACCAGCGATACTCCAAGTCAATATCTGAAAGCTTATCTGTCTACTACATTCGGCGCAAAACCGCAAGCATACCGGAGCATCTTTTGCTTATTTTAGCCAATTGTAGCAACTACGCAGGTAAGTTGTTCGCTCGCATGATCACAGTTTTACGCTAAAGTAGACGGAAAGCTAAAGGAGGACTAAAGGCAAAATCAAAGGAGGTATTTAAAGTTAGACAAATAGTATTAAGACTAGATTGGCGTTGACTCCATCCTTTTTGACCCAGCCGTACCAGAGATCTTCTACTTCAAACACGACGTAGTGGCCTCTCGTGTAATAAAATTAAATAATTTTTTATTGGCAGCCCTGACGTTGACAACCTTAGCTATGCCATCCCAGTTCTAACCTAAGGCAACGCCGCTATTAGACTACTGCATTGAGTCATTTTGCTGCACACTGGTCAATTTGGTCTAGTCAGCACAACAGATCCAAGCTGGTAAAAAGAGTAGACTGTTTGGTAGCCTAGCGATCTCAGTAAAAATCAAGCTGTCAGATGCATTTCAGTCTAAATCATAGCCTAGCCTAGCAAAAAGGTTTTTATTACTAGGCTTACAAAACAGAAGTGGAGTCCTCCAGGACACATTTTGAAGTCCTTGGCCTCGAAGCCTCAAGTCCTCGAAATATAACCTTTCCTCGGCTCGAGGACAAGACACCAATTTTTGAACCGTTAAAATTATGTATTACTATTATTAATAATAGGCAGCGGTGCAAGCGGATCTGCTACCGTTAGGTAAAGTCCACCTACACATTGCGTAGGCCTCATTTGGCCCCATTGCAACTGTAGCTGCTATGTTGCTGTAGTTTTGTTTAGTTACGGGTCGAACTCAGAAAGCCTTCCAGCTTCCTTTAAGTACGTGGCCAGTTTGTTAATGTTACATTTCGTTGCCATGATGTGAGCAGTGGTTTTGGAGATTTCAAAATGTTTAACACTAATATCTTAGTAAAGCTTGCAATTGCCTACATAATGATTTGGTGCATTCATCCTCTAGGCTACATTTTGGACACAGAGAAGACTCGGCACGACTTGTAGTTTTCTTGAGGCGCTGTAGATTGCAATGCTCAGTTAAAACTTGCACTACTCTATTTAATTGAGGTCTCTTAAGGTTAAGGAGATGTATTGTAAGCCGTAAGGACGTCCAACCTACAGACTCCTTCATCTTCAAGCAGTCTTTCCGTTTATTCCACATAGATTTCTATCTATCTGTGGACCAGTCCTTAACCGTGCTAACGCAACTCGCATACGGACTGTAACAAAAGGTTCAGGACCATGCATTTCTGATTTAGATTGTGATTTGGCTACATAGTCTGCCACTTCGTTACCATGTACCCTGCATGAGAAGAAATCCAGGCAATAGTGACGTGTTTTTGTTTACCCACCTGATTTAGAAGTTACACAGCAGATTTGGAACTAAAACTTTTTTCACAACTGTAAGGTAGAACTTCCTCACATATCTGCTTTCCCATTAGGCTAGTGCTTCATCAGCATCTGAATTCACACATAGCCTATCCTGGCAGCCCACCCGAACCTTCAAACCACACGAGGGCAATTTCTACACTTGCCATCATACCCTCTTCTCAGATTACTCAGATCAAAGTCTGACAACAAAAGTCACCAGAAAGAGAATTCTCGACCAGTATCACACTGGCACTCCACTTAGCTCAACTGCATTGCACTAGCATCACTAAGCATGGACACCATATATGACATCACATAAGCAATTTACCACAATAGTACGCTATATGCATATTTCAAACTTTGTTCAAACGATGGCAAGTGCAGAAATTGCCCTCGTGTGTGGTTTGAAGGTTCGGGTGGGCTGCCAGAATAGGCTACGTGTGAATTCAGATGCTGATGAAGCACTAGCCTAATGGGAAAGCAGATATGTGAGGAAGTCCAACTGATTCAGGTTTCGAATGCAGTTAAGCACTGTAATTGATGTTACAGTGCACTTTATGAGTGATTTGTAGCTGTCTGACTATCCACCAGTACAACAATACTTTGATTGTGCATTTTTTCCAAAAGCAGGTTTTTTGCCACTTCTGGAGTAGCTAAGACTTCTGCTTGGAACACAGTTCCGTGTATTCCAAGGTGAAAAAATGCTTGTTTTGGGGAGTTGTTTGGGTATTCTGCACAAAAACCCGCACCTATTCTCCCATGCAGTTTCGAGCCATCAGTGTAAACCTTGACAGTGTTCTGATTTAGAACAACTTCAAATCTGATAGCATTCTTTTTATCCGTAATTTGACATTCGATATTTCTCTCAAAAACCTTAGTTTTCTTTATTTGGTCAGCTGGCATTTGCAGCCGAGGCGGCTTTTTTTTAATAAGTCAATGCTCTACAAGGCAGATAAATTCATGCAAAGCAGTTTCTGTAAAAATACCTGCGCGAAATAGTCCGGTAGAAATACGAAAAAATACATTGAAACCCGAAAAAAATTTATAAGCTGAAACTTGGCATGATGGTTCAGGACCATTATCCTGAGCCACCAAAAAAATCCCCATGTTTTGGACATGGGACTTCCCCTTTTTTTGGCGTTTAAAGTCTGCCATCTAATGTCAAAAAGTCTTTACTATCAAACAGCTAATCCAAAAGTTGTAAATGTGCCAAGTTTTAAACAATAGTTGGTTTTCAAGTTCAGGTTAAAAAAAATTTACTTTAAAATTGATGATGTCATTGTTGGAGACGTCATTGCCAAAGGTTTTAAAAAAATGACATTTTATGGCTCAGATTGCAAAATGAGAGTTGGGTTTTTGGTTCCATATAAAAAATTGCTAAAATCAAAGTGATGACGTCACAAATATTTTTGATGACGTCATCTGTCAAGAGTTTTGATTGTAAGAGTGTTTGACCAAACAAAACATTGCAACACTTCGGGAATATTAGTATCATCAACATTATGAGTTCCCACGGCATCTTCGAGTTCTTGGCCGAGGTCTTGCCTCATCCTCCTATATGCTGTGACTTAAAAAAAATAATAACCAGCGTAATTATCAGAGGTGGAGTCGAGGACACAAGACTCGAGGCCAAGGACACAAAAAAAATCCGACGCCAAGGACAGACACTCTCGAGGCCAAGGCCAAGGACCAAGGACACAAGCGCAAGTGCTCTCCAAAAAAAAAAAAAGGTCTTCACAAAAATTTTTCAAGCGATCTCCACAAAAAAACGTTTTCCAAAAAATTTTTCAAGCGCTCCACGAAATTTTAATAATTCAAGAAATAGTGCTGTCCTCGAGCCGAGGACAGGTCAATTTTTGAGGACTTGAGGCCTCGAGGCCAAGGACTTGACCTTCGAGGCCAAGGCCAAGGACTTCAAAATGTGTCCTCAAGGACTCCACCTCTGGTAATTATACGTAACTTAATGCGAATGCATGCCGAGCACGATAATATATCCGATAAGAACAAAATTTCTACCGCTTTGCAATGGCTGACAATATTATGATCAGGCATTATTTTGCTTATTTGTGATATTATTGCAATGTCTGACAATATTATTATCAATTAAATCTATAACAATAAATGCAATAATAAAATGTGCGGATCGTCCAATAAGTTAGCGTCTGATGCTGTCTGGTGACTGGAGGATAAATATACGCTACAACAACAATATACTGTAGTGGGCTTTTGGCACCATAGGTTAGTAGGAGTACTATGTCATAGTAGGCTTAATATGGCATTGTAGGCATAGTGTAACATGAAGTAGACTTGTTATGGCACCCTAGTAAGCATAGCATGTCACAGTAGGCACTGTAGCTTACTATGGCACAGTAGGCATAGTTGGCTTATTATTGCACAGTATCCCACAGTAGGCACTGCAGCGTAATATATTATAGTAGGGATTGCATTACACCTTAGTAGGCAGATTATGAGATACAGGAGGCTTGTTATGGAAAATAGGCGTAGTATTAGTAAGCATAGTGTGCCACAGTAGGTGGTGCAGCTTTAGTATGACATTGTAGACATAACATGGCACCCTAGTAGGCATAGTAGGCCAAAGTGGGCACCGTAGCTTAGTAGGCATAGTATGACATATAATTGGCTTATTATGGCACAGTAGGCATAGAATAAAACAGCTCGGCAATTACACCTACAATGCATAGCTTTTCCATGAACTATCACTGTAACGAGGTGGCAAAGTCTATGTGCCTCAATGACCTGCAGAGCTGTACTGGCTGGAGATTCAATTCTCCTCAAAGGGTTACCCATGCCAGATAGGTCTAATGGTAGAAGCGAGACGAAGTATAGTTCAAATCAAAACAGTTGGAAAACTTAAAACCTGGGTTGGTTATGCCCATCAGCTGTGGTAAGCATATAACCTAGGAGAAGGACAACTCTGATATAAAACCTCTCCGCAGTTAGATTAAACTGCAAAACAAATCATGATGAGCACAAATAATGAAAATTACGTGAACGACGTTAATGGGGCCACCTTCACAAGTGGAACCTTGTCCGGCAGGGGAGCGCCTAGGGACTCCCAGGTCGTCATTCAGCGAAACCCCTATGGCGTTCGAGTCTTAGGCAGAGGGGCTCGTTCGAAAAATAAGCGACAATCTCCACCAGCCAGCCCTAGTGGCAGCTCCACCAATGTGCCCGCTACACGTTTGGAGAGGCGAATGGAGGCAGCGCAGAGTATTCGTACTCGAGATAATGTCGCACACTCACGGGTCAACCATCACCAACTGCTCTTGGGCGATTGGAATATCCTCACCCTCACAGGAAAAGAACTAGAATTGGTTGAGGAAGCAAAGCGGTATCATCTCGATATTATCGGAGTTTCTTCAACGAAACGACATGGCTCTGGAACTGTGGATCTGGATGGTGGACGGAAACTCTTCTATTCTGGTGCTGATCCTAGTATGCCTGCACAAGCGGGTGTGGGGATTCTCACAAGCCCCCGTTTGTCAGACTGTGTGTCAGATTGGATTCCTTTGGGATCACGGGTCTGTATGTTGAAGCTCAAGGTATTGGATCGGTCATTGTGCCTATTGCAGGTATATGCCCCCAATGCCACCAGTGAATATCAGACTTTTGTGGATGAAGTAAATGATGCTCTTCTACGAGTATCAGCCACTGAATCTATAGTCCTTAAGGGGGATTTTAACGCACATGTTGGAACAGACACAGATACGTGGAAGGGTGTGATCGGAAAACATGGAGTCACTGGACTGAATGAGAACAGAAGGTATTTATTGCAGCTCTGTTGTAGCAACGGACTCCGCACCATGAATACCTTTTTCCAGCACAGAGAGGTTCACAAGTATACATGGTATCGACCTAGTATGGATCAAAAATCTTTGATAAATTTTTGCATAGTTTCGTCAGATTTGTTTTCTGATGTGCTGGATGGACGTTCGAGTGAAGCGAGGTGCTGAATTGTCAACTGATCACCATCTGGTAGTATGTTCCTTACGACTTTCAAAACCTTGGCTAAACAAGAGATCCAACAGGTCGTCTGTGACTTACCGGATCAAATGGGAGGCTTTGGAGGACAAAGAAGTAAGAAAACAGTTTGCATCCAGTATATCATCTAAGTTCAGACAACTTCCTAATGTATCCGAGGACATCGAGAGGGAATGGCTGCTGTTCAGATCAGCAATCATTTCATCAGCTGCTGAAAGTTGTGGGCGAAAACGGCTTAGAATGGCGGGCGATAGTGAGAAAAGAACATCTTGGTGGAACCAAGAGGTTAAAGAAGCTATTCGAGCAAAGAAAGATGCGTTCAAGGCCTGGCTACAGGACAGATTGTGATCTGATTTGCAATCCCGATACACTGAGGCGCGAAAAGCGGCAACTTCGGCAGTAAAGAAATCCAAGGAGAAGTCATGGGAAGAGTTTGGTCATCGGTTGGATTCCAACTATTTTTCGCAAACAAAGTATTTTGGCAGACCATCCGCCGTTTACGTGGCAAAAGATCGAGTATCACATACTCCATCAAAGATTCTGACAGTAACATTCTAACGGATGAGAATGAAATCTTTTCACGATGGAGAGAATACTTTGAAGATCTTTTGAATCCAGTAAAGGCATCGACTCGTGACACACACGAAGTGACACATCTAGGGGAGGACGAAGTTTTCACTGCAACAGAAGTGGCAACTGCAATTAAAGGGATAAAATCTGGAAAAGTTGCTGGTGAAGATGAAATTAGACCAGAGATGTTGAAAGTGCTGACTGGAGAAGGAATTTTCTGGTTAACGCGAGTGTGTCAAGTTGCGTGGAAGCTTGGCAAAACTCATAGAGATTGGCAAACAGGTGTGATTATTCCGATATTCAAGAAAGGAGATCGCAAGCAATGTACAAACTACAGAGGGATATCATTCCTTAGTTTGCCAGGGAAAGTATATGCCAAATGCCTTGAAAGGAAATGCCGAGAAATAGTGGAATCAAAACTGGAAGATGGTCAGTGCCGTTTTCGTCCGGGTCGCAGCACCACGAACCAAATCTTCACTCTGAAGCAAATCTTCGAGAAATCTTGGGAGTATGGCAAAGATCTCTTTGCATGCTTTGTCGATCTTGAAAAAGCATATGACCGAGTTCCTCGGGATAAACTTTGGAAGGTTTTGCAGGAGTATGGCATTGATGGTCAATTGTTACGCGCTATTAAGTCATTCTACTGCAAACCGGAGGTTTGTGTTCGGGTAAATGGCAAGCAATCAAAGCCGTTCCATGTGGGCGTTGGACTCCGGCAAGAGTGCGTTTTGTTACCTCTCCTTTTCATTGTTTACATGAATTGGATCGACAAATACAGCCAAGCTGATGAGTGTGCCATGATTGGAAATTGCAAAATTAGTCATTTGCTATTCGCTGATGATTTGGTTCTGCTTTCTTCCACAGAATCTGGCCTCCAGCGCGCATTAAATAGCTTTGCAGATGCATGCAACACCGCCGGAATGAAAATAAGCACGGCCAAAACTGAGGTACTTCATCTTTCAAGAAACCCTGATCAGTGCATATTACAAGTGAATGGAGCGACACTGAAGCAGGTAGAGAAGTTCAAGTATCTTGGGGTTGCATTTACAAGTGACGGAAGGCAAGACGAAGAACTCGATACCCGAATAGGCAAGGCTAGTGCAGTAATGCGAGCTTTGCACTACTCGGTTGTCGAAAAAGGCAAAACTCTCAATTTTCAAAGCAGTTTTTGTCCCCATTCTCACTTATGGTCATGAATCTTGGGTAATGACCGAAAAAATGCGATCACAAGTGCAAGCGTCCGAAATGAGGTTTTTACAAAGAATCGAAAGAGTTACACTCTTTAACAAGGTGCGTAGCTCTGAAATTCGAAAATCTCTTAACATCGAGCCGTTACTTCTCCGAATTGAAAGATCTCAGCTTAGATGGTTTGGCCATGTAAGCAGAATGCCTCAGGAAAGACTCCCCAAACAAGCTTTACATGCCAAAGCAAATGGGAGAAGACCAGTCGGACGACCTAGAACTAGATGGACTGATTACATTGAGGATCTTGGATGGAATCGCTTGGGACTTCGCCCAAGTGAAATGATGGAGGTGATGGAAGACCGTGAGGTGTGGCGGCTCAATCTTGAGCTACTGCCCCCGCAACCCTCATGGAAAAGCGGGCAATGAAGAAAGAAGAAGATCTATAACAACCACACCAATATTTGACAATTTGTTGCCTTAATAATTTTTTATCATTACTAAAGCTTGCATCTTAAACTAAAAGTGCTGATTAACTTTAACTGCGCGTGGGAGCTTTTTAATAAACGTTCAAGAGCTCTCTTGATTAAACTGCAAAATGCATTATTTTATTTTAAACCCCTATTGGCAGTGGTAGGCAAATTACTGTATAAAAGTACTAAAATTACTGTATTCGTTACTTCTCAAAAAAAGTAATCAGTAATTGGTCGTTACAAACTACTTTGAATGAAAAATTCAGCCAAAACGACAATAGCCTACATCACTATTTCTAATGGCGCTAAACAAAAAAACTTGGATTTCGTCTGTGATCCAAGTATCATTATAAAGCTATGACTTTCATTATGCTACCTTTTCAATGCGGTTCAGTGCTCACCAATATTATTTTGATTGCTGTATTACGGCTGAACATGGATCCCATGGTCTGAGTGAGAACAGAATTGTTTTATAACTATGGAGGTTTCGAATTTCGTCTTTTGTTTCTGACGTCAAGGTCGTATCATAACAAGCCGACTATACTGTGACTCCTGGTGCGCTGAAGCCAGATCACGCTTATGTTATGATTCAAGAAGAAAAATCGAGCGACAAAAATTTAATGCTGTAATTAACTCCAAATTTATTGCACTTTCTCGTAATTTCCTATATGTCGCCAGATATACGCTAATAATCTAAATAATACGCCTAAGGTAATTCTCACATAAAAGTACCATCAAGATAAAAAATTGAAAAAGTACTATGTGATTGATGTATTTGTTGGTCGAGCGTAACACGTTTGTCTCTGGAGTAGAAGATCCAAAGTTTAAATCTTGGGCCGGTTAAATCAGAAACAGTCTTGAAAACGGCTCGCCACCGCTGCTACATTTCTTCGAAAGAAGCTGTGTTGCCCCGCTAATTTGTTACACGCTTTGGTGTATTACAGCGAGTGTAATCAAAGATTTGATTTGATCTATCACATTCCGGTAGTATTTTTTCAATCTGTTATCTTGATAGTACTTAACGGCAGAGCCGAGTTTACCGTGTGGTAGAATGGCACCATATTAGTAAACTGGAAACTAACAGTTTGTCTTTTTTCTTCACGGTTCATTTGTTCTGAAATATGCCGGTTCGTCCAACCAGCGTGACTTTTTTCTTCACGGTTCACTCGTTCTACGAATACGTCAAATCAAATCAGTCGAATATGCGTGACCGCAACAAACTTCGCAACAACAGCAAATTTTTTGCTTTAGTGCCCTTTTCTTTTTCTTCGCGCGTTTTTTATGATCTACTAATGAAGAGTCGATGATGGCACAGTGTTGGAAGCAATATTGCGACCCCTGGGCGGCAAACCCTTTTTTTAGGTTGGGTTCGCTTTATTTTCGACGAAAATGCGACTCCTAAACGATGAGAAACTTTTTTTTTGATAACAAATTTTGTTGGCAGAACATGTGGTAAAGGGTCCGGCGCAATATAAATTTGGTCCCGCCTACTGGTATCACCTCTCTTTAGTTACTAAAAGTATTATAAAAGTTTATAAAGAGGTGGTTGGTGATTTTATTCGCTTTTTGCAAATTTATCTGTGTTTGTTATGCGTTCATTTTTTTTGATATTCTTTGGAAAGAGTACATAGTTTTCAGCTTTTATCCTAAAAATTTATTTCATACAAAATGTTTATTAACTGTTTTGGACAAAATGCTGTCCTTTTTTTGTACTGATGTGGTAGCTATGACAAATATTTTACCCATTGGCATATAAATGAATAGGGTATTGCAACACCTATCTTCGATTTTTGCACTCATTGAAATTTGATACGACGCAAGGTAGATAATAATCCTAACACAAAATACGGTAGATTATTCAGATCGATGTCTGTTAATCAAAGATACAAAACAAAAGTTTCGTAAACAGCGCCTGGGTATGTTTATAATTATGCAAACAGGCAACAAAATACCGTCACCAAAGTCTCCTACTTGAAACCAGCGGAATTAAAAAACTTAACCGTATATTTTCTATGGTTATTGCGCTTTTGTTGCATCCCTCTGAGCTCTATTATGATCGATCGTCTAAGACAAAAGTAGCACTGCATGTATAAACCATTCTAACACGCAGAAAGACATACGACATATGGTACGATCCTGCGTAATTCTTAACAGAAACAACTTTTTTAATTGGCTGGAGGTATAAAATGAGCTGCCAGTCAAGCGTTTCTGCTGAATGTAATTAGAAATTTTGACACCTCTATTAAGTAATAAAATTACCACAAAAGTTACTTCTTTGAAAAAGCAGTGTCATTACTGCAAAAATTACGAAAAAAGTAGTTTGTTATTACCAACCACTGCCTATTTGGGGGTCTAAATTTTACCTTCTTGAATATTACACAACTTTTCATCTGTTTTACTTACAACAGTTTTTGTTTTCAATCGACAGAATGAATTCACAATTTAATTCTCCCAAGTTTAGAGCTAATAAAACAAAGTTTGCAATGTTTCGTTTGGTCAAACACTTTCAAATTTGCGATCAAAACTCTTGACAGATGACGTCATCAAAAACGTTTGTGACGTCATCACTTTGATTTAAGCAATTTGTTATTTGGAACCAAAAACCTAACTCTCATTTACAATTCCAGCCATCAATATGTCATTTTTTCAAAATCTTTGGAAATGACGTTTCCAACAATGACGTCATCAATTTTAAAGTTTTTTTTTTAACCTAAACTTGAAAACCAATTATTATTTAAAACTTGGCACTTTTACATTTTTGGAATTGGCTGTTTGATAGTAAAGACTCTTTGACACTAGATGGCAGACTTTAAAGATTGAAACAGGGGGAAGTCCCACGTCCAAAACCAGGGGATTTTTTTTTGGTGGCTCAGGATAACAGTCCTGAGCCATCATGCCAAATTTCAGCTTATTACAAATTTTTTTCGGGTAAAAGCTATTTCTACCAGACTAAAATCCGTACTGCGATGCAGAAAGCTTTGACTGCACGTTATTATCTTCATTAATATGATACAGAATTAGTCTTTCCAACCATTTCGGTTGGAAAGAAGTTAAAGTGATCATACGAAAGGATTTAGCTTCAAAATAGCTTTCCTTTCTGGGTTTGAGGAGAAATATACCTGTGCCTACTTTCCATGCCGATGGTACATAGCCATGTCTCAGGCATGCTTGGAAAATGACATGGTAATATCCTTTCAGTTGATTCCAACCTTTCTGTAACAACACAGGATAGAGCCCGTCTGGTCCTGGAGCTTTGAATGGTTGAAATTCGTTAAAGCTGCTTCCATACACTCGAATGAACATATGTTTGCAATCATTTCAGTGTCTTCAGGTCTCATGAATAGATTGTCCACTAAGTCGGACCTGGTTGCATAATTTTCGGTCTGCTGGCTACCCGGTGATAAGATATCGAGCTGATAGTTTAGAGTTCCTAGTGGAGACTTTGTGAATTCTCGGTAGTGTTTAATAACGCTGCTAACACGCACCGTTTCATTCCTTCGAATAATCTTAACCAGCCGAGCCGCTGGTGTTTGACTATTCATGTTCTCTAAAAAGCTAAGCCATGAATCGCGCTTTGCTCTTCTGACAGCTTCTTTGAAATAGGCTAGGCCGAGCTTTTGAGCTTCCCAATCTTCTTGTTTTGTTTTAACGACTTTTCTCCAAGCTTGGTGAGCGTCTTTTTGAAGGCTCGCTAGCTCAGAATTCCACCAAATGTTATCTTTTTTACGAAGCGACTTTCGCATTGGGCAAGCAGCTTCATATGATTTGGTAACTACTGAATGAACCTTGGTTGTCTGCTCATCAATGTCTTCTTTTGAGGAAGGTACTGTACTGGTGGTAAAATTCGTTCATTTAATTGTAGTTCGAGTTCGTCTGCATACTTGTTCCAGCATGTGCAACGAACATTTCAAAACATTTTAGCCTGGCTTTGGATTCTGCTTTTAACCTGGAACCTAATGTACATGTGATCCTAATACAATAATATAATGTACATGTGATTCGAGAACGATAGCACGTTGCTAACATGCCAGCCAACTATTCGGTCCCATGCACACCGGTTCACTCAGAGTTAAGTCTAGAACCTCTTCACGCGTTTTAGTTCCGAATGTTAGTTTATTGCCAACATTACAGAAATTCAGGTCTGCACTGACACAATACGCTAGCCGATCCTCTCCTCAAGGGTTTATATTGGAGGAACCTCATATAGTGCAATTTGCATCGGTTCCTACAATAGTAGGGATTTGTTCATTTTTAAAATTATGTAGGAAAACGCTAGAAACCTCGCGGAAAATTTGCGAAGACCTTTTTCGTTTTCCTCGTTAGGAGATCGCCTGAAAAAAAATTTTGAAGACCTTTTTTTGTTTTTTGAAGAACACTTGCGCCTGTGTCCTTGGCCTCGGATTTTTTTGTGTCCTTGGCCTTGAGCCTTGTGTCCTCGACTCCACCTCTGCTACAAAGTACAAACTCATACCTGATAATAAGGCTACTAGTACTTGAGTATATCTATTTTATTTGACTACAGTACTTTGGAACCCTAAAATGAAGTTTTTCATCTAAGTTGCAAACAATGGCCTACTACTCTAATAACTCTACTAGCCTTATTTTGGCTTGTTCTTAGTACGTTTGTTATCTAGGCTACCGTACAGTCTGCTCTTTTTTCCAGCTCGGATTTATTCTGCTGACAAGATCAAACTGATTAATGCACAGCGAAACGACTCAACGCAGTAGCCTAATAGCGGCGCTGGTTTAGATTAAAAGGGGTAGCGTCGCTAAGGTTATCAACGTTAGGGTTGCCAATAAGAATTATTAAAACTTATAACATTAGAGGGTAGAGGCCCCAGCGTTGTGTTCGAAGTAAAATATCTCTGGAACTGCTGGGTCAAAAAGGATGGAGTCAACGCCAATCTTGTCTTATACAACTGGCCTAACTCAAGATACCCCCCTTGATTTTGCCTTCAGTCCTGGTTTAATTGGGGCAACAAAATTCTATTACCAGGAATTTTTGAGTTAATTCGGATTTAGCACTTATACGGTTCTTTATCATTAATGGAATGTGAAACTTCCACAATGATTTAAAATTATGAGTGCACGTCGAAAACTCCTTCTAATAGCACACCCATGTTCAAAAACCCTTTAAAATCACTATCTTCTTACTTTGCTGTATTGTCCGACAACGTGTTTTAACACATTTGGTGGTGCTTCGTGTAGGAGAGGTTCGAGAGCAGGTAGGTGAACACACTTTTGGAGAATGTTCTTCAACGCTTTTTTCGACTAAAAATAGTGAAATATTAAGTATTAGAAACGATGAGCAGTTGAACAGTTAGACATACTATGTTGTTAGAATGATCCAATAGCTGTGTTCAAAATTCATTTTTGATAAACCGGGATTGATTATTTAAATACATTACCTATTGGCTTCATAAATCTTTTTGCTCTTAAGCAAATGCATTACTGTAAAATTTTAACAGGAACTTTTGTATTTCAAACCGACTTTGTACGTTCTCGTCTACTAAACCAAACTGTTGAACTTCGCAAAAGGCGAAGCAAAAATGAATAGCTAGAGCTTTTCAAGCGGTATTTGGCTGTAGTGTTAGGTATATGAAAAAGCTGACAGAAACTAGAATGTGACATCGCCAAGCGACACCTGGCGACTGGGCTACAGCATGCCTTTTTGCGTCAATTGTTTGCACTATCAGAGCATTTTGTTTTGGCCTGAAATAATTACTTTAAGTTTCCATTGTAGATGCTAACAAGCAAACTATTTAACCAACTGAACAAAAATCTCGAAAATTTATTATTTCGCTTATAATTGGAACGACCGGCGCTCGCGTCACGTGTTTCTTTGCTTTTACTCGGCCATTTTCAAACTAAAGAGTGTGAGATTTCAGACTTTTACTTATAACTCGAGAACGGTTAGGTTTAACTACATGAAGTTTTGACAGCAGTTTGAGATTATTGATTTGCAAGTTTGTACAAAATTTTGAGGCAATTGGTCACGTGACTTTGGCTTTAGGACCCAAAAACCATCCCCAAAGTTTGGCGCAAAAAGCGGTCTTATTCAAAAACAGCTTATGTACGGCAAAAAATATTTCACGCAGTTATATGTCTTAAGATACCCTTTCATCTCACCCAACCCACTTTCGGCCGCGATGAGGTTTTTCTTCCTAATTCTTGTACACTCTTCTCCTAAACCACAAAACATTGAAATCTATTTTTTGTGTGAAGTTGTTGAGCTGCTAACGCACTTTTCTCCCGGAATTTTTTGGGGCAACTCCCCCGGGAACCCCCCAAAAAATCAATTTTTTTAACGGCTTGAGCTAAGGCGCTAGTTTTTTTCTGATATCAGCAGATACTTAGCAGACAAATATTTTGGCATAGTTTGTTTGGGGTGCCACCCTCCCCCCAGGGACCCCCAAATAGACCTCTAAAAATCAATTTTTTGAACAGCTCAAACTAGGGTGCCAGTGTTTTTTGATATCAGCAGATACTTAACAAAGATTTTGGCATAGTTTGAAGGTGCCAACCCCCCCCCGGTGACCCCCCAAATAGACTCCCCCGAAATCAATTTTTTGAACAGCTTAACTAAGGGTTTTAGTGTTTTTTGATATCAGCAGATATTTAACAGACAACTAATTTGATAGTTTGGGGTTACCACCCTCCCAGGGACCCCCCAAAAATGAATTTTTTTGAACAGCTCAAACTAGGGTGCCAGTGTTTTTTATGATATCAGCAGATACTTAGCAGACAAATATTTGACATAGTTCCAACGACTTACGTTTGGATAGGATGCTTTTTTTATTACAA
Source organism: Trididemnum nubilum (assembly GCA_963965965.1). NCBI lineage: Eukaryota > Metazoa > Chordata > Ascidiacea > Aplousobranchia > Didemnidae > Trididemnum > Trididemnum nubilum. The sequence goes on from OZ014476.1 coordinate 24,799,039, forward strand.
TCAGTCACTATGTTCTCAATTAAATATATATATTGACAATGTTTGACATTTCAAACCCTCTTTTCCCAGAAGATGTTTCCCATTAATTTCTTAACTGGAAAGCGAAAGTTTTTTTTTGAGAATCTCATTGTTCAACATGAGTCGGTCCTTCTCTGAGATTGCTTCCCAGCAAGCCCCCATACAAAAATGGCTGACGCTTAAATTTGAACACAACTGGGGTGCAGATAGAGGCTGTATACGAACCAAGTTTGATGGCAAAGTTTGAAGGCGCCCAGTTACGTGCTTGCAATTTCAGAGGCCAAAAAGTGGACAATTTTGAACCGGTATATCTTGGTAACTACCGATATCTATGAAAAAAACTTTATTGGTTTTGAACAGACTACTTACCGCCTTTCTCATGGTCGTGTTTATTTATTCCGCTTTGGATAATTTTTTCCTTTTTTTCTTGTTTATTTTCTATCACTATCTACTTCCAAACCACAAAACGCAGATGGATCATACTGTGAACTATTATGGATATCCAAAAGTGCTGGGCCCACTTGAAATCGGGTATGCCACGTTTGGGGAATCCCCCTCAAATGGGAGTTTGAAAATTTCGAACTTTTGAATCGTTGAAGATAGTTTAAATTCTCACAATGGGTGAGCATTGAAGATCAGTAAAACAAAAATTAGCGTGCCAGGATAGGGGCCAACAAATGGTCCCTTCAAACTTCAAACTTTTTAACCTTTTAAGCTAGACACATGAAATTTTTAAGGTAAATAAATGCGAAAGAAAGATAAAATTTGGGGGTACCAATATGGGGGTCCCTCTGAAACAGGGCAGCCAAAATTCAAACTTTTCAACCACAAAATTCAAATTGTTACGGTAGGCAAATATGTGCAAGATAAAATTTGACAAGATTAGGGGGTACCACAATGGGGTCCCGTTCAAATAAGGATGCCAAAATTCAAACTTTTTAATTGCTTGACACATGAAATTTTCAAGAAAGGTAAATATAATAGAAAGTTATATGACAAAATTTGGAAGTACTAAAATGGGGGTTCCTCAATTGGGTACAACAAAGTTCAAACTTTCAACCATTAAAGCTAGACACATCACACTTTCATAATAGGTAAATATAAAAGAAAGATAAAAATACAACAGAATTAGCGGGTACCGCAATGATCCTTGCCAAACGGGGCTGGCGAAATTAAAAATTTTTATCTACTTAAGGTAGAACACATGAAAGTTTCAAAATTGGTAAATATAACAGAAAGTTACATGACAAAACTTGGGGGTACCTCAATTAATTCCTCCAAAACTCAAACTTTTCAACCATTCAAGCTAGACACATGAAACTTTCAAAATAGGTGACTATAAAAATAAAATATGATTAACTACAGGTGCCACAATTGGGGAGTTCTCCTCAAACGGTTTCTTCAAAATTTTAACCACTCAAGCTTAAAGACAAATGGAATTTTCAGGATGGGTAAAAATTAAATACGAAACAACTTGAGGATGCCATACTATAGAGATCCCCCCCAATTATGTTGACACCTCCTCCATTAACTACAAAACCTAAACAAATTAAACCTATTGGATAGGCTAATATGAATCAAAGATTAAAGATTTAACAAAATTTGGCTAGCCACATTGAGGAGATCATGCCAAATGAGCCCTTAAAATTGTTAACTACCAGATACTCTAGCTAGACTTATCAAATTTTAACAGCACTGGTAGGCAGGCTAATATAAGAAAAATAAAGCATGCCAAAGTTGGGGATGATACGTTGGACATTTATCCCTTAAACGTGGACTAAGACAAAATCAATGAGAGTATTTAAAGCTAGACAAATCGTATTAGACAAGATTGGCGGTGACTCCTTCCTTGTTGATCTAGCTGGCTCTAATGTTGATAGCCTTAGCATCGTTAGCAATGCCATCCCAGTTCCAAACCAAAGCAACGTCGTTATTAGGCTACAGCATTGAGTCATTTCATTGCGCAGTAATCAGTTTAATCTTGTCAGTAGAACAGATCCCAGCTGGTAAAAAGAGTAGACTGTTTGGTTGCCAAGGTAAATAACGTCTAAGAACAAGCGAAAGTAAGGCTAGAAGAGTGGGAGGCCAGCAACTTAGTTGGAAAACTTTATTCTGGGGTCACAAAATACTGCATAGAAATACAATACACCTACTCAGGTACTGGTAGTCTTATTATCAGGTATGAGTTTGTAGCAGGGCCACAACTAGGAGGGGTAAAGGGGGGCGGCGCCCCCAAACAAAAATTTTGCCCCCGAAGCCTTAAAGCGACAATAGGAGAAAATATTGTTAAGTAGTTTATTGGAAGGCTGTTGATTAATGATTTGAACTGATGCGAAACATAGCGTTTCGCAAAACTTTTATAATTGGTACATTGATTGTGATGGTACCCAGTATGCATAATCACAATGCTTGCTTGATTTTGCTGACAAGCCACAAATTGTTACGTAAAATTTTTGAAGGATATTGCAAAATTTTATGGTGATGCAATAGCAACTCTTTTACAATCGAAAATTTGACGTTAGATGTGGTAGCATGCTGGCATTAGCAATGAGTGCAAGTGGTTGCTTTCACCTTAGCCAAAAACTTGTTTAGTAATTGTTGTACACTGCGATTTGTTAAGTCGTATTTTGCAGTAATGGATATGTTTGTCATGAGAATTAGTAGAGAACCTCACCCCGGTTCGAATCTTGCTTCCCCTGAAGCTACGGATACTCCTTCCACTTCCTAATCTGCAGATGCTTCTGATGCCCCTGGTTATCGTAACCTTCTGGCTCCTTCTCGTCCAAACTTGCATTTATACTCGAAAGGCAATACTAGCTGCTGTTTTCGTCTCAGATGGTTTCAAAGCCATCGACATCGACCGATAAATTAAACTCAGCTTCAAAGGTTGCTAAAAGCTTTCTCATTTCTAGAACAAAACTGCCCAGCACATAGGTGTGAAGGGAGGCAGAAGCCCTCCGAAAATGTGACAAAAAAGCCAATTGTTTCTTCACTTTCAGTTTCTTCTAGCATTTTTCGCTTACAGCAGTAATTAACAACAATATTGACAACGAGCCCCCTCAATTCAGCTATTGCCAACCAATTTAAATGTATATATAACCCAGGAGAAACTGTGAGTTTTTGTTCAAAAAGTTCCTATCTCAGGCTCTCATCTAACCTTTTTATGAATGTAATGCAATAATTAGAGCCGGAGTTACCGTAATACGGCACAGAATCAGCTAGGGGCTCCACGCTCAGATGGTGAGACCTTTTTGTCTTCCCCTATGTTTGGCAGGAAGATGTTGAGAAAATCTTCAAAGTGCCAAGGGCCCCGCGCAATGTAAATCCGGCCAGGCAACAGCATGGTTTGTAGGCGTAACCATCTATTGTACCATTTCAAAATAACAATCCACCTTGCCAATTTTTACGTGACAAACTACTTCCAAAATACAAAATTAGCTGGGGGAAATGCTTACTGAACAAATTACTGAAGTAGAATTGAAGGGGATTGAGCCCCTTGGTCGTAGCTGTACTCCTGCAACTGTTTATTTTTATGAGAAAACAAAAATCTCCTAAGGAAAATCTTCAAGTGGATTATTTTTTACCGCTAAAATATTGCAGGAGGCAATGTACCTTGCTTCCCCTACCTGGGCCAAATCACTTACAAAATTTAACACCAAAACGCAAGATTCTACACAAGTTTTGAACTTAACTTGATAAGTTAAAGTAAAATTGAACAATTTAATTTTTTCAATTGGCTTTCAAATGTTAAAAATCTAGTTTATTTAAATGGCTCTAAACACGTTCAAATTATGATCCAATAGCATTAAAATAGCTTTTTTTTTCAAAAAACTACAAAAATTCGCCAAGAGGCTGGGAGCTTTGCCCCCAGACCCTCGTCTGTGGCACGTTTGAGTTACACTAGTTTGCTAAAACACATCAACCATTTTACACATTTACACTTTTTTTGGGGGAAGGTTTAAGCTCTCTCCCTTTAGCAAAATCTTAGTTATGAGCCAAATACAGGCCACAGCTTCTGATCTTTCAATCTATCATATCTTTGTCGAACAAAAAGTTCTGATGACGTCATTTCATGTAGTTTGTGGTTTGGGCCCCTTTCATCAAAAATCATGGCTTTGCCTATGGTCCAGCACCTTCATATTGTAGAAAAAGGCAGCAATTTTTGGCTCCCCTGAAAGAAATTTTGCCCCAAGAACAACCCTCTAGTTGCGGCACAGGTTTGTAGCCAAGAAATTGCTGGGCTAGGCTATGATTTAGACTGAAATGTATCAGATAGCTTGATTTTACTGAGATCACTAGGCCACCAAACAATCTACTCTTTTTACCAGCTCGGATCTGTTGTGCTGATAAGATCAAACTGATTAGTGCACAGTGAAACGACTCAATGCAGTAACCTATTAGTGCGCAGCGAAATGACTCAATCACGTAATAGGAGCATTGCTTTAGGTTAGAACTGGGATGACATCGCTAAGGCTATAAACATCAAGGTTGCCTAAAAAAATTATAACATTAGAGGCCACTACGTCAGTACGTCGTGTTTGCACTAGAATATCTCTTGAACAAACAGCTAGGTTAAAAAGGATGGAGTCAACGCCAATCTAGTCTAATACGATTTGCCAAACTTTAAATACTCCCATTGATTTTGTCTTTAGTTATCGTTTGGGTGAACTTTCAAAACTATACCATGGAACTCTCACAATGAATTGGTACACAGAAAAGTAGAAGAGTCAAAATTATGGAATTATTCCAAAATTTAAGACGTTGAAGTACGTTAGCTTAATGGCTTTGAGAGATTTAAGCTGGATAGCTGAGTTTTTTTACTAGACTGCCACCAGTGACATTAAAAAAACCCTCGACTGGCTCTTCGAAGTTTTCAAACAAATTTACTAAGAAAGCTTTAGTGCTGAATAATGGATGTAATACAACACACTTTAAATATCCGGGCCAATGCTAAATAGCGTTTTCAGAATAGGAATAATGGCTTAAAATGCGTGCATATTTCTGTTAGAGTTAAGGTTGGCTAATGTAAAAATACCTTGCTCAAAAGTCGCTGGAACTTTTACGATCGATATATGTTATTTCAAAATAGAGTGAAAAACTGTTAGAAACTCCTAAAAAGTGCCGAGGTTTAGCGTTATTACATGAGCTTTTTGATTGACGTTACTTGACTAATTTGATAACTTTTTTAGACCTTCAAACTTTGAGAACAAGTAACCACAAAGCTTTTAAAATAAACTGAAAAAAGCGTAAGGTGCAAAAGAAGTAGATAATTTTTGGTAAAAAGTTGTTTGACTTCAAACATTACGCCTAGGGGTTCCGAAAAAGCATAGAGTGGAGTAAATCTAATATGAGTTGCGAAGTTATCATTAAGTTAGACTCTGCAATATCACTAAGAAGTTTGTGAGAATTTGATTTTTTTGTTTTAAAATTTTGCTTGGGTACATATCTTTTTCCATGCTAATTGCTAAAGCAGGAATCGTTTTGATTTATAATAAGCTATAGACAGTATTCAGAGTCCTATAGGCACAATCACACCTTTGATTAACAGCTCAAGACATACTGTTTTGGAATCGACATTCGTCTCTTCTTCCTTTTCAGTATAGCTAGGACTACAGGTATGAACATGAGCGTAGCAAGGCAAGAAATCGCAAATCAACCAGAATTATAACATTAGAGGCAACACGATCATAACACATTTTTTTTCCCAAAAATAATAAGTAATCACAATATTACAAGAGATAATTATAATAATTCAATTTAAAATAATTTCCAATAGCATGCCTTAGACAGCTATTTCGCCCAATCTCAGGGCTCATTAGTAAGGCTAGCAAGGCCAAAAGAACAAATATCACCAGAGATGAAAATCTTCAAAACATGCATCTTTACCAATTTATCAATCAATGAATAAATCTCTACCAATCATGTTTATAATATATAAATTTTTACCCAACTTAATATCTTTGGAAAAAAAATGTGGTTATGATTTGGTTAATTTGCGATTTCTTGCCTTTCCACCTCATGTTCATACCTGTAGTCCTAGCTATACTGACGAGGAATAAACGACGAATGTCGATTCTAAAACAGTATGTCTTAGGGTGTTAATTAAAGGTTTGATTCTGCCTATAAGACTTTGGATACTGTTTATAACTTATTATTAATTTTCTTAGTACATTGTTCTTAATAAATTGCTTTGATATAGTTCTTAAATTTTGAGAAAAATCAGTGGAACTTTTCATTTATAGATATATGCTTATATAAAATTCTTCTTAAAAAAAATTACCGCCGTGGGCTAGTAGAGGGTGCAGATTTGATATTTAGGATGGTGTGTCAAATTTCTGATCAAGATAATGTAAGTCATAAAATCAAAAAATCATATTGGCACTTTTAGATCAAAAAGTTTTGTTCCAACTATAGTAGAATGTCGTTTTTGTTGTTTTAATTGGAGCAAAAGGTTACTGTCGAAATATTTGTTCTAATAAGAGTTTTGTTTATAACCGCAATTTTAAAATTGCGCTGCGCTGCCAAGTGAAAACTATAACTAACTCCTTAAAAGTTGAAATAAGAACCAAGCAGAGTTGTAAATTTTTGATTGACATATTATAGATACTTTTTCTCGACATTTAAACTTTGAAAGCCGTTAACCTCAAACCTGATGAAGTGGAACAGTAGAAATTCGAAAGTAGTGGATCATTCAAAAATAGTCAGATTGGCGTGTGGACGTGTTTTGTAAAGTAGACAAGCAAGCAAAATGTGCCGCTAACGAGCACAAAATTGTAAGCTGCTTGAAGATTAGCAAAGGTTATTTGACATGGCTGCAAAGGATATTTGAGAGATCAAGGAATCATAGAACAAATTAGTACATTCTATAAATAACATATCTGATAAAATCAGTAGCCTAGAAGATAAATCTACCAGTATTGATAGCAAGCTGAAAGTGATCGACAGCAAATATTAAAAAAATGTAACAAATTAGATGATATCACAGCATCATTGAATTTTAACTGTACATCGAGAGTATCGGCTTTCCAATTGTCCCAGACTAGCAAGTTGGACAATTTTTTTTTCTTTAAAGGAGGCCTTCATTTGAAATAGGCTATTATTTAAATAATCCGGAATATTTTTCTGAACACGTTATCGAAAGTTCCGTCCAGAAATTCCTCACCGTTCTTGAGATATCCTCTAAAATCCGCTAATACTCCGCTAATCCGTGACGTCACTTGCCCGAGTTTGGCTGAGTTTGTATGGGCTGTGTAAGGTATAGAGTAGGTAGGCAACAGCTTTGAATGTTTATCCTTGTCTAAATTAAGTGAATTATACCCTATTTTATTCAAAACTGTCTACTCTATACCTTACACAGCCCATACAAACTCAGCCAAGTGACGTCATGGATTAGCGGAGTATTAGCGGATTTTAGAGGATATCTCAAGAACGGTGAGGAATTTCTGGACGGAACTTTCGATAACGTGTTCAAAAAAATATTCCGGATTATTTAAATAATAGCCTATTTCAAATGAAGGCCTCCTTTAAGTCGTGGTTAAGGTCTTGTGACTGCTCGGCGAATTGAAGGCGATTTATATCGTATTGCATACTGTTATTTTGAATGGTATTTTGCTTCTATTGCTGATTAACACGATCTCCAAAATTATGCACAAAACAAACATGTTATGAACGATTCGCTAAATGGTTGTGGGCAATCTTGCACAGCAATTAATAAAATTTGACGCCCCAAATTGTTTCATCAATTAGCTGCCTTGAATCTTGTTCCTTTTTTTGGTGAAGAGACACAATTACTGCACCAATGATTTATCGCATGAAGCTTGCATAATCCAAGATATATGTATTGTGTAACAATTTTGTGTGAGGTTATCACTTGACTGATTCTGCAGTGCCATTGGGGTTCGTGTTGCTAAGAATGATTTACGTTGTGCAATAAATCCAAAGTAATCTCCACTAAAAAGACATTAACAAAAATATCACACCACTCTCATGCAAGAATCGAACTCGAGCTAGCTTGCAGAACCAGAGCTTCTTTGTTAATTTATATATCATCTACTGCTGTAACTTCAGCTGATTCGACATCTTGCAAAAACTCACAATCCTTTTCAAAATACCTGGAGCACCACAGTGCTTCGTGCTGGTTTTTGTTTTGAAAATCTTAATTGATTGAGCACAGTGACCACAAATTCAAACAAATCAAACATTACGCCTTGCTGTAGCAATTTTCCGGGATCTTGATTACTTTGTGACAGCAAACAATGCTCCAGTTAGTAGTTAACAAGAAGCTGCTCGAGATTCTTGGCGTTAGTCTATTGGCTGACAATAAACTAGGCAATTATGATGTGGGTGATTTGACATTTAGTGCTCTGCTTTAACAACATCGCCGAATGCAAATACTTTGACATTCCTAAAGCTAAAATTCTCTCTTTAACAACTAATGGAATAACTTTTCTTCATGCAAACCTACGATCAATAAACAACCAAAAAAACTTCGAAAAATTTTATGAATTCTTATTCTTTCTTCTCTCCCTACCAGATATAGTGTGTGCATCGGAAACGCAGTAGAAGGGTGACCCTTTAATCAATATCTGCTAACCAAATCATAGTTTTGTTCACACCAATTCATTATCGAACACTGGTAGGTTAGTATTTACATCTTGTCCAAATTGCAAATTGAAGTAGACCCTACTATTGAAATTAAAATTAATGGCTGCGAAAACTTGTGATTAAACATATTGAATAACAAAGTAAGGTGTAAATTTACAATAGGTGCCATTTACTGATATCTAGATTATAGCGCTATTGAAAACTTTTCAGAGGTAGTAAGTAATTCTTTAAACTTATTAACTATGCTACTTGCTCGAAGACATCTGTAACTGAATATTATCTTGATTGCTTAACTAATTGCGGTGCTATTCCTATTATTTCTATACCTACTCGAGTAACTGGTGATTTCTTGAACATTATGGACCAATTGGACCATATAATCACCAACGACTCATCCCATTTTGTCGAACCTGGCGTAATTCGTAGCAATAGGCAAACTGTCTGACCACTATATAATATTTGTAATGTGTTAGGCTACGATTTTCAAAAACCAAAACATATGCAAATCTTTATCAGAGATAAATCAAGTTTTAAAACTGAAACTTATTGTGATATGAAGAAATTCGTCAACAAATTTTTTGAACTGTTAGATGACCTAACAGAAGAAAATTGTGATAAATCATTCGAAGAATTTATCTCAGTAGTTCAAAAAGTTATCGATAAACATGCCCCTATCAAACAAACTTCACGCAAACAGCAAAAACTGAACAGCAACCCATGGATCACTAAAAGCATATATAGCTCCATTTGTACAAAAAATCGTACGTATAAATCAAACCTCATTACATTTTAAGAGACCAAATCAGAAAACACGAATATCGGTATAAGGTATAACCGAGAATAAACTAACTAAAATTAAAACCTAAGCAACGAAAAACTATTATGCTGAAGAATTAGATCAAAAGAAAAGCAATCTGAGAAAAACATGGGAGCTGTTACACTCGCTTCTACCTGGAAAATCTTCTAAACATGCCAAATTACCACTAAATATTAGGTTTAACGGGAGCAAAATAACCGATCCGCAAACAATTCTGGAGAAGTTTAACAAATTTTTTTCAACAATCGGCGAAAACAGGGAACTATTTGAATTCAGGAGATGATAATGCTGATAAATAATTCCTTCGCAATAGAATTAAATCATGCATCTTTATGGAACCTTCCCGCATTCATGAAGTTATAATTGTAATTAATTCTTTAAACTCTCATAAATTTCATGGCCACAATGATATACCAACTTTTTTTCTTCAAGTACTATCCAGTATTATTGCTTCAGCGTTATGCTATTTTATTGTTTATGATTAGGAATACTTCCACAAAGCTGCAAAAATAATACCTTTATATCAAACAAGAAAAACAAACAGTCTGACAAATTACCGTCTTGTATCCATTCTTTCTTGCTTCTATAATATCATTTAAAAATTAATTCATAAGCGTTTTATGAATTTCTTTCAAAAAAATTCTTTCCTTTGTGACACTCAATATGGATTTTAAAGCAACCTATCTACTACTCCTGCATTATTAGATGTACTATTATTATTATTGGGCAGCCGTGCAAGCAAATCTGTTATCGTTAGGTAAAGTCCACCTACACATTGCATAGGCCTCGTTTGGGCCCATTGCAACTGTAACTGCTATGTTGGTGTAGTTTTGATTCATTACTGGTCGAACTCAGAAAGCCTTCCAGCTTCTTTTAAATACGTCGACAGTTTTTTAATGTTGCATTTTGTTACCACACTGTGAACAGTGGTTTCGTTAATTCCAAAATATTTAACACTAATATCTTGGTAAAGCTTGCAATTGCCAACATGATGATTTGGTGTTTCATCCGCTAGCCTACATTTTGGCATAAAGAAAACTCGACACAACATGTAGTTTTCTTGTGTCGCTGTAGATTGCAATGCCTATTTAAAACTTGCAATACTCTATTTAATTGAGGTCTCTTAAGGTTAACGAGACGTATTGTTAGTCGTGAGGACGTCCAACCTACAGACTCTTTCATCCTCAAGTAGTCTTTCCGTTTATTCCACATAATTTTCATCTATCTGAGGACCAGTCCTTAACCGTGCTGATGCAACTGGCATACGGGACTGTAATAAAAGGTCATGCATTTTTGATTTAGATCCTGATTTGGCTACATAGTCTGCCACTTCGTTACCATGTACCCTACATGTCCAGGAATCCAAGCAATACTGACGTTGTTTTGTTTACCCCACCGATTTAGGTTTTTAATGCAGTTAAGCAATGTAATTGATGTTAGAGTGCACTTTATGAGTGCTTTGATAGCTGCTTGACTATCAACCAGCACAACAATACTTTGATTGTGCATTTTTCCAAAAGCAGGTTTTTTGCCACTTCTGAAATAGCTAAGACTTCTGCCTGGAACACAATGCTGTAAATTCAAAGGTGAAAAAACGCTTGTTTTGGGGGAGTTGTTAGGGTATTATGCATAAAAACCCTCACCTACTCTCCCGTCTAGTTTCAAGCCCTTAGTGTAAATCTTGACAACGTTTTGATTTAGAATGCTTTCAACTCTGATAAAATTCTTTTTATCCAAAATTTGACATTCGATATTTCTCTCAAATGCCTTAGTTTTCTTCATTCGGTCAGCTCGCATTTGTAGCAGAGGTAAGAATCTTCTCGCCTCATTGCAAACATCAACATGGCTTTTCGTTTTCCCAAAGGAACCAACTGGGTTGACATGCCAGAGCCCATAAAAATTCCTCAATGAGAGTTATGTTGAGCAATATTTCCGGAGCACCAGTAGGAGTGCCAGGAAAAGCTGATGAAATCATCAGGCAAGCAAGTCTCTGCACCTTTGTGAATTTCTCGCTAGATACCTTTTGTTGAGACCGCTATCACAAGACACACATGCATACGACATGATCGGACATATCATAGCTGTGTATATCTATTTCATCATAGATGGTTTTATTTCTCACGTGTTACCCACAATTTGTCCACATTGCATTAATGTTGTAGTTGCTTTGCCGGTAATTCGGGTAATATGTGGTTTCCAAATGAGCTTGCTGTCCAGAGTAACACCTAACAGCCTTGCTTCCTTGGGAAGTTCAAGGTTTGAGTCATTCATTGACAAGAAACCCAATCTAGATTTCGTTAGTGAGTGAACAGTACGATTTCTGTTTTCTTGTTATCAAACTGTAGCTCTTGTTCCGAAGCCCAGTTTGCAGCAATATTTATTGCTTTTTGGGCCATACCTCTGATCCAAAGCATATCAGCACTAGTGACGAACACTGCTAGATCATCGGCTTAAGCTTGAAAATAAAAGCCCCTGCTGCGTAACTCTAGCAACAGGCTGTTTAAGACACAGTTCCACAAAAATGGGGACAGGATACCGCCTTGTGGGTTCCCCTTCACTGCTTCCCTTTTTTAACTTTATCACCATATAATTCTACTTGGACTGTGCGAAGACTTAGCAAATTCTCTATCTATGAAATGAAAATCTTAGACATGCCCAGCCCTCACAGAGCCGCAATAAAGCTACAGAAGGTGACATCGTCGAAGGCACCAACAATATTCAGGAAAATACTCGAAGCCGGCTTTTTTCTAATGAGGCAATGCTCTACACGGCGCAAAAATTCATGCAAAGCCTGCACGAAATCCATACTATGATGCAGAAAGCTTTGCCAGCATGTTATTATCTTCATTAATATGATACAAAATTAGTTTTTCTCCAACCACTTCAGTTGGAAGAAAGTTAAAGTAATCATATGGAAGGATTTTGCTTCAAAATAGCTCTCCTTTCCAGGTTTGGGGAGAAATAAACCTGTACCTTCTTTCCATGCCAATGGTACATAGCTGTGTCTCAGACATGCTTGGAATATGACATGATAATATCCTTTCAGTTGATTCCAACCTTTCTGCAACAGTACAGGATAATGCCCGTCTGACCCTGGAGCTTTGAATGGTTGAAATTCGTTATTAGCTGCTTCCATAGGCTCAAATGAACATATTTTTGCAATCATTTCAAAGTCTTCAGGTCTCACGAAGAATTGCCCACTAAGTCAAACCTGGTTGCATGATTTTCGGTCTGCTGGCTACCCGGTGATAAGATATCGAGCTGATAGTTTAGAGTTTCTAGTGGAGACTTCAAGAATTCTCGGTTGTGTTTAGTTACGTTGCTAACACGCACAGTTTCATTCCTTCGAATAATCTTAACCAGCTGAGCCGTTGATGTTAACTAATCATTCTCCCTACAAAGCTAAGCCATGACTAGCGCTTTGCTCTTTTGACTGTTTTTTTGAATTAGGCTAGGCCGAGCTTTTGAGCTTCCCGATCTTCTTCTTGTTTTGTTTCAATGGCTTTTCTCCGAAATTGGCGAGCGTCTTTTTGAAGGTTTGCTTGCTCAGAATTCCACCAAATATTATCTTTCTTCCAAAGCAACTTTCGCATAGGGCAAGCAGCTTCATATGATTTAGTAATAACTGAATGAACCTTGTTTGCCAGCACATCAAAGTCTTCTTTTGAGGAAGGCGCCGGTACTGGTTGTAAAATTTGTCAATTTAATTGCTGTTCGAGTTCGTCTGCATACTTGTTCCAGCACGTATGACAAACATTACGAAACATTTTAGTCTGTTTTTGGATTCTGCTTTTAAACTGGAACCTAATATACATGTGATCCGAGAATGATGGCACATTGCTAACATGCCAATCAACTACTCAGTCCAATGCACACCGGTTCACTAGGTTAAGTCCAGAACCTCTTCACACGTTTTTGTTCTAAATGTTGGTTGATTACCCACATTACAGAAATTCAGGTCTGCACTAGCACAATACGCAAGCAGATTCTCTCCACAAGGGTTTATATACAAGGAACCCCATATAGTGTTGTGTGCATTTGCATCGGTTCCTACAACAGTAGGGGTTTGTTGATTTTCTGTGAAGACCAACAGATCCCTCAATAAATTGGGGGGAGCTGGTTCTTCGGCTGCCACGTATGCCGATACGAAAACAAAACTGTCTCCCTTTCGGCAAACGTTGTTAACTCTAACTGCCATAATAACCTCGTCAGAAAACATTAGGATTAAAAAGCAACTGAGATCAGGAGTAGCATAAATGCACGCCCGAGGACGATTGCCCTTTTCAATACTTTGAATGAGGTTCCAGCCTCACAGCTTACTTCTGATTTTAGTGGCATATGTCCATGGTTCTTGAGCTAACACTAACCCGCAACATACATTTTTTGTTACTTCACACATGTTATAGCTAGCTGCTTTACATCTGTGTAGGTTAATTTGACAACACTCTAAATTATGAAAGGATAACTTGGGTGCCGTAGTGGCTTTATTTCATTGATTGAGTTGTCCGCTGAAATCCTTAGCCATTCTTATCTATATGATAGATGAACTCAAACAGAGCGCTTTATTCTTAGAACAACTAATTTGGCTACTTCCTCTTGGAGAAAAAAGCTTCAACCTCTACCAACTAGAAGTCGTCGCCTTCTCTGTACCTGCCGATGTGCCAGCCTTAGCAGTAGTAGATAATGGTTGATTCTAGACATTTGCGAATTGCGGTGGCGACAGAGTTTTAATGCAGGAGAGTCCCCTATTGCGACGGACCTAATCCCCATCAGAGGAATGCGGCAAAAACTCTAATCCTAAAATCTAAAAATTGTCTTGTCTGAGAACCGAACCACCAAAGGTGGTGAGTTTAAAATTAGTAAGGCTTACCTAAGAACCATACCACCGAAGGTGGTGAGTCTAAAGTTTACAATTCATAACACTTCGTGGGAACCGAACCACCGAAGGTAGTGAGTCCAAAGTTTAAATTTGTAAGGCTGCCCTGGAAATCAAACTACCGCAGGTGGTTACTTAAACCCTACAATTTGTAAGACTTCCCCGGGAATCAAACTACTGAAGGTGGTTAGTCAAAGTCTAAAGTTTAAAATTTGTACTAAAGTTTAAATGTCATGAACCATTCTTTGGATTGGCGGCTGGCCGTCGCAAAATCGCTTTGAAGTTTGCAGGTTCCAACAATTCGATACTTTCAATCTAAAAAAGTTAAAAAATTAAAACAAAATAAAATTTTAGATTGTTTAGTCGATAATGCAGAAATATATTTGAAATACGGTTGCATATAAATTCTGGAGTTCGAATAACTGCGGTATTATGTTTCAACAACGTGGTGGCGAACTTGAATACAAGTTGGTCAATATTATTCTTTGACTTTCGCAGTAAAATTTTGCAATAGTGACTGTTACAATATTATGTAAGTCGATATGAAAAGGTGATATTATCCTTTGACTTTTGCATTAAAATACCAAAAGGCTAGTCATTAGCTGTTGCAACCACATCAGTAAACCTCAGATGGTTTGTCACAAATTCGCCTTTAAAAAAAACTTTTCAACTGTTTTTACTAACCAGATTAAAATTTGCTAATGCTGTTTTGCTTGCATGACGTAAAATAATCCAATTTGTTTAATTTCCGATTGCCTTGGTGCCACAAGGACTAGCAAGTTTGTTAGCTGCAATAACACTTGAGAGTTTTAACGCTCTAGTCATTCTATCAAAACGAACATATGTACCTATTGCAAGAAAACCTTTACTCGAAATGGTGATTTAATACATCACAAAAAAGAAGTACATGAACGATTTTGAAATTAGAGTGCAAAAAATGTAACAGAAAATTAAAAAAAAAACAGTCCCTGACCGACATAACGCATCTGTCGCTGTTACCACCAGTGTCATGTTCAATTTCACTCTATTGAGGAGAAAAATAATCATTTGTGCAAACCTTCATCTAAAAAATTGCGAATAATAAACTTTAACGAACACACAGTCACACAGTACCGGTTTAATGCCCAGGGCAAGCGGTTCAATCTCCAGCAGAACAACAACCTCTAAACACTCACCCGACCAAGATTAAAAGTTTGGAATGCCTTTTTTTAATATTGCTCGCAAAAGAAACCCAAAGTTTTTTTAAAAAAAAGGTTTGTAAATTTATTTGACCAGAATTAAAAGCATGGAACGCTTTTTTTGATATTGCTCCCAAAGGGAACCCTAAGTTAAAAAAAAAGGTTTGTAAATTTATTTGACCAAAATTAAAAGTATGGAACGACTTTTTCAATATTGTTCCCAATAGGAACCCTAAGTTTCAAAAACGTTTGTAAATTTATTTGACCAAGAATAAGAGTCTGCAACGCCGCAGCTTTAAAGCGAAAGAAATTAGTATTTTTTTACAAAAAAGTCTTACATTGAAGCATGTAAAAAAACAATTAAGATGTTTAACAATTTTAACGATATTTAGGCTAAAAAAAATTCATATTTAAACTAAAAAAACTTGAAGTTAAAAATAAAATAAAATCTATTGACCAAGATTGAAAGCTGAAACCGCCGCAAATATCCACCATTTCAATGCGAAGAGGCTATAAAGTCATTTGACCGGAGTTCAAAACTTGCATCCACGGCATGGTATGGAATGGAAATTTTAGTATGGAATATGGAAGATGCCAGAATGGAATGGAATGGAAGATTTCAAGAATGGAATGGAAGACAATCTTCCATACTTCCATGCCAATTCCATACTAGATTTTGTGCATTGTATTTACAGAAAAATATATACCAATGTCGGATAGTGATAAAATATTGTCACAGAAGGATTCAACTTCAATATCTGTGTATATTATTTGTCGACAAATCGCGGTACTTTGGTTATGTACATTGTGCAAACAGTGTACGTATTGCATCATTGTAAGTACATTGCAATTTAATTGCAGCATTGCTGTTACAGTTGACGACCTTGATAGATTTAACTTGTTTTTTTTGTTTTTTTTTCCCAGTCGTAAATTTTGTTTTCTTACATCGTCAGGAAAATTCGTATTTGCTATTTCATCCCCGTTTTGCTTAATCTTATTTATATTTTTAGTTTTTATTGGCAACAAAAAATAAAGTGTTCTGTTCTGTTTTTTACCTTATAGTAAGTCTTTTTGGTGTTAAAGCTTGTCATTTCTATTAAGGTAAATGTTCTAGTTGATGTGAGGGCAAACTTGTACGATAACCATTAAACCATAGGTATAGCCAGAAAGACCGGGCCCTCTGCCTCCCACCCCCACCAATTGAAAAGCTACCAATGATAAAAATGATGACACAAATCCTATTTATTCAGTTTCTTTTAGCATTTTTGGAGTGCAGCAGTACATGCATACAACGGCAATTAGCAATAACTAAATATTAATATTGACGAACAGGGGGCCCATGCTCTCTCAATTTAAATTTTTACCAACCAATTTAAATTTTTACCAACCAATTTAAATGTACAAGCCGGGAGAAATTCAGCATTTTTATTCTAAAAGGTGCAATCTCAGGCACTCATTTAACTTGTTTATGCAATGATATGTTTTAGGCCCCCAGCTAACTTTTATGTCGCAATAACATGATTAGCGACTATTTATGGCATCTAATGTATCTGCTTCAAATTACCAACCTTAAATAACAATTCACCTCTATCTCGTCACTTTTCACGTGACAAAATGCTTTAGAAAAAACCTAGTTAGGGGAAATGCTTATTGAACAAATTATTGAATTTGAATCGAGGGTGCCTGGGTCCCTGGTTGTACATACATTCCTAAACCTGGTTATTTTCAAGACAAAGCAAAAATCTTCGAGTGCATTATTTAATGCTAAAAATGCAGCACAAAGCATTGTACCTTGATTTCCCTGACTTGGGCCAAGTCACAAAAATTTAACCCCAAAATGCAAGATTTTAAACGTGTTTTGGACTTGACCTGAAGTAAAGAGAGGGATTTTTTCAATTGGCGTTCAAACATCAAAAATTTTGTTCTTTCAAATGGCTTTGAAAACGTGCAAAATGTGATCCCAATCGCATTAAAATAGCCATTTTTTTCCAAAAAACCGCCCAGCGGCTGGGAACTCTGTGACATGTTTGAGTTGCACTAATTTGCTCACTACGTTTCCCAATTTTGATAGGATAGAAAAATTTTTAACTTGCGGTTCTAGTCCTTCCTCCATAGCAAATCCAGGTTACGAGCCAAATCAGATGCCCAGCTTTTGATCTTTATTCTTAGTCCCATAAAAAGTCCCTCTTTTAAAGACCTTCTGATTACGTCATTGCATAATTTGCGGTTTAGCCCTCCTCCCAATTCAAAATCCAGGCTACACCTACGCATTAAACCATGTGCAATATGCATACCAGACACCGGGCGCTGCATCTTAGTATTGTTGGTGCACCTTCACGAGCGGTTGCTTACAGCATTGCAAAGGTGCAAAGCAACAAAATATACGTTGCATTGCTTCCAGTCCAAAATTTCTTTGGTATGGAAGTATGGAATGGAATATGGAAGATAATTTCAGTATGGAATGGAATATGGAATGGAAGATTTTTGGTATGGAATGGAGATGGAATGGAAGAAAATTGCCAGATTGGAATATGGAAAAATTGTCTTCTATTCCATTCCGTACCATGCCCTGCTTGCATCGTCGCAGAATATCTTGAATTTTAGCAATCTTATCGCACCTTACATGTCTTCGATTTCACCTCGAAGGAGTAAAGCTATATTTGACCAAGGTAAGAAACTTACATCATTACAGGCGTCTATCGTTTCACCCCGAAAGGGTTGATCTATCAAGTTTAAATTTTGCTCAAAATTGCTCAAAATTTCCGCAAAACAATATTGCTCACTTTACAGATGAATTGAGTAAAACTCTTGACTCGTATTTAAATCAATTCCACGATCTCGCCCTTATGGGCGACTTTAACATTAATTTGGACCCTGAAAAACGTCAAACTGAGCTCTTAGGATTTGGCTTATTCCCTGTCATCACTAAACCAACTCGGGTCACTGTAACATCGCAAACATTAATCGATCATATTTTTACTAACATAACAGCTCGAACTGTAACATCAGGTATTTACCAATATGATATAACTGACCACTTTCCTATATTCTGTCAAATCCATAACAACGCACCAAAACATAAACTATTTAATAAACTAGGGTTTTACCGAGATTATGCAGCTGTCAGTCAAACACTATTTGAAGAAGACATAAACGCTATTTTTGAAAATGAGTCTGTTTTAGCGCCTTTATACAATGAAAATAACGTTAATAGTGTATTGGAACAATTCATTTTTTCTATTCAAATCTGAGGTTGATAAACACGCCCCTATAAAAAGAGCATCCTGCAAAAAACAAATTACTTAAAAAGCCTTGGATAACGAAAGGGATTCTAATCTCTATAAAAAATAAACAAAAGATGTACAAAAACAACTTTTTGAATGGAAATGATGCTCAAAAACTGCTTTTCAAAACCTACTCCAACAAATTAACAAAAGTCAAACCGCTTTCTAAAAAATGTATTTTCATAAAGAATTCGACGAAAACAAAAACAATTGTCATAAAATGTGGAAAACCATCAATTCACTTCTTTACAAAAAATCTGCCGATGCAAATTCTCCTCCCAACAATATAAAAATAAACAGCAAAATCTGCGACAATCAATTGGCAATTGCTGAACATTTCAATAATTTTTTTTGTACAATTGGCAAACGTCTGGCAGAAAAAATGGAAAGTAACAGCAGTCAAAGTGTAACTAGGTATTTAACCGACAGGGTTTCCTCCTCAATATTTCTTGAACCGGTTGATGAAAGAGAAATTATAAGCACAATTAATTTATTACCTATGAAAAAATCAGTTGGGCACGATAATATTCCCATCACTTTTATTAAACTGGTTAAAATAATAGCACCTTTTTTGATTAAAGTAATTAATACATCATTTGAATTAGGCATGTTTCCAAATATTCTTAAAATTGCTAAAGTAATTCATATTTAAAAGTCTGGAGACAAACAAATCGTCAATAACTATCGCCCTATATCTCTGTTATCCCCGTTCTCTAAAATTTTCAAAAAATTAATTTTTAATCGTTTTTTCAAATTTCTAGATAAAAAATCGATCTTAATACCAACGCAATACGGGTTTCGTCCTCATCATTCAACACAACATGCAATTTTAGAAATTACAACAACTGCCTACCATAACATTGAGAATAAAGATTTCACTGAGCTGGTAACTCTTGATTTAACTAAAGCTTTCGATACGGTCTGTCACAAAAGACTATTAATTAAGCTCCATCACTACAGTTTTTGAGGAAAAGCACATAAGCTAATTGCTTCTTATCTCTCGAATCGAACACAACATGTTAGTTTAGGTGATATTAGCTCCTCACTACAGCATATCCAGCTAGGAGTTCCTCAAGGCTCTACATTAGGGCCACTTCTTTTTCTCCTATACATTAATGATCTTCCTAATGCCACTGATAGCCTCTCTAGATTATTTGCGGATGACACATGTTTAGTTCTCAGTCACCCATCTTTTGCCCAGTTGGAAAAAACATAAATCAAGACCTACAAATGTTTCCAGATGGGCCAAAACTAGTAAATGAACAATTAATCCAACCAAATCCCACTTACTTGTTGTTTCACCATACTTAAAAAAACCATTACCTGATGCACTATTCACACTAGATTCATCTATTCTAAAAGTAGAGAAAAGCATAAAATACTTGGGTATAAATGTTGATAATCAACTCCTTTTCCGTAATCATATCAATCAACTTAGAACTACTGTTTCTCGAGCAGTTGGCATTATGACGAAGATAAGGCAATTTGTCCCCTTACGAATACTAAAACAAATTTATTTTGCCTTCATTCATTCTCATCTCACATATGGCATTATAGTGTGAGGAGCAACATATCCTTCATACCTACCTCCGTTAACATCTTTGCAAAATAGAGCATTAAATTACTTTCTGGAGACCCTCGATTTCAGAGTGGGCATTTACTCTACAAAGATCACAAAATACTTAATTTAAATAGTTTATTAAGTCAAGAAACAGCCAAATTTATGTATAAATTCATTTACAAGCAACTTCCTGTTCGATTCGATAACTATTTTAGTAGTGTCTTGACAATTAAAAAAAGAAGTACGAGAACTTCACAAAAGAAAAATCAACTTTATATTCCTAGATTCCAAACAAACAGATTACAAAGATCCATCAAATATAGAGGAGTTAAAGTATGGAACGATATACCTAACGAAATTAAGAATAACATCGATACTTTATCAACTTTCAAAAAAATCCACAAAAAGCACTTGATCTCACAAGTGATATGATTTTTGCAAGGATAAAAAAATATATGTATTTTTTTTCTGTTTAACTTTTCCCTCGACAGTATGCAACTTGATATAAAATTATTGTATAAAATCAATTCCATTAAATTAACATAACATTGAAGAAAAGCACGAGCTAATAGTTATTAAGCAATAACTATTGACCTACAAAAGTTAGGTGGCTGCTTGACGCGAAGACCAGCTGGTCACTTCGCAGCCCTCCTAGTCTACTACACTTAAATACATAATAACTGATCTCAGGTATTATTGTTTTAATTTTGTGACAAAATAAATATGATTGATTGATTAAATAAACACTTACATACTCGCAGATGCCTTCAGTTTTATAGGGCTTACCGCATTGCAGACACCTTCAACTTTTACCCGAAGGGTAAATCTTTCTTCTCGAGATGATCTAACAAATATTTTTCAATTCTTTTCGCAGAAAAAAAATGAAGAAAAAATAAACAAAGAAAAAAATTCTCAATTGAATCTAAAATTCTTATCAATTTTGTGGAGCTGTTCAACTCAAAAAACACTCGAAGGCTACGTCACAGCTTCTTTGTTTCTAAAGAAAAAAAAACAAAACCTAAGGCTGTTTTTATAGAAATTTGACCGATATGATTTTGTACCACTCCAAAAAGAAGTCCCTTGCTCTGAGGTAAAGGCGAGGTTTATAAAAAGTTCAAGTTTCAGACAGGTTTTTGGATTGTTTTTCGTTGCAATTTTCCCTGAAGACTAAGAAATTGTAAAGTTTCATAATATTTTATTGAATATATCCCTAAAAACAAAATATACTGTAAAACCTCTATTTGAGCACCATGGCGTTCTATTTTTCAACCCTTCCTTATAGCAGTGTTCTATTAGAGGCAGTGTTCAATTAGAAGATGGCACTCTATTTTTCGACTATCTGGTCAGCAGTTAAAAAAAATAGATTGAATTAATGAAAGGAAAAAGACACCTACCGTAACACAGTTACTGGTAAGTAATTAAAAGTTCACTGGTGAAAATCAAGTGATATGTCGCTGTTGTAGAAGTCCTCAGCATTTTTGTGCTGGGGTTGATACACCGGTAAATGGGTAATTATCATTTTGTGATGTAGAAAACCATTTGATTGCTAATTAGCATAATGAATTTCAAAGTGGTGTTCTATTAGAGTTGGTGTTCAATTAAAGGGTGGCACTCTATTTTTGAAGCCCCTGTATAGTGGCATTCTATTAGAGGTAGCGCTCAAATAGAGGTTTTTACGGTAGTGATTAAAAACTACACTTTAAAGAAAGTGTTTAATGTTTGTAAAATTATTGTTTAAGACAAAAAAAAATGCAAAACTTGGAATCGTTTTTGATAAAACTATTCTATGAATACAAGAAAATCATCAAGAATTTACAATGTTGGGTACACTTTTGAGGTGCAAACAGTATTCAAGACAAAGAAGCACAGCAATTTTGAATATTTTGATCAAATTATCCTGATGCAAACAAGAAAATTAAAATTAGTTAATTTTCAGGCTAGTGTTTCGATTACTTACGTTACAATTTTCACTCAAGGCAAAGAAATTAGAAGGAATGAAAAGATTTTGGTGAACTTATTCCTCTGAAAATAGTATTATGTCACAAACAACAAGATTTTAGAAAATTTTTGAAAAAGTTATCAAATGGTATTCATTTCAAGGTAAAATTATTGTTTTAAACAAAGAAATCGTCAAGACCTGAAATATTTTTCATAAAACTATCTCTGTATAAAAAAGATTGTTTCAAAACTTGTAAAGGTTTTAAGTAAGTTTTCCATTTTTTAGATAAAATTTTTATTCAAGGCAAAGAAATTGTGAGGTTTTTAGTACTTTTGACCAACTTTTTCTACGAAATCAAGGCAATGGTTAAAAACTTTACAATATTAGGTAAGTTTTTTTAAGGTGAAAGCAATCTTCAAAATAAAGAAACGTAAGACTGTAAACATTTTTTTTAAAATTGCTTTCGATAAACAAAAATACTGCAAAAAAAGTTAAAATTTTAAGTAAGTTGCCGATGTTTGAGATAAAATTACTGTCTAAGTCCAAGAAATTGTAAGACCTTGATTGTTCTTGATCAAGCTATTTCGTATGTTAACAAGGAACTAAAAAAATTTAAGATTTTAGATAAACGCTCTTGATTTTTATGCACCAGTTTTCACTCAAGGCAAATAAGTTGTAAGGTTTTAAAATAGTTTATTGAATTTATCCCTACAAAACAATATAAAGCGACTAATAAGCCAAGACTTTTGAGAAATATTAATTAAAAGTTATCGAATGATATTCATTTTTAGGGTAGAATTATTGTTTTAAACAAAGAAATCGAAAGACTTCAATAATTATTTTCAACTAAACTAACCCTAAACAAGACAAATCAAAACACTTAAAAGATTTTATTCAATACAAAGAAATTGTATGACTTTGAGTCATCATTAAAACAAATTACCTTTATGCAAACAAGAAAATTTATCTTTATGCAAACAATTAGAGATCAAAATCTTGGGTTTCTTTATCTTGATTATTACTTTTACTTTAAGAACTTACCTAAAATAGAATTTTTAACCGTTTTCTTGTTTTCATGAGAACTGTTTGATCAAAGACTTTCAAAGACTTACATTTTCTTGACTTTAATCTAAACAACCGAAACTTTACCTAAAATTTTATTGGAATATGGGGATGATTTTGTAAACCATCTTAAACATTTATTTAGCTTGAATTAAAATTCTTATTTAAAAACTTAATGTTTTATACTTATTCTGGAAAATCGTTCAAAATTAAACCTCTTTTCGTGATCTTGGTTATAACTTTACTTGAAAAATAGAGTTTTTTGCTACTTTAAATCAAAATCCTCCTAATCTGTTAAATATTTTAGCAATTTCCTTGTTTGCATAAAGGTAATTTGTTTTAACGATAACTCAAAGTCATGCAATTTCTTTGTATTGAATAAAATCTTTTAAGTTTTTTGATTTGCCTTGTTTAGGGTTAGTTTAGTTGAAAATAATTATTGAAGTCTTTCGATTTCTTTGTTTAAAACAATAATTCTACCCTAAAAATGAATATCATTCGATAACTTTTAATTAATATTTCTCAAAAGTCTTGGCTTATTAGTCGCTTTATATTGTTTTGTAGGGATAAATTCAATAAACTATTTTAAAACCTTACAACTTATTTGCCTTGAGTGAAAACTGGTGCATAAAAATCAAGAGCGTTTATCTAAAATCTTAAATTTTTTTAGTTCCTTGTTACCATATGAAATAGCTTGATCAAGAACAATTAAGGTCTTACAATTTCTTGGACTTAGACAGTAATTTTATCTCAAACATCGGCAACTTACTTAAAATTTTAACTTTTTTTGCAGTATTTTTGTTTATCGAAAGCAATTTTAAAAAAAATGTTTACAGTCTTACGTTTCTTTATTTTGAAGATTGCTTTCACCTTAAAAAAACTTACCTAATATTGTAAAGTTTTTAACCATTGCCTTGATTTCGTAGAAAAAGTTGGTCAAAAGTACTAAAAACCTCACAATTTCTTTGCCTTGAATAAAAATTTTATCTAAAAAATGGAAAACTTACTTAAAACCTTTACAAGTTTTGAAACAATCTTTTTTATACAGAGATAGTTTTATGAAAAATATTTCAGGTCTTGACGATTTCTTTGTTTAAAACAATAATTTTACCTTGAAATGAATACCATTTGATAACTTTTTCAAAAATTTTCTAAAATCTTGTTGTTTGTGACATAATACTATTTTCAGAGGAATAAGTTCACCAAAATCTTTTCATTCCTTCTAATTTCTTTGCCTTGAGTGAAAATTGTAACGTAAGTAATCGAAACACTAGCCTGAAAATTAACTAATTTTAATTTTCTTGTTTGCATCAGGATAATTTGATCAAAATATTCAAAATTGCTGTGCTTCTTTGTCTTGAATACTGTTTGCACCTCAAAAGTGTACCCAACATTGTAAATTCTTGATGATTTTCTTGTATTCATAGAATAGTTTTATCAAAAACGATTCCAAGTTTTGCATTTTTTTTTGTCTTAAACAATAATTTTACAAACATTAAACACTTTCTTTAAAGTGTAGTTTTTAATCACTACCGTAAAAACCTCTATTTGAGCGCTACCTCTAATAGAATGCCACTATACAGGGGCTTCAAAAATAGAGTGCCACCCTTTAATTGAACACCAACTCTAATAGAACACCACTTTGAAATTCATTATGCTAATTAGCAATCAAATGGTTTTCTACATCACAAAATGATAATTACCCATTTACCGGTGTATCAACCCCAGCACAAAAATGCTGAGGACTTCTACAACAGCGACATATCACTTGATTTTCACCAGTGAACTTTTAATTACTTACCAGTAACTGTGTTACGGTAGGTGTCTTTTTCCTTTCATTAATTCAATCTATTTTTTTTAACTGCTGACCAGATAGTCGAAAAATAGAGTGCCATCTTCTAATTGAACACTGCCTCTAATAGAACACTGCTATAAGGAAGGGTTGAAAAATAGAACGCCATGGTGCTCAAATAGAGGTTTTACAGTATATTTTGTTTTTAGGGATATATTCAATAAAATATTATGAAACTTTACAATTTCTTAGTCTTCAGGGAAAATTGCAACGAAAAACAATCCAAAAACCTGTCTGAAACTTGAACTTTTTATAAACCTCGCCTTTACCTCAGAGCAAGGGACTTCTTTTTGGAGTGGTACAAAATCATATCGGTCAAATTTCTATAAAAACAGCCTTAGGTTTTGTTTTTTTTTCTTTAGAAACAAAGAAGCTGTGACGTAGCCTTCGAGTGTTTTTTGAGTTGAACAGCTCCACAAAATTGATAAGAATTTTAGATTCAATTGAGAATTTTTTTCTTTGTTTATTTTTTCTTCATTTTTTTTCTGCGAAAAGAATTGAAAAATATTTGTTAGATCATCTCGAGAAGAAAGATTTACCCTTCGGGTAAAAGTTGAAGGTGTCTGCAATGCGGTAAGCCCTATAAAACTGAAGGCATCTGCGAATATGGAAATTTTTATTTCTACTTGACAGATGAACCCTTTCGGGATGAAACGATAGACGCCTGTAATGATGCAAATTTCTTACTTCGATCAAATATAGCTTTACTCCTTCGAGGTGAAATTGAAGACGTGTAAGGTGCGATAAGATCGCTAAAATTCAAGATATTCTGTGACGATGCAAATTTTGAACTCCGATCAAATGACTTTATAGCCTCTTCGGATTGAAATGGTGGATATTTGCGGCGGTTTCAGCTTTCAATCTTGGTCAATAGATTTTATTTTATTTTTAACTTCAAGTTTTTTTAGTTTAAATATGAATTTTTTTTAGCCTAAATATCGTTAAAATTGTTAAACATCTTAATTGTTTTTTTACATGCTTCAATATAAGACTTTTTTGTAAAAAAATACTAATTTCTTTCACTTTAAAGCTGCGGCGTTGCAGGCTCTTATTCTTGGTCAAATAAATTTACAAACGTTTTTGAAACTTAGGGTTCTTATTGGGAGCAATATTGAAAAAGTCGTTCCATACTTTTAATTTTGGTCAAATAAATTTACAAACCTTTTTTTTTTAACTTAGGGTTTCCTTTGAGAGCAATATCAAAAAAGACGTTCCATGCTTTCACTTTTGGTAAAATAAACGTTCCATCGTGTAATTCGTTAGAAAAACTCATTCTCACATTTTTGAGTCGGGTTAAGGCTAGATGGTACTGCTGTCAGACGTTTGATTTTCTGTGTCGCATTCATACTCGCTTAGGTTTCTTGAAACTTTTTGAAACTTAGGGTTCCTATTGGGAGCAATATTGAAAAAGTCGTTCCATACTTTTAATTTTGGTCAAATAAATTTACAAACCTTTTTTTTAAACTTAGGGTTTCCTTTGAGAGCAATATCAAAAAAGACGTTCCATGCTTTCACTTTTGGTCAAATAAATTTACAAAGTTAGGGTTCCCTTTGGGAGCAATATCAAAAAAAGCGTTCCATGCTTTTAATTCTGGTCAAATAAATTTACAAACCTTTTTTTTAAAAAAACTTTGGGTTTCTTTTGCGAGCAATATTAAAAAAAGGCATTCCAAACTTTTAATCTTGGTCGGGTGAGTGTTTAGAGGTTGTTGTTCTGCTGGAGATTGAACCGCTTGCCCTGGGCATTAAACCGGTACTGTGTGACTGTGTGTTCGTTAAAGTTTATTATTCGCAATTTTTTAGATGAAGGTTTGCACAAATGATTATTTTTCTCCTCAATAGAGTGAAATTGAACATGACACTGGTGGTAACAGCGACAGATGCGTTATGTCGGTCAGGGACTGTTTTTTTTTTAATTTTCTGTTACATTTTTTGCACTCTAATTTCAAAATCGTTCATGTACTTCTTTTTTGTGATGTATTAAATCACCATTTCGAGTAAAGGTTTTCTTGCAATAGGTACATATGTTCGTTTTGATAGAATGACTAGAGCGTTAAAACTCTCAAGTGTTATTGCAGCTAACAAACTTGCTAGTCCTTGTGGCACCAAGGCAATCGGAAATTAAACAAATTGGATTATTTTACGTCATGCAAGCAAAACAGCATTAGCAAATTTTAATCTGGTTAGTAAAAACAGTTGAAAAGTTTTTTTTAAAGGCGAATTTGTGACAAACCATCTGAGGTTTACTGATGTGGTTGCAACAGCTAATGACTAGCCTTTTGGTATTTTAATGCAAAAGTCAAAGGATAATATCACCTTTTCATATCGACTTACATAATATTGTAACAGTCACTATTGCAAAATTTTACTGCGAAAGTCAAAGAATAATATTGACCAACTTGTATTCAAGTTCGCCACCACGTTGTTGAAACATAATACCGCAGTTATTCGAACTCCAGAATTTATATGCAACCGTATTTCAAATATATTTCTGCATTATCGACTAAACAATCTAAAATTTTATTTTGTTTTAATTTTTTAACTTTTTTAGATTGAAAGTATCGAATTGTTGGAACCTGCAAACTTCAAAGCGATTTTGCGACGGCCAGCCGCCAATCCAAAGAATGGTTCAT
The DNA here is from genome assembly GCA_963965965.1 of Trididemnum nubilum. NCBI lineage: Eukaryota > Metazoa > Chordata > Ascidiacea > Aplousobranchia > Didemnidae > Trididemnum > Trididemnum nubilum. The sequence goes on from OZ014476.1 coordinate 24,826,863, forward strand.
GACATTTAAACTTTAGTACAAATTTTAAACTTTAGACTTTGACTAACCACCTTCAGTAGTTTGATTCCCGGGGAAGTCTTACAAATTGTAGGGTTTAAGTAACCACCTGCGGTAGTTTGATTTCCAGGGCAGCCTTACAAATTTAAACTTTGGACTCTCTACCTTCGGTGGTTCGGTTTCCACAAAGGTTACGAATTCTAAACTTTAGACTCACCACCTTCAGTGGTTCGGTTCCCAGAAAGTCTGACCAATTTTACACTTTTGAGTCACCACCTTCGGTGGTTTGGTTCCCAGATAAGTATTTTAAGCTTCAGACTCACCACTTTCGATGGTTTGGTTCGCAGTGGTTCTCAGGCAAGTGTTTTAAAGTTTAGAGTGATTGCCACATTCCTCCACTAGAGATTCAGTCCATGACCTGAGGTTGGCAGACCTATTCTCCTGCACCTGTTGCGCTTTTGAAAAATTTACTCGTAAATTAACGGGAATTTCCCCAAAGAGGGAATTCCCATAGCTTGCGTATGATCACAGGCAGTCAGCGAATTCTATTAAAGTCTTAATTCTAATCTCATTAGCGTAAGCGGATGAAAAAGTTTTTTAAAGGTGAATTTGAGACAGATCAGGTGGCCACTGGTCCATGCCGTCACACTTAACCTCAAATTTAAAGCTTTAGACTCACAATCTTCGGTGGTTTGGTCCCCAGGCAAGTATTTTAAATTTTAGACTCACCACCTTTGGTAGTGCGGTTCCCAGGCAAACTTTACACAGACCACCTTTGGTTCTTAGACAAACTTTAGACTCACCACTTTCAGTGGTTCGGTTCTTAGGCAAACGTTAGACTCATTACCTTCGGTGGCTCGGTTCTTAGGCAAGCTTTAAACTTAACACCTTCGGTGGTTCGGTTCTCTGGTCAACTTTAGACTCACCACCTTCGGTGGTTTGGTTCTTAGGTAAGTATTTTCTAGGTTTAAGACTCACCATCTTTGGTGGTTCAGTTCTCAGGTAAACTTTAAACTCACCACCTTCGGTGGTTTGATTCTGAGGTAAGCCTTACTCATTTTAGTTCGGTTTCCAGGCAAACTTTAGACTCACAACCTTTGGTGATTCGGTTCTCAGACAAGTCATTTTTAAACTTTAGGGTTAGAGGTTTTGCTGCATTTCACTGTTGGGGATTCAGTACGCCGCGAAGAAAGGTCCGCCGCAATAAGGGACCTTTCCGCATTTCATGAATCCGCCACCGCATTGAAAACTCCGCTGCTGCCGCAATCCGCAAATGTCTAGAATCAACCATTACCTACTACTCTCAGCTGTAGCCATTACTGCATTCTTTTTGAATAAGGGTTATGGAATAGGAATAGAATAATAAAAAGAGGCCTACTATTTAGCTTTCATTTATTGAATGTGAAATTAGTGATGGAAGTGCTCGCAGACAAGATGCAGGAAATCCTTGGTGCTCTCCAGGATATAAAAGTGAAGCAAATTGAATATGAAAAAAACTTTGAAGGTTTTGACTGCCCCTCAAAACAGGCCATAGATTAACAGTGTAATGAAAGTTTCAATGATGACAACAATAAACTTGAAACCAGCAGACTTAATCAACTTTCCCAATTGAATGCCTTACGGAATAGCATAACTTTTACTGAAAAGAAAGTTGCTAGTCTGAAACGAAGCATGCAATATTTTGAAACAAAATTGGACGACCTTGAACAGTAAAGCAGATCAAACTGCCTTGTGGTTCATGACACTGGCATTTTATCTTCAAATAAGTACTCAGTTTTTGTGAATAATGTTGTTGACAAACAAAATACAGCCTTACAAATGACTGAAAAGCTCTCCCCAAATGATGTTGACATTGCCCATTTTTTTAGCCTCAGCCGGCAAAAAAAATAACAAGGAGAGCCCACCAAAAAAAACGATAATTATTAAAGTTGTTAAGAAGAAGCATCAGAAATGATGTCTTCTTTTCTAAAAGGAAACAGGCTGGCACTGGAATGATGATCACAGAATCCTTAACAAAACGAAGAATGCAGCCTTTAAAAGAAGCACAACAAGACTTTGGTGTGGAAAACACTTGGACCGTAAAAGATAATGTGTATGTGCCTATAAAAAAGAAAAAGCATTTGATTAAATGCTCTGAAGATATTGAAAATCTTGCAGTTTAAGAGTTGGACTATTCCTGACTATGCAAAAGTACTTTATGCTTGAAAATTTTTGTTGACTAATGCTGTCGTAGTTAATACTATACAATCTGAAATAAACACTGCTAGACAGATTTGTTACAAAAATATTGGAAAAAAGTTTTTGCTGTAACCATTTACTTTGGTGCACCAAAACAATTTTTTAAATTCTTAAAATACCGGTGTTTTACAAAAATTCTTGCAAGACCCTAGTTCAATTAATTAAAATAGATAAGAAGCAATTTCAACTGTAGACTTTATTATTTGACTGATGTACTAATATTGTAAACTTGGAGTGTCCATTACACTTCCCCAAGTGGCGCCAATATATGAGTAAACTTGTTTGTTTAACATTAGGACATTTTTTTGTTTGATTCAACATTTATTTGATTTAAAATATATTTGCTCCAAAGTACTGCAACAGAATCTTTTTTTCCTGAATGCCAAAAACTATGTAGTTATATCATCCATGCTGTTGAATACCATCAAACTGCATATTTTATTGTTGCTGATCCAATTATGGAAGACTTTACTTCACTGGAAATTTTTATCTTATTTTGTATTAATTCTGAATCAAATATAACCCAAACTCAAATGCCTACTCTAAAACTATTCCCAAATCAAACCCAAACCTAAACCCTAATCGTAACCCCTAAAAAAGCAATTGAAAAAAGCGCAGATGAATATTTCTCATTTACGTTTTTTTCTCTTTATCTTGAAAATTTTCGGTAAAATAGTCACTACCTATTATTATTGCTGTTGTTGATATTGTTGACCTAGAATCAAACTCTGGTGATGTTTTTTTTCCTTTATATCTAAAATTGGTCAAGAAAATTTTCGAACTTGGTCAAGATATTTAAATTTGATCAAGAACAAAATGATAAATCTGAACCAATAATAAAACCATACTCGTAACTTTTAATCACATCTAACTACTTCAATTGTTAAGTAAAATAAAGTTGTTGTTTTTTTTTCAGGACAATAGTAATCTTAGCAACCTTGGTGTATCAGCATAACTCCAGGGTTCAGGGTCTGGTTAGTTTAGTAATTCTGGTACAGTATTATACAATTTGTAAATGGTAAAATAACTATATGGTCATGTATTGCAATACCAATAGTCAGCAATTTTATCGTTTCGTTAGTATAAAATATAGTGCAGATAAATACCATCTGTTTCACTAATGAAAATATCTTATCAAAAGTTGCATTCTCCCCTTTGGTGTCGATATTATTACTGTTTTTGTTGACAAACTCTAGTGATTTTTTTCCTCTTTATATTTAAATTTTGTCAAGAGATCAACTTAAAAAAATTAAAGAAAAATTTGGCATTTAGTGATGTTTAGTTCTCCTAGCTAACTATTTTTTATCAGTATAACTTTGGTAGATCTTGATCTGTTGGTGTCTGTTACTTAACGTGAATAAGTTTTTTTTTAAAAAGGGCATTTCTAAAAACACTATGCTAAAAGCAAGTTGTATTGTACTAAAGCATTTCCTTTTTGTGTGCATTAATTGTAGAGGTAAATTGATACGTGAGTCTCAGTATAAACTATTGTATTTTAAATCTTGAATTTATTGTCTGATATTTACTGCCTCTTTTTAATTGATGACAATTTCAGATTTTGACAAACTATTTCTGTTCTCCAATCGTCTTCTGTTTTACGATTATTTCTTAATCAAACTTTACCTTTTGTCACATTTTAATATCTCTACAGATGCCTATCAGGTATCCTTGTGTTTTGTGTAAAAAATCATGTAGATCAAACCAGAGGGCCATCTGCTGTGACCACTGTCAAGACTGAGAGCATTTCAAATGCACTGACTTAACATTGAAAGATTTCATGTCACTGGGAAATTCCACTGAACCCTATTTTTGCCAGTTATGCTATGAGAATATTTTTCCTTTTCAAAAAGTGGATAATGATACATTTCATGAACTTTTTGCTGATATCAATACTAAAGCTTTTTTTCAGACCATAGATTCTCAGGTAAACATCAGAGATATTTTATCAAGTTTTTATCTGACTCCCACTAATATGAATGAGCAATATCAAGCTGTAAAACATCTTTTTTACTGCATATTAATACTAGAAGTCTAGCAAAAAATTTAAACCAAGTAAAAGATCTACTCATTTCTATTGGCAAAATCCCTGACATTATTGCTATTTCAGAAATAAAATTGAGGGATGGTGGTTTCCATAATGTCAGCCTAGAGGGTTTTGAATTTGTGCATCACAACTCACCTACAAATGCAGGAGGTGTTGGCTTGTACATAAAACAGGGTATTAATTTTAATCTGATTATTAAACCTAATCTTAATATAGAAGGTTGTGAAGACATATGGATTGATGTGAAAATGGATAACAGCAAAAAAGTAGTTGTTGGAGCAATTTACAGACACCCCAAATTTTATTGATTTTCAAACCTCTTTTGTTAACACAATTGAGCTGCTCAATGCCCTCTCAGCTACCTATTATATAGCTGGTGATATTAATATTGACCTCTCAAAAAGTGATAAAAATGCCAATATTGTTGATTACGTTAACACTCTACATAGTATGGGATGCTGTCAAGTCATAGCGAATCCAACACGAATCACTGCTAACTCCTCATCACTACTAAATCATATTTATACTAACAACCACAATCAACACATTCTTAGCCATGCATTATATTCTGACATATCTAATCATCTTCCAGTCTTGATAATGTCAAAAAACTTTAAACTGCCTAAATTACAATACAGAAGCGATAGAAAATTGATTTGGCTTGTTATTAGCATTTGGTCTTCTGCTTTGCTTTTCTATTTGTTTATCATTATTATTATTTTTTGTTATTTATTTATTTGTTTGTTGTTGTTTTTTTTTGTTTAGTTGATTTTTTTTGTTTTTGCTCTCTTTTTTTCTTGTGATTTTTTTGCTAAGTATTCTGTGTGCTATGTTTGTTTTTTATTATGTTCATTGTTTAATATTGCTAAAACATGACATTTTTATTTGAAAAATCTCCAAATTTACAAATGTAATCGACATAAAAAGTATTTATTAAAATATCAACCTTTAGTAGGGTGGCAGCTGACACTGATGACCGTATGGTCTTTTCGTTGTCTCCCATTTTTTTCTATTTATCTGTGAAGTGCTTAAATTTAGTAAGAATAAATAAATCTGAAATCACAAGTATCATCATTTTTTGGTGATCGCGATGACACCTCCGGGTTCTGAGACTGCTTGGCACCTTTGTTTTTGTACCCTCCGATAACCAGCCTAAGGATTGTACTGCAGTTCTTTAAGCGAGGTCAGCAAAGGATCCCAAACGGATACTACATGTAGCACCCCTCCGTTTCAGTTTGCTAAATGCTTTGCTTCCAAATCCTTGCGACTGATTTTCGCATTGCAACGGGAAACCAGTGTAAGGATATCGAAAATGCTTGAGACTTCATCCTTTGGTAACCGGATTCTGAGGGTTTTTGCTGGAGACAAATCTTTCAGGCTTTTTGTATTGTAGCGTTGATGACCTACCAAGGACGGTACAATGACCTCAACCACATGTTTTGCCCACTCCAAGGTCATCTCATCCTTACAGATCATCAGCACTTTATATTCAGAGATAAAAGTGTGTTCGATACGGACAAGAAAACCTGGATCGGCATGAAGAATCTTTTTGGTGATGGCACTTTGAACCTCACGAAGATCCATGCTGTCCATACCACGATCTCCTTCAGATTCTTTTTCTTGTTGTAGTTAATTTTTGATTGCAGGCCTTCGCAACCCCAGCATAACTAGTTGGGGTGCTTGTGCCAGCCGTCTTTTTCTTGGCTTTGCCTCCTTGCATATCATGAGCGACTTCATGTTGTCCACGTTTTTATAGGAGGTTTGTTGTATTGACCAGAGGAGTGATCAGAAGACTACTGATCATGGTCCGCCAGTGACATACCAACCAAACCCTTCATCACTCGCTTCTTTTCTCTTCTCTTCCAGTTTTTTTCATAGTTTTTTCCCCGCTTCACCTCAGACGTGCAAGCAATATCCGAGGAATTGCTTGGATTCTGAGGCTCCAGAGGGGAAGTTGAAGTGATATTAGATGTACTAACTAGTGATCAAATTAGTACTAGAGACTACACTGGGTTAATCTTATTCGACTTTAAAAAACCCTCAATACTGTGCGTCATAGGATACTTTTAAGAAAGCTCGAACATTACGGAATTCATGGCCAAGCATTGTAGCTTTAAATTTTTTCCTATCTGAATGTCATCACTATGTTTCCTACCAAAATAAGCGTTCAGAAACTCTAATAAATCGATTTGGTATGCCTCAAGGCAGCAATTTAGTTCCGCTGTTATTTTTAATTTACATAAACGATTAACCTTAGCAATAACTTCAGTACCTCGATTATTTGTTGATGACACCTGTTTGTTGATTCACTCTCCTAACATCTTCACACTAGCTGAAAACTTAAATTCAGATTAGCAAATGTGCATGAATGGACACTGGAGAACAAAATTACTATAAACCCTGAAAAATGATTAGTATTAATAACATCTCCCAAAATTACTACTCCTATCCCTGGCATTCAGCTCCACTTTAAAAATAATTTAGTCACTCGAGAAGATTCTGAAAAATATTTCAGGTTAACAGTCGAAGCAAGATAAATTTCGATGTTCATATCAATATTTTGGCTTGGAAAATATCTAGGTCTTTGGGTGTCATAACAAAGCTTAAGCAAATTCTACTGCAAAAACTCTCCGCAGTCTACATTACACTGTGATTCATCCATATCTTCTATATGGTATTAATATTTGGGGAAATACTTTTGTAATCCATTTGAAACGACCAAAATCTCTCCAAAACAAACCTATTAAAGTAATTGCTAGAGGACAATATCTTGATGATTCAACAGCATATTCTAAGCAGTGGGGTGTTGCAGGTGCCCTCTAAAAAATCAACTTGGATTAATCACACCTACCTGTTTTTTCCTGTGGTGATTTCAAGTAAAAACACCACAGTTCAAATTTTAGATCATTTGGATAAATTTACCTCTAGCAGGACAATATGATCATATTAGATATCCTCCATGTCCAATCGTTTGGAAGAAAACATAAGTCAACAGTCCAAATTACATAGTGTTTGGTTGTAACTTGGTCAGAACATATCAGACTATAAATTAAAAGCAATGAAAGTAAAAAGGATGCAATATGGAACTTCAGAAATTGACTATTCATCTTTTGCCCAAAATTTTATCTTGGAAAAATCAGGTTTTTGGCCATTTTTGACACCTAAATTGACTTGAGGATGTGATCTGTGATGCATAAACAGTCGAACACATATGCAAGAATTTTAACAATTAAAACAATAGATACAGTTTTTAGTGAATTAAGGAATAGTTATTATCTGCATACTGTTAGGTTATAGGTAAGCATTAGTATGAATGCCACCAATATTATCATAAAATTCCAGCAAATTTTAATATCTTGAAAGTAACTTATTATACATTTACAGTATTTGGCATTTTTTTATGGCAATTTCCCCAGGGTAACTGAGAACATAACCAGAACAAGCTATTTCCCTTTGTAGTGTCGAAACTTCAATCATGTGTCAAAAGTTCGCTTGAAAACATGGTGGCACTTACCACATTGTTTAGGACAATTAGGAAATCGGTAGCGAAAATTTTCGTTTACAGCCTGAACGTTTTCTTGTCAAATTAATGAAACAAATAATTGTTCTGTGATTTTATAACTGTCTCCAACTCTGCAGTTCTTAAAGTGTGGGTTGTGGAAGGTGGTGGTGCTTTGGACTCTTTTTTGAGGAATGCTGGATGAGGGAGCGGAGGAACTCTGCAGAGTCCCAACAGTCGAGCCACACCTCACGGTCTGGATCCAAGGTCGAAAATAGAAAGTGTAAACTAGAGCCGAAGATAGATTTGCATAGAGGCTCTGAGGCTGGACAGTGAAAAAGGAGATGATAGAAATCCTGTGGATGCTGTCAACAGGCACTGCTGGAAGAGTTCTTATGACTATCCTGTGTAGGCATGATAATACTAAGAGGCTGTTACCATGGCAGCGAAAGCAGAAAAGCTCACAGCATAAAGAGCATGGTAACACCAATTCCACTCAGCACTGGAGAACCTGAAGAAATTTTACAATTAAGATGGAAGTGGGAAATCTGACGTTTTCATTTGTGGCACTGGGTGTAATGGGTTTTGGCAATGGTAGGGGAGAAAAAACAAGGATCCATTGCAGTGGCACTGCGCAGAAAGGCTCAAGCTTTAGCAAGGAAATCAGTACGCTCATGATTTCTAGTTGACCGACATGATCAGGGCCCATTGAAATTTCAAAATGGTACTGTTGATCAGTGAGGGGCATGGCACCCAGACATTCTGGAGAGATGTTGGAAAGATATGAGGCCACCAAAAGTTTGGTGGAGGGTCGAAAAATGTGTTGCGCCTAGGTGATTCAAATCTGTCAAAACAAGTTCCTTCAGTTCTGAATTGCAATTTATTCCGTTATCTACAACATTTCATTTGGCTTAATCTCAAAAAACTAAATTATTGTATCATTAGTGATTTTTCCGAGAGCTTTAATGGCAGTGCAGCTACTCTATTATCTGTAGCCAACAAGATGCTACGACTAGCTTAAAATTTGTTCATCATGAAGGTATTTTAGAGCTGAATAGGTCAGTAAGTAGTTGCAGGAATACAGAATTTTAAAACATTTATTCTTCTTCAGTATGTAAATTTTGAATTTGTCATATTTAAGTTTTGGGTCATAAGATGTTTGAGATTTTCTGGTCTAGTTCTTGGCTTGTCGTTCTTTTTCTACGTTTTTAATCAATTGAGTAATCAATATGTATTTAAAAGGATTTTCCCATTTTAATAAGTTGAAATAGGTAAATATGAAGTGTAAGGAATAACATTATCAATATATACTAATAATATTTTCCGAATAGGACAAAATGAGGTGTTAAATGAAGGCAAAAGAGTACAGGTATTTAAAAACATTTTTTTGGTTTAATTGCAGTTCTATTTTACTCATTACTTGTATTTTACAATGGGCCTAAGCGAAATTTAAGCAATAATTCAAAATTGAATTTTTTACTACTCGTTTTTTCAAAACTTTTAGTCACGAGATCATTTTTAGAATCAAAAATGCTTGTGTTACCCTGCTGGAGGTAAACCTTTTTAAATTTGCCAGAAAAAATTTTTGAGGAGTTTTCACACAAAATCACCGCTAGAAAAAAAAGGTGAGCTGTTTTTTCACACCTCAGAGCATCTGCAACACCCTTATAAGCAGCTGAAAATTTTAAAGATTGAAGACTTGTACATGTTGGAAGTGGCTAAATTAATGCAAAAATTTTTCCGCAATAAACTACCCAACAGATTTTCCTCTTTTTTTACTCCAATAAATGCGATACACACACAAACTACCCATTTGGCATCCTCCATCCTAAATCTCTATATTCCATTGTATCAAACTGCAAAAATGCAAAGATTCTTTAAATTTTAGAGAGTTAGCATTCGGAATTCCATACCTTAAGACACGAAAATATTGTCATTTGACTTTTTCAAAAGTCAATTTAAAAAACACATAATGCCCAATTACCAGTGAATAACAAACTTTTAAATTGTTACTCTAATATCGCTGTTAAAATCATATGCCTGATCTTAGGTTGGGTTCATTCACCGTCTACACTACCCTTCCACCATGGAAAATTTAATACAGATAGCAGAGCATCTGTACCCTTCATTGACCAACTAGGTAGCTGCTCGACTTGATGACCGAGAGGTCCCTTCGCAGCTTCCCGTTACAATTCACTCAACAGCTTTCTTTACTACTTGATTGTATTATTAATTTTATTTTTAATAATAAGCTATGGACAGTATTCAGAGTCCTATAGGCACAATCACACCTTTGATTAACAGCCTAACACAAACTGTTTCGGAAACGACATTTGTCTCTTCTTCCTCGTCAGTATAGCTAGGACTACAGGTATGAACATGAGCGTAGAAAAGCAAGAAATCGCAAATCAACCACATCATACCACAATTTCTTTCCCAAAAAATATTAAGTAATCACAATATTACAAGAGATAATTATAATAGTTCAATTCAAAACAATTTTCAGACAGCTATTTCGCCCAATCTCAAGATCAGTAAGGCTAGCAAGGCCAAAAGGACAAATATCACCAGAGATAAAATCTTCAAACCTTACATCTTTACCAATTTTATCAATCAATGAATAAATCTTCACCGATTATGTTTATAATACATAAATCTTTACCCATCAATCAGTCAATTTTTGCCAAAATACGTAAATCTTAACTGAAAAATCTTTACCCAAATAAAACTAAAGCTTGCTATGTTATGATCTGGCTAATTTGCGATTCCTTGCTTTTCTACACTCATGTTCATACCTGTAGTCCTAGCTATACTGACAAGGAATAAAAGACGAATGTTGATTTCGAAAGAGTATGTCTTAGGCAGTTAATCAAAGGTTTGATTGTGCCTGTAAGACTCTAAATACTGTCTATAGCTTATTATTAATTTTCTTAGTACATTGCTATAAATAAATTTTAGTTCATTTTTACTTTTTCGTTGATAGCATTATAGCCATTGATTATCTGGGCGAATTGAACAAAATGAACAATCACTTACTTAAAAAAATTCAGACCTGACAATCAACAACCATAAACACGACTTAACGCATGTTGGAATGCTATTTTTAAGTAGAGTGAAGTTCTTTAGTTCAGTGAAGTTAGTTACTCTAGCAAAATCCCCAGATATCTCTTGCAAAGTCACATTCTAGCATGGCCATTGTTTTCGTCTTCCTGCGATCACGTAACCAATTGCTTAAAATTATCCAAATTTCAGTTTTCTGCGTTCAGCTGTAGTTAAACAATGACTAAAGGTAAAATCAATGGGGTTATCTAAAGTTAGGCAAATTATATAAGACAAGATTGGCGTTGACTCTATCTTTCTTATTGACCCAGCTGTTCCAGAGACATTTTACTTCAAACATGACGTCGGGGCATCAAATATGTTATAAATTTTAATTTTTATTGGCAACCTTGACGTTAATAGCCATAGCGTCGTAAATGACGCCAACCTAGTTCTAACCTAAAGCAACGATGCTATTAGGTTATTGGATGTAGTCCTTTTGCTGCGCACTAATCAGTTTGATCTTGTCAGCAGAATAGATTTGAGGTGGAAAAAAGAGCAGACTGTACAATAGCCTAGGTAAATAATGTCCAAGAAAAAGCCGAAGAAAAGCTAGTAGAGTTATAAGAGTAGTAGGCCATGTACAAAACACTAATTTAACTTTTTATTCTTTCTAGCGCACCACTAAAATCACTGATGCGCATTGCTGTTAATTTGAAACGAACTTTGAGGACTTCGCTGGCTGAGCTGCAGCTAGATTTTTATGTCTACTATCTGGTGTGTTTTAGACTAGGGATCTGTTCCGTTTTTATAAATAAGATAATGTAAATGAGTGAAGCAACATGTTACGTAATAAGTTTACTGTACGATATAGGGTTTGCTTGCAATGTAGTGAAGGTTGGCTGACCCCTGTACTGGTGTTGTAAGTTGGCTGATTTTACAGTTTTATTAAGTACCGTGGGGCCAGTCGGATTTTTACTTTTGCCTTCTTGTCGTAGTTAGTAGTTACTGTTTTTATTCTTTTGTGTGAGTCCTGTCCTGTACTGTAGTATTGTGATTGTAAATTGTAGTTTTACTGGTATTGGAGGCTGTTTGGAGTTTGAGCTGGAGGTCTCGTGAGTGGCCTGGACTCGTTTAGGTGACTGCTGTCTTGTGTACAGTCCTGTCTTGCACTCCCGTCGCTCTCAGATCCTTGTATTCTGGTCTCTAGACTACCAGATTCAGGAGGACACACGACTAGATATCTTATTAGTAAAGTATAGGTCCTTAAGTTGTTTAGACTACACACCGCTAGGTGCGCAGAAGAGCTTTTCTGTGTTCAGGCCATAGTTTGCAACTTACATGGAAAACTTTACTCTAGGGTCACAAAATACTGTCATCAAATAAAATAGGCATACTTAAGTACTGGTAGCCTTATTATCAGGTATGAGTTTGTACTTTGCAGCCTAGTAATAAAAACCTTTTTGCTAGGCTAGGCTATAATTTACACTGTATCTGACAGCTTGATTTTACTGAGATCGCTAAGCTACCAAACAGTCTATTCTTTTTACCAGCTCGGATCTGTTGTGCTGACAAGATCAAACTGATTAGTGCGCAGTGAAACGACTCAATGCAGTAGTCTAATAGCAATGTTGCCTTAAGTTAGAACAGGAATGGTGTCGCTAAGGCTGTCAATATCAGGGCTGCCAATAAAAAAATTATTAAATTTTATTACATGAGAGGCCATTACGTCATGTTTGAAGTAAAATATATCTGGAACTGCTGGGACGAAAAAGATGGAGTCAATACCACTCTTGCCTGCTACAATTTGTCTGTCTAACTTTAAATACTCCCACTGATTTTGACTTTAATCCTCGTTTAAGTTGTAAGCGATTTAATAAACTTCAAATACTAGTATGTGGTAAATCGCCACTAAACACAAAGGTTATACCGGCATGTACGCGAAGTTCCAACAAGCTTGAAAAGCTTATCAGGATCATACAGAACCAACCTTTGTCTGTAAGTCTTCTGAACTGGTTGTAGACAAATAAAGTTGCAACATTCTTGGCAAAACGTTCGTAACAGCCACAGCTTTAGCATGTTCTGGCGTGTGTCTACCAATCTGACCCAATGACCAGGCAGTAGCAGCCTTAATGTGGTCTTCTTTTTCATCAGACAATGTTATTGCAAGTTGATTGACTCCCTAAATAAAAATTCAAAAATATTAAAATTTTGTTGTAATAATTGGATCTGAGAAGCTCACAATATCTGTAACTCTTCAAAAGCAGCCAAAAGCGCTGGTTGGATATTAGGTGATGCTGGTAAGTTGTACTTGGCAAAAGCAAACCAGCTCAGCCAGTAACAAAGCCAGGGAAGAGAGCGCTTGGGGCTATTAGCCTGTCGACAAAAAAATTCCACGTTTTTAGCACTTCTGAGGCTGTTTTTTTTTGCACTGGAATGAAGTAAAAAGTGATTTAAAACATAAACATATATTTGGGGGTAATTTGTCCAAAATAAAACTCACAAATCAACAAAAACTTTTCAAAATGGCCAAAAATAAGCAATCAAATTTGATCGCTAGCGTAAAAACTGCTGAACATAGGTTTTATCAACAAATATATTCAGGGTTGCCACAGAAATTGCAAAATCAAATTCCAGGACTTTTTTAGGTCACTTTCCAGGACTTTTCCAGGACTGTTTAAAGTTTTTTTTACGGAACTTAAAATTCAATTTTCACTATTACTGGTTCTTGAACGTAGTTTTTTGTACTTGTGATTGAAGAAAAATTTTGATGTAATGCATTTGCATTCCTAGCACTGACTACCAGGGCATGGTATGCTCATGTGATGTTACTGAAAAGGTAAATAATTTTCAATCCATCTTTTTTGCTCAAAGTTTAAGCTAAGAGGATCGATTCAAGGTTTCCAAAATCTTTTAGGGGCATTTACGTTTGTATTTGTTGAATATCCAAGATCTTTGCAACCGCAACTTCAAAATGAGACCAAAAAATTGCAAAAAAATATTTTTTAAGTTTAGCTATTTTAAAATACTGCAATTGGTTAGATGCTTCACCTCCCTTTAAACACAAAAAGTAAAAAAAAATTTCACCTCAAACGGGGATGAAATACCAAATACAAATTTTCGTGATGATGGAAAATTTAGGACTTGGCAAATTGTCAATCGTCAAATGAAAAACACATCAAACCTGTCAGAGCAGTTAGCAACGGTATTAAGGCTGAAAAGTGCAATGTTCTTACTATGATGCAATACTTACTGTTTGTGCAATACACACAACCAAAGTACCGCGATTTGTCAAAAAATAATATACGCATGAAATAGATGTTGAATACTTCTGTGAGAATATTGTTTATCAGTTTCTGACATCTGTATAAATTTTTCTGTAAATACCATGCACGAAATTTAGTGCGAAACTGGTATGGAAGATTGTCTTCCATTCCATTCATGAAATCCTCTACTCCATACCATGCCCTGCTGACTGCTACCCAGGTTCACAGCCAAAAATCTGAAATGGGAGGGCTGTGTGGGGGGGTATGGGGGTAGAGCCTCCAGCCGCTGAAGGCTATTAGGGGACTGTGGGGCAAAGCCCCCAGCGCCCAAAGATTTTGCAATTTTTTGCATTAATTATTAATGTTAGGCCTAGTTTGGTAAACATTAATGCTTTTTTAGCGAAGCATAAAAATTAGCACTGCAAAAACATGATTAAACTGATTGCACAAATGAGCTACAGTTTGTGGGTGATGGCTAATGGTAAAACTACAGTCCTAGCTTTATATCCTGCCAGTAAACCATAAAATCCTATCATTTGAAAAAGGCTAAGCTTGTTTGCATGCCAGCGTGAAAAAAAATGCTATCCTAGCCCTAACCCTATCTCAAACTGCTACCCTACCATACCCTCTAACTCGAAACTTAATCCTAAACCCAAACTCAAAATCTGAACCGAAACCCTAACAATAAAAATTTAAAAAACAAAAGATTATTTGAGCAAGGAAGAGGCTTGGCGAATGTTCCATTCGCGCAGACATTTGAAATAAAGCCTAAAAAACTAACCCTAAACCCTAACCTTAACCCTAATCCTAGCCCTAACCCAAACCTATAAGTGTAATAATCAAAATAAACATTTCCGAAAACGAGTGATGTCACTGGAATCTTTTATTTAACCACGCATGTTCCATTTGCCAAGTCACTTCGTTTGAGCAAATAAGCCCCTACTCTTGTTCTCTTATTCCCAATAAGCAGAGCTCATTTGCACGCCACAGTGCAAATAGGCACTTCCTTTGAAAAAACTCACGTGCAATAATCCAAATCGTCTGTATTTTATAACGCTAGATAAAGATGATTTGAAAGGAGAAGCTAATGAAACAAGATTTGAAAGAGAAGATTGGTAGTAATTATCCAAATTAAATATTGAATAGACACATAATTTTTTTACAAAGCTTACGTTATGCATTTTGCATCAAGCAAGCGAATTGACTGTTTATTTTTAGCCATTTTAGTTAGTTGTTAAAATATTTTATTTTTCACCAATATTAGCCCATCCCCTAAATAATTTTTTATACGTGGCTTTAAATTATTTTCAAGTCCATATTACAGCAAAAAACTGGCTCAGAAGTATGGTGCGAAAAACGTTGTATTTTTTTATTGTGCACATTTGTCAACGAGCCAATGAGGGCCTACAGCCTGCTACGCTACTGCTCTGGCAATAACATTGCTACTAGAGTATCGCATGGCAATAAATTACTCTCCAAGAATTTACTCTACCTAATAATATTCAATTATTTATACATAATGTACTGAGAAGTGCAAATCTTGGCATTTTAACAAGGAAGTTCATATTCGCGCGCTAGCATAAAAGTAAGAATAGCTTAAAGACAATAAGAAAGCAAAGACCAGAAGAACGGGTGCATCTTTACTCTCTTCTAATTTTTAAATTATCGTTAGGGTTTGAGTTAGGATAAAAGTTAGGGTTAGAGCTAGCATTGCAGTTTGGGTTAGGGCTAGGATAACGATTTTTTTTTGTGAGCCAGCATACAAAATAAGCCCTGTCATTTAACAATACAATAAAGCTTTTTAAAGGACCTTCACAATGCAAATACGTTCAACAATAGCTTTTTACAATCACAAGGTACCAATTATTCTGAAAAAAAATTCACATTCCGTTATGGTAAATCACGGGAAAACTACCAAATATTTTCCAGGACTTTCCAGGATTTAACAACAAAAATCCAGGACTTTCAAGGACTTTCCAGGACAGCAAAAAAAAATCCAGGACTTTTCCAGGATGTGGCAACCCTGTAATTACCAATCACTTCTTTCAAATATTTTTCCATTAGACCCCCCAATTTTTTTTTCTCCATAAAATATAGACTACTCTGTGTGAGTTTTATTGAACTATAGGATTTTATGATTTACCAACATGCAAACTTTTTTATTTTTAGTTAGTTAGTAAATAGTTAGTTAGTTAGTAAAGAAATTAGTTAGTTAGTTAGTTTTAGTTAGTTAGTTAGTAAAGAAAACATAAAATTTGTAAAAGACGTAAAGGTAATTCCATGGGAATTGCAACATTGACTGCTAGTAGCCGATGTAAATAAAAGAAAACTGAATAAAGTAATCAAGAAAGAATCAAGGGTAAAGCGCATGGTTTGGAAATTAAAAGAAAGGGAAATGCAAGAAAAATTTGGAAGAAGAGTTGAGGAGTTAGTTGATGTTGAAACAACAAATTTGTGGGAATCTTTTAGAGATGGAGTTCTGACGGCATGTGATGAGCTATGTGGGAAGAAGAAAGTCAGAAAGAATGGAGGAAATAAATGGTGGTGGAATGAAGAAGTGGGGAATGCTATAGCAAGGAAAAGGAAGCATTCAAAACGTTTTGCAAAACTGGGCTGGAAGAACACAAAATATTCTATAGGAAAATGAGAAATCAAACCAAGAAAGTAATTGCTAAAGCAATGAAGACGGAAGCTGAAAAGAAAATGGAAGAATTACGAGAGAAACCAAACGAGATTTTCAAATTTGTAAAATTTATGAAAAGGGATGGAAAAGATGTTGAAGGAGGAAAATGGATTAAGGGTAGAGATGGAAGAATTGGTTTCAGTCAAGAAGATCGATGTAAAATATGGAAGGAACATATGGAGAAAATTATGAATGAGGAAAATGCTTGGGACCACAAGGTGGACGCTGCTATGGTTGAGGGGCCAGCAGAGAAAGTTTCGCGCAAAGTGAGAGAAGCGATCAGGAAAATGAAACAGGGAAAAGCTGCAGGGCTCTCTGAAGTAACAACGGAAATGATTGTTGCAGGCGGCAGAATTGCAGAGGAAGT
The DNA here is from genome assembly GCA_963965965.1 of Trididemnum nubilum. NCBI lineage: Eukaryota > Metazoa > Chordata > Ascidiacea > Aplousobranchia > Didemnidae > Trididemnum > Trididemnum nubilum. The sequence continues at coordinate 24,843,996 of OZ014476.1, forward strand.
GATGTTACAGCTTTGCCAACGAGTTTTGGATGGAAAGGGAATCCCGAATGAATGGAAAACCAGCGTTGTGGTGCCAATTTTTAAGGGAAAAGAAGATGTGATGAACTGTGGTTCGTATAGAGGAGTGAAGTTGCTTGAACACGGCATGAAGATTATTGAAAGAGTGTTGGAGAGAAGAATACGAGCAATAGTTGATTTTGATGAAGCACAGTTTGGTTTCATACCTGGAAAGGGAACAATTGATGCCTTATTCTTAGTACGAAGGTTGCAAGAAGAACATCGAGCAAAAGACAAAAGAATGTACATGTGTTTTGTTGATTTGGAAAAGGCATTTGACAGAGTACCTAGAAGAGTGATGGAATGGGCAATGAGAAAGAAAGGTTTGCCTGAAATCCTGGTCAAGGCGGTGATGAGTCTTTATGAAGGAGCAGAAACGAAAGTTAGAGTTGGATTGGGTTTGTCGAAAGAATTTTCTGTGAAAGTTGGTGTACATCAAGAATCTGTGTTGTCACCTTTATTGTTTGCAATGGTGATAGATGAAGTAACGGAAAATGCAAGGAAAGGATGGATGAAGCAAATTCTTTATGCAGACGATTTGGTCCTAATGGGGGAGACTATGGAAGAATTGAGAGAGAACTTTGATGAATGGAGAGAGGTGTTTGAAAGCAAAGGGATGAGAGTCAATCTTGGAAAGACAAAGTTGATGGTGAGTGGGATGGAGGAAGAAGCTTCCGACAGTAAGATAGATCCTTGTGGCGTGTGTGGGACACGAGTTATGTCTAACTCGGTGTTATGTAGAGCATGTGGGAAGTGGGTCTACGCAAGCTGCATGGAGAAGAAGAAAGTTTCAGTTTATGTGAACAAAAACTTTGTTTGTAAGAAATGTAGAAGCGTGGTAAATAACTTTAAGGGATCAGCAGATGAAAAATTGTGTGATGGTGTGGAAACTGTGAGCAAGTTCACTTATCTAGGTGACAGATTGAATGCAACTGGTGGGTGCGAAACGGCGGTAACAGCTAGATCAAAAATTGGTTGGATGAAGTTCAGGAAATGCAGCGAAATACTTAAAGGCAGACGGTTTTTATTAAAGATGAAAGGAAAAATTTACAAAAGTTGTGTAAGATCAGCTATGTTGTATGAAAGTGAAGCTTGGTGCTTGAGAGAAAAAGAGATGGCAATTTTGAGAAGAACCGAAAGAACTATGATTCGAGCGATGTGTGGTGTGAAGCTATTAGATGGAAGAAACAGCAAGGAGTTGATGGACATGTTGGGCATAAAGGAGTCTTTAGATAGGATGGCTAAAGCAAGCAGTATACGGTGGTACGGTCATGTTTTGATGGAAATGTGATAGTGAAGGCTTTGAAATTTGAAGTGAGTAGTAGTAGAGAAAGAGGAAGACCGAAACAAACGTGGAAAATGCAGGTAGAGAATGAGATGAAGAAAAACGGACTGGGGAAAGAGGATGCATGTGATCGAACAAAATGGCGAGGAATAGTAAAGACAATGACCATACGAAATCCGGCCAACTCTGTTGATGGGGAAAATACCGGATCCAACATGTGATATGATATGAACATGCAAATAAGAGAGCAAACATGATTAAACTGGTTGCCCGTGCTCCAGGGGATGGGTTTCAGCTGTGAAACTGGAGGGAATTGGTAGAGCAGAGAAAAAAGAGTAGAAGTATTGCATGTGGATAATATGGCATACACTCCAGTGCCAACTGTCTCATGAGGGAAGAGACAGATCTATCGGCCCATAAATACGCATCTGAAGAAGGGAAAGTAATTGATTCTTGGCGTATTCATGGTGCTGGGATGATCTAGGGCAACTACAATTAGGTATGGAAGATGATATCGTAAACTTGATTGAAGTCCAGAGGAGATCGGGAGACATATAATTAATGGTTTGCGCAAGGATAGAAGGGTTTATTCTGCAGATAAGCACAATAATCACTGCAGGGTTTCTTCTTTAATCAACTGATCACTGATTTTGAGCCAATGGCACAGAGATTATGTGATTCTTGGAGGATGCGCAGAACACGTCCAAAGCATGAAAGTGCAAGGTATTCAAAGTTCAAAAAATTAGTATTCAAAAAGATTCAAAGTAATTTTCAACAGGGAAGTTGGGTCTCAATGGGAAGCAATGGGATAGGGGTGGAAGAGAGGCATCAACTAATGACCTTGCTTGCAGCTCTGTGGAGAATTTCTAATTGGTTGGTCACACATATCAACCTTTTACTGTTTTTGTTGACACTCAAGAAGTGTTTTGTTTTTTGTGTTGATCATATCCACTAGAGTTCGTGATAGTGGTTCTTCTTCTACAACATTCTCCAAAAGTTTCATCATGGCACATTTTGTAGTCAAACCTAGGTTACGATTAAACAGGCCAACCAAATTTAAATCCTATGTAAGATACCACAGAAAACTAACCAATTGTCATGTTAGGTAAAGAAGCTGTTTTTTTTTTGAAAAACTGGTTAATGACACAAGCACTGAAAACTACACATAATTACTGTATGTCATAACTGATACGTCACTGCAGTTCCTAAGTTAACTCTCAGAAGATTTTAATAAGCGCTATTGTTATGCGTGTTAAGGTCACAATGAAATAATAAAGCTCTGCTGTTCATAATGGTAGCATTCCTGCATAGGGATTAAAAACACCCATTCAAACTTGAAAGGCTTTGTGCTACCTCTAAACTCCATTTTAAAAGTTGAAATTTCATACATAGCATTTTTTCATGAAATGAAACTATTTGAAAGGTTCAGAGGATAAACTTTTCGAAATGTCAAAATAAGGAACACCCTAATGCCTAACCCAACTGGGCAAATTGCATTTTAAACTTTTGCCATTGTTTTGCATGCTTATCATAAAAGATCAGCAAATGGAATGCTGGGCATCTGCTACGAAACTAAACTGATGTGCAGTAAAAGGGCATTCAGATCAAAAAAAATTTTGCTAGGTTTTCTCTCAAAAAAGTTTGACAGATCTGAAAAACAACTTCACCAAATTTAAGCTTTAGAACTACATCCTTCCGTTTTCAAGATATGATAATGTAGATTTCCCCACATAAGGTTTTTCCAATTAAATTTCTTGCAAGGGCTGCCAATTGTAAATAAAATTTCAAAAAGTTAGTGCATGTTCCTAATTAAGAATGATCAAGGGTGCTGAGATTAGGAATCTACCTGAAATTCTTAAATTGCCCAGCCCTTTCAGCCTTCTTTAATTGCACATCAAATTCCAACCACATTTGAACACTCACATATGTGAGTTATGTTTTCCAAGTGACTTGGATAAGGAGAAGGGGACGCTAAGCTCCCTTAGCCCCCTTGGTTGCGCCACTGACTGCAAACTGAATTTTAATTGGGGAGGCTTGATTAACCTAAAGATTGAAATGTTTTGCTTAAAAAATGCCGCAATTGGGCAGTGTGCCGAACAAACCGATGCAACTAAAGCATATCACAGACCAGGGTCTGGGAGCAAAACCCTAACTGCTGAGCAATTTGTGTGATATTTCAGAAAAAAATCAACCATTTTAATGCTATTTGAATGAAATTTCATATCTTTTTAGAGCCATTTAAAAAACTAAATTGGTACAATTTAAAAGTCATTTGAAAGAATTAAATAGCTCAGCCCCTTCAAACCCCCACCTTACAAACAGGTCAAGTCCAAAACTCATTGTAATAAAATAAATTGAATGCTGAATAACCCCCCCCCCCCCCCAATACTCTTTTTTTTTAAGTTAAGCATTTTGCATTAAGTGATCAATAAGCATTTTACATTAAGCGATCAATTCTGACTGCTTATTTTTAGCCATATTTTGACGTTTTTGTCGATTAATTTGTACAGTGTAGTATTGACAAGGAAGTTAATACCTCCTCTCCCCCAATTCCCCAAAAATAATACTAATAATACATGTTTCAAAAGTGGCTTTAAACTACTTTAGAAAACATATCACTACAAAAGATTGCCTCAGACAGGCAAAAATTGTTGCATTTTCCTTATTTTGCACTTTGGTCTACAGGCCAATGCAGGGGGGGGGGGGCGGCACATTCCACCTGGCTGCGTTATTGATTGGAAGTTTAGTTTTGATTTTGGCTGCTGAGCAAAATTAATTTAATGGCGAAGTAGTTATTACTTTAGTGTTTATATAAGCACAGTGTAAATTTGAAGTATTAAATGCTGCATTGTATTTAGATCCTGATAAGGGTTCAATGGTATATGCTGAAACGTTTGATATTGATTATATAATCAAACAATTTAATGCTTCATCCAACGGTGTTGCTTACGCTTGCTTTTAAGAAAATACTGTATGATAATTCACCACATAAAAATGCTGTATAAAATGATCAATCCTGTTCCTTCTGCCCCCGTCCTCTACACCGAAGCAAAAAAGCTCCACAAAAGGTTGTTTTCTTGGTTTAGATAAATATATTTAGACTTAAGGTGCAAATTTAAACATAAAAAATACTAAACATCTTAATTTTCATGGGGGGGAGCAAGTACCCCTTTGCCCCCCTTGATTGTAGCTTTTGTAGTGGCCAACAAAACACAAATTTGCTCTTTTTTAAGAAATAGTCATAGGGATGCAGTTTGGGCAACCCTACTATAGACAGTGCCTTTTTAAATAAACGCTACTACAGCTAAAAGTTCAAGAAGCAAATCTTTTTGAATCGGTTAATTCTATTTTCGCAGCTTGTGTCAATTTAACTGTGTTATATAGGTTTCTGCTTCATTACAAAGATGACCTATTGGGTTTTGGACTAAGTCATCAGCGATCGTTTTGCGACAGAACCACATCTGCTCAATGCTGCTTAGTCTGCAGGAAGTTTCGTCTTCTCTCAATAATCGAGTGTCAGCATATTATATCAGTTAATTGTGCCACCCGATCTTAATTTCGCTTAAAATTAGTTTAAACTTGCAAACTTTGACTCAAGATACAGTCAAACCTCGATTTAACGAATTAATGTGACAATGCAATTGTCTTCTGTTGGAAAATGTTCCTTAATCAAAGAGACATGAATTTTACCTAGTTTACAGTAGACGTGCACCTTTTGGTTGAAATCATTTTTTTGTCCAAACAGCCCATATGAAAATTGTAATTAAAACAGGCTATGTTTTGGTAAAAATCACTTTTTTACCTGCTTTTTGGATCTTATATTAATTAAACCCGCCCTTCAGAGATGAGAGGAAAAAATGGTGCAGCGCGAAATTGAGTTTGGGTGCAGGTTGTCTCGATAGCATCAGGGCCAATTGATGATTTGTCTCACATCAGGTTGGTCTTGCCAAGAAATGGTGTATCAAAAACCAGACTTTCTCTGTAACAACTGGAGACGAAGTATTTTTGTATTGTCAAGTTCGGAGAAACTGCGGTTATGTAGTATATCTAAAATATGTAGTAACCATCGATTTTTGCTCTGGAAGCTGAGAATTATTTTGGCAGTTGTTAAGGTTAGCTTTGATAAACATTCTGTTTAATATAATCAATTGAACTTTAATCCAATGTAACGAAACAGTGAATTTTATAATGTGCAATATCTTGAAATCTCAATATTATTGAAAAGTTTCACGGGCACTAAACACCAAATTAGTTCTGAACAACTTTTTCATCGAAAGCAAATACTAACGGTTCTGTTTTGTTCTTTTTATATTAACTGTGTTTTGTCAACGAAACTGGTTTTGGTGGAGACACTTTTATATACACCATCGTTATTAATTACAGAGTCACTGTAAAAAGATGACCATAAAAATGTTTACATTAATTTGCAGAAATTTGACTTTAAGCTATCCTATAGCTACCACAAGTGATATTCGTTTCAATTACATAATTTTTTTTGCGATTCCGGCAACCTCGACACAATGATGCCATCGACGCGCTTCATCAAAACCCAAGTCTGTTACCTGAACGGCCGCCACAGTCCATCTTTGCACAAGAATCTGTTAGGATTTTTTAGTTGGCGAATCTTATGCCTGTAGTTTTTCTTTCTTCTATCTTACTGCCTGTATCTTTGCAATAATTTTTTTTACTTTTTAATTGTATTATTGATAAAAGAAGCAAAACGCTATAGTTAAAAAACAAAACTATTTCATTAAACCAATGAAAGAAACTGCGTGCCAATGTTGGACTCAAGCAGGCAATAGCTGCTTATTGTGAGATGCAGTTCTACAATAAAAGTCCAATGCTAGTATTAACTGCAGAGAGTGCAGGCTAGCTAGAGTTTCAGGGCCAACATCGGTAACATTGTTCCGCCATTGCTGGTCCGACACAGGTTGCAACGTCAGCTAGCTGCAGTTTCTCAACCTTGGGGCAACGTCAGCAACATAGTTCCGCCATTGCTGGGCAGTGCAGGTTCTGGTGTTGGACCACTGCAAAATGCCCATGTTAGATCAATGCTGCACTTTGGTGCACAATTGCAACGCACTAATGTTGGCTGCAACGTTGGGCCGAGTTTGACAAATGTTGACAACTGCAGCTTTCCATCATCGGCCCAAAAACGCAATGTTTGCTGAGGCTATTCATCTCTGACGCTACAGCATTGGATAAGTTGTGATTTGTTTAAATGCAATAATAGACACACTCTTCACCCATATGAATGTGAAATTTTATATACTGGTAGCCTACCGCTTATCCAGCACTTAAATTGTAAGAGGGAGGAGTCCCCCCATTGAGGTTAGCGGCTCCATCAAGATTTAGCATCCCCCTATAGAAATTCAGCATCCCCTTATTAAAAGAAATTATAAAAATTCAGCATCCTGGCCGTTTAGACAAAAAAATGGCTGATAAAATGTCAATTTCCCGTCGAATATTCCATCAAATTACGGTGAAGACCTTTTTTTGGTCTTCTGAATTTATGGCAAAATTTTCCCCAAATTGCTGCCGCATTCAGAATGCGTGCAGTCATGACTACAAAAGTGTTTGCCAATGCAATATTTTACAGTTTAAGAGCTGCTTGTATCCAACATTGACCCAACAAGCAAAATATTTTCCTACTATGCCACTACTTACGGAAATTATCTACTGTTACATTATACATCAATTTTACCACTAACAAGACCTGCTTCGTTTTGTTTTGAGGAAAAATAACGAAGTGATTTAGATTTTTGCCCAAACACTAAATCGAAAATTTTAAGCAAAAGCCAAACCTATTTCCAAAAAATAAACTAATTTGTGAATGCATGCTGCTCTGACACTGCAATAACAGCCAAAAACTTAAAAACTAATTTTTTTTGCTAGGGTTCTGAGTTACTTTAACAAGCTAATAGTTATAATACTCATAAAGCAAGTTTTAATTGAAAATTGGCTTAAAAATGTGCAATTAATGACAAGCTAATTGCAATTACCGAAATTTGAAAGTTTTCAACTGCAATTACAATTTTTCCAAACCTGATGTTTAATGCATTAAAAGCGACTAAGTTTACCTTTGACACAATAACAGCCATAGCAAGGTTTTCAGAATGTGCAGCAATGAAGCCTAAGGTCATGATGCCTGGCAAACGAACATTTCCAGTTGATTCTCCGATGTAATCTACCAGAGCTGCAACCCCACCAGCATTGACTATAAGTTGAGCAAGCTAAAAAAACAAACCAATGCAAGAAAAATGTTATCGAAAAAACCTAACAATATAGTGATAATAAACAAAACAATTCACTATTACTGTAAGCAATACAAATATCTCCTACAAAAACTATGATCTTTTCAATACGTTTATGTAATTTTCTTAATTCATATCTTTCTTTCATTACTTCAGCAGTAAAAGAAAGCAATAGCATTTTAAAATTTAAATTTAATGCAACGTATTATCAAGAGGCATAGCCGAGAGGGTAAAGGCATCGTTTTTACGATGACCCTGATTGCATGATCTGGGTTCAACCCGCATCCTGGTTATGTTGTTGTGTCCTCGGATAAGACGCTTTATGATAATTATCTCTGCTTGACAGCTTCGAACAAGCAGCAAATTCAGTGAACGCAAACATGAAGAAATCCACAGAATATTAGAAACTCCTCCAAGCACGAAGTACTCATTGCAATAAAAAGTGTGTTAATCATCCAACTGTTAAGTCCTTAATTTTGTTGGTTTTGAAGAGGGGCATGTGGTCGAGAATAACCTTCTGATGACTGTACTGGGCTTTCATCTCTGAAAGTCAATCAGTTCATTTAGCGCACTGTCTCAAGCTTGACCTATCATTCTTCATGAGACAATTCCTAGCAGTTTAACTTTATTGTTCACAAGATTTGTGATGACCGGCCAAACAGAAAAACCAAAATCTTTTAGCAAAACTCAAAACTGAAAAAGACACGAAAAAGTAAAAGGAAAAATGAATGACCACAAGTGGAAATTTCTTCATATACATAGTAGGCTAGCTTATGATGTTGCAAATGCGACACAGTTACAAAAAATATGTTGAAATCGTTGTGCCATGCACTAGGGTTTGACCATTTTTTGTATGGTAAATTATGTATACTAACGCAGCAAAAATAAAGTTCTAATTCCAGATAAACCCAGCAGGCCAACAATCAGATTATATAAATTAAATCTTTTTATTATACCTGCTGTATTATGCCAAAGCGTGAAACGAGTTTACAGAGTCTATCTCCGCTTCATTACAGCCAGACAATAACACAACTCCTTTCGAAAAAATGTCACAGTGGTGGCAAACCGTTAGCAGCACTGTGTCTGATTTGTACGGGATTGCATATCACTTCAAATTATTGTTTTGTTTTTGTAGTGTGAGTTCAATTAAACTTAAAAATTACAACGATCAGACTTGAAAACACCCATCTAAACATTGTTTTCACTATATTTACAAAAGGTGTAACAATCACAAATAAGAATTTGTTGTGAGATGAATCTTTAGCTCCTGAAAAACTTTGTAGTGTAATGTTTGGTGCAGGTAAACCTAAAATAACCATGAAACGTCACGCGACTTGCTGTGTGTGCCAAGATTACACAAGAAACTCGTGCCCGTGCGCCACAGATTTAAGACCGCAGACAACAGATTGCATATGACTGGCTTAGAAAATAAAACTTTGTGAAAATCCAGTGGAAAAAAATTTTTAATGCAATAAACAAAATCAAATTTTTGAATTTTTTGAAAAAAAAATCTTTTTGCTCTTGCGCCTAAAAATACTGGTGCATAACAGTATTGACAAATAATAATTGGCGATGCCGATTATTGGCTATGCATATTTGGCGATACCTAATCGTCCCGCGCATAAAAGTTGTAGATTGTTTGTTACAGATTCGTTGTTATTCTACACCTGGTTTTATTGAATTCGTAACATGTGACTTGGTTCAAAGTATAGTCTTTCTTGCCAGTGGTCAGCGATGTCTAGAAAAAACACACGTTTAAGTTACTCAAAAAATACAAAAAACAATTTACGAAGAACATAAAGTTGAAAAGTTGTACAGTGTTACAAAACAAATAAACCATAATGCTACAACAAAAACAAAATAACCTTAGCACATAACTCGTTATCTCATCGACATAATTTATAACAGGAATTTACACAAATATTGTACATTTCACTTACCGATGAATTTGCGATGCAGACGTAGCACGTAATTTGCAACGAATAATTTGCTTGTAAATCCAATGTTGATTTGAAAGCTGAGACTTTGCAAAAAATTTAGTTCTAGCTCTAACGAGGGGGGAGGTGGGGGCATAAAAGGAAATATTGGGGTGGAACAAGCCGGTCAGATAATATCCAGGCTTCAACAACAGGCACTTGGGCGACTACTCAATACCAACAATTTAGAATGTCTTCTAAACATGCTACAAAAATAGCGATAACTTCAATCTAAAAATTTCCCTTTTTTCCGACTACTCTCTTTTGTTACAGGAAAGCAAAAAAAGCCTCTGCTCTCTGCAAACACTAAACTAAAATGTGTGTCGACACCGCAACGTCTCAGCTTGCAAACTCCAAAAATTTGCATACAACACAGAGATTGAAAACGATTAATCAAAAATTCCTTATGTTAACAAACAATTAACAAACAAGTACTTACAACACAACCGGATTTGCCAAGTTTCAACGTCTGCAAATTTTAGATAATTTGCTTTTGGCCTTTTTGAATCAAGAGATAAATGAAAATAATGAGCCACGGCTTTGAATGTAAAACAACAAATCAAAAAACAAGAGTTCGAAACTTCACCAAGAAAAGAAAATAGAACGGCGCTACACTCCACCAATAAATATGCTCTTCGATACATTTACCACTATGCATGTTCAGCGTCGTTCACAACTCGCAAACCAACAACAGGCATTACAAGTACGTTTCATTAATCAGCAGTTAATACAGGGCACAATTAGGAAATAAGACGTTTATAAACGTTTGTTTGCGTCTTAACCAACACCGCGCGTACAAAACCCCGTTTGTCGAGAAAAGTCTTCAAAACCCTCCCCATTAACCATTTTGAGCATTGCTGTACGTCCTCAACAACCATCACAATATCATCAACTGTCACATTTCTCTCCACATCAAACCATTTCTGCCTATGCTGAAGATTGGGCAAGAATTCTTTAATCCAACGCTGCCAGAACTGATTGGCAAGGTATTGAACCTGAGCCTAGCATCTACGTGAATAGCAAGAATCTTTGGAGAAAATGCCTGGAGGCAAGTTTGGACTTTCACGTAAAAGAAGCAGATGCTTTGGTGTCAGAGGTTTTGGCTCTGAATCAGGGAAAGAAATCAGAACTAGTGGTTTCGAATTAAGAATTGACTCAACTTCGGCCATTAGGGTCAGACAGTTTTCGTCATTCAAAGTTTGGTTTCAAAGAAGTCCTCCCAGTATCCTGCGAATAGAGCAAATCATCCTTTCCCACGCTCCTCCAAAGTGGCTTGCTGTAGGTGGATTGAAGTTCCATTCAATGTTCTGTTATGACCAGTGACTTTGGATCCTATCTTGGTTAAAGGCTTGCAGAGCGTCACGTAAGACCCTGTTAGCTCCAACAAAGTTTGTTCCATTGTCGCTAAAGATTTCTTTGGGTCTGCTTCATCGAGCAATAAACCTCCTTAAAGCGTTAATGAACAAGTCGGTATCAAGTGAATTCGCAATCTCAAAATGCACTCCGCGCATTGTGAGACACGTGAAGATGCATCCATAATGCTTGACAGTGGAACATCTCTGCTTTACCAATATTGGACCGAAATAGTCCACGCCTGTGCTGGAAAAAAATGGCTGGTCAAATTGCAGTCGGCAATTCGGGACGTCTGCCATTAACTGCTTGCTGACAGATGCATTCCTTTTTCTACACAATATGCACTTCCCAATGCACTTGCGTACTTCAGTTCCGCCTTTGATGATCTAATACCTGCAGCAAAGTGCTGCCCAGGTGTGACTAGCACCTGAGTGCCCAATCTCCTTATGATGTTGTCGTATCAACAATTCGATAAAATGAGAGTGTTGAGGCAAGATAATTGGATGTTTCAGGCGTCCGCCAACATGAGCAACTCCATCAATTATATTAGGGCAAAGCTTTTGAAGATAACGTGGTAAGGACTTTGTTGATACTTTGTTATCCCGAAATTCAAATAACATCGGATAATGTTGACGTTGCAAACAAACAATTATAGCAGTTTTGGAACTCTGCAGCTCTTCAACAGAAACATTTTTTGTAAATGTTACCTTTTGTTTACAAATGCAACATAAGAGAATAGTCTTATATCTTAAAACTAAAGCAATGACTCGTTTAGTTTATAAAGTCGAAAAACGATCAAAGGCAATCTCATTTCTAACTTTTAGGCACGTAAAATTTTCCTGTTTACGTAATGGTAAAAATTCGGGAGGTAAGTTATTTAAAGTCGCTGGCTCTTCCCAATGAGTTCTTGCGTTCCAGTCTAACAAGAACTCTGGACCATTCAACCAAGCTCGCAGTTTTGCAGAGTCTTCTGCAGGAATACCTCTCGACACCATATCTGCAGAATTAAGCTTTGATGATACATAATGCCATAAAGATTCATCACTGTCTTTTTCGATAACAGCCAGCCTGTTAGCGACAAACGTGGGGAAGCGCTTGTCTTTATTGTGAATACAGTGTAGCACTGCCGTGGAGTCTGTCCAAAAATGAGATTCACAAGTAAAACCAAAATCCATCTCCTTTACCACAATATTATTTAGTCTCACCGCCAAAACCGCATTTATTAATTCAAGTCGTGGTATAGACACCGCTTTATTTGGTGCTAAACGTGCCTTACCAATGACTAATGAACAATCACAAGAGCCATTGCAGTCCACGAGTCGCAAATATGCGCAAGCTCTGTAAGCAAACAAAGATGCATCTGAGAAACTATGAATTTCTATTGGCTTTAAGTTTCCGAAGCCTGTCGGATTAAAGCAGCGAGGAATGTGTAAATCATTTAAAGCAGGTAGGCTGTCAATCCATTGCAGCCATTGCTCGGCTTCCGAGGAAGTAACCTCCTCATCCCAACCTGCCTTTCTCCTGCACAAGTCATGTAACATCATTCCACCATTCTTCCTTCCAAGATTACAGGTGACACAAATCCCAAAGGATCAAACAAACTGGATAACATAGACAGCATTCCTCTTCGAGTCAAAGATTTCTGAGGCATTTCCACTGTGAAAGCAAATACATCATCTTTTAATCTCCACAGCATTCCAAGAAGTCTATCGCCCATCGAATCTTCCAAGGAATGCCCTTGGGAAGCTTCAGTGTGCTCGGACTCAGGGATGCTCTGCAAGACTTCATCACTATTTGTTATCCATTTTCTAAGACGAAAACCACGCTTAGCCAAGAGCTCGTGTAAGCCCTGCTGCGCTAAAATTGCCTCGTGAACAGTGGGCAAGGACACTAAACAATTGTCTGCATAGAAAGTACTATAGACAATCTTTGATATCAACTGTTCATATAGATGGCCGAATTTTACGACCGTTTGTCTCAAGTTGAAGTTCGCACAACAAGGGGATGACTTAGCCCCAAAAATATGCACCGTCATCTGGTATGGCAATGGTTCTCTTTGCAAATCACCATCAGGCCACCACAAAAAGCATAGAGCGTCCATATGTTCAGGATTTACTTTCACATGGTGGAACATTTGTTCGACGTCAGCAGCCATCACAATATGTTCCTTCCTGAATCTGATCAAGACGCCGATCAAACTGTTCATGAGATCAGGACCACTAACTAGCTGGTCATTCAGAGAAATACCATGTTATTTAGCGGTGCAATCGAACACCACTCTAATCTTAGATTTGTGTGGATTGATTACTGGGTGGTGAGGCACGCACCAAGCAATTTTCAACTGCTCGTTCTGCGCATCACAGTCCACTTGCTTGGCATACCTTTTGACAAGTACGAATTAACAACTTCTGTGTACTTATCCTTTAAAGTTGGGTCCTTAGACAGCCTTGCCTTTAAAGAGGAAAGTCGTTGTTTCGCCATGTTTAAATTGTTAGGCAGCGAAATCTTCTCTTGCTTCCAAAGCAATGGAAGTTGGTAGTGCCCATCATTAGTGGTTTTGATAGATGATGCCAATTTATGAAAGGCCTCTCGATCTTCCCAGGAGTTTGGTACATCTAGAACACCGGTTCCCTTTTGGAAATCAGCTTCCCACATATCTTGTACCAGTTGTTCAACACTTTCATCACATTTACGGATAAAGTTCACATTACAGTTTGTGTTGAAGGACAGCGACAAAGAAGAGTCGAGAAGAGAGCATCCCAGAAAAGTCTCTCTGGCCGCAGGTGTGCCACGAGGATCTTTCCTGTAGCTCTTAATGCAAAACAACTCGAATACATCTGCCCCGATCAAGAGAGAAACTCTCGCACCCCGAAGTTCCCTGAAACTGATACCACGAAGATGAGGCATCTCTTTCATGGATATACTTTTAATAGCGTTCGGTTTTACAGGAATGGTTTCAACTGAGTGCACGTTTGGCAGTACAAAAGATTACTGTTTATTTAAATCCGACACTATCAGTTCGCACACCCGAGTCGGTTGATCTTTAGTCAGACCGTTAAGTGTTTGGAAATTAATCTTGCTTTGCGAACCGTCAACTTGCAAAACTTCGATCAGATGATCATCACAAAACAGAAAATATGTGAAGACCCTTGGTCCAGAAAGGCATAAAATACAATATTCCCTGTCCCCATTCCTAATGAACACAGGAACAACACACAAATAAACGTCAGAATCAGAGTGTGGTTGCAGGTTCATAATAGAGTACAAAGACGCCTTTTCCGAAGAGCCTTCAGCTAATGTTTCGAAGCTGGTGTCTGGTAAAGACGTTTCCTTTTGCTTGATCTCCCTCGGATAATGCAGCAAAGTATGATGGAAAGCGCCCTTACACCAATCAAAGCTGCAGGTCCTTTCCTTCGTGCACTCTGGGATTTGATGTCTTGCACTAAAACATTTAGGACAAAGTTTGCGACTCTTTACAAAGGAAGTACGGTCTTTGACAGACTTGCTAAAAAATGTCTTACATTCCAATAACTTGTGTGAGGTATCATTGCAAAACCAACACACTAAGGAAAACCAAAACATCATTGCAAAACCAAAGAGGTATCATTGCAAAACCTTTTAAGGAAGGACTTTGTATCCTTTTTAAGAGTAGGTTAATTACTCTAAACGCTATAAAAAGAAGCCTCTACTTTAAACTCTGGTTAGTTAACTTTAACTTAAAAGTGAGTTCCATTTATCAGACTCCTTTTGAACAAAAGCAACAAAATGTTCAAATTTTGCGAGATTTCTCCATGAATTTTCGATATGAACTGCCTTTTCTACCCAACAACGCCGTAATTCACAAGGCAATTTGGTGACTAAAGCAGTCAGTGGGTCGAGGGAATTTAAACTTCCTGAGTTATTAATGTCAACCAGTATATCATAAGATTTTTCAAGGAGTTCGGCAAATTGTTTAATTTGTTTAGCATCGCCAGATTTGATAGAAGAAAATTTTTTAAGTTTTTGCTCAAAGACGTCAGAAACGAGATTGTAACCCTGCTCTCCCTTTCCCTCCAAATGTTGAATCCGCTCTCTCATCGCGTCTACACAATGTTGGGTAAGAAGGCAGAACAGCATTTTTGGGTCTTTGATCCGCGACTCAACATGAGTTTCGAAATTAGTAATAAACGTCTGATATTGGAGTGGGTCTCCGGAAAACTTGCAAAACTCCGGTCACGGCAGGCACATGCTGTCATAATTGACCCTACCTGGCAAGCACATGGTTCTTTGACCGGGCATGAAAGTTAAATTATCGGCCGGTAGAGGGAAAAAATTACGAGCATTTCTCTGCGAATCGAGAGTCGGATGCAAGCTCTCAACTACAGTTAAATTGCCGTAGAATTGGGAACTGATCTGATCGAGGGTTGCCATAATTATTTGCCGTTGCTAGAATATCGCCTCTCAAAGAATTAGAGGGTAAACAGCAAATTGATTGGCAGTAGAGTTGACCAGGCCACTTACCTGATTGGTTTGTTGTTCAAACAAAGTCGTCATCTGATGCTGATAGATAGGTTGGTACGACGTCTTCTGAGCGACTTCTGGAAGTGATCCTAATTCTGGCACCCACTGCGAATTCTGAACGTATTGTTTTGCATCAAACACCGTGTGTTCGTAAGATGGAACTTGAGTAACGGAAAGAGGAGACTGGATACTTGGCCACCCGCAGTTCGTTTAGAGGACAAATGCGACCATACTCACCATAGGATCACAAGCCTTGACTGAAGCAGAAAGTAAAGTATTAGTTGGCTTTTCGACCAACTGAGGTGGTGGTGGTGGTACTACCCGATCCCTTCCAAGGAATGGGGGCACAGAGGAACTCCGCAGAGACCCAACAATTGGGCCACACCCCAAGATTTGGACCATAGATCAAGAATAGAGAGAGAGGTGCCAAAGATAGATTTACAAAGGGGTTCAGAGGCAGGACAGTCGAGAAGGAGATGATTGAGGTCCTGTAGAGGGTGTCCACAGGCATTACAAGCAGAATTTTCCTTCTGACTGATCCTGTGAAGATATGAGGATAAAAGAAGACTGTGGCCATGGCAGCGAAGACGGGAAAGCTCACAGCGAATAGGGCAAGAAAGGAGAAGTTCCTCCGAAGAGACTTCGGAAACTTGTTGGTTCATTACAGCAGTGGGAGATGTGACGTCTCCAATTGTGGTACTGAAAATAACGGACTTTGGCATTGACTGGGGGGAGAGGGCATGGGATTGCGTCAGTGGGCAGGGAGGCACCAGTTTTGGCAAGTAAATCCGCATTTTCATAACCATGGAGACCAGCGTGACCGGGGACCCATTGGAAGCTCAAGGTGGTTTTGTTGGAGAGGGAGGAGGCGAGGGACCAAACATTCCAGAGGGACTCAGGAAGGAGATAAGAGGGGGCTGATGAAAGGATTGAGAGGGCCGATTGGAAGTCAGTTACGAAAAGGACTGACTGGAATTTGCAAGTCATCAAATGGCTAGTACACCAATCGAGACCTTGCTTGAGGGCAAAGGTGTCAGCTGTGAAGCTGGAGGCAATTGGGCCAGTGGAGAAGGACAGGGAATAGGATGTGTTGCATTTGGAGCATGTGACATACACACCAGCACCACCGGGACCAAAAAGGGAGGGGAAAGAACCATCAGTCCATACTTGGTTATCAGAAGGGGGGAGGGAAGATAGTCTGTTTGAAGCAGACTGGAGTCTGGCTGTACTGTTGCCTGTGCAGTCGGGAATGAAGAGGGAAACGGTGAAGTGGGTTGCAGTCCATGGGGGGGCACATGATTAGAGTCTCACGTGTGGATGGGAGAAATTGAGTGGCCGAAGAACAGAATGATCTCTAGGAGAGTTTCTGCTTTAGTCCACAGGGCATGTTTCTTGTTGCCACAGCATTGAGGCTGGAGAAGTCCGGAGGAAGACGCAGAGCACGTTTGAAGGAGGAAAGGGCCTGATGTTCTAGAGTTAGCTTTAACGGAGGGAGTTGGGCATCAAGAAGGAGTAGGGAGGAGGGGGTGGAAGAGAGGCATCCAGTAATAACCCTGCATGCAGCTCTGTGTAGGACTTCCAAGTGATTGGTTGCGGTGTTGCAGAGAAATGGGAACCATCCAGGAGAGGCATATGTGAGCACCGGTCGCACAAAAACTTTGTCAAGTAGGGAGAGAGATTCTTTCATGGGACCCCAGGAGGCAGTGGCTACGGAGCAAAGGGCTTTGTGGCGTGGATAAAATTTGGAGCACAGGGACTGGACATGGGCCCCAAAGGATAGAGTTCGATCAAAGACTACACCAAGGAATTTAGGGGTGGGATTGAACAAGAAAGGGATGCCCAGGAGGTACAGCCGGGGCTGGAGAGTGGCTTGATGTGGATCTGTAGAGAAAAGGAGGACTCGCACTTCTTTGGATTGAGAGGAAGTCTCCATAAGTTGGACCACGTTTCTAGGGCATTTAGGGAGGATTGGATGATAGAAGACACTTTGAGCGGGTCAGGGGAGGAGGACCAGATGGCCAAATCGTCAGCATACAGGGAGGCATGAGCACCCCGAGGCAAATCCTTGGTAATGTCATCAACAAATAGGATGAAGAGGACTGGACCAAGTACCGAGCCCTGAGGGACCCCTCGTCTGATACGGAAGGAATGGCTGCAGGAACCACCAACCAGGACTTTAGCTCTACAGTCAGAAAGGAAAGAGCATACCCAAAAAACGAAGAAAGAGGGAAGTTTGAGCAAGAGAAGTTCATGAAACAGAGCAGAGTGCCAGACTGAGTCGAAAGCCTTGGAGAAGTCAACAGACGCCAACATGGTTCAATTGAACAATTAAAATTATACCTACTTTCTAATATTTTTAAATTTAAAAATCGATTTGGTGCTTTTCATTTTCTTTTATTTTAACATGAACACAAAAGAATGCTGTATATCATTTAATAAAAGTATGTTCTGATTTCTGAATGTTTTTTGACCTCCAAGCTTGCATTTGACTTTGAACATGACAGCTGACAGGCTAAGTTCATGGAGAGAAAGCATTCAAGAAGTGAATTATCGGCTTCATACCTATAAGCACTTGTACTGTAATTGTTCAACCAGTTGCTTAATTTTGCTAATTACTCTAACTCAGTCACAGAGTATATTTTAAATTCTTAAATGTTGATAAATGACCATTTCTAAATGCCATTAATGCATTTTGTTACTGTTAGTATGTTACTGTAGGCCTACGGATAATGCAGCTAAATCGGTATCAGATAAAATGTCTACTCAGCACAACAAGATTAAATGTGATAGATTTGCAGCTCAACATGGTTCAATGCTAACAATGCCTATTAGGGTGTTGCAGGCGCCCCACAAAAATTAAAAACTTGTTTGTTTAAGCTTAACTATTTTTTGGTGTTGCAGTTTGATCGGTAGATCATGAATACCAAGTTTAAAAAATTTTCATCAATGTTTACCTTTCCCACCAGGCCAATTTTGAGGCCCACTTTTCCAAAAATTTGCTCTTTTTGCCACTAGAGGGCGATATGGATAGTCGATAGGAAACTGAGTCATCCTATCCAGAGATATTGCTATTTTATTACACTTTCAAAAGCGTTGCTGCCACCAAGTGGTGAAAATTAAAGTTGAATATATCAAATATTAAGCCGGTTGATGTTGAATTTCGGTATATTATTCATTTCAAAACTGTAGAAGTACATTTTAATGCAACATTTGGTGAGTACCTAATACTGATTTATAGATATTTTAGTAAAATTTTGTAGGTAATTCCTAGTTTTAAAGATTTAAATTGTTGTTACAAAACATTTCAGTTGGGTGGGGTTATTACAGTCTCTTGAAAAAAATTACTATAAACCATTTCAAAAGTTCTTTAATAGGCAATTTATTTAGTTTTTGAAATGCAGTAGAGAATCAATGGAACTTCATGAACTATGCTTTTTACTAGACTAAACTATTATTAATGAATGTTGCAATTGCACAGTAAGGGTTTACTAGTTCATATGCAATATGAGTGCCCGAAATACTAATGACAAACTGTTACGGATGCCACATGTTAGTCTCCATTAAAAAAAAATGAATAAAGTTGGGTCATCCTTTCCAGAGATATTGTTATTTTATTATACTTTCAACAAGCGTTGCTAAGACAAAGTAGTGAAAATTAAAATTGAATGTATCGATATTAAGTATTTTAATGTTGAATTCGTGCATACTGTCTCCTACAAAGTTGCAAAATTGTATTTTGATGTTTGTTTTTAGGCATTTCATCACTATTCGAGTATATTAGGTATTACGCTGTTGTAATCTAAAATTGATTGAAATTAACAATATTGCTATAATGTTTAAGAGTTGGTCAGTTGTTCACTATGAGTTATTCAATTTCAAGCATCCACCAATTTGAGCTAAGTTTTTGGATTTTCAACTTAAGTGATTTGACTGGCGAAGCAATATTATTCTTCCTGTATTTTAAAGGGCAAAAATTATTCAGCAACAATGCAGAAGTACCACATTAAACAAATTGGAAAGGACGTTTTCTTAGGTTTGGGATTTTTCTAGGATTGTCTTCTACAACGAACACACGATTTTGTAGATTTCCTTCCTTGTGTAGCAGGTGAAGAAAATCAGTAACCAGCTTGATCCCTCTTACTGTGGAGTCATTGCACACTCACAGGCTGTAGATATTATCCTTTGCCATGGCATAACCACACACAAATTTTTTTCAATTAATTTTTAGCATCACCAGCTTACGAAATCCTCCACCAAATTTTTTGAATAACTTTCCGTCTTCATTTGGAGTCACTTATGCCAACAAAAGTTTTTCATCCCATGGGGCTAAGGGAACAAGCTCTCCAGTTAAATACCAGGTATGTCTGGCCTTCAAGAGCAGGCAAGACTAGATAAATTTATTTCGTCCCTTGGTAACAGCACAATGTAGAAATTAATCTGCATTTGTTTAAGAAAGCAACAGAAAAATTGTTAAGAACCTTATGGTTATTAAGTCAAGCAACAACTCTCTTTATCAAAGAGGTACGTCATGCCAATAGTATGGAAGTTTTTAACTACTTTGTCTTAAATTGTAACATTTTGAAGACTTCAAAGTCAACGGCCTGTCGTGAGCATGTACTGGATCGTTACATGTACACAGAGAACTGTCGGTAACTTGAAAAGAAACATGTAAACTACATGAGATACTTTTTATAACAAAATTTAAACTTTTTGTATAAGAATACTTTAATATCTGCAGGAATGCTCCCTGATGTTAAATACACATCTGTTATTAATTTTGTGCGGAAACGCAGTTAATTGCTGCAGTCACACAACTGCTTCATAGCTTGACTAGAACGATCAATAGTTTTACAAAAACAATTGTAAAAAAACGTTTTAGTTTTGTTGTATAAAAAACAATGCACAAATTTAGGAACTTCAAATTTGAACAATGGAGTACATTCCCAAAATCAGTCAATGATTCAGAAAAAGTACTATAATTTATTTAAAGATAAAATCGAATTCGGTCTCAACAGACCATCAACAGTTTTTTAGAAAAAAAAGTAGGTTTAAGAATTAAAAAGGGACGAAGAAGTGCAACAACCTTGCTTTAAACTTTGTTATGCAAAATGAAGTCATTGCATAAAAGATTGAAAACAAAAGCGCAGTGCCATAATGTACTCCATGTTGCATTTATTAATGAATTGTCTTTAAAAAATCGTCAACTTGTACTTCGTCGGTCTGGGTTTGATTCTCTGAATCTCTCCTATCAACAGCCACATTAAAATTGAATAAGCCATCAGTTTGCAGAATATAAAATTGCGAGTAATATGGGTTCACTGAATCTCAGAAATGAGCACCAACAATGCCTCTTAGCCCTTGATTTTGTAAGAATTTTAATGTTTGCACACAAGCAGGATATGTGGCTCCATACATTGTTGCACAATGCAATAGTAGCGCATGTACTAAAGCATAGACGAGCTTTGAGAAAACATTTGTTTTAGTTTATTTGGAATTCATCCTGAGCAAGCTGCAGTTTGTTATCAGTATTTCGGGCACTCATATTGCATGTGAACTAGTAAACCCTTACTGTGCAATTGCAACATTCATTAATAATAGTTTAGTCTAGTAAAAAGCATAGTTCATGAAGTTCCATTGATTCTCTACTGCATTTCAAAAACTAAATAAATTGCCTATTAAAGAACTTTTGAAATGGTTTATAGTAATTTTTTTCAAGAGACTGTAATAACCCCACCCAACTGAAATGTTTTGTAACAACAATTTAAATCTTTTAAAACTAGGAATTACCTACAAAATTTTACTAAAATATCTATAAATCAGTATTAGGTACTCACCAAATGTTGCATTAAAATGTACTTCTACAGTTTTGAAATGAATAATATACCGAAATTCAACATCAACCGGCTTAATATTTGATATATTCAACTTTAATTTTCACCACTTGGTGGCAGCAACGCTTTTGAAAGTGTAATAAAATAGCAATATCTCTGGATAGGATGACTCAGTTTCATCCAATTTTTTTTGAAAGGTGGAGACTAACATGGGGCATCTTTTAAAAATGTGTCCACAAACACAACCTATCCATATCGCCATCTAGTGGCAAAAGAGCAAATTTTTGGAAAAGTGGGCCCCAAAATTGGCCTGGCGGGGAAGCTAAACATTGATGAAAATTTTTTAAACTTGGTATTCATGATTTACTGATCAAACTGCAATACTAAAAAATAGTTGAAAAGCTTGTTAGTGGTACAGAACTTCAAAATAGCTTTCAATAGCATTGGAGCTATCATTTCCACTCTTTGACAAATGGGAAGCCTTGAAAGATTGAACGTTTTTGTCCAGCTCTCTTCATGAATCTACGCTGGAATGAAGAAAAACTAAAATGCAGTGATATATATAGAGGTTGACTACATTGAAATGACAATGGGTTGTTATTATGACGTAAAATGCTGCAAAAATCACCTAAAATTGTATTAAGTTAATGCAAAAGTTTAGAAAATTTCTTGTCGTTCTCTGATTGGTCAAAATTGGTCATTCTGGCAATTTGATTGGTGGAAAAATATTGTTTCAGTTTCGTTGAAAAAGTGAGAAAAAAAAATTAATGTGAAATTTGGACTGAATAAACGAATTCCTTCTGACGACAGAGAATAGGCTGTAAGGAATTAATGTAGGTTGCTTCCAGAATTGATAAATCATCAGTTCTGTTTATCATTTATCAGTTATGATAAATTTATCATTCATCATTATCGTTTTATCAGTTATGATAAATTAATGATAAATTTATAATAATTAATGATTAAAATTAATGATAAATTTATCAGTTATCAGTTATGATAAATTTATCAGTTGATAAATCATCAGTTTATCAGTTCTGGAAGCAACCTACATCAATTCCTTACAGCCTATTCTCTGCCGTCAAAAGGAATTCGTTTATTCAGTCCAAATTTCACATTAATTTTTTTTTTCTCACTTTTCCGACGAAACCGAAACAATATTTTTCCACCAATCAAATTGCCAGAATGACCAATTTTGACCAAACAGAGAACGACAAGAAATTTTCTATACTTTTGCATTAACTTAATACAATTTTAGGTGATTTTTGCAGCATTTTACGTCATAATAGCAACCCAATGTCATTTCAATGTAGTCAACCTCTATATTTATCACTGCATTTTAGTTTTTCTTCATTCCAGCGTAGATTCATGAAGAGAGCTGGACGAAAACGTTCAATCTAAAACAGCCTTTTTCAAGGCTACCCATATGTCAAAGACTGGAAATGATAGCTCCGACGCTATTGAAAGCTATTTTAAAAAATAGTTAAACAAAATCGATAAAGGTTGAGGCACCTGCAACACCTTAATGTCTATTCAACAGTTACTGAATTTGACACGCCATTCCATTCATTTATTTTTAAAGCCACAAAATCAAACTTACAAAATGATTGCAGTTTTGGTCATGGATTGGACAGGCCATACGATAGGATCGTAAGTTCATAGCAAGATGCGTTAATTGTTCAAACGGGACTTAGAAATATTCAAACAGGGTTCAACATATTTCGTACATAATTAAGAAGACAAAAAATAAGAAATAAAACCGTCCTCGACAAAATTTGGGCCAATTTTCAAACATGAGGCAGAGATTAAAAAAAGCTAATCTTAGGCCAAAGTAGTATTTTGGTTCTAAGAAAATCGGAGACAATATTTGTAGCTAACATGGCGTGCCACTTGACAGCACCACCATCATGTTAAACTTTTCCATACAGGACTCAAGCTTTCCTGCATGGCACTGTCCTCTGGGTACGGGCTTGTGATAGGAGCGGTCAAGGGAGCACTGCAATTGAGTCAATTGTTAGCAACTTGAGTGCAAACGTTATGTTATTAAATCAGCTCGCAGTCAAGAATAATCAAACGCAAACCGTAGGTGCATGATTATTCTGACACTAGCTTGTTCTGAACTTTTTTGTCTTCATTCTGTTGCATACGGTACCTGGTTGATGATATTTCAAAGTAGCTGTAACACCGCATTGCAGCGAGCTTCGCCTTCAAGCAGAAGCATTCACTGCTATTAAGTGTACACTGAGCATAATGCTCAATTGCTCATAATATTAATATCTTGCGTACTTGAATGTTTGTGAACTTAATACTGAGGGTATTACTGTACTTTGCTGGGCTTACTGGGTTATTTGTAATGTGTTTGAAATGCACTGCTGATAGTGCATGATTTCGTTTTTTATTGTTAATTCTAGCACAACTATTTTTATGGAAATTAGCATGTGCTACCAATGCATAATGTACTTCTTTCAATAAATTTGGCTGCAGTTTTAGTTGAGCAGCAAAAATATGCCAAAATAGGACATTTTTGCTCTATTATTGAACCTTTCTGCTCCATCTAAGAAAATCGGGTTAAATAAAATTTAACATTAAAGCTTACTTAACAATATAACCGAATTGCTGATCAAAAATCATTGAAAATGAATGGTGACATCAAACATTTATCTCAAAAATTGGCAAAAAATAACCGACTATCAAATTTTGGGGTAAGCGCTATTAAAAAGAGGGGTGGTGCCGCCCCTAAACGTCATCCAATTGGGTTGAAAGTTTTTGGAAAGTTTTTTTAGTGATGTGATCCCAAATGGCTGACGAAGCACAAACTTTCAAAACTTTTATTTTTTTGGTACACTCTACTGACCATAAATCCCATATTCCTCCAAAACCTTCCATAGTTTATCCCAGGAACTTGGCGATGCGCTTTTTCAAGATCGACAAAGCATGCAAAGAAATCTTCGCCATACTCTCAAGCTTTCTCAAAGATTTGCTTCAGAGTGAAGATCTGGTCCAAGGTGCTGCAACCTGGACAAAAACCACACTGGCAATCCTCCAGCTTTGATTCCACTATTTTTCGGCATTTGGCATATACTAAATATAATGATAGTAACTATCGCACCAAGCTATAACTAACCTCTGGTGTGTGTTTTGCGATTTCTCTAATGAGAGTAGCAACGTTCTTGCGAACGTATTCATCAGCATCTCTCAAACATGTCAGGATGGCAGGAAAAATTTCAGCCTCAACAACCATCTCCGCCAAATCAACTGAATGCTTCGCTATTTGGCTGAGTGCAGAGAACACTTGTCTCTAAAGCAGATCAAAAATTAAAGTTTTAGTTTGATTACAAGATTTATTGTTACGATAGCAACAAAATTTTCTGAATAACGTATAGAATAACTGCACGTTGCAGCAGCAATGATCACAAGGAATGGGTAACTTTTCGATATTTACACTCAGCAACGACCTGTGGAAATGAACATCCGGAAAAAAAAACTGATTTGGTTCTTTTTAATTGTTTAAATGAACTTGGAAGAAAAGACTGGAAATTTGAGCACATAATAAAGAATATTAAATTATTATATTAGATGCAGTGTAGCAAAACTCTTTGCTTCGTAACAACACAACTCAAGGCTGCACTACTAAAAAAAGCTTTATCAAGTTCGAAACATTTAGCAAAATACTTATTTTACCTTCAGCTTGGCGTCAGGGTTAAGAATCATTTGAGCTAGGTGAGCAATAGCGCCAGCATCTACCACAGTCTGAGCAAGTTCTGAACTATGTTTGCAAATGTCACTTAATGCAGAAGCAGATATTCTCTTCAATGAAAGCTCTGGTTCCTGAATGCACAGCACAAGAAGTGGCACGGCTCCTGCATCAACCACAGCTTGAGAAAGTTCTGTAGCAAGAACAAAAATTTGTGTTTAACTTAATGAAAAAACTTGCCTGGCTAATTTTCATCGGCTAATTGACGAGAGGTTTGCAATATCGCCTCTGGAACAGGCAGTCTAAATATCAATTCTCTAGCAATTTAAATTAAAATTCGTAAAAAGCTATGCGCTTGTAAAGCCCAGGCCACAACTTTTACACACTTGGAAAATACAGTGCATAATGATTTTCATTTTTTGATTTGAAAAATATCAAAACTGGATCTCAGGATATTTACGTAACTGGCTCAACAATGCAGAAACTCAATATTCACCAACTAATTGAACCATATAAAATAAACATTTATATTGCAGGATATGATTGATTAGCAAAACAGAAAGTTGATCTTACCAGCATTATGACGAGCAATGTATCCGAGAGCCCAAGCAGCTGATTCTTTCACACCAGGATCAAATTCCTCCAGGCAAATAACCAGAGCATCAAGAGCTCCACAATCTACAACTGCTTGCGCCAGTTGAGGGGAATGCTTCGCCACAGCACGTAGTACAAATGCAGCCGCTTTTTTGTAAAATCGCTGGTGTAAAAATAGCTGGTTATTGTAAGAGAAATACAAAAAGTTTCAAAATCAAATCTTTCATTACAATCGCTGTATTATGTCGGAGCACATAACGAGTTTGGGGGGCCCATCTTGACATCACTGCACCTGAGCAACACAGCTCCTTTACAAGAAATGTTGCAGTGGTGGCGAGCCGTTGGCAACACTGTGTCCAATTTAACTGGTCCAAAATTTAAACCTCAGACCCCTTGCTCCAGAGAAGAATGCATTACTGCTCAACCAACTGGTCGATTGGAGAAAAGTTTAAAGGTGTGAAATTATTCAAGTGATTTTTTCAGCAATCAATTATTTTGATTACTAAAACAATAAACAAAGTATATGAATTGCTTTGACTTTATTATAGTGGTAAAGGTACTAGAACTAGATTTAAGCTTTAGTTTACCTCTATAAGTCAACATATTTAATCTACTTTTTGGGCATAACCAGACTCACTGATATGAAAAGAAATATATCATAATAGGTTATAAGTTCTGGTAAATAAACTACAATAAACAGATGCTATTGTAAAATGCATTAACCGTGTGATCATTAAAATCCAAAAATGAGAATGTATTACAAAAAATGTTTCATTGAACATAAAAATGTAAAATTTTACAAAGTGCTAAAAATTATGCTCATAAAGTTAATCCATGAAGCAGCAAGATATTCTACGTCATACCAGTAATCCATAAAAAGACTTACATTTTGTTCAGCCAAAGAATAAACAAGTTGGGGCAAAATATCTCCTTTAACAACAGCTTCTGCAAGGTCATCGTTGTAGTTGGCAAGTCGACCAAGAGCAAGCGCTGCAGTTTGTTGCACTGTTGGGACCACATCAAGAAGAAGAGGACGCAAAAGAGACATCACACCTAACAAAGTCTTTATTGAAGCTAATATATTTATGGAAGCAAATCTCACCATCGCTAAGCATCTTTTGGGGGTTCTTTTTGCAAGTCTTTTATCAATCTTGCAAGTCTTGAACGTCTTTCATTGAATCTCAACCCCTTCCAAACCTTGGCCTTGAAAATTGCAGCTTTGCCCATGCTAGTCATGGAATTAATAGGGCCGGCGATGTGGCAGTGTATGTTCATTATCATATAGGTTAGTCAAAACCAACTTGCACTGGCAAAGTCTAAATCTTTATGGATACACTTAAAAAATAATATGGGCTAGACCTTTACTATTGGCATTGTTAACCGTCACCCTGATGCTTTTAATGTAGCCAATTTTATCAAAGATCTGCCAACTTGTATAACTGATTTAGGTTTACGTAATGAAACCTTTTTCATTCTCTGCAATATTAACATCAACATATCTCATGTTAACTGATCAGCTGCTGCTATTCGGTATGTAAATATGTTACTAGGTTATGGTGTTCTACCACTTATGACATTGTCAACTAGAGTCACTAACAACAGTGCAACTATCATTGACCATGTTTTAACAAATGACTTTAAACATAGTCTTGAACCCAAAAGTAACACAACGCAAGATACTATCAACCATTGCATGCTTTACTGCCAAATAAGTAATGTTCCTACCTATAAAAAAGCTAAAGAATCATTTGGATTTTATCGCGACAAATCAAAATTTAACAGCGACACGTTTAACGAGAATCAAACTCGGGCCAATCATTTTTCATATGTCGCTGACCTTACTCTAAACAACTTTAATGATATTTTCAATGAATTCTACTGACTAATGTCTAAAACTATTAGTCGACATGCTCCTGTAAAAAAATATTCAAGAAGGCAAAGAACATTGCTTAAAAAACCTTCAATTACCTACGGAATTCTAACATCACTTGAAAAGAGATCCATGTTTAGTTTGTTTACTGCAAAACTCATTTTCTGGGTGGTAATGCAAGCCTAAAATTGTTTTTCAAATGGCACTCCAAAAACTAACCAAAATAAAAGCAATATCTAAGTGCTCCTAATTTAAATGAATTGCAAAATCACCACGATGAAGCGAAAAAAACATGGGAAATTCTGCAAAAATTACTTCCTGTGTCAAGAAAAACATCAAAGTTCTTTCTACAAGTTTTTCAAATCAGTGATATGTGCGGTAACTGTAACAGATAAATGTGAAGAATTTAACAACTTTTTTTGCACTATTGGTAAACAATCAGCCAACAACATTCTATTGCAATTTAAGCAAGTTTTTAAAAGTTTTTTGAAAAAGCACACAACTTTACCATTTTATTCTTGAGCCCCCGACTGTCAATGAAATTGTGGAACTCATTTGTTTGCTTAACATGAACAAAGCTGTCGGCCATGACAACATTCCTGCTTTGTTCCTTAAAACTGCACCTTTTGAAATTGACAACTATCTTTGTGTGCTTGTCAAATTTTCCTTCGAAAATGGAATTTTTTCTGATGCTTGTAAAACACCAAAAATTGTTGCCATTCACAAGAGTAATCCCAGCAACTCCAAGGGTCATTCCATGCCTAATTCAAAATTTAAAAAAATGCTTGTAACCATGTGTTTGATATATTACAAATTTGTTTTTTAGGCTAAAGGTGTCAAAAAATGATAATGATTAAAATTTTTTTTTCGAATATCTGTAGTGGTTTTCAAGTTATCGCAGTTTGAAATTTCGGCCACTAGAGGGAGTTTTTGCTCGCGAGTTTTGAATATAGTGCTGTAATTCTATTTCTGAAGCAGTCTGATGCCTGAAAATTGCTTCATGAGGGTTTTTGGGGTCAAGGAATTCATTTTTGATGTCAAAATCGCAAAAATATGATTGCTTTATGGTGAAAAATTGATTTTAAATTTTGACAAAACCCCAACTTTGGGGGCAAATTTTGGGGTGTACAGGGTTCCCACGCATTTGTCAACAAAAAATTCCCTACTTTTTCCATACTTAAATTTGCTCAAAACAAACTAAGCTCTAGTCATCT
Organism: Trididemnum nubilum; assembly: GCA_963965965.1. Lineage (NCBI taxonomy): Eukaryota > Metazoa > Chordata > Ascidiacea > Aplousobranchia > Didemnidae > Trididemnum > Trididemnum nubilum. Next base: position 24,872,624 of record OZ014476.1, read on the forward strand.
GAAATACAGAAAACTACAGCTATTTTAACACAATCCAAAAACTGACTCATCAGAACTCAAATCGTTATGTGGATGAAGACGAATAAATAGCCTCTAGTAACGGACATTTCTTAATTGCTACGTGATTGTTTATGGTGTTTAGATTGATACAAGATAGTGGCAATGCGGCATTGTGTTTAGGTCACGGGCTCAATGGTCATATCCAAGCGGGGGCTGTTTGGGAGGTCTGGGGGCAGAACCCACAGCCGACGGAGGCTAATGGGGGTCTGGGGGCGTCAGAGGCACTGGGGCAGAGCCCCCAGCGCATAAAAATTTTTCTTTTTTTTGCAAAAAAAACTTAATTTTAGGACTATTTTGATAAAAAAATAATGCTTTTAAAACGTGGCATAGAAATTGGCAGGTGATTAAACTGGTTGCATAAATGAACTATTTGAGAGGTGGCTAATGGTAAAATTTAGATGCTGGTAAATTATAAAATCGTATTGTTCAATAAAATTTACATGGAATAATCCATTTCGTCAACAGTTTACAAAGAAAAATACTTTGAGAGGGTTAATTAATGAAAAGAAATTTGAGAGGAATGATTGGTAATTAAATAATTCTGAATAACCCCCCCCCCACCTAATCCTAAGTTTATAGTATCTTTGTTGATGACACCTAGGTTTAGCATTTTTACACTAGCGATTAAATTTGATTGCTTAGTTTTGGCCATTTTTCAAAGTTTTTATTTGATTGTGATTTTTAATTTTGACAAATTATCCCCTACCCCCTGAATATACATTTTAAAAGATGTTTTAAATCACTATTCACTCGATTTCAGTGCATAAAACAGTCTCAGAAGTGCAAAAAACGTGGTATTTTTCTAATGCAATTTGGTCGACACATGCCAGCTTCCCCCCGCTCTCCCTGGCTACGCTACTGGCTGCTATATCCAGTATCCACTACTAAAGGACTAGAATTCTTGATTTGGCAATGGTAGCCTAAGCACTGGTGCATTGGGAAACACTAATTCTTTGCACGTTGTAGGCAATCTGGTTAACTTCGTTGTCAGTTGCTAAAAGCAGAGGTGGAGTCTTCGAGGACGTCCTTGGCCTCGAGGACACATTTTCAAGTCCTTAGCCTTGAAGCTTCAAATCCTCGAAAATTGCCCTGTCCTCGGCTCGAGGACAGTACTATTTTTTGAATGGTTAAAGTTTTGTAGATCGGCTGAAAAATGTTTTTCTAGACCGTTTTTTTTGGAGATCAACCGAAAAAAAATTTTAAGACCGTTTTTGGTAGGAAAACACTTGCATTTGTGTCCTTGGCCTCGGATTTTTTTCGTGTCCTTGGCCTCGAGCCTTGTGTCCTCGACTCCACCTCTGGCTAAAAGTAACCAAGCAGTAGGCAACCGGTATTGCACTAGCTTATACTGTTCAAGCTTGTGAAATCTGAACTAGGGGTCCTTTTTATTTGTAGGCTGGTAAACAAAGAACAACCTAACCAAGCTACTGGCTAAAAGCGTAAGCTGACATGCATGCTTTGCTACAAGGGCTTTTTCTTACAGCTAATCATACGCCTAAGCGGAGTGCCTACTGCAGGCTAATACTGTTTGGGCTATTAGCACATTATTAGCATGTAGGCTAGTAAATCTCTCAATTTCACTTAAAAGCCAAACATTGCCTAGGCAGACAGCCTACCGTAGGCTATCAGTGCATTATTAACGTGTAGTAGGTTAATAATCTCTGAACTTCATTCGGATGCAGCAGCTGTTGAAATATCCTTCTTCTGTTTTCTGCTAATCGGTTGCCTGCTGTCTGAGTATGCCACGCTATTCTTCGTTTCATAAGTTTTGTTGAACTTGTATTGTGACGAAATAAATCGGCAGGACCACCGTTCCTAAAGCTTTATCACAACACAGCCAGGTGTGTTATTGCTTTTTTTATGCGCTTAATAAAGGTATTAGAAAGACAAACGAGATATTTAATATTCATTGCTCCAATCACGTTAGTTTCTACAAGGTGCAGTGCGCTATTTTTGCCAAACAGTTTTCCATCCTTATTCTACATTACCACGCACTTTTCCCAACTTTTTCCCGGTCGGGAAATGCCTTTACAAAATTCCCGACTATTTCCCAACTTTTCCCGATTGTGGGAACCCTGGGTGTAGGCGCGTTGCTTTGACAAATTTTTTTTTTCATTTATATCTACTTTGCACATAGTTTTTGAAAATATAACAGTTTTTTATTTACTTTTTATTGGCATCTGCACTTGAAAAGGTTTTTGTTTGGATAGTTAATTCTTAATAAATCTGCAACATTCATGATTGTATTACTTTGAAACATGGCAGAAATCCTTAAAAAAAGCATTGTTGTGCGACTCAATTATGATATACATACATACTGTATCACTTTAACTTGTACACTGTCTTCCTGTTTCCAAAGTGCTCAATTGATATGTGCCAGAGCCTGTTAATAATGCAGAAAGTTCTAAAAAAATAAACGCTACAAGTGGAAACAGCCTGGAGTGGGTTTTTAAATTTTAACTTTGCAATTCTTAACTGACCTTCTTGTACTATTACAATATTACTTTAGATTAATTTCCACCCTCTCTCAGCACAGCAACACTTAAAGTTCAAATAAGATGAGTAACAACACTGTTGCATTTATACAACTTTTGTATATACAACTTCGTGAGTGTGCAACCAACAAAGCGTACATTAATCACTAAGCAAGTTATTTCATTAAAACATTTCACAGCAGTTTACCACAGTAGTAAAACATTCAACATTACAATTTTTTTAACAATTCTAAACATATGTTTAGATTTACCCCTGATGATCCACTTTTATGGACGAAACAAACTGTTAAGTTTTATAGTTTGTAATTTTTAATGAACCACAAATTGAAACATTTCTTATGGTTTATGTAAAACAAATAAAGTATGATAATGCTTCAAGAGTAGTTGTTGCTTCTACTTTTTTATTGTACATGTGTTTAATGAGTTCAATTTTTATGCTGTATGTGGTTTTGTGGCATAAATTATCTTCCAAAATACTTCCCAGGTTACATGAATTCATGTTATCAACAACTGTTCTATCAAGAACAGGGCTGCCTATGTGCCTAAGATGTGGCTCACAGCCGTATATGTGGCCCTGAACAACCTTTTGCGGCTGGCAATTGGTCTTGAAATTTACTTTTAAAGTTCTTTCGATGTTTGCAATTTTTTCACCAAAAAAATTGTTTTTGTCAAATTTGTTGATGCTAGTTTTTTACATTAATTTTAATCACTAATTGCACTAAATTCTGTGCATTTTTTGCTTAATAATGGTGCTACAATTACTTTAAAAACTAGCAAATTTGCATTTCATTGGTCACTACATTAGCTACAGAGTAGGGTGTACCAAAAAAAACTAATTATCTTCAATCTGGCTGTAGGCTGGCAAAAAGTTGCGTTTGGGGTCAAAACTAACACCAATACAAAAATTTTTAATTTTGGTTGTCGTTTGACGCCTATTTTCTTGACGTTTCCATGGAAACGATCCAAAATTTCAAAAAATATGCGTAACTCAAGAACCATTGGAGATAGAAAGCTCCAACACACATCAAAAGTTGCAGAACATCTAAGTTCCTATCAGTGTTTAATACATTTTGTGGGGCTAAGTACTGTAGTTTTTGAGATATTGCCAAAAAACTAGTTTTTAGCTAAATTTGCATTAAAAATTAACCTTCATCTATGAAATTTAAAGTCAATCATTGCTTATCATATTTTAACTAATTGTCATCTATTTCAGATTTACATAAAATACATGTGCTTCATAAGTTTACTTTATCAACCACTAAATAGTGCAATAAATGATGACCACTAGGACAAAACAAAAAATATGGTTGATTGAGAAATGCACTTCTGTGTCAAATGAAGATGGAAATTATACTTTTAAAGGAGCAAGCCCTCCCACAGTGGAAGCTGTGTACTTAAATTTTAGAGCACAGCATGACTACCTACAAATAATCACAAAGAGGAATTCAAAGACCTATGATGCAGCAAAAAAGAGTGCTTATGAAGTGTTGGAATGGTGGAAAAAAACTGGCATTTTAAAAAAACAAACAAGCTCTATAATTGATATGATCACAAAGACACACAAGCAATGGCAAAAGCTCTTTGCCTCTAGAAAATCAAACACAGCTTTCAAGCAAAAAGAACGCCAAAATTTTATTGATAAGCTTCAGAAAATTTTTTGGGTACCATGCCCCAAGTATGAAGAATTACTGAAACATTCAACAGACTGAAGATTGCAGGAAGATCAAAAATTTTTAGAAAAACTCAAAAAAGGGGGAAAAGCGGTAATAGGAAGCGTGGATATGAAGTTTTTGAAACGCAACAAAAGAAAAGCAAGCACAACTACAATACATCACAACCATTGACAGCAGGAGATGGGCAAGATAGCTTATTATCTTCATCTTCAGCAGAAACTGATACAGATAAGGATGATGAATTCACAAGCCCTGCGATGAAAAGAAAAGAACTTCCAAAGAAGCAACTAGTGACTAAAAAAGTTAGTCTTGTAGCAGATAAGCATAAAGAAAGTGATCGTGCACTTACAGAAATCTTGGCTGCAAGCTCTGTTGATCAAGGTGTGCAACTTGATGATAGTACAATTTCAGTGATGTCCACAAATCGAAAAAGACAAGCTTGCACTTCAGCTGGCTACACAATTGAAACTAACCAACAAAGTATCATTTCTGATGAAAACTATTTTGTGTTGCAATGGGATGGCAAAATGCTGAAAGGTCTACACCACACTGACAAAAGAACATATTGCAATTACACTTAAACCTCTTGAAAATTCAAAAACAGAATTGCTTCTATCAGTAACAGAGCTTGCTGACAATGGAACTGCAGAAAACGAGACTGAAGCTATAACAGAACAACTTACCAAGTACCACATTGACAACAACAAAATAGTTGGTTTCTGCTTCGACACAACAGCAGTTAACACTAGTATAGTTAATGGAATAATAGTGAGGTTACAACAATATCTTAACAAAACAGTATTACTGGTTGCATGCAGACACCACATATTTGAACTTGCAAGTGGAAATGCTTGCAGAGTAGTATTTGGCCCCACAACTTCAAATGAAGAGACTGTTTTTAATATATTGAAAACTAACTGGGATAAAATCAAACTGGATGATTACAACCACTTCAATTGGGATAGCTTGCCTCGCTTTTTGAAAAGCGTGAAGAGGTTTTACAATTCTGCTACAACTGGATAAACAGTGCGGAACAATCATCTATACACCTCCGTAAAGACTATAGAGAATTAATCATGCTTACAGTGATTTATCTCGGAGGAAGTTTAGATGCTGGATAAGCGTTTAATTTTCAAGCTCCAGGAGCATCACATCATGCTCGATGGATGAGCAGAATAATATATGCTCTGAAAATATCATTATTCAAATCTCAATTGCTACGATTAAAGCTAATGTCTGAAACTATACTGAATGAAATTTCCTCTCTGGCAGTTTTTCTGACGTTATTTCATATACAGCCCTGGTTTACTACATCAAACTCTGTGGATTCTGCAACAAATGACTTGAAGCTGCATTGCCAGTTGAGAAATTTCATCAAAGATATGCAAAAATGTACTACAACTATACCTCCACTTTTTGTTGAAATAAGTTCAGCTTATTTGACAAAATTTGACAAACATTTGTGGTATCTTTCTGAGCGCCTAGTTATTTTTGCTCTGTTTAGTGATCAAACTTCTTCAACTGAAAAACAGAAAATGGCTAAAGAACTGTTGACGTACCATTGTGATGAAGGATTTTCATCAAACACCAGAGTCCAGCAAATGCCAGTTCTTCAACAACGGCCTCAACTTCATAATCTTATTGGAAAAGACTCTTGGACTTTGTTCAAATTGCTCCAATCTAATACTGGTACAAGTTTTTAACCACAAATCCCGAGCTTTGGAGCCAAAATTCAGATTATTTGAAAATTAAAGCAATAATCAAAGCGATTCCAGTTGTCAATGATGCATCTGAATGAGCACTAGGTCTTCTCACCGAGTTTCACGACAAACTCACTCATAACTCAACAGCAAAACAAAACATTTTTAAAATTATAAAGGGACTTAGAGAAAAACAAGGCTAAGTTGCTGCATCAACAGAAAGAGTGACAAAAAAGGGAATGAAACAATACTTGTAAAAACTATAAATCAGATGCTCATTATGGTGTCAGTACCACCGCTACTTTGCTACACTCTTATACTTTTTGTCTGAAGGATTGTCAGCGAATTGAACGTGTATTTTGTTGGGGATATGTGTTGTGCACATGTAATTAAGCTGAAAATGTTTTAAGTTATAATCAAATACTTCATTAAAATGTTTATACCATACGAGTACCTAAATGTTTATTGTGTGACATTGCATCAATATATTAGTCAGTCAAATTGTTAGCAAAACAGCAAAAACATTAAAACATAAAGATTTTTTTAATAATGCATATTTTCTTAAAAGTAGTTTTTTGGCAATATCTCAAAAACTACAGTACTTAGCCCCACAAAATGTATTAAACACTGATAGGAACTTAGATGTTCTGCAACTTTTGATGTGTGTTGGAGCTTTCTATCTCCAATGGTTCTTGAGTTACGCATATTTTTTGAAATTTTGGATCGTTTCCATGGAAACGTCAAGAAAATAGGCGTCAAACGACAACCAAAATTAAAAATTTTTGTATTGGTGTTAGTTTTGACCCCAAACGCAACTTTTTGCCAGCCTACAGCCAGATCGGAGAAAATTAGTTTTTTTTGGTACACCCTACTACAGAGTTCCATAACTAGTTTCATTTGATTAAATAATTTTTAATTTAACCACACAGTTAGCATTTCTAAAATAAGGGTCACAGCTGATACCTAGTGGTTTGTACTAAATGCGTTTAGTACTGCACCTACTGATGAAAAGGCTTTCTGTGCGCTGAAGCCTTTCTCTTCGGCCAAGTTATTTCAAGGTTTACTCAAATATGCTTACTTTTGAACATGTTTTGAACCTGACTTAGACACTATAAGTGGGGGATGAATTTTTTAGTAATTCAATAATTTTGAAGTGGCTCTGGAAAGAAAATTTCTTGCAAATGGCTTTAAACTGAACGGTGGTTAAAAAGACTATTTTTTGCATGAAATCATACAAACCTCCTAGCACCTGGGAGACATTCCTTGTTGTTCATGATGCTTTTTAAACACACGGCAGTTTATTCAACTTGTAGGTAGCTAGATACCGTTGAAAGTTTGACATAGAAAAATGTTATCTTTTTGAAGCCTCTCCCTTAACAAAATCTGGATATGGTGGGGTGGTGCTGTGTCACAAACAGAACTGTGTTAGTTGTGCAAGAAAAAGTTCTTCTGAATAATAGAACAAACTTTAATTTTTGGCGAACATAAAACTTTATTTTTACTATAGATTAACTCTGGTTAAAAAACTATTGCATTTGAAATCAGGACAACGATGCAAAACTTAAATGAGCAGTATTCGGAATAAAAATTATCTATCCGAACATTTCACAAGAATTGTGCAGCTTGTTAAAGCTGAAAAAAAAATGTAATGTGGTCTGCTCCTAGAAAACTTTAGGCATTCCTGAACTAGAAGTTTTCATAATGTTGAACTAAAGATAGTTTCTAAAGAATAATACAGACTTTAAAAAGCAGTCTAGAACTATCAGAAGGCTACTCTCAATGAGAACTGGTAAAAGCTACTCTCAAGGCTACTCCTTAGGAATACAGGTATAATAAATAGACTATTAAACTGTATCTGCTTCATTTCTTAATAAATCTTGTCTGGCATTACAAGATAGTCAGCATGTAAGCTATTGCAAAATAGAAACCAAACACTTTAGAAAGTTGATAAATGCTGTTAGTAGGTTATTCCTTGAATTAGCTACCCTTTCAGTCTTTGACAAGAAATTATTGCCTCTGAACTAATATTAAACTTTAGTGTAAAACTCCACATACAGTATCATGATTGACTGAGCTATTAGTCCGGTAGAAATAGCTTTTGCTCATGAAAAATTTATGATAAGCTAAACTTTGGCATGTGACTCAGGACCTTGCCCTGAGCCACTAAAAAAAAATCCCCATGCTTTGGATGTAAGACTTCCCCCTTTTTCGGCCTTTAAAGTCTGTCTTCTAGTGTCAAAGAGCCTTTACTGTCCAACAGCCAATCCAAAAGTTGTAAAAGTGCCAAATTTTGAATAGTAGTTGGTTTTCAGTGCAGGTATAAAAAAAATTTACTTCGAAATTAATAACGTCATTGCCAAAATTCTATTTTGGAAAAATGATGTATTGATGGCTTAAATTGTAAAAGAGAGTTAGGTTTTTGGTTCCAAATAAAAAATTGCTTAAATCAAAGTGATGACGCACAAACGTTTTTGGTGACGTTATCTGTAACGATTTTTGACTGTAAATTTGAACAAGTATTTGATCAAATGAAACATTGAAAACTTTTTTTTTTATTAGCTTTGAACTTGGGAGAATTATATTGTGAATTCAGTCGATTGAAGGTCAAAAATTGTGTTGTCAGTGAAACTCTGGGGTAGCATTAAGGAGATAAAATTTAGACCTCCCAATAGGTAATGGTGGCAATAACGAATTACTGTAGTAACAAATTACTTTTTTAGTAATTTTTACAGTAATAGCACTACTTTTTAAGAAAGTAACTTTTGTGGTCATTTCATTACTTTTTTACATATATCAAAATTAATAATTACAAATTAGGCTACTTTGTAAATGCTGCCATCCAGTAGAAACGCTTGATTTGCTGCTTATTTTACACCTCCAGCCAATCAAAAAGTTGTTTCTGTTGAGAATGACGCAGGGTTGTACCATGGGCCATATGGCAGTGCTAGTTTCATCCAAGGCAATCAATCATTGACAAAGCTCATAGAGACAGAACTGTAAGTCGGAACGGGCTTTTCAGGTCGAGTACGGGCCTAAAGTTTACAAAAATTTCGAGCGTAATTCAAGCCTGAGACGTGCTTTTTGTCTTAGGTGCACAAAAATATAATTAAAATACCTTGGCAACATTGCTAAATTTTTCAGACCTAACTTAACTTTCATATTTTTGGGCTTTAAATTAGTTTTCTGCTTAGGGCTTATATTTTCGGGTTCAGGCCTGAACTAATCGGCCCAATTAGAACTATGCATAATATGGATGCAACAAAAACGCAATAACAATGGAAAATATACCGTCAAGTTATTTAATTCCGCTGGTTTCAAGGAGGAGACTGCGGTAGTGGTATTTTGTGGTCTGTTTGCTTAATTATAAACATGCCCAGGCTCTATTTACAAAAGCTTTGTTTTGTATCTTTGATTAACAAACAACGATCTGAATAATCTACGGTATTTTGAGTTAACATTATTATCTACCTTCGCGTAGTATCAAATTTTGATGTGTGCAAAACTGAAAGATACCGTATTTTCCGGCTAATAATCCAATTTTCTGGACCTACTTTTTTGACCTAATTTTCTGGGGTCGGCTTATTGCGTGGATATAGCTTTGGACCAAAAAAAACATCAGTCAAAATTGGTCACAAAAACAATCAAATAATTGCATGAGGTCATTCACTGATAATTACTGCTAAAAAACAGCCAATTGCACGAAGTCATGCACCAGTAATTACTGCATAGCAAACACACAACTTTGTCTTCTGCTCGTGCACCAGTCCACCATTACAGTAAAAGCACTGGCATGCAAACGAGGACACAAGAGCGAAAAGAATCACTGCTACAGCAATTAAAAGAGCAAGTAGGATCAATTTTACGGTGATTATAAAGGATATGCTTTGGTGCATAATGAATGTAACGCATACCTGACTAACTTTGTTGCAAAAAAAAGGTACTGGTAGTTAACGAAATTTTCTGATTCAGCTTATTAGGTGGCAATATGCAATAACCCTCATTTTCAGAGCTAAAAACTGGCCTCAGCTTATTCGCCGGGTCGGCTTATTAGCCGGAAAATACGGTAGGTATTGCAATACCCAATTCATTCATACGCCAATGGGAAAAAATTTTCTCATAGCTACTGCATCAATACAAAAAAGGACAGTATTTTGTCCAAAACAGTTAATATTTTGAAACATTTTGTGTGAAATAAATTTTTAGGGCAAAAGCTGAAAACCACAAACTCTTTCCAAAGAACATCAAAGAAAAAAATAAACGCGCAATAAATAAACACAGATAAATTTGCAAAAAGCGAATAAAATCACCAACCATCTGTTTATAAACTTTTATAACATTTTTAGTAACTAAAGTCTGTTCGGCCAACAAAATTTGCTGACCAAAAAAAAAAGTTTTCCACCGCTTAGGAGTCGCATTTTCCGTCCAAACTACAGCTAAAACAACCTAAAAAAAGTCTTCGTTGCCCAGAGGTCGCTATATTGCTTCATGCACAGTGCAATCATAGAATCTTTATTAGTAGACCAGATACAAACGCGCAAAGAAAAAGAGAAGAGCATTGAAGAAAAACGGTTGCCCTTGTTTCGAAGTTTTTTGCGGTCACGCATATTTGACTGATTTGATAAGACATATTCGTAGAACAAGTGAACCGTGAAGAAAAAGATCACGCTGATTGGACGAACTGGCATATTCTAAAACAAATGAACCATGAGGAAAAAAGACAAACTGTTAGTTTCCAGTTTACTAATATGATGCAATTTTGCCACACGGTAAACTCGGCTCTGCCGGTAAGCACTATACGGACAATAGATCGACAAAATACTACCGGAATGTGATAAATCAAAAATCCTTCATTATACTTTCTGTATTACGCCACAGCGTGTAACGAGTTGGCGAGGCCCATCTTCACGTCACTGCGCCCGGGCAACACAGCTTCTTTCAGTTCCCATTGTCTTTCATGGACGACGGACGTGTTTGTCAGGCTCTGTAAAGAGTGGTTAAGTGTGGCGTCTAGTGGTTAATTTTAAGTCATTGGTAAACCTTTTAAAGATACTTAGTCAGCAAACATTTCATAAATATGAAGGAAGACAGAGCGGAAGCCAAGTTAGACCAAATTTTGGAGGTCCTTAATGACCTAAAGATGAGAGTTGGCAATTTGGAAAAAGCGTTAACTAGCACCCAAGCACAGGTTGAAGAAATAGATGGTAAGCTGTCTGAAAGATGCGAAGTAATAGAGCAAAACCTCATGAACAAAACTGAAAATGCTGAATTTATTGATTTAAAGCATCAATTTGAAATTTTACAACAAGAGAAAGCTGCTGATCGTAAGTTGATCAATAGTCAACAATCTGAAATCACTAGGCTAACAGGGCAAGTAGAAGGCTATCTTCAACTTGTTAAACGTGAACAGCTAAGCAGAGAAGCGTACAGTAAGCGTTTTAATTTGCTTATTCATGGTATTGATGAAGAAGAAAACAACGCTTGGGAAACTAGATCTACCACTGAAACTAAACTAAAGAAATTTTTAATCGAAGGCCTAAATATTGAAAATGTAGATGATTTACAAATTCTTGACCTGCACAGGCTCCCTCAACACCCATTATACCGCAACAATACTAAAGTGAATAAACCTATTATTTTCAAACTTGCAAGCAACTATGACAAACAATTGGTGATGAACAGTCTGAAACATCTTAAGGTTTACAATAAAGCCAGGTTAAACGATAATCCTGATGCAACTAAAATCTATGTCAGCGAACATCTTCCCAAACCCCTTTATCTACAGAAAAAACAATTGCTACCGTTTTACAAGAAGGCAAGATTTGAAAACAAAAGAGCCAGTTGGTGTATCCAAAATGGCGATTTCTGTTTGTACGTAGATGGCAAGAGAGTCATGAACTAATAACTGAACTTAACTAACACTCGATCTAGCCGCTTACTAGGCCTAAGAATCTGTGAATTTGCCAAGAGCTGATTAAAAGTAACTGTTTTGATTTGACTAACTGTTACTGTTTTTTAATTAACTGTTACTGTTCTATTTATTTACTGAAAGGAGCGACTTGGAAATAGACCGCTAGTGTTTTATGCTAAAATCTCTAATTTATTTATCAAATCAAGCAGGAGTGTAACCAGAAATCTGCAATGGGGGAACTGTTATGGGGGTCTGGGGGCGAACCCCCAGCGCTAGAAACTTTTGCATTGGCAATTTGGGCCTATTTTGATAAAAATTGGTGCTATTAAAACGTGGCATGAAGGTTAACTTTGCAAAAATATGATTATGCTAGTTGCATAAATCATGGGCTGCGTGGGAGGTAGTTGTTGAAAAAACTTCAGTTCTCTTTATTTACAATTCGGTAAATCATAAAATCCTATACCGGTAGTATAAATTTTATAGAGAAAGGTATAATTAGGGGGGTTGGGGGAGTAGGTTGGAGAAAGGTGATTAGTAATTGGCTACTGACTAGCCCACCTCCCATTCTTGAGCTAAAATATTTTTTGATGGGACCTGTGTTAGGCATGTTTCAATGAGCGATCAATTTTATTGCAAGTTTTTAGCGATATTTGGGGGTTTTCTCGGTTTTTTGAGTTTTGCTTTGCCAAATTGGCCCCCCCTTTCCTCAAATAAACGTTTTAAAATATACTTTAAATAAATTAATTTTTTTTTGGTCTATTCCGGTGCAGAAGAAAGTCTCAAAAGTGCTAAAAACGTGTATTCTCTTTATTCTCCATTTTGGTCGGCAAGCCAATGGGCAAACTATAGCCCCCACTCCTCTTTCTACGGTACTGAAATCAAACTAGCTAGGAAAAGAGTATAATTAAGAAACTAGTGAGTTGCTCTAAGTTGTAACATGCTTAAACCACTCAAATCATTATTATTATTATTATACTCATAACATTTTTTCTCTTTAGAAAAGTATTTTTGAAGTTCGGCTACACTATTAAATAGCTCCATATTTTGATTACGTTTATTATTTGTGTTAAATTTTTAGTTTCGGTTTTTTGTTGATGGTTATTCTGCGACATTGTTTTATATGATATGATCTACATAAATAGCTTCCCTTTTCAGAAATTTTACAAACTGATTCACAATCAATTTGGTTACCTCTGATTTGCATTACTTGTACAGTATTTTATTTTATTTTTTTACCACTAACGCCACCGCCGTCATGGTGCTGTTTGACCACTTCGTTCATTGCTGTTGTGTAATGGCGCTTTTGACTTTTGATGAAGTTGACTTAATCGATTTCATTACTCCAAGTCTAGCAGCCACACCACCTTGTGTCCGAGAAAGTAATAATGAGCCATGTGACGAAATTCTCCAAATTTTAACCTCAAAAATAAATTCTTGTATATATTTTGATGTTGTTGCGCCAAAAACCAATTTTAATTTTTCTAATTCTCTTATTCTAGTACATTTAAACATTCGCTCTCTTTACAAACATTTTGATTCCTTGTGCTTATTTCTTCAGTCTCTACCTTTTAAACCTGATGTGATATGCTTAACTGAAACACGCGTTAAAGATCAACCTCTGGCCAACATAAATCTCCCTAATTACAGCTTTGTTCATACTCCGCCTCAAAGTAATGCTGGTGGTGTTGCAGTTTATGTATCGCTAAATCTAAAATTTTCCTTAGACGATAATCAACATCAGTTGCATAATTCTGAATCTATTTGGTTAAATTTGCACCATCATGAAAATAAGTCACCAATAAGACTTGCAGTTATATATCGTCATCCCTCCACAACTAATATCGAGAAATTCTTAGGTGACTTTTCTTCTTGCTTAAATGAAGCCACTTCTGGTGACAAAACGTTGTATTTGGCAGGTGATTTAAACATCAATATTGACAGATCAAGCAGAACAAAAACAGCAAATGATTATATTAACGAGATGCTCAGTTATAATGTAATACCATTTATGTTCAAATCCCATTTTCTACTAGGCAATGACGCCAAAAATCCTTTTTTCGAAAATATTCAAACAAACTTACTAAGATAATAGCTCTTGCCAAAAAATTGTATTATTCCTCGGTGTTAAACCAAAACAAAAATAACCAGAAAAAGATTTGGGAAATAATACGATCAGTACTTCCCTCGAAATCGAAAAGCACTTCATCATTTTTTGATTGCTTTGATACAGAAAAAATTGTAAACACACCCATTGACCCTAAATCAATTCTAAATTCCTTTAATAAATTCTTTTGCACTATAGGCAAAAATCTTGCTGATGATATCCCTCAATCTGATACCATTCAACACTTCTCAAATTATTTACCCAATCGTGTTTCTGATTCAATTTTTTTGAAATCACCCAGCACTACAGAAATATCAAATATTATCCTTTCACTTAACACGAACAAAGCTGTTGGTCATGATGACATTTCTGCTTATTTTCTCAAAGTTGCCTCAACCATCATCGCACCATACTTGCAATGCTTTTTTGAATTTTCCTTTATTAATGGCATATTTCCTGAAAACTGTTCACTTGCTAAAATCATACCTCTTCACAAAAAAGGAAATAAAACAAACCCAAGCAACTATTGACCCATTTCAATACTAACTTGTTTCTCTAAAATTCTTGAACGTCTTATGTATAATAGATTTCTGGAATTTTTCAAAAAATATAACGTTATTCATAAATCACAATACGAATTTCAGAAACACATAGCTCCTAGCCATGCCTGCCTTGACATTGTAACAACTACTCTTGATAATATTAATCAAAGAAAATATACAGGACTTATCTTTTTAGATCTTCAAAAAGCTTTCGATACAGTCTCACATGATATTTTGCTTAAAAAACTTGATCATTATGGCATTCGAGGACCCGCTCATAAACTTATTTGTTCTTTCTTACATCGAAAACAATTTGTTTCGGTTGACGGTATACAATCTGAAATTGCACCTATAACTTACGGTGTAGCTCAAGGGTCAATACTTGGTCCACTTCTTTTTCTACTGTACATCAATGATCTAAACAATTCCGTCAATTGTCTTCCACGATTGTTTGCTGACAATACTTGCCTCATAATAGATAGCCCAAATCTAGCATCATTAGAAACTGCAATGAATAAAGACTTAGCAAACGTTTACAATTGGTCCATTGCTAACAAATTAAGTTTAAACCCATCAAAATCAAACCATCTTATTATTTCCCCCAAACAAAATATACTAAGTCCCCATGTCACCTTAATTGTTAATAACTTACCAATATCATCATGCGATAAAGCAAAATATTTGGGTGTTTTTATTGATTCACGGTTAAACTTCCATTCCCACAATAAAAGTGTCGAAAATAAGGTTGCTAGGTCGGTGGGGATTCTTTCAAAATTGAAACATTTTCTTCCTTCTAATTCACTTCTCAAACTATACTATGCTTTTATTCATCCTCATTTGTTGTATGGTTTATCCATTTGGGGTTGTACCCACAAATCTTACCTATCAAAATTACAGACACTTCAAAACAAAGCTGTAAAAATTATCGGCGGCGGCAAATATATGGACCATGCTACACCATTTTACTCTAAACTAAAAATTCCTGAATTATATAAGCATGAAGTTGCCAAACTGATATTTCACCATTATCATCAACGTCTCCCACCTTTACTGTCAAACCTTTACATTAAAACTAACCAAGTTTCTCAAAAGTGTACACGTTCATCAAGCACTGCCAACAATCCTACCTTATACATTCCTCTTTACAAAACAACCAGACTTCAAAAAAGCATCAGGTACCAAGGTGTTAAAATATGGAACAAAATTCCAACAAGCATTAAAACCAAACAATCTTTTCAAAGCTTTAAAGTATCATACAAAAATTATCTATTGAATATGTACTAGTATGTATTACAAAAACTTTAATATACAGTATAAAACATTGGTATTGCAATTTGGGTGAAATTCGTCACTTGCTTCAAGACAACAATATGTTTTTTATTAACTTTATCATTTTAACTGGTAATCGGGGTGGCTGCAGACTTAGAAGACCGAGAGGTCAACTCGCAGTCTCCCTTGCCAAATTAACTTGCCAAATACCAAATTAATGCCAAATGCCAAATTAACTAACCTCCCTTGCCAAATAATTCTTTAACTTTAATCGTTTGTTTATATTATGTGAATTTTGTGGCAAAAATAAATAAACTTGAACTTGAACTTTCAAAAAAATGTCACAGCACTGGCGAACCATTGGCAACACTGTGTCTGATTTGACCAGCCCGAGATTTGAACCTCGGACCTTCTGCACCAGACACAAACATGTTACGGCTTGACCGACAAATAGATCAATCACATAACATTTTTTAATTTTTTCATCGTGATAGTACTTTTATGTGAGAATTACCTTAAGCGTGTTAGTTAGATTATTAGCATACATTTAGCACCTTATCTGAAATTATTTATCAAAACCTGAGAAGTGCAATAAATTTGGAGTTAATTGCAGCATTAACTTTTTATTGCTCGATTTTGCTTCATGAATCATAACGTACGCATAATCTGGCTTCAGCGCACCGGGAGTCACAGTAGCCAGCTTGATATGATATGACCTTGACTGCAGAAACAAAAGACTCGAAATTCGAAACTCACTTAGTTTTAAAACAATTCTGTACTCACTCAGACCATGGGATCGATTCTCAAACGTAATACAGTAATCAAAATAATATTGGTGAGCACTGAGCCGTATCGAAGAGCCAGCATAATGAAAGCTATAACTTTACAATAATACTTGGATCACAGATGAAATCTACCAGTAGTTTTTTTTTGTTGAGCGCCATTAGAAATAATGAAGTAGAGTGTAGACTATTGTCATTTTGGCTGAATTTTTCATTAAAGTAATTTGTAACGATAAATTACCATAGATGGGCAAGTAAATGCAAAACGTTAGCTTTGTTAACCACTAGTCCGTTAACAAACTTCACACCTCAGTTAACGTTAATACCTTGTTTTTGCTTTAATTAACAGAAGTTCATGAAGTCTGTTAGTTCGGTAAAATTTTGCGTGTAATTTATTTTTTTTTATTCACTCGCTTTTAGAACACGTATAGATTGACACTGTTGAGCTGATTGTAAGAAAATATCCATTGCTATGGTGGTCTTTTTGTGTTTTGGAAGATACGTTTTACAGTCCAATCTAATTTCAAAAAAAAAATTAAGTTCAAATGCACAAACGAAGCTGGGATCGGAAAATCTTTGGAAATAGCGAACCGCAATAATTAATAGCCCTATGAGGCTGCAGCTTATTATCTGCACCCAAAAAGAGCTCCTCTCTACACTTTCTTCTATAAAACTCGTGCTAATACACAACAAGTGTTACCAGTGCAAAGTGGTTTGTGCTGGTACAACAAATAAATGGAGCAAGATATTAACGATAAAAACCTTAACGGAAGTTAATGAACTTAACAGAACTTAATTTAGTCTGTACACCTAAAAAAAACTTTTTAAGGGATGAACGAGTTAATGAAAAAGTTAGCTTTGTTATTAACAAATTAATGAATTTATGCCCACTCGTGCAAATTACCTCTTCCAGGAAGTAACAAATTCGATAATTTTATTACTTTTTTACAGTAATTTTTGGTGACGTAGTGTGATTAATTTTATACTGTACTTTGCCCACCACTGCCAATAAGGGATTAAAATAAAATAATGCATTTTGCTGTTTGATCAAGAGAGCTCTTGAATGTTTATCAAAAAGCTCCCATGTGCAATTAAAGTTAATCTGCAATTTCAGTTTAAAATGCAAGCTTAAGGAACGTTAAAAAAAATTTATTAAGACAGCAATTGTCAAATATTAGTGTGGTTATTATAGATTAAGATTATAATATTGTCAGACATTGCAATAATATCGTAAATATGCAAAATAATGCCTGATAATAATATTGCCGGAAATTGCAAAGTGGTAGAAATTTTGTTCGCATCAGATATATTATCGTGCTTGGCACATATTCGTATCAATTTACACATAATTACGCTAGTTAATGAACTTAACAGAACTTAAAACCAAAACCTGGACATCTCGCTTTGGACCTACAAATTTAAGACCAGAATCATCGAGCAATGCAGAGCGATTAACATGGGCCACTTCCTACCCTCAATCACTTCGACTTTCACGAAAAGAGAAAGAATTGCAACCAGCCGCTAGCATCACTTACAAAAGGCCACCCACGCTTGGAGTGTTTTTAACCAACTATAGAAAGCTAGCTTTTCATCAGAGTAACAACCAAACACAAGGTATTTCTCAACCTTGCGGACACTGCTCCCTTTGTGGCAAGCATGGCAGGCATAAAAGTTCCATGGTTGCTACTGCAAGGCAAATTCAGAGTAAACGAGGAAATTTCAGTCTTCGTCAAAGGTTATCATGTACAAATTATGGTGTGTATGTTGCTACCTGTTGTATATGTCATGAGCAATATGTTGGACAAACCAAAAACCGGTTTTCCGTTCGTTGGACTGCTCACAGAAACTCATGGAAAACTTTTGATATTTCGGCTAAAGGAGACAAAGCGGCTTTACTGAAGCATTATAATTTGTGTCACCCATTGATTTTGATTGAAAAACCTGAACTTTCTGAATGTTTTACTGTTACCTTTGCAGAACAACCGTCAGTACTCCATTTAGATCAATGCGAAGACAAATGGGCTGCATTACTTGGAGCTAGCATCAATGTTAAAAAAATGATTTCTCCCAGAGTTTAAATCAATTCTTTTCCCCTAGTTTAGGACTCTTCGTTTTTTTGAGTATTGGTTTCAATTTTTCAATGTTTCCATTATTATTATTATTTTTTTATTTGTTACTGTATTAAGTTTTACTTGATTTTACTTTTTTCTGCTTGCTTTTTTTGATAGTCTGACACTACAGATACTTGTGATAATTTTTTCTATTACGTATAGCTCTTTGTTTTATAACTGTACAGCATTTTTATCTCATATTTATTCATTTTCAGTCATATTCGTATATTTTACAACTGTAAACAGTTCCAATTTTGAAATTGCCAGAGCAGGTTGTTTTTATCCTGCTCCAGGTTTAGTTGGATTTTCTGACAAAATTTATACAGCGTGATTAGAATTTTACAGTATTAATGCAATTTATTACTTAAAAAGTTTATCTGCTTTTTAGACACTGAAGATGCCCTTATAGGCGAAATATATATATGTCAATTTATTCTCGCTGATTGCTGTGTGGTCTTTGGACTATCAGTTTAAATTACGCTAGTTATTATTTTTTAAAACCATTGCATATAGGAGGATGAGGTAAGGCCTCGGCCTAGGACTCCAAGATGCCTTAAAAACTTGAATGATGATGATGCTGATATTCCCAAAATGTTGCAATGTTTCGTTAGATCAAACTCTCTTTTCAAATTTGCGATCAAAACTTGTGACAGATGATGTCATCAACAACGTTTGTGACGTCATCACTTTGATTTTAGCTATTTTTGGTTTGGAGCCAAAAAGCTAACTCTCTTTTACAATTAGAGTCATCAATACAGAATACGTGATTTTTTAAAAACAAAAATTTGGAAATGACATCACCAACAATGATGTCATCAGTTTCAATTCAAAATCTGGCTCTTCCACAATTTTTGGATGGGCTGTTGGACAGTAAAGGCTCTTTGACACTAGATGGCAGACTTTAAAGGCCGAAAAACAGGGAAGTCCCACATCCAAAACATGGAAATTTTTTTTGGTGGCTCAGGACATGGTCCTGAGTCATTGTGCCAAATTTCAGCTTATTATAAATTTTTTTCGGGTTTCAATGTATTTTGTCGTATTTCTATCGGACTACATAAGCGATAATTTTTCTATTTACAATACCTGAATTATACGGTAGTTGCCTCACACTACAACTCAACTAGTTTCCCAAACTTTTTTCAGAAAATCGAAACAATTTTTAAACTGATACAACCAATACAATTGCGGATTTATTAGAATTAACTATCCAAACAAAAACAAAACCAAATAAAAAAACTGTTATATTTTTGAAAACTATGAACAACGTAGATATAGATGAAAAAAAAATTTGTCGCAGCGACGCGCCTACACCCAAAAATTTGTCCCCAAAGTTGGACTCTCGTCAAAATTTAAAATCAATTTTTCACCATGAAGCAGTCATATTTTTGCAATTTTAACATCAAAAATGAATTCCTTGACCCTTAAAACCCTCATGAAGCAATTTTCAGGCATCAGATTGCTTCAGAAACGGAATTACAGCACTATTTTCAAAACTCGGGAGCAAAAACTCCCTCCAGTGGCCGAAAATTCTGACCACGATAACTTGAAAACCACTAAGAGGTATTCGAAAAAAATTTTTATTTTTTATTCTGTGTGATACTCTTTTAAGTTTAAGAGCAAATATCCATGCTTGGTGACGCATGGTGGCAAGCCATTTTGAATTAAGCATGGAATGACCCACAAGCCAATTTCTATCCTTACTTGTTTTTCAAAAATCTTTGAAGGCTTGCTGCAAAAACGATTTGTTTGTTTTTTTGATAAACATAAGATCCTAATTCCGAAGCAGTACAGGTACTGCTTTTCAAAAAATATTTCAACTTTACATGCTCTATTAGACTTCATCACTACTACTTATGATCAAATTCATAACATTGCACTGGAACGATTTTCTTGACCTAAAAAAGGCCTTTGACAATGTTTGTCACAGTACTGTATTAGCTAAGCTCACAACCATTATGAAATACATGGTTCTCCTCCAAATCTTATCAACTCTTATCTTGAAAGAAAACAATCCGTTATCTTAAATGGTGCCAACTCTAGAACTTGACGGAACAATTTTGGAGTTCCGCAAGGAAGTATGTTATGCGCTGTTTTTATTTCTGATACATATTAACAACATGCCAAGGGCTATCGAGACCCCACCAAACTATTTGCTGATGATACTTGCCTTATAATTAACCATAAAAATGTAGCCACTTTTAGGGATAAAATGAATATGAAACTAAAAAAAAAATCATAATTGGTGTAATGCCAACAAACAATAAGTAATGCCAACTGGTGTAATGCCAACAAACTAAAAAAAAATTCATAATTGGTGTAATGCCAACAAACTAATTGGTGTAATGCCAACAAAAAATTCATAATTGGTGTAATGCCAACAAAAATTCATAATTGGTGTAATGCCAACAAACCCATTAAAATCAACTGCAATTCTAATCTGCCCAAAACTAAACACCCAAATCACTACCGTTAATATCAGAATTGATAATTCCCCGATAACAATCTCAGAAACTGCCAAATATTTAGGAATTACAATCGATTCTGATGCACTTTTCCATTCTTGTTGACCATGCTTTGAAGGATTGTGAAATTCCTCTTTTGTGATGGTTTGAAGGAGGTTGGTTACGCTGGTCTTGATATCCTCAACTCCTTCAAACGTGTCCCCTTGAGAATCACTTTTAGTTTTGAAAAAAGAAACAAATCACAAAGAGCTAAGTTCAGCAAATAAGGTGGATGATGCAAAGTGGTGATTTATTTTGAAATCAAAAACTGTTTCCAGCTGATGGCTGTGTATGGAGGAGTATTGTCGTGATGCAAAATCCAGGTTTTTCATGCCCAGGAAGCTCTTTATTTTTGACAGATTTTGTTGACAAGGCGAGCCAGGACTTCCTTGTAGAAGACTTGGTTAATTGTTTGCCCTTGAGGAACAAACTCATGATGCACCAGTCCGAGTTGGTCAAAGAAGGTGATTAACATCACTTTCACTTGTGAGCGTTGCATGCGGGCCTTCTTTGGTCTGGGTGAGGATGCACTTTTCCACTGGCAACTTTGTCGTTTTGTTTCTGGATTATATTAAAAGACTAATGCCTCGTCTCCTGTGATGATGTTTTCCAAGAGTTTGTCGTCTGCTTCCAGCTGCTGAAGAATGTCTTGGCACGTATTCAATCGTTGAACTTTCTGCTCCTCAGTCAAAAGCCTTGGCACTCACCTTTTGCATGCCCAAAGTGTCCACCAAAATGGTGCGGACTATTTCTTTGTCCAACCCAACTTCATTCGCAATGACACGAATGGTTAAGCGACAGTCACTGCAAACCAACTGCCGAACCTTTTCAATGTTGGCATCAGTCGTGGAAGTGCAAGGCCTCCCTGACTTTGGATCATCCTCCACATCCTCCCTGCTTTCCACAAATCACTTGTGCCATTCAAAAACTCTTGTTCTGGACATGGAACAATCTCCATAAACATCATGCAACATCTTCAAAGTTTCTGTCACAGTTTTTCCAAGTTTGACGCTTAATTTAATGTTGATTCTTTGCTCAATCGTCATTTTGCAATTGAACTCCTATCTCCACAACAACTCAATCAGATATCGCTCAACAATTTTTTTCAGCAAGTAATCAATCACATTCACCTATTGCTCTGCAAAAGCAAAAATACTTGCGATGTTAAGTCAAAACTCAAAACAGCTGTTAAACAGAGAACACATGTTACACCACACTGTGAAAATGTTGACTCCCAATGATTAATTGTGTTGTGCAATCTATGACATCAGTCCCGTTTCTTTTTAGCCACACCTCATAGATTGAAAGAAGTGCTGCCTCAGGAAACATTACGCAAAATTTATTTCGCACTATTTCAACCCTACCTTCTTTATGGATTGATTGCATGGGGAACTACGTTTCCCACCTATATCGCGTAAATTAGAAAGTCTTCAAAATAAAGTGGTTAAGATTATAGGTGGTGTTACTATCAGAGAAAGCCCAACTCCATTTTACAGTAAGCTGAAAATCCTGAAACTTTACGATTTGTATTAATTTGAAATTGCCAAAGTACTTCATAATTTTTTCATGACAAACTGCCATCCTCTTTAGTCTTTTCTTATCTTTTCAAAAAATCCTTGCAAATCTCCACCGTTTTATCAGATCTAGTTCAAACAAAACCAAATTGTACAGCTGATGATGAGCTTGACCATCTGTTGTCACAATTTACTTGAGCAATTGATAGACTTAAAGTTCTAAACCAGTGGTTTTCAACCTGTGGACTATAAGAGAGCTATTTGGGTAATTGGATATTTGGTTGAAGAAATGGATTGAACATTGGCATTGTGATGCCAGTTAGAGAACTAGTCATCAAATTTGCGGTTTTTGAGGTGAAGACCTTTTTTTTTTGAGATCACCTGAAAATTGAAAAATTGCGGTTAAGCAGGAGATTTAGATGTGTGCCATGGAAAATTTTCGAACTGAAAAAAAGGTCACAGTGATGAAAAGGTTGGGAAGCACTGTTCTAAACAAAAAACTAGCTGTTGTTTTGACGTTCAACAATTCTCTTCGAATTGCTGACGTATAGAGTGGCTGCTTTGACTCGATGTCTTTTCAAAGCCTACTTGTCGCTAAATTACCTAAATTATTATAGCTCCTTTTTTAGTAATGAGTTATTTGTCTTTGCTTATTTCAAGATGATATCAATTGAAATTGTGTTGTAATTGCAACAAAATATTGTTCTGTTCAGTCTGGGCCATCACAACTATTTGCCCCAATACAACACAGCGTAAGGTGTATTTCTCAAAAACACAACAACACATTACCAGTTTGAGAATTGAAGTGGAAACTAGCAATCTTTCGGCTACCTACCCAACACTATACCAACTACGATATCACTATCACAGCTGAATCTAATGCAATGCAAAATAACTAACTAATGCAACAATAATAAAATAATCGATCCTGTGCAAAATCCTGAATTGTACAAATCACAAATGGACAAAATCCTAAATGGGAAAAAATCCCAAACTGGACAAAATCCCAAATTTGGCAAAATCTCGAATTGCAAAAACTCCAAAACAGCAAAATCTTGAATCGGACAAAATCCTAAATGGACAAAATCCCGAATTGGACAAAATCCCAAATTGAACGAAATCCCAAATGGACAAAATCCCAAATTCAACAAAATCCCCAATTGGACAAAATCCCAAATTGCAAAAATTCCAAAGAAGCAAAATCTTGAATCAGACAAAATCCCGAATGGACAAAATCCCAAATTGGACAAAATCCTGAACTGAACAAAATTCCGAATGGACAAAATCCCAAAAAGGACAAAATCCAGAAAAGCGAAATCTCGCATTGAACAAAACCTCGAATGGACAAAATACCGAATTGGATTATATCCCAAATTGAACCAACTTCAAAAATAAAGACAGGATTAATAGCGTACTTACTGCTGGCTTATACAGTAAGCATTATTAAGTATAAATGCAGTAGCACTCAAAATTTTAAGACCACCCATAACTTTTAGCTGAGATGGCATTTTGTCTTTTCCCAACTCGATCAATTTTGGTTGCATGCGCTTTTCTTTTTGTCGGTTCACTGAAACTAAACCTATCTAACAAATGATACACCACATATGCAAGAAAACATCATTTACTTTATTATTTCAATACTTTGTAAGACCTCCTCTGTTTTGCACCACAGCAGCCATTCTGCAAGACATACTGTCTATCAGATTGGAGCAGTATTCTAATGAAATTTTTTGAGTCCATACAATTTTTGTTGCTGTTTTCAATGATTCCATACTTGTAGGATGCTGATCTGCCACCTCATTCTTCATCACATGCCATAAATTTTTAATCGAATTCAGATCTGGACTGTTTCCTGGCCAGTCCAAAATATCAACATTTTTCTCTCATAGAAAGCTCTTTACTGACTTTGCCCCATGACATGGAGCGCCATTGTGCATGAAGACATTGCAATCGCACACCAGTCTTGTCAGATTGGAACCATTGGTTCCAAATCTAGAACTAAATTCAAATTCTCTAAACAAAAATTTTTGATTGGGAACCTGGAACTATATTTAGAACTAAAATGATGCCATTGGAACGTTCTAGAATCTATGGAGTATTTTGTCATATGTTATTGAGTGCATTTTTTAAGAGAATTTGTTGCAGAACTTTGCTCGTTTGCTCACAGTTTCGATAGTACCAGTAACAACTAGTTTGGTAACTAGAAGCAAAAGGTAGTTTGGTTAGCTTAATTAAAAAACTAAATCGGCAACATCAATCGTGATCATGACCATCAGCGCATGAGGTATGGTTGTTGAAGAATGAAGATCGAAGAACTAGATGCAGTTCATGCATTGCAGAAATCAGAATTACTACTAGCCCAAAGTAGCTCAGAAGGCTTCAAGCTGCTATTTTATAGCAGACTGGTAGCTATTTAAGTTAGTTCTGATAAGACGAAGATCGCTTTGAATTTAGCCATTCCTGGATTTCGGTTACTATTTTGTCACGTAAGGCCTAGTCCCATCTGACATTGGACTAGTAGCAACAGCGATAGCAGTGGTGATGGTGATTAATGATGGCTATTGCCTATCGGTACACTACCTGTAGCCTATAGCCTACGCTAACATGGCAGTTTGCAGTTTCTGCGAATGTTCACCAAGTTGCCTCGGCCAGGAGACCTGAGATAGTGAATTGACCATACAGTCTTCGAGCCACTTCTACCAGCCACCTTTGTCTACCATCCCTTTAGACCTAAAGGCCAAGCAGGGAATCTGTGGATACCACATTCCAAAGTCGTTTGGTACGCCTCAACAAGGGAATTAACCGAGGTTTACCCCTACCGACTGCAAAAGGGATGCTCTAACCACTACCGGTACAGCATTGCGCAAGTAAACACACTACACTAAAACCAAGCATGCCTAGCCAGCTGGTAAGCTTAAGCTTTTTAGGCTAGGCTTTCTTGACAAGTTGACTAGACCTAAAATGAATGGTTTCTAGATTACCAGTACAGTAAAAGTTATTAATGTGGTGACCATATCTGATATCCTGCCCTTACTCACTACTGTTTTTGCCTATCTTGTTTCCTGGTTTCGAGATTATGACTAAAGGTTAGAGCTGTACCCTAGCATTTAGGCTACCCTGAGCATTACAGATTTATATATAGGCTGTAGCATAGGCGTCGATCTCGGGGGGGCCGGGGGGCGGCGCCCCCTCGGGTCTGACACTGAAGGGGGCGAAATATGTCTGGCCCCCTCCGTTTTTTGGCAAGTAATGCCCACTTAACACTAAGCGCGTAGAAAAAGTATTTTTGAGAAGGCGTTTTTAAGATTATTAATTTACACATAAATTAGCGTGTCAACGTGTCTAAAAGATTACAGGCGCTCAAACAGCAGGATGCGGGTTTGGTGAAGAATGTCATTCTAAATGTGAAAAGTTGTTAAAATTCGCCGTTACGCTTCGTGATCAAAACCTTCGATGTATCGTTACATCGTTACAACGTATATTTCTGGAATGTTGGTTGAACAATAACAGCTTAAGCAAATTGTTTACGCAGTGAGTTAACCATTCAAAATTTCGATAAAAGGAAAGGGTGATATCAAATTGATATGATATAAGGGTGATATGAAATTGATATAACATTATTAAAATCACAATACGCTAAAACACTACAGCCTGTTTCGTACTGGCTACTCACCAGATGCTATGCGTATGAACTAAAAGAAAAATGATATAACATTACAAGGACGTGCTGCGTATAAAATTATGATGTATATCTGCGCTCCAAAGGAGTCAGTTGCAACCCACAATGATCAAAGACCAGCAATCAATTAAATATCAACTACACGATACCGGTAAGTGCTATAATGATGTTCCAATTACATCTCAATAAATTAAAATAATAGTAAAACTACGTCACAATCAACTTTAAAAATCTTTCGAAATTGACTATAACTATGGAGCAAATGAGGGATGAACTTTATTTTCTGCTAACACGTGCCAATAACTAACATGAAGCGTCAGTCTGCTATTAGCGCTTTTTTCAGACCAGTTTCAAAAAGAGTTGGAGCAGTAGAGGTTACAGGAGAGTCCAGTGCCGATAGTAATGGTGAGCAGCAAGCTCATGACGTTGACAATGAAAGTGTGGTTGCAGAAGCTGATCGGAATACAAACTCAGAAATTGATGAAACTTCTAACTGCCCCAGTGATCTTCCCGCACCGTTTGATAGCAGTGTTTTGCCAAATCAAATGCCAACTAATGAAGGTCGTGTTTTGCAAAGAGAGTGGTTTAAAGATTTTTTGTGGCTGCGGTATAACGAGGATGGTACGTGTCACTGTTCATGCTGTTTATGGGCAGTGAAAAATAAACGGCTATCGGCAAAAGATACGGAAGGAATTCGAAAGACAAAATGGGTAAAGATAACTGAGGCTTGGCAAGACTATCGAAAGGGAAAGAGTGCGTTGCGTTCCCACAATGGCTCTTCATGGCATCAAGCAGCCAATGAAGCGTTTCAAGTAAGTTACAGGATTTTTTACTTTACAAATACTCTTGCATTTGTTGGTTATCAAATTATTACTAATTTTATGATATCAAATTATTAGGCACACATACAGGAGTGGTGACGTACAGCTTATGCAAAAGTTTTTTCATTAGCATCTTATGAGTGTATCACCTGCTAAAAGCCTCGTTTCGTAAAAATTAATACATAACAAAGCGTTAACGATGACGAATTCGAGCATTTTTTAATTCGTGATTTCTATACAATGCGTCGTTTCTACAAAAAAAAAAAAAAGTTGTCTAGGTATAGCCTCGTTTAGTAAAAAGTTAGCACCGTCTTTTGCATATTAAATATGTAGCTTCGTTACAAAGAAAAATTTATTTACAAAAATGAGTAGTATAATGTAATATGAAGTAAAAATGTCGGCCTTCACCATAATTCTCGTTTAGGTTGCTCTTGATGATTCCCAAATTCAAGTAGAACTTGGAAACAAGTCCGTGCAGGAACAAAAGAAAAATCGGTTAGCACTTACAGCTATATTTGATTGCGTTCGTTACTGCGGAATGCAAGGGATCGCATTGGATAATTGGACGTTACAATGCCGATATAAACTCTTACATGACTTCGCAATCTTCAATTAGATTCTTGTCCCCAGAAATTCAAAATGAGATGCTAACCATTTTGTCACTGATGGTGTCACGAAAAATAATTGCTATCGTAAAATTGGAATCTCAAATTTTTTTCACTCCAGCAGATGGCATCACAAACAGCTATGTATTCTCTCTGATTGCTGATGAAACTTCAGATATATCAAACAAAGAGCAAGTGAGCATTTGTATTCGATATTGTTCAAATTCTTTCATCAGCGGAGAGGTATTTTTCGGATTTTTCGAAACTTGTAAAACGGATTCAACTACTTTATTTAATTTGATCAAAGATGGGTTATTGAGGCTTGGCCTTGATATTTCTGGTCTGCGTGGTCAAGGTTATGATGGTGGTAGCAACATGGCTGGGAAAGTAAATGGAGTTCAGCAAAAAATGTTTAATGAAAATTCCAAAGCACTTTATTTTTATTGTGTGGGTCATCAGCTGAATTTAGTATGTCAAGATGCTTGCAACGAATTCCCATTGGTTTCACAGGTGATAAAAAATGTAAATAAAATCGTAACCTTTGTGAAAGAATCACCGAAGCGCTGTTCTTGGTTTAGCAACATACAAGCCTCTTCTGAAGAAGCATCTACTGTGAAGCTCCGGCCATTGTGCACCACACGATGGGTGCTACGTAAAAATTGCATTGATGCCTTTCTTGAAAATTATAACAATCTCATGAATTTGATGGAAGAAATGAGCGAAGATAGTACTATCACGGGAGTCGTGCGATCTTCAGCTTTCACCCATTTACTAAACTTAGAGAAGTTTGACTTGTATTACATTCTTCGTCTATTGCAGCGATTGTTCAGCATTATTCACCCCATTCATGTTAAATCCCAATCCCGCCGCGCTACTACAGGAGATTTAGATAGTTGGATTCAAGAGCTTGCTGGTGCTTTGACATTAAATTTAACTAATTTTGGAAAGGAGCTTTTTGATGAATGCAAAATGCAAGCAACGCTGATGAAAATTGACCTGCCAAAAATTCCTGGGGTTCGTCGCACTTGCAGTGCAGAAGAAGTAGAAGAGTTCTTCGTCAAGCTGTTTAAACAAGTTTTTGAAGCAGCAGCGAATTCTCTATTACGTCGTTATCAATCACGTCCCCTGCAAATGTCCAACTTTTTGCGTGGTCTTCTAGAAGATCCGTCCATGTCTCGTGACGAGATGGAAGCTGTGAGCAACTTTTATGGAGATTGGAATTTTGCAGATATTGTTCGGGAACGACAGTTGTTGTTTGCCCGGTTCAGAAGGCTAAATCTTCGCATCTCCGTTGCAGAAATTGGCAAAGAAATGAGCAAAAATCCTGCTTTAGTTGATATGGCACCAAACTTCATTTCAGCACTAAAAACTTACTTGGTTTTGCCTAGTTCTGTATGTGAAGCAGAGCGGTCGTTTTCAACATTGCGTAGATTGAAAACGTACCTCCGATCTACGCAAACACAGAAACGCTTGAATGGGCTAGCAATTTTGAATACTCATCGTGATCGTGCTGAAGCTCTTGACCTTGCAGAAGCCGTAGATGAATTCGTCTCAAGAACGCAAATTCGTCGTAATAAATTTGGATCTAGTTCGGAATTGTAATTTGAAAAACCAACATTGAAACATAAGCTGCCCATGCTATTATGCATTGTAGTAACTGTAACGCATTATCGCCAAACAGAAGGCTCGATATCGTGTTTTTGATGGTTATTTATAACTTTTTTTGTTACCATTTTTTTTTCAAAGCATTAATCTTGCTTGCGGCATCTAACCAACGAGCGGTGTTTTCACAATTAGCTTTCTGCAAAAAGTGACGTTGATGCTCCATCTATGTTTGTTCAATTACGTGACTGGTAGATCGTTTTTCATTTGGAAACGAATGTATATTTCGTTTAGTGCTTGTAACATTTTTGTTTGATTGGCGAATAATAAAAAGCAACACATTTATGGTGTTAGCTTTTTAGAGATTGTCTATGTCGGAGAATCCGCACGATTTTACACTTAAAATCGTTTCAATTGAAACTAAGTTTAACCAAACTTCACAAAAAAATTTTCGCCCCCTCGGAATTTGCTTAATCAACAAAAAATCGACGCCTATGGGCTGTAGCCTATATATTTGTAACATATACCAGAGGTGGAGTCCTCGAGGACGTGTTTGGCCTTGAGGACGTCCTCGAAGACACATTTTGAGGTCCTTGGCCTCGAAGCCTTATATTCTCGAAAATTGCCCTGTCCTCGGCTCGAGGACAGCACTATTTTTGAACCGTTGAAATTTTGTTGAAAAACGCCAGAAACCTTGCGGAAAATTTGCAAATACCTTTTTTGTTTTCCGCAATTGCAGTATAGCCTTAGCCAAGCGAGCCTCCCCCCAATTGAAATTTCACCAATAACAAAAATGTGACAAAAAAGCCTATTGTTTCTTCAGTTTTAGTTTATTTTTAGCGTTTTTTGTTTACACCAGTAGCGAACAACAATATTGAAGACCAGGGGCCCTGGGACTCCCTAAAATCAATTTTTGCCAGCCACTTTAAATGTAAACCTGGAAGAAATGGATAGTTTTCGTCTTAAAAGTTGCTATCTCAGGCCCACATCTAGCCTTTTTATGAACGTAATGCATTAACCAAGGCCGAATTTACCACAATATGGCCCAGTACCAGCTAAGGGCTCTGCACTCAAATCTTAAAACTTTTTATGGTCTTCACCTACATTTGGCAGAAGATGTTGCAAAAATCTCCAAAGTGCCAGGGGCCCAGCACAATGTAAATCCGGCCTGGTAATAACATGGTTAGTAAGTGTAATCATCTATTGTACTATTTTTCCATAGCAATTCATTGATTCACCTCCACCTCACCAGTTTTTATGCACAAAATACTTTTTTAAAAAATTAGCCATGGATAATGCTGATTGAACAAATCGTTGAACTTCAATTGAGAGGGCCTGGGCCCCTTAGCCTAACATGCACTTCTGTAACTGGTTATTTTCATGACAAAACAAAAATCCCTAAGGAAAATCTTCGAGTGAGTTTTCATTTACTGCTAAAATGTTGCACGAGACAATGCACTTTACTTCCCCCTACGTGGACCAAATCACGTACAATTAAACTTTAACACCAAAATGCAAGATGTTAAACGTGTTTTTAACTTAAATTGCAACTAAAAGAAGGATTAAACAATTTAATTTTTTTAATTGGCTTTCAAATGTCAAAAATCTAGTGCTTTCAAATGGCTCTAAACATGTGCGAAATGTGATTCAATGGCATAAAAAATAGCTTTTTTTTCCAAAAAATTACAAAAAATCGCCCAACAGCTGGGGGCTTCGCCCCGTCTGTGATATGTTTGAGTTACACTGGCTTTCTCAAAACGTCTCCAAAGTTACGTATTTACACTTTTCAACTATATTTGTTGAGGCCCTTTCCCTTTGCAAAATCCTGGTTAAGTGCCAACAGGCAAATTTTTGATGACGTTATTGCATGTGACTTGTGGTTTAGGCCTTCCCAATCAAGATTCTGGCTATGCCTATAAATTGGAGATTGCCTGAAAAACTTTTTGAAGACCTTTTTTTTTTGGAGAACACTAGCGGCTGTGTCATTGGTCCTTGGCCTCGAGAGGGTCTGTTCTCGGAAAGGTTGTACTTGGCCTTGGCCTCGGATTTTTTGTGTCCTTAGCTTCCAGCCTTGTGTCCTCGACTCCACCTCTGATATATACAGTTCCATACATGGCAAAAGTTTCACATCATAGATAGGCTAAAGGCAGTAGGTCTAACGTTCTGGTTAATGATATACTGGTAGGCTATACGTTAACCTAAGTCTACCAGTATGGTAGCCTACTTGGAGTCAGTTAGTGTTTCATGATTAAAACGAATTGGGCTAAAATGTATTGTTTTTGCAGGCCTACCAGTACCAGTAAGATTTTGACAGCCGCAAAATTGCCCATATGCAGATTTTAATAAAATGGGTTTATGCCCAAAAATTTTTCGTGTGGTCTATTATTTCGATAAAATTTTGCTTGTAAGTTAACTATGAAATTTGGTTCATATTTTAAAACCTCACCAGTATTAGTTACACTGATGATACCAGTATGGGTATTGATACCGGTACCAGTTACTTACTGGTAGCAGTGCCACAGGAAATTATTATATACATTACTGGTACTGATAGCAGATCAGACAGTCAATAGATAGACTTCTGCAGCTTTTTAGATTGTCATTAAATGAGTGATATTGCTTGCTGATACCAGCAGTGTTTGAAATGATGTCCAATATTTTAAGAGCCAAAAAAGATTGTGTACACTCAAAAATACAGGCAAGCGTGGGAAAAAGACTCGAGATTTCGAGCTTGGATAAAACTAGCAAAGACCCACTGAACTTCGTAAAACCTGCTAATACTCGTTGGCTCTCCATCCTTGAAGCAGTGCATAGAATTAAGGCTCAATGGCAAAGTTTAAAGCTCTATTTTGTATCAATTGAGTGTGAAACTGGAAGTGATACATACTCTGCCCGCACTTTGCGAGGCATGTATAATGATGACAAAAACTACTTGCTGATTGCTTTTTTGGAACAACATTTAGAACCTGCTGTGAAACTCAACAAAGATTTTCAAGCTGAATCAGCCAACTATCTTGCATTGCCACAAAACCTGGAAGAAATATACATCTCATTCTTGTCATACGTCGTGACCTCTGAAGGTCTCCATCTAGCAAAGTGTAACAAGGACTTATATAACTTTGACTACACTCCTTACTCAAAAGAGAGCACTACTGTTGTTTTTTTTTTGGATAAGAGTTTCATATGCTTAAGCACACTGCTTGATTCCATTTGAGAAGCACGCAATCCAAGAACGGTGTATGAGTTTTCTTCGCAAAATCACCAATCAGCTTAGACAGCCCTAGCCTGATTATGTAGGTCGTTTTAATGCTTTTGAGACGCTACATTCAACTAATGCTAGAGTACTCCAAAAAGGACCTACCGTCATTAATGATGTGAGAAATCTTGCTGCAAAATTTTCTGCTGTTGGAATTTCTCCAAAAAATGCATGTGAAGAATGGACAAAGATAGGATTAATTGATTGGAATTAGTCTGGTTCTGATATTGAACTCTTTTGGAAAGAAGTATGTGAGAAGATGCCAGAAACATCCAATGCTTTCCGAATAATATGCAAACTTGAATCAGTTTTGCTTTCTTTGCCATTATCCAATGCAGCAATTGAGCGTATGTTTTCTACAATGAACCTTATTAAGACCAAATCCAGAAACAGAATGTCATTGGAAACATGTTCATTAATAATTGGAGTTCGAGATGCTATGAAGAGATCAGCAGTATCATGCTATGCTTTTAAGCCATCTTCCAACATGCTATCACAGTTCAAGTCAGACATTGTTACCCAATGCATACCGGTACTTTATCTGAGATGCCAGTTGATTCAACTAGTGAAGAGCTTCAACTATTTGCTGAGGAAGATGAACTCCTAACATCAATTACAATTTCAGGACAACAGCTTGTGCAATGAATTAGCAATGTGCTCAAATATTAAAACTCTTTTTGAAGTGGAAGTGTCAAAGCGTCACATAGTTTGAAGCGTTTTTAGAGTTAGATAAAAGAACTATGAGAAGTGACTGCACAGTATCTGGTATGCTGCGGTATAGTTTGTGAAAAAAATAATTCTCAGAAATAACTGGTGCTCTTAGTTATAGCCATATGTGTAGCAAGTGATTATTATTCCAGAAAGGTTGAAAGTGCTTATTTATAAATTTCTTCAGTTGGAATCTTTAGCTGGTAGAGTGCTTAGCATTGAAATTGTTCAAAAAAAGTGCTTTGCTTTGCAATTGCATGAAATTATACCTAGTTTGAAATATAGTCAAAGTTCAAAATTAAGCCATTCCAATTTAGACAGATCATTGCATCGAGCTCTTCTAGTTTTAGTAGCAAGTGCAGTGCTTGCATTTTAGTTACTTTCCTATTAAAACATATTTGTCAGAGCATGTAGGTAAAGTTGTGGTTCAAGAGTTAGTGAAAGCTATTTCTGATGTGTTACTAGTATTATTTGTATCAAGTTAAGTGAAGTAATCTGCTATGCGTAAGCTACTTAATAGACAATTACCGTATTTATTCAAGAACAAGTCGCATGCGTGTATAAGTCGCACCCCCCTATTTGACATGAAAAACAGGACAAAATTTTTTAAACATTATTCATTCATTGCAATTACATAATAAAAAATTAAAAACCATCGAAGTCATCACCGCTGTCACCGTCCTTAAATAGTCCCCGTTTACCTCTGAAACATCCTAATCAGCATCCAATGAGGGTTACAAGTGATGCAACGTAACATGACTTGCGTGCATTAGTGACAACTAAATGTGATACAACATGAAAAAAAGCGACAGCGTTAAAAGCACTATGTTACTCGCATGAAAGGCAATAAGTAATATGATCATATAAAAGGTGACAGTGTAGAAATCGATAGCAAGGAAATACTTCAAAAAAGTTTTGTATGGCATACACTGCACTTCATGCATTCGTGTATAAGTCGCACCTGACTTTTTTGGCAATATTTTGGTACAAAAAAATGCGACTTATACTCGAATAAATACGGTAGATTAATTGCTAGCCTAATAATGTTACCAACAACATGTTGATATACAAAATAATAAATTTTTTGCAGTTACGTTGTGAAATCTAGTACTGGTATATCATTTGTATGTACGGTTTGAATATGTTTGTGCAATGTACATTTACTTTGCGAAAATTGTTTGCTTGTAGCGTATTCAATGTCTTAAGATGAAAATTGTAAACCAAGCCTGTTGCTACAGTAGACTTTGTCTTATTCCGGTACATAAAGTACCGGTACAAGTGCCTCAGTGTATATATTGGAGACAACTTAACTAAGTTAATGCTTAACAAGCTTAACAAAGCTTAACAAAGTTAATGCTGTTTGAACCTGTGTTTAGATTTGTTTGGATAGGCTTTGCTTGTAATTAGCATTGTTAATGGGATTAGGTAGGATATACAAAATTTGTTCGGAGTAGGCCTTGCTTGACTTCAGCATTGGGATTGGGCTGCATCTGCTTGCTTCAATACTACCCGACTTTTGGAATCACCAACTACAGTTTCCCATGCATGCTTAAAAAACGTT
Source organism: Trididemnum nubilum (assembly GCA_963965965.1). Lineage (NCBI taxonomy): Eukaryota > Metazoa > Chordata > Ascidiacea > Aplousobranchia > Didemnidae > Trididemnum > Trididemnum nubilum. Next base: position 24,907,515 of record OZ014476.1, read on the forward strand.
CTTTTTACTTGTAAGTGTTTCACTTGACCATTTCCTAATTCCTTTTTTGCTGTTTTTTTTCTGGCTCATCATGAGCAAAAGAGGAAACTACATTCTAATAGAATTAAAATTATGCAGCATTGTTTGTGCCAACTGTTAGGATTCCATAATGTTAGAGCCTAGCAGCTGCCAGCTCTATACTTGTACAAAATACACATAAAGGGTACCATACCATATTCTTAAAAGCTTCTATAGACAAGGTATATATGTTAGTTTCTACTAGCATGCTTGATTCTGAAAGGTTCTAGCCGCTATTGATCTTTCAAAGTAGTGTTAACCTTGTGTTTGCAACTCCCAATTTGCTAAAATAATGCACCACTACAATTCTTCATATTTGGAACTATTTAGAACCTTTTTGGGGTCCAATTTGGAACCTCTGGCTGAAAGCAATCTGGCAACCCTGTCGTGCACAACCATGTGGATTTTTAACTTATCCTTGAGTAGATCAAGATATTTTGCGCCATTTATGATGGTACCTGGTTGGAGAAAATACAAACCAGCAGTACTAAGAGCAGACATTGCTCCCCAGACCATGATGCTTGGAGGGTGCTTCATGGTTTGGATGGTGCAGCAGTCTTTATTTATATCTTGTGCCAACTGGTCTTCGCACTAGTTGCGTGAGAGACACAAACTGCTGCACAGTTGACTCATCAAAAAATAAAACTTTTCTTCAGTTTTCTGCAGTCCAATGCTGGTGAGTTTGGCAAAAGCAAATCTTTTAGCTTTCGTGGAAGGTGTAAGCCTTGGTTACTTGGCAGGTTTGTAAGCTTTCAGCCTAAATTCATCTGCTAAACGATGTTTTATGGTGGATGTACTGGCAACTGTGCCTTTGAGCAAGAAGGCCGACCTAATTTTCTTACTTGAACTGGTAGGTGAATGTACTGTCATTCTTGTTATCAGATGGTCATCCCTTTGGGAGGTAACCCTGTGTCTTCCAGACATGTGCAAATCTTGAAAATTCCCAAAATTTTAAAATTTCACAATTGCCTAATAGATTGCTGTTTAGCGAAACTTTAATTTTTTGGAAATTTGCTGTTCTGAATCCTCATCTTCATTTAAAGTAACAATTTTTGCCCTTTCTACAACTGATAATCCCCTCTTTTGGCCCATATTTTCAGCCTTAAAATTTGAGAAAAACTGATTATTTTTTTCTTATAAAACAAGTAATGCCCAAAAAATCTTAACATTTAGGCTTCACAAGAAACATTTGTAACATAACAATGTTCTTAGAAGATAAAAGCCTAATGTGACTTAACATTAACCATAGTTTTATCATTTTCCTACATGTCGCGTGTTCCTGTGTTTTTACTCGACCATTTTCCAACTAACGAGTGCAAAATTTCAAACTTTTGCTTATAACTCAAGAACGATTGGGTCTAGCTACATAAAATTCGGACAGCAATTTGAGATTAATGAGTTGTATGTTTGTACCAAATTTCGAGGCAATAGGTCACGTGACTTCGGTTTTAGAACCCGAAAACCACCTCACAAGTTTGGCGTAAAAAGCGGTCTCAGTCAAAAACGGCTTAAGTACAGCAAAAAATATTTCATAGCGTTGTATGTCTCAAGACACCCTTTCATCCCAACCAACCCACTTTTGGCCGCAATGAGGTTTGTTTCTTTTTTTTTCCTTTTTCTTCCTTTTTTTTCTTTCTAATTTTTGTACGCTCTTCTTCTCCTAATCCACAACACATCGAAATCTAATTTTTATGTAAAGTTGTTGAGCTGCAAATGCAATTTTTTCTCCCGAAATTTTTTGGGGCAACTCCTCCGGGAACCCCCCCAAAATGGGGCCCCAAAAATCAATTTTTTGAACAGCTTAAGCTAGGGTGGTAGTTCTTTTTGATATCAGTAGATATTCAACAGACAAATATTTTGACATGTTTTGGGGGTTCCACCCCCCCCCCGGGAACCCCCAAAATCAATTTTATGAATGGCTTAAGGTAGAGTTCTACTTTTTATTGATATCAGCAGATATTTAACAGACAAATATTTTGACATAGTTTGGGGGTGCCACCCCCTGGGAACCCCCCCAAAAATCAATTTGTTGAACGGCTCAACTTAGAGTGCCATTGTATTATGATATCAGCAGATATTTAACAGACAAATATTTTGACATAGTTTGGGGGTGCCACCCCCCGGGGACCCCCCAAAAATCAATGTTTTGAACAGCTCAAGCTAGAGTTCTACTTTTTTTTTGATATCAGTAGATATTTAACAGAGAAATATTTTGACATAGTTTGGGGGTACCACCCCTCCCCAAGGACCCCCCAAAAATCAATTTGTTGAACGGCTCAAGGTAGAGTTCTACTTTTTTTTTACATCAGCAGATATTTAACAGACAAATATTTTGACATAGTTCTGGGGTGCCACCCCCCCGGGGACCCCCCAAAAATCAATTTTTTGAATTTTTGAATGGCTTAACTTAGAGTGCCAGTGTATTATGATATCAGCAGATATTTAACAGACAAATATTTTGACACAGTTTGGGGGTGCCACCCCCCCGGGAACCCCCCAAATGGACCCCCCAACAAATAAATTTTTTGAATAGCTCAACTTGGGTGCCAGTCTGTTTTGATATCAGCAGATATTTAACAAACAAATATTTTGACATAGTTCTGGGGTACTACCCCCCCAGGGACCCCCCAAATAGACCCCCCAAAAATCAATCTTTGAACGACTCAACCTAGGGTGCCAGTGTTTTATGATTTCAGGAGATATTTAACTGACAAATATTTTGACTCTACTTTTCTGGAGGTTCCATAATCAGATATTTTTGAATAATTGCTGATTTTACTGTAGACAAAAAGTACTTTTGAGCATCACAACATTAGCTGTGCGTCGGTCGTTTACTGGGTTTGCTGGCAAACTCCCATCTAGTTCTGTTTGAAGATAGCAAACAGAATGTTGTGTCAATCAACATTAATATAATAATAGGAAGCACTTTTTTTAAACCAATCATTTTCTTGTGTAGAAGGAGTTGTTCAAATGTTTTTGCGAATCGTACATCTCATTTGTTCTTAATATGTTACAATGTACTATAGTTGAAATATTGTTATGCCAGCTTGCCTGATTAATAACGGCAATCTGCAACTTTCTTGTATGACCAACGTTAAGAAAACTCATTTTCTATGTCTGCTGTTGCATTATCAAATAAAATTGTAAAACCAGGTGAAACTACTTTTATTCTCTTTCATTTATTCATTTTTTTGCGTCTGCTGCATGAACAACAGCAGGACTCCTGCCTGTTATCACTAAGTCTGTGTAATTTGTTACAATTTGCCTAAATAAAAACATCGATTTGCGTATGCTTTAATCATGAAAAAAATTTAGTCCCCCACCTTTTTTTATTTCTGGCTGCGCCAGAAAGTGTAGCCGATAGTTTTCCGCTAGATTTTGCTTCTAGTGTTAACACCTGCTTGTGTGCAAAGCGTCATTTTAATCCAGACACCACTCCACTTAAAAAAACTTTGTACAGTGTATATATATATATATGTTAGAATGTTGCAGTCGCCCCATAAATTTGAAAATTTTATTGTGGAAACTTCTACCTTAGCTCAAGTTGGAGGCTTCGCACAAAAATCCTTTTGGTCAAGTTTCGTAAAAATCTATCAATGTTTAGGGGTTGCACAGTGACATCAAAATTTTGGCAATTTCAAAAAAGTTTTTTTCATTTTGAATGTTTTTGGACTTAAGTCGAACCTGTGATCCCTTTTGATCATTTCTCCTGTTTTTGGGAGTTGTTGTTTAGCACATAGCCAACAAGAGAATTTCTTAAATCAAAGTTATCAAAAGTTGCATTACACAACTCCTGCCACAAGCATAATTAATACCGAATTATTGCAGATTTTTCTAATTTAATAATTAATTTCACACATAGCCCTGATTTTAATCTGAAAAGTGCTCCATACTGCTATGTACCCAATGTCAGGCTTTCTTTTTATTCTAGACAGCAGTGTCAACAAAAAGCATCTGATTAATAAGCTGTTATAATTTCCGTTTCTTTTCTTCAAAAACCAAAGTTTTTCCCATATTCTCGATACTGGTTTTTTAATCAGACATCGTGCTATGCAAAAATGTTTTTTCTTCATTTTTCAATTATGATCAAGGCGTTGGTTTGATGATCAAGATTTCATTGTTGCGTTCAATTTTTTTTCAATGTTTGAGAAATCTTGGAAATATGACAAAGATCTTTTTGCATGCTTTGTCGATCTTGAAAAAATATAATATGATCGCCTTTCTATCTTTGGATGGTTCTGCAGAACAATGGCATTGATGGTCAGTTGTTACAGGCTATTAAGACATTCTACGGTGCCGACTGGAGTTTCGTGGTTGAAGAAATGGCAAGCAATCAAAGCTTCCACATAGCATTGAACTCTGGCCACAATGCGATTTGTTTCTCCTCGTCTTTATTTTTTACATGAATTGGATCAACAAATGCAACCAAGCTGATGAGTTTGGCACAATAGGAAATTGAAAAATCAGTTAACTGCTATGTGCTGATGATTTGATTCTGCTGCTACAAAATCTGGCTTTCAGTGCACATTACATAGGTTTGCAGCTGCTTATGACACTGCAGGAACAAAAATAAGCTCGGTTAAAACTGATATGCTTCATGTTTCAAGAAACAGTAATCAGCACTTGTTGCAACTGAATGAAGCGACACAGAAACAAGTATACAAGTATTTTGGTGTTGCATTCACGAGTCACAGAAGGCAAAACAAAGAACTAGATATCATAACTGGCAAGGCAATTGCAATAATGAAAGCTTTATACACTATTCAGTAGTTATGAGACGATTCAGTAGTTGTGAGACAAAAATTGTCAAAAATGAAACAAAGCTCTCAATTTTCGAAACAGTCTTTGTCCTGTCTAACCTACTCGATCTCTGTATGGTCCAGAAAATTCGGCAATGATTGAAAGAGTGTGATTGCAAGTGCAAGCGTCCAAAATAAGGTTTCTCCAAAAAATCAAAGGAGTCACATCATTGAGTAGGTATAAGCAGAATGCATCAGAAAAAACTTCCAAACAAGATTTACTTGCCAAAGAAAATGGGAAAAAATACAGTTGGACGACCCAGAATCACTGTACATGAATCAATATTACATTGAGGATCTTGGGTGGAATTGTTAGGGACTTCACCCAAACAAAATGATGGGGTGATGAAAAACCGTGAAGTGTGGTAGCTTAATCTCGAGCTGCTGCCCCCAAAACCCTCACAGAAAGAGGGCAATTAAGAGAGAGAGAATTTTTCTTGAAGTTTTTAATGGTTTTGTTTGCTTTTCTACTGTTTGTTTTGTTAAAGTTGGATTTGTACAATTTTTCAATTTCATCTACCAGCTTCTTTACTTCTCCAATAATTTTTTTGACGAACTGTAGGAATTCCAGTTTCGTGGTGGAAAAACATGTGCTTTTAATAGTTTTGTCATCATGTCTAGAAACAGTTCCTGGCAGCCAACTGCGAGAATTTACAGATCTAGTAATAGTATATTGCTAGTAAATTTACTAGTGTCAATGTTTTATAGAGCTTATACCAAGTAGATTGCACTATACTCCATATCTTACACAGCAAAACATAAGAAATACGGTTCTAGTAAGCTGCTGCTGTAACTAAGTTATATTTTAATTAGAACAATAGTTTAATAGAATTTCATGACTAGGCCTAAAGCATAGTCTGCAACATTATTCTTTAAGAAAGTTACATTGTAGGCTATGTTTCACTCTGTTTTATACAGCCAGCCAAAATAGATACTCTAGGTCTAACTCAAAGAGAGTTTTTGTTGTAGTTTCCTCGCGCATAAATGTGATCAGTTTTGACCACCATTAATTGTGAAAAAAATAAATAAATAAATGTAAACAGTTTTAGAAGTTGTACTGAAGTTTTTTTGAATGTATAAGACCAAAAGTGAATGTTCAATTTTGCAATGACTCATTATTAACAAAGATTTCACATAGCACCATCTAGCAGCACAAAATAAAGCAAATACCAAATCCTGGGTAAAAAAGATCTCTCTGCGACCCCTAAACCTCTATTTTTTTTTCTCAAACTTTGTATTTTTGATTTTCTTTGGCAACCTCCTATTTTGAAGAAGGTAGAAAAAGATCGGGAGAGGTCGGGGCAACTGCAACACCCTAATATATATACATACATGTTATGTAATAATCAAAGCATCAGAATCAGCATTTTAACAAGAATCGGCATTGGTATCAGCATTGGCAAAAATTTTGGTATCAGTACATCCCTAGATGAAATTAGTTAAAACATAATCAAAACAAATCTTTCACTATACTCAGTGCATTATGCTGAAGCGTGTAAAGCCTAATTCACACCAACGTCGTTATAGTATCAAATGAGCCTTCTGATGCGACAACGACGGGGCATTCACACCAAGCAATTGCGTCCGATAACGATACGTTTCATACGATCGCCCAACGAAAGATTTTGCTTGATACGACCAAACGACGAAGTAGGATTGGGTTCTACTTTGTCTTTTGGTCGTTAGCTCGTCGTTTCGCCAGTTGGAGTAGGTGGAAAAGTTGAAACTAGGCTTTTCAACTTATGCAAGGTTGATTTGCTTGGTAGTAAGCTGTTTTCTTGAATAGGCCAACGGAAAAGAGTTGGAAATTAGTGCAAAGGTAGGCCTATTAACAATAGTTGGACATAAGTGCAAAGGTAGGCCTATTGATGATAGTTGGAAATAAGTGCAAAGATAGGCCCATTTAGCTATGTGCTTTTTACCGTTTATGCAAAACTCTAGCTCTCTGGGAATTACACAATGCATAACTTCAAAAAATTATCATTTAGCTGTTTACTGAAAAAATTTTTTTGAATATTGACTTTTCCTGGGACAAACTTTGAGGCACAAAAACTGAAAATCTTGAAAAAATAATTGGTTTTGGTTGAAAAGTAGCTTTCAGCAGACTATGTTAAGTGCTTAGGGCTGTATGTAGGAGGCTAGGTCTAGTCATGTACCGATACGTTGTAGTACTGTGTAGGTGGTGTACAGTTGCAGTGATACTGGTACCCAGTACCGGTACCTAGCCTAGCGGTACCGGTACTTAAGACTGGATTGCTTTTTTTTCTGCTTGGGAAAAGCAGAGAGAATGGGATATTGAAACTAATTGGTACAGGGTAGGCAAGTTAAATCTGAGATGGTTGCTAGCAGCCAGTTTAGAAAGCCAATTCAATTTGGCTTTCCTTGCTCTTGTTATGGTACAATTGACCAAAGTTCAATTTTGAACTTCAATTGACTTGACTCTTGAAAGCTGAAATTATAAACTACTGGAAGCAATCAATTTCTATAGTAGAGACCTTTCTCAAGTCTTTTAAATAAAGTGGCCACTTTTGACCATTTTGGACGCTGTATTATCATTGGTTATTTTATGATCATATACTGTAGTGCACCAGTATCAATAGGTCTACTGGTCATGATTATTGCCATGATCCATATAAATACTAACCAGTGATTGCTTAGCTCCCAATACCATAGGCTCTTAACTTTTGTTTATTTTCAGGAACTCAAAAGCCTATCTATTTGTTGATATAATAGTCAGGTAGAGGCTACCGGTAGTTGTTGTATCTGTCTACTCTGCAGTTTGTTTTGTGTGAACACCGAACAATCACTGAAATGAAATTGTATGATGTTAGAACGATCTTGTATTCTTAGCAGTGGATCACTCGATGCCAAAAAAATAGCTGTTTTACGTAATGTACACAGTGTTGGTACAACACACATACAAAGTTGGCTGTGGTTTTGAATTGCATTGAGCTTTATTTGTTCTAAGCTCAATGTGGTTTGGGGTTATAGCTACTTTGAAAAATCAACGAACCGGTACCAGACAATCACATTGGAATGAAGATAACATACTGCACAGTGCAGTACCAAATCAAGAGTTGAGCTGTGATAGTTTTTGTACAGTTTGATTGTCGCTGGCAGTTCACGCATATGCTAGTACTGTACCAGTTTGCAATAGCCTACCAGTACAGTAGACTATCAGTTCGCAATATAACAGATGCCGAATACGCGGGGTCCACGACATCTTGACGCGACTGACCTGATGCGAGAAAATTCACTTCGGTATTCTTGAGCCCAGGGACATCCTGATGCCCTAACTCTAACCCTAACACTCTCCCTAACCCTAGCCCTAACCCTAATGTCAGGATGTCCATGGCGTCAGAATTCCCGCGTGAAAAGGCTCTCGTCAGGTCGTACGCGTCAGGATGTCCTGCTTCGGAATACGCGAGATCAATTTGTGACAATGCACACATACCTATATACGTAGTGGTACTGAGCCTGGACCACATGGGTTTGGGTTAGGTTTTGGGTTTTTATGCTGCTGCACTTATGATCCTGTATGTTCTAGTCCTCGTAGTGTGCCATATGACAAGTTTATGATATCGGTTACCGGAACAATTTGCGATATGGTAGCGTACAAGAAAACAGATTTCTATAAGCACGATAGCGATTTCTGATAACAAATGCCGTAATAAACTGCACGTGCTGCATTAAATATCTTTTTTCTCACTTTCTAACCTGCTAACTGTTTAGTGTTGTTATCGATGTGAGTCAAAAATTGCAATCACATCAGATATTGAGAGTTGAAACATTTCAAAAAACTCAAACACTGATTTACCACAATTTTAAGAATGAAAATTTCTAGTTCTGCAGGTTTTACCAGAACTTTTCAGTTTTTGAAGTTATTTCTGCCAGTACTTTCAGCTTTTTGAAGGCTTCTACTTCTTACATTACTCACTACTGCAGTACGACTACTGATTAACCAACCAAATTTGCCAAATTCAAATTCCACTTCAGTACCGAACTATATCTTATCTACTGATTATTTCTGAAAAACAAAATCTAGTGATTAGGCTATTTGAATTCATATCATATTGCTTACAGTAAATTTAAATTTAAGTTCTACACCACCTTAAAATTGTTCATGCAAATCTAATTTAAATGATATATTATAAATGCAATTAATTAATTACTAATCACTTTTTTACTTTTGCAGAATAGACTTAAAATCTGTGATCATATCAGTATTTGACTGTTAAAGAAATTTATTTATTTAATAGAAATTTACAAATATGTAACCTGTAACTAAATACTCATTTAGCAAACAAATAAAATTGTTCATGCTAAGTATCGGTAATTACTGAAGTACTTACAGTCTTGATAAACTCGGGGTAAGCCCAAGTGTGCTCTTTTCTTATGCTAACTGCTATCTTTTTGGTTAAATGCTTAGATTTTCTTGTTTTTTTTTTCTTTGTTTTAAAAATGGTGAAAAAATTACCCCCTCAAAAAACTAAAAAACAATTACAATAATTAATTAATTGTAAGGGCAGCTTGACTCGATGACCCGAAAAAGGTCTTTTGCTGTCCTGTTTGCTTGATAATAAGTAACATAATCTACAGTACTCATATTTTTGGAATAGTCTAGTTTATTAATTTTCACGCATTCATCAACAATTACTTCTGTTAAGTGTTAGAGTAAACTAGCCCACATTTATTACCTTGATTGGCATTGATATTCATTCTATTTATGCGTGTGGATAATTATTATTTTTTTTTTTTTATTGGTGTTAAGTTTCTGGAAATTGAACTCAAGTGAACAAATAAATTGAATTGAATTGTAATTTAACAAAAAATCTCAGCAGTTTTTTGAAGAGGTCTATTTGGCTGAATGATTCAGATGAACCTTGTATTCCGCTCAAATTTATAACAACCTAGATAGAATCATTTCTAAATGGAATTTAACTATGTGGTTTAAAATTTACAGCTTGGCTATGGCATATAATTGGAGTCAATTTGATTTTTGTTAAGCATAATATGATTTAAATCTGTGATTACTTTGCCCTGAATCAAGGTACTGGTACCCAGTGATGATAGTGGATAATCATAATGGTCATACCACCAAGCAACCTGAATGCTGCACTACCAAGACATTTAGGCTACCATTTAATAATAGTAATATATAACTATTATGCTATGGCCCAATGCTAGAGGCCTACCTTTTGCTTTTGGCCCAACTTCCAGATAGGCCTATACCAGTGAATGAGTTCTGCATTGCAATAGAGGTGCAACTGTACGACTAAGTGAAACTAAAGTTAAAACTCATCACTTGTTTCCACAATCTGCAATTATCACTGATACTTGATAAAGTGTTTGTTGATGATTTTGGCAAGTACTGCAAAATTAGCAAGTTAACCCGACAGGATAAAATGCATTAAATAGCTAGTAAATTTATCAGTAGCTCTCAATTTAAGCATAGTTTGATGGTATGGTGATTACTGATTACAAAACCCAAACTTGAAAGGCCTATTGGTCTATTACCAAACTGCTGTGCAAGCATTACAACCAGTTACAGGTTCTTGGTAATACGTAACGTTTTTTGGATTTACTGATAGGTAGAGAACAAAGTATGCTAGCATTTTAACATTTACTGATAGCAAAAAGAAGTAGCATATGGTTTCCCTTGGATACAATTGTACGTCGCGTTTGGTGTGAATTACCACATAAAAAAGCGTCGCATTGTCGTATCAGACGATCATTTTAAAATCAGCTAGAACTAGGGGATTCCCCGAACGTTATCGCATCAGTTTTCGGTGTGAATCCGGCTTAACGAGTCGGCAGGGTCCATATTTGCGTCATTGGCCTATACAGCACAGCTCCTTTTGAAATGTCACAGCAGCGGCGAGCCGTTGCCTACACCGTGTTTGATTTGACCTACCTGAGATTTGAACCTCAGACCTCCTGCTCCAGAGACAAACATGTTACCGCTTGACCAACTCGCCAGTCCAGAAAAAACATGTTAAAACTTTTAATGATCATAACACACAATCAAGTACAATTTTCTAAACTTTATTGCTCTTTTTATTTTATTTTTTACTTTATAAACTTTATTGCTCTTTATTTTAATTTATTACAACTGAAGTATAATTTTCTAAACTCTATTGCTCTTTTACCGGTTTTGGTGTAATTCAAAGGAAATCCTTTTAGTCACGGCAAAAACATTTAATATTTGATTTTGTAAACATTCATACCAAATAATGTTCTTGACAAAAAAAGAAAGCAATCTTGGAAACAGAGAAAAGTTTATTTTTAGGGAGTTTGTTAATTGGCCAATTTTCTCTTCACCTCTTAAATTACTTACTTTTTTGTCAAGAACAAATCTTGCTAATTTATTAAAAGTACTGCCTAGTTTATTTTCCAGCAAACTGAAGGAGTTGATGTCAAATGTAGTAAGTGCAAGACTTTTGCTACAGCACAAACTGCTTCGCACCTATTTAACTCGATAAAACTGCAAAGTTTCTTGACTTGATCCCTCTATTTTTATATATGTGCTGTTTTTCTAGGTCGCCACGACACAATCAAATGAAAGAAATGCAGTTTCGTCAGCAAATTAATTACTTATACTTATTAGTGCTAGCTGCATAAGCCAGCAGTGAGTGCACTACCAATCCTGCCTTTCTCTATTTTTGAAGTTGGTTCAATTCGAGATTTTGTCCAATTCAAGATTTTTTTCAATTTGAAATTTTGTCCATTCGGGATTTTGTCCATTTGAGATTTTGTCCATTTGGGATTTTGTACAATTCGAGATTTTGTCCAACTCAGGATTTTTTCCAATTTGAGATTTTGTACTTTCAGGATTTTTTCCATTCGGGATTTTGTCTAAATCGGGATTTTGTCCATTCGAGATTTTGCCTAATCCAGGATTTTGTCTAATTCGAGATTTTGTCTAATTCGAGATTTCGTCCGTTTGAGATTTTGTCAAGTTCTGGATTTTGCCAATTTAGGATTTTGTCCATTTAGGATTTTGTCCAATTCAGGATTTTGTCCAATTCGAGATTTTGTCCATTCGTGATTTTGTCCGTTTGGAATTTTGTCCAATTTGGGATTTTGTCCTTTTAAAATTTTGCCCAATTCAGGATTTAATTCATTCAAGACTTTGTCCAATTTAGAATTTTGTTTTTCGACATTTTGTTTATAAACGGTAAATAATATATCTACCACAAACGCACCATCGCAAAAGACATAAAAAAATATCCAGTTGAAGGTACGACAAAACTTAAGATATTAAAATATGACCACCAAAAGAAAAAAAATTTTTGCGATAGAAAACAATAATTGAAATCGGCAAATTATATCAATTTTGAACAGTTTGTTTAATTGTGTACTACAAATATACATTTTTACAAGAAAACAGGTGTCACGTATAATAATTTTGAATGCCTGAGATATAATTATTTGCTGAGTTTTAACGTGTACGTGACTGTTTTGTAGTTTAGCCGTTTTTTGGTTTGGAATATTCGAAACAATTCCTTTCTAGTATATTCTGCTATTTTCTGCAGTTATCGATTGTTTGGGTTGTTTACTACTTCTTAATAGCAATATTTAGACTTGAAGTTTGTGACATCATAATCATGTCGAAATTTGTTTATCGTATGCTCGTGTGTTTTTATATTGTGACGTATCATGGATTTTTCTGGGATATTCGATTGCTTTTGTCGTAGTACAAATAGGCAGGTTGTATTGTATTCTAATATTCTAATGGGTGATTTTAGATATTAGTTTCGTAGGCAGTTAAAGCCGAGTTTGTGTATCTGGGGTTGGCTCGTATAGCCGTTTAGCGAGAACTGTTAGTGGAGCGATTTTGCTCAGTGAGAGGGCTTTTGTGTTTTAATCTTAAATAGAAGTTTTAATTTAAGATTGGTGTGCTGCTTTCTGAGATTCAAGAAGCTAAAGGAACTATCAACTGCCATTTTCGATTCGTCAATTAACAACTTAGTCATTCTCTAGTTTCAGTCGACATGGACAAATCCAACCTTTTTTGCATAAAGCACACAACACAATAAATTTTGTACATTTAGCAAACATCAAAACAATACAATTAAATTATTATCAACAATAAACTTTGCCAATTTAATTCATTCCTATCTGAATAAGTTTCAGATGACTGGTTAAGGAAGAATTAAGTTGATTGGTAAAACTAGCTCTAAAGCCGCATTTACTCGGGCGACTTTTTTGCATGCGATTTTTTGATACAAATAGATGTGGCAAAGTTGCATATCTTCAATAATGGTTCTCATTGTGATAAAAGTTACCTTACTGTTGAAAATGACTGTCTCAAGTTGTTTCCATTCTGATAGTTATATTCTAAACCTTTTTAAAGCAAAATCGGAGCTGATCTCACTGCGATTTTTTATCGCAGCACCGATCCACTTCTAAAGTTTTCAATTATAACAATATTGGTATGAAACCAACTTAAGACAATTATTTTCATCAGTAAGGTCCCAATTATCATGATCAAAGCCGCCGTTGAGTATATGCAACTTTGCCAGATCCATTTTTATCAAAAAATCGTCACAAAAAAGTCGCTCGTGTAAATGCGGCTTAAGTACTGAAAGTACGCTACAAATCTAAGCCAACTATTTCATTTCTGATTTTGCTTATATAATGAACTAAATTGCATATTATTCACTTTCACACAAAAAATGGCTGGAACTTCTGCTGGTAGAGGAAAGTATAGCCTTGGGAAGGTCAAGGGTGAGATCTTAGAACTCAAGGCTACTCAAAAAAGGTATGCAAAGCGGTATTTGGATGTCAAATCCACCAGTACTGCTGATAAAATCTCTTTGTTACCAATAACATCGAAACGACTGCAGACAGTGCAAATTTTAAAATCCAGGATCAGCAACTAAGAAGAAGGAAGAAACAATTAATCACTGGAAACCATCACGGAGGAGATTGCTTGACTACCTAACGAAAACGAAACAACCATCAATGACCTGGAGCAGTGCAGTCAGCACAACTGTCTAATCCTACATGGATATCAGGATATTTCGAAAAAGGAGAGTATCTATGCTGAGTATGATACTTGTATGGTGAATAATCTTAACTCTAGGCTAGGACTAAGTTACCGTATCAAGACCTTTGGCATTAATACTTGCCACATTCTGCCTTCTAGGAAAAAAGGCACATCTCCCCTAATCATCAAGTTTGGGAGGCGGTCTGTGCAGGACTCTATCTACAGCTCCAAGAAAACTCTAAAATCTGAAGGAGAGAATGTGGAAAAGTTGTCCATCACCAAGCCTCTGACAAAACGATGATTATTAGCATTAGAGGAGGAGGCCAGAAACGGTCTATGACTTTTATGCGCAGACATTTAGACATTAGGGTGTTGCAGGCGCCCAATAAACACTAAAAACTTGTTAGTTTAAACTGAACTATTTTTTGGTATTGCAGTTTGATCAGTACATCATGAATACCAAGTTTCAAAAATTTTCATCAATGTTTACCTCCTCACCAGTTTTGAGGCCTAATTTTCCAAAAATTTGCTTTTTTTTGCCACTAGAGGATGATATGAATAAGTTGTGCTTGTGGACCTGTTTTTAAAAGATGCCCCTTGAAGAAAATTCTCCATCTTTTAAAAAAAGTAGAATGAAATTGAGTCTTCCTATCCAGAGATATTAATGTTTTGTTACACTTTACACATATCCACAAATATTGCTGTTTTCGTACACTTTTAATTGCTGTTTTATTACACTTTTAAACTTGATACGCTTTTAATAAATGTTGCTGCCACCAAGTGGTGAAAAATAAAGTTGATAATATCAAATATTAAGCCTTTAGATGTTGAATTTTGGTATATTGTTCATTTCAAAACTGTAGAAGTACAATTTAATGCAACATTTGCAAAGCACCAAATTCTGATTTATAGACATTTTAGCAAACTTTTTTGAGTAATGCTTAGTTTTAAAAGCCTCAATTTGTTATTACAAAACATTTTGGTTGGGTAGGGTTATTACAGCCTCTTGAAGAAAATTACTATAAACTATTTCAAAAGTTATTTCAATTGGCAATTCATTTCGTTTTTGAAATGGGTTACAGAATCAATTGTAGTTACTAGACTAAACTACGATTAATGAATGTTGCAATTGCACAGTATGGGTTTATTAGTTCACATGCAATATGAGTGCCCAAAATACTAATAACAAACTGTTATATTAGATGCCACATGTTAGTCTCCGTCTCTAAAAAAAATGAATAAAGTTGAGTTATCCTATCCAGAGGTATTGCTATTTTAATACACTTTCAACAAGCGCCTGTGACCAAGTGGTGAAAATCAAAATTGAATGTAACGATATTAAGCATTTCAATGTTGAATTTGTGCATACTGCCCCCTGCAGAGTTGCAATTAATTTGTATTTTGATGTTTGTTTTTAGGCATTTAGTCATTATTTGAGTATATTAGGTACTGCGCTGTTGTAATCTAAAATGGATTGAAATTAACAATATTGCTATAATGTTCAAGAGTTGGTCACTATGAGTTACTCAATTTGGAAATCCATCAATTTAAGCTAACTTTTTGGGTTTTTAACTCAACTGATTTGACTGGCAAAGCAATATATTTTTCCTATATTTTAAAGGGCAAAAATTATTCAGCAACAATGCAGAAGCACCACATTAAACAAATTGGAAAGGACGTTTTCTTAGGTTATGGATTTTTCTACGATTGTCTTCTACAACGAATACACGATTTTGTAGATTTTCTTCGTTGTGTAGCAGGTGAAGAAAATCAGTAACCAGCTTCATCCCTCTTACTGTGGAGTCATTGCACATTCTCAGGTTGTAGATAGTATCTTTTGGCATGGTACAACCACATACAAGTTTTTTTCAAATTAATTTTAGCATCACCAGCTTACGAAATCCTGCACCAAACCTTTTTAATAACTTTCTGTCAACATTTCAGAGTCACTTTAAGCCAACAAAAGATCCCCATATTATGGGGCTAAGGGAACAAGCTCTATAGTTAAATACCACAAATGTCTGGCCTTTAACGGCAGGCAAGACTAGATATATTTATTTCGTCTCTTGGTAACAGCCAAAGTAGAAATTAATCGCCATTTCTTTGAGACGCCAACAGGAAAGTTGCTAAGAACCTTACGGTCATTAAGTCGAGTAACCACTCTCCTTATCAGAGAGGAAACTCATGCCAGTATCATGAAAGTTTTTAATTACTTTGTCTTACAATTGCAACATTTTGAAGACTTCAAAGTCTATGAGCCGTCATGAGCATGTACTGAATCTTTACATATACACAGAGAACTGTCGGTAATATGAAAACAAACATGTAAACTGCATGAGAAAGTTTTTGTAACAAAATTTGAACTTTTTGTACAAGAATACTTAAATATCTGCAGGAATGCAAATCCAAATCTTGACTCCCTGATATTAAATAAACCTGTGTTATTAATTTTGTGAGGAAACGAACAATGTGTTAATTGCTGCAGTCAGACAACTACCTCATATCTTGACAGAACGATCACTAGTTTTACGAAAACAATTGTGAAATGAATTTTAGCAAATTCAAATTTGAGCAATGGAGTACATTCCCAACATCAGTCACTATTTCTTAAAAAGTACTAAAATTTATTTAAAGATAAAATCGATTTTGGTCTCAAAAGACAATCAACAGTTTAAATAAAAAGTAGGTTAAAGAATTAAAAAAGGACAAAAAAGTGAAACAACCCTGCTTTAAACTTTGCTATACAACATGAAGTCACTGCGTCCATGTTTCAATTATTAATAAACAGTCTTCACAAAATCGTCATTTTGCACTTCTTCGGTCTGGGTTTGATTCTCTGGATCACTTCTATCAACAATCAAATTAAAATTGAACAAGCCATCAGTTTGCAGAATCTAAACTTGTGAGTAATATGGGTTCACTGAATCTCTGAAATGAGCACCAACAATGCCTCTTATCCCTTGATTTTGAAAGAATTTTAATTTTTGCATACAAGCAAAAGTTCTGCGGAGAGCATGCCCTTGCTTAACTCCAACCTCAGTTTTAAGACATGATTGGTCTCGAGACGCTAGTCTCTCCCCTAGTTTTCTAATGTGGTACAAAATTATACTGACATAGTTTAGCCAACCAGCCGAGGCCGTAAGCCACTGTAAGCAAGGAAACTGTAAGTAAGTTCACTTATTTAGGTGACAGATTGAATGCAACTAATGGGTGCGAAACAACAGTAACAACTAGATCAAGAATTGGTGGGATAAAATTCAGGAAACGTAGCTGTAAGCTCTGGGAATATAACTGTAAGACTCTGAGAATATAGCTGTAAGTTCTGGGAATATAACTGTAAGCAAGGAAACTGTAAGCAAGTTCACTTATCTAGGTGACAGATTGAATGCAACTGGTGAGTGCGAAACAGCGGTAACAGCTAGATCAAGGTAAGGTAAGGTAAATTTATTTTATCTAGATCAAGCATTAGTTGGATAAAGTTCAGAAATGCAGCGAAATACTTAAAGGCAGAGGGTTTTATTGAATATGAAAGGAAAGGTTTACAAAAGTTGGGTAAGATCAGCTATGTTGTATGGAAGTAAGTGAAGCTTGGTGCTTGAGAGAAAAAGAGATGGCAATTTTGAGAAGAACCGAAAGAGCTATGATTCGAGCGATGTGTGGTGTAAAGCGATTAGATCAAAGAAACAGCGAGGAGTTGATGGACATGTTGGGCATAAAGGAGTCTTTAAATAGGATGGCTAAAGTAAGTAGTATGCAGTGAGTCAGTCTTGTTTTGCAGAAAGAAGATGAAAAGGTGATAGTGAAGGCTTTGAAATTTGAAGTGAGAGGTAGTAGAGGAAAAGGAAGATCGAAACAAACGTGGAAAAAGTAAGTAGAAAATGAGATGAAGAAAAATAGACTGGTGAAAGAAGATGCATGAATAAAATGCCAAGGCGTGGTAAAGACAATGACCATATAAAATCTGGCCAACTCCGTCGACGAGGACAATACCAGATCCAACATAAAATGATGATTAAAATAGTAGCGCATGCACTAAGGCATAGTCAAGCTTTAAGAAAAGTTTTAGTGTATTTGGAATTCAACCGGACCTAGCTGCAGTTTGTTATCAGTATTTCAGGCACTATATTGTATTATGAACCAATAAACCTATACTGTGCAATAGCAACATTCATTAACCTTACTCTGGTCTACTAAAAGCATAGTTCATGAACTACCATCAATTGGAACAACCGACGCTCGCGTCGCGTCTTTCTTTGTTTTTACTTGGCCATTTTCCAACTAACAAATGTGAAATTTCAAACTTTTGCTTATAACTCAAGAACGATTTGATCTAGCTATATGAAATTTTGACAGCGGTTTGAGATTAATGAGTTACATGTTCGTGCCAAATTTCGAGGCTATAGGTCACGTGACTTTGGTTTTAGAACCCGAAAACCACCCCGCAAGTTTGGTGTAAAAAGCAGTCTCAGTCAAAAACGGCTTTAAGTACGGCAAAAAATATTTCATATGGTTGCATGTCTTAAGATACCCTTTCATCCCAACCAATCCACTTTTGGCCGCGATGAGGTTTATTTCTTTTTTTTTTTCCTTTCTTTTCCTTTTTTTTCGCACCAATTTTTGTACACTCTTCTTCTCCTAAACCACAAAACATCGAAATCTAATTTTTGTGTAAAGTTGTTGAGCTGCAAACGCAATTTTTTCTTCCGAACTTTTTTTGGGCAAATCCACCAAGAACACCCCAAAATGGGGCCCCAAAAAATCTATTTTTTGAACGGCTTAAGCTAGAGTGCTACTTTTTTGCAATCAGTAGATACTTAACAGACAAATATTTTGACATAGTTTGGGGGTGCCACCCCCTTGAGGACCCCCCAAAAATCAATGTTTTGAACAGCTCAACTTAAAGTGCCAGTGTTTTATGATATCAGTAGATATTTAACAGACAAATATTTTGACATAGTTTGGGGGTACCACCCCCCATGACCTTCCCAACTAGACCCCATAAAAATTAATTTTTTGAACGGCTTAACTTAGGGTGCCAGTCTGTTATGATATCAGCAGATATTTAACAGAAAAACATTTTGACATAGTTTGGGGGTGCCATTCCTCCAGGGGACCCCCCAAAAAATCAATTTTTTGAATGGCTGAACTTGGGTGCCAATTTGTTTTGATATCAGAAGATATTTAACAGACAAATATTTTGACGTAGTTTGGGGGTGCCACTCTCTAAGGGACCCCCCAAATAGACCCCCCAAAAATCAATTTTTTGAATGGCTCAAGCTAAGGTGCCAGTGTTTTATGATATCAGCAGATATTTAACCCATTAAGAGCCGAGATTAAAAAATTGACCTTTTTAAAAAATCCTTTTAATGTGGTGCTATTGTAACTATTTTATAACGTTATGTGAAAAAAAAAATTTTTTTTCTTTCGTAGTTTTTTAGTTATTTAATGGCAACTTTAGTTGCCAACGGCTGTAAACGGAGTCAAAATTTATTGTTTGCACAATTTCGACAATATTTCAAAGATTAGTTTCAGTTATAGCTGCCTCAGTTAGAAGGCAACAAATTTTAACATGAAGAATAACAATATTAGCATCTTAGTGCATCTGGCCATCTCAAAAAAGTTCCAAAGAGGACTTTTTTTTGCTTGTAACAAGCTAAACCCTTGGTGCACGTGGTATTGACCAATGCATTTTACATGGGGGGAGCAAAAATGTCCCCCATCCAACTCCTAAACCAAACTTTATAGAAACACCAAATTTTGCATGCGGGTTGGTGTTCACCAAAATTTTATATAAAAATTGGCTTTGAGTTGATGACATCATCACTGTGACGTCATCAACCACATTTTTTGAAAAATGACATTACAGGCTGTTCAAGCTTTTGTTTTTTGTTACTAATAATCTTTTCGATTTGCTTTTTGATACTGAATCATAAAATGCCTAAGTCAAAGTACATACGTCACAAAAAACGTTATATGACGTCATTTACGTTAAAGATTGGCCAAGAAAATGCTCAGATTTTGGAAAGTGACTTCGGGATTCTCAAAACTGCGAAACTTCTGTAACCTCAGCAGCTTTAAATTTTCAGGAGTTATTTGTCACGCAATTTGACGCAAAGTCAAGTTGATTTGAAGAAAAAAGCATCCACAGGACAATCACATGAGCCACGCTCAGTTTTCTTTATCACCTGTTGACTAGTTACAGCAGCATTTTGCAAACGGTTCTGTTGTGGGGTACCATGTCCTCCAATCCCACGTTCCGATAACATATCCAAGCAGAGAACGATATGTGAAAAGATTATCAAACGTAACACAGCACCCACTCTGCAAGTCACACTTTTTAATGAGACCTGAAACAACATCACCACCCTGCCTCAGAGTTAGGCATCTAACTCACAATAAGGCTCTTTGTAAAAAAAGATGTCCACCACTGAATGCAAGACAACATAGCTTGAACCCAAACTGAATGGGCTTTTCTTGCATGAATTGCTTGGTGCCATGCTAGCTGTAATAAGATATAATATGGTATCATGCAGAGGTGGAGTCCTAGAGGACGTCCTATGATACAATTTTGAATTACTTGCGTCTTTGGCCTTGGATTTTTTTTGTGTCCTTGGCCTTGAGCCTTGTGTCCTTGACTTCATCTCTGGTATCATGTTTTCATCAATGCTATAATTGTTGGTGTCAAAGTATTTCTTGAAGTTGGCATTGAGTTGGAAAAACAGGTCAAGTCTTTTTCGCTCCTTTGCTTTGCCTTTTTTACTCTCCTTGTCTCCAGTATTGGGCTGTTCGATGAGGGTGTAGGCAGAATAGGGGGAATAGGACTTGCAGGCCTGGTGCCAGAGTAGTGTGAGTGGGATGGGGGGCAGAAAAAATATTTGGGGGGTCACATGTATATTTTTCCTCAAATTCGGGAGTGAAGACCAAAAAAAAGGTCTTTATCCCAAATTACGCCCTGCAGATACGGATCGTTTGCTTCCTTTTGGGGCACAATTCTCGCTTCGGGGACTCGTTCATAGCCTGGTGGGGCGTGACGGAATCTAATGGTGTGGACCTCGGTTCTTGCCAACAAATTCAGGGGTGAAGACCAAAAAACAGCAATCTTAGGCTTCGTCTTGGCGTTCACTAGTGTTTTCGTCCTGGAACGAGACTTTACTCACGCTTAGGGGTGGGGGCACAAGCAGTATTTTTAGGGGGCACTGGCGCTGAAATGCACTCCAGTGGCACTGGGCTTGTACTTTCTTTTGGAGCATAATCCTTGATTGAGGGGGCGCGGCCTGGAAATGCCCCCCGTGGCGCCAGGCCTGAAGCCTAGCTTAGTTACTCAGCTACAGATTAACTCCTTTTTTTTCAAACTCTCGGTCAATGCTATTGCTCCTTTCTACCCAAAGCCTTGTAGTAGGAGCAAGTAGGAGCAAAAGAGACATTATCCCGGAAAACTATTACAGTATATCAATAGCTTAGCCTAACATTAGCCGTATTTTTCCTAAACTTGTCTTTGTAGGTAACAAAAGGTATTTGCAAACAGCAAAAAATATTCGTAAACAACAAACAATATTTGTAAACAACAACAAAACATATGCTAAAACAATTATCTTATTGAAGTTTTTGAAGTTTAGCCGTTTTACAAAACGACTTCAAATTTGACCCAATATTTGGCCAATGGCAACTAAAGTTGTCATGAAAATATATAACTCCCTCACATCCACCCACGTGTAAATTATCACAAAAATCTTGGTTTAAAAGTTAAAAGAAGTAGTTAGTATTTGCGTGACAGCCATTTTTTTCCTACACTTGACGAATTTTGTTTATTTTTAGTTCATTCCAAAACTGCACCACAGCCTAAAACCAAAAATTTCCCTTTTGCGACATGAGGCCAAAATTTGACCTATACCAATTGTGTTTCAACGACATTTTCCACAATTCTTTTTTTTCTAAAACTTTTTTCAGATCATCTTCTTTCAGAAAAAACAAAAAAATTGCGAATTTTTAATTTCAAAACCTATATTATTTTAGTTTATTTAAAGGAACATAATTGGCAACTTTAGTTGCCAATGGCGTTCAATGGGTTAACAGACAAATATTTTGACATACTTTGGAAGTGCCACCTCCCCCCAGGGACCCCCCAAAAAATCAATTTTTTGAACGGCTCAACTTAGGGTGCCACTTTATTTTGATATCAAAAGATATTTAACAGACAAATATTTTGACATAGTTTGGGGGTGCCACCCCCCCACCCCCCGAGGACTCTCCCAAATAGACCCCCAAAAATCAGTTTTTTGAACAGCTCAACTTAGGGTGCCAGTCTGTTTTGATATCAGCAGATATTTAACTGACAAATATTTTGACATAGTTTGGGGGTGCCACCCCACCACCCCAAGGGACTCTCCCAAATAGACCCCCAAAAATCAATTTTTTCTATGGCTCAAGCTAGGTTGCCAGTCTGGTTTGATATCAGCAGATGTTTAACAGCCCCCCCCCCCCCCCCCCCCAGGGACTCCCACAAAAATCAATTTTTGGAACAGCTCAACTTAGGGTGCCAGTCTGTTTTGATATCAGCAGATATTCAACAGACAAATATTTTGACATAGTTTGGAGGTGCCATCCCCCCAAATGGACCCCCAAAATCAATTTTTTGAACGGATCAACTTAGAGTGCCAGTCTGTTATGATATCAGGAGATATTTAACTGACAAATATTTTTACTCTACTTTTTCGGAGATTCCATAATCAGATATTTTTGAATAGTTGTTGATTTTACGGTAGACAAAATTAAGTGTCACAGCATTAGCTTTGCATCGGTCGTTCACTGGCTTTGCTGGCAAACTCCCTCCTAGTTCTGTGCAGCATTTCAAAAACGAAATAAATTACCTATTCAAAGAACTGTTGAAATAGTTGGTAGTAATTTTCTTCAAGAGGCTGTAATTGTGACAACTGCCACCTCACCTAGAATCGAAGCCTTGTTCTGCTCAACCAGCTTGTGATGCTAATCATGTGACTTCGCGTCACTGTTGGAGTTTGCAAGAAGGTTGCTTAGAGCATGCGCTGATTGGTGGCATGACATTTGCCTTTTTCTCACTGTCCGAACTCAGACGCAGAAAACTATTTTGACTTCTATTTTGGATTTGGGACAACAAGCATCAACAACAACAACATTTTTTCAACGTTGACGTTTTCATTTCA